>CM041719.1:11813234-14213234 GCA_023373845.1 Nibea coibor | reverse complement strand
TTAGCATCATTGGTAACACCTGTGCTTACCTACTATGTCATGTCAAAATGGCCGCTGTGTCTATTGACACTAGTTAGTCCTCATTGTTGGCTGTGTGGCCATTTGAGCTGGTAAATCTGCTTTGGAGGCTCTTGTGCTGTAAGTTACTTGAATTTGGACATCTCACCAGAAATTCACAATTACTATAAACTGCATTGTTGCTATTATCTGACAGAAAGAAAAAAAAATGTATGCTAGAGGGAACAACATATAGTTTAAAATGTAAAAGGAAAAATGTTTTTTTTTCCCACTCCATTTAGTGTCGTATATTGGTTTATATCTTATTTGTTGTTTATATTTTATTATTAGTTTATATATTTTTTGTTGTGAACACTTTCTTAGAATCACTTTTGACATCTGCTTCTACCTTTAAGAAATATATTGTTGACTACTATGTTAAAAAGGCAGCGTCGTACACTTAAATGCAGCTGTCATGTAAAGCGTCCTCTCTTGACCTTACACATGCAAAACAACTTTGCCAGTCAGCTCTACCTCTGCTGAATTGCCACTCTGGACTGTATTGATGAAAAGGGTTTTTTCCACAGTAAATTTAGAGAAATTATGGTCCAAGTAGTTGCTCAGGACTGTTTCAACAGCAGGAAAAGGTTTTACTCATCCACTTTCCCAGGCCAAATTTTCCCAGTGCTGTCCAGGGATTCAGTTCAGTGACCTTCCAATCAAAATCCTGCTTCTGTGACTTTGAGGCATTGCTGCCTGTTTTTCTTCTCTGTCCCTCTTAAATGCACCAAACCTAAGCTCCCTTTTTACCGTTCCCCTTCTCTGAAACAGCTGTGTATCTGCACACATTGTAAGTAACGCCTATTATACTTATAATCATGCAAGTATAATTACTTTATTTTCATCCAGCTTAAAGGGAGAGGACAGAATACTGGAAACATCCCATAAAAATAACTTAAATCACAATTAAATCACAATTACAAATTCAGGGCGAGTCATTTTAAATTTAGTGAGGTGAGTCCGGCTGTTCGTCTCCGTCGTCATTTTTATTGGTGTCACGTTAGAAACTAAAGGCTCTGACATCAGTGATGTATCAGGAGTCAGCAGGATGAATCAATTTATTCAGTTAAGTGTGTGATAACAGTTGCTTGGCTAATTGCCAGCTGAACAGTTTAATTACAGAGACCACTTTGTTTTGAGCACCAGTTGCAGAACAAAATGAACATGGCATTTGAGCCATCACTTTTTTATTGAGGGGATATTTTGAAGTATGTTGGAAGTTATCTCCACTTTTGTTTCATTATGAAGGAGAATGGTGGGGAGTGGTTTGTCTCAGGTAAGATGTCCTTAGATGTCCTTAAAGTAAGGGCCATAGGTTTGTTAGCGGCCAATTCTCACTGCCAAATGACAAATGATACGATATGATAGGTAGCTGCTGAAATCTCTCATTTTTTGGTATCATGAGACAAATAGTTACCAATGTACCTTCTTTCAAGTGTTTATTTTATGCTGAATAACAATAAAAAAATATTTTGTTAGATCTTTGAATTATATTATTGAACCAGTGCTACAAAGATGATGCTGTCTGTTGGATTGTGTTATAGCAAATTTCCTCTTTGACTAATTTGTCAATCAGCTTTGGTCCCCAGTTTCAAATAGTCTAAAAGATGGATGATAGTTATGGTCACACATAGGTGCAGTGTGTGGCTGTGAGCAGGGCTGCACAGGCAGATCTGTACTGTGTATCTACAGCATGTAAAGCTTTAGTAGTTTCCTGCTAAACCAGACGTGCAAAACCTTCCCCGTCCCCTCTGCTTGTCAGTTCCTCGGGGGAGAAAGAGAGACACAATGACTTAAAGCGAGAAAGGATTTTGCTTCATCTGCATAGCTCTGCTCTGTCTTTCTCTCTCAGCAATTAGTCATTCTTCCACCCCTGTCATGTCCCCCAATCTCTCCCACTCTTTCTCTCATTCTGCTGGTTTTTGCTGCCTCTGTACCTTTTTATTAAAATGCTCTCTCCATTGTACCATTGTGCCTTCAGGGTAAATGCTGGTTGCATGTTTTCTGCCCCCCTCCCCACTTCCCAAATTCTCACATTTTTCTCATCTATTACCCAATCACCCTTCTCCTTCCTCTTTATCTGGCCATCAACCTCTCTGTCTCCCCTCATAATCTCCTCCTCCGTCCTCTGTGTCCATGTTAGTTCTGTAGTTTGCCCTTGCATGGTCGCGGGTCTGTGTGTTCTCTGCTGCTATCACTAATACAACTAGACCTGTGTTATTCAAGGCCTGCGGCATACACACACACACGCACACACACATACACACACACGCGCACATACCCTCAATCACCCAGCAAAGTCCTTACCATAGCAGTATGTCTCATCATTGTACCTGCAGTGTGTGAGCGTAAATCTGTGTGTGTGCGCCTGTCTCTGTGAATTAGTTTTCGCTTTACACCATGTCAGGAAGAAATAATGTGTAATGCACTCTCAGCAGATAACTGGTGAGGAAAAATGCTTTTTCCAATACGTTTGTACACACACACACACACACACACACACACACACACACACACACACACACACACACATACGCAAACCAGAAGCATGTTTTGTAATTACGTACTCAAAATTGAAATGCCAGGTTAGTGTCATTAGTCTTTACAGAAGTTTAATTAAGAGTGTTTCCCCTTTATCTTCCTGTCCAGCCCTCTTTTCTCTCCTCACTTTCTCTCCATTTGTCTCATTGTTGTTTGTCCTCTATACTTTTATTAAATGCCTGGTTTATTAACGCTCTCCTTTCCTATGTGGATTCATATTGTTTCATCTTTACCAAGGGCAAAATACATTATATGACTTTTACTGTACTTTACTTACCTGTAACCTGGCATAAACTTATTTCTAACGTATCAAGTTGAGAGAAGGCAAAGCACAGACCTGAAAGACTGATACCTGTCTGAAAGACATATCAAGGAGATTTACAGTACAGTCCAAAGACAGGTACCAGGTTAGCTGCCAAAGTGACAGCAAACGTGCCAGAAAAGACACAGAATGATGATTCTGTAATCTTACAAGTTACAGCTAAAAAGCACACAAATGATTTATTATATAGAGAAATGTGGCAAATATGATAAAGATATAAATCAAATGCTGTTTTTAGTTGATAATTTGTAGTTTTAACAGTTTGAACCTAAAACAAAAGTAGTAGTATTACAGCACAGTATGAGCAAAAGTTAGCATGTTAATTTCAGTAGATATCTCATAACGCCTGTTAGCTCTTCACATCCTCTTGATGCTAATGGTTCATTTTTTAATGTTTATATACATTCATGAATTATAAATCTGGCCATATCTCATATATTGCTTACTTAATCTCCAGTGCCAAACTTTAAAATCTGATTTGTTTTTACAAAATCTGTAAATGAAAAGTGCGATATGGTTTAGGGTATGTAGGGATTGTGATTAAGGGAAAAATAATGCTGATGTTTACATTGTGATGGTAAACAAATCTCCAGTGTCCCACATGTAAATGTGCTGCACACCCATCCACCAGCCTGTCCTCCACACCCTTACTTCCCATCTTGCACAATAAAGGCTATTCCACTTCTGCTAATGATATGGTACTGAACACTGGCACTGGATATAAATGGTGCAGATTTGTCCAGTATGAACGTAATTAGGCATACCCTTTACTCCCTTAATGAAGAAGCTCTTTAATTGCTTCCCTTTACACAAAATCTGAATAATGTCCATTCCCCTGTTGCATTAACAGAAATGCCTTATCTTAAAGCACATGTTCAGTAAATACTATAAAATTGTTTTCTGGACAAGCTGCTTCTGAAGATACCCTATTGTTGAAACAGTGCTGAAGTTGCGAAGCTGCTAAAGCTTTGTTCTGAGTGGTTTTCGTGGCTTATGGAACAATATCTGTTTTATTATGGTCCATTCTAGTGCTAATGCCAACTAGTTGTTGGTGTTCATAAAGTGAGTATCTTCAGGAGCAGCTTGTCCTCTTACTGAACAGCTATTACTGCATTTTGTTGTTTTATTATTCTTTTTATGATGAGTCAGCACTGGATTTAAGGAAGTGTATTTCCATTACTTTGTCCTTTGTTCTCTTATACCTCCTTTTTTACTTATTTGCAACTTTCTTTTCTCTCTAAATCCCCCTTTTCCCCTTTGTCCTCCAGGATCTTCCCTCCATCCACCTCAGTCGTCCTTCAGCCCTTCCACATCTTTTCCTTCCTTCCGTCTATCCCTTCATCTGTTTTCCATTCATAGATGTACAAACTGATTCCCTCCAGAGTCTACATTCAGGATTCTGTCTCTCTGTCTCTGGCAGTCTGTGTCTGAAAATACTTTGGTCAGCAGTCACAAAAGAAAAAGAATAGAAAACATTTTTGGAGATTGTGAGCAGATTGTTCATATTCACTGATGTTTGTTTTACCTCCACAAAGTCCAGCAGTCTACCAGTATACCAATAATAATCAATTAACTGATAAATTGATCAACAGATTAGTTGATCGTTAGTTGCAGCTCTGGTGCTTGAGACAAACTAAGTTATATGACGTGTTGTCCGGCTGTGTCTGAAGTTAAAAGTGTTTGTACCTGTTCTGGACACTCCAAGCTTTTCGTCATAGCCTCATCCTGGCTGCATTCCACTGCCTCCGTAATCTCTCTTGAAATAGTCTGTTATTTGCATCTTTGTCATCTCCATGTAATAAATCACGTAGTGTGGCTATAACAGCACACACTTCAGTCTCACCTTGAAGGTATTCGTGGTGTTGCACTTAGTAGTGCACATGATAAGTGATGATGATAATCAAAGGGAAATTGACCAAGTTCGCAGAGAGCCAGATGTCAAATGCTGATATTTGTTTTAAGAACAGTTAAAAGAATATCTGCATAGCTTTGTCTTTTGATCGAGGAATGAATTAATCCATTCATCTTTTTAGCATTATATTTGGTGTTTATGAATATTTCTCTTTTTCCCTTCTCTTCCCTCTCCTCTCTTTTCACCTTTATGCTCCCTTGTTTTCTTCACTTTCCTCTCCTGTCTCATCTCTTTCCATCTCCTCCTCCTTCAGCTCCATGCTGTCCCCCCTCTATCAGGACCATGGTGGCTCGGTGGTGTGGCCCCAAACTGCATCCTGCTCCACCTCCTCTCAGGGTCTCCAACGGCCACTACGGTGCCACCCTCCTCCAATCAGCGGGAGCAGCGTGGGTCCCAACCCCACCTACTATCACGCTGTTTATGACGTCCGGGTGGAGCAGTACAGAGAAGTGCCCTTTATTGGTGGAGGTGGTGGCTATGGGGTTCGCTCTGGCAGGGGCTCTTTGTCCCTGGTTTCCAACAGCAATGACCCCACAGTCCCGCTCATCCGCCGGAGGGGAGGACTGGTGGACCACCGTGATGTCATCCTAGCACACCAGGCACACAAGCTGCACAACACACCACAGGCCATAAGGAAACAGTGGGAGTGAGTACAGTTTACTTTTTACAGCTGAGACCGTTATGGCCATTGGTGACAATATTCAAATGTTTCTCATGTGTCTCACATTTTTCATGTGTCAGTTTGATACGACAAATGTGTAGTACCAGGAACAGATCACCATTTGGTTTATATTTACAGTAATTAAGACACAATGCAGTTATACGTCTGCACATGTGACATACATGAGCGTTTAAAATCTTCATTACAGAGACCAAAGAAATTTTCGATGGTTGATCTTTTCAGCCTACAGTCAAGCAAATTCATCTGTGTGTACACCAGTATATGTCCTGAGTAAGTGAACCAGCAACACACGTGTGTATATTGCCTTGTTCCATAACATAGGATCACTAATGAAACAAAAAAGTTTTCTCTGCTTGTCCCATTTTTTTTTTTTTTATATATAATTTTAAAAGTGGTTGCCACTGATGGTAACCAAGGGCCAATAATTGGTTTCCAATTTCTCAGAATGGCTGCCAGTGCCTTTATCCATCATCCAATATATGGTCAAAAGCTGGTAAACAGGCATGTAAGAAATTCTGAACACTTGAGCATTATAATGGGCAAAATCATTGTCGCTGACTTTGTCTGACATTGATACAGAATCACAGTGAACTGACTTGAATGGCTGAATATATCATTATTTTCTATGAAGCAGAAGCTTTGGTTTCTGCTGGCCTAGAGTGGCACACAATGCAAAATATTATCTGTGATTATATGTATAGAGTCATAGCTGACTCCTCCGCTTACCCACTTATGGTTGTTACTTGTTTCGATTAAGGAATTAGTCATTTTAGATCTTCCAGTCAACTAAATCATCCCATGCAGATAATTTTGAGTTTTATTGAGTTTATTTCTGGAAATCTGGACACCCATAAATTCGTAGTCTTTAGGAATGGGAGCATAGCTGGTGAAAGGAAGGAGAGAACCTGGCTAAGTAGCATTCATAATGTTTTTCAGGGCTTATTTGTTGAAAACAGCTTGCTGCTGCTGAGTTGACACTGACAGTAATTTGCAGCACGGTATCAGCTAATCAGCTTGTGTCAGAACATCAAGGAGTGCGTTCCCTCCACATCTCTATCTATATGTTCATCCTTCTATCTGCCTCTTACCCCCCCAGCTGCACCACCTCTTTTCCATAGAGACATTATTCATTATCCTGCACACCTCATATCCCATACGTGCAAAACTCCTTCAGCTTATCTGTTACCTACCTAACATAGGGCTCTGTACAGGTTACCTAGAGACAGCGGAAGAGCCATAAAACATAATTACTATTGTTCAAAACTAATTGCACTAATCATATCTAGGATCTAGCAGTCCTAACAAGGTCCCAGTTCATAGCCACAATTATCAAATACAGGGTGTAGATAAAGTCTTCATTTGGGTTAATGCTTTAACTTGGTAGTGCTGCAAAGGAGTCATATTAGATTGCATGTCAAGTACAAGCATTTGACAGCAATAAAAGCCGTCTGACATTCAGCACTTTGATATGTGAGTTTTCAAAGCATCTCGAGAAATCACCAGTAGACCTTTTCTTCTCTGTGTGTGCTTTGGTTCTTTGGCCCTAAAAAATTGGAAGCTATAAGATTTATTGCAAGATCAATACATCCTGTCCAAATAGTGCTAGAGCCTTTAGTGCAAAAGTGATTCAAACAACTAAGAAAATCAATATCTTTGTGTTTTCATTGATTGTGTCTCTCTGAAAGACAGCTTGGGAAAATAATGTTTTCTTTAACACCACAGGCTGCCTTTGTAGATTTGATAATCACATACTGTGGAGAATGTTGCCACAAGGCAAGAAAAGTCTTAAAACAGCATCAAACAAAGATTTTATTTTATTTTTTTTTTTTAATTTTATTTTTCCTCTCTTAGTCATGCAGACTTTGAAACATCTAAATGTATAATATTGTAATATGTTATATATAGAGAGAGGGGGATATAGAAGTTAGCTTTATGATTTTCATAACCTGGATGCCACCAAAGAAATATTTAGTTTATAGATGTGAGATATATTTTTTATAACCGAAGTGGCTAACAGTCCTTGTATCTCTCCATAGTGAGTCACAGAAGAACGAGAGTCTGCAGGTTTTTCTATCAGACTCTATAGGAGTTGCTTTGACTAACACACCTTCAAACAGAAGTAATCAGTGAAATCAAAGAGACTTTGGCTACAATAAGAACATGCAGACTGTTCACCCGTGATGCCACACCGTTGAGAACAGGTGCTCTGAATGTTACCTGAGTTGACTCACAAAACTGGGCTTTTCCCACCACAAGGGGCTGTGTCCTTGAGCCTGCCGAGTCCTGAGCTTAGTAACAGAGGCAGGGGTTGGTGACAGAAAGAGACTATATATTGCTTTGTTTTATATGACAGACAAACAAGCAGACAGACAGGCAGGGAGACAGCTGCTGACCCAGTTGCAGATCAGACCAGGTGTGTCAGCGAAGCCTGGGGGGGACTAAGCTGATTTTTATTAGACATGACAGGTTAAAACCCCACTTACCCTGTCATGCAGTCGATCCATGGATGGAAATATTGCCAATAGGTTAGACAGATTTTATTACCCTCTGGTCCTGTATGACTGTCTGCCTCTCTCTGCTCCTGTCAGTCCCTCTCTTTTAATGTCCCCTCCAGTCTCTAAGGTAGTCTATGCCGACCAGTTGATCACACCCAAATGGCATATACTGCAAGAGAACCAATGACTACAGCAGCTCATCTGTCCTCTGCCATTATTCCCCTCTAACTGTGATTGAGAGCATGTTTACAGATTTTGCTAGATCACCTGTCTCTGCTGTCTCTGGCACCGGTTCAGTTCAATTAGTTAATTACTGGAAGAACTCAGAGATCCCATATGTTGCCAAAAACTGATGAATTCAATCAAACATCAAAGGAACATATTAGGAAATGAAGAAGAGATTAAACATGATGGAATAGACTCCCCAAAAGGGAATATGGCAACAGCACAAGAATCAGAAAAATCAGAAAGTATAGCAACGATACAAGGACATGAAATAATGAGAAAATATAGTTATTAGTTACTACCCACCAAGAACAGTGTAGTAATTCTGTGATATAATAGTAGTACTAGTAACATAATAGCAAAAAGGTACTAATACAGATTAGTACAGATCAGTAAGATAGTAATAGTTTGCAATAATAATTACTGTGTTATTGTGGTTGGTAATTCATAGATTGTTTTCTCAGTATCAGTAGAAATCCATCTGAAATGGGGGAATAAAAAGCTGCGCCAGCACCTGCTCTATTCACAAGTCATGCTGTTTTGTGGCGTACCCTGCGGACAGTTACAGTTTTGGAGAAGCAAGTGTATGGATGACAGACTGTGCCACATAAACTAGTAAGACTGGAAAACTGTGAGGTAGACTGAGGGTAAAAAAGAAAAGAAAAGAAAAACAGTGGTTTATTTTTTAAAATTCAGTTTAAATGTAGTTATTAATTAGCTCAAAGTAAAGAAGAACATACAGATTGTATCCAGTCAGATTTGATAAAATCTGGAAAGCAAAAAACACATGAAATGCAAATCATATCCAAATCACATTTGGAGATGGTTTGAATTGCGATTCCATTTTTTTTTTGTCTGGATGCTCTGACAGTCAAATTGGATATCAGCTGGATAAGTGTCTTTGAAATGCAGCATAACGATAACACAATGACAACATCAAATCCAGAAAGATGTAAGTGCATTGGAGTGGCTGAGCTCCTAGCAGAGCGGTATGGAGGACACAGAGCAACATTTTGTGGAAAGACGTTGAAGTAAATTTGAAGCTTCTAAACAGACAAAAGCTGCTTTCTCATCGGAAAGCCGAATCACCAGTGTAGTTACTGGCGCCTTCGTCATTTCCACAGCAATCCATGACTGGCGATGTCTGGACACACAAATCCGATCTAATCACTTGCAAATAACTGTGCGGACAGTCTGTCTTAAAGATCTGATTTGTGGAATAAATCTAATTTTCTTGCAGTCTGAACAAAGTCTAAGAGTACAGAACCATGTTCGCAGTTCTGAGAGACTCTACTTAGTGGTGCTTTGGGCTAATGGCTGATGCCAGTTTAGATTATTAGTATGCTAACATCACTAAACCTTTCAGGGCCATTACATAGAGGAAAAGTCAGTGGATGCCAGTTTGTGCCAGTCACCGACAGATTGACATTGCCACCCCTTGAGTCAGGTATAACATGGATAAAAGTAAAAAAATAAATCTTTTTTGCTATTTTTATCAGTTGACTGGAGATTAAAGCAAAGCTATGAAGTTGTGGACGTCTTTTTATGGTTATTGGATATTATTTATAGACATATTCCGTTATATTTTTGATCAAATTTTGATTATATTGTGCCATGTTTGGGGCTCTATTAAAACAGAGTCAGGGGGGTCATAAAACTTTTTAATGGGACGCATCATGTGGACCTAATTGTGTTAGCTGTAGGTTGTTGTGGAAGTAAGAAGCAACATCTCATTTGTCTTCCTTACCCTATTTCATTTTCTAAAGCCAGCCTTTAAGGTCAAACCAGACACTGTCCTGGTCATTCTCATCTTTCTTTAACCTCTTTGTTGTCACCAGCATTCAGTTACTGTAGATGCGTTTTTTAGGCAGTGACATTCCTAAAGGTCACAGTAAGCTGAGAAAGCCTGTGGTTTGGAAAACATGAGGCAAAAATAGGCATTGGTAGGGTCAGTGGGAAGGGTTGACCATCTCATGTATTTATCTGCAAGCATGCTGAAGTGAGAAATGTTAGAAAACTTTTTGTCTTTGTCACAACAATATAGCAGATTGCAATATTTATGTTTAAATAGACTTATAGCAATCTGATTGTGATTCAGAAGTGAAAGTGCCTGTAGGTCTCTATTATTTGGAGTGAGACAGACCTCATTAAAACACTGAGATTTAAAAAATTACAAACCCTCCAGCAAGGAGAAATTATCGTAATCAGTGGATTCATTTATTTTAAAATGTGAGATATCACTAACCTCTCCTTCTTCGTTTAAGCTCTCCTTACCTATTACAACATATTTAATAAACAAACTCAACAGCAATAACTAACAATAATTAAGATACTAGTTCTGTGTGTATCAAGAGGAAAGCTTCATTTGTTTGTGGACATGAGAACCTGATTTTAGTCATTTCATAAGCAAAGACACTTGAGGTGCCGCACATAGTGTGGCTAACATCAATCCTGGCTATTCAGCTGCCTCGTACAATGGACGTGCTGACAGTTCAGTGATGGAGAATAGAGGCTTGTCCCCCCCAAAAAACCTGGTTGCAACACATGGAGATATGATTTAATATACTTTATCTTTTTTTTTTTACACTATTTTACTCTTACAGTATTGCCAGGAGTGATTTATTGAATAGTGTCAAGTTGGAAAATTATATGACAGAGAGGAGGCAACCAAATGGAGTACAAAATTTTGATAGATTTCACTTCCACTGTCGTTGCGTAATTATGAGCAAGTTTGTCAAGATAAACAGCTGGTGCTGCTAATTTTCCATTCGAGTGTCATTAAACCATTGCAGAAGAGGTGGGCACAAGATGATGTAATTAATCGACCACCAGTCAACCCTCAAGCCTGCTAATTTCTGAGCTTTCAAATCTGATGTAGAAAACACAATACTTATATCACGTGTGCTTCTATATTTCATCTCTTGGCTAGAAACTTCAGTGAATGTTTAAGTGTGCTTCATGTATGTCACAATTAATTCACTGAGTTGCACTTTGTGTCATTTTGCTTTAATTTATAAACCAATTCTTCCACTTCAGCAAAGTGAAAATACTTTTTTGCGATATTTTGAGACTTTATGTTCAAAATAAAAATACTCAGAAGAACAGATGGAAAGAAACCCGCCCATATAGAATCACGAGTCCACTCGGATTCATGCAATGTCATGGTGGGACTCTAAAACTTTCTCTCATCAAAACTTTCTTCTTTCCTTTTTTTCTTTCTGTCTGCCTGTTTCTTTCCACTCTGTCCATCTCTCTCCTCGTCTTTTTCCTCCGAGGGGGGGTAGCAGCCATTTGCAGTGCCCTCACGCTAAAGCTACAACTTCTTGCCAAAAGCTATCATCCCCCCATAACCCGCTCAGTGTGTGTGTGTGATGGTGTGATCAGATAGAACACACTTTCTCTTTTTTACTCATTTCAGACTGATAATAAAAATAAACATAAATTGTTTTTCATCTCTTCATACATCCGTCTGGCATCAGCTTTTGTTTGTTTCTGGTGCTGAACTTATTTGCAGAAAGTTAAAATGACTTTTGTTCAGGTTTGATTTTTGTCATGAGCAGACTTCCTGTCAGCATTTTAGTGACGGCTGTGACCATTCAGACATGCACACAACAAATCAGCTGACAGGGAGAAAATTTACATGCACTATTGTTACTGTACTGAATGATGATAAAATGATAAAAGATGGCAGAAAAATGAGTCTGTCTGGCATTGTTTTTTTTTTTTGTAATCCATAAAGTGAAAGAAGAGGAAATTCAGTTTATCACAACTGTGGTGTTAATTTCATAGCGCTGAGTATCATTTATTGTAAGCTTTATAAGTTTGATAATACTGTACTCACAAAGTTAATTGTTGATATCTGGGAGCGACATCTGAAGCTAGAATGAAGTCTGACAGCACGAGAGACACAAACAGTCATACAATCAGACAGGTTGCAAACAAGTTAACATCCAAAGACACTGAAGTCTGAAGCCTTGATTCTACCTCACACTGGCATGCTTCATTTGTATTGGGCTAACTGTCATAAACAAATGCTTAATTGAGTTTTTTTTATGTTGAAAATCTGTAATTTCTGAATACTTGATATCTGTTATGTATGTAATCCTCCTCTTTTATTTAATTAATTCAAGGCAGTGTCCTTATTGGATAATCTTTCTCATGTTCAGAGAGTTCAACGCGTTTTTCTTTTCCTTTTTCCTTCCAGTCAATCTCTAATTTGATACATCACAATCAGCACCATACGACCTCAGAGGAACATTTCTTCTTTCTCTATACATTATTCTATGTGTTGAGGTTTGTACCCCAATCATCCACCCTGACCGCCTCCATAACTTCAACACTTATTGGACTTGCCATGTTGTCAGGCAGCAGTTACATTATCTTAAACATATCTGGCAAGTGTTAAACGTTTCCGAGACAGGGTTGTGTGAATGGCAGTTGGAGACATATTATAATAAAGGGAAAAAGTAAAATGTCCCTCCTCCTCATCTACAGTGCGTTGCTCCCTCTCTCCCTCAGTGTCTGTCTTTCTGTTGTGTTGTATTAGTGCCAGCATCAGTCAGTTTGTTTTGCTGGCTTGGCGACACCACTCTGCTGCCAGCTGCACTTCTGACTGGACAGTGCACATCATTCATTTTAATATTTATCCCCCTTCTCCCTCTTTCTCCCTCCACCACTCCTTTCCACTCACCTGACAGTCCTCTCCTCCCTCCTACCTCCCTCCTCTCTTAAATCATCAACTCCTTTTTACCTCCCATTGATTCATTCATCTCTTGTCATCCTTTCCTCTTTAACTTTCTTATCCTTTCTTTCTATTTTGTTCATACACACCTCTCTCCCTTCTTGTCCACCTTCCTCTCTCTCTGTACCTCCTTTTCTTCTTATCAGTCTGACAGTTAGTTTTCTGATTCGCAGCAACTGTAAATCGATGTGTCTGTGTGCCTATTAAGCAGTGATGACATTCATTTCTTCACCCAAGAATGTTTGGAGTCTTCTAGTTTCCCGACATAAAAATGAACTTCTATTTATCAGCTGGTTGGGCTATATTAACATAACCGTAGGATTCATCATACAATACTGCAATGAATCGAGTTACAAAAAGTCATAGAGTAAATTTAAGGATATTCACTCGATTCATCGCAAGAACATAACAGATGCAATGTGTCACCTAGAAATGACTACTCATTTATAATACTGTGTGAAGTCCGGTTTAGGTTTATTTATTAACATATTGAGAAAATGTTGTTATCTGTTATATTATATCTGCCAAATCACAAAATGTGTATACTGAACAAATAACTGACAACACATTGCCTTCATTTTCTCTATAATATCCATTCTTGTAATACAATATCTGTTTGAAGCAACCAAAGCGTAATCACTAATTAATTGATTTTTATCTTTTGGTTGTGTGTGCATCTGTCCACAGCTAATCTGCATGCTATTGGAAACATCAGCCGGATATTTTTTGTGCACATTTATGATATGTGCTCAAGAACAGAGGAAAAAACAGACTGCTCAGCTTTGTACTGGCTGCTGATGCCGCATTGTCTGAGGTTTGTCTCCATATAGCCCATAGCTACTCTGCTCTGGTGACACCTCGATAATGTAAACAGCATATGGTCTCTCCTTATTTCCACTGCTCTCATGTGTACACTCTGGACACACTCCCTGTTCCTCACCCACATGTCATCAGACACACTTGGTGGAGATCTGCACTCTTCTGTTTTTTTTATGTTTAAACACTGACAACATGAGGTAGAAATATAATATAAGGAAATATATAAGGGAGAGATTGTGGCTTTGCTGTAATATGAAAGTTAATAATGACTTGTAGTACAAATGTTAAGATTTTTTCATTTTAACATTTAAACGAAATATGTTTCTCATTATAATGTAGCTGGAAAAACACATTCGTAGTGTGTATAAATGTCATTTCTTCCTTTTGAAACATGTAATTCATGAGACGAGTATGATCAAAACTTCATTGACTGTCATTGAAACTGAAGGTTGAATCCTTCTTCAGTTTCCCCTTTTTGTATTCTCCATTATGGCAGGTTTAGGGGGCTCTGTTTCCAGATCGTTGCAGAAATGGATTGTAATATGCGTAACTATTATAATCACCTGAGAATAAGAATCATTATGTCCATCTCAGAATGAGCCTTTTATATCCACAGTTGCTATGGATCCTCTTCACCAGAGTCCCCCATGTTGAACCGCCATGTTTAGTGATACAGAATGGATAAACTAAACCCTGGCTATAAATAGGGCTTTTTGTGTTTTGTGCTTGAGTCACAGTTACTGGTTACTGTTTCTCCTTCACGCTATGAAGGAGAGGGTGAGGCAAGGGGGTTGCAATTACACACATAGATGCAGCTGCATCCTACACGCTGGTCCTTTAATTTAAACACTTGGTTCTAGCTGCTCCTGCTGGTTGTCACATGGTGGTGTTCATCCAGCACTCCTGAACGACCTTGTCCCAAAGAGGTTTTGCCACAGTTAAATAATGTTACACTACTTTGCTTCTGAGTGAAAGATACACAGTTATTTGCACAATAATGAAGAGGTTTCTTTTTTAGGAAAACGTGAACAAAGAATGTTTGCGTTTTGCTCTTGTTTCCCTGCTAAGGAGAGTCTTAAATTACTGGGCTTACTTCACAGGAGCCTTCATCTCTGTCATTTATCCCTTTCATCCAAATCCTCAGTGACTCACCCTACTTCCTTTCCTTTATTTCACCTCAACCCTGCCCACCTCCAAACACGCACACATGCAGGCACGCATGCACACACACACATGCCACTGGTCAGTCATTTCAGTCATTTTGATCAAAGGTCTGATGGTTGTTTGACTGACAACCACTCAGACACACAAACAGAGGTCAAAGTGAGAAGGAGGTGTAAGGGGTCCTCATGTGGGAACCTGCTGCCCTCTTGTGTTGATGGTAATAAGTGATCTCGTTATCTGTGATGTGTGTTTGATCAAGGGAATATGTCAGAGTTTTCCCTCTCCCTGTGTGTGTGTGTGTGTGTGTGTGTGTGTGTGTGTGTGTTGTGTGTTTGTTTGTAACAGCAATGGTATACAGGATTAAATGCGTCATGCTGACACACACTGTGACGCAGGTAGGCTCTGTGCCCACACATGCACATCCACACTGGACTTGATTTAAGGATTGGAAAACCACTTTCAAAGGTTTGCTATTACAGTGCCACATCCAGCATGTTTTGAATGGAATGGCCAAGCTGGGACTAAAAAACAAGAAAAACTCACATTATTGCACTTTGGATGTCTCCAAAAGATGATTACTTCAACTGGTAGCTCTGCCCTCAGACTATGTAAAAAGAGCTGCTCAGAGTCGGAGTGGTTTGTTAACAAGTGGAAGAGATGCAAAGTGTCCTTCTTGTAGTGTAGTAGCCATACTTTAAGTCTGAGTCACATGGAGTGTCATTTACCTCAGTTGGTAGAGCAGCCGCCCCATGTACAAAGGCTCAGTCCTCAGTCAGACCAGTCCTCTACTAACTCTTTGTTTGTTTGATTTCTCTCTGTCCTTTCCCTAAAAGATATAAGATATAGAAGATATAAAATGTGTGTTTATTAAGTAGTGATGACTCAGCAGGCTGAAATAAATTCATGGGTAACATATTGGTAGATTATCTTGCCTTTAAGAAGTTTGAGATTAGTAAGTAGCCTACATCAGTCTGGGCAGTCAAAAATATCTGTATATTTTGCAAACTCAGTGTGCTGAATCTCCACGCTAACAAAATGTTGACCTTTAGCTTCAGAAGAGTCACTGCAATTAAAGAAAGTGAAAGTCATCAGAGGGAGAAAAGGGATATAAAAAAAGAGGGATTAAGGAAAAATGAAAAAATGGAGTGATGGTGAGGGACTTATTATAATGACCGGAGGAGTTTTGATTATAGAGAATGAAGCAGTTATAGAAAGTGGAGATTGGGGACAAAGAAACATCAGCAAAGAGAGGAACCACTGTAATTATGGTTCTGTGAAATCAATCAAGGCTTCAGCACACGTGTAAGAAGCAGACAAGGGCTTTTTTTATTCTTTAAGTGTTGTGATGATGCATATACATTGATGACAGGAAAAACAATGAATGGCTGCAGGAGACTGTGTGACCACTAGGTGCCATCAGACACAAATACATGCAAGTCGTGACTAACTTTCCAAACCAGTGAGGACTAGTTTCAGCACCATTAGAGATTAGTTTTTGGGTTTTGCATCAGAAATAGCCTCAGCATTGTTTAGTACAGTGTTTCCATCAAAATATACTTAAAATACCAAAAGCACAAATACTCATTTAGCCAAAGGGTCCAAATAAAGTATATTATATTGTTAATATGAGGATTATAAATATGCACATTACTTTAATGTAAACTTTTAATTTGGGACTCAAGTCATCGTGACTTAAACTCAACTCCAGTCACTGTTTTAATGACTTTACGTGATTTGACTTAGAACATGATGAGTCTATGACACATCTGTGTTCATTTTATGTTTTCAGTTTAAATATTAAATGTTCAATGTCTTCAATGTTAACATTACACATGTTTGTATGAGGTAGAAAACATCAATCAAAGTTTGAATTAAACAGATAAATCAAGCATAGGTACCTCAAAGCTATTTGAGCAAATGTGCTTAGATTTCCCTCACTGTGTGTGTGTGTGTGTGTGTGGGTGTGTGTGTGTGTGTGTGTGTGTGTGTGTGCGTGCGTGCGTGCGTGTGTGTGTGGACTTATCCAGTACCACATGTGACCACAGAGTGTCAGTAGAGGACTGTCCAGATGAATCCGCTATACCAAACATAGATGTAGATGGACACCACCACTCTGCCTTCATCACAATACTGTTGTCCATGTTATATTGCAACATATATACTCTTCACATAGGACCGTGTTTAAAATTCAACAGCATGCCAGGTTTTCTGGATTTAGGTGTTGCTGATAATTATTCTCAACGGATGTTTAATAACATGCATAACGTACATTTGATATGACTGAAATGTGAGAAAGTCAACCACAAGAGAGTTTTCGTCATCAGTCGAAGGTAAACCAATAAATTATTATGCAAGAGCAATGCAAAGAGATTTCAGATGTAAATATGTGTGAGGGTATACATATGTGAGAGATGAGCATCTTTAAAGCTTTTCAGCAGGAAAAAAAATTACTGCTCAGCAAATTCCTGGATAAATAGAAGCTTTAGAAATCATTGATTCGTCCTTTATTTTAATGAGGAGAAATCCATTGGGAGCGTGTTTGTTTTCTCTGAGGAGTGAACTGTGCACAAAGGCAGCAGTTTAAACAAATATTCTTTCCCAAAACCACGCATAGGGAAATACATGTACTTCATGCATTAGCACACAGCGTCATATTGTATTAAAACATTTAACCCATACCATTCCACAACAACAGCGACAGAAAAGTTTGATCCTGGTGGTTGTGTCCAACACAATTTATTTTCTTACAAGACTGTGGCCGGCTTGCTGCATTTATACTCATCCGGTGAATTGTATATTCAGTATGAGGACAGTGCTATGAAACAAATTCCAATTTCCACTTTATATACTATTACAGTGAAAGGGCTGTAAATCAAACCATGGGCTCAGAGGTGGAGGATTTTGGGTTGTAGCCCAGCAGGAGGGGGTATTTGGCTGCTGCTTCGTCTACACCATTTCTAATAGAACATTTTGGCTTGTGTGAGCAGGTTTGCATTTTCAGCGATTTTTTTTTTTTTTTTCTTCCCTCTCTGCTGTGAGTTTAGATGTACTTTCAAAATTAAAGTGCAGCACATAAATGTTACAGAATTATATTCTTTTTATTCCGCAGGGGGAAAAAATGCTTCAATCAGAAACTTGACGTTTTTCTTTTTTTCAAGCGAAACTTCGCAAGTATTTAGTGGGCGTCTCTTGGAGTCTGAGATGATTATTGCAGAAGCTGGGTGTGTTCGTTTTGTTGTGTCAGCCTGGATGGCCAGCCGCAGCAGTGGCCAACACAGTCAGCCTATCAATTAGCTAATAGTCTTAGTCACAGCTATCTTCCTGTAATGACACAGCCATTTCTCTGCTTGCAGAAAAGGCCTCGTTGGACGGTTGTGTATTTAGGGGTTGGGCTGCACAGCATGGAGATAATGGCAGTGGTGGAGATTTGGGTCTTTTCTCATTCACATTGCAAATAAAAGCAATTAGTAGAAAGCAATTCACCATCTAAAACAGCAAAGTTTTAGCCTTCGTAGAGGTTAGTTGCACATTTTTTATTTGTCCTTCTGGGTTTAATTATTTTACAACATCATGCGAGTGTATTGTTGCTTAGTTAGTGGGTTTGAAATGAAAGACATTAGAGCTTTCCATCAATATAGAAAACAGCATAGTAGCTTAAAAGTGGAATAAGCGATTCTAGGATGCTTCTCCTCACGGTCCGCTAGCTTTCCACTCTGTATATGCACCAGAAAAAATACAGAGTGGTTGTACACAGCCCTGTCCCTGTAAATGAGAAACTCAGAGCCAAACACTAACTTCCATTCCAACCAGGATCTGTGTTTTTGTGCAACATTAGTCTATTTGTCCACTGACATTCAGCTTACAACACAGGTTCCAAGAATGGGTTAAAGCTATGTAAAACATACAAAATAAAAAAAAGAAATAAAAGATGATTATTAATGTAAATCTTTTTTGACCTATTTTCAATTGAAATGATTATTTTCTGTAAATATACATATATTCTGACTTGATGCCTGTTCCAAAAAAGATAAGGACTGGGCGAGGTTCACCACAAAAACCACAAATGATACATCTTAGTGGCAATCCCAAAAAATGTAATTCCTTAAATCTTTAGGCAAATGTTTATTGCAAAAAAACAATATAATGCAACACAGCTTTCTGCTGCAAAACCTGCTATTGCATTCAAGTATTGACAAAACTACACTTCACATAGTGTTATGAGATGTTTTAATACATACAAAAAACATGCTTTCAAAGTTAAAGATCCAGTATGTGAGATTTAGGGTGTTGTTTTCAGTAAGCGTATAATCACCTGAAAATAAAAATCACCATTTTTACCATCTGGAATGAGCCTTTTATGTCTATAGATGCTGTGGGTCCCCTTCCATGGAGTCCACCATGTTGAACTGTTGTGTTTCCACAGTAGCTCAGGACAGACAAACTACACACTGGCTCTAGCAACCTTTCGCATTTTATGCGTCTTTTATGCAGCTTTATGTTAGGAAGGAGAGGGTGAGGCGAGGGGAATGCAATGTAGCAACTACACCGCTAGATTCCAGGAAGAAGGATGGTAGGATGAGTGTCCCAGTTTACTGCTCCCTGTACAGTCAACTAGTGAATGTTTATGAAGGGAATAATGAATGAGTGAGCAAGGGAGTATTTCTTCCTGATTGGTTCAAGGGTGACTGCATCATTTGTGGTAGATGACATTCTGTTTTTCTTAAAAGCTCTTTACACTCTTTCTCTCTCTGTCTCTCTCCAGCTGTCACTCAGGGTCGCCTGCTCTGTGTGACTGGCTGGCTGCCAAGCCACTCCCGTTTAGAGAGAGGGCACCGCCTCACCCTTCATGCCTCAGCTTTTTCTCAATGAAACCTTTACACTGGGGACATTAATGGCGTGCGCACACACACACACACTTGCATTATACTTGCGTGATATATTGACTTAGTAAATGAGTTTAAACTTTAAATGGCTTTTAAGCCCATTAAAGCTGCACTCAGCCAGATTTTTATGTAAAAATCCACCTGTCTTCTTACTTAAAATGAATTATGTCTGCAGCACACAGTTTGCCCCATTAAGACTACACAATCCAAATTGTCTCCTAAATAAGTTAACATCACAAGCAATGGTTCATCCTGTTCACTCCCTTCAATAATCACCCAGATGCATGAACGAAGCCTGCAGAACGTTGAGTAGTTGCCAAATTCTCAAAAAACAATTGATATGTTTCCCTTTATAAACACCGCTTCCTGCTGCTGACTGTCTGTTCCATTTTATATCCTTCATCTGTTTCTAAAAATGTTTTGGATGAAATTGAATTATTGCGTCATGTTTAATTTTATACCGCCAAGGCTAATTCAGAAGTTTAGGATGAGGCATCCATTATTTGCAAACAGTATACTGTATATCTTCTTAAATTTGTAGCTGCCAAAACACAGCAAACTGGCCATTCTGACTCCAGGTTATATTGTACAGCTGCAAACACGCTGTACTGTAGGAATAACAACCATACATGCATCAGTAATAAATATTCAACATATTTTCATGATATGTATGATTCCCAGTAGTCATGCTACTGTAGTTGACAATATTTAAAGGAAGTGTAAATATGTTAAAGTGTTGTAACAGGGAAACAGAGGAATGGAAATAAATAAAGGAATGAGGATGAGGAAAGAACGGAGACACAGTGTCATGGGTGCAGAGTGAATATTAGACTGAATCAAAAGGCAAACTTTGGGAGAAAAGAAAGAAAATTAGAAGTAAACAGACAAGTGAGAGACAAGCGGATGAATGAAGAGGGGAAAATAGGGGCAATAAAGGAGGGACGAGGAGGAAAGGATGGAGTTAAATGTGATATGAGACTATAGGTGGAGAAGTGAATCAGAGAAATAAAGGACACCGGAAGAGATGAATAAAGGTGGAGGAGGAAGGGAGGGAAGAAGGGAGAGATAAGGAGGCAGGGAATGAGCAAGAAATAGATGCAATGATGAGGGAGGAACAGCGAGGGAGTGTGAAAAGGAGAGGTGGAAGAGGAAGGGAAGGAAGAGGCACATGAAGGTAAGAAGGGGTAGAAGAGGAATAATACGCGCTGATTGAGGGAGTTAAGTCGGGAGGAAAAGGAAGGTAGAATGAAGTGTGAGAGTAGAAGTGGGGAAAGAAATGGGAAAGGAGGGATGGAGATAAAGGGGTGAAAAAGAGGAGAGATGTGATGATACAATGATGGAGAGAAAGGAGAGAGGAGAAGGAGGGAGGGAGGAGATTTATAGAGAGCAGATTTATCCAGTCGCTTTATCACTGCCTGGTTTACCTCTGTGTCCTGGTCTACTTAGAGTACACACACACACACACAAACACACACATCACACACACATTGTTGTTATATACTTATGAGGACTTTTTGCTGCCTTAACACATCCTCAGCCCCTAACTATCACAGCTACATGTGTAATACAAAACTTTACCTGATTCAGAAGCCTAAATGTATCCTGAGAGGGTCATTATGGATTATTACAATTTTGTGGTATTGGTCATCGTTTCTATCGACGATGGTACTCATTAAGTTAAATGAGAGCTCCACTGATTTTGCACATCAAAGCCTGTCAGATAACCTCACGTGATGTCATGTGAGTCAGGGTTGGTGCTGAAGACTACAGGTTTGGCGTGCCTTGTGTTACTCGAGCAAGTGATAATCTAGTTTACTACAGCGGTACAAGACAGAAATAAACAGATTTTGCTGCAATTAAATTGCTATAATCAGACCAAAAGGAGACCTAAATAATGCTAAATATTGCTTTCTCAGGTCTGTTGAAGTGACATTATCTGTAATTGTGTTGAATATAAAATGTGCTTATTTGTGTAACCACACCATTAGAATGAAGTGAGCCTATTAGCCACCACTGACAGAAGACACCTGAATCTGACCGTCATCGTCATTTGACAAAGGAGAAGAATGTGTGGAATGGACAACATCTTTTGATTGTTATTGGAATGACGTGTTAATTGGTATAGAGGTCTTTTCATAGTCATAGTTTCATAAGTCTAAAGGCAAATTTATTTCACAAGTGATTGTCCTAACTGTTCATCATTGCAATTTAAAACACTGAATGATCTGTCTGGTCACCTAACTGCCCCTAGTTGACCTTCATTGTAATGATGTTGCCATGGTGAAATGATGGTCAAAACTATATAAAAAATAAGACCAAAGTTGCCATGAACCAGAATTTAATGCTTGAGACTCGCACACACACACAGTCTGCAAACAAAACACACTTAAACACACAAAACACACTTAAACACACGCAAATGAATTTTGAGATCTGAAATATAGACGCAGAGTATTGAAAGGCTAAGACTAACACACATACACACACCTGTGCAATCAACACACCTCCGATATCAGGAATGTAACACACACATTCACACAGCATAGTAAGCACATACACATATGTACACTAAGGCTGTTCAGAGAAAACAGGCTTCAGCACCCCCTTCATATCTCTCCTCCTCGCCCTCTCACTATCTCTCTTTGTGTCCCTGTTCTCCTCCTTTTCACCTTCCTCCACCTCCTTATCTCTCCCTTTCAATCGCTTGCTCGCTCCTCTCCTCGTCTCCTTTTTGTCATTTCGCTATCTCTCTTCTCTCACTTCCTATCTGACCTTATTTCCTGCCTCCTCTCCATCTCTCTTTCTCCACCATACCCTCTCTTTACCTTCCTATCTGCTGCTTCTCATTGCATTTTTAGCTCTTCACCTTTTGTTTTTGTCCTCTTTTGGTCACTTGTCTCCTCAGTCCCCCTACTTTTCTTATTTCTCCCTTCACTGCTCTGTCCTTTGAAACTTTCTTTGGCTTTCATCATGTTCTCATCTTCCTTTCCCTTTTTGCCCTTAATTCTTAATCTCCTGTGATTTTCACCCCCCTCTTAATTCCCCATCTTTACTTTCCTTCATTCTGTCTGTCCTCTTGGCTTTCCTTTTTCCTCTAACTCAGAATTCAGAGGAAGTATTAAAACTGTACATATGTGCCTTTGGCTTTGGAGATGAGTTTTATTTATTTTTAGTTTCAGTCTCTTCCGGTCTTTGCTGACAATGCTTGTAATAGCCAGTAATTTATTTTTCTACCATTCTTTTTCTGTTACCAGTCCCACCATGCATTCGGTGGAAGGCAGGGAAACCACCTGGAGAGACGAAAGTTCAGTCCAACATACAGTACCAAAAATAAGCAAACAGTCACATTACTCTCCAGCCCACCTGGTCGAGCTTTATTTGAGCAGACCCGAATTGGGAATTGAACCCCGTTCCTCGTTCTTCATGCTCCTCGCTAGATTTATTGCAAGATATATGCATCTGTACTTCTTGAGGATACAGTGCTAAACACACAGTGCTGCTCTCACACTACCCATGGATGACGGCTAGTTTGCAGGGGAGCATTGTAAATGAGACTATAGGAGCAAATAATTGGATGCTGGTAGGGGGTTTTGTGCATCCACTCTTGAGTGTCAAGCACCAGCCTAATATAATTTGTACTGTACAAGATGTACAGTACAGTACAAATGGTGATTTAATTTTGATGTGTTTAAGTTTTCTAACTTTGTAACCTTGTCTCAGAATGACTAGTAATTCTTCTTTGGTTTCTTTGGACCTTTATAGTAAATGGTTTTGTCAGAGATTTATGAATTTTCTTGTAAACGATAAGTCGCTTCTGTATTTTTGGACTTTTTCATAGTTTCAAAAAGTATATGCAGCACTGTGGTTGTGGCTTACAGGAATTTATGTTGTCTTGTAAACCCTCGTGGGCTAGAGATAGTTATATATATATATATATATATATATATATATATATATATATATAGTAGTTATGTGAGATACTGTATTAATAAAAGTTTAATTCACTCATGCATTAATATCTGAGGAAGGCAATCCATGTCTGATGAACCTAGCGAGTTAAATGTTAAATGTACCACAGTGTTCATGTGGAAAGGATTCATTTTTGAAGATTTTGAATCAGTCAAACAAACAAACGGTTACATAAATATGTGTACACTGTATTTGGGGTGATTTGGGCCTTTCAAACATCATTTTGTCACAGGAATGAAAACAAATGTGCTAAATATATACGGTGTAAGTCACATATACATTGTGCTGGGAGTTAACTAGTTATGATCATCTCACTCCTTTGGTTGTTGCATCCCTGTTTCAGAAAAAGGGTTGGAGCTCAACAGACCTTGTTGTGACTTCAGCATCTTAAATGTGCACAGATGACATTTCTGTCCTGGGCAAATTGGGACTTCCACAGAGCTGTGGGTACACTTTAACGTCGAGAAAAGAAAAATTGCTCAAGATACTACTGAGATCATCATTGCTTTGTCCTACTTTTTTCGCAGGTGGAATATGTCTGTGGCCAAGAATATGCTGTTAATTGTTTAACAGGTTTAATATAGTCATTGCACATAGGATATGGGGAGGTAGAACATCTTAAATATAATCATTAATCAGATATTCAGGTCATTTTTTACTGTATGTGCGTGAAGCTTCAGTTTTGATGATGATGATGTTACAGCAGCATGATCTACTTCCATGTTTTTATATCAGTTGGTCTCTCTTGTTCATCGTGAATCTCTCAGACTAGATTGTAGTAATGTGTATGATTAGTCTCTTTTATACAACATTCAGAAAATTCTTGTTGGGTGAACTGCAGTTAGTATCCACAAGTGAGCATCATAAGCAACATACACGAGACTGAAAGTTGAAATAGACTGACTGCCAGAAAAGCCACAGACAACTGGCCAAGCAGTTTAGCTTCAGTTACAGTTAGCTAGTTCACTCCTGCTTTGTGTCACTCCTGGCTAGTAGTTTGTCTTAATGTATGAGTGTCATGATTCATGCGCTGGTGAAGTAATTTGGCAAGCTGCAACATAACATATCTCCTCACAGAGTGATTTGTTAGCTAGTGATTAGTGATAGTTAACCATGGACTCAAAACATGGACTAAATTAGCTGTCATTATCCACCCAGGACTGTATGCACCATCCCAGGAATGCACTTTTAGTGCATTAAGTAGTTAGCAATTTGTCCATGTTAGCAAGCAAGCTAAAATTAGCCAGCTAAAACCACAATATCACAATCTATTTCACATGCATTGCAGTCCTCTGAGATTTGATTTTGGACTTGTTTATTGGAATCAAGGCACTCAAGAGCATACATGTCACATCCTTTGGATTTCCTGGGAATAATTTGGTCACAAGTCGATCAGTCACAAATTGGGAATTGTTGTGATTAGTAAATAAAAATAATATGTAATATGCTCCAGAATTTTATATATGGCACGTTTAAGACGCCTCATCAGCTTTTCTGTTACGGAATATGTATAGTAAATCATGTTGGGCATGTTAACATAGAGCCTCCCTCCTTTCCCTTCTCTTTGTAGTCAGACTCTCCTCTCCTCTCTAATGAAATACTCAAAAATAAATAAATAATAAACCTATTACACTCTGTATCTCACACGAATGACAGAACTTATTTTGAACAAGAAAATGATGCGTTAGGGGATAAAAACAATGGATCTTAGCATCGTCCTGACTGCTCTTTAATCCGTCAAGAGCGTTGGGAGTCATAATTCACTTACTCACAGTGAGGAGCAGCAGTTCCCACACTCCAGCCTCTTTGAAATGACTAATCATCCAGTTACACATCATCTAGAGTAACCGTAGGAACAGTAATAATAGTATGAGGAATTTTAGGAGGAAAGACGACAGACGACAGACCGGGTCTGCATAAATTGCACGATGGGAGGATATTTTCGGAAAATAATTTAATTTTGTTAAAATGTCAGTTAATTTTCTGTTTTGTTTTTGACAGCTCATTGAAATATGTCTCTGCTCTCAGATCTAAGAGTGAATGATTTTGTGTCATGACTTTCTTTTTTTTGCTGTTTCCTGTTAGTCATTTCTGAATGTTTCTGCACTCAGCTAGCTCTATTTTTAGCCTGGTCATTGTTCTCCAGCAGATCTCTCAACTGGCTCCAGCTCTGTTGCAGAGTCATTTTTAACATTAACCAAAAATTACTATTTGGAAAATAGACTCTCTAGAATAAAATCACACCCAAAGTTAAAGGGTTAACCAAACAGAGCATATTTACCAGTCTTATTTGGGTTGATTCTCCTGTAAATTTAACATTTATCCAACTGGATGGCTATTACAGCCCCTCTGTGGGTATTAGACATTCTGAGACATATGGGCTTGACATGCCTGACTTGCCTTTCCGTTGGCTGTCCCTCAGTTTCTGGCAGGTTGCCACATATTGTGCTGCACTGAAATGAGCATTCTGGGTTTTCTGGGAAAGATTTGGACCATGGATTAGCCTGTAAGGGGTTTTATATTATATTTACGGGTAATTTTAGGCAAGCATGCTTTATACTGTTCTGAATTTTTGCCAGAGGATAAAGTAATGGTTGTCTGTCTGTATAGACTCTCTCTCTCTGCCTCTGCCACTCCCTGACATTATTAGTGAAGACTATACATATAGATATAGTTGGATATCATTATTATGGTGCACTTTTGGTGAAAACTGGCATAATGTTAACACTAATGTACAACTACATTGTCACCTTTTGTAGAAGTTTGAGCTTTCCCATTGCTTTCCGCATAGTAATAACATAAAATGCAAGTACTTAGGACTTTGGGACAGAGCCTACTGTGGTAGACCATCATCATATCTGACATATTTTGGCACTTGTGATACCTTTCGGCTTCTCTTTCCAGTCATTTTTAATGATTTCCTATCCAAGATATCGGGCACCTAAACTCATAGGGTATTTAGCTGATTGAATTTATTTCTCGATTAGCTGGCTGAATCTTACAGGATAGTCAGAAGTGGAAGTAGGAAGTAATCACACCAGAGCCCATTGACATGGCAATATGCAAACCTCTTTCCATCATCAGTATTGGGGAGCATTGCTTCCAGCAATTTACAGTCTGACATTCATATCCCCGTTTTCTTTCTTTCACATAAACTTTCTAAAGAGTTTGCCATGTGGAGGTAAGAAAGTAGGCAGGGTTTAAACTTCTCTCTCACTGACCTGATTATAAGGAGCAACTTGGGGTTTATTGTCTTGCCCGAAGACACAGCACGTGGAGAGGAGTTGAGGTTTGGACCACCGACTCACTGCACTCCGCCCCACAGCCGGTATGAATGTCTTTGAGGAAAATCCCCCATTTGAATGGCTTCACCCCATATCACCGCCCTCTTGATGAATCTAGCATTTCGGAACAGCTATAGACACTTTTGCCTTCAAACATAGTTAGACAACACGTTGCACTTATTAGTTTGGACGATACCCCGGCCTTTACTTTTGCCATCTATTTGGATGGCAAACCTTTTTGGCATCACAAACTGTTGACTCACTGCGGCGGTAATGTTACTGTTACAGTTACACTGACATCCACTCATTTTCACAAGCTGACATTGTATAAAAGGTCATTCTTTACCTTGGAAATAGTAGTCTGAAAAACAAAAACAAATTGTTGTGTTAATTTTCAAGATTCACTTTTCGTCTAGTAGAACCAAGACCTTTCAACTGCATCTCATTGTGTCCAGTTGTGATCTATCTCTCCATCAATGGTTAGAGAATAAGGTCATTCAAAATGGTGTCTTTCTTGTGTGTGTGATGCTGGGATCAGTTTTGCTGCGGTGATCACAGGCAGCTGGATTCAATTTTTCTTCCCCAAGTTTAAACCACTCCAGATAGATATTCCTAAATGTGTAACTACAGGCAGTAAATATTCATATAAAATAATTGGCTTTAATAATAGGCCTAGATAATTCAATACTATTATACTCTACTGTCACTGGGCAGGTGTTTGTGTGTACTCTAGGTGAGCTACCCTCAGTGGCGTTGTGATGCACGTCAATAAAATATCTAAAAAGTCTTCTTCTCTTTCACAGTCAGTTTTTTCATCTCTAATCTCAGTCGTCCTTTTTTCCTTCTCTCCCTTCCTCCCTCCTTCCTTCCTTATTTTCTTTCTTTCTTTTTATCCGTCCTATAGTGCTGATTCTTTGACTAGAATGCTTACTCCACACACCAGAGCTGGGCCCATTAGCTGAGACCAGCACACTCCTCTTCCTCCTCCTCCTCCTCCTCCCCTTTCTCCCCCCTGCGTTCCTCCTCTCCACTTCCATTAACCAACCAATCAATTAATACAGGTTGAGTCGGCGTGAGAACGAGCCAAAAAAAGAGCAATCCTCTAATTAGCTTGGACGCTACATCAGCTCGCTATATCTCTCTGCCTGTCTGCATAAACCCCCTCCACTGCTATTCTTTCTCTCTCTCTCTCTCACACTCACACACACACACACACACACACACACACACACACACACACACACACACACACTTCCCATAATGATCATGAGCATTGAAAGCAGAGTTTTCTGAATATACTCAGCACAAGCACACAGACACGGGCTCTTAAGTTCAAAGAAGCATCATGTGACCAAATGTTACATAAATGCTTATTCTCGCCCGCCACACGGAGTCCAATAAAACGCAGCTAGTCAACGTTGTCAGTGAAGCCTTGTTTAAGTATTTTGTGTGTGTGTCTCATAGAATAGCAGTCAACATCAAACAAAAATCAAATTAGTCATGTTCTCAATGGCAAAATGGTAGATGTGTGACTAAAACGAAGCATTGTACTGTGCCTCGACTGCTGCAGACAACCTCAGTCCCTGTGAGAAAGACACTAGAACAGAGTTAATCAGTCATGTGATCAGAATTTTGTCCTTATCGGTACCTTAACATAACCAGGCATGTCTAATGATATGCAGTGTAACATTTGGCAGCCGTTTGGTAGAACAGCCAGAACACATGCGTTGTTTTCAGTACCACCAGCCTCTGTGCTGCCACAGTTACATAAAAACACTTATTATTTCAGCAAGCTAGAAATCCATTTCACTTCCAGAAAATAAATGTGAAGTGGAAGTTTGAAATCAAAAAAGGGGAAGAAAAGAATAATCAGTCAGAGCTGTAATTTTATTCTTCAGCATGGATATGGAGTTAGTGTAAAATATAGACAGGCAGACTGGGTCATCTGCAAACAATCCACCAGTCTTGAACTAACCTGATGCCAAGAATCATGCATGGAACCTAAAATCGGTACACTGATGTGTTGGTCGTAAGCATTAAAGCAGCAATTAAAACATTCTTGTCTTAAATTAAGCAAAATAATTTACTGGATGATCATTTACTGCTGGGGCGGCACAGCGGTGCACTGGTTAGCACTGTCACCTCACAGCAAGGTTCTGGTTTGAAGTTTGCATGCTCTCCCTGTGCCGTGTCTGCGTGGGTTCTCTCCATATACTCAGGCTTCCTCCCATAGTCTAAAGACACAAACTTAATAAGTTAATTGGTGACTCTAAATTGGCCATAGGTATGTGAGTGTGAATGGTTGTTTGTCTCTATGTGCCCTGTGATTAGCTGGTGACTTGTCCAGGGTGCACCCAGCCTCTCGCCCAACAGTCAGCTGGGATAGGCTCCAGCTCCACTGTGACTCTGATGAGGACATGCGGTTACCGATGATGGAAAAATGTTTAGCCTGTAGCTCAGAAGACTCATTACTTTACTTTAAATTAACCTTATCAAGTCATTTTAAAATGCTTCATAATGTGCTAAGTATAACAAATTATAAGTATGTTTATAATACATTACAGACATCAACTTGCTTGTAACTTTAAAACTTGTGCGTGTGTGAATCTGTGCTCTCTCTCTCTCTCTGCACAGTGTTTACAGATCAAAGTTAATAATAATGAGGACGATGTCTAATATGCATTCCTGCCATAAATAATAAAGATTCAAGAATCTCTGGTGCACATGCAGATGTTCACACACTTCTTCAAAGAGAAAATAAGAAATATTTATTTCAGTGCTTTCGTGTTGAGAAAACTGGTCTTTAATAACCACAGATCACCTTCAGGTCTTCTCTTGTGTTTTTAAAAACAGCATACGGGTCTTACCACTATCAGTGGAGATGGATGAGAGTTCTATATTTTCTCTGATCTGTCTGTCAGCACAGTGTATTTGGGTTTGCATGTTACACTTTTCACTGGGGTGACACCAGATTAATTTCTGGTGAAGAAATAATAATAATAATAATAATAATAATAAATGTTAACAGTTACTTAGTAAGTAATATATATAGAATGTTTAATATATATAGAATATACAAGATGCATGAATACATGAGACTGACCAAATACCTGTCTTAGCAGGTAAAGTGTTTAGCTGCCCTTTAATCCACATAATCAGTAGACCATAAAGTTTCTGTACTGCCACCTCTGAAAGCTCACACAGGTCTTTAGGCTGGTGCATGGGACAGACAGCAAATTTAGCATATCTGACCTGAGAGAGTGACTTGATGAGCAGGGGTGAGCAGGGGCCTGACTCCGCAATGCTCTGTTAGTAAGTCTGAGAATTTCAAACTGGAGCCAGTGGAGAGATCTAAGTATAGAGGTATTGTAATGTGAGACCGTCTATTTGATTGAGAGGAGTTGCATTCGGGATTGTCTGCAGCCAATCAAGAACGGGCAATGGAGTGACGAGAAGAGTGTGTTACAATAGGTAATGCAAGGTTAAGGCATGTACAAAAAATACTGACATAACAGATTTTAGTTTACTAATTCAATATTAAAGTTGACCAAATAGTATAATAGTTGGAGTAGACAAAGGAAAGCGGTGCAATAGTTTGCATAATCATAGGGCAAATTTTTGTCTGAAGCAACAACTAGAGCCTTTGTGCAGATGAAGTTACATTTTAGTCGGTAGCAGTGAGTAAAAATAGTAATGATAGCAGCAGTAATAACAGCACTGGGCAGTAAGCAGTGGTGATATTAGATCCATGGAGTAAACAGCAGTAATAATAGTAATACTTGGCGGTGCCAAATGTTTTCACCTTCAGGTCCATACGTCTCCTACTTCTCCACTACTTCACCTCTTCATGCTGATTAAGAGGAGTTGAGTTGAATTCATTGGTGTCACTTTTTTCCAGAAATGTTCCTTCATTTTTCAAACCTTTCTGTATCCAGGGCAGGGTTTTGCTGATCATGCAGGTTGTGCGTTTTTTTTTAAATATCATCTGACCGCCTCATGTTCACTCGGTGATACATTCAAACCTGGATGATCTCAGTTATAATAGAACATATTTGAAGTGAGGGGAACTTTTTTACAAGCTCCTGATTACCTTACTACTTCTCTCATATTTAAATGGTGTGTCTGGAGGAATACCAGGACAAGTTTAAATAATACAACAAACTATATAGTATATAGTATTTTTTATAGTTTTTATGTGTAAACTAGCTGGCAATATTTGTGATTGTGGTTCTAAACTAGCATTTAGTGGCATCTTGCTGTGTTGTTGCTGATTGCAACCCCCTTTCTCACCCTCCTTTCCTGCTGTGAAAGAAAATGTGCAAAAAACCTAAAAGGCCCTATCTAGAGCCACTGTTTAGACTCTAGATAGCTGACTGGTTGATTGTTTCTCATTTTAGAAGTTTCTATCTCATTTTAGTTTAGCCACATACAACCCAATTTAAGCGTAAATGGGCCAGACCAGTAAAGTCATAACAACACCTCCAAACTTTTCCCTTTTACAATTAACAAACCATTCATTTATACAATAAAACATGAAACGGCCTTAAAAAGTGCAATTTGTCAACAATATGTCTCACTTTTTCCTTATTCAGTCATTGCACTGCCATTACTAGTGACAGACAAAATGTTAAGTCACATGCATTTTGGAACTGAATAATATAGTGGTTAACTTTTATGTTGTGTATGAAAAAATTAAATGACAAAAAAAAATGTAATGACTTCTCTGCAATTTTCACACAGTCCAGTGAGTCGCATTGGACTCTTTGGTGGGCCAGTTTTGGTCCGTGGGCTGGATGTTTGACACCCCTGGTTTAGTTTGTCCATTTTGAGCTACTGTAGAAGCATGTCAGTTCAACACGGCAAACTCAGCGGTAGAGGACCCCCGACATCTGTAGATATAAAGTCTCATTTTAAGGTACTAAAAACATCTCAATTCTTATTTTCAGGTCATTATAGACTAATAAAGCATATGCATATTATATTCAGTTTCTTCTTATTAAACTTCTTAAAAGTCATATTTTGTAAATCGTACACATTTACATAAATCTTAATGCTCTTCCATAAGGTTGGGATGCCAGTGAGACTTGTATGAGTCAAGCTCCAATAACACTGGACACTACACTCACCCATAATTCAGCTGTATTGCATCTTTTTGTTTTCAGACTCGCATCCCCAATCTATAGCACAGGCTTTAACAGAAAGAGCCTCAACTGGTGACATCACTGAGACAGGAGTTATTTTCTTTGATTGTCCGAGCTAAACTGATCTTGCATAAAATTGCAGGTTGCTAATTGCTATATATATCTATAAGCTCCCTAGGCAATGTCTTTTTATATGATGGTATAAATAATGATATGTACTATACTGTAAGTGCCACGGAAAATCAAATCTTCAGCTCTATGCACCTTTTGAATTATTGTTTTCATTCATTTATTTGTATGGTCAAACTTTAAATCCATTCCAGCGAGTGTAGTTTTGCGTCTACTTCACTCATTTTACTTAAATACTTACATTTCAGCTATATTTACTGTAAGACGCAGCCATTAGAGAGTAAAAATAAAACTGCCATTTGACAAACTGCAGCCGCAGCAGTCAATGAGGAGAACGAGCTGTTGGCACTGGAAGCCTGGCACTCAGCTTCACTTCTGAAAAAGATGGTGGAGATCTTTTCTGTGGACCTAAATCTATCTAACCACTTCATCTTGAAGTTCAAGTCAATAAAATGAAAATCATGTTTACTGCCACTTCAGGTTCCTTATCATTTAGAAAACACAATTATTTACTTTGCATAGAAAACTTGCCACCATTTCTGCTCAAAAGAAAATCTAATTTTAGAATAAAGCTCTTTGAATTGACATTGCCAGTCCTAAGTGAATCATAATGTCTATTTTCATTTTTTTGAGTCGAACGTGAATTGGCTCTAATCCTGCTACGTTGTCTCTCTCTCTCTCTCTCTCTCTCTCTCCCCCTCCTCTCATTCTCTACCTCTCAGACAGCTCTGTAGCTTTGGCCTGCTGAGTGAGATCAGAGAACAGAAAGGGAGGAGGAGAGGAGGAGGGGGGTAACGGATGGGTGTGGGGGGGGGGGGGGGGGGGGGGGGGGCGTAGTTCCAAGGGGGAGGTGCCAGGGCTTCCTGCGGGGGTTGCCTGTGTGAACGCTCCCTGAATGACAATGCTGCGCATCAGGGCCTCAGCACGACTCCCTCAGCAGCAGCAGCAGCAGCAGCAGCAGCAGCACACACACCCACCCACACACACACTTGCGCGGAGAGAGCCTGGGAAAGCTGTATGGGCATGCAGCAGCAGCGATAACAGAGGCATGTTAGTGCAAAAAAAAAAGAAGAAATGGATAGAAAGAGCAAAATGTCTTCAGCCTCCGTCCTCATTATCAATAAGTGATGGGGGCAGCTTGTCATCTCTGGCATCCGACCACCGCGTGGTTTCCCATGATCGCGCAAATCACAGGCAGGCTTGTCCAGCAGCAACAGCACCACCCCCACCCCACCATTTCTCCACCACCCACCCACCTCTTCCCGACACTCACTTTCACTCTCTCTCCCATGCTGTCAGCGGGAACGGGCTTTCATCATGCCTCTTAGTAGCCACTATTCTACGGGAATCAGATGACGAGCAAATCCAGTGATGCACACACGTTATGACGTTGAAAAGGCATCTTGTAAATAATAGCATAGCTCTGGCATCACTACAGCAGGTGGGTTACGCACAGTGTGTGACCTCAGGGTAACAGTGGAGCCCAGTCAGAGGTTTATTAGAGACAAATTACTCTTAGTGCAAAAAACAACTCATCTCCCATCTTGAGAAAATGTGTCTAGATAGATTTGAGACCAACAAAAAGGGGCCAAATAATGGATTGGTGTCCAATGTAAGTAGAATTTATTTCAGCCACTTTATTTATGGCCAAGGTCAGTTTTGTGTTGTTCCACTGCCCATAACATATTTGTGTAAATAGATAAACAAAATAGCAAACAGACTGAGTTGGATATCTGAAAGGCTAAACCCTAAAAAGGGAGAGTGTCAGAAATGTGAAAAGACATGCAAAATGGAAAATAAATGGGTAAAGGGATGAATTTCTGCAAGGAAAGAGTGAACAAAGCATGATATGTATGCTTCATCAGGGTCACTCAGGTGAGGAGAAGCAATTACTGAAGAAGCAAGGTGCAGGGTTTCCAGTTTTATTTAAAAAAAAAAAAAAACTTAATGTTGAAAGCTTAGATTTGGTGTGGAGCAAACCATTTTTACCTTCCATAAAATGCCATTGTTTGATGAGCACCTGACTGAGTTAAACTGCAATGCAGAGGACTGATATGTGTCTTAACCTCAGAATAATCTAATGCATGAAAATGTTACATCAAATTTATGTAACTGTCACACACTCCTTTTGTGTTAAGGAAATCTGTGGATTGAAAAAGCTAACCTACATACTTTGATCCTCAGTCTGGTGAAAAGGAAACACAGGGAGAGAAAATAAGAGTACCCACAATGTTGCTGTTACATTGCACACCACCAGGTTATTCCCTTCCATGAAGTTTTGTTAGACTTTGTTGACTTCTACCACAGTTTGCCTTCAGATCCATCCTAAAACCCACCATATGGCTCACTTTTAATATTCCATTAGCTGATTTTAGAACCGAATCAGACCTCCAAATGATGGGTAGTTACCTGCCAAAGTAGTTGGTAGAGGAGACAAACAGTGAGCAGAACTTGCAAACACTTCTCAGCATTTAACAGATGGCCCGGAGGTACAGTAACTAACCCACCCTGATGCACAATGTAGGTAACAGCCTACAAAGCCATGCGGGTGGAGTACAGAGCTTTATACTCTTGTTTCAGCACTCTGAACAGCGCTAAAAGGTCTTGGAAACATGTCCGTATCTGTTTCAGGACCAAGGACAGCGTCAAAGTGCTAAAGTGATTTTAAAAAATATCTTTTAACTCAATTCTTCTTATTTTCATTATATAACTATAAATAAAAATAAATGAAATAATCTCACTTTAAAAGGGATTCTCTGGCCACTTTGCTGGCCATTTCCCATCACCACCACCACCTTCATTTTCCTTTTCTGGAAAGGTGACAGCTTGGTCGGTTTAGCCCAAGCAAACAGCTTGCTGAATTGCATCAAAGACGACTCAGATGCCAGAGCCAGAATGACAGACGGCTTGGAGGAGAAGGGAGGAATGAAGGGAGATAAAGCCTCTTTCAAATTGTCCTCAAAATAACAGTACGTCCTCAAAAAATATATATATATATAATTAAATAAACACAGCACTCCAAACTCTCCCAACTCTCCTCCTGGCTGCGCAGATGAAATGTTGGTCCAACTTAGTTTATTGGCAACATCTTTTTTTCATACATTTATCAGTTCACGAAAAAACCCTTTCGGAAGTCCACAATAAGCTCGAAATCACATGTTTGAGCTGAACACAAGGCCGTTTTTCTTATGCTTTCCCAAGGAATCCTATTTGAGCAGAATCTGATTGTCAGATTTGGCCGATACAGAATTACATAACTACCGATACTGCCAGATGGGGGAATGAAAGTAGGGACAATGGAACTATTGATCAAAAATAATCATCTGTACACACCGTAAAACAGATACTGAAATCACACAGCTCTCATTTTGTTGGGAGGGATCCCCCAAAGTCATCTGGAGATCAAAAGTGGCCCTTGAATCATACCCATACTGTAACCCACATTCATTTACAATTTCTTGTATATGCCCAACCTCCCATACCCCCACCGCCTCCTCCACCCTCCTCCCACCCTGCTCATGGCACAGCCTTCTGTTTAGCCTGGTGGGTTTGAGTAAACAGTGAAAGGGGCGAATTGGACTGTGCCGTTGGTGCTTTTGACACTTGGCGATCATGAGTGGAAGCCGTGAGCGGCATCTCTTCAAGGGGCCTCACTTCACCAAACCCATCAGCTATGGGAAGTCCATCGCTTGCGTCCAGTGTCATTGGTGACGAGGTTTTTTTGTTTTTGTTTGTTTGTTTAATGAGTGAAGGAATGAAAAACTATTAGAGTAGATCACCAAGCTGTAAGCTCAAAGGTAACGCAAGTCAAGAATGTTTATGATGTTTAATTTATTTTAAAAATTACATTGAGAGTAACTGTTGGTAGCGAGTTACCGCACCTTGCCATACCCAACTGACACACATAGTCGTGCGCTATGGGGAGTGGGTTGGAGTGGGGGAGGCTCCGGGGAGGCGCCGTGCGTCGTGCGCTGCTAGGCTTGGCCACGGATCTGCGCGCGGCGCTCGGTTCCCGTTAGACTGATCAGGTGCTCAGTGCGCGGCTCAAACCCGACGGCTGACTGAACGCAGGAGAGCGCGAGAAGCGCTCCGCTCGTCGGGTTACTTCGTTTCCAAGGCTGATCTCCACGGGAATATACAGCCTCCAGACCCAACTGCGTGTTGGTTCACGTCCCCCTGGGGGGTCGAGGGAGGAAAGAGAAGAAAAAAAACAGAGAGAGGGAGGGATAGGGAGAGAGAGCTAGAGAGAGAGAGAGAAAGAGAGAGAGAGACAGAGAGAGAGGGAGAAGAATCGCTGGACTGTAGCTCTGCGGGGTTGGCCGCTTCTCTCTGGTTCGGGGAGCCTCGGGGGCGATGCTGCTGGGCGGGGATGGTGCACGGTTTCTGCCCGGTGGCGGAGGAGAAGATGCGAGCCGCTGCTACAACACACCCGCACCGCCGCCGTCGTATTTTCCGAACAAGAATTGATGATGGTGATGATGCTGCCTCCCCCAGTGGTCTTTTTCTGCTCCTCCGGATCCTACTCGTCCGGGATTCTTGTTCTCCCAGCCTTGGATTATAGATGATTGTCGTGGACATTATTTTTCTTTCAACTTCATCAACTCATTTTTTCCCGAGGGAAGCGGGGGAAGATATAAAATTGGTAGATTGAGGACCGGTGTATTTTCGTCTCCAAGTGCGCGCAATCACGCCCAAAATCAGTGACCGACGCCTTGGTGAGGAGGAGGAGGGGGAGGAGGAGGAGGAGGGGGGATGCCGCACCGTCCATCACCAAATATCAACAAATGTCACCAGGCTCGGATTTCGGGGAAGTCCCCCTCGGTTGGCGTTTGTGTGTAACCCGAGTGGCGTGGTGGCAGTGAGAGGTGGCAGCAGGGATATCTGCCGTGCCAAACATCAAACATTGCGGATATATGGCACAAGAATAAATGAATTATTAAAGATTTTACTCTTATCTATTTCTATTTTTATCTCTCGGAAAAAGGAGACCTGGGGAGGGGGGAGAAAAAAAGACAACTGCAGATCCTGTCAAGATGCACTAGGCTGTTGAGAGAGAGAAAAAAGACGCAGTCTCCAGCAAGGCTAGCCTACTTAGTGGAGATGATTGCAATATTCATTTAAACGCACAGCTATGCATCCGTATCGCATGTATTTAGGTTGATCGATCTGTTTGCCTATTGAAATTCAAGAACCAGCTCACTCTTGGAGAGGTTTTTCCCCAACCAATAAGAGATAAAAAAAAAAAAAAAACAAAAAAAAAAAAAACAGGATGCCTTGCTTTTCGACGGAGGGAAAACGCTGCTCTGACAAGATCTAACATTTTTTTTGACAGTTTCCTCGCCCGCCAATGAAACCAATCGTGTATTTATCTCCGTCAGCGAACTGATTTGCCAGAAATTACATAAACACATCGCTCTATTTCCCATTCATATTCCAAACACACGATTAGAGACACCGTGCGCTTTCCCTCTCCCCTCCTCTCCCTCCCCTCTCTTCTTCTCCTCCTCCTCCTTCCCTCCCTCCCTCTCCACACACAAATGGAGGTATCTTCTCGGCGCTGAAGATCTGGGAAGGAGACACAGATAGAGATAGCAGGAGAAAGAGACAGAGAGAGAGAACCGAACCGAACCCCACTCCATTCTGCATGTGTGTTTGGAGCCGAGGCTGATGGGGTGGTGGCATGTGGAGGTGTCACTCTGAGGTTTCCCCCCGGCTCCTTCCTAACCTCTGGCGTTTGGTGTCTGCAGAATGGCGCGTTTTGGAGACGAGCTACCCAACAGGTATGGAGGAGGAGGAGGAGGTGGTGGTGGCGGTGGTGGCGGGGGTGCCGGCGGACAAGGGGGGCCCGGCCGCGGCGGCAGCAGGCAAGGGGGGCCCCCCGGAGCGCAGCGGATGTACAAGCAGTCGATGGCCCAGAGAGCCCGGACCATGGCCCTGTACAACCCCATACCCGTCCGGCAGAGCTGCCTAACGGTCAACCGCTCCCTCTTCCTCTTCAGCGAAGACAACGTGGTGAGGAAGTACGCCAAAAAGATCACCGAATGGCCATATCCTTTCATAAGTACTGCCGAGCAGACTGCCAAGGTACTGGGGTTGTGGTGTGTTTGCTGGAAGTGGTTGGCGAGGTGTGGCCTAGTGTGGTTTGGTGTTGAATTAGCCAACACCTGCAGGATGAAAGTTGTGGTTGTGGTGGTGTGTGTTTTTTATGTGATGGCACTGTGTGATGTGTTTTTTCTTTCTTTTGCTGTGTTGATGTTTTAGATGATGTGTTTTTTGGAGGTGTATGGGTTATGTGTGTGTGTGTGTGTGTGTGCGTGCGTGTGTGTGTCTTTTTGCAGTGTGCTGTTTGATTGATACATGACAGACTACATGAATCTCACTCTCACTGCTGTGTCCAACCCTGCTGGCCTCAGGCGCATCTGATAAAGCTGCCATTGATGGAATGAAAGATGATGTTGACGATGATGGCGGTTGTCATGACACCAAAAATCACAATCATGTTGACGCGGCTGGTGATTAAGATACATCTTGAATGCAGCATTTAGCCCAAACCTGTTAGTGACCTGTGTGTGTGTGAGAGTGTGCGCGCGCGTGTGTGTGAGATGGGGCTATAGTTGTAGTCAGAGCTGAGTGCTGATGTCAGCATTATGGAGGCTTAAGCACCATGCAACCAGAAGGGAGAGGAAATGACTCTCTCCTGCTCTAATTACTACTGACCAAATATGGGTGGCCTGTGGCTCATCCTACAGGAAAGCAGTGGAAAAAGCTGTAATTGTCAGGACAGGTCGGTCTACTGCTGTTAAAACCCGGAATACTCTTATCTGGCTTGGCCTCCAGTCAGTTTCTTCTCGATCAGAAGGCATAATCCTGCTAAATCCACTGCACCCTGTGTTTTTAGGCTTATTTTTATGCTTGATGGTGTTGTTTTTTGTAGTTTTTTGGGAATTTTTACCTTTATTTGGGAGCTGACACAAGGGATTGTCATTAGACCATTAGCATCTTACACCCATATACCACCAGGATACCCCAGATGGCATGTTTTTAGGTCCATGTGGATGATTGGCCATATGTAGACAATGTGACACCACACTAAGGCGTTTCCAGCAGATAGCAGTTTGATAGCAAAAAATGTAAACACATGGCCAGATTAACTCGCTAGGGGGCCTCGGATCAAATGTAAGCCGGAGCACCTATTGGCCACCCCATTTTTCTTGTATCCTGTCAAGTAAAGCACACGCATCAGCGTACACACATTAGCTGTAACAAATTAATATTCTCATTATTGATTAGCCTACAGACTATTTCCTCAAGTAATTGTTTGGAGTAAAATGTCAGTGAATTGTGAAAAATGCCCATTAAATGGTTCCATTGCCCGACGATGTTCTTTCAAATATCCTTTTAAGTTTTTAGTTCGACAGTCACAACCTATAAATATTCAGTTTACTTAAATTTAGGAGATAAGAAAAGCTTTTGGGTGATGGTGTAATTGATTAATCAAATGACAGCTGCAGATCTAATACACATGACTGCGTGTTATCTTTTAGGGAATTTGATAGAGCGAGAGATAGGAAACATGGGAGTAGAGATAGGAATCATGGGAGTATGGTGTGACATACAACGATAACTCTTAGTCGGACTTGAGTCCTGGGTGTTCAAGCATCTTTAGCATTGATGTAGAACCTCTGGAAACTAAGTGATCGCAGGTTTTCCTGGGTGCCAGTTATACTGTGGTCATTTTGTGGTAATTGTAATCAAATGATTTTGTAACTAGTAACTAATGCTCCTTCATAAGATGGAACTTCGAAAAGTTATAGTAATGACAAACCTGTTTTAAAGTGTTTATGGATTCAGTTGAATCTGTGCTTTACTGGTGTATATTCCTGAACAAATGGGCAATTAATCAAATTACCACAAGCCAACTGGGGCTTTTTTGGAGCCCCTAGAGTAGTCCAGCTTTGGGTAATGATCTGTGCACCTATGTCATGTTTTGCCATTGTGCATGGCTGTCTATCGCACAGTTTCCTTTTCGTTTTTGTTTGACCAGTAGTTCCTCCATGAATCCAGAGTGAAGCCAAGCTAGAAGACTTATTTTGAGAAAGAAAACATGATTTTACCTGACCTAAAAGCTCTTGCAGGCACTCTGGGAAATGTATGTCATAATTACCAAAAAAATGAATGATTTATAGCACTTCATTACATGCTAACTCCCATAAAGAGTTGAATTTTACAGAATAGTTGATGGTATAATTGAGAGAGGGTGAGGTGCCTACTTTTAATTTTTTTTAAGGCAATTTTACAGTACAACAAAACTCTTTTGCTGAGATTGTACAAAGACATACAGGCATTTTAGAAAGTGAGGAACTGTTGTTTTGCGCGAGTCTTCATAAAGGTTCTTCATCTTTCTGTCAAAATGTTTTGGCTTATTTGCAGAAATAAAAACATTTTCAGGAATTCTATCAGCTTACATAAATAGACTATTCATTCTGTCTTCACAGTTTTTTGTTCATTTTTTTCCAGTTTGCACATCATAATCATGATTTGAGGTGCATTGCTGATGAGTGTATGTTTGTTTAGTGATCATTTTTAGTGACTGTGTGAATCAAAATAGTGTATGTCTCATTTTAGAGCTCACTGATTTTAGATGAAAAAGAAATGAAATACTGTTACATCTTAAAAACACACACAATGCACACATGGCCTGTTATTAGAACACAAATAGCGCACACATATACCAAATGTTGTGAAATACAAACAAAATGCAAATAATCCAATTAAAATAATGTCACAAAAAATTTTTACTCTTACAACTTACAAACTAGTGTGCTGATGTCTACTTAGCAAGGCTGATGACAGGAACAAAGAAAAGCACACTTTAAAATTACAAAAAACTGTGTGAAAGTAATCGAACAATCTTACTTGTTACTCATCTCATTAGGAAACCAGGAAACGTGTAATTTTTAAACTTGTAAAAATCACTTCCACAAAAAATGTGAATTATAGAGAAAACCGAAGAAACAGGAAACGGAGACTTTTATGTATTTAGGTTTAAGCTTCTAAGGGCTACTTGGTTACATGGTTTTGGTTAAATGTTAGAAACATGAATGCATCTTATCTCTTGAGAACAAACCAAGCCTTGATCAAGACTTGGAGAAATTGCCCAAACATACTCATGATGATGGTGACCATCGTTGAATGTACTAATAATAACATTGAAGATCTCTTTTATATCACTTTCCAGAACTCTCAAGGCTGTGATTTGATGGCATATTAGTCAGGATCATCTTCACCTGGTCAAATCAAACAAGTAGTAAACACTCATTTGAGTCTCTTCTAGCCAAACATTCTGGATGTGGAAGCAGCCACAGAGACATCAGCATAAAACAGAATCCATGCTGTTTTTCTACTCAATATAAGAGTACTTTTCATATTGCAAAACATTTTCAAATTTAAAGAACATCCACTTCCTGATTTGAAAGTGAACTGAGCATATCCCAGCATGCCGCCATCTGTATAGAGTCAGGCTGTGTTGGCTGGCAGGCACCATGGCTTCTTCCACCAGAGACCCAGAGGACTTCATTATACCTCCCTCCCCTCCCTCCACCTGCACTTCCCCATTCCCTCTCTCACTCCTTTCATCTCTTCTTCTCCGCTACACTTCTTCCCCTGCAACTCTGCTTTAAATGTTCTGTCCTCCATCTTCTCTCTCTTTCTATCTGTCTTCTTCCCCGTTTTGTCGTCTGTCTCTCTTAATTTATTTCAGTTTAGATACTGTAGTGGCAGAGTTGCCCATCATAGAGTAGTGTACATATGCAAATAAAAAACAATCCATCCAAACGTAGCACCAATTTTAACCAAACCGATAAGTATTGTGCACATAAACAGTTGAGTGGATTGATTCTTCATTTGGGTGCCATTAACAAATTGCAAAAGATATGTAAGTATAGGAGCGCCAGCCAAATCTCAAATAGAGGAAAACACTGTTAAATGCATGATGTCATTTGACATCAGAAGACATTTTTCTGTTTATGTGTTAATTTCATGACAGTTGGTCCACATATCTGATGTTTTCATCTTCCAATTCTTTCCAATTTTTTTTTCGTAAATGCAAAGTAGATCATTTCTGTTAGTACGAGTCTTTCACATCAAAACAGTCAAAAAAAAATAGATTGATTATGAAGTTTGATGAAGTTATAACAAGTAGAGTCAAGACTGCATGACCAATGACAAAATAAAGAACGGACAGAGCATGAGTGACGTCATCCATAGATATTCCGAAAAGCCGTTTTGAAGCTGAAAATATGTGGCTATAGCCCGGCTAATCTAATTATCAGCAAAGACGTTGATCGTCGGTGGACATAGGCGGACTTACCTGTCAATCAAAGCGTCATCGCTGTTAATTATGCACAGCTTTGAGCCCTAATATTATTTGATGGTGAGTTAAAAAAAAATCACCCTCACTACAATTGGTGCATCTTCAAGCAGCCACTCAGGGGTTGAAAGTTTTTAGCACTTATAGGCGGTGGCTTTATTTCCAGGCCATGTAGGTTGCCACTTGGCCATGACAGGTCACCAAATGAAATGTACTGTTAGCTTCAATAAAATTATGAATTTCTCTGGGTTTCCAACAACACGGTTGGAAACATTTGGGATAATGTAAGTACACAACTCATCAAATATAACACACATTAGTGCACATTAATGCAGAAAAGTTACATTATATCTTTAAGCCATGAGCTTTGTTGTAAGCTTGAGTACCATACCCTGTTTAGATCACGATGTATTCATTCATAAATCTGTTTCCATTGCACTTTGTCGCAAATCAGTACACCAACTTTTCCACTTTTTTTTGGATACCTGGCATTCCCACTCTGCTTTATTTATAAATAAAGAATAATCATTTATAAAAAAATCACTAAAAACAGTTGGGATAAAATGCGGTTACAGTATCGTGTGTCCTAATAGTGAAACTTTAGAGTTTAGGGTCAAATCTGCCTACAAGAATAGAAATCTATCCATCTCTATTGTCAAAGCAGCATCGTATTAAACAAGCCGATAGTGTCAGTATACATTGTATGTCTCTCTCTCTCTCTCTCTCTCTCTCTCTCTCTCTCTCTCTCTCTCTCTCTCTCTCTCTCTCTCTGTCTCTCCCTCTCTCTGACCATCTGTCCTGGGCGTTCGCTGTCTGTGTGGGTTTCACACTTTCCCAGCTGGGTTCTGGCCACACTGCCGGGTATCATGTGAGGGAAAGACAAGTGGAGAGAGATAGACAGTATTTGGCAGCAAGAGAGAGAAGAGATTAAAGGCTGACCCCCCACCCTCTCTGGGACAATCAGAAGGAAGAATGTCACCTTGCCTGTAGTAACCTGTAGGTGAGTAGTGCCCCCTCAGGTCAGTCAGTGTATAATTTTGTCGAAGTCTGATCCACACGTGACTGTTTAGTCAATGATTTGAGAGAACAAACAAACAATGATCAGAGTATCGATTATTATTTAACTATTTTAGGAATAATTCTGTATTGTATACAATGTCTGAAAACCACTCATAAAAGTTCCCAGAGCCCATCATCGTATTATTTGTCTAGATTATCTGAAACCACTGAATGTCATGTTTTTCTTGATAAATTACAGTGAATCAGTTCTTAAACGATTGCAAATATTCAACAAATTGATCAGTTGACTAATCATTTCAGCACTAATTCAGATTTTATAGATCCAAAGGTGTTCTTGTGGATGAGCATTTTCTGATGTCTGTGGACACTTGCTTGTTTGCGCATCTGATTTTTACACGCGTCGGAGACGTTGTGTGAGGGTTACAGTAAATGAACAATAAAGAATGATGAATACACACGCGCGCAGATATGTAGAGATAGACTGGTAGTCTTTAGAAACATGTATGTGGCCGAAATCATTTGATTCCACACTTATGCATGCGTAAACAAACACATAAATCATGCACGAACACACACACACACACACACACTCTGGATCAGCTGGTGGCTTGGCTTCATCCGTCTGGCATGGAGCAAGCGGATCCGTTCAGATCATTCACGGCTGACAAAGACTCTGATAGCTGTATGTGTGCCCGTGCATGTGTGTTTGTGGGTGGGGGCAGGTGATACTGTAACACCTGTTCAGCAGGATCACTTACCTCAGGGGGCTCGCCTGCATCCCAGCACACACACACGTCCCTACACACACACATATATAGTCAACGCAGCCCAGTGGTTGGCAGAAAAAGCACCATTTGGGACGTTCACGCTCCAGTGTGCAATCTCTCTCTCTCTCTCTCTCTCTCTCTCTCTCTCTCTCTCTCTCTCTCTCTCTCTCTCTCTCTCTCTCTCTGCGTCTCATTTACCATAATACAATCTGATGACATAATAGCACGTTTGATACTGCTGATGCCGTGATATGACACCATTGCAGCACAGTAATAACTGCAATACAAAAGAAAGCTTCAAATACAGTTACATTTCAAACGTGTTGGGGACAAAAGTCAAATTAAAATCTGTCATGTTTTAAAAGGATGGCACCAGCTTCAGAACAGGGGAGGCAACCTGCTAGATCCGTAAAATACATTCTTCATCAGCTCTCATCCTGTTACGCCTGTATCATTTATACTGTATGTCATTTATACATATATCTAAAATCAATTGTGGAACTTTAGAAAAGTATTTTAAGAAGTATGGGGGGGCTGCTAGTTACCACGATACAGGTAACATTCTCTGAGGGTTAGTATTAGTTTTTTTTTTTTTTTTAAATAAGTGAACATTCTTTTCTTTTTTAATAGTCAAGTTCTGAGATTTACTTGTCACAAAACAAATCAATGACTTTTTTTTTTTTGCACACTCCCATACATGCATGGATAAGTAGATACAGAATATAGTTGTTTCCCTCTTGGATGCAACATCCTGACCGACAGACGAGCACCATAGTCATGGTTGTTTTGACAGACCTCTACTCCAGATATGTGATCCTCACAGTCAATCCCCACAGTGTGTGAGTGTGTGCGTGTGTTTGTCTGGATCTCACTGTGGTGAAATGTGATGCCCCTGCTGTCCTCTCCTCAACTCTCTGTGTGGGCTGCCACCACTCTGTGTGTGTGTGTGTGTTAGATGTCTGTTGCATATTATATGCAAGTGTGTATTCACAGGGAACATTACTGGAGAAATAAACAGAAAAGAGAAACAGGGGTTCAGAAGATGGAGACGGAGACACCTAAATGTAGTATGAGTGTTAAAGTTTGAGAGGATTGGAGGGAGAGACCAGTTAAGTAAACGCTAGACAATATTCAGCCCTCTGTTGGTGTTGTTGAACTACAAAAACACACACTTTATTCATGATTGTATTTTTTCTATTTATTTTCCTGACAAACAACAAATGACGACAATCATCTTCTGAAACATAGTTACCTACAGCCGTGTCTTCAGCAATACAGTGTCTTCTCACCAAACTCATAAAATAACAGTTCAGTAAATCTAATCGAGGAGTTTTTGTGTCTAAACATAAAATGTTACATGTGTGTCAGCAAACTGCTAACTTGACCATGGACCGTTGCACATGCAAGACTAACCCTAGCCGGCTACCTGCAGTATCACAGTTTGAGGGATAGAGCCACTGACTAAGCTGCTGTATTTACAAAACGGAGTGAAAACAGGCTTATTTACTTTGGCCTGTTAGTCGGGTTGCTTAGAGAATTAATCTTTATTTGCTATGCTGATATGGTAACGGTGAGGTTTTTCATTTTAACTGGAGAACATAATGGCCATGAACCTGGAACTAAATCCAAAACAGTATCGGTTACCAGAGCCCAACCCCAAAACGAGAAGGGACATAGTGTGCAGGACGAAAAGAAGATAATAAGGTGTAGGAGGAAAGAAGAGCACATATAGATATGTATAGATGCTGAGAAAGATATACAAAGGAGGTGGAGAATGACAGAGCAGTGAAGAGAGAAAGGGCCGGAAATGTGGAGAAAGGAGGAGAATTAGAGAGCGATAGAGGTGGAGAGCCATAGTGTTTTCCCCCCATGTTGAGTCACTGATCTACATTCAATCTGCACTATGTGAATTATTGATTGGCCTTTAGCCAGCCTTGGTGTGTGTGTGTATGTGTGTGTGTGTTGGTGCCGAGATGCTTTTGCTGAAAAGCACATTGGTGGCGTTTTTTGTTTTTTTTTACTCTATTGATGGAGATTGAGGGAGAGATAGACTAGGGAGAATGGGACAGATTGATGCAGGCACATGCGTGTGTATGCCCCATACGCACAGTTATTCAGCACATGCACACACGCACACAGGCTTGGAGGTGTCCATAAACACACACACAAATAGACACACACAAACATGCATAGGCTGTATTCATTCACCCACAATCACATTTACATTTTTCCGCTCACAGCATGCATACACATAAAAATGCATTTGAATACACACACAAATACACACACACACACAGAAAGACACAGAAGAATGGATTGAAAGGATTGATATCTAAATACCAACAGGGGAAGGGCTTTAACACACTCATACACACACAAGAGACTGAGCATCTCTAAACCAACACCCTAGTTTTACCAACCTTTCTTCTCAGGCTAAATGAACCAGGTGTACTCTCACTCCAGACTCAACTATTTCCAAACAAAGGGTAGTTCTCAGTTTGTGCATTTGGGCATTTTTTCCTAATGTTTGGATTCAGCATTTATTCCGTTCACCTGCACAACACATCTGAACCGGCACATCAAAAAATAGATGTTATTAGTAGGCATTGTTTCTGTAAGTGGGTGAGTTTCTATATTTGTCTCGTCTTCTGCTCACTTGTTTGAATCTCAGGTATCAAAAAGATGTCTTAGTCGTCTCCGTCTTAGTCAGAATGCATTATGTATTTCATATTTACACTCAAAGCTGTGAGATACAACAATCAGTTATTGGTCTGGGTAAACCAGCACTTTGTTCTGCCTCGTTCATGAGCACCTTGGTGGACTGCAGAACATGCAAAACATTCCCACTGGACAAACTTTAAATTTTATTTATAGCCTGGATGGCCTGTAGTCGAGAGAGACAAGTAACTTGGAAAGAACAAGAGTGTTATGAAATGAAGCAAAAAGTACACAATGTCCTAAAATGTTTATTTATATGCTCCACGCACAAATCTCTATACCCTGTACACTGTTCTGCTCTTGGTATGTTACAGTTAGAGCTGCAACAAATCATCAGTCATCAACAATTGGTAACTATTAAATAGTCCAGCAATTATTTTGATAATTGCTCATTTTATTTTAGTAATTATTTCCGGACATTTTTAACACACTTTGGCACTGTATATAGATATAGTAAAGTCTGTCTGTAGATTTCCACCAACAGTCCAAAAATTAATATTGAACAAATATCGTATAATTTTGAAGCCATCCACGGTTCAGCCAAAGATAACTAACGCTCACCAGCTTATTACTGTTAATTCGAGAGGTTATTCCGAATCCATAAAGTGATCCTCACCTTCTCTTCCGGTAGCCAGGTCACAACTCACTGGAATAAAACCATTCTGAAGAGTTGTGAAGAGAAAGGATTTAGTTGAAAGTAATCTGACTGTTGTTCATATGTATTACGTATCCACTAAACTTATACACCATCTTGTTTTAAAGCTCAACATTTCCCAGTGGTTGCTTTTCAGTAGTGAGGATTGATAGTTGTTAGTTACAACCCTGATAAGGCTAATTTCAGAATTTGTGCAAATGTTGGTACATGTCCAAAACCAACATTGTAGGATCTGAACCAGCAACCTTAAAGCTACAACAAGATTCGAGGAACTGGGAAGGGTGAATTTCTGGTGCTGGGAGGAAAGCGAGGGCCGTCCTCCCCTCTATCCCCCTCCAGTCTGCTTCTAATAGTTATTTTGCCAAAGTAATGAATGGTGGTGTCGGGAAATGATCACCTTAATGATCGTAATTATTGTAATTGAGATGCAATAGAACATTATTCGAGGTTTCAGATAGATAAGGAGAGAAGTGGAGTGTGTTTGTGATGAGTGGGGTGTTCAGGGTTGAGTAAGGACAGGAGGAGAAGCTGTAGAGAGCGGGAATGTTACAAAAAAAAGCAAACAAAAAAAAGACTATGGATGCTCTCAGCTGCTCGTCCTCCTATCATTTATCTCTTCTTTTCCTCTCCAGCTCCTCCTGACTTAGCCACTCTCGCCTCCCTCCTCCTCCATCTCTTCCTCTTCTTACACTCCTCTCAGCTCTCTTCTGTTTTGCTCTCCTCACGTCCCTCCTCCACTCCACTCCACCCCCTCCATTTTACTCTGGCTGCTGTCGACTGCAGTGTTGAGAGCGGATCGGAGAGGAGAGAGAGAGAGGGAGAGGGGGAGAGAGGCAGGAAAAGAGATATGCAGAGAGAAAGAGAGTAACGTGCAGTGGAGGGGGACGGAGGAGAGAAAAGAGAGTGAGAGAGACAGACAGACAGGAGAGAGGAGAGAGAGGAATGAAAGAGTAGTGACAGGCTCAGTGTGTGTTTGATCTGAGCTGGTCCCCCCCCCCCCCCTGCAGCCCAGGGCGCCTCTCCCCAGAAACAGGGCCAAGTGCAGGCATCTGAATGTGTGTGTCTACACTACGGTCCGTGTGGGCAACTGTGTGTAGGTGTGATTGCTGCTCTCGTGTGTGTGCGTTCCTGTTCCTGTTTGTATGTGTGCGTGAGAGCTTGGTGAGCGGGTGTATATCAGAAGCTAATTTGAAGCTTGGTTTTGTTTTGCAGTAGAGTCCCCAGCTGCTATAGGCTACACTTTCCATTACCCAACATTCCTTGCTGAACTAAGTACTGGTCTCTATCTATCCATCTATCTATCTAGTTTACTGGTGGTGCGGTGACACATCACAGACTAACATTGCACTGCATGCGCTCACACCACATAGTATCAGATTGACTGGATGTACTGGATGATGGCACCTTGGTTATCTACACACTGAGTCAGAGCTAGCATAAAATCATGTCATGTCATGTTATTGTCACAAAATTAAAAAAATTATAATATCATAAGATGAGTGCATATCAGCCATGCTTTCATCCTCAGGGTCAACAAATAATGGAAAGTCATGATAGAAATACATCAAAATAATCTGTTATATTGTTAATGTCAATGTAACCAGTTATGCCAGTTTCAAAGTTGGCAATATCTACTTCATTTAATTAGCATAACCTTTTTTTTACAGGTTTGTTTGAACTGTTGATCCCTTTTCAGCACACGTTTTGATAAAAGTCTATCCAGGCTATGATAAATTTGTTTGGGAGCTTGGTGGGTCAAAGGTAGCAGGGATTCATTTAGCAATTCTCCAACCTGAAGAACCAACGATGATTTTCTTTTTGAATAGCATAACACAGCGTTGTTAAGCAAGTCATGGAGGCAACATCTTATTTAAATTTAGTTTAGTTAGAATTCAGAAAAGTAAAAATCCCATAATGGTAGTGGTGATGACTATTGTACAGAGATCTTAAATACATAAACCCCCTTGCAGTTTTAGAGGCACTTCTGGTGTCTTACTGCACAAGAAACTGAGAAAAAGCCCTTCTTCTCATTAACCTTTAATCTTGAGAACATGCATAGGACATCCTTTTTTGGTCGGGGCAGCCGTCTGGTCAGCGTTGTGCAAACTTAACACAGTGCCAGCCGAGAGTCCAGTCGAGCTGACTGAGACACTGCAGCATCAGCAACCTGCCCGTCAGCCCGACAATCAGTCTGCCACATTAGTGTGTCACTTCGCCAAGCCAGGGGATTGGTCCTGTCACTCTGAGAGGGTGGGCCCTGGGGTCACTCACAGCTGTCAATCAACATGCCCCGAGGCAAAGATGCTGAGGAGGATGAGTGGATAACTGAGAGGAGGAGAGTCGTGCTGTGACAGAGGAGAGGGACGAGGGACGGGGACAGATGGATAATTGACATGACACTTTAATTAGGTAAAGGGTAGTGAGGGCTTTCAGGGTGAATTTTATGGTGTGTGATGGGGTTAGACCAATATAATGGTTTGCCAATATAGTGGGCTGATTTAGGCTTTTAGTTAAATACTGGGCAGTGTTTTTTTTTCTCTCAGACCGCAACTGTAAAACATATAATTGAATTATATTTTTACAGACCTTAATTATTCATGATGTAATCATTCCAATATACCTCTTAGAGCTGGAAAATGAGTTAATTAATCATTTTGTCAATTAGAAATGACGATATCATGAAACAATGATAATGAATAAAACAATTTGATCATTTGGAACAAAGATTTTCCAGAGCTCCACAACATCTGAGCAATGTCCATCAGCTGGTACCGTGAGATGTGACTGAAAGCAAAAAAGAAATGGTAAATGGTAAATATTCGGTCTTTTTTTGTGACACGAGGGTTGTTCTGTAATTTATCTCTACCTGGTTAGAAGTGGGAGGTAGCCTGAATGACCAAAAGGAGAATAAGAAAAAGGAGGAGGTGTGTTAACATCAGCAGCTGTTTGTCTGCTCCTCCCCCCCGAACCCTGCTGTTGACCTCTTCGGCTGTCCTCCAGGAGAAGGAGAGGTCAAACAAATGTCTGTCTGACCTTGCCTAACACAAAGCAAGGATCTCAATTTTGACAACAGAAACTGTTCTTCTCTTGTTTGTTCATTGATCGCTAAAGTCCACTAACTGGTATTCTATTCACTTGAGTGTAGAAAGGTGGCTGCATATTCAGGTCACTTTACTTAACTTGACATGCATTTAAAAAAAAACACACACATTTTATGTCCCTTCAGAGGAAATACCCGGTCACCATGCTCCACCGTAAGAAAATCTGTGTGAGAATTTTATTAGTGATCCCTAATTAAACTTTGCAGCATCAGTCTGGTGGACTGGATTGTCTCAGTCCTGTCTGCACGCAGACTCTTATCTCAGTCTATCAGCAGGCCCGCTACATTAGTCAGGGTCGCGACGTCAATACAGCCTCAGATCTCAGGGTCAGAGGTCATCTGTTTGAACCAGAGAGGACGAGACGTCGATGTCATTAAGTCTCCAAGGACTCCTCCAATCACAGGGCTGCTGTGTGCTTGCGGCGATATACAGTAGAGAGGACTGACAGATGGATATGACTGGGGACATTTCTTTACAAGCTGAAGTCACGAGGGGGTGAAATATAGATACAACATTTTTATGTACAGCCTATTTTCTATCAAAATGTCAGTGTTTTAACTGAACGATACTCAGTTGGGAAGTTATTTCTTATCAAATTATGACTATATCAAGACTATTAGTGAGGGTACTATCTAATAATATTTCATCCAAGCTGTTGGCTCATTAAAAAATATGTTTCTTAACCCTTACAAACTGTTCATATTCCATACTTTCACATTATGGTCTGGGTGTCTATACTAAATTTTGAACTACAGATCTATTTAGAATATATAAATTATCTATCTGGCATTAATACATTCATTATTGATCCTTTATTTATGATTTAGATAGCATGGGAGTGTATTTTTTAGCTTCTACACCACTCTTCTTCAGAGAAAAAAAACACTATCACACTATATCATGTCCTTTTACCTAAGGCCTGGAAACATAACAGCCATAATGATTTAAATATATTGCATTGATAGTGTAACTCTTATTCCACTAACCTAATTTGTTTTTAGATCATGTTTTTACATTGCAGGTGCAGATACAAGCGTCTGTGTCGAGGCACCCTCTGACCTCTGCATGACCTTTGTTTACCATATATGGCCTATGCCGTTTAACCGTTTCACTGTTTCGAGGTTTCCCCCCGACGCTTCAAAGAGCAGCAGGTGTCTGTCCCTGCAGGAACCTCTTTTCATGTTTGTGCATTTTTGGGTCACTTCAGGAAAAGTCATGGTTAAAAGAAGAACCTGCAGGGTATGTTTGATGCTGTCGAATGTCGAAACGGGTCAGCTTTGACCCAAACAGTATGTAAGGGTTAAAGGTCCAGGGAGTAGAATTTAGTGGCACCTAGCAGTGAATTTGCAGATTGCAACCAAATAAATATTCTCCCACGCCTCAACCTCTTCTTCCAGGTGTGTAGGAAAAATTCTGGCTGCCAAATTCACATAAAAAGCAAAAGGCCATATCTAAATCAGTGTTTGGTTTGTCTGTTGAAAAATGGCAACATGGCAGACTCCATGGAAGAGGAAGTCTAAAATTTTCAAATTATGTGGAAATAACATTTTTTGGATTCTTCAGACTTCTTCAGGCTCTTGCCTTGTTCATTCAGTGTAGTTCTTATTAGCAGTAACATTTTCACAGAAATCTTATTCAGCAATATTTGAGTGATTTCAAGATGATTTCATGTCACAAAAACCTCCCTAATCAAAATCCTAGCCCCCAAAACAGAGCATAGATATTGTGGTGACTATCAATATCATTGTCAACTATTGTCAGCATGTGACTACCAATGATAATTTTTCCATTTTCAGGCATTTAAAAATAGCCAGCTCAGAACATGAACAGTAAAATCTGCAGACAGAAAACTTGACTCATTACAATGACAGCGAGACCTCGCCTTCTGTTAATGTGACTATTTAGAATCTGGCATGAAGAATTGGAAGAATACCACCGCTGATTTCAACCATGGTGGTCCAGAGCAGGGAGTGTATGTGTGTGTGTGTGTGCGCGCGGAGAGAAATCTGTGTGTATGTAAAATTACCAAGAGAGTATGTGTTAAGAGAAGGTGGAAAAAAAGAGAGGAGAGGACATAATTATAATTACAGTCTTTAATCCTCTGGACACACTCGCGCACACACTCGTATACACACACTGGGCGAGCTTTTAATTAACTATTTGGCGACAGGGGATTCTGGTATTGGGCTAATTATTTGAACCGCACATCCCTGCACTCGTCTCCTCCTCTGAAACGCTTCCAAAGAGACAGACAGGTATTCCTCACTTTGAGCTCACCTGGTAATTGAAAGGTTTTGCGTGGAGATCAGTTCGCTCCGAAATCCCTTGAAGCTGAAGTCAAAATCATCGGGGACAGCAAGCGAACCAAAGGTAGGCTTCTATTCTGCTGCAGATTTATCCACAGTGTAATACGGATTTAGTGTTAAAGGAGGACAAGAAGGCAGAATAACCGGCTGTCGTCTCCTTATTAAAGGTTTTTAAAGCTCCCCGACTTTATCTGAAGGCACAATTCAATTCAGTTTTAACATGGTTAAATCCTAAAAGGGATTTTGTTTGCAGAAAGGGTTTACAATAGAAATACAATACAAAGACACAGTAGAACACCATACAGTCTAAATTAAACTGAGAAAGAAAATGAAGAAAATGAATGGTTTAATAGTTACTCAATATTGTAGTGACAAAAATTAAAGGATCACTGTGTAAGATTTAGTGGCATCTAGTGGTGTAGCTAGAGGAGAACCTACAGCGGCTGTGAAATGTGGGGAAAATATGTAAGGCCCCATCAAGAGCCAGTGTTTAGTTTGTCCATTCTGGGCTGCTGTAGGAACATGGCGGACCCTGTGAAAGTGGACCCACCGCATCTGTAGATATAACAGGCTCAGTCAAAGGTAACAAAAGCCACCATCATAAATGTTTTGGTTTTTTCAGTAAGTGGTATACATTTGAAAATGAATAATTTTGATGTAGCTCAAAAAATACCAAGCAATGCTAAGATGTTAAAAGATTAAAGTTGCAGTGTGTCAGATTTACACGTTTCAGAGATCAGATGGTCATCTTATTGGCTTTGCTAACGTGTTAGCAACCTAAAAACTTGATTTAACCTCCACACACAGAGCGACATCTTTAGCTGCTAGAGGTTTGATCTTCTTTACCAGCCATTTGGTATCTAAAAAAACATGTATTATTACTTGTTTGCATGACAGAACTTCAAATTTGTATGAAGGCTTGGTGAGATCCATAGGACTCAACAATCCAGACTGCAGCCAGAGAAGCAAATGATGAGCGACTAAGGAAAGAGACTGAAAGCTTCAGAGAGTGGTATTGATTTTGGGTGGGTTCAGCACTAGACGAATCGCTTTGTCTTTACAGTCATTTGATTCATTGGTAATAATGAGAGATTTTAATCTTCTACTTCTTAATGCAAGGTCGTACTTTCATTCTGACATTACACAGTGTTGTAGTTGAAAACTGACATTTATATTATTTGGCTGCATGTTGCAAATTAAATGCATGTTTTGCTGTAACTTTACACAAACATTACTTAAGTCACCTCTTTAATTTTAAGTTACTGTTATGTACAGGTTGTTGTTTATTGACAGGTCTGCCAACATAAAAGAACATGCTTACTTTGGTTCAGCTAGTTTAGTGTCCTTCCCTTTCTTCAGGTTTGTGTGAGTGTGTAACTTGCAGCCACACTGCCTGGTCACAATCTTTCTCGTGTTACGGCTAAACAGCGGAGTAAAAATATGCTTCTAAAAACATCTGAGGCGAGAAATAGGCATTGCAGTGACAAAATCTCGATTCATATTTTGCTGCTGAATTTGACAGTTTGATCTGAGTTTCGTGAGCCGGTGTGCTGCACTGGACAGACTTACCGGGAATGCCATGACATGTCAATCATAAGGTAGCCACACCCTGAAACATATGCTGCTATTATCTATTTAACTCTAAATGGGACCATAATTTACAAAGATGGAAGAAGACTTCAACCTAGCACGTGAGACCATAAACTCATGAGGAAACTGTTTGCTTTGGTAATAAATCAAGTGAGGTTGGGGTAGGGAAAAATAGGGTCATTTGGCTATTATATTGAATATAAAATACAGGTTTGATTTTTTTTTTTTTAAGCCATGAATAATTTAATATACATATATCGTGTGGAGATATTAAACATGACATGAAGAACAAAGACGATTTTGTTCTAGTAAACATCAAATATCTGTCTTCACTCTTCATCGGTGTCTGTGGGTGTGTTTTTTTTACACGTCTGATTGTGAGTGTGCATTAATGTGTCTGTGTAGCTGTGTGTACTGTATGCATATGTATATGTGTGAGTGTTTGCCGGTGGAAGCAGCAGTCAGGTGGATGCAGTCTGTTTCTAAATCAGATCTCTGTGTGATTCACTGGGTTGATGAGTCACCACAGCAGCACGGGCACAACCAGCCTTGTCTTCCAATACACCCCCCTAACACATGTACACACACACAGGCACACACGGATATACATATTTAGTACTGTGTGGCTATGGTTCCCTTTGTTTGTTGCCAATTGTACATGTATGTGCCGTTTTCGTGTGTGCCTTCGTACTCAAGCTTGCGTGCATAGGTACTGTACGTATGCAGGTGTGTGTGTGTGTGTGTGCTTGAGTAAGTGTGAGTACACTAAATAATGGGATAGTGCTCCGTTCTGCAGATGTGATTTGGTGACTAATGTAGAAGCTGCTGATGTCATGTGTTTGCTTCTCCTCGCTGCTGAACTCCTCATTTCCTGGACATCCATCATTTATCAGCCAATCACCTTGCATGCACACACACACACACACACACACACACACACACACACACACACACACACACACACACACACACACACACACACACACACACACACTCATCTATATACCAGCTCAAATATGCAGGCAGTACAATATACAGGATATAAGCTATTGACATATCATGACAAGTATTTAAGGAACTGTGAGGAATGAGGAGGGGCAGCAAGACGCACGCGGCAGAGGAAGCGGAGGAAAAAGGAAGGAGAAATCGTGTGATGGATGTGTGATTCAACAAAGCAGCATACAAGAAAGTGACTGAGAATGTGTGAAATCAAACTAGTAACAGTAGTGGTACTACTAGTAACATGTATCCACGTTGTGTAACCTCCGTCTGCCTCTAGACAGCTGAGTGTAACTGGATCACATTGATCTGCGTGTCAGACACACATGGATCCTCCAACAATTTGCAGTTTACATGTGTAGTCGGATTGAATTTGGATCAAGTAAAAGTGCATAAAAGCAGGATTGTTCTGGAGAAATACACGTTATCAGCCAAAGCTGCGGAGCGAAGAGTATCCCATCCCCGCAGACCGTGTTTACATGGACTCCTATAATCCAACTATTGACCTGATTCTGAAAAAAAAAGGCTTATATGGTTTAGTTGCACTGTACCATTCATATTCTCGACATACACATACTGCCACAGAGCCCGGCCTGATGAATGACTGCGGATGATCCTTACTAGTTATGTTACAACATTAGTGTCTCACTCTTAATTGTTCATGTTTCACCACATTAACTCATCTGTCAGATAACATATAGGTTTCTAAACAACAGATCATTGAGATCGGACCATTCTGAAAAATCCCGGTTTACAATCAGTGACTACATTTTTGTTAAATCTGAGAGCCAGCGACGCTTGATTAATAATTCTAGAAGATCTTCTATCTGGACATATTCTAGCCAGAAAATATCGACACAGGCAAATAGCAAGACTGGGAAGGGGGCAACATCCGTGACAGAAAGAATCAAGCAAATGCAATTTGAAACTTAGCTAATTAAAAAATAAATCAATATAGCGGATGATTTTTAGGAGCCAGCTTGTAGCGGCCAACGGTGCATGGAACTAGTTACTTCTGTGCTGGCTTGGCCTTCGATAATGGTAGCCGCTTAATTTCTACAAAAAGCTGGTTTGAGTTGCATGAGACTGGGTAATGAGACCGGATGCATGAGATGGATGATCCATCACGGTGAACAATTCTCCCCTATTTCCTATTCTTTTCTTTTTACCCCAAGCTATGTGCAATTGTTTTGTTGCTGTATTCAAATGTTCATTTTAGGAAAACCTTTTAGATGGTTTCAGACAGTGAGCGATTACCATCACAGATGCCACCTAGTAATGTACGTCTTATAATTTTAAATCTGAAACCGCTCTTAAAGAGTGTCCTTCTGATTTAAAAGACTTGAATATTTGTTGTAAACACACCCAGAAGCACCTCTGCCATCCTAATGTGCATCATCTTCTGCAGAGTTTAAGCTAAGTGTGTGACCATGTGTAAGTGCCTATTTGTGTGTGTGTGTGTGTGTGTGTGTGTGTTTGTGTACGTTTGTGTGTATGTGTGTTCAGCAAGTGACAGGGGAGGAGGGGATGTTCAGAGATTTGTGGCTAAGGTGAATGTTGTGTGCGTGTGTGTGTGTGAGAGAGAGAGAAGACAGAATACTCGGTCATCAGTTCTCGTGACAGTTTTACGGCTGCTGAGCTAGCAGGACGCTGCGGGATGTTAGTTAGCCCACCTATTCACACATCAGACCTGTGTGTGTGCGCGTGCGAGAGTGTGTGTTTGTGTGAGTACTTGACTGTGTTGGATGCTGATTCCTTCGACTGCATCTCCATTGACATTCCATCGCACCTCATTGACTTTGACTCTGCCTAGTTGACCCGTAGGCCTATTTTTGGTGTCAGTCCATTGGAAAAAAAAAGAAGAGGCTTATTGTAGTACTGCTGTCCACCAAAATGTATAAGACATATTAGGAGACTGTAATTGTATTCTACAGCAGCCACAGACAAGAAGGCAATAAGGCAGAACACACTTAGACCCTACAGCTAAATGCCATACTTTAACACTCATACGCTACGTCAGCATCATGTCTCATTTCACTCTTTATACCATTGTAGCTCTTTTGCTATACTATGCTCAACAATTCTTCAGGAAATCAATTACATTCATCGCCCTGGGGAAGTAGTAGCTCAGTCCATATAGGGAATTTTCTTGGGAACCGGAGGGCGGCCAGTTCAAGTCCAGCACGTACCACAGTATGGAGTTTGGACTGGTCCCAGCTCACCTCATCCTCGCTGCCAAGGTGCCGTTGAGCAAATACGGTACACTGCTATTGTATTTTCAGGCCTACATGTGTAAGTGAGTGAAAGAAGAATTTCCCCATTGAGGTATTAATAAAGTAAATTGTCCTCTTCTGATATGCAGTTACAGCAACAAACCACCGTCATGTACCAGCATGACATGTACAGGACCCGCAGAAAAACCTGCTATGAAACATTTCATGGTAAAAACATCCGCCGTGTTGTAGATGCTACTCTTGCTCTTGTTGGTTTCACTAGGATTTGCTGAACCTACACAGGATGTATCTTATCGGGCTGCATATTCTCAAAGACAGTCAGGGTTTCTTTACGAAGATGGAGACATTGATTTTGTTGCACGAGCAATCGGATAAAATTTTATGGTAGATTATTATACACGTTTTCCTTTCTCAGACTTTGGCGCACTGTAGAAATCCAAGCTGACCACAGCTGCCATTCTCCACGAAGGAATAACACTTTTCAGAGCCACCTTTAAAGACCGGAATGATGGACGTCCATAGAGCTGAACCAGTTTTCAGTGTATAGCGGTCATGTCTGGCCTGTACCTGACCTGTTTCATAAGTTTAGTGTTATTTGTAGGCAGATACAATCTCCTTCTGTTCACAGCTGCCATTTAGACAATCCACTTGGTATTTTCAGTACTTTAGCTGGTGGCTCACACGCATGCACACACACACGCGCGCACACACACATGCACGCACACACTGCAGCTGCTTCAGCAGAACTCAAATGGAAATGGTACATGTAGCTGTGTGTGTGTGTGTGTGTGTGTGTGTGTGTCTGAGCCTCTCCTTGTCTGCTGACAGTAACCTACTTTTATAGAGCCCACTCACTCAGAATGATAAAAATACTGCAATTCTCCCTCCTCTCCCCCCCCTCTCTCCGTCTATCCTTTCTTCCATCTCCTCTTCTGCTCGTTTTTACCTTCCCTCCTCTGCTTTACCCCATCACACTCCCTCCATCCTCCGCCTCGTTATATCCCCGTTTTTTTTCATTTTCTCAGCGTCTTCTTGCATTTCTCCGTCTTTCCCTCCTCCCTTCTTTATTTACTGCTTATGCCCATCACTCCCTCTTTACTTCCCTTTCTCCGTACCTCTGCATATCCTTCATTAACTTCCATCTCCCCATCCATCATTCCTTCGTTGCGTTCTCCGTACCATTCTCATTTCTTCCATCTTCACTTCGTGCTTTACCTTTACATGCCCTCCTTCCTTCACTTTCTTCCTCTATATCACCCACATTCTCACACTTTTACCCCCCTTTTCTTTTTCATCCCCCCGTCATTTCCCTATTCTACACTTGATCATTCATCATCTCCTTTTCTTTTTATTCTGGTTCCACCCTTTTCTTGTCTTTATCACTTTTTTTATTTGTCTTTCACTCGCTCTATTTTATTCTCTTTACTCTTCCTCTCACTTCTTCCCGTCCTGGATGAGATGCTGATGCTGCAGCCGTCAGCCTGGCTGAGTTAAGATCGTATGATGGAGGGAGCGAGAGTTAAAAAAAAAAAAAAAGGAGCAAGGGATGGAAAAGAACAGGACAGAGTATCTCCGGGCACAAGTGGTCCAGATTAAGAGGAAAGAGAGAGAACTTAACTTGGGATTCCATGAGACAGAGAGGGAGGGAAGATTAAAAGAGACACATAGCAGAGACATGATGCCTTTGGATAAGAGAGACAGGGTTAGAAGTGATAACTGCTGGAGAATTTTATTTAGGTCCAAATTTTAAGATGAAAGATTTTAAAAATGGAGAGAATTTGTTAGATTTAACACATGATGTTAAAAAATAGTACAGTAGCAATCATTCAACTGAATACGGACCACTTCGACACTTTGAATGTTTTTGATTATAACAACTAGAGATAATATTGTCCCATATTTAGAACATTACTAGTTGTTTTGTTCTGTCTGGTGATTTCTTACTGTTCACTGTTAAAGGCAAAGAGCAATCCCTAGTTTGTTTTTTCAACCAAACTCTCCAGTAGACCAACTTTAGTTATTTGAATTAGAGACCTCAGTTCTGCGTTCTGGTAAGACAAGTGAGTTTTTTTGTTTTGCTTTTGGGAACAATTAATCCCAAAACTATGATTCAGGATATGTCAGATTTGAGAGAAAATAAGAAGCGAAACTTTTCGTCCTCTTCAAGCGATAAATTTACCAGCCGCCACATTTAATAATTCAGAAGACGACTAGATTGTTAAAATAGAACAGGACTCCAGATGATGGTTGACCTACAAAAGAATCTGCTTGAGCAGAGTTACCTGCCAGACTCAAAATCAGCAAAGCAATGATGGCTGCTGGGAGCTTCATATGTAAGACGAAAAGGGAGATTAGCTTTAGGTTTAGTCACTAACAGGCTGATGTTGAGCTCAGGCTGAATATTCATTTTAACATTTATTTTTGTTACACATTGCACACTCTTATATGGTCTCTTTCTTGGGTGAGTGTGGCTCTGAGGTAGAGTGGGTCGTCCACTAGGTTTGATCCCCTCTGCGTGTCGAAGGGTCCTTGGGCAAGATACTGAAGCCCAAATTGCTCCTGAAGGCTGTGCCATCGGTGTGTGAATGTGTATGAATGGTTAGCTCCTCAAACTGATGATGCACAACTGATTCGTGAATGAGATATGTACTGTAAAGCCCTTTGAGTGGTCGCAAGGCTATATAAGTACAGTCCATTTATTGTTTTATTTGCCACATACACAGTTATAGTGAAGCAGTTGAAGAAAATTTAATTCTTTTGCTCTTCCTCATTCTCATATTTTAATTATGTCCTCTAATTGATAAATTTGTTTATTGCTGTGCAATTAAAATCGAGACTGATCTAATCTGATCTAATCTAATCTGATCTGATCTGATCTGATCTAATTTCTGGATTTAGTGATTAAAGTGAACTAAAGAATAGAGAGAAATTTGGTCCGGGATGACTTCAATGTTCTCTGGGTTACTGGATTAAGATGAAATTTCAATAAACGCTGTTGTGGCATTCTGTCATGTTGAAGTGGGCGGTTTTAAACAGAAGCCCAGCTGAAGTCATGATCTGAGCTGGTTCAGCAGTTATACAGTATGTATTACAATATGTGTGTGTGTCTGTGTGTGTGTGTGTGTGTGTGTGTGTGTGTGTGTGTGTGTGTGCGTGCGTGCATGCATGTGCGTGCATGCACAGATGTCACACCCTTGAGATAAGACTCTTTCCTTGAGTTGCGTCATGGAAGATGCTGCAAGTGTTACTGTGTTTGTGTGTGTTCTGTGTGAATAATTTGTTTGTGTATGCGTGTGTGTGTGTATGACTTTTTATTTGTGTGTCACTGGGCATGTGTTTGTGTGTGGTTTCCATTTAGTTTGAAAATGGTGGATACAATGGTTCAGCTCAGCCCAGCAAGAAGGGAGAGAGTGATGGACGATTGTGTGTATGTGTGACTGCGTGTGTGTGTGTGCTCGCTACAGAGGGAGAGAGAGAGAGAGAATCTATGCAGTTCTCATTACCAGCCTGCGAAGTGGCACAGCAGATATTCGGCAAAAAAACAAGCTTCTTCCACAAATCAAAAAGAGCTGGGGTCAGGGGAAAGAGAGGGAGAGGGAGAGGGAGAAAGAGAGAGAGAGAGAGAGAGAGAGAGAGACGCACCCTTTTATCTTTCACATGTCTATATATAGCGGTTCATGGAGGAGAAGAGTGGAGCAGGATGGGAGGGAGGAGGGGAAGTGGAGGTAGAGGAGGAGTGGATGGAGAGAAGGCAAGATGGCTGAATAAGAACAGAGAAGAAAGATGTAGAGTGATTTTCAGTGATTTTTGGGGTGTGAGACAGAGAGAGAGACCAGAGAGCAGGAGGAGGGATAAAGAGGAGATGGAGATAGAAAGAAGGTGAGAGAGGAAGAGAGGAGAAGATGAACATTTAAGCATGTTTGGAATAGCAGGTTGGTTTGCAGCTGCAAAAGCTGCAGGGTACAGTGTGAAAATGTAAAACTGAAATGAGATAAAAATAAATAAACGCAGCGTTAGTTCAGCCGGAGCACTGAAGTCATGCTTGTAGTAGCTGATTGGCTGATCACAATAACTGGCTCATTTACAACTGTGTGGCAAGTAATTAAAGCAGGTGTACAGGGTGGATATCTTCCTCCAGCACCACATCCTCCTTCTGCGGTGTGTAAAACATTGCTTCATATGATTAGACAATACTATAAAATATCATTTGGACCTGGTCTGACTTAGGGTTGGGTTTACCAGGTAGCGGTACCAGGAAGTGAGTGAACCTGGGAAAAGGGTTCAAGTAGCTATTGTCTTCTACATCCAGCCATGGTATTATTATCTGAGATTAATATTCTTGGTGTCTTATCACCTCCTTTGAACTCTGGGCTAGATCTTTAAGTACAAAAAGCACCTTTACAGTTCCCTCTGGATCTGTTGTGCTTTACTTTACCACACCTAAAATCACAGGCGGAGAGGTGTGGTGGTGCTGTACTCGTGACCACACCCAGCGGTAATGTAGCATTGCACTAAAAGACGATGTGAAGTGCTGTAGCACGCAGGGTGGTTGCTACACGTAGATGGCGCCACAACCAGAATAATCAGACTGAACGAATACGCCGCTGCTTTCATAGTTGCATCTCAGCCTAAATCTTCTGCATTTGTGTCTGCTCCTCCACTGTGCATTCAGTCTCAGCACACTTTAAAAACGCGAGTGAAGAAAGCGAGCGAATGAATCTACCGAACACCTTGATTGCCTAATCGCTGTTAAAATGTGGAGGGTATTTGACTGCGTATGTACCTGTTTCCTGCCATTTCCAAGCTCTGCATGTTTCGTGAAGGAGGGTGGAGGGAGAAAGAGAGAGGGCGAGAGAGAGAGAGAGACAGCGAGTGCTTGCGTCACTCCCATAAAGGAACTGACTCTTGCTGAGTCGAGTGCTACACAGTTTCATTTATTTGATAAAGCTTCATTTGGTGTGATTTAAAATCTCCCCCTCATCAGGCTCGGCTCCCCTAAAGCACAGCCTCAGCGCCACGCCAAAATGCCTCATCAGCTGAAAACACACACACACAAACACACTTGGGTGAACACACACACACATACACACAGAGCCTGCGTATATACACACACACATAGAAACTGGTACACAAGGACATTTTTCACAGGATGACTTGGACTGAAGCATATTTAAATAGGTGTGGGTAGATTTGCAGAGGTTTGAGGTTGGAGTGTGTAGACAGAGGAGGAATTTTTAGCAGGTAGATAGTTCATTGACCTCATGGAGGAATTTCTTCACTACAGTAGGAACGCATGCAACATTAAACTGGAAACACTGGGACAGGTAGTTCTTTTTGAGGATATAGAAGCAGCTTTGTGCAGGTGTGGAGGTAGTTGTGCATAGCGTGTATGTGTCAATGTCATTTTCTTCTTGTGGTACTTGAGGAAAATTGATACATATCTTGATATTATGAAACAAATAATCCAAGTGATCATGTTCTGGACTGTGGGCATTAAAATGTAGCCATAAATGGAGCACAAAACATGAAGGCCCACGCTTGGTCCTGTTTTGAATCAGGAGTGATATGCATGCATATCCCCCTAAAAAAGCTGCCTACATTTGCCTTTTAGTTTGCCCAGGTAGTTAGCTAATGTTCAGCCAGTGTATTTCAGCGTCGGCATTCCCAAGACCTAGTTTTCATATACTAGCTGAAAAGGCTAAACTAAAATATGCTGAATACCCTTCTTAGCTAAAAAAGGGTAGCCTATAAAGGTGTTTTAAGCAAGCCTAAAAAGGGCTGATGGATTCGGTGGATTTAGCTAGCCTAGTTTCCATATTAGAAAAGCCATATATACTGCAGCACTCAAGCTACATGCTGTATGTCTATATTTTCATAAGCAAAAAAACAGTGCAACTCAGAATAGTAGCCTGTGTTGTGCTTCAAAGCACGTGTGACGATGGGTGTTCAGATCTCTCCCTTTAAGGCACCATAAGGCATGAATAGAAATAAAAGTCCATAGACAGAAAATAATAAAACATAGTTGCAGTAGTTTCATTGTGTTGTGTTAATTAATCTACAGATCAGAGTAACTGTGAAAGGGTGTAATGTTATGTAGGTGTATTTGTGCTACTGTTACGTATGATAGAGGCAGGCACAGTAAGGTATCGCCCATCTAGCACCTAACGTGATGTTTTATTGGCTGAAGTTATGATGCTGTCTTTGTGTGTGTGTGTTACTAAATACTAAATAACATTTTACTTCCATAATTAATAAAGTTGTGGCAATCATTTCATCCATTTTTTCCATAAGGTTGTTTAATACCGGGTGTCATAGACCAAAAAGTTCAACTTGCTCTCTGATTTCTGCAGATTAATGATGATGAGCATTAAGTTGTACTAAGATAGAAGAGGTCACAAGGTGCAGATGTGGAGTAATTATTAATTAAATGGTGTTTTAATGCTTAAAGGGTCAGTTCAACATGATCACAAAATTACTAGATTTGCTCACTTTGTCGTAGTGCTGTGCAGCCATTTTGAAATTTTGCCTGAAAAGGAGCTTGTGCATAAATACCAATCATCTCTCCCTCTCTCTGTAATAACTTAATACACTTGCTGGCAGAATTATAGTGTGTGTGTGTGTGTGTGTGTGTGTGTGAGTGTGTGAGAGAGAGAGAGAGAGAGAGAGAGAGAGAGACAGAGAGAGAGAGAGAGAGAGAGAGAGAGAGAGAGAGAGAAGAGAGAGAGAGTGTGTGTACACAATAATAGGCAATGGAGCAACACAATATTGCTGATGTGGGTATTTCTTTTCTCCTTGTGTGTGTGTGTGTGTGTGTGTGTGTGCGTGTGTGTACCAAGGCATTACCTGTGCATATCAGTGCATTAGTTAGTGTAATAATGTGTGTGTGTGTGTGCATCTGCATGTGTCATCCTGTTTGCATACATGCTTTTGTTTGTGTGTGTGTGCGTGTGCGTATGTTTAATTGTTTGCTTTGAGTAGCCGCCTGCAGTGGGAAGAAGAGATAAAGAGTGAAAGGAGGAGAGACAGTGTGTGTGTGTGTGTGTGTGTGTGTGTGTGAGTGTGTGTGTGTGTGTGTGATGTGAGGTCAGTGTATTTGGCAGGGCATGGCTTGTTTGTGGCCATCAGAAAGCCATTTTAATTAACGAGAAAGGAACACACACACACATTTTTGCAGTGCTCACCAATAATACTGTTGCCAAAAATTTCTGCTCTCTAATTGCTTCCGATTCACCTAATCTTTCTTTCTCTCTCTCTCTCTCTCAAAAAGAGGAAAGAACAGAATGAAGTGGGAGACAGAAAGTGAGGAGAACAGGGGAGGATTTTGGAGGATGGATGGACGGATGGAGGAAAAGAAGTAGAGGAAGAAAGGAGGGGTGAGGGGAACGAGTAAGAGAAAGAGGGCTGGGAGGTGTATGAAAAAGAAAGAAACTGTGAGAGAAAAAGGGTGAAAGGAAGAAAGGAAAATCGATAATGATAAGGAGGAGTAGGAGAAGACAAGACAGAGAGGAAAAAGAGGACAAACAGAGAAAGAGCGAAAGCTCTCAACAGATATAGAGAGAGACTGCAGGGAGGTGAAGATGTGGGAGGAAACGAAAGAGAAGGACACACACACACACATAGAGGGAGTGTTACCTCCTGCTTTCAGCAGGTTGTTAGGCCAGCAGAGTGTGTGTCTGCTGAATAATAGATGGTGTAGCAGACTAGCATGTATATACACACACACACAGCATATGTGGGCTGCATAAGGTTACTGTAAATTGATTTGCAACAAAATCCAGCAAGTTGTTCACAGTGTGGTTACGTATTGTGCAAAAAGCAAACGCAGGTATAAGGTATTAACATTTCCACTTATGCATATGCAGTAACACGTATCAGTCAGAAACTGGTCGCAATTAGCCCTGTCCACAGGATGGCAGAACTTTAGCAACGCGCTCGCTGTGCATTGTCTACCAGATGTTACAGTAAAGTTCTAACTTTATAGTCCTGACTTGAAGGTCTCAAACTTTGAAGCAAGAGAAGGCAAAGCGGCTTTTTGAGAGCACCCCCATGACTGTCACTGTACTTTTTGTTGCTATCAGGAAGGATACACTCATTCTAACAAGCCAGCTAGAATCACAGTTGTTTTGGAGTAAGAGTCTCACAAGTCGAAGCTGGGATTCAGACAGAAAACAACTCTGCATTCAAACGGATGTAGACTCGTTCTTTAAGGTAATGGTAAGACATGAAATACGATCTAGGAAGTCTGTTTGAGAACAGATTAATGCTGTTAAAGGTTTATTAGGCTCCAAAAACACTACTTAAAGGTTTGTAATACTCACAGACAGGATGTTACAGCTCTGTAAAGTCCTCACAGCGGCAAATGCTTTTTCGTTTGTCACGACAAAAGGCGAGGTAAATAATAGAAACACACTTCTCCTGTCATTTTACGACGTCCCCTTCTTTCAAAATTCGAAGTTGAGACCAAGTCCATTCATAATTACATTTCTACCATTTTAAAACTTGAGACTCAAGTCTCAGCTCAAGTCTTTGGGAAGTCACGTCTCACAGGAGTTCAAGTCGAGTCTCGAGTGAAGTCTGATTCATGTTCTTGTGTCGAAGCCTTATTTCAGCAGTTACTTGAGTGTAAAATCTGAATCTGAGTGTTGAGATTCAGATTGTACTGTAAAATATTATCAAGCTTTTTGGATTAGGTGACAAGCAAACAGTACAAGCATACTGACACATTGCTGTTTTGTGAACTGCAGAAGACATTACCTCTATGAAGGCTAGATTTAGGGTGCATTAACCACAGAAAAAATTACACATAATTTTAAGAACACACTTAATAAACAGTGTTTTGTTTTCTAGTAATGTTGAAACAAAATGCACGCTTAGAATTCTGAAAGTGTAGTTTTGCTCCCAAACGATCAGGTTCAGGTACATCCTGTTTCCACCGCCGCATCTTGCACAAGTAGGTGCGCGTGCATTGTCTGCCAGCCAGCATGTGCAGTCTAGTTCAGCTTCGTCTTGTTAGTGTATACTCCTCAGACTGACCTGTCTGATCCGCTCACATCAACCAGCAGCCTCTTATCCCTCACACACGCACACGCACAGAGAGGCCGTCCTCCGGCCATAGTGTCAATGTCAACGTTGCATCTGGTAAACACGACAACAGACACGTACTCCCACCACACACACAGACACACACACACGCATACGGGCTAACAGGATAATGACTGGCCAATTAGGCACAGGCTTGATCTGTCTGGATGTATCCAGTCATCTTAGCCCCTCCAGCGGCCATTACTCAGGCATGGACACACACACACACACCACAACACATAGAAATGCACTTGACTGGATGGAGCGTTGCGAAAAGCTGGCTTCTCCACCAGGCGACCTCTGTGAGTCAGCCTGTGTGTGTGTGTAGAGGGTTTTTTTTTTCCCCTTCACATATGTCAGTCATTGCTGCGCTTCTGATTCAGGCTGCAGGAGTGCAAAGGCAGAAATACTGTATGTAATGTGGTGTGCTCACATAGTTGACCAATCTTTTGTGTGTGTGTTGAGTGTTTTAGGATGTCTGAGCTTTAAATGTCTGAAAAAAAATGAAATACTGAGGAACTTCCAGCTACGTACAGCAGTGACATCCATGCAAAGGGAATTCACACTAGTCAACTACTGCAAAGTTCAAGCGAAGTTTAGCGTTTTTACAAAGACCTTCAAACAAACTCTCTGGAGATGACTAACAATATTCATTGCAGGAAAACCAGAGACACAAAAACACACAAGACTGAAATAATAAAACAACCAAACAGTCTTATATCTATATATTTTTATGCTTTTATCCTTTGTCTGTCTTTTGTGTTATGAGCTTCAACCTTAGAGAATCAAATGGACTTTTGGGGTCTAAGAGAATGCCAAACGAATTATTTAATACAGTTTCGGAAATGTCATAACTCGTTGATCAAGAAGTAGTCATTTTTTAAAATGTAATTTCACCTTTATTGGATATTATAAATGAAAATATATGGAGAGAAAGAGGAAGAGGAAGGAAAATGTCACCAAGGCCCGACTAGAAGCTGGACACCGTTCTAACGGTTGCTAGATCTCTCCAGTGTGAATAATTACAATACCTGTATATTAGGTGTCCATGTGTGTGTGTATGTGTGCTACTTTGTGATTTTGGCCTTAACTCCAGCTGCACTCCGTTTGAATGGATGATCCTCACCACCATCATTGCAAACTGCATCGTACTGGCTCTGGAGCAGCATCTTCCTGATGGAGACAAGACACCTCTGTCTGAACGACTGGTAACACTAGCACGGACACACACACACAAATTAGTTTATATAATACAGAAGTTGAGATAAGCAGTAGGTGACGCTACTTCTCCAGTTGGGTGTCATTAAATCCTTACAGAAGAAGAGCGTGCAGCAATATGATGATTAATTCGCAGTAATGGATTGCACTTTGTCGCATTTTACTTTTATCAATACACCCACTTTTCCTAGTTTTCCAAGCCAAGCGTAAATCTTTCTTGTAATATTTCGGGGTTTTTTTCCTTTTCTGAGTTGAAAGTGCGCATAAGAACAGGGATGAAAGGGCTCGCAAACATTGAAGTCACTTAGAGTGGAACCAACCAAACATGCATTTGTAGCACACACAGGCCCAAATAAACACACAGTGCACAGGCTTGTTGAAATTTTATCTCACACAAGCTGCCGGTTTTGTATCATACCCAATAAAAGGCAACAGCTTTCATTCTCATCATGAAATCGATTAGTATTCTTTAGACATACAAATTCCACGTGAGGAGAAAGTTACCCACAATCTGCCCTCCGCTGACACTTTGCTTCTTTTTCTCTCCACCTTTCCTTTCAACGCTTCTTCATCAAATCTAATCTATCCCGTACTCCTTTTTTCATCCCTTCTCCTCTCCTCTCCTCTCTTCTCCTCTCCTCTCCTCTCCTCTCTCACTTGCAGGAGGAGACAGAGCCCTACTTCATAGCCATCTTCTGTTTTGAGTCGGGTATCAAGATCCTGGCTCTGGGTTTTGCGTTACATAAGGGCTCCTACCTGAGGAATGGCTGGAACGTCATGGACTTTGTGGTCGTGCTCACTGGGTGAGTCCACAGTGATATCTCATATAACCTTACAGTTAATGTCAGCTTGATTTCAACTACTTGATTGTTTTTGTTTTTTTTATTATTATTATTTACGTACCCCGAAAGGAAGTATACCATTTATACTATATAATACTCTTTGTTATGTGTTTTTCTTAGGTTATTCATATTTGTTTTACCTATGTTTTATTTTTATGTTTTTATTATTGTGCACATGGATACTGAAATGTGTAGGTGTGTTTCTATGGCTACCTGCTGCACTCTAGCACTGGGTTAGTTGGGGTAATCAGGTCAGCTTGAAGATTTTTTTTCTTTAAAAAATGTTCTCTCAGACTTGACTGAATAATTTGGGATACATCACAAAACCAGAAGTGAACCTTTCTGCTACAGTGCCACTGACATTTGCGAACGCAGCTCTCCACCAAAAGTTGTAGTGAGGTGATTATAGTATGTTTAAGTCCCCTGAATAAAAGGATCACTGTTAATACGGGGAAGCAAAAACTTTGGCACCAAAATGAACCAATGACCTTCTAGTCACTCTACCATATAGTGTGGGTGTGTGCGCACGCTCTAAGTGTAATGTCAAGTTTAAAGTTATATATTTTGCTTTTCTTTCTTATGACTTCGAAAAAATAAATGTAACTAAATTTACAAAACAATTGACTTCGTAAACTAGATTAAGAAAAACAAAACAAAAAAAAATTCAATAAGGGATCTCAGCTTTAACAAAGCCAGCAGTTCTTTATGAATGAATTCCTATTATGTCAGGTCTGTCTACAAGATAACAAACAACTTGCTTGTTGAGTTCAGATCAATCTGGCTATATGCTAACGATTCATAGCAAAGTATAATTGAGAGCTGAAATCAGGCAACGTGCACCTATTTTCAGCCCTTACCAAGCAGTCAAACTTTTCTCCAGTCTTCTTTTTTGTCTGGTGTCTGTATAAATATGAAGTACTGACTCACTGCTGCACAGATTGATAAACCAGAGTGAAGATAAATCCACATTTTAAGCCCACAAGTTTGAAAAGCAAACTCTGAGCTGCCCTTCCACCAGTAAACCGCTCCGGATCAGAGCAGAATCCGGGTTGACTTCCATTCCTTCCTCTCTACCACAAAACAGTCAAAGCCATGCGATATGTGCAAGTTGTCCACTCAAAGTTTAGTCTTAGCAAGTCATGCGAATTTGCTTCTATTCATGAAAACAAACAATGAAACATTATTTTATTTGATTATTTGGTTTGATTAAATAGTTCTAATAAAGTTGTTCTCACCATGACTGACACGTCTACTGTAACTCTGATGTTACTGTACTGTTACTGATGTCAGGCAACAGTAAACCAAATACACACTGAAAATAATGTAGAGTATTACAATGTGTGTGTGTGTGTGTGTCGATCTAAATATGGCTGCCTGAGCGCTAGGCCGGGGGATGGGTGGAGATGGTAACAAGATAATAGTGTTTGTCAAGGGGGAAAGACTGAAATACAGATATATATAAGACACACACACACAAACACACACACACACACACACAGTCATTTGAGTGAAGCCAGTTTAATTCAAAAAGTGTGTTTCATTGTAGCTGAATTACAAAAGTGTAAAAATCTTCATTTTTACACTGAATACTTGCTCTGAGTCTTTGTGTGTGTGTGTGTGTATGCATTTTATAGTAGCATGACTTTCTCTCTTTTCTGATCTCAACACACTCTCACACAGACACAGCAGAGGTCTGGTTTGACAAGGTGTGCGTGTGTGATCAGGGCCCACTCCCCCTCAGTCGCTATTCTCCTTTAATGAGGACAAACACACACACACAAACACACACACACACACACACACACACACACAGGCTGGATCAGAGCAGCACTGCAGGGAGCAGCAACCATGGCAAAGTGAAATGTCACTTCTTCAAGAGATGGGGGAGCTGGTTTGTTGTTATGGCAATAGCTGAGAGTGGTAACAGAGTTTCCTCCACCTCTTCCTCTGTGTTCGCTTTAAATATACATTATTAGAACAATATGAAAAAGCACTGACTGTCAAGGCTAAAACAAGAATGATCATATCAGATTACAACAGCAGCTGTGACACAAACAATACACAACGTTTTAATACAGCGCTGTGCTTTGAAGGCCATAGTTATTGGCCACACATGACCCAAAACAACTCTTGTTTCCATACAAAATCATAACCAAAAGAACAGTTATAAAACAATGCATACATTCTTCTGAGCATCAGAAACACGTCGCAGTAACTTCATTTGATTTAAAGTTTGATTTGAAGTAATGATTTTGACCCATTCAGTCCCCTAAAATTTAGAAAGTCTAGACGAGCTGTATCAGTAAATGATTTCACGCTCTATGCGCTCACAAATAGAAAATCCTACAGAAACCTGACAAACTTTTCCACCTCCAACTTTCATGGAAATGAAAGGAGCGCCATCTTGAAACGCTGTAGCTGCTTTTCCAACTAAGTGGAACAAATTAAAGCTGGTCGCTTGCTAATAAAAGCCAAAAAGAAAGCATTGAGGGCGGGTGAAATTACCTGTACTATAATGGCTCGTAAGATAAATTAATCATATCCACACATATTAATTTCACACCCACCAATCTGCTGCATGATGAGACCGACTTGCTAATTATTTCCAGTTGTTTCTTTTTTTTTTAATTCATTGTACCATCAAAACCTCGCTGCAGTTCTCACAGTGCCGTAGGTGCACTGAACAGAATGGGAAACAATGCTGAGGAGAATCAAAATGATGTGAATCGTCTCATATGGCCTTTACACTGACCAGGTTTTAATCCAGCTGAACACCTATGGGAGATTTTGGAGCAATGTGGTAAAGAGCGTTCATCAAAACAAGATAGATAGATAGATAGATAGATAGATAGATAGATAGATAGATAGATAGATAGATAGATAGATAGATAGATAGATAGATAGATAGAGAGAATGAGAGAAAGAGAGAGGTGGTATGGATACACGGATAAATAGGCAGAGAGACAGAGGGAGCCTCTACTTGCTAGAGCAGCAGTAGAGTGGAGCTGTACTACTGCAGCTAGATAACAGAGGGAGGAAAAGGGAGGAGGAGGTGGAAGAAGAAGAGGACACGTGATGATGTCTCTCCATTCCCCTGGGCTCTGGATAACAGGACAGAGGGAGAGAGAGAGAGAGAGAGAGAGAGAGAGAGAGAGAGAGAGAGTGAATGCAAGATGGGTTTGGCTGTTAAAGAAGGCGTGAGAGGGATGGAGAGCAGAGAGGAGGTAGAGCTCGAGGAGGAAGACCACCAGAAGGAGGGAGGAGGGATGGGTGGGAGGGGGGGCAGGGGAGGTGAGAGTGATGTATGGAGAGTGAGAGAGAGGGAGAGAGGGAGAGGGGCTGGGAGGAGGAGGGAAAGCAAAGATGGAGATGGTAGAAGGGGGGAGGGAGAAAAGAGAGAGGGAAATGAGAAAGAGCAAATGCCGAAAGGAGCACGCTCAGAGAGAGAGAGAGTGTGTGTGTGTGTCTGTGTGTGTGCGCGCGCGCTGCAGTAACCTGCTTTTCCCTGCTCCCTATGATCAATCACTCAGCACAGCCTATATAACACACACACACTCTGCTGTTACCTTATGTTACGTACACACACACACACACACACACACACACATACTGTATTTCAGTATTTAGATACTGTGTGTATACACAGCATTACTATGCATGACCTATATCGTCAATTATAGTCATATTTCAAGTGTTCATGCAGATTCATATGGAACATATTCAATTGAATGCAAGGTCTTGGCATGAACACATGCTGCAGAAAGCTAGCATATGTTTACCATGTTCCCTTTCTGGTTGTGTGTGTGTGTGTGCGCGACCAGTTTCACACCTTGACGAGGAAGACACATTTGGAGACTCGACTGTGAAGGGTTATTCGAGGGTTCAGACTTGGTTTAAGGTTACACCTCGTCACAGCGTAGGAAAACTGCCTCACCAGATTTCCTGCCTGCCTGTTTTATCAGTCAGTAACGCTTATATTGTGGAAATGTATTATGTCACTGAGGATCTTTACAGATATGGTCGTGCAGACATATGTACTTTAACGTTCCTCCGCCACCAAAAGATTGTCTGTGGCTACAGACACAACACAAACTCAGAGACACTTTGATGCTGTCTTGACTAGATAGTGACGTCCATCAGCCAGTCTGTGCGTCCACCTAACACACCAACAAATCAACTACTGCCCCATTAAAGTCACATTAAATTCTCCAGTTGCAAAACCAAAAGAAGAGTCAGTCAAACCTCAAACAGTCAATCAGGATCAGGGTGGAAATATGATATTTATGTTGCTTTTTACATATAAGTGTGAGGAAGGTTGCATCAGATCTGTTCCGAGCGATCATGGATGTATTGTAGAGCCTCGGGAGCGACGAAGAGACGGTCAGAGCGGAAACAGCTGATCAGTCATGTGGTTTCATCTTCACTACGTTAGAAGTTGTTTCAAAAAAGTGTTTCCATCTCCTATTAAAGCATTAACTCGAAAAACGTCTTAAGCGAGTGTGAAAAATTGAGCGTACTGAGCGAAAACTGTGGTTTTATGATTTTTGTTGTTTTAATCAAACTTTTCTAACGCAATATTTAAAAAGAATTAAACTATTCCTAAGTGGACCAAGCCCCTTCTCTCTGTGTTTTTGGTGGCAAACATTTACATTCTGCATAGACGATGCCTCCAAATCTGAGCAGATTGTCATAAAAGCATTTTTAGCCCCATTACTGGTAAGAGAATAGTTAAACCATCATTGTTTGGTCAAACACTTAACATAATGTGGCATGTAACAAATAATGCAACATCTAAGACGCGCTACGAAGGCTTCAGACTTTTAGTTTAGTTTACGTGTTAATAGTGTCAGTCTCTCTCATTTTCTCTCCTCTCGTGGTTTCTGAGAGAGTGTGCGTGCTTGTGCTGCGCGAGTCGTGACTCAGAAGACTTCTGCCACAGCGCTATGAAGCGTGCGTGTACGTGTGCGTGCATGTGTCCTGACTTCATTCTTGGCAAACACACTGCAGGAGAGATACTTGATGAGGACAAGAATTAATGAGCGAGGGAAAAAAAGAGGGGCGGGGACACGCACACACACAGAGAATGACTCGCGTGTTTAGTATTCAGGGATGAGAGCCCATTGATTTTCAGTGCTGTGTGGTGACGTCACAGAGTAATCTAATCATTTACAGGAGACTCTGGGCCAGTCAGTCAATGAGAGGACACCATAGACGTCCCTACGACTCTTCTAATGGATGTTCACAGAGACAGTGTTCAAAAATAGACCTCATGTCATTTTACACATGCGGTGGATATATTTTTTTAAAAGTGTAGCTCTGTCTCATTTTTCACAGGTTATTAAATTGAGTGTTAGCAAGTAATTTTGAAACTGGTAAATATCTAAGCAGCATAAACCACACAGGTGCTCTGAAAGGAACACCCAAAGTACATATTTTGAGTATCAAACGCTCACCTGTTGTAGACTTGAAAGTTAGCTGTGGAAAATTACTAAGAAGAGTTTTAAAAAACATGGAAACATAATGCATATAAACTGCTTCACTAATTTTAATCAAATCAAATCAAATCAAATCAAATTTTATTTGTATAGCCCAAAGTCACAAAACACATTTTGCCTCAGAGGGCTTTACAATCTGTACAGGGAGTGACACCCTCTGTCCTTAGACCCTTTTAATGTAGGCATACTATAAACTATGCACGCACCTTCAGCAGAATTATGTAGAAACAAAATGAGTAACCACCATCAGGTTCATCAAGTTAGCTGACTATTATGATGACAACAACCTTTAAAGTCTGGGGGAGCAATTAACCACCCAGCCAAATTTGAATGATTAAAAATATCAACAAGTTTATGTCAAATTTGGTAAAAGTGAGCCGAGTACTCTCGGCTCCAGGACTGCGGGGGCGTGTCCACTGAATGCACTGAAGTCACGCCCACTCGTGGGAAGAGTCAAGCAGCAATTTTGAAGCGACTGAAACGTGTCAGATGAGTTCAGAAAGTGACATGACTAACTTTGAAACGCTCTGAGCGGAATGAACAAATCGCTGTCTCTGTTAGTGTGCAGGGTACGCTCAGGGTGGCCTCATTATGTCATCGAGCCACCCGTTAGGACCGCCCAAAAAAAATACTGGGTTGAAAACTGATAAAAAACTGTTTTAACCTCTAACTCCACAGCAACTATTTACCAACATATCTAATGTACTTTGAAAGAAATCTCGTAATTGCCTTTACCATAGACTTTAATAACCAAGTGACCAGATTTAGCATGTTCAACAGAGTTCAACAGAGTTGAATAAATTCAAATTTAAAAAGTTGAAGTTATTTGTCTATGAATTTCAACTCGGGGGCAACAATTGATGTCTGGCCTAAGAGACCAAGACAAAAACAGGTTCTACTGACATCAAAGTTTAAACACGATTTATTTCGTGTACATGCATAAGATTGAAACTGTCATTTTCTTTCTCTCTTAAAGGAGAGAACGAACAAACTGTGCAGGTGAGACAGAAAAACCCCAAGGGGCTTAGAAAAACATCTCTCCTCATCTCAGGGAAAAAAAATGGCATACTGAGTCACGAGTATATCTGGCAAAGATACCAAATGACATCAGAAGTCGCAGAGGGGGGAAACAGGAAGCTCTGACTCACTGCACAACGACTCACGGCTGAGTTTTGCGTCATTCATAGGACAGATTTGATGGAACAGGTTTTTGTAAAGAGTTAAAAACAGGGACAAAAAACACATGAATTCTGGGAAGCCCCTGGCCGTGCATAAAACATCAGCTAAAGTTAACCAGGTCACCCTTGAACGTCATATCAAAATTTAATTCAACATTAAGAATTGGTACACACGTGTTTCAGTAAGTACAGTACCTCCTTTGAGAAAATACTGTATGAGCAGTGAGTGAGGAAATGAAGTCCAGCAGGGAGAGAAAAATGAGGTCACAGTTAGAGAGAGAGAGGGGGGGGGAGTACCTGGCTGAAAATTGTCCCTTTGCCATCACTTCCATTATCATTATTGCTCTGCAGTCATTTACAGGCTCATCACTCTCCTATACATTCTCCTATACCCTCCAACTCTGCGCCCTGCGGGCTATCTGCTGCATATGAACACACACACTCATGAAGAGGGTGTTAGGTTGCACATGCATTGCAATGGCCTTGTGTTTGCTAACAGCAAGCTAAGAGCTATTCTGTGCAGAAGTTCCACCAACATATATTTATGTGCATCGTGAAGCATTAAAGCATGAAAGTAGCTTTGACCAAAAGGAATCCTGTAGTCTTCTTTTTTTTCTTCTTCACAACCCTTTACTTTCTCTACTCTGTTTAATACAACCATGAGTAACGTAGCCGGTACAGTCAACTTCTCACAGAACTGCGCTGTAGCCTAGTTTATCGTAATTAGTTGATGGAAATGCACCTAAATTGCACCTAATTTTTGCCAGTGTTTCAAAAGTTTGATATACATACACTTGTCTCATGTTAAGTGTCTCTGATTTAGAGTTTCTTGTTTACCTTGAGGAATGTGGTTTGTGTAATATTTGGAATACCGTATGACGGGATTATTGATACTGTGGTGGAGGACCTGCTAAAACTTGTTGTCGCTGATCAACCGTCCATTTTCAAACATACATTATGCAATGAAGTCAGTGACACGTCTCTTTGGAACAAAAATCATTTTTTGCTAAAAGCCTGCTTTATTGTGCGGTGCTCTGTGCACACCCACACACCCTTGTGAACAGAAATAGAGCCACAGACACAAACACACACCTACAGACACACAACATGGAGGCAGAAGGGTGGTAAAGTTAGGCATCAAACCGGTTCATCATGCCACCCACGGTCTTGACGAGCATCTGTCCTGCTAAAGTGTCCTTTAGCGAGACACTTAATCTCCACGAGCTCCGGCTCTGCTGCTCTCTACCTGACTCTGACCGCTGACCCTCCCTGACAGGAAAGGAAAAAAGATTCCATAATACGGTTTTCTCCTTCGGCCGATCAATACATTTAAACTTTGGGTGACATAACACCTCCTCTGGTTGCCATATCCATGGCTGAACAGCTGATTGTGTTCTAAACATATTGATTTGGTCGTCTCATCTGATATCAGTAACACTTAAACTTTGCTGCTTTTGTTTGGTACAGTAATCAGTTCACTGCTAGTAGACTACAGCATCAGGTCAACTAAGCCTCCCTTATATTGTATTTGCCCAATAGTTAACTTGCATTAAGCTGCATTGGACTCACCGCCTGATAAATGTCAGTCCATTTATACTGTTCTTTTTTTTGGTCTCAGCTTATGGACTAGTTTGTGAGAAAACTATCCGGCTCTTTAGCTGCAAGACTATTTCTTCACCAACTACAAGCTATCTTTGTCTGTGTGGTGTTTGTGCTGTGCAGGTAGTGTGCATTGGGTTTTACTCCAAGTTTTTTTTTTTTTGTTTAAACAGCTGCCTTCTGCAGCTGGCAACAAGGTTGATTAGGGAAGATTAAAAAAAAAAAAAAAACATAATTCACACAGGATCATTCGACTGCATGACATGTTGCACATACACACCCACCAACACACTGAGAGGAAAGATGCACAAACAAGGACACAGAGGTCCAGACGTCGTGCCCTCGTGAGGTCCAAGACTCATGCTGGCAGGAGACGGAGGGACAGGTGGGCCAATCAGCCGGCCCGGCAGAGAGAGTGTGTGTGTGAGAGAGAGAGAGAGATGGAGGGAGAGGGAGAGGGAGAGAGAGAGAGAGAGAGAGAGAGAGAGAGGTGAATGGAAAAACTGGAGGATTATAGACACAGGAAAGAATGACGTGGGTGAACCGGAGAGAGGAAAAAGATGAGTGTTGATATAATTAAAGGACAGGGATGAACGTAGGATGTAGCATGACTGGCGGACAGCTACTTCACCTGAGGTTTAGGTTACATTAATACAGATACATTAATATTACAAAATATAATATACAAAAAAGATATTCCCCACTAATCTCTGTAAAATTTCGGCATTATTTCTTCACATGCAGCTATCACGGCGCTCCTCTGCAAAATGCAAAAGGCTTAAGCGTCCAGTGGCCAGAGGGTGTTTGCAGAAAAGCGTGCACACTCAGTGAACCTTCCCTAGATAAATATATGTTAATACAGCATATATGTGATTAAAAGACAGAAGGATGGATAGATGCAGTGAAGACATAGAAGACGAGATGATCTGCCATCTTATCCCGACGCTTCCTCCGCCCGATCGTAGATGTAGCCGAATTAGAAAAAGGCAGAAGCACTAGAGGCGGAAAGGTGGAGAAAGGAAGCAATGAAGGGAAAATAAGGGAGTTTGGTTGGGGTGGGGTGGGGTGGGGGGGTGGAGGTAGAGAGAGAGTCCATCAGCTGAGTGTTAGCACTCTGCTGAGATCAGCAATAATGTGAGAGCGAGAAAATGAAGAGAGGGAAAGGGAGAGGAAGGGGGGGATGAGGATTGAGTATGTGGTCAGAATGAGAGTGCTTCCATCCTGCCTCTGCCAGTGAAAGCTTCAGCAACCAGGGGACGGAAAGAGGCCTGAAAAAAAAAATCAGAGGAATGAAATAAGAGATAAAAAGAGATGTTTGGATGGATAGAGAAAAGAAAACTGTCTTTGATGGAGTGAGAGGGAGGGCTCTGATGACATAAGCTGGTGTAAAAGATTCCCAACCCCCGAGGTGATGGAGCCATTACAATACCCCCCTTCACCTCCAATCCTACCGCCCATTTCTCTCCCGACATCCCTCCGTACCCAGCAAACTGGGCTCTCCCAATAAGGCAAAGTGATCGGGGCATACCACCTTGGTGGCGGTGATCAGAGGTAAGCAGTGACATAACGGTCGTAAAGTGCTGCTTAATGTACCGTATCTATGGAGCGAGTGAGAGCAGGGAAGGTGTGAGAGGTTTGGAGAGCAAAATCATTTTGTTTTCTTACCTCGATTCGTCCTACGAAGGGTTTACTGCCCTTACTATATCCACTGCTGCTCCACAAACATTTGTAGACAGGACAGAAAGTAAACTATTGCTGTACAGTGCTTAAATACCTTTAGAAAAGCCAAAATGCCAATGTACGCTACAGTTTAGCTGTGACCAAATGGAGCTGAAGGAATACCTTGTATTTTCTTAAAGACTATCCCCTAAAGAAAACAGAAAAAAAGGGTTTTATCTTGTACCCTCACTTGATCATTCATGAACCTTTGCCAAGCGTTTCTACATGTGAATATGATGACAAATGTCCTTTTACAACATCCTATTTTTTTCACAATATGCTAAATATTTCTATATCTCAAAGGGTCACAAGCTCAAAAGGTTGAGAATAATTGTTCTAAAACACATTTGGAAGCTAAAGCTAAAGGACACATTGAATACCTCAACATCATAACATAGATAGGTACACACACTATATTACAATGAAAGATTATATCTTTTACTTTTCCATATTTTTGTTTTTTGTTTTTGTTTGTTTGGACGTTCTCCCTGTGTGTGCGTGGGATTCTTCCTACAGTCCAAAAACAGGCAGCTTAATAAGTTGACAAAGGGCAAAAGGTTGTTTGTCCCCACGTGTCGACCCTGTGATGAAATGGCATCCTGTTCAGGGTGTACATCACCTCTTGTCCAATGGGACTGGGATTGGCTCCTACGACCCCGTGAAAGATACAGTAAATAGATAGATATTAGATGATTTATCTTCGTTTTGATTTAATTAAAGAAAGAACTGTCGGATTGTTTTTACCAAAGGTATGTTAACCTTACTTCTGCTTGGGAAATCTTTAAATAAGCTATTTAAAATTTAGCTTACATCACTGCGTCACAGAGCTTCGTTCAAGGACACCCGTACTTCGGTTCCAAAATCTCATGACTCTGACATACTTTTAGTGGTTAACTGGCAGAACTGACAGAGTCTGTGTGTGTCAACTAAGAGAACTTCCTATTTGCATATATCTATTGCACTTTATTTGCAGACATATCCAAATAACCACGATCATAACGGTGATGATGAAACCACCCCTCTCTCTGTCTTTGATACGCATGATGCCGTGCTGTTTATTTCTCATGCTATGTTCGAACATAATGTTCAGATTCCTTCGCTGTGCACCATGTCACACTGTAACATCGTCCATCACGTGTCTGTGTGTGTGTGTGTGAGAGAGAGAGAGAGAGAGAGAAAGAGAAAGAGGGGCGTAAGGGCTCAGTGGGAGACACTAAGGGGACAGGAGCTCACACTGTGATGACACATGGCACTCCCACACTATTTCCACATAAGAGACACAGAAAGCATGTGCACACACACACACACACACACACATATATACCCATACAGCACATACAGCACATGCACATGTCACTGGCTGGAATCAGGCCCAGTCTCTAGCATGTTGTGTGTGTGTGTGTTCCTACGATTTTTTCCCAAAGAAACCACAATATGATAGCATGGACTACATACAACACACCCATGAGCACACACGTATGGTGTGTGCTTATGACATTATATTTAATGACAATTATCAATAAAGATCTGCTCATATATGACACTCAATGTTGAACACAAATATGTAAATCACAGTCCTCTGCTAATTACTGCCAGAGGTAAGCTGACATCACACATAAATGCAGATTTCCGATATGTAGCACTGCACTCTAGTTTATTACAACTTGTAGTTTTGCCCATCAGGCAGGTTGTTTGAAAGCCTCAGAGGCAGACACAATTACTTTAAGTCTTCAGTCTGGGCTGCCAGAACTGGTCTGTCTGAGGGTAGGTGTGTAAAACAACCGTAGAAATATACCTCTTAAAGGTGATTAGCTAGTCTCAAAATCAGCGAAACACACAGGGAGCCAGGGTAATACTAAACATGCTAAAATGGAAGCATGAGTTATAGTTAAGCCTAAGTGGAAAGTATGAAATGTGTCTAAGTTCAGTCAATAAACACGATAGCTGAATTTTGGCTCCCTTCAATAAATGGTTAAACATTACTGACAACTGATTTGAGATTGCAGTTCTAAATGACCGGTTTTGGATTTTACATGGGCTGCCCCTATAGAGTCTGACACTTCTGTGTGCATGTTGGATGTATGTGTCTGTGTACATGTTGTAAAACACAACAATTTCAGTGTACAACACACCAACAGCAGCAGAGAAAGTGGGTCATCCATACTACCTGTGCTGCGCTGCATTCGTCACTGTCATCAGATCCTAGTGTGTGTGTGTGTGTGTGTGTGTGTGTGTGTGTGTGTGTGTGTGTGTGTGTGTGTGTGTGTGTGTCCGCGCAGAGCAAGCACATACACATATATCTGTTGTGAGTGTGTTTGTGTGCACTTGTTTGGTTAGTGTGTGTGTGCGCATGCAAGGGAAGTTACGCTTGTGTGCACATACTGTATCTTTGCACCATACGCAGGAGCTGCACAGAAGCTGCTGTTATAAAAAGGTGTGAGGGGGTAGTTAAGGATAATGTGTGTGTGTGTGTGTGTGTGTGAAGGGGTAGTTAAGGATAACGTGTGTGTGTGTGCGTGTGTGTAGTAGGTTTGCATAAGTGTGTGGGTGGGAGAGGGGGAGATGCGGTTTGAAGGGGTTGAAAATCAATCATTAGGAGACCCACTTCCGATCCCCGTTGCTGCGGCAATGCCGAGATTCCATCAATGAGCCAGGGCTGCGTTGCCCTGGCAACGCTTATGAATGAGAGCAGGTCGGTAACCGTGGAGACTCAGCGAAGAGAGGAATCGCCGGTTGCCATGGCGATGCCACGAACGGGGAGAGACCAGGCAAAGTGAAGGTGGGGAGTGACCTCTGAGGTGTTCATCATCAGGGCCATCAATCATCGTCGCCATCATCATCATCATCATCATCATCATCATCAAATTCTGGTGGTGTCGCTTTGTGGAGACAAAAGCGACGAGACGTCACGCACCTCAGTGTTTGTAGATTTTTCGAGTAGCTTTGTTTTGTTTCTTGTTGTGATATTTTTTTGTGTGGATCTGAAACTCTTTTCTTGATGTGAAAGTGAAATCTGAGGATTTAAACTCAACCCATGTGCCTTCAGCAGCAATATTAGCAGTAGAGTAGCTCTAATTTTATGTTGCTGTAATGCATTTAATTATTAAAGATAAATTACAATATCCTTACAGTTACTATATGCTTTATGCTGTATTACCCTTTTTCCCCCAAATTGAAGATTTGAATAATCGAATAACAGGAAAAGTATAAATGGTGTTAGCATATTATAGCAGAGTTTAAATTATGTGTCTGTGTGTCTGTATGTGTGTGTTTCACAGGTTGATTGTTAGGTGTTTCCCAGCAGTGTGGGCCTCTGTCATCACTGTCCAAACACCTTCTCCCTCTGCAGATAAAGCTCTCCCCCTCTTTTTCCCTGGAGTCTCTTTCTGTGTCTCTCTCTGTCTGCCTCTCTATCCCTCTCTTTGGGGTTTCTCTCTCCCTCAGCAGCTGAATCTCACACTTTTGACACACAGGACTATCACTCTCTTTCAATCTGCTCACTCTTTCTCTCACACTCTGTCTCCCCAGGGAAGCTCCATCTCTTCCCTCCTGGTCTGCATTTCATCAGGGACTCTCATCTCTAGTTTTTTTTTATTTTTATTATTATTTTGCTATAATCTAATGTGGACAAATCTTGTGTTTGTAGAATCCTGTCATTTAAAGGAGTGGTTTAGTAAGTTTTGGTCACAAAACTGTGTGCGTATGAACCGTAGCTAAATAAGAGGGAAATGTGGGAGGCAAGGATTAGCATTTAGACAGAAAATTTAAGGAAAGCAGTAGCGAAAAAGAAGAAGGTGCTTTTCTCACATGACAGCTGCGTAGTATGTATTTTTCATCACAAATACCCACTACGTGATCTCTGTGTGCAGATATCTGCATATGAATGCCGAATCTGCAGGAAAGGGTCCAAGATTTTGTAATCGGAAGCATTTGTAGCCCAAGTAGTATTGACTAATCACGTTTGAGCGAGCTTTGGTTGCATGCAGGTAAGCAGTCCACGGGGAGAGCAAAGCAGGCGAATATCCTGCATTCCATCTGTCTGACAATCTTTTAACTTTTTATAACATTTATCTGCATCAATGCATAGATATCTGTTTATAGTTTTCTTATCATTCTTGCGTGTCAATCGGAAGAAATCTTGGCCGTTTTTCGGATCTGCTGGCTACATCGGAAGCCCAGAATCGCCCCTAGATGCTAAATCGTCATCTAACAATAGCCAATAGGATCTGTGGTTGACATACAGTACTTTTCCTGACAGACGTGTATGCGTCTTGTGACATGGCAACTCAACTGTATTCGCTACCTCACCCAGTATTGCTAGCAGTTAATGCTAGTAAACCCTGTTCTCAAACAGCATTCATAACAGAAATAGGCAAAGTGTAAAAGAACGTAGCGTTTCTTTTATCTTTATACTGTTGGCTATCCATTTCTGTCACATTGTTCAGTGATAACAGGAGGTTTTGGTATATATTTTCTCTATATTTTAAGCTGTGTTGATGCATGTTATACCTTTTAGATCTGTTAAATCTTACTGATACTGATGTTACAAATGAACGCAGTGTGACTCCTCACCACTCTTAGAGGGTTGTGATAATATTAAATCAAATTTACAACATTCAGGATAAGAGTCATGACAAAAATCAGACATTTCTCGTCCTTATTTAACCTCCTTCTCTTGCGCTTGTCTTTTTTTTCTGCTAGTCTTTTTTTTCCTCCTCACCTTCCATTTAACTCCTTACCTGTTTCTCCTTTACACTCATGTTGTTGTTCCACTGTTTCCCTCTCTCCTAACACCCCTCCGTGCCCCTCCCCCTCCATCCCCATCTCAACCGGCAGCACAGTCGCTGCTCCCTCTACCGGCCACCTCGTTGCACTGTGGGCAGGTTCAGGCGTTGCCAGGGGTGACTGCATCCTGGCGGTTTGGGTTGTCTGGCAGAAGCGGATGGTTGCCGTCTCGCACGGATGAATATTGAAGCTGCGCCTGTGCCCTCGAATGAGATGTAGGAGAGGAAAAAAAAGAAGCAGTGAAACGGGACAAAAATAAACAGAGAGCAAAAGGAGAGAAGATGAATGACAGAGAGACGGAAAGACAGAAAAAGTCAGAATTTCGATTCAAGATATCAAAGCAGACCCTTTGCTCTTTGTGTCATCCGTCTACTCATCCATGCATGAATCCAACTCCGTGAAAGGGAAAATTTATGTGACGCTTTCATGGAGAAGTAGCAGATAGAGCAGCAAATAATCACAAAATACAGGGAAAAAAAAGAAAAGAAAAATCAGAATTAGAATTGTGTTAAACGATGAAAGCCATGGTTTGTGTTGGCAAAACGTAGAATAAGAAAAAAGAGAACGTGAACAAAATCGCTACGTGATCAGCTTATGTATACAACGTTAAGATCAGATATGTCAGACTATAATCTCTAAATGTGTCCTGTTGGATCTTTACTGGACCTGAGGCTGTTTGCTTATTTTGCTGAGGTCCAGTGTTTTCAGGTCTGCAGCATGGCCTTTAGCCGTGGCAGTTAAAAAGCCATTGAGGGAATGAGGGGCTTGGCTGCCGGTACCGTGTCTGTTAATAAATGACCTCTTACTGGAATTAGCAACCAACCTGGAGAGGGATGGAGGAGGGAGGTGGGGGTGAAGATGAGTGAGGGTAGAACAGAAACGGGGATGAAGGGAGAAGTAGATGCCAAATTTAATAATTTAGCTCAATTCATTAACTTCCTTTGAGTCGCTCACTATTTTTCCAAGCCACTTCTTTCTTTAATGTTCTTGGCTTTTTCTTTAGCTGTTAGGGTTATATAGTGGCTAAATGGCATTTCTTCCTGCTTTCTTATTTTTCATGAGCCCACCATCACGAGCACTTGATTTAATGGACAGCTCTCCTTACCGCGGGACAGATTTGATAAACTTTTTTTTTTTTTTTTGGCACAAACGACATTCTGCGAACACATGCAGAAACCAAGAAGCGCAGTCTGCCGGGCATCTGAGGCACGCTGTGTGTGACAGCAGCAAGGTGCGCCTCTTTAGTAATTGCAAACGCATTTGCAGGTTGAGAAATTGCACCAAGTCGGTAGGAGATAAAATAAGTGATGATGATGATAAATGTGACTCATTACACATTCTGTCGGATAAGGCTTATGCATTTTCTAAGGAAAATGTTTCCAGATGCACATAGCGCAGGTGTATTTGAAAGACAGGTTTTGATAGTGGGGAAAAAAAAAAAATACAACCACTGTATTTGTGCCTGCTGATCTTTGCGAATCTTTGCTTTGCAGTATACAGTTCTCTGACAAAGTCGAGCACTAAATATACTCAGTGAAAGTGAAACACTTTAAATAAAAACCAAAAATGTAAATTTGCCTTGCATTGTCAGTCTGTAAGTCTTGGGGCTGCTTTAATTTTTATTAATGTCAAAAATACAGAGTAAAACACTGCTCATCGGGTATCAGACTGAACTGAGCTGTTGGAGCTATTGACCGATCAAACTCAGTGGAGAAAAGCATCCGCCCTTAGTCGAACTGTGCGAATTTTATTATTAATGCTTAAAGTCTGCCCATGTATCGTGCTCCTCCTCTTCGTTTCCCTCTCTCCTCCTCCTCAGAACATCCCCTCTCTACGCCCCCACACTCTTCCCCTCCCCGTTGTGTTGGACAGACCCTGCCTTCCGCCCCCACACGAGACAGAGCGTGGAATTTTCCAACCTGTCTCTGGCTGACTTTACACCAGAGCTTCACACACACACACACACACACAGTGCCGACAGAACAGGCAGTCGTGGCAAGACCACCACACTTTTACCTTTATCTACCTTTATTTATCCTTTACCTTTTTTATCTTCTACGGGCTGTTATGTGCCATGATCTTGTTGGTGGTTTTTTTTTTTTTTTTTTTTAGTTAAAACACAAACTTAAATCCAGTAGTTTGAATTTTATAAAACAATCTCCGCTCAAGGCTCACTTTCTCCCTTGTTCTGAAGTTTTTGACCGCATCACATAGCCGTCATGATCAGCAGACTAGTTTAGTTTAGTTGCCATGGAACTGGGTTAGAACAAGGTTACTGGGTTTAAGCAAGTGGTTTTGGTGTGGACTAGTTCATTTGTCTTTGTTCACCTGACTTAAACATGTCCAGGTCAGCAACATGTCAGTCAGTAGTTTAAGTGTTTTGTGCTGAAGCTGTGTGTTAGACTGTTGCAGCTATCAATTGACTGACTCAGGCTGTAATAAGATTGTTTGTAGCAATGTTGATCATTTTGAAAGCCATTTACGGCGCTGTTTGTTCTGAGCTCTACATCTTCTCTCCCACTCTTTGCAGTATTTTGTCGTCAGTGGGGTCACAGCTTGACCTGAGGACACTACGAGCTGTCAGAGTGTTGCGACCACTGAAACTGGTGTCTGGGATTCCCAGTAAGTTTGTGCACACACATTGCTACTTAATATTCAGTTAATTATACCACAAGCTCCTCCTCTGACTTGTGTGCGCTGTCTTCCAGGCCTGCAGGTGGTGCTCAAGTCCATTATGAAGGCCATGATTCCCCTGCTGCAGATTGGCCTGCTGTTGTTCGTGGCCATCCTCATGTTCGCCATCATCGGCCTGGAGTTCTACATGGGAAAGTTCCACACTACCTGCTACGACGAAGTCACACGTAAGAAAGAAATGACAGTAGTGTTTCCATCAGCATTACACGAGTAAAACACAGTAACATTGTGGCTTTTCAAGTTAAGGCCACTAAAAGTCCAGAAGGCGAGCCTTTCTCACAGCACTTAGCAGGAAAAGCACAAAGGTGGCTAACAGCATTAATTCTGCCATTTAGGCGTGCCATCAGCCTTTTTCATTGAAGTTTCTGACATAGCATAGTAGGAAAAGCCAAAGTGTAAATAATGAAATTAAAGCTGTGGTTGGCAGTATTTTTTGGCATTATTGGGCAAAAAATAAAAAAATAATAATAAGCTTTCAGCATATTGTAATTCAAGTGGTCTGAGAGGGAAAAAAAACTAAAATCTAACCCATAATAGGACTCTTTGACCAGGTCATTTCAAAGAGAGATCCTATTGGAGTGCACGTTCCTTCATATTGTAAAAGCAGAACATCCTGCAACCCGTGATACATTTTCAGTGTCAACTACAAAGACATATAGTACGAAACACCTGTATTTCACCTGTATTTTACCAGTCTCTTGGATGAGTATCACAAGATTGTTAATACTTGGGTTGTGTTCCTTCATTCTCTCTTTGATCAGGTGACATAGTGGATGAATTACCATGTGGCACAGTGTTGCCGTCCAGGTTGTGTCCTAACGGCACAGTGTGTAGAGGTGGCTGGCTTGGACCAAACTATGGCATCACCCAGTTCGACAACATCCTGTTCGCCGTGCTCACCGTCTTCCAGTGCATCACCATGGAGGGATGGACAGACATGCTCTACTACGTAAGTTGTCCTGTCCAAATTTAACATTCGGTAACATGTAGTTTAGTTCAGTGTCAAGGAGTCTCTATGACCCTGAACTAGGATAAAGTCACATGTTCACAATAGATAGCAGCAAGCTAGCAGTGTTGTCCACGTAGCGACTGTCGAGTATTCATCTCTAGCAACTCTCTTTTTTAAGAAAAAAATACATTTTCTGCTGTTACTGAAGATAAAATTGTACATAAAATTGAGCTGGCTTTACTTGACATAAAAACAGTAACAAAAACAACAGTACAATATTGACCACTCCGACCATATTTCATCTGTAAAATCTGCCCTAAGCTAACCAGGTAGCCAGATAGAAAAGAGGTGCGGTTTGTTGCTAGACATGTTGGTGAGAACATATAATAAAAGACATGATGTGTTGTTTGAAAATCACAGTCTAATGGCTCATCGAACACAGAACGTTACATTTCTCGTCTTGTACCATCTATCTTGAGATAAGCAGAAGAAATATAACAATACCGTGACGCCACCTTTCATCTCTTCCATCCTTTTCTTGTGTCACTGGTCTAGGCCAGCAGTCTCCAACCTATTTTGCGCCGCGGAGCGGTTTCATGTAAGACATTTTTTTCACAGGCCGGCCTTCAAGGTGTGGGGGGCTAAATACGGCGAAATAAAATGATGCGACCAACAACAAATATAAAGTGCATAAAGATACAACTCACCATTACGCTGAATTAGTGGGAGCCCTGAGCTTGTTTCTCCGCAACGAACCGGTCCCATCTAGGAGTAATGGGAGACAACGACACACAAAGTGTGTTCCTTATGTCCAGTCTATTCCGTAATTTTGTTTGAAGGATCTTTCCAAAGATGTTTGTGTTTTACTCATTTTTGCTAGCTTTGAGGGCTTAACTGGGGTAACGTATCACGTGACCAAAACGAGCATCTTGACCTGTCTTAACCTGTGTCAGGAGGCACAGACGGATGTAATTGGGAGAGTTTTTTTTTTTTTTTTTCCTGTGTTGCCCGGTACCAAATGACCCACAGTCTGGTACCGGACCGCGGCCCGGTGGTTGGGGACTGCTGCCCTAGGTTTCACTGTTGCTGGTGCTTATAACGTGTTTCCGACAACAACTTAAACGGATGAGAATTAAAACAGTGTTCTTACTGGTTTGAACATTGCCAGACTTACTGCAGATGTCCATGCCATTATAAACCACAAATCGTGTCGCATTTACCACAGTTATCATAAAAGCAATGTTCTTTTTTGGTCCCTGTGATGTATATTAGGTTTGTACTGTATGTTATTTAGCACACTGAAGGACTCACGGGGTTGGGTGGGTGTTTGTAGAAGTTGGTGATTGGCCTTCATTCAGCTTAATGAGGCATAAAGTAGTCTGAGAATTTTATTCCAAACACCATTTATTTGTCCAAAAGCCATTTTCCACCCCCCCCCTCTCTCTTTATCATTCTCCGTTTGACGTCCTTTATCCGTCTTCTCATCTATCCTTTTCCTGCCTTCGGACTCGCTCTCCTTCTCTCTCCGCCTCCTTCTCTTCTGCTCTCTATTCTGGTCCGTCTCGCTCTATATTTAACATCTTTTCTGATGGATGGAGTCTGACTTCCACTCTCACACAGGCAGTCAGGAGGAAACCGATGAAAGTTTAATAGAGAACGGGCTTGCTTGCGCCGTACCGTGCAGTATAAAACAAATGCACGCAGCACTTCAGCAGCAGATAATAATCAGCTGATGGTTCCATTTAGGCGTTACACAGGTCACAGAAACATGATATCGTCCGGCAGCCTGATTTCTCTGATTGTCAGCTGGGTTTGTTTAGTGAAAGAGGGACGTGACACCATGTCAGGCACGTTTGTTGCTGTTGATGTGCTCCCCGGACACTTCAGTGCAATCAGCGTTTATGAAAGCCAGTGCTGTAACGTAACCCTGCACATGGCATGCGTTTCTATTTTGTTTGTTGTTTCTGTACACAATTCAGTGTCGCTGCATCCAGGTCAGGCTTTAAAGAAGTTTAGTTTAAGTTAACTTTAAGAAAATGGGTCACTCCGGACTCTGGACAGCTCTCCTTAGTTCTTGTGTAGTACAGAGAAAGTAGCTAACATCCATAAGCCCATCTTTTCCTTAGTTCTTGTGTAGTACAGAGAAAGTAGCTAACATCCATAAGCCCATCTTTTCCTCAGTAGTTAGCTGTATTAGCTATAAGTAGGTAGATTAAGAATTTCAGACATTAAAAAAGACGAACACACCTTCTAAAGCTGCAACACCTTAAAACTGATACAATATACAAGATTTTTGAATAATTTAGGGGAATAATTGGCTCTTAAATGTACTCAGTGGAATTTTCGTCCACTAGTGGGACAATGGAGCGATGTTTTTTGGCCTTGGCTGTGTCGTGCACACACAAGGGCAATTCATGTTCTGTTGATGGATCCATGCTGGTGTCTGGACCGTAATATGCCAACAAAGGCAGCAAAGAAGAAGACTGAGCAAGCAAACCTGTGCAATTTAATTATTTCTCTTTTTTTAAATCAGCTTTGCTTTGTTTTACAAGGAAGGGAATCCTTTCAACAGGTTTGCTAGAACTCAAGGTTACACATAATACCTTTTGGTGAGAAACACTGAATGCAAACATAAGTTTTGTTTGTTTACAAGAAAACTTCACAGTTTTCTTTTTTTTTTTTTTTGTATAATACTTTCAACGGTAAAGTGCATAGTACCCGCTGGTACAGGGAGCTGACAGTAAAAGAATCTAATAGAAGATAATCAGTTCATCTGTATTAGGCAGAGTAACAGAACATACACATTTTACATATTAGGTTATGAGCAATAACACATATGTGTGTCTGTTTTTTCTTTTGCAGAGTAATGACGTGGAGGGCAGTGCCTGGAACTGGATGTACTACATCCCCCTCATCATCATCGGCTCCTTCTTCATGCTCAACCTGGTGCTGGGTGTACTCTCAGGGTACGGCCTTCTGTCATTATCACATAGTTAAAATGTCCTCCTCCTTTCCTTTTTCAACAGAATAGCCCACGGTATACACCTGTATGCTCTGCGTAGTATATTTTTTGTTTTGTCTGATCACAAATTAAAATGGGGGGGGGGGGGGATGTGCCCACAGTGAATTTGCCAAAGAGAGAGAGCGAGTGGAGAATAGGAGCGAGTTCCTCAAGCTGAGGCGACAGCAGCAGATTGAGAGAGAGCTCAATGGATACCTGGAGTGGATCTGCAAAGCAGGTCAGTGCACACTGACACTCAGACACTGACACTGCTTGTTCCCATTTACAGACATACCGCATGTGAGAAAACCAACTAAATCTTGATGCAGTAGGCTAACATCTTTCTTTTTTTATTTTTGTGTGTAGAGGAGGTAATTTTGGCTGAGGACGACGCCACAGGGAACTTTGATGGTAACTTACTTTCTCTCTTTATAACTGTGTGGACGAGTGCAGTCAGCAAAAGACACAAAGACAGAATTGTGCACTGACAGTGGACACTTATATCATGATATCACATATATCATTTGTACAAACGCTATGATGCATGCCTTGTCTTTTCTTCCTTGAGGATAAATGAGGATACCAGGCACCGTAAGATGCCAACATATCTTTAAGCTAACGCTTATGTAGGGCAATATATGACTAAGCAATTTCAGAATGGCTCAGTTAAAGGCGTAAATGTAGGGTTTAGCACAATACACCTACAAGCGACAGACTGTGGCAAGAACGAGACAGTAACGTTTGAGAGATGGACAGATGAAGAAGCATTCCTTTTTTTCTCATGCTAGGTTCAAGGCGAAGGCCAACAATCAAAACCAAAAACAACAAGACAGAGCTGCTGAACCCTGAGGAAGGAGAGGACAACATGGGAGATGCAGTCGGTAAGAAAAACAGAGAGATAGAAGCATGGAGATGTAAAGGATAAGTTATAAGGATAAATGTTGAGGTGATACTTCCTGCTGCCGACTGGCAAAGGAGCAGAAATGATGGAAGGTGGGGGGCTAAATAAGTTTTATGTCATCTTAAGTTAATAATGAGCTATTTATCATCTAGAGGGGATGGTGATGGGTCCAAAAAAAGAAAGAAGTTATTTCTGTATTAATTATTCCATCAAACTCCACTATACTATCTTGTCTGCATCCCCCAGGTTTTGCCCGCTCCAGTATAAAGAGCGGTAAGGAGGGCTCCAATTACAGTAAGAAAGAGCGACGAATGCGATTCTTCATCCGCAAGATCGTGAAGACGCAGGCTTTCTATTGGACGGTGCTCTGTCTGGTGGGCCTCAATACAATGTGTGTGGCTGCTGTACATTACAACCAGCCCGAGCTGCTCTCCGACTTCCTCTGTGAGTAAATACACACATAAAGAAAAGTCACACTCGCACAGATATATTCAAATATCAGTCAAAAATACACACACATATTGGCTCCATTTCTTTTGGAAGCAGTGTTATTGTCCATGATTGTTCTCCACAGTTTGGCCGCTACAACTCTTTCGGTGCTAACTTTGGGACAGTTTTTCTGTACCGTTACAGCATCTGAACAATATTTTACAGTTCAGTTTCAGAACACCTTTCAGTCGCTGCTGTCCACACACACCTCGTCCCAACCATCATCATCTTTTTACACTTTCCTCCTACACATGCAAACAACGCATTTATAATTTTAACTCCTTTAAATAGCAGGAAGCACACTGTATGTTCTCAACTAACCAGTATCTGGTCCGTCATCATGATCATCATCCTTCTTCTGAAGATAAAGAAAGAAAATATTTTTCATGAATATATATATTTTATTCTGATGATAGCTGGTACTGGTACACAAGATGATCACTTCACAGAAATACACCGATGTCCAGTTTAGGCTAAGGGCCAAACCCCCTCCTCTCTTTAATTTTTGAATGGCTTAGTGTGCGGCGATGGGGGCCAGTAGAGAAGCAGAAACAGAAACAACTTGCAACCCGATGTCACGCTGTGGTCGCCAATCTGGCAATCGACTGGTCAAACTGCTCACTGTCAGCCTGAAATATCACCGAAACTGGGCGCTATTCAGGCTGAGGTCATAAACTAAACCATGATACTCTGTCAATTATGTCCTTGTTTGGTTTATGTTGTGTAGCCAGCTTCTACGTCTGTACCTGGCTTTCAGTCTGTGCTATAACCAAAGAGCTTCCTTCAGTCTGTGTCCATTTATCTGTGAGAGAGAGAGACAGATAGCAGTGGTCAAGCGACATAAACGATGAATGAGGAGACTGAGCGCTGTTAGCAAGAAATTTGGCAAATCAGAGAAATAAAACACTATTTTCTAAATTGTTTCACAGCTGTTTAAGCACAAATAAACACACACAAATCTTGCACACTGTTCATGAATACGGTATGAGGCATAAATAATGTTATCTTTGATTGTACTCTAAGTCAAATCTAGCAAATTTAGCATGAGATCAGAATTTTAAGACTCACCACTCACCTGTATCAGTGATGTACAATCATATATTTCACATTCTGCTTGTTGAATTCAACTCAACGTGCATTATTTTATTTTATCTTTATTTTAATTCTGGATGCAGACCATGCTGCTGCTGACATGACTACTCACACACACTTGCGTGCGCGCACACACACACACAGGGCCGTCAGTTGAGCTCAACTCGTTGGCCCTGGCCGGAGTCCAGTGTCATTAGCATATGAAGCTGTAGCTGCTGATGGAGTCCATTCATCACCAGACTGTCATACACCGCTGGGCTCGCACCACTATTGACTTCCACTCATCTAACTCTCTCTCTCTCACTCTCTTTCCTCTCCTTCCCTTTTGTTTTCCTCTCCTTCTCCACTTTCTTTGTCTTTTCATCTGACTCGTCCTCTCTCGTGCGCTGTATTTCCTTCATGTGCATTTCTCTTCCACCCTTCCTCTTTTCCATACACTCTTATCTTTCCATGACCTAACCCTCTTTCATTTTCACCTTCCTCTCTCTCTCTCCCTCTCTTTCTCTCCCTCCCTTCTCTCTTTCTCACTCCAGTCTATGCAGAGTTTATCTTCCTCGGTTTGTTCATGTCTGAGATGCTGATCAAGATGTATGGTCTCGGCATCCAGCCCTACTTCCACTCCTCATTCAACTGCTTTGACTGTGTGGTGAGTGCACGCTAACACACACACGCGCACACACACACACTGTTTCTCTGAGCGAAAAAAAAACAAAACAAATTACGCTCGTAACTATCAGGTTTTGATGACAAATCCAACACTCCATTAAATCAACTGATTTGAGAAATGGATTTTTCTCATGTTGCCCTGCGACAAACGAACAAAGAGCAGATTCAGCGCCGCGTTTGTCGCCGCTACACGTGCAATAACTGCGCATTCATCTGTCATGCTGACACTGTTGCAGAGGCTTTATTGGCAGGTTACTTCATATTATGTGCTGACATACAGCACACAGTAAAGTGACACCATGTAATGCTGTGTTCAGTCAGCTGGAAGCGGATGGAGTTAGAGACTGTGAATGCATTTGTATAGTGCAGTTCTCAGCTATTGTTCAGTTTTTAATTCACTGTAATGTTGATTCGTCAAATATGAACAAGATAAAGATCCGTGATGATTTCAAGACTTGTATAAACTCGGAGATGGCTGCAGGATCGTCTTATGCATCAGTCGTGGCCGTCAAAGCTGTGAAGAGATTGAATTTACCCGTGAATAGAGTTAGATTCAGACAGCTGGGTCTATTTAGGATCTGGTTACATGTTGGTGTTTGAGTTTGTTAGCTTGTAGTCAAATAAACCGTTTATCAAATCTGTCATAGACACGTTTTTATCACCTTACTGTCCCAGAGCTTTAGGTATTTAATATGTTTCTAACTTAAAATTGTAATTGTCAGGGGTAAACTTCCATAGATTCAGTAAGGGATTCAAAGAGACTCTGATTTGATGACCTGGATTCCAGACTTTGTCAAACTAACACCCTGAATATACCCAACAGGATCTGACTGTGTGTGTTTGCATGTGCAGGTAATCGTGGGCAGTATCTTCGAGGTGGTGTGGGCCACCATCAAACCGGGCACATCCTTTGGGATCAGTGTGTTGCGAGCTCTGCGACTGCTTCGTATCTTCAAAGTCACCAAGTGAGTCTTATCTGTCGCACTTTTTCTTACACGTGCGCTCGTGTCCATCAGCTCGCTCGCGCGTGGATGAGACAGTCATGATAATGAGGATCATGATGACACGCTGAGGTTGAAAAGATAGTTTTTAATTTGTTTTAATTTGAAAGTCTTTTCACTGTTGTAACATCTAAACAGTTCTTGGGATTTGGCACTTTGACACTTCCTCGACGCTCCCTTCAGGAGAAATTTTAATTGGATTTGGCTCACGCACATTGTTCCGTTTTTTTTTCCCGTGTTTAACTTGTCACAGTGCTACTCATTTAGACGCATCTCACTTGAAAATTAGTCTTTCGTCCTAATGAAATCATGAGACTTTTTTGAGGGGTGTGGTGATTGCAACCAGGGTCTAAGGGACAGAGACAGAGAATTGAAACCGTCAGAGCTGGACATTAAGTTAGTTTGAATTAAAGCTCTGACCTTTAGCCGGTCTTTTTAAATTGATGCTGGTGGATAGGACACACTGCAATACAAATAGAAATGTACTGTGATGAAATATGTTTTATCATTTGAAGATTAGTTCATATTTTAATGCACTGTTGTAAAGTTGACAAGTGAAAATGGCTATTTTAAGATTAAACATATATTATCCCTGTACTAATTCTGTATATCCACAGTAAATAGTTGGAGGTTTAAATCCAAATCTCCACTCTTAATATTTTTTCTTTCACATTCCCCTACTGCACACTTTCCCCTCTTTTTTTTAAATTCATTTTCCTTTGTGTTTCCATCATGCATTTCTTCTTTCTTACATTCGTTTGGCCTTCCTTCATTAATACTCCTTCTCCTCAGGTACTGGGCTCCTCTTCGAAACCTGGTGGTTTCTCTGCTAAACTCCATGAAGTCCATCGTCAGTTTGCTCTTCCTTCTCTTCCTCTTCATTGTGGTCTTTGCCTTGCTGGGGATGCAGCTGTTTGGAGGACAGTCAGTACCAACACAAACTTAAAAACAAGCTCACGTTTCTTTCTTATTATATTTCTTTGTGTATGTAGTTGTCATGGTATTTCACTTTTTTTATTTTTCTTGTCTTCTTTCTCACAGATTCAACTTTGAAGGTGGAACCCCTCCTACTAACTTTGACACATTTGCAGCAGCTATCATGACAGTGTTTCAGGTAGGGAAGAGGGGAAAACAGAGTAATTACTGGTGTGATGTGGTTAATCCTTTTCATATTGAATTAGCTAGTTTTGTTGCTCACTCTTTGCGATGATAAAGGTTCTTCTCTAAACACATATTTGATTTTTAAAAGTCTGTTTATGTCATTTTTCTCCACTGTTCATGTGAACCAAACTTGATTTATTTAGATAAATAAACTCAACAGTCTATCCATCTTCAAATGAGGTACCAGCGAGTTACTGTATTTTCCAAACAGGAGTGTGAGCACACTTATACACACTCATGTGCATGTTCAGGACAGCTGAAGCCCTTTTTGAGAGTGAAATTTAATAATGCCCATTGTTGTCATGTCATCAGTTTGTCAGATGACTTGTTCAGTCCTGACTGCAGTTTCTGTGTTCTCGCCACTCAGATAGACAGACAGCTTTTGTAAAGAGCCGTTTGTGTTGTGCTTTATTGTCTCGCAGTGACTCAGAGGCCAGCTGTGTGCGTGTTTGTGCCTGTATCTGTTTATGTTGATGCTCATGCAACAGTTTATGAGAAGTATCTTTGGGCTTTAGCTACTTTGAATTGGAATTTAAGATTTTGCCTCCTTATTACCTTCCAGTTCATTTTACAGTTCACATGAATGCTAACATAGGTACATAACACAAGCTTTATTTTTTTTTCTTCTTGAAAATAATTATGAAAATTTAAGGGTTATTCTGGACGTCAAACCAGTAAGATTGAATCACTGACCTTTTCTCTTTCACCAACTTCTCTCCCTCTGTAGATCCTGACAGGAGAAGATTGGAACATGGTGATGTACGATGGCATTGAGTCCCAGGGAGGAGTGAACGACAAAGGAATGGTCTTCTCCATCTTCTTCATCGTCCTCACACTCTTCGGCAACTGTATCCTGTATATACACAACACAATGTTCTTAGCCTGACAGAACCATGGCAGTGATGCTGAAATGTAGATGTTGGCTTGTGTCTTCCTTTTTCCAGTCCATTTGAGCTCCACACATTTGACTCTGACTTTCCTGCACCTGCAAACCAACATCTCTCATTCCCTCTCCCCTTCATCTTCTTCCTGAGAAACCGTCAGCTTCCTCTCTGGTTGAATCAATATGTCTTCTTAACTTCTGCCACCACAGACACTCTGCTTAACGTCTTCTTGGCCATCGCTGTCGACAATCTGGCCAACGCCCAGGAGCTCACCAAGGTACAGGATTAAACCAAGAAAAAAGACATTTTCCCTTTTATTTTAAGTATAACATACATATAGTGTATTAGGCCTTTTTTTAACATTTGAAGTATACAAGATGCTTTAAAATGTCACTTGACTTTTGTTCTTGATTGCTGTTTTTGTTATGTTCTTGATAAAAGTATTATTTTAGGTATTGAAATATAAGCTAGGATCAAGTAACTGAAATGACTCTCTTCTTCTCCAATAGGATGAGGAGGAACAAGAGGAAGCAGCCAATCAGAAGACAGCAATGCAGAAGGCCAAGGAAGTGGCAGAGGTCAGCCCGCTGTCAGCAGCCAACCTGTCGATCGCTGCGTGAGTACACCATATGCACAAACACACATAAACATCTGCACACACTCATCTATTAAAAAAATATTTGCTTTTAAATGTTATGATTTCGGACTAGATAAATAAAATTTAAATGTACATAACAAAAATGACTGCACTGATATACATAATATTTTCTCACACACATGCACACGCACACACACACAAATCTCTCTTTCGCACTCTTTTTCTCTCTCAAATCTCGATGATTGGCAGGCTTTCATGTACACGTGACTCACACACACACACAAACACCCACCATCACACTCTCCCCGTTCTCATCCTTTAAAACATGATTAAGCGATTGTTCTGAGAATGAAAGGAACAGATTCAGGGCTTTGTGAAGTGAAGAAGAGCGAGAGGCGGACAGTCTGTAAAATCTGCTCCTGGCAGCAGAAACACCGACAATAGGACACATCAAAATGATGCTCGCAAAAACCCCGCTGCTCCTTTAGAAGTCACCGGACTCTTCAGTCGTTGTGGTGAGCCTTTGATGGCTAGATTAGAAGCTAGTGGCTTTGTGCTACAGTTATGCTTGTCAATTAGACATTAACTTGTCAGTCATTTTACTGTAACAGGGGTGTGCATGGTTTCGAGTTATGGAATCTAAATAATGTTTTAGAGCCTGGAAAATTAGCTCATCATAAGCGTCCATTCAACCGCAGAACACAACACGAGTGAATCAGCATGTACGGGGACGCAAGCACAGGAACATTACATTTCCTGTCATGTTTTTGCACATTTTACACATGTGTGTTTGACATGTGTTTGGAATCAAAAGAATAAAAGACAGTGCAATCAGCATTAACCCTGTTGATTCAACTGTTTTGTGATTTTTAAAGCCTTTCAGATGAACAGCTCTGGTACAGTAACAAAACATGGTCACACTCCTTCACTCTGTTTTTGGTCCCATACTCACAAACTCTGCTGTCAAGAGCTTGGGACTAGTTGGCTTTGGGACTAGTGAAAGATGGGTTAACATTCCTCATTCTCACATTATTCTTTGGACTGGACATCTTCTAAAACATTCTGAGACATTGGATGTCCTCGCGGCTTCTAGACAGACTCTGTCACCAGTCTGCGTTAAAGATGTCAAAAGATGCTTTTCACTCGTTTTCCATTCTTTGTGATTTTTCTTCTTCCACGGCGGCAAAACATGGTGCATGAGCCAACAGAAAACCCCTGGGGTTAAATTGGGTTTTTCTGGGGACTTTTAGGACGGATTAACTCTAGTAGATACCATGGACAGACAGGGATCATGGATGTGTTATAAGAGCTCGATACTGGGCTACGACACGGCTCCCGATCAACTGAATGAAAACTGCTCACTCAGCCACATTTTGTGGCTCATGCTTTCTCCCTCTGGCCCTGCCCACATTTGGATGATGTCGTGCACAAAGACAGCTTGTCTAAGATTGGAAATCTTTCACAAATTTGAAAACTCCATAGTTTTTAAAAATACTGAATTTACAGGCAACTTTTATAATTGTGGTCTCTTAAGGCAATGCGTTTTGCGCCACAGGGAGTTTTTTTGTTGTTGTTGTTGTTGTTGATGCAGTACCACAATTGGCCACTGGAACAAATTGGTAACAGGTGATCGAGCTCTCTTAATACCTCCATGATAAAAACTCTCAAGGCCAGTAACAAGGTTATGTATAAATGGTAAGATTTCTACGCACTGTTTCTGGATATAGGAGGGGTTTCATTTTAGGGCTTTCTGGCCAATGCTGCTGTTTGTGCCCCATGTGTAGCCAAAAGTCAAAGTTGGTGATAATGTTTTCCTAAACCTAACTGTAGATTTGGTGCCAAACTGTCACTCACTTAACCAAACTGTCACTGAAAATTGAAAAGTATGAAACAAACAAAAAATATCATCCTTGACTTATGGTGAAAGTCCTGTGTTTGACCCATTCATCCACCACAACTCCATATATATATAGATATTACTTCCTAAAGGTTTCGCCAAAACTTAACATGTTTGTCGCTCTGGACACATCTCGCCTTGGTTTTCTCCTTGTGTTAGTGCAGACACGCTTCAATCTAAGCAAGATACCAGGTATATCCTGGTATAGCTGCCATTTTCAGCAAGAGATGTAGTACTGTGCTGCATCAAGGGGGCGTCTGCAAGACTTCGCAAATCTACAAACAACCCAAAATGTAACAGTTTTAAAGAGACAGGTTTACTCTGTAGCGCAAGAGCTGGAATCAAATAGAAGCCATAGTCAGCCATTATAAATCTATAACTGTTTCATACATATAACACCAGTAGTGACACTGGAGCTCTTTGGATTGTTCAATTTCTCAGACAGTTCAAAGTGTTTTCATGATTTCATTCCTGCTCTTCTTTGTCTCAGCTGTCTCCTGCTGCTTTGACATACACTAGTTCATAGTTCATGCTTCCTCCATTCACACATTTTACTCACTGTTACGTGGTTTCACACTGAAATTGCAGACTGAGTATACTTGCTAGCCACATTTGCTTTATTCATTCTTGTACTGAAGTTCTTTCTTTGCTTTTTAAGGGTAAGCAGTGACTTTCTGTTGCTGCTAATTTCCCACAAGGATCTTGTAGTCTCTATCTAACTGTCCTCCATCTGCCATTTCCCTTTCTTACCCTCTTTGCCATCACCATCTATCCATTTTCTCCTCATTTCCCCTCTAAATTCCCTCTCCTCCTCCCATTCGCTGCTTCACAAACACCTCCCAACAGCAAGGAGCAGCAGAAGAACCACATCAAGGGCAACAAGTCAGTGTGGGAGCAGAGAACGAGCGAGATCCGCCGGCAGAACCTGATGACGAGCCGCGAGGCGCTCTACAACGAGCTGGAGCAGGAGGACTGGAAGGTGGGAGGGGAGGGAGAGGAGGTGAGGACCCCCCCCCCCCCCAAAAAAAGACACACATATACACATATATATGCAGTCTACTCCTGATATATATGGTGAATATTTGTTAATGTGTGTAGAGTGATACGATTGGTTAAACACTTGAAGGGACATTATCATCCATGAGACTCACTTCAAATCATTTTAACTCAAAAATTACATAAGAATGTATGACCCATCCCCAATATCTCACATGTTTTAACATTTTAAGAACAAAATGGACCCCAAAGTGTTGGTCAGTTGTTCCCAAAGAGTTGAATTACTCCAAAACAGCAAAGTAGTAGCAGATTTTTTTTTGCAGGTTTTTCTAAAACTTGAAAGCTGAGAGTTTCCTGATGTGAAATTCATCATTCCACTGTAAATAAAGTGATGATCTTGCTCTGAGATCTTCACAAAGTTTACAGGACCATCGATTTAAAATGAAAATTTTAACTTGATCCCCATTAATTCTGTTGACAATGACATCAAAGTTTCTTCCTTAATAAGCTCCTCGCCAGTATCGCACCATGCTTCTATAAATAAACTTTTCATGCACGAAAATTGTTACCACTGCTTTGCTATGTTGTTGTGAAACATCAAGAAAAAAAATTGTTTTCGAACAAACTACTGACATCGCTGCAGTAATGTAAGTGTACTCCAGGGTGTCAGTGCACCATGACATTACTGTCGGGTATGGATACAGCCACATCCATGAGTGATTCTGGATGTGGGCAGACGTAAAACAGACTGTCTACTCGGAGACGTTTGTTTTCAGCCTGCTGTTAAGTTACTCTTCATTTATATTACATGCCAGTCCGTCTGTATATAATTTGTGTAGCCATCTACAGTGGAAACAATGGATGAATACATGGTGCTAACCTGCTTTTTATCAAAGTGTATTCTGGGTCATACTGCACTTCACAGATGTTTTGATTCCAGGATGTAATGTCCCTTTAAGCCTGTGAACGAGTGTTATTATTGTGCTAGCCGCTGCTATATGGGACGGCTTGAAGCTGCGTGCTTGGGAGCAATGCATTATTAAAGTGGGGCATGCAGAGAAATCCAGAGCTGTACCCAAAGAAGGCAGCAGAGTCAAAACTGGAGCGGGGCGAAGTGCAACGCACTTCAAAAAAGAATTGAAAAAGAAGATGATCAGGAGTCGACTGGATATGGCTCAGCAAACTGTTTACTCACAGCTGGAGATGTTTGCCATTTTGTGGTTCTGGAAAGATTCATGACAATTTCGATTTCAAATTGTTCATGTGGAGCCAAAAATGGTGGACTGTTTGCTGAACTGTGTATATCTGTGGCTCGGGGGAGGAAACGGGGCAGGGAGATTGTGCGAGCCTTGCAAATTCTGGGTTTATTCTGGGTAAACTCAGGTGTAAGTTAGGAATAAACTGCCTGAATGGAGGTCGCAGTTGGCATATACTGCGCCTTCTGTGCCAGCTTTGAAGCAATTTGCTAAAAAAAACAACAACATTGCATTAGAGTTGCAACAGAAACGTATTCTGTAAATGCAACTGTAATGTGTTTAGCTGAGTTTTATGAGCAGTGGTTACAACCCAGCTATACAGATACTGACATGCATGAGTGCATGAATGCATCAATGAGGAAATAACAGCTGTTTCTTTTATTGGTGCAGATACTTGCTTTTGTTTAAAATGATCAAACTGCTTTTCTTTAATTTGCTTTTTTTGTCATTTTATATTCTAAACAAGTTTGAAATGCACAACAAAAGTAAAAAATAATAATCACATACGTATAGACTCAGTTTTTATGTGCACAGGTTTTGAGATTAGCAGTCCCTCGATGTTTTCTGGATGTCAACAGGATTGCATTTGTGGTGCTCAAAGAGCTGAAAAGTTGCATTTGCAAGAATGAAAAGCATATGTCTTCAGAAACATAGTCATGGTTATTGTTATTGTTATGGTTGTTACTTATATACAGCATTTAAGCACCACAAATTAAATCACTTCCATTGTATTGGGATAGCAGCAGAAGCTTTCAAGGCCAGTATCTCAAAACCTGGATAAAATCAGACAAAACTATCATGCATGGCTAGATCACCCTTGGGGTAAGTAAGAAAATGTGTCTTTTTGTGATTTTGGTTGTAACCTTTTAAATGTATCTGAAGTTTTCGCAGCAGAGACCCATCTGCTACTTTATTACCCCAACCCAGGTGTCCTATCCACGTAAAGGACGTGGCGATATGAAGACCCACCTGGATCGGCCACTAGTGGTTAACCCACAGGACAACCGCAACAACAACACCAACAAAACCCAACCAGGTGAGCTGCCGCTGGACCAGGAGTACCGGCGCCAGGACATCGACCACTACCGCAGAGCCACCCACTATCACCACCACCACCACCATCATCAGAAACCCATTGGGCCAGACAGTGGAGGAACAGGCCAGCCAGCAGAGACCCACATGGAACATGGCTTCAGCTGCACATCTCTGGGCAATGCAGAGGGCCAGCAGGTGGAGGAGAGGCACAGCCACAGGAGCCACCGCGGCCACAGGCACAGGAACCGGGAAGGAAGGGAGGCTAGCAGCGTTTCTCCCCACCATAGTGAGGGGGGAGAGGGAAACAACGAACACAGGAGGTCAAGGCAGCACCGCAGGGCGGCCAAGGAGGGGGAGGAAGGCAGGAGACACAGATCCAGGGGGACTGAGGGAGAGGGGGAAAAATGTGCAGAAGGGGAGGGAAAGAAGACGAGACGGCATCGCCACGGCAACCAGGAGAGGAGCAGAGGGCATCGCACCAGAAAGTGAGTGAAGGAAGGGTTCATTTTCTCTCTACGAATGTCTCAAATTACAACCTGACAGGCATTAAAAGCCAGTTAAGTTTGTCTTTGTCGAAGAAATCAGGAAGCGACCTGACGCCGACAGACACGGCCAGTAACTTTCCAAGAACATTTGTGTGCAGACTAAGTACTCTTTACCAGCATCTGTAATCTCATCACAAATTGGTTGCACCTAAATTTCTGCTTGGATCAGACTGCATAGATGATGCAGGAAAATGTTGGTGTTCCAAAGTTGGTCATTCTTACATCTGTGGGGATAAAATGAAGACATAACCATTAGAGATTTTTATGGTGTTTTTTATTGTTATTTAATAATGGCTTTCTAATATTGAACTGCAGTAGTGTTTAATACTCGTGTTTTACATCATATCCTTGTTTTTGTAATGATATTTAGTGACTGTGTGGCTGTTTTGTCTATTTATTTCTAGCTCTAATGAGATAACTGACAAAGATTGAGCCTTCTAGTAGAGTGTGGAAGGACCAGTGACAAACTCACATTTTAGACATTACCAAAGTAGGTCAGACTCATAAAAAAACAAGTCTTTTTGTCAGGGTAAAATGAAAAATGCCAACCTGGGGGTCAGGACCCCCACTAGGGGTCACTAAAGCGAGGCCTTTTTGATTTTGAATACATCTCTAAAATATAGAATAGTCCTATATGTGAGTGTTTCATTTATTTCTGTGATAAACTTATCTCACACCACACTTCCACACTTTGGGGCAGGTGGTCCAAAAATGTAAGACTCTGTCTGTTTCTGTGTGTACTATCAAAAACTTAAACAGTATGTCCTGTCTATGTTTGGTACTAACAGTACTGGAGACAGTGCATTATTATGACATATGGTTCTACATCTGGTGTTTTTGAGATGGTGCTCCTTCCATCACCTAATCCTCTCCCTGCTTATCCCCGTTTCATTTCTCCTGCCCTTGATTTCCCCTTTTGCACCATCCCTTCTCTTTCCCCCCCTGCTCCATCATCAGGGAGCACCACAGCACCTGTCCCAGCCTCTCCACCACACGGCCCATACAGCAGTACAACGAGGACCTGGACAACTTCCGCAACAACAGCAAGCTGGCCAGTGCCCATGAGCACCCGTACGCCCTCCCACCAGATCACCCTGATCATCCTGACCACGTCAACAACCTGCTGAACTGCCGCGACGCTGACACGCACACCCTGCTCCACAGCATGGACAGCCTGATCCTGACCAGCATGGCTAAACCAGAGTATACAAAGATAGACATGCCACCTGTCTACCCTTACCCCTCCACCAACGCCATCCTGCAAGGTGAGCATCTGGGGGATCAGTCACGTGTAAACAACGGCATAAGCAGGTATATACAGTAGATTATGAAGGTGGGTCACAAGCGCCCTAACTATAAAAGTGGAGAATTGACTCAACGCAAGTAATGACTAGAATTCCTCAAATTTGAGGCTATGTAGCTATGTGAGATTCAGGCCATGTCCCAATACTTTGCACATACCACTCAGATCTACCCCTGCGATCCACATGGTTGGTGTCACTTAAGTAATTTTCTTACTTGACAAACCTACTCTTGGGGTCCAGCAGATATTATATTATTAACTGTTCCTGCACACACAGTAGTAGTCCCCATGAAGAGTGACTTAACTTTAGCATTAGCAACCAGTGGCATGTCCTTTTTAAAGACATTGCTTTTACTGCCCATGGTATAAATCCAGTCGTATTCAGTTCTTTTCTTAAAACAGTGCTGGCAGTTTTGTTTCATGTGTTTTCTCTCTTACTCTGGTGAAGCTGACTTTTCTCTTTCTCTTCTCAGTGAACAAGAATGCCAACACTGACCAGAAGAAGAGCGAGGAGAAAAAGGAGGAGGAGGACGAGGGAGGAGACGAAGACGGCCCCAAACCCATGCCTCCCTACAGCTCCTGCTTCATAATGTCCACCACCAACCCGTGAGTATTTATGTCTGTGTGTAAAGCCTTGTTCAAACACTGTAAAACATCCTTATCAAGGACATAGAAAAGTTATTGGATATGAACATTTTTCTTTCCGGGCATAGAAATCTTTAAACAGTTTGCTTTGTGTGCATTTTTGTGTCTACATGTGTATGCGTCTGTGTGTTTGCACCAGGTTTCGGAAGTGCTGTCACTATATCCTGACTCTGAAGTATTTTGAGTTCAGCATCCTGTCTGTCATCGCCATGAGCAGTATCGCCCTTGCTGCAGAGGACCCTGTCTGGCCTGACTCACCACGAAACAATGTGAGACATCTCTCCGTGTGTGTGTCTTTCTATCTGTGAATGTGCGTGCTGCTCCATCCCTCTGAAAATGTTTCCCGAGGGTATAAAGATGAGCAAAATTGTGGACAAAGTGAGGACACTAGCTTAGGTTAGGATGATGTTAGTAAAGGGGTAAATAATGTGCTGAAACTGCAAATTATACAGATTATGTTAACTTTGATGCAGTAAAGCGTCCATGGCAGCATTAGCCATGCTGACTCACTAGTAGTCCCTCGGCTTTTTCCAAACAAACCAGAAACACTCAGTCAGTGACCCATGAGAGATGTTCGGACTTGTGTTGTGTATTAATACAATAAATGTAGCTAAGGGATGGAATATGTGGAGGATAATACACAGAAAAAATAAAGAGAAATTAAGGAATGAAATAAATTATTTTTACTTTAATATCGACCAGAGAGAGGCACTGAAAAAGGAAACTGGACATGACAAATAGATGTTGTAAAATGGTAGTTTGAAAGTAGAAAACAAAAACAGGATTAAGATTAGAATTGAGATTGTGCTCTGGTTGGTTTGCTTGTTTGTGTCTTCCTCTGTCTTTGTTAATCTCCCCTGCTTGATCTTTCTGCATCTCCCTCTCTCTTACTTTCTTTATAATGTGATAATTATATCTCATGCTGTTGTGTTGCTCTGCAGGTGCTGCGTTATTTTGACTACGTTTTCACAGGCGTCTTCACGTTTGAAATGTTGATCAAGGTAACAAAGTATCACTGTGTGGGTGTGCGTGTGAGAGAGAGTAAGTGTGTGTGTAGTGACTAAATTTTTAATGCCTTTGTTTTTGCAGAATTTTATGATTGTGCCTTTTGATGTCTTTCTTTTTTGTGCAAATTATATTTTGTGTATTTGTATTGTGTCTGTGTGCCCTTGTAAATGACTTGTGTAGTTTAAACTTCTACTTCTTCTGTGTGTATATATATATATATAAAATATATATATACACATGTTAGTATATGTATGTACTGAGAATGCTCTGTGTCTTCCAGATGGTGGTGTTGGGCTTGTTTCTCCACCAGGGCTCCTACTTCCGTGACTTGTGGAACATTCTGGACTTTATAGTGGTTAGTGGTGCTCTGGTGGCCTTCGCCTTCACGTAAGTGTCACCCCCCCCCCCCACCCCCCTCTGCATCATCTCCACCACCCCTACCAACACACACACACATTCCACCATCCGCAGAAAGACCCTTGTCGCCCAGCCTTGTGCGTTCGATACACCAGGCAATGCTGATCTTTCTCTCCTATTTTCTCAGCCAGCTGTACTTCAGACATCATCAAGTCCTGTCCTTGTCTTCCTACGATCTGCTCTTTCTTCTCACTCCCTTCAACCTGTCTTTTTTTCCTCTATCGCCTTACAACTCTTCTTTTCTTATCCTATCTTCAGTGACTCTCCTGTTTTCCCCCCTTGTTCTTCTTTGTCCTATTCCGCTTTCTCTTTCAGCTTTCAGCTTTCTAGCCTTGTTCTTCTCTTTGTTTACTGTTTTCTGTCAGTCTTGGTCCTCTCTTTCTTTCTCAAACTTTACCCTGTAGTCTTGTCATTGTCTGTTTATCTCCCCTCCCTCCTGCGGTCTACCCTTTCTCCATTTCCATCTCTATTTCCTCTTTGGTCCTCATCACATGTGGTATCGTATCAGCAGGTCTTTCTCTACGTTTCATCCCCATCTGTTCATCTGGACAACCTCCCATGATCCTTAACTAAATTCTTTACCCAATGTTTGGATGATCATCGCCACCCTCTGACCTACACTCTAAAAAGAAAAAGGGCTTTTCGTGACATTTGGCCTGATGCTACCATCTTTGGAAGACCTCAGATGGTACCCTGAGGTACTCCTTCGAAACAATTAGAGCAACAACAGCAGATTCACAAACTTAACTTTTTTGAATAGTTCTTCTCTACTTCCAAGAGAGGAATCTTAAAAGTGCTGAATGTGAAATAAGTTTTTAGAGTGTAGTTGCAATGTGTTCACCCACCTTTCACCCCCCCTCCCCACAAACCTCAAACCTTGCCTGAAACAATCACCTCAAAACCTATCCCAAACATCATTTCCCCTTACTGTCTGACCTAATAAAATACAAAGCACCTCCTGCTCCTGTTCAACATTTTCTTTTCCCAATCTTCCTTGCTCCTGTTCCCTTGTGTCCCCTTCTTGCCAATCCATGCCGCTCTGATATTCCCTCCAACCAGGCCGTGAGTCATCCCTTCGTCTTTTCTTGCATCTAAACGTTGATCCCTCAGATCTTTGCTCACCAACACTCCCCCAGATCCTCCACAGCTTTGGTTCCTGCTGATGCCTTCACGTCCCTCCAGATACCTTTTAACCACCTACTCCTATTTATCATTACATTTTGCGCGTCTACCCGATTTTCCTGTCTCACCCCCCCTTACACCACTATTGTTCCTAACATGCAGCAAAGAGAGACAAGGGGGCACAACAGTGCTTTAAAGTAAATGCTAATTCTGCGATGCTGACTTGCTCACAATAATTATGTGAACATGCTAATATTTAGCAGTTGTAAGCTATTTCAGGTCCACAATCTTTAGCTTGTTAGCATGCTAACACTGAATTTGTGTGCTGTATGTTAGGAACAAGTGTCATTGCTCCCAAGCTTGCCGTTGTCCCAACCCAACCCCAGCCTCCACCCTTACCAAAATACAACCCCTGTAGCCCACAGTTACCCCGTCTACCCCTCCAAACTCCACCACAAAAACACCTTTCAACCCCACCTCTCCAACAGCCATTAAAGCCAACATCCTGCCTCCCTCCTTTTCATCCCCCTCCGTCCTCTGGGCTGGAAATCCCTGTCGGCCAGTCCGTGGGGGTGAGGGCACCCCAGACACCTTTAACCCTTTAAGTGCCCAGGCTATCAGGCTCGCAACAGGGAGGAACACCAGCAGGGCTCATCGCCTCGTCCCCCCACCCCCACCCCCGCCTCTCTTTTTTCTACACACTCTCAAACACAAACGCACATACTCACCCGTCGTCCTGACCATGTTAACGTACCCGGAGGCTCAGGTATTTAACTCTCTCTCCTCTGCACGACCCGGGGAAGCCAGACTGAACGTGGGAGGGAAGGAAGGAGGCATGCTGGGGCAGGGTGTGGTGGCTGGAATGATTTGTTATTATGCTGAGGTAGTATATAAATAAATACATATGAATTAAATATGTATGATATATGCACTTGGAGGGACTGAATGTGTATTTGCGTGTGGAAAAAAGTAGAAGAGTGAGTGAGAGAGAAAGAAAGAAGCTTGTGTGTGCATCTTCTTCAGCTCTTCTGTGGATGCTCAGTGCATGTCTGCCTGGGTGACTGCATGAACCTGAACACAACCTGTGATGCAGTAGATGGCATCACTCTGAGCCATGTTAATGATGTTCAGAGTCAGTCAGAGACGAAGAATGTGACCAAGTTCGATATGGTCAGTGAATCTCAGAGCTAATAGCTACGGTCAGAGTGTGATCAGAATGGTAAACAAAGGTGTCACCAATCTATAATTAATCAAAACATCAGTGACACATATAGACACAGGTTTACTTGATGTGGCATGGGCTGAGGTCAAGATGCTCAGGTCAAAAAATGTTTTGGTGTTATTCAATTTTTACTTATGGTCAATAAATCCCACGAAAAGACCAAAACGAATATAATATGTTTTATACACTGTAGTTTAATCCAACAGGAGCAAATCATGTATTTGCTGCAAAGTAATACACTTATGGTGAACAAGCAAGCTTTTACAGGAGGCCAGCACATGAGCTTACTATTTAACAGATTTTTTAACATCCCAGTAAAGGGAGTTTTTCCATGTCCGAGACCCAAGCAAAAATATAGATTATTCTATATTCCTGTTCTTTAACTTGAACAAAAAAAAATCATGCTTATCCCAAAGTTGTTTGACTTCACATAAATGTACAGAGATGATAAGAAATCCATGCATATGTTGTTAGTTAGAACCTGTCCATGGTACTATGACAGTGTTAAAAACCTCTGCCACTTTGGAACAAGACAACACTTGTGCAATTAGAGTACAGGCACAAATTAAAACTGATTTCGACCCTTTTATTTCTCACATTTCAGGTTAGTTTTTTTTTCTACCTCCCACAACACCAGTTCACTTGCATCTCATAGGAAAAGAGGCAGACATCTTTGTGCTCAGTCTGATCACACAACACCTCTGTTTATTATCAAATCTAAGTTATAGTTTTGTTCTGAATCCCTTTGTTACTCTGTGTTTATACTGACAGCAGCTAGAAACTTCAGCCAGTGTTATAGTTGACATTTTTACTTGATAATCAGAAAAGCCTTTTAGCGCCTGTAATTTTGTCCAACAACATCACATACAGTCATTTGGTGTATGTCCTACATAGGAGTAAGAAAACTAATATCAGCTATTGGACAGTATTAAAACAAGGTGGTTGCTCGCAGTCTGAATGTAGGATGAACAATGTTCAAGGACACCAGCAGCAGAAAAAGTGAATCAGGATGGGGAAGGTGCACATACAAGTTTCTTTAACACACAGCTTTCATGTATGAATTTTAAGTGATATCATAACACCTGTGTCGAAGTTTGAGATTAGCGAACCGTCACTATTACTGTGAAGTGTCAGATCTACCAATCAAAACTAAAAGCTTGTGCTTTTATTTTGTAATTCTACAGTAGAATCACTGCTTTTAATTTATGATTTTACAGTTTCACATACAATAGAACTACAAATTAAAAAGAAAGGAATCAATCAAAGATGAATATGATACGATAACAACAAATGTTGAGAATCACTCCACTGCTGCACCCTCTACAGCATGACTCCCCGCCGAAATAAGGATGCCTCCTCCCCTCCTTCACTGGTCGCCTTTCCTTCTCCTCTCTCCTCCCCTCACTCGCCTTCTCTCACTCTCTTAATTTCCATTCCCTTTCAAGATGCTCTCCCACCATCGGCCACCTCACTTTCACTTCTTCTCTCCACCATTTCTCGCTTTCTACCATCTCGCCTCCATTCGCTCCAGGGCTGAGCTATACAGTACAGTTTTGCTTCAGGGATAAATGCTTTACACACACACACACACCTATGAAATTCAACATTGAACCATTGTACAGAGATGAGTTTTAGCATGGTCAGAGTGCAATGGCTTCATATTTTATGGGTTTTAAACACAACAGTTGCGCTTCTGGCACCCTTCATCCTCCAAATAAATGCTGAATGAAACACCAAGAACTGCATGCAGTTGCAGTCCTTTGTGAGAATGCCTTCCCTTTCTATCGATGGTGTGCGTGTATGGGACAATACACACAAATCCTGGTTTCTTGAGTCTCCACTCATGATGGATGTCCTGAGTGTGTGCCTATGTGCTCTAACATGTCAAGAGAACCTGGAACCAGCCTTTTTCTTTCCCTGTGCAGATGTGCATGCAAAAGAGCTTTGATAAAATCCCACTAGATGATTGCAGATCTAATGAGGGCAATTTATGCTGTAGGCCCGGTCTAATTGATCATTATGCTGTGATAAGATAAGAATCGGTGTAAATGGATGCAGCAATCGAGTTTCCTCTTCCAACCGTGAAGGTAATTCTTCATAGAGCTGGTAGCACAGCAGGCCACAGCAGAAGACAGCCGGGAGGGAAGGAGGGTTTGCACATCCAGAGTCTCCGCCATGGGCTACATTCACAGAAGTGCTCTTATTTTAGATCTCAAGAAGTGACCTGAGAATTATTCTTTAGATGTTTTCAAAGATGATTGTAAGTGCAGCTCTGATGGAATAAAAGGGAGGAATGAAGTACAAGATCAGTTGATATCAAAAATGTCTATTTGACATTAAATAAATCGACACATCAGGTGATTTACGTAACTGATTATAGCCTGTTTATCCTAAATGATCTCATTATTTAAGAAATTCAGCTTTCTAGGTAAATCAGATGAGTACATTTGACCACATTTGTGTACTGCATTTGGCTTTGGCAATACTATCATATGTAAATCTATGATAATGGTATAAAAAGTAAAAATGCTTACTGTGTTTACTGCAAATTCTGTAGCAGACACGAACTAAAGAAAAAGCTGTGAACTAGAAGCTTTATAAAATTCAAAAAAACTTCATAGTATCCTATTTCCAGATCATATTGTATGGCACTGCCTCGATCCAACAAGATCGACATAGCAATGTGGAAAACATGAAGTCAAAACGCGACAAAGTTAACCTTTTGGGAGGCTACTCACCTCTCTTTCACTTGGCCGATGTAAATTTCTATAGACAGTTCACCTTTTTCCAACCAGCTTATTATGTACGACGATGGTCTGTTAACTTTCCAGCTAAACAGACTCACAGTTAAACAAGTGGCCAGAGTAGTGGCCGCATCTGTAACTGGATCCTTGCAGACAGCCTCTCGGTATTATAAAGCCAATAAAATCTTGTAAAATCAATTGAAGTAAAGATCTGGAGAAATTAATGTGATGATGTAACAGGATGTTAATGCCAATAATCCAACTCTTCGCTTTTGCTGCGAGAGTGTACAATGCAAAATCACCTCATTTAATAACAAATTTGAGAGATAGGTATGTAGATATCACATCCAGTTGTCATGGAGACATGGGTCATGGATGTGGGAGGGAGTGGTTGAATGAGGGGGAGTGATGTGTCTATCTGAGTGTGTATACTGTAGGGGGGGTTTCTAAGCAGATATGGCCATCTTGCTGTCTTTCCTTCTTTGTCTGTCTCTCATATGGATGTATTTTTTCTTGTTTCTACCAAACCCCCTCTCTTTTGTCTTGTGTCTGTCTTTGTCGGTCTCTCTCTCTCTCTATCAATGTTTGTCTATGTGTGTGTCTGTCTGTCTTTCTATGTGTTTTCCCTCTTCTTCCTTCCCTTCTCCCTCCTCTTCTTCTGTCTCTGTCTTCCTTTCTTTCTTTCTGTCGCTGTCACTGATTCTCCACCCTTCGGTGAAACTCCACAGGAGCACCACCCGGTAAAGTTTTTCCTCTGTCCTCCTCTTCCCCCCCTCCTGCGCTCTGTCCCCTGCTCTCCACCACCGGAACAAATTGGCTTCTCTCTCTTTCTTTCTTTGTTCTTCTGATCGTCCGTACTCATTCTCGCCGTACCGTACTTTGTCCTTATCCTTCACGTCACTGAAAATCATCCAAGCACCAAAGTAGACACGTCAATAGGCTTCATTTAAAATCTTTAATCTGATGCCAAGTGGTACTCCATCCACAATCTCTTTAGTCTTTTTGCTGTCAAACATTCATGTGCCGTAGGCTTAAGAGGTGAGTGGTAAAACATTTTGTTTTGTTTTATGCAGGATCAGGCTCTTTGTCAGCTTGAATTCTTCCTCATGTTCAGTGCGTTCACAAATTTCACCCAAACTAAGGCCAGTATACTGTGCTCATCCCAGGTTTCATGGATGCTGCATATATATTAGCGTGCCTACCTCCTGCTCTTTCACGGGCTGCATGAGTGTGGGTGTGTTTCTGCATTCCAGCGAGTAGATGAAATGTAATCCACAAAATCCAGTTAAAGTATTAAGTGTATGAGTTTGAAAGCTTATCAAATGCCAAATAAATTGCAGGGCAGTTCATATCATTATTGTTTAATATCAACCTGCCCGAGCGAATGTTACACCCACTTAACCGCCAATGAAAATTGGCCTTTTGACTAAATCGGGCATGTTTATGTCACTGAGTAATGCTGCGGCCGCGATAAACAAAAAGCAAGTAAATAACAGGATGAGGCTGCAATCCTTTCAATCTATATCTATTGTAAAGACACCTACTGAAATGTACACTTGTAGATATTTGATTGGTCGTGATGAGGTCTCAATGAAATGAATGAGTAGTCTGCACCTACCAACATGTTCAGCAGTATCCAAAATAAAAGCTTTCACTGTTGGCCTCTATTGTAGACATTTAAACAGCTGCTACACTCAATGAAGGATGAAAGTATTGAAGCCTTTTACAGCCACTTTTGAGTGTTTGCTACTTAAACACAGATTTGGGTGGAGTATCACCACGACAACAGTCAAACACATTTTTTATAGGGGTGACAGAATGTCAAAACAATGCATGACACATACTCACACTTCAAACGTGAGACTCAAAGAGCCGCTGCCCGTATCATTATGCTAGAGTGTGCGTGTGTGTATGTGTGAGTGTGCGTGTGTGTGCGTGTGTGTAGGGATGTTTTTAATTCTTAACACCTATGGCCTTACTGGGCTTTACCCTAATACTCTCAAGCTGCTCTGATAGAGAGACCTCAGTCCTACTCAACTTGAAAGGAGGAGGGCCTATTGATTATCGATTGAGTCTCACTCTCGCGCGCGCACGCACACACACACAAACCTCCGCACACATACACGTATAACTTCCAAGGCTCAGACTCAATCAATCAGCCTTGAATTGAATTGTCTTACGTTTTCTGCCACGGGAACTGAGTTCATAGTTAAAGAGCGAGCCTTGATGGACGACCTCTCTTCTGCTCAGGCTTGGCAGGCGTCCAGGCACCTCCTGCCTTGTGTTTTTGAAAATGGCCCATCCACTTACAGTAAAGATCAACTCGGCTATTTACTCCCTTGACACCCCAATTTTTTCTCGCTGATATTGGTTTATGGGCGCACAAATCATGAGCAGAATGTTCACTTATGTGGTTCGGGGAGGAAACAAGCACATTAAAGCACGCGACCGAAGGAGTTTGTTTTTCGGCCCTATCTCGTTTCCTCCGGTCACTCTCATGGCTCGTTTGACGCTATTGGTGCAGCGTGTTTGTTCATGTTATGACATGCGATGCCGTGTTCTGAAAGCAGCATCACATGTCCCAAGAGTCTCGCATAGCCTCTGTTTTCTGTTTCCTTCGATTCAGGTCGCAGCCCTGACCGAAGACATAAAAACATCAGGAATTAAAAGAGAAGGAAGCTATGTGAAACATAGTACTGAAAGTTCACGCTTCATTTGTCCACATCTAAAGTTCCCATTTCTTCCGAAGAACCGAACAGCGTGTCACTGAAAAAGAAAGAAAGAGGTTTGGCTGGGCACTCTGCCGAGAGATGCCTGTCGACATGGAATGAGTTGAATGTCTATCGTGTAATGCTGATGATTATAATAAATGACGATGCCACTTCTTGATGTCCATGAAACCAAACGGTCAGGCAACTGATCGCTTTTCCTCGCACCGGTTTCATGTTGGACGTGCACTTCAAAGTTTCTTTTTTCTGCAGAAGAGACTCTAAGAGCTTTGATTGTCCACACTGATGCAACGTACTTTGTTTACAAGAGTACTGCAAGTGTCACATCATGTGTTGCCTTCACTTGTCATTGTCTCTGTAGAGGTTAAGATAAATAAATTCAACTTTGAGAACATACCCCTCACCTCCACCTCACCCACCTTTTAAAAAAAACTGTTGATGAATAGCAGAGGGTGCAGTAAGAGCCCTCTGCGATTGTTCCATCTCGCCATTCCTCCACTCTGTTTTCTTATTCTCTTCTGACACGTTTCTTGCTCTTTGGCTGGACTCTAGGGGGAGCAGCAAGGGCAAAGATATCAGCACCATCAAGTCCCTTCGTGTGCTAAGGGTGTTGCGACCTCTAAAGACCATTAAACGACTCCCCAAGTTAAAGGTAGGAGTTCAGCAGGTCATCTCAAAAGTTCCTCTGAATGTGGCACAGACATAAAACCTTCTTCTCCAAGCAGGACACAACAGGCGTACCAGTAATTTCATTCAAAAACGTGACTTTTGCTATATCATATCATATGCTGACACTGGAGTCACTGAAGTTTTTTTTGATTGCCGAGATGCTCAAATGTGTTGCATTGCTAAAAATATGAAAGGTCAGAAAACACAAACTCACAGTCCAAGTTAGACAAATTTATTTGTCAATCCTAAATATCAATTACAGTTTACAGGCCAACTACCAAGTCGTACTAAACTGATGTTTTTCTTTAAACTGACATCACCATTTGTTCGGAGGTTGCCCGTCTCTGAATGTCTCCATCTCTGCTCTGCAGGCTGTGTTTGACTGTGTGGTCAATTCACTGAAGAATGTGCTGAACATCTTGATTGTCTACATGCTCTTCATGTTCATCTTCGCCGTGGTGGCCGTGCAGCTTTTCAAAGGCCGATTTTTCTACTGCACGGACGAATCCAAAGAGTTTGAGCGCGACTGCAGGTTTGTTCAGGATCACAAACAATCAAAACAAAAGTGTGCAATACAAAACTCTCTCTCTTATGTTGGACCAATTCCAAGCGTTTTACCGAGCACTATTATGTTTTACCATTAACTTTGTGTTATTTATACTTGTGCTGTTATTAAGTACCAAAACTGCTGCTCATTTAGTGCCACAGATACTCGGCAACATGCTTGTGAGAGAATTAATATGTGGATTTGAACTTGAGGGGGGAAAAACAGTTGTGCAGATGGTGCCACCTAGAGGAGTGTGTCGGGAATTTTAGTAAATAGTAAAAAAACAAAGGCCTGTGATGAACTGGCAACCTGTGCAGGGTGTACCCCGCCTCTTGCCCAGTGCCAGCTGAGATCGCTCCAGCCTTCCTGCTGCTCTGATAAGGATAAGCGGTTATGGAAAAGGAATAATTTAAGAAACAAGTATTGTGTGCAATACAATACTTGTTTCTGTAATTATTCCAAAGTACAGATTTATAACAATCCTAGTGCTTTTCTGCACTTCCTTTTCTGGATGTTTCTGAGACTTATTCTTGTGTTTTTGTGTGTGTGTGTTGCTTCAGGGGCGAGTACTTAGTGTATGATAGAGATGAGGTTAAAGCTCAGAAGCGGGAGTGGAAGAAGTACGATTTCCACTACGACAACGTGGCTTGGGCCCTGCTCACCCTCTTCACTGTCTCCACTGGAGAGGGGTGGCCGCAGTGAGTGGGATGCATTCACAGACACACACACCTCTACACCTCTTAACATAATAGACACTCCAATTATGGGTCCTACTTACAAGCTGTCATTACTGTGAACCAAATTCAGTTTCATTTTCTTTCTCTGTCAATTCTCTCTTCCTCTTGCAGGGTGTTAAAGCACTCAGTGGACTCCACCTATGAGAATCAGGGCCCTAGCCCAGGTTATAGGATGGAAATGTCCATCTTTTACGTGGTGTACTTCGTTGTCTTCCCCTTCTTCTTCGTAAACATCTTTGTGGCTCTCATCATCATCACCTTCCAGGAACAGGGGGATAAGATGATGGAGGACTATAGCTTAGAAAAGAATGAGGTGAGGAGCAATTCAGCCTTGTCTGAATGTTCAGATTCCTTGAAGTGTTAAAAGTAACGTAACTGTAACTCTTCTTCTCCTGTCCTGTCCTTTTCTCCTGCAGAGAGCCTGTATAGATTTCGCCATCAACGCCAGGCCTCTGACTCGCCACATGCCGAAGAATAAGCTGAGCTTCCAGTATCGCATGTGGCAGTTTGTGGTGTCGCCGCCTTTTGAGTACAGCATCATGGCTCTGATTGCGCTCAACACCATCGTCCTTATGATGAAGGTACACAAATCACCACAGAACAAAAATATCCTGCTTTATTTATTGTATTTAACTTCATTTGCATTCTGAACATTGATCATTTTATTAATAACTGCATTCAGTGAAAGGTGTTCTCCCAAAGAATGATTCACTCTGCAGTGTCCCTCAGCTGTATACAGCAGGCTCCTGCCTGGTGAGGGTTTACTTTGTCAAAACCAACACCTCATTTAGACTCAGTTGGACTGTTGACCATAAACTTTTCATGACACGTGAATGGTTTCTGTCTTTATTGCCAAACGAATTTAATACAAGAGATTCAGACCCAAATTATTTACCTACCTGTGCTAGAGGTACAAGCTCTTTTAATGAATCGAGCATTCTGTTTGTACTGGGAAAAAGGTCTGTTGCGTAACTAGACATCTACACTCTGCATACGTTTCCTTTTTCACTGACTGCTCTCATTCTTTTTGCATCTTTTTTTTTCGCGTGTCTCCAGTTTGACGGTGCGTCAAAAACGTACGATGATGTCCTGAAGAACCTCAACATCGTGTTTACCACCTTCTTCTTCATGGAGTCAGTTCTTAAGATCATCGCTTTCGGCCCTCTGGTGAGAACTAAAAACCGCAACTGTAAAAAGATCTGCGAAATATGCAGCATGTAATGAATGCACACGTATTCTAGGTTGACCCAGTCTATATGCTTCAGTGTTTGATCCGATTATTCATTTATAAAGCAGGTTATTTTGGTAGACAGATCTAGAGCACGTTCTTCCTGTCCCTGAAAAACCAAGAGCACACCATGTTGCACGCTACCAGCCTCCTTTCATCCTGTCTCCAGGGTAACCATCATCATCATCATGTCCCTTACTGCCCCCTGGCTGCGGTTCCAGGAGGATGCGATTAGCTATCATTACCATCTCCATGTCTTCTCACTGGGCTAACATAGCTCACTTTGCTCTCTCTCCTAACAGAATTACTTCAGAGACGCCTGGAACATTTTTGATTTTGTCTCCGTCCTTGGAAGCATCACTGACATATTAGTGACAGAACTAGGGGTAAGTGCTGTGGTTGGTTTTTGGACAAAAATACACATGTCGGTTGCAGCTGAACACTAACTGATGATTTGTCATATGGAGCTGGTTCAGTTGACTTAAAGAAAAAATCAGCCTTGTTGTCAATCGATTGTCGTTTTCTCAGTAAATATACATTTTATATTAATTTTCAGGGGATATAATTATACCTACTCAAATCCCTTCCTGAAAGTACAAGTACAAGCAGAACATTCACGCCAAATCATGATTTGTATTTGATTGTTTGTGAGTTACTTGGAGACACTTAGAGACAGATGCTAACTTTATTTCACAAGCAAACTATATTCAAAGATAACATATGAATCAAATATTAATGAATCAAGATAGATTGTAAAATTGTACATACATTACAAATAATACAGTCACTAATACAATATGTCTGTATTTATCTATACTGTCTCTACCCCTTAAAACCACCAGGTCAGGTGCCAAAACCGATAAATTGACTGTTTTCCTTTAAGTCAGTTAGTTGAGACCCAAACACCAGTGTCCATTAGACCATGTAGACAGGTGGGACTGATAGACTTACAGTGGGAAACAGCTCGCATGGCTCTGACTAAAGTCAACAAAATCAGCCAGCCTAACGTTCACAGTAACTTCCTGAAGTGTCTGCTGGTTGCTTGGCAACCATAAGACTTTAGAAACTCGCTGCTCCTGGCCAAAAAATGATCCCACACAAACCAAAACTTTTTTTTGGATTAAAGAGGTAATTATTTGGTGCTGGTAGGTGGATTTTGTTACTTTTGAATAGAGCCAGGCTAAGTATTTCCCTGTTTCTACAGGGAAGATTTGCTAAGATTTTCTAAGCAACTGCTACAACAGAGTCATATTGACCATACAGACATGAGGATGCTATAAAACTGTCATTCCTTTAAATTTAATCTAGTTGTCTGTCAGACTGTAAATTGCATAGGCAGATAAATGTAACTATACCATGCAAATACCCAATGGTCTGTGTCTCTATGTGTTCTGTGTACATTACGCTATGGAAGGTTTCATTCTGAAATCAGTTCAGAATAATAATGTTTCATATCATTTATCTGGTAATTCTGTTTTTCTGAGAATATTTTGTATTTTCTTCAAATGTCTTGTTTGGAGCACAGTTTTATTGGTCAGTCCTGGTTTGTTGTTTAGCATTACATCAACCTGAGAGGTCAAATAAATATTCATATTACAGCCCATGTACAATAGTTAAGTACAGCTGGAGAACAGACATATAGAGTCTGATGTTAGGGCTTAAATTTGTATCATCCACAGATTTTGCCTTTAATCTGTTGTATGCAAACACACTCATATTTAACTGTGATTTCGTTTGTATGTCTAAAAGCATGTCTGTGTTTTATTCTATACATAGAGCTTGATATGATTATAGATATAAGACTCAATATTTGTGGAATTAGTCACAATTTCAATCCCTCTCTGTTGTCCAGTTATTGTATACCTTTACCTAACCTACACTAAATTACGTCTTGCATCCAGGTTTCAGTTATGAACTCCCTGTCTCATTAACATAGACTATATTAGCAGAAAAGGTTCTAATTACTGCAAAACAACTGTGTTTTCAGACTATTAAAGACACCCTCTGGCCATGTTGGAGGTCCTAAATTTAAATCTTCTATCTATTTATCTATCTGAACAGACATTAAATGACATCAGCACTGTTATCACCAGTGTACTAATCATTTCAGACATCTGATTGATTCCCTGTCAGCTTGTAGCAGCTAACCTGAAAGTTGAGCACATCTGATCTTTGCACAAGCTAGCTCATTAAGTAAAATCTTGTGTTAGTAATTAGATGTTAATATTGACAGGTTGCTTGGTTGCTCAGTTACTTTGTGGACAAAGCCAAGAGCTCAATTTCCCCAAAATTGAACCATGATATACCATCAGTCCGACTCTGGCGATTGAGTTGCAAGAGAGCCTATGATTTAAATAAGGAGGAAAGAAGGCTCTGCACACAAGGATATGCCCAAGCTAAGCTTTTGGTCTCTAAATTTTCATCAGTTTCTGTGAAGGGCATAGCATAGGTTAAAATGCTATTCAGAAATGACAGGAAATGCAATTCACAATTGATGTTTTGGTTCTCATTTCCAACAAACTCTAAGAAATCAAGCAATGATAATGGCAATATAAATACAATGTAAAGACATGCACAAACATTGCAAATGCTTAAAATTTAAACCTAAAACATCAACATAGAAGAATTATATTTTGTAGGACAACCTGAACCCTTTCATGTCAAGTTTTTTATGCTAAAGCTAACCGAATAAGACAGCTGGCATCAAAGAGGGACTGAACTCACTGAGCCCAAATCTTTCACTAACTGTTGTTGTTGACTTGAAGTTGTGTTTCACTGCCTTTTTAATGACACCCATAATGATTCCGTCTTCCTCTTCTATCTCTTTACATGCTTTCTTTAAACCTCTCTACTTTGTTGGCGACTTCGCCCCTCCCACTCCCTCCTCCTCTGATAAAATCCATCCAATCAAAATGCACTATGAAATCCTTCATCGTGTTCTCCATCCGTGCTGCGCCATGACATGTGGTGGTGGTGCTGTGATGATGATGATGATGATGATAATGATGGTGGTGGTGTGCGTTTCGCCCCATGCCCCTGCCCAATAAAACACACGACCAACCCCCCCACTCCAAAAAAAAAAAAAATTGTCTCTCACCCACTCACAATGTACTACAACTTTAAAAAAACTAAAAAAAAAACTAAAAAAACAAAACAAACTCCCTCCCCATTCATCTTTCTACATCTTCGCACATGTAGAATCTGGTTGGTTTGTAATTTATCTCTCAAAGCTTTCTGCTGCATCCTCATTGGTCATGCGTACTCCCAACCCATTCCTTACCCTCAGTCACCTGCTCCCCCATGACCAGTCTTAACTCTCGACCCCAGTGCATGCGCTTTCTGGATGATGACCTTTGTACTTGATGATATAGAGAAGTTCATTTTAAATGAAATGCATTTTTACATGACAATACACATCATTAGGTGTACATTTCATTAAACAGAAAACCAAAAGTTACCTAAACAAATCTGTTTTGCACAAGTAGAATATGCAATATTTCATTTACTCTTGCTTTGATGTTTAGAAGCTTCCTGCTTACAGTAATAATGCTGCATTCACGTACTCCTTCCCAACTTGGGAAAATCGTTATTCTGACTAAGTGAAATACCTTGATAGCTATTTCTAGTCTTTGTGTGACAACGAAGAGCACATGGAAACTAAAACATTGCTTTACCTGACTTGTTATCAGGGTTTATAAAATAAGTTATGTAACTAAATAACTCAATAATAACTAAATAACTATCAATCAAGATTACTCTACATGGACAGCAACCAACAGTTACAGCCTATTATATCATACATAACACATTTAATTTGTGAATTATTTAAAAGTTTCTTAGCGTCAACCCAACATTTATTTTCACCTGCCATGTTTCTGCGTAATATGACATCAACTGGACAAGTCATGGACCAAATATTTCGTCAACTTTCCGAGTTGTTGGTCCAGCTTGAGTCAGTTTTCACAGGAGTTTACCCAGTCAGGAACCACATGAATGCAGCATTAATTCATCCCAAAATCTCCAACATTCCACAAATTTTCCAGCCAGGAGAACGTACCTGTTATACAGGCTGCTGGCAACATTTTTGTGCATTAAATGAAGTATACTCCTCACAGTGCCAGTCCTCTCAAAGATCACATTTAATTAAAGTGCAACAAGTTAACATAACATTTAATATTCATTTCATACTCTCTGCAACAGAATGTTATCATGACAACATTTGCATCTAGTTTTTAACAGAAAATTGAGAAAATAAAGTGAATAAGTGAATGTGTGAATCAGTTTACGTCGTGCTCGGCCCCAGTAGCCTCCCCACCCCCACTGGTCTGCATGTAGGCCAGTTCTGTCCTCAAAAAGTATGCTGCCATGCCAAGCCATGCCTGCACCGAGGCTGTCCGCTAGTCCCTCCTTCCTCTCCCTCTTCTCCCTCTTCATGTTCCTCTCCCTGCCTTGCCTGTCAACCACACAATGCCAGGGTCTCACCAGGGAGTTTGGCTGTTGTACATTACATTATTCTCTCTGTGACACTGTAAAGAACCACCGGCAAAAGTCAGCAAATCAGTGGGCTGAACCACCACGGAGCCTTAGTGTTTAAAGGCATTTTCACACTTGATCTAAATACTTGAGCTTCAGTCATTTAGAAGGAGAGACTCATGACTGCAGGATTGTTTTCACACACACACACACACTTGAGTCACTCCAAACTATTAATTGGTGTCCTCAACAAGATTTTTGCATCTCCCAGCATCAAGAATAGTATATGCTTTCTTTCATGATAGTTTGCCGGTACTTTAGTCACTTCAACCATGAACTCAGTTTGTGTGCAACACAAATCCAGCAGCACTCCCTCTATTGCTACCACGCCAGAAAAAGATGAATGGATTCACATTATTAAAACATACAAACTTAACATAACATTGTTGTAAATTAAAAAAGAAAAGTTTACAGTTTACATTATACCTTCATACTGATCTGTTTTTCTCATTCTGGCATGGCAGTCTCCTTTGGATTGTACCCAATGAGGGATGATGTTATAGCATTGTAGATGGAGTTCAAGTTTTAAACCAAGTGTGAAAAACGCATCAAGTTTATCCATCTCAGATGCAAAATGGCTGCTGTACTCTGGAGATGAGATACTAGATTTTGTAAAGGAAACGGCCTTAAAGATTGTTTTAGAGTTTTGGGTGTCACAGACAAACTAAGCCACACTCTTTGAGCTACAAAGAGTGTCTGTGTGTTTGTATCCGAGTGTGTGTGTGTGTGTGTGCGCGTGTGGCTGACAGGCACAGTGCACTGTGCTCCATCTTGTGTGGCCTGCTTGTCCCCCAGAGATCAGTGCATTTGGTTCTCTTAAAAAAAAAAAAAAAAAAAAAGCGTTCTGCTGTACCAGATTGGATGATGACCTTTAGACTCTTTGAAATATGATTTTCCTTATTTCCTTCCTCTTTTTCCTCCTTCCGTCTTTTCTTTGTCTCTTGACCTTTCCTCTGTCTTTCTCTCATTTATATTTGTATCTGCCGAGAGCCATTATGTTTGCAGTTGGTTATGTTTTGTTGGGTTTGATTCCCCCCTCCCCCTTTCTCTCTCTTTATCCTCTCTTTGTTCCGCTCTTGTTTTTGGTTTTTGCGTTTGGTAGAGGGAGGTTGTGCAGGTGTCGTGTGTTTAGCGTGGCTGACTGTGGTTTCCCTCTGCGCTGTAGAATAACTTCATCAACTTGAGCTTCCTGAGGCTCTTCAGAGCAGCTCGTCTCATCAAGCTGCTGAGACAGGGAGAGACCATCCGAATTCTGCTATGGACCTTCGTCCAGTCCTTCAAGGTATTCAGTCATTAACAGCTACACATACTCTATAATGTACACGGTGTACACTGAACAGGTGTAACAAATATTTCCTCTTTCTCCTTGTCTCTCCTAGGCTCTGCCATATGTGTGCCTGCTCATTGCCATGCTCTTCTTCATCTATGCCATCATCGGCATGCAGGTGAGTTCTGAATCTGATATGTTTTGTTATGTGTTTAGCATTAATTGTAAAGCCATGAAGAAATATTCACATCCCACTCAAGTGAGGTTCACCACCAAATCATGTGGTTACTGCATTGTTTCAGTTTTAGCATCAGACTGGAGAATATACAGTAATATTTTTCCTTGTTGTGGTTGTTATCTTTTGTCTATAGTTGTTTGGGAATTTGGCACTAGATGAGGAGGGAGAGAGTGCCATCAATGAGCACAATAATTTCAGAACCTTCATCATGGCCCTAATGCTGCTGTTCAGGTGAGTCTTTTAGCTCCTCTTTCAAACATAAATATGAGAATGTAAAATATAATCCACAAGAGCAATACTATTTAATGAAGCACATTACTGTCAGTTAAACTTCAGTTTCTCCTCACTCTCTCACGTCTTTCGGTTTTCCTCATGCAGAAGCGCTACAGGTGAGGCGTGGCATGAGATCATGTTGGCTTGCCTGGGTGGTAAAGACTGCGACCCGGCCTCAGGGAACACAGGACCCGAATGTGGCAGCACCTTTGCCTACACCTACTTTGTCTCCTTCATCTTCCTCTGCTCTTTCCTGGTGAGAAAAAAAAAACACAGAATGCCCCTTTAATGATTTTTTGTTTTATTTTCTAAATAAACCTCAACAAGAAAAATGTTTGCTCTGAGTTTGTATATCTCATCCTCGTTCCAGATGCTGAATCTGTTTGTGGCCGTCATCATGGACAACTTTGAGTACCTGACCAGAGACTCCTCTATTCTGGGGCCACATCACCTGGACGAGTATGTAAGGATATGGGCCGAGTACGACCCAGCTGCCTGGTGAGTGATGCACACGCACACTCATACACGCCTGCTGTAGAAGTCATGCACAAATACAAAAGCAGAAATATACACATGAAGCAGCAAACACAGACACACAAACTCTACTGTAGAAAGAAGACACACGTGTACCATAAACCTAAGTTGGCAAACATTAGATGTGTCTACAGACATTTGGACATTCTTATGCTGAATGTAAAGTTACTTTTAACCCCTGACTTTCTCTCCTGTCCCAAAACGGGGCAAAGCCTGTCTCATGATCTCTCATCCAAGAAGTGTTGATGATGAAACAGGATCCGCATCATGTGATGATCTGCATCATAGATGATGTTAAAAGTGGGTCGGTTAAAGCTGGCCCGTCTGAGCAAAGAGTTGTCCAGCTTTCTCCCTGTCTTTCTCTCTGAACTTTTCTGCCTCCTTTTTTCAAATTGCACAGTTTGTGCCCAGTCGAGATGAATGTAACGCTCTCCTCTTCCTCTTCTCCCAACTGTAATGAGTATGTGTGAGCATGCAGGAGAGGAAGGTGTCTTTTTTTCTCAGTGTAAATGAATGCTCTCTCCTCTTCTTCCTTTCCTTTTTCTTCTTCTTTATCATCTTATCTCCTCTTTTTCTTTCTCCACTCTCTCGCTCTCTCTTTCTCTCTTTCTCTCTCTCTCTGTATTCTGTATGTTCCCTCACCTAACCTCCCCTCCTTGTATTTTTCTTGCAGCGGGCGCATACATTATAAGGATATGTACAGTTTATTGCGAGTTATCTCCCCTCCCCTGGGCCTTGGCAAGAAATGCCCACATAGGGTGGCCTGCAAGGTTTGGACCAAACCCCTAAAGCACAAACTTAAACGCAACCTGCTCGCCTTTAAGAGACTGGAATGAATGTTGCTCTTTATCACTTTTGGAACAAATTCTTTCCTACTTTAACTTTTTATTTCATTTGGTTTGATTTTTTTTTTTGGGTTTGCATTATTCACTTGTTTTAATCTCATCTCACCATTGAATCATTTTTTGGGGGGGTGGGGCGGGGGGTGGTTCTGTTGTATATGCATTCTGACATGACGATGAGAATGTTTGGGACAATGCAGAAATGCACACACACACTCTTGTACACACACACACACTCACACACACCAGTAGCGGTGTGTGAAGCATGAGGTGGTGCACTGCACTCGCTATTGTCTTCTGACTGAACGCTGGGGAAACGACACTGATGTGTTCACTTTTAATTCAGTATTATTACACTCGAGTCTAGACTCCAGTCAGGCATTGTCTTTTATTTCTGCTTGCTGTCTAATTTTTGCCTGGGCAGAAAATGGTCAAGCAATGTGCATTGTTCTTGTTTGAGTTGGGGTTTGGGTGAGGGAGGTAGTGTTACTTTAGCACAGAGACATGCGCAGAGAGGGCTTGGTCGGAATACTGCCACCACGCTAACCCTCGCAGCCGTTAGCTGGACCAGTGTCTTCCAGCCATGTGTCATCTCGGCTCAAGAGTCTGTAGGCTTTGATTATAGTCACTCACACCGCTAACACGACTTAAACCAGCTGATGTCAGCTGACGTTGTCTTTGATTAAAATGAAAGCCTGCAGATTCTGGTGCCTCCATTGCACATGTTTGTGAAGCGCTCTGTAATATTTAATTAAAAAGTTTAAAGCCACTATGTGTAGATATTTTTATGTGATTATAGATTCATATTCCGATGGCTGATTTGTAGCAGTACTCTTTTTTTTTATTTATTATTACCAGTGGAAGTCATAATTAGAAAAAACCTACACATAGTGGCTTTAAAGATGCAAGGTATCAAAATAATTGTTAGGCCTGTTACAAGCTCTCCATGAAGAACAGTGCAAAGGGCAATGCACACAGTGTTCCTTGCACTATAAAATACATAATTAATGCAAAAGTTGTGACACATTGTGCAAAACTTGCACCAGTTTTACGCAGCTAAAATGAGCAACTACCAGTGAAGACACATATTTTCTGTAAAAGGAAATCAAATCTAGAATTTGTGAATCTTCTGCAGCTTATATCTTCTTTTTAAGATACAGTTTACTGTACAAGAAAACCACACATTTCTTTTCTTCTGCCATTATTATGGCAGCGTAATACTCGCACTGACTTTGCATTAGTTCCTCTGAGAGCGATTGTTATGTAAGCAGAAAGCTTGTGTATCCCACATGCTTGTCTCTGCGAGTAGAGAATGTAGCAGGCCTTATGGTAACAGTTTATATTCACTGTTATCTGAAATCCTATAATAATATGGCCAAACCTGCTCTGTCTGTGGCTCTGGTGTATGGGGGAAGAAGGAAAGGGACAGGGTGTGTGTGTGATTTGGGGCAGGGACTCTGGACTTAAAAAAAATAAAGTCTTGTGCCCACCAGGTATCTCTTAATAACTTCCTGTGTGGACAGATGCTCGTGGGAAGAACCGTTGGTTGTGATATTTGCATTGCTGCAGCCTTTGTCTGTTAGACACAAGAAATGGTTAAAGGCTCATTTCATCCAAATCATAAAAAAGTATACAGCTATTTTACAGCTTACCTCCAGTGATATTTAGACATCCAGTTTCAGCTGTCTGTGCTGAAGTTTTGAGACATGGTTTCTGTCCCCAACACCTTGTTCGGTGACATATTTCTGTTATGTGTCAAGTGTGTCAGGTGTCTGTTAAAACGGCAAGTTATAGTTAAAACTATTTTTATATTTATATTTATGTCCAGCTGAGCTTAGATGCTTTTATTATTTCATTTCTGCATAATGAAGTAGGACAAACCATTCAGCATTTCAGTTACAGTTACATGAAAAATTATGTACAAATAAACTAATTTATATAGTAATAATTAATAAACCAATTATTTTTGGTTATGTTGAAACACATACATCTACTTTTAAATTTATTTTTATTATAGTTGATGTTATGTAATATCTCCATGCCATTTACTACACCATCCAGACGTCCTCGAGATGGATTTCTCTCATTTTTTTGTGCTATCACGCTGATTGTTTTTGAAGTGGAGACAGAAACCTCATTTGTAAATCTCGGGCACACAGAACTGAAACTTTCCGCATAGCTAAATACCACAGGAGGTAAGTAAGTGACAAAACATGTTTTTGTGATGAGGGTGAACTGGCCTTCTAAAAGCCAAGACCTAACTGCTGGCACTTTTGAGGGTCTCCCTGCCCTTCCTGTCATCATCAGGAAAGGCTCCCACGAACATCTGGATACACAGCTGTGGGCAGAGGTTCCTGGTGGACACGCAGCCTCAGTAACGGACTGCATTGACTTGTCATTGTAACTCACTCCGATCTCTGCAGCGGTGCTTTTCTTTGCCTGCTAGAAGCCCCGCTGCCAGTTCTATCCGAGCGGCGAAAGAGGGCAAAGACCAAAAAAAAAAAAATCCCAAATCCCCTTTTCACCTCGCATAGAACGGTATCTCGACAACTAACTAAACTAAATAACACCTCTTCCAACCCTCCCTACCTTCCCCAACCTTTCTCCCACCCTCCTTTCCTCCCCCCTCCTCTCCTGTACTTTATGATATACCAGACTAGAAGCCACGTAACACACCCCCTCGTTCTCTCTCTCTCTCTCTTTCTTTCTCTCTTTCTCTCACCACAGCAACCACATATCCACAGCGATCAAAACAATAACCTCTATGTATTTGTTTCCCTCCCTCTTCCTTTCCTTTGTTGGTTTCTTTCTTTTTTCTCCTCATGTATCCTCCTCCAAACACACCTCTGTGCGTCTTTTCCCCTTCGTCCTTCCTCTCCCCACCCCACATTGTTTTTCTTTTTTTTTTTGTTTTTACGTCGTCCGTCTTCGTTTGTTCTGTCTGTCGCGTATGTGTGTGTGTGTGTGTGTGTGTGTGTGTTGGCGTATGGATGTTTGAATGCATGTGCGCATGTGTTGTGCGCGTGTGGCGTGTGTGTCTGTTTGTGGCCACTCCAGCGGCCGGATCAGTTACACAGACATGTATCAGATGCTAAGACACATGTGTCCGCCGCTAGGCCTCGGGAAGAGGTGTCCCGCCCGGGTCGCCTATAAGGTAGACTCGCCCCCCACCTTACCCCTCCACCCACCTCGACCACCACCCCACCTCCTCCTGTCCCTCCCTTCTCCCATCATTCCTCTCTTCCCTCCTTTATCCCATCCCATCTCCGTCCTTAAACCTCCCCATCGCTGGGGAGGAAAGACCTCTTCTCTCTGTCCTCTGTTGAAACATCCCAGTCCTCCTCCTCCTCCTCCTCTCCCCCTCTTCTCCACCTCCCTCCTTCCCTCTCTACCTCCTCCCAGCGGTGTTCTCCTCATTGTCTGTTAGTGGTGGTTGTGGTGGTGGTGAGCGCTGTCCTCTCTTCTCTCTCTCCGACCGCGGGGATGGAGGGATGGGCTTTTGTCGTGCAGTGAAGTGAAGTGATAGTGGAGTGGTAGTCAATCCTCTTTCTTTTATTCCCTCCCGTCAGGCCGCAGGAGTAAGGGAACGGAGGAGGCTTTGCTAGTCCTTCTGCAACCTGCACGGACGCATGCACATACACAAACACACCCACAATCCAGTCAGACAAAGAGAAAGAATCTCCCTTTTTACAAAACTAAGGAACTTTTTAAATTGATGTTTCCATATTTTCTACATCCTAAATGAATAAACTTACAATACTCCTCTCTCTACAGAAGTTTTTAAACTATATAAAGATTTTTGGAATAAACTAATGATTTAAGGCAAAACATATGATACTAATTGTAGAAATAAAATATATTATCTGGATACAAGTTCTCTTGAGGTGTTACAGGTATGTTTATTTGAACTACATTTTAAAAATAACATCCTGTAAATGATGTCAAGGACCTCGAGAATGGAGTAATTACTGATCATCTATGTGAGCATATGAAATTGTGTATGCTGAAATGTGAAAAACAGTCATATAGCCATCTTCTCAAAAAATTTGTTTTTGTTCTTGTAATTTGTTCTTGTGAAAATCTCTAATATAAAGGGCCAACATACAAACAACATCTAAAGTGAGATTATTTTAATCAGGATTATATTCACACAGTGCAACCATTTGCTTACGATGCAGGTACAGAAGGACCGGCAAGGGTGTCTGTCTTCAGTCCTCTGCGTCTCTTATTCCTGTGGATGGCACTATAGTGCACACACACACACATGCCCACATAACCACACACACACACACTGTGGACATATAAATAATAATAATCCATTATAAAATGAGTAGGAAAAGTTCTGGCCCTTCTAGGTTTTTTTTTTTCCTCTTTTTCGACGCTTTTTTTTTTTTTCGCCCAAGGAAACTTCTGTGTCTTTGGCTTCTCTTCGTGCCTCAGACCACCCAGGGTAAAGATTTGAGTCAAATTATATCAGCATCCACTGTCTCTTTGTCTTGTTGTCCTCTCTCTCATCCTCAGTGGAGTTACACTCTGTCTATCCTCTCTGTCATTCTCTTTCTTACTGACATCCAGATATGATTTGGTGCCGTAGGTGCTTCAGCAAAGACTTCCAATAATCTTGTTTGTTGAGGTAGAAACTTCTGAACAGTAGCACAGCAAACACAAATATCCTGTCATTGCAGTTATTATTTTCATAATTTCTTTAAATATTGATACCAAAGTAACACTGTATTTTTATTTGAATCAGATTTTCATTAGCACCCAAAGGGTACTGAGGTCTGATACCCAATCCTACTTAGATAGAAGTCCTTTCTCTAACTTACCAGTGACATTATCACATTATCTGCATAATAATATCAAATAGTCTTACTGTGACAAACTAAAAATATTGCTTTGTCTCGTCCTTACATACAAGTCAAGTCATTCATTATGTATGATGAGTACAGGATGATGTAGATCAAATAATACAAAGTTAAAATGATTGAACCTGGGTGTCAGCACCCCATTCACCCCTGTCTCTCTCTTTCCTGTTTTTTTCTCTTCTCTTTTACTCTCCTCTCGACTGTCCTGTCTTTTACTCAATCTCTTTTTTTTTCCTCCTATCTGTCAACTTTCTCTCTCTGGCATTCTTCTGTCCTCGTACCTCTATGTCCATTTCGTCTGTCAGCAAACAGCATCCTCATTCCTTCATAGCATCCCTCTGTCCATCTAAGCCCACTCTGTCTCTACCTTATCTGTCCTGTCTTGTTTTTCTTCAAAATGTCAACCTGGCAGTGCCCCCCCCACACCCCATCACATACTTCAGCCATCAAAGCCTTCCAGTATTCATTGGTACAGTTTCACAGAAAACGTCCATTAAAGGACCTTTTGAGGTCAGAAAGTCCTGGTGTTTTTTTCAGAGAGGGGAAGGTTAGATGTCTCGAATCATTTTGACACCGAGCACTGCTAATGCTTAGGCAAAGTTCTTGATTTATTTCCCCTTTAGTGGACACAAGGGCTCACCCTTAGTGGAAAAAGTAGTTTTGACAAACGTGTATCGCTACGACAGCTTGTTTTTTTAAGCTGACCTCTTCTCAGGAAACTTATGTCAGTGTTGTTTTTAGTCCTCGTCTTTATCTCTTGTCTTGTTGTAATTTTCAGCCTCTCTATTCTCTTTCCTTTCTATCTACACACACACGCACACATACATACACACACTTTGTTCCTCTCTGTTAATTCAAATTGACCCATGTTCTCTTGATTCCTCTTACTCTTTCAGTGTTTTCACAATCCTCCTCTCCCTCCTCATTCTCGCCCTTCCCTTTTTATCTGTAACTACATCTCATGACCAAGCTTAGAGCTGCCTAGTTTAACTTAACTAACTGCTGTCCCTACCATGTGTCCCCTTTGATAGACCCCCCCTCACCTTACCCTACAGTACCACTACTATAAAGTCTGGTTGGTCCAAAGCAAAAACAGAAACGTCAATCATCTCTTTTTGATCTTCTCTATGATTTTTTTTTCTTCTTTCAGGGAATGCCACAACTCTAATCCTTTCTAACTCTGACAACCCCTTAAGACACTGCACCCGTTTGGCATTGAGAGAGATCTTGACTTGATATGAAATATTACCATCCCTGTCCAATTTGACACTGAATAAGGGAACCATTCATGTAATAATGTACAGAGTGAAAAATAAAGCTAAGATATGAATCTACCAATCAGTAGGATCAATCCTGTTGGATTGAGGATACTCTCTTTGCGCGGATGCACGGCTGCTTGTATTGTGAAAGTGGGTTTTGAGGGAATTCCGGGGGGTAGTGGGCTGGGTAGGTGGGAAGAGTTGGGGCTTAGACAATGAAAGTGAAGTTAAGGCATGTTGCATGCTCTGTGTGTTCCGGGTTTGTGGGAGTTTTCAAGGGGTGTTGTGTGGTGTTGCATGCAATCCTCGCAATTTGTCGCATGGCTATGGGCGACATCGAGCCTGCCTGGTCTGCCTACTGTCTGCCGAGCGCTGTGGATGTTGGCTGATGCCCTCCGCCTGCCACACACTTGGCTTTGGGCATGCCCGACACTCGCACACACTCAGGAACACGAGCACGTACACAATTCCACCGCCATCGTACTGCCGTGCTTGCTATCGTTAGTGCCCAACGCTCATGTTCGTAGGTAAATCTGATGGATGCCAACTGGTTGGGATAGGAACGGCAAGCAGCCCCAGCTGGCCCTGCTTGTTTTCGTTCTATCCGCAGGTTTCTCCATTGGTTTTACCTGGTATAGACATGTAAAGACAGGGAACCTCCTTACAGGTAGGGGGAGCTCTATAGCAGATGCCTCAAATAAAACAACAGCAGTCTCCTGAAAAATTGCAGAATTACTCCAGTGATACTGTTATTGTTCTCCAGTCAACCTATTTTGTTTCCAAAGGACTTCAATTAAGTGCCCTTAATTGCAGTCTGTGCAAATAATTGTGTGTAAGTCAACAGGGAGGGATGTTGGGGTTGGAGGGAGTGGGGAGGTTGGTGTATGTGTACTGTTCTCGATATATATCTATATGTGTGTAACAACATAGATGTGTAAATGCACCAATGCATTCACACATTTAGGGAACATGGGCACAGGTTGGGTCGGAGGCCATTTTGGCTCCGATTGTTCTTCCTTGTGGTTCTCGGCTCTCACAGTTGCTTAGCAGCAGATGGCCCTCATTGGATAGCTGTGCTGTCTCGTAGAGTATCATTGGAAAAACAGGAGACGCAGGGTCTTTCATCAAGCTAAAGCTCTTGCAGTTGAAAATACAGGCACTAATATAATGTGCAGCAGACTTAACACTCAACAGTCCTTAACATGGCACACATTTATCACACTGCCTCGACTTGAAATTCACTGACTTGACTTGAATTAGCTTTCATTGATCAGATCTGTACCTAAAAGAAATATAGTGACACCTAGTTGTCCTTGCCTTAACCCTAATTTGTCTCAGGGAACATTAAATAAAACCTGGACGAATGTAGTCCAGCTCTAATTGGCTGTTGTCTATGGAGCTCTTTCAACCCCGCCCCCAACCCCTCACCCCCGCCCCTTTCCCGGAGGTTCAGGCACACCACACTTGAGCAAAGACACATACCTTTCTCATCCTCTCATCCTGACTGGCTCTCCACAGAGGCTGCTGCGCATGGATCTGCCGGTTGCCGATGACAACACAGTGCATTTTAACTCTACCCTCATGGCTCTGATCAGGACAGCACTGGATATAAAGATTGCCAAGGGTACGGCCTTAAATAACTATAATCCAATTACTGCTCATCTCAGTTATTTTCCTGTTTGACATTCTTGGCTATTCCTGGGTAATCAAGTATGACTTTTCACTTCTAAATCTCTGTCTGTTTCTCTTCAACAACTCTAGACTATTGTAGCAAATTCTGACACTAACAACTTACTTTCTTGTTTTGGGTGAACGTGTACATGTGTGAATTGGCCTTCCTTTTGGTCTGTACCTTCTTTGCCTCGTGTGTATGCGTGTGCGGCATTTGCATACGTGTGGACGTTTGCGTGTGTGTTTGTCTGTGCGTACAAATGTGCGACGCGTGTGTGTGGGTGCCTTCGGGTTGCGGGGGGCTACCCAGGCGGTGCAGACAAGCACCAGATGGATGCAGAGCTGAGAAAGGAGATGATGGCTATTTGGCCGAACTTATCACAGAAGACACTGGACCTGCTGGTTACACCGCACAAGGGTAAGTTAGAAAAAGACGGACCATAGTGGTGTGTATGTGTCCGATCACCAACTCACCAAGAGGACAGCTTCCACCAGCCAGTGTCATTCACTGCTTCGCATCTCCTGATCAGGCTACCACAGTAGAAACACACAGATTGTACGTACACGCATACACACATCAGTCAAGCGACAAAGACATAACCACTACAGGCTTTCCACCTAAGAACAAAGCAATTTGTGTTTGTTGGAAGGTCTGTCAAAGCCAGGCGTACTATTGCAACACAGCTTGTACTGGTAAAATATGTGTTGCTAGGTCTAAGGCAGTTAATAATTGCTAAGCCCTAAGGCTGTACCTGCTACTAACAGACCACAGCATGTGTTGAATGTCTTGGTTACCAACACCAAGAAAGGTTGATGGTCTACCTGAACCCTGTGAAGCCGAGCTTGCTTCCTGCAGCATCGCACGCCACATGGTTACAGGCAAGGCTCCTCTTGCTTAGCTAACTATGTACTGAGCTTGCCATTGGCTGTCAAGATGCAGATAAAGTTCCTTGCTCATGTCTCTGTTTTCTCTTTTCTCTCTATGTTAGACCCAACCAATTAACAGAACAAATGACAACCTATGAATGTAACAGTATCACTACTGAGTATTGAGTCCAGAGCACTGTAATGTGTACCCTGCTAGTCCTATTTTAATAAAATTTGGAAGCACTGAATAATTGCTAAACAGATATTTTTCCACCAATTGTCAGGTAGCGATTTTTAAAGTTTAGACTGCCTTTGCATCTTGTTACTAACTGGCTCAAGTAGTTCCTGCATCATCTGTGTTTACAATGAAGCATACCACGCAGGAATGCACTATACCATACATGTACTGTAGACACACCAACACACACGTGTACATGGACACACATATACACAGAACATGTCAGAATGGACACATTAGCACACACACCTGCACTTCTGATCTCTCCACCCATTCAGTCAGTCCTGGTATCAGGGGGTGCCTGCTATAGAAGATCCTCTATAGAAGTCTTTTCACTACAGGAAGAATTCAGCAGCAAATAAACAAAGAAAATATTAGTTTGAGGTTAATACGTTCATATAAAATGATTGTGATGAATGACTGCTAATGAATAGAAACTAGTATAATCATGCATGTTTAGCATACCTGCAAGTTGTTTGGCTAAACGCATGGCAGCTAATAAGTTATGAGATGTGCATTGTCATGTCTTATTGCACATAGATATAATGATAAAATAAGATATGTGTGGTCATATCTTATCACACATTAATATCGGTTTTGATGCTGAAGACCTGTAGCCATGCCACTTTGAAAATGGCACCACCCATTAAGTAAGGACGTTATCTGCAGGGTGAAGTTATTTGACAATCAAAAAGAAGCTCAGTATTTTTCTGATCGTAATTGTTCGTTTTTCATCCAAACTCTGGGGATACATATCCAGAGTTTTTAGAAAAAAATTGAGCTGTTTTCCAGGTACCACTTGAGGTGTCAAAGGTTTTCCTAGTGAGGTGGCTACCTTGTCCTCAGCCATAGTATTATGTCCAAAGATGAAATATACTCAGGCTTTGCCATGGTTAGATGATAGCAAAGTAAATGAGAGAATGTTATGATGCATAGGTACAGCATCTGCCTGTGAAAAGACTAATGGCTTTGTTGTGTTAATAATTGTACAGTGTTGTAATACTGTATTTGTCTGTTGTACACCAGCAACTGAGCTCAGCTCTGTTTCAGTTGAGGCTTCACAGGGAATGTTTAGACCAGTGTTCCTTCAAGACAAACAAAATAGCACATTAGTCTGCGGCAAGTGCTATTTGTCCCTTTATATTGCACAGTTTAAATGCCTTATCACAGACCCCAAATTTGTCTGTTTCCAAAATATTAAATATTATTACCAAACACGTCTACCTTATGGCCTTAGGCAGCTCAGAAAGACATTAATACAAACCAACAGACCATTTCCTTTATCTTGCCTTATTATACATTTAGGTGTACATAACATTATTATTGGCAAACTTATTTTTTTATTCCTCCAACATAATTATTGGGCACTGACTTGGACCTCAGCTGTCAGCTGACGTAAGAAATGTCCCTAACAGATCTATTACTGAACATTTAGTCTTGATTTTGAAGGTCAGTTCCACGGATTGAAACAGAGCTGTCCCATCTGCTGGTGTACTGCGGATGTTATTGTGAATTTCTGTGTCTGTGGATTGTGTTTCTATCTGTGTCTTGTCCCCCACTCCCATACCCCCCACGGCTCAGGGTCCCATACCACTCGGGTCTAATCTTGCAGGGTAACTTGTCATTTTTTCAGCAGCCACAGACTTGACGGTGGGCAAAATCTACGCCGCCATGATGATCATGGAATACTACCGGCAGAGCAAGACGAAAAAGCTGCAGGCCCTTCGAGAGGAACAGGTAGACCATCCATCCCAGAGAAATTTCCTCCTCCTTGGCCCTCTTTTTGTAATACTGCTTCCACAAGCCCTTGGACTGAATTTTGCCTGTCCTCTGCCAAATATGGATTTAAAAGCATAAGAGCCAAGTCTTATACATTTAAATCATATATAAACTCTCAGCTACACTTCCAACTCCTTTTCCGCCTGCGCTGTGCCCTTTATTAGCATGCTACTTGGAAATCTACGACCTTTTTCCAGCACCTTGTTGCTCCCATGTCTAGTCTTATTCCTTTTACCATGCTTGCTAACGGAGGTATCTAGCCGTTCTACTTTCCCTATCTAGTTAGCAACCTTTCCCTTTCCAGCTGCTTCAAGCCCATGGAGTCTTTTCTCCATGGGCTGGTTGAACGTGACAAGGAGGATTAGGTGTTACAAAGGTTACGGTTTACAACTGTGGGTTTTGTTTTTTTTTTGGTGGTAATGTTCTGAACAATGATTATGATGATGACACCACATGGCCTTACCTTTTGTTCCCTGTCAGTGGTCTTCCCCTCATGTCGATGAATGCCTTTGAGATGCACTCGCTCTCTCGCTGTCCTTGTATTTTTTTGGTCCACGCCGTGGACGTGTGGAAACATCTCTTCACTCATGTAATACCTCCTGTCCGCTCCAGCTAGTCATATAGTCGGCACAGCCCTCCATCTGAAATTTCACGCAGTACAACGTCCAAATTAGTTAATGGACTTCGTCTGTATTGACTGAGACACGTTTCCTGAGATGGGATTTCCATTCTGAAGAGCGAAGGAGTGCATTGGTGAATGGAGAGTATGTCGGTCTTGATTTTCAAACAGCAAAAACAGTATGTGTTGGTATGTTCCTGAATGCACAGTCATCCCATTGGACTGAATGGACAGGTTCACACAGGCTCTCTCAACATCAGCCGTACACAAGGACGTTAACCAGCCTGTGTGTCTGTCAGTTTGCCATCTCTCTACAGTGTCTCACCTCATTCTTCCTCTCTTCCAATGGGGTCTTTTTGTTTTGTAACACCGTACCATTTTTAAAGGAAGAATCCACCCAAAAACATCAAATTACTGTCATAAAGGTTTTGCTCTGTGATCATTCATCATCAACACAAATCACATGCAATACCTTGTCATGTTGAGATAAGTTTTCTATTTAAATTTAGATTTTTTATATATATATATATATTATAATATTTCAAGACTATCGAAAACATTAGGTTGGCGTTTGCTACCTAAAATCAAATATTAAGTTCAAATTTCTGGACTTCAGCAATCTTACAAGGAAAGTCCTTGATACAATAGGCAAAGATTCAGATTTCTGTTTCAGTATCCTCAACCATTCAAAAAAGTAGTAGTACATGTTGCACAATTGCACAACCGGAAGGTGCCTAAAGATAACTCCTGGTCTCGTGTACGACAGTGCAAGAGAACCAGGGGGTGGATATTTTCTTTAACTCTTCATTTGTTGTTGTACTCGTCTCTCTCCTCCGTTCCTCCTCCTCCTGCGTATTCCTTGTGCCTCATCACGTCTCAACTGTCTCAACCGGCTGTAATTGTGTTTTGGATCTGCTCTGTTTTTGTAGTCTGTATAGTCTCTTGTTCCTGTCTTCCATGTCGTCTCTGTTCTTCTGATGCACTCCCTTTATCCTTCCAGGAAGAGATGAGACCTTGGCTTATCAAGCACTTACTGTTTGATCAATCCACATCGATTGTCACCAAGTTGCTCTAACCAAGACCCATTCTCTCCAGTCTGTGTGTTCATGAAGCTGTCTGTTTGCCTGTCTGTCTTCTGTGGTGGTTGATGGGATGTTGAGTGGAGGTTCCTGTGACCAGTGGCTCCGTATGTAATCAGTCAATCCTGGAACCATTCATTGATACATATGCCACTGCTGAAACATACTCCATTAAAACCGGTGTCTGTGTTAGGTGTTCATGTTTTTTGCCATAACCCATCGAAATGTTTGTACCATGAATTTTCTCAGGATGCATCACTGGAGCTAGCCAGTGTCAAACAAGACCGTCCAGAGACGAACTTGAGCCATTTACCTCCGTGGCACAGGAGATGATGGCTGGACAGGATTAGACAAAAGTCTGACCCAAAAGCTGAACAAAAGTTGGCCATAACATAATCGATAGCTTAATCAACGGAGCTGAGCGTTTGTGTGGCTGTTTTTCATACTTTGGATTCAGATACTCTGGATTTGGGATATGACATCAGTATGTCAGCTTCACGCACAACTTTGTGTAAGCACAACATAGATCTGCAGACATTTTCATATATCTTTCAGTAACTTAGAAAATCTACATCACATCACAATAGTCTTTCTTTCATGACAACTATACATTTAATATTACTGCAGAGCCTCTGTTACCCCCTAAACTATCCCAATAACAAGTCTTTCTAAAGACACGATGTTTTTTTTAGGTATCTTCTAAATTTTTGACTGAATTTTTGACATTATATCCAGACAAGCTTCCTGTCCAGCAGATCAGCCTGATGTGTCAGAGGAGGTTTGGATGTGCATCTGTTTCTGAACAGGCCTCGACCCATCTGTACTCATTTAGCATTCAGCCTTTTGCTTCCAGGCTGTGGAGAGATATGACACAAGCTGTAGCATTCATGAACCATCGCCTTTAAGCCACTCCTGAGAGGACTCTATTGCCCAGGATTCCTTGGGAGAAAACCAGCCTGACCTCTGACCTGATGGAAGCAGAAGTTGCTAGTTCAGGATCAGATGTCTACTTCCTACAAAATGACATATTACTCAAAAAATCTTCGCAGATGAATGATCACAAAGATTTTCACATGATGATTTTTGAGTAAAATGTCTTTTTCGATGACGTGTTTCATTAATATGGTAATCTGGTCCAAGACCTGTGATCTAAGAACAATCTTAAATGCCTAAGGTAGAAGTTTCCCTCTGACACAGATCTGAGATCAGCTTTCCCTCCCTGAATATCAACCCGAGCTGATGTAATGGAAAAACTTAAACAACCTTAAAGTCAGCAGTGTTCCTTCAAATACTCGTTCAGTGTGGTTAGCGGATCCCAGATCAGTAGTCTGGCAGGGAACTTTACCTTGGATACCCACAGCCATGTGCTTGCCAATGGCGCCCCCGTGTGGGTGCATGCTGCGAGTGCATCCTGTGTTTGTGTCCTGTGTCTGCCCCCTGAGTGTGCCTGATGCCAGCCTGCAGGTCATGTCGTGTATCTCACACAGAACCGAACGCCATTAATGTTTCAGCGCATGAAGCCACCCTCTGAGGAAGAGGGCACGGATGGCCAGGGGGGCCAAGGCCTGAACGGCCTCCCCAGCACCCAGCCGGACAACATCAACAGCATGTGAGTGACTGGTGATGGGAGGGAGCCTGTATTGAAATGTATGAGACAGCAGGAAGTATAGGAATACTTGCAGACACAGACACATATTCATAGTTATATATGCACATATAATTCTATAATTCTATTCTTTTCAAAGACAGTGTTTTTTAAATGTTATGTAATATATCAGGAAGGTAACTAAATTGTGGTGTACAGTCACACCAGAGGTGAGTTTACTTAAAATTAAATACAATCTGGAGGATAAACTTTCTTAGACTTAAACTTTGTTTGTTGTGAATACAAATATATACATTTCAAGCTTACCTCTGAATGAAAAGCTGAGTGAAGTGAAGGTAAAATTACTCTCATATATAAACATTTACAGTATGCCTACAGTACAGTATCATTCTGCATCGCTGTCATGTATTTACTTGTCTTCTTGTTCCAGCTTCCTGGGCTTTGGGTTTCTTTAACCATGCTTTTTAATTATGTCTTTCCATTGTTGTGTGTTGTACATGAGTGTGTGTAGTACAAGTTGTGCTCGTCGGGGTGAAAATGAGCTGAATTAGCATAGTCTCAAATCCCACTCTGTGTATGTGCATGTATGAGAAAGTGTAACATATGCGTGAGCGTTTGACAAAACAATACAATATACAATATGATGTTCCTTTGTTGGATGGTTATAACTTGGACAATAAGCTATTATTCAGTAGACTCTATTAAATTATGAAAATGTTATTTTTGAAAATAATAAAATCCACAAATATGTAATATGTATTAATATTGTTTTCTCAGGTGTATTTAATACTTGAGAAAACAATGTTAAGATCATTTCAGTAAATCATAATTAATCAAATTATATAACTGCTCGTCAAGTGTGAAATTCTACAATTCCCTGATTTGTAATCCCCTGACTTGTGTGTATGTGTGGGTGCCAGACCTCCCGAGGGTGGCATGACTGAGAGCCAGTCATGGGTGACGGCCAAAGCCCAGGAAATGTTCCAAAAGACGTGTAACCCCGACAGACCCTACCCCGACGATCTCCACGACAACCGCCACAACCCGCAGGTATGACGAGCACAAGCATACGCATGTCGTCACCGTGGTAACACGCCGATTCAAGCCCAACCTCTAGGCTATGTTCTGGTAGCTGAGAATAATCGATAAAGTCTCGTGTTCAGCAGGTATTTTGTTTGCAAGAAACATTAAAACCACTGGTGAGAAACAAACTGCTGTTGCAATGCACATGTTGAAAACGTCTCTGTACCATCTCACTGATGACACGCTCACAAACCCCGACATAAATTCATTCATATAATGTAAACAATAAAACTACACCTGTAGAACAATCTACAACAGGAGGTGAAAAAAAACAATGATTCTAATCTAAATTACTTCACATTTTTATGAAACATGCTGACAACTGAAACTGACACTACTTAGTCCCTGTTTTATTTATTTAGGACATAAAACTTTTTTTTCATCCACCTGAATGCCCATTCTGAAATAAAAGCTGAAACCTCAGAGCTCTCTGAAGAATCAGAGCTTAAACGCAAAACCACATCCTTTCTACGGAAAATAAAGGCAAATTAAATTCAGTGTTTTAAGGCAGGTTCCTTTGCTTCGTCAGGTAAGTATTTTATTTCAAATGATCAGTTTGTGGTTGGATGGGCATTTCCGGGGATAAAAGATGATAAATCTATTGAGACCTAATGAGTTTTCTAATTGGTGCCTTTCACAGTAAAACATTAGAAATGAAATCCAGTTTCCTCCCTCTGATATGACGTGACTTGAAACAACTCTGAAGAACTCGACCTCATTGCCCTGTTTGAGTGTCCTTGTTGTGGAAAGATTGAGTACTATTAGTCCTATAAATCCACTCCATCATCCTAACACCTCTTTAACAACGTTCAGTAAATGATTTCAGAAGTCTTCTCAGTATCTGGAGTGTTGGATGTTGCTACTATTACACCAGCGTATAATAATACTGCAGCGCTTGTAGTGTCTTTTTGAGCTCTCTTCTTTTTCAAACCTACCGATCTGTCTCTTTCTTCATCTTTCTGCTCGAAGTTCACATCTCGCCTATTTTCTTAGTCGCACCGTCCTTGATTTTTTTTTTCCCTTCAACCTCTTCTTCAGTCAAAGGCTTGGAGTTGGTAGATGTGTTTTGTGATGTACTCCTTCTCCTCCTCACTGCCTCCTTACTTTAACTTGTCTGTTGGGACGTCCCTACTCCCTAGCCCCTCATCTCTCTCTCTCTCCAATCCCATGCCTGGTGCACTAAAATGTATCTGGATTTGGTATTGTACCATGTAGTCTTTGGTAAGAGCTTCTGAGACCTTTTCCTGCCCCAGTTTTGGATCTTTGGTTGGCAGGTTCATGCCAAGGTGGTACCAGGAAAGAGCATTCACACAGAATTTCACTTCAGAACAGGATTAATTATTATCTAATCAACACCCACCTCATCTAAATGTTTCAGAGGCTCACACACAAGAAAGGTTGCAACAGTTAATTTATGCAACAATAAGTTGCATAAATGGAGACAGAATTTTAGTCTTTCTTGCCTGAAATTGAAAAGAAAGACAAAAAAAAGGAGCATGATAAACTTTCTTGTCATTGAATTTATTTCATATCCCTTCCACCTCAGTTAGCGCCCCCCCCCTCGATCAGTCGATTACGCCTCTCCCTGTCAGAGTCCCCTCCCTCAGCAGGCAGTGGTCACGCCCCCCTCTCATTGTGTTTTACAGGCGGTAGAGATGAGGGAGATGGGGCGGGACGGGTACTCCGACACTGAGCCCTATCACCCAATGGATGGGCATGGGCGGACCCTCTCCATGCCCCGCCTCTCGGCAGACAACCAAGTGAGCACCTTCATCCCACCATTATCATCATCACCATACTCAAGTACTATGCCTGTTAGCAGTAAGGGCAGACGAAGTGAATTTAAAAGTCTTTCCTTGCATCCTAAATAAAGAAGCGTACCAGATCTGAAACCAAACAAAATGTTCTTTTAAATACCAAACATTTTTTTTCTAGTCAGTAATATATTTAATAGAATAATTTCTAGTACTTTTATCTTTGTTTTTTTATGGCTCATTCCCTGCATGGGAAACATGGCTCACTTCCTGCAAAAATCTTTTGACAGGATGCAAAAAAGCAGTGGGACTTTTCTAAATTCACTTCCCTCTGTCTGATATCCATGTTTCTCTTCCCTCCCCCACCTCCCTGCCACCATCCCTCCACTTCCTCCTCTTCAATTTAATCCTCCACTCATCCAGCAGCCAACCCACCGCTGCTCAGCTCCGGGAGAGCTCCTGTCTGAGTACAGCGAAGCTCCACGTTAACACTGGAGTAGCAATCAAAATGGGTCGGAGAGCTGGATAAGTGTTCTAGATATGTAAACAAGTATATATCTAGAAGACCTATATGTCTATTATATCTGGTCGACCCATATCCCTTTCCCTATTCCATTTCCATTAAATCCTTGGTGTGTCTGTCCTGTGTAAACCGTGGCCAGAGTTAATGTCTTCAGCAATGAAGATCAAAGTTTCATGCACAATCGTTTTTGTAGCATAAAAATAATTTCAAAACATCCACTCACAAGGTGGCTAGCTACATAATCTATAGGCCAATCATTTGCGTTTGGAAATTGTTTTATGGTACATCGATCGCCGCAGTAGCAACTTGCATCATTGACTTCTTGACACTTTTGTTGACTTCCTGGATGTGTAAGAGAGAGAGACAGAGAGGGGTGTAGTAGCTGATTTCATGCTTCAATCCCAGTTGAACCTTTAGACGTTTATTAACTACAAACTGTTGAGCGAGAACAAAGCGCATTTTAAGACCAGGCGGAGACAAACCAAACTTCTGAGTGTAAAGTCCTGATTACATGTCTGCTGACTTAGAAATCTCACAAATTTCTCACTTTAGCACGTGTAATGAATGTGAGAGGACGCTTAATATCTATTTCTGGTTAACGTTAACGGGTAACATGTCTTTACAGTATCTGGATATCAGAATTATATCCGTGACACTGTTGAAAAAGTGGATGATATTGCGACACAGCCTGTCCACTGAAAAAAAAATGGGGAGTTTATGAAGATAGTGAGAGGAGGAGACACTTTTTACTCTCTGATTTCAGTTCAGCTCACATGTGATTCTAGTCATGGGCTGAGGATTGCTTACTGTTGCTCAACGTTGCTTTGATTCATATTAATCATTAATATACTAATATTGTTTTAAAACACTGTGACAGGAGTGTTGAAATTTATGTTCATGATTTCCATGTATGGACTATATACTATGAAGCCTCTGGCTGCTGTTGCACACACACACACACACACACACACATTCATGCATTGCCGTACCCTGACATGTCACTGCATCCAGTCATGTTGCTCTCACTTTGGTATGTTGGTTACTCCATGGATTGTTTTTGTATGAACATTTAGAGGATGAGGTAGGAGACTGTATAAGAGGAATGTGATGTGCACATGAACAGAGGTTTGTATGGAAGTTCTGAGAGGCAAGTGAGGAAAAAAAAAATAATGAATTATTTTTCTAGGTCTGAGCCAATTAATTTTTCTCTCCTGTGTTTATAACTGATTTTCTTTTGTTGTGTGTTTGTTGCCGTAATACTAATTTTGGTCACCAGAGGCTGAAGTGCACCACTAACGCATGATCCAAATAGGACTAAAAGTACTCTAAACACAAGGTACACATGGAGGGCTTGGAGCCAGAGGAGCGTGAGGGCCGTTGGGTGAATATGAGTATTATATATCAAATAAAATTTTACTTCCTCTTAAGTCATAAACACAGAAGAGAAAGACAGAAAACGGAACACTCGTTTATTTCTTTTGCTTTTTTTTCTTGCTTGCGTCTCAGGGCTTTTGTCGAGGTGTAAAGCGAGTCGATTTTTTTTTTTAGTATTTTAAGTTTCTAATTTTTAAGATGCAACTGATACATGAGTGTAGCAGTAAAACTTTACCGAGTACGTTAGTGTGGGCAGTAATATAGAGACTATTCTATAAAAAAGAGCTATGCACTTCATATGTAGATGCAACTACTTTCAAATTAAAGTTGACACTTGCAGATACGGTTTTGTTTTCAGTCCAACATGCTGCCAACACAACCAGAAAATAGGTTTTTACAGTCAGTTTTCTTAACAGTTCTTTATATTTTAAGCAACCGCCACCCATTTGGTACTCCATGCTCATTAAAACAAACACTACCTGACCCATCATTTGGTGCCTGTAGCTCTAAACACTATTATTATTCTACTACTTATTCATAGTCCAGGAACATACACTACAAGTCTTGGTGTTGATATAATTAGACGTTACTTTGAAATAATTAGATGTGTTAATATAATCAAATACTAACTCACCATAAATGAAGGTAGACTGCTGTGGGAGTCTAGAAATTGTCCTATGTGTGTGTGTGTGTGAGTGTGTATGTGCGTGTTGCGTATAAAGTATATGTGCGTGTGTGTGTGTCCGTACACTGTTACTTACTGCCTTCTAACACTGCTCTGCCTTACAGAGAGCTCATGCTGTTTCGGTAAGTGTGTGAACGCGTGTGTGTGTGTGTGTGTGTGTGTGTGTGTGTGTGTGTGTGTGTGTGGATGCACATGCATCTTATATTGTCCTCTGTCCTCTCTCGCTCACTGGCACACCCACCTTGCTCTTATGTGTGTGTGCACTGGCCTTCTTTAAATTAACTGGGTCCTTTCTCTCTCTCTCTCTCTCTCTCTCTCTCTCTCTCTCTCTCTCTCTCTCTCCTCCCTTTATCACTTATTTTTGTACTTATCATCTCCTCCTTCCCTTATGGCCTATATCTCTCTTATCCCTCTACTATATTCCTCTCCCCTCCCTTCCAAAACATATTTCTCCTCAAAATAATCCCATTATCCTCCCTCTCCTCCTTATATCTCTGTCATTTTTTCCCATTCCTTCTAATCCATTTATTCGTTTCTGTCTCTTTCTGTCTCTATTCTCTTTCGGTCCTGGCGGCTATGCTATGTCGGGCCTATGCTCTGTTTGTGTGTGTGCGTGTGTGTGTGCGTTTGTGTGTGCGTGTGTGTGTGCTACACTGCTCTGCTCTACGTATCATCTCTGTGTTTGCCTGCTCTGCAGCGGAGGAGACACAGACCCCGCGGAAATAACCTCAGTGTATGTACCTCTCTAGCTCTAACCCTCTCTTTCTCCCTCCCCTCTCGATTCTTCTGTCTCTCTGTCGATCATTTTCAAACTGGATCTGCACCAAAATGCTGTTCACTGGTTGTTTTGACCCATGTGAGATGCCATATGGGTAGGTTCAAACTGCAAACTGACAGGTCAGGTGGTGATAGTTGGGGATCAAAGGGACTGCTCATTCCCTTGGGTTTTGTAAAAAAAAAAAAAAAAAACTTACTTACCTGCCAACTTACTTACACACACACAACCAGTTTGGTGACAAATCGATGACAGATCTAGTTTTAGACTCGTAGGATCACCAAATTCTGGAGTGAACTACCGAGCTGTCCTTCAGATTTTGGAGGGCGCCTCACCACAATTATTGCCAGGTTAGTCTTTTTTATGTCGTCTCTTTCCTTGGATTAAGTATTTGCCTGATATTTTTTTGTGGGCTAGCAGTCTGTTTTGACAGACATGAGACAGCTTGGGAGTCTTTCCTGCAGCTTAAAATAGACACCATCTGAGTCGTGTTGATGCAGTGAATCCCACCCACCTGGTACTCCAAGCTCTTTAAATCAGCTGTGACCTAATTGTCACGATTCAGATCTACTTTGATCACATCTCCCTTTTTCTATCTACCCTGTCAGCTTTTCTTTTCTCCTTTCTCTTTCTCTCTCTCTCTCCTTCCCCCTCTTTCTCTCTCTCTCTCCCTGTCTCTCTCCCGTGTCTGCTCGTGTTGAGGTCGTTATGCTCTCCATTGTTTGTTCTCTGTTACGACTTTCCCTGGACTTCTGCTTGTATGCAGCGTGTGGGTGTGTGTGTGAGTGTGTGTGTGTGTTAATCTGTGTGTCTTACGTGTGCATTTTAGTCTGTTGCATTGCTGCAGACCAGGTCAACAGTGTATGACAAAAGCATGGACTGGCCTGATGTGCAACTGTTGGCCTGTACGGGGGGATTCTCAGCGTGCCGGCATGTCATTAGTCATGCATGATTTAGCATAGTTGAGTCTTTCCGTGGGTGTGATGGAGAGGATATTGTGTACCGACCAGGGAAAATGTTGCTTTAGCGAACAGGCTGTCATTCAGTAGCCGGAAAGGTGGAGCAAAAGTTGGACTGAAGGAGAATCGGCCCTCATAAATTTTCTGTGTCACGTTCAAAACTGTCTGTCTGTCTTAAGATGGATGATGTCATGTCAACTTACTGTGAAAAGGACACACAAGTTGCTCAGATCATAATGTTACTGTGTAAAGGTGAGTCTTTTTGTGTTTAATTCCTGTTTATGTCAAAACCCAAATCAGTCTATATATATATATATAGTTATAAAGACAGTGCAGAGACACAGAGAGAGAATTATTCATAATAGTATTAGTATTAATATTAGTGGAAATAGAAGTACTAACAGTAGTAGTAACTTTGTTCTTTGAACATTTTAACTTCAAACGTCTGTCTTGATTTCTATAATTACTCATGAATTCTGTTGCATCAAATGTGCTATAACAAATAGATTGAAATGCTGCACGGGAGTCACACAGCAGCCTGAAAAAAGTCTTAACAGCACTGGGCTTAGCAGCAGTATGATGACTGAAGCTAACACGCGTAAGCTTCACTCTCTCTAGCACCCCAACAATGCAAAAGAGAACAGACATGTGCATTCTGATCTTCTCCTTCATATTTACTGTTTTAAAAATCACAATCCAATTCCAGTAGTCACTGATTGTTTTGTCCAGATTTAGTGTTGTGAAATGTTCGCTACAACACATAAAACTTGTCAACATAATTATTGAAATGAAGCATAGATTGTGTTACAAAAGAGACTCAGAAAATTTGGAAAACAACGCATCCTTTTCAAGTGTGTGTGTGTGCGTGTGTGTGTGAATGAACGGACGTGTGTGTGTAAGCGTATGTGTATGCACACGTGTAGTCCTGTGCTGCCAGCTACCCAGTGGGCATGCATGGCTTGTGTTAAGCTACTCAGAGAGTGTGCAGACTGCTGCCTGTGTAGCGCAGCTCTTTTCGGGATGATGATGATGATTGTGTTCGTCCGAGTCTCTGTCCGGCCTGCTGCTTGCAGACTGACGTGTGCTTTATCAGGGTGATGTGAAGCTTCCTGGGGGTTCAGAGTGTCAGCAGGGTCCTGTCCTGGTCAGAAGAGCCTGATAATGACCCCAGCAAGAAAATCACACAAGACCGGCTCCAGAATACACGATGTAGACTTTAAACTGGAGCCAGTTCTTTTATAGCATTTGCTGTTTACTTGAAATGTTGTCTGAGGTGTCTGACGTACACTACTTTTGTGCGGTAGATTTTCAATACATGTACACACACAGCATTTGGCAGGTTCAAACAGATTTATATAAAGGACAGAAGGTTAATGTAACTTTTATTTTACGCGTTCTCCACCTTATCCAGTTGATTCTACAATTTACACACACAAAATATCCCACAGTGAATGCCTCTTTGTACTGATGTCGCCAAGACAAATCAACAAATTCTAAATTCAACGTGCAAACTCTGTTCAAATCTTCAAATCTTACACTCAGACAACTTTAAAAGGATTTTTACACATGGTAATCAGTCCTGTAGGATTTTCTTGTTGGGTTCTTGCAGAGCATTTTGACCAGGCTCTCAGGTTATGGAATGTCATTTTACCTCGTCCACCTGGCCGCCATATTTGATTTATGTCATACTCTGTGTTTCTATAGACGTGAATGACCAAGACAAGCAGTTTTTGTCCAAAAATATATAAACATTCTCAGCAGAATATGAAATGAAATAACTCTAAATATTTGGATACATTTAAGTAGAAAGTGGATTGAATGAAACAAGATCATGGTTATCCACACGTTAACATGTTGCCAGGTGTTAGCTTCCAAATCAGTGAGATTTAATTCTTCTACTCATCAGCAATAAAAAACTCCTATAGTATTGGTAATGCCTAAATATGCTTATTCTTCTTTGACATTCAAGTTGTTAATAAAGGTTAATAAAAGTAATTTTATGTACTAAAACTAAGGATCATTTTATAAATATTTATAAAAGTAGTGTCACTTTTTCAAAAAATCTTTTCTAATGATGTACCACCTTTGAAACGGAGGGGAAAAAAATGGCTTTCAAAGTAGTAGAGTGTGGTTTTAAATGAAATATGGCTGCCAATTGGAGTCCAGTAGGTTCCTCTGCCTTGTGCATGTGAGGCATGGTTTCTACGGCCTTCCTTCATGCTTGCTCTCTGTCTCTCTGCCTCTTTCTTCTCTTCCTGTCAGTTCCCTGTTTATCTTTCTGTCCGTTTCATTCCTCCATGTTTTGGTGAAGAAGCATGGTATTACATGTGCTTGTCAAAGACTTAGTACTTTGGGATTTCAGGTGCTATGGGTCACGCTATATGAATGCAAAGACCGTAAGCTGATAATGTGATGTTTTTTTAAGATGGGTCAAATAGTACTCACAGATCATCTTAGTGTATTGTTCCTGATCAGATGGGTGCAGGTCGCCACACAAGACAGCATATGATCAAAACAAAATGCAACATGTGAAACCCTGAATTGTCTTAGTGTGGTTAACCGCCACCCACCTAAACCAAGACTTTCTTGGTACTGCTGTTTGACCCAAGTCAGATATTGTCATTCAGTAGACACACAACACACATGAATGCACAATCTGACAGGCTTTTCCACCATATGCAGGTCCGTAGTAGTGTCATACACTCATTAAAATCAGCTTAATGAGTGCCGTCCTTCTCGCAGCTGAGGTTGGACTCCACCGGTCAGGACGCATTAAATCTCACTTCTTTTCTCCTCTTTCTTTCTTTTCTCTCCCCCACTTTTTTTTATCTCTCTTCTGCTCACCTTATCACAACCTCTCCTGCCTTATGGTCTTCCTATCTGCCCTTCCCTCTCCCTTCCTGTGTTTCCTTCTCTGCTCTGTCCTTCGTCCTCTCAGACCATCACCGACACCAGTCCAATGCGCCGCTCCACCTCCAGCCTGGTCCATGGGCGTACGGGCCGCGGCGTGAGGCTGGACGACTACTCCCTGGAGAGGGTGGTGTCTGAGGAGGGGAGGCATGGAGGACGCAGACACAGGAGTCACCGTGCCTCCCAGCATTCTCTGACCAGATACACAGATGCAGATACGGGTGAGTCACTTGTAGTAGACATCTGCGTATAAGCTTTAATGCCTCGCTGACATCTGACTGGCATCTGCAAGTATACAGCTCTAAATAAAAAAGCAAAGCTCACATTAGAGAGCAACAGCCACTATTGGTGTAACTATTGAACACATAGGTGGTGTGTAGTGTAGTGTCCACATAATGTAACATTACCATAGTGTCTGTAATGTAAGCATAACATGGCCGATGGCAGTTCTACTTTACGGCTTAGTCAAGGACAACTCTCTGGCAGTTATTGAAGCAATTAAGAGAAAGCTGCGCCTTTATGGAGCTTAGAGAGCAGAGTTGTCATCATATTCACTAAATTTTATGCAAGTCAAGTCTTGGCACAAAGAAGTCCTTGAAAAGAACATTGTGCAAGCAGATAGCCCACTTCATTACTAATTGTAAGTGCAAATTGCATGCTTCAGCTGTAAAACTAATGCAACAAGGCTGGCACAGTTAAACTCTAAATCCTCTTTATAATTGGAGAGCTCTCTAATCTGATGGAGGAGACCGTCCTCTCCTTCCTGGGCTCAGTAGTGATGATCGTGTTTTAAATTACTTTTTTCTTTGCTCTACATTTCACTGCACAGGTGTAGTAGTTTTATTTTCTTCTTTTAAATCTTTTTTTAAACCGCTTTTATTGTTTCAGCTCATTTTCATCTAAGTCATTTTGACTTGCTTTCCCCATGTAGAAATATTATTTACACTGACTTGTGAGACGTGGAATATTTTAATGTGTGTTGTCACCTCAGGTAGATGTCGTTTTGATAAAATAACGAGTGATCTTGTATTTGCGCATGTAAACTGAGACATCTCCTTGCTAGGCCTGGGCACAGACCTCAGCACCACTACGCAATCAGGCGACCTTCCACCCAAGGAACGCGAGCGGGACCGTGGTCGAACCAAGGATCGTCGTCACCACCATCACCACCATCACCATCACAGCTCTATGGACAAGGAGCGCTATGGGCCTGACCGCCATGACTACCCTCATAGGCATCCTCATGACCGCCACTGGTCCCGCTCCCCCAGCGAGGGACCTGATGGACGAGGACACAGACAGGTGGGCTCCAAAGACACCGAGTTTAAGGCTAAGGATCATAAAATAGCAAGGCCAGTTTCCCAGTACTGTCCAACACTGTCTCCCCCGTTCTTTCTTTTCGATTTCCACATCAGTAAAGGTTGGATAAAAGCCCTAATATTTCAGTACTGACAATGGTACCTTGCATCATACCTAAGCTGTGTCGGGTTACAGTAGACTGAATGTTACTGTTTTTAAAGTTTGAGTCCCAGTATACCTGATCCTTTACCCCTGCCTTTTGCACCCACCACAACTGTTCTTTTACCCAGTAAGAGTGCACACAAAGTCATACACCTACTTATGGATTTCAATCTCTCTTTTTTGTGTTATGCTTTTTTCTTTATCACTGTTTCTCTCTCTGTCCATTTTTCTTCAATGTGACGTGTGGCTTCTTGGTGTCAATTTTTTGCCTCATCACTGTTTTTGAATGATTTTCAATGGTGTTTATCTCCTATCTATCTATCTATCTATCTATCTATCTATCTATCTATCTATCTATCTATCTATCTATCTATCTATCTATCTATCTATCTATCTATCTATCTATCTATCTATCTATCTATCTATCTATCTATCTTCACCACCACTCTGCTCTATTCTGGTCTCTGTTGTTGTTGTGGTGCGTTTTGATTTTCCTTGTTTACATTTTGCTGTAGGGCAGTAGTTCGGTGAGCGGCAGTCCGGTCCCCTCCACCTCGGGGACCAGCACTCCAAGGAGAGGCCGTCGCCAGCTACCCCAGACCCCTGCTGTCCCTCGTCCACATGTCACCTACTCCCCCGCTGTCCGAAAGCCAGGCTACGGTCCCCCGGGACCGGGCCGACTGCGCTCTCCCTCCCCCAGACACTTCTCCCCACCAGACCATGACAGGGGCTACCACCACCGGCCCCCGTCACGACACGCTTCTCCACACCACGGGGGCTCCTCGTCTCGGCACGGTTCGCCGCGCTCCCCTAGGCACCAGTCTCCGCGCTCGCCCCTCCACGGCTCACCTAGGTCCCCTCACCGTGGTCGCTGGAGCGGGCCTCCACCTGGAGACAGCCTGGAGGGCGATGGTCCCTTCTACGAGCGCGACTACGAGTATGAGCGGCACCATGAGCCCCCCGCCTATGAGCAAAGCCTCTCTCATGGCAACCCACACCCACATGGGGGGAATCCTCACCCACACCCACGCTCACCTAGGACTGCCCGCCACGGGCCCCCTCCGCCCCCTCACCCGCATCCACGCAGGGTGCCCAATGGCTACCGCTCATCCTCACCTTCTCCACATCGGCGGGGGCCATCAGGGGCACCCCCCCACCCGCACCATCGCCCCCCCCATGCGCGAGGGCCCCGCAAGGGCCTGCATGAACCTTATAGTGAGACGGATGAGGATGACTGGTGCTAGCAACCACAGGGAGCGAGGGATAAGGGCAGGAGAGGAGAAGAAGAATAGCAGCCTCTGGTGCTCTGGCCTTGAATATGTAGACTTTTAATAAAGCAGAGGTGGAGAAAATGTTGGCGGTGGGGGGTGGGGAGGGTTGTACACCCTCCAACCTCTCTACCTTCGGACTCTAAATGAGAGGAAAGGGCGGTGGGGAAGGGGTTGAAGGTGCTGCAAATAGCCTTTTACAAATTTTGTGTAAGACTCAAATCAGTGACAGAGCAGCACATGGATAAATTGAAAAAGAGACTGCCAAGACAACTAGGGCAAGGCCCGGGCACAGTTTACCTCTGCCTTTCTCAGTCTCAGAACTACACTACAGAATTCTATGCTTGACCAGCAAGGCCGGGCTGCAAGAGGAAGAGAGAGGTGTGGAAACAGGAAAGCAAGGGGGAGCATGTAAAATGGCCAGGGATGGTCGCAGTTTACAAGGCCTAAAAGCACTTCTCCCAGACTGTAATGTGATTGGTCAGTCTCGTCAGATGTGTGCTATCTGTTGCTGGCCAGTCTGCTAATGTAAAAGCCTGAAAATGAGCTGGAAAACAGAGTCCACTGCTTTGACTCTGCTCCTTGAACAGATATGTTTAAAGAAAAATAAATTAACAAAAAGCCAGGACCCCCTAACCCTTACATGCCAAGCTATGCCTCCAGAAAATCAAACTTGAACAATGAAGAACAAAATGAAACTTTACATGACAAACAATGAAAAGAAAAAAAGGGAGAACAACCACTTTATCTTTAACCTTTTTCCTTTCCAAGGGACAGAACCAGGAAGCTCCGCCTATACTGCAAAAACCAGTCAATCACAGTGCTGGCTGATATTTGATGAGTTTTATCATCTCTGTTTACTGTTAAAGACTCACTTAATGCTGACGGAACTGGTGTGACATCACTTCCTGTCCGGCTGTGGTGGTCGTGGAGGGGGGTGGGGCACGGTGTGGGCTCACTTCCTGTTCGAGTGCGCTATGAGGAGGTGAGCTCAGGTAACTTGAGAAGGGAGTCGGACACTTCGTCAAGCCCCTTCCTCCTCAGTTGTTCGACCCGACGCAAAGCGAAGGATGACCTGACAGGAAATGACATCACACGGTTGAATGGGGCGGAGGAGAGGAAAGGAGGGATGGGGAAAAAGACTAATTTCTTCAGTATTTCTTCTATCGATTACTTCTCCTTCTTGTTCTTCTTCGGACATTGGAGCTTGGTTCTTCTGTTGCATTCGCTCAGCCTCCTTTGATCTTTTATGGAGTCCAAAATTTGATGGAAACCTGCATGACTGATTAAATACATACTAGAGAGGAAATCTAACTGGTGTGGGTGGGACCTGGGGGCTTTATAGGAAACTTTGCATTTAGGTTTACAAAAGAAGTTCTCTTCTTTCAGACTCTCTTTCTCTCTTACATCTCAAATGTAATTTCCGTTCACTTTTTACTCGAAACAGGTTTTGACAGTCGGCCGTTTTGTTTGTCTCAGTTTTCTGCCAACAGGGTTCAAAAGCTACGTTTCTACAACCCAGAGAAGACAGGAAACACTGCAGGATCGCATTATAGTCTCCTGTTGTGGCTGAGAAACGAGAGAGAGAAAGAGTAGAGAGAAGCGGACTTCTACCACACTTGATTTATTATTGTTAATGATGATAGTCTTATGAATAATGATATCAATGTCAATGCAAAATGACGACGACAATGATGATGATGATGACACTGATGATTGATTGATTGATTGATTGATAGAACTGTTTCTGTAGATTTGTTGTCATGTTATTTGGAGTTTAGGTATGCTATGTCCATCTTGTTTACATCTGTTATGTTTTTATCCCCCCCGTTCAATGACGTTTACCGGGTTCCCGATGCCTTCCTGCAACGTTTTGGAGCAATGACAGCTTGGGAACATTCACTTAGTAGCGTTGCGTGTTGTAACGCAACTCTTAGAAATACACAACTTTTCTGAATGGTTGAGGTAGAGGGCAGTACCTGACTTGATGATTTACGGGGTCAGTACTTATGTCAAGCCAACCCAAAGATCAAGAATTCACGCTCAAATGCAGGGGTAGACCGGATCATTGAGAAGAGTCTGTCTGCCTTTTATACTGCAGAGGTTTCAGACAACCCCGTTCTACTGAGTTCTACCGTGGTTGAATCCTCCCACCTGCAGCCAAAAAGAAAAAAAAAAAAAGCTACAAATTTCAATCTTTTCCTTCTGTCGGGCGGTTTTGTAGTGACATTGGTTGCCGGCAATGACAGCACAGTATTGGTGGTACAGTGTTGGTGTCAGTATTAGGTGGTGTTGTTCCCTTTTGTTGCCACCAGGGGGCAGTTATCAGCACACATCCGCCCTGCCTTTCCCCTCTACAGGACAGCCTCCGGGGCACATCCTGGTTTCTAGACCTGGAGTGAAACTTCCACTCATACCCGTCCTCTATATCTTTGTAAGATATACAGATGGAGTCCAGTCCTAGTCAGGAAACATGGATGTAGCCTGGGAGACGCCATATCTGTCCGTTTGTTGGTCCGTCCTTCTGTCTGCCTGTCTGTGCCAATGCTGACCTCCCCTCCAGCCCTTTCTCTCAGGTCTGGATAACCAGAGAACAGTCACCAAATCACTAATCCAATCATATGAGGTTGTAGCAAAGCTGAAACCTCCTCTGCCAAAACCCACTTCAGTATCCACTAACCTCTTTTTCCTCATCTATCTTTTTCTTTTTCTGTCCATTTGCTTTGACATCTGTTGTTTCAGCTTGCCAGAGAGCGACACTGAAGACACTAAAGGCATTACAGGACAGAAACACTTAGGAATAATAATTTCTTCCTTATTGTTATGAGGGACAACAATTATTGAATATTCAATAACTCTAGGACAAGATGATAAAGTATAGATAAATATAGATGATAAACTACATATAAATCTAGATATAATACAGTAGATGTAGTTATAGATAACAGACAGAGTATAATTAGAGTTTCAGATATTTATTTATTTTGCATACCGTTCATGCTCATGACACGGTCAACGATCTAGCTACTCTTGAAAACTCGCACTGTTTTCTCAGCAGTCGCAGAAGCCAGAAAACAAACCCCAGTCCACGTGTTTTGACTCTATGCAGACCTCATGAGCATCCTCATCGTATTATTTCCGAGGAGAAACTGCAACGCTGTGGTACTGTACAACAGATTAATGAAACAGGAACACTTGGATCTGCGAAAAATGTGAAGATCGACACCACGTTTGCACACGTCACTTGACATCACACCCACACTGAAACCCCCCCTTTCTTTCACGTACCTCTGTCACTGTCTTTTTTCCCCCCGTCCCCCAGATGATCCTCGTCATCTTTCTCTTCTCTCCCGAAATGTGTTCCCTCAAGGCCTAGTAGTTGACCATAGCGTAGTGAAGATGGGTGTGGGGGGGTTAGTTTTTGTTGATTGTTTATTTGTTTGACGGGAGTCGAGGAGCGCAAACCCGAGACCCCTCTGCCCTCACCTCCCATTACGAGAGGTTACGGCATGTGGGGATGCTTCCAAAATACCCCCTACAGAGTCACAGTGCCTTCTGTATCAGAGTCACATTCATCACCCCACAATTTTTCTTGCCCCTAGCCGCTCCTGTCCGCCCTGTCCACCACCCTCCCCATCCTCCCTTACGCTCTGTAGTAGTTGAGATCGACCACACTACGCCTTAAAAGTCGAGTCCCACCAGCTCCCATGCTAGCATAGAAACAGGGAGAGCGGTGATTTTTGAGGCTGGGCCAGAGTGAGGAAATAGCCAAGAGGCTAGACTTGAAGTAGGGAAATCAGTATCATCCGCGTCCGCTACGGGCTTAATTGCTTCAAACTCTTCATTCAAAAAATACACAGATTTTTGTAAAAGTTGCCAAAAATCAAAAAGAGATCCACTCAGTTTGAATCAAAGCTTTGTGGATTTTGACTTTTAATGATTCAAACGGTCATTGTTGATTCTTGCTAGCAGGCTAGTCCTCTTGGCTTCACTTCCCTGTTAGGCATGGCATCTTGTGTCCATCCCAGATATGTCATGGGTCCAGTTTCAGGCGGTGTAGTGAGAGGTTTACAGAGGTGCAAAGCAGTTTGCTTACTTCTCAGGTCCCTCTAGAGTTACGTAGCTTGATAGTTAGACCACATAGGGAAGAGTCAGCTACAAGACGAGTAGGCCTCAGATTGAGTTATTGTATGGTTTTACCTGGCATGGCGTCAGATGTTGTAATGTGGAAACCTCCCCTCCCCTCCCCTCCTCCCTCCCCACCTTCACCAACCTACATTACACACTCTGACTCCTCACCTCCCCATAAGCAGCCTGCCGACGCACCAACACTCGACAGCAAGTGCGTTGACTGAGAGGCAGGAAAAATCCACCTCCATTTTGGCTCCACAAAAACCACTCGCTTGTCCAGAATTGTAACAGCGGATCCAAAATGGCCGACACACAACACTGCCCATGTGTGAAAGCATGTTGTGTGTGTGTGCTTTTTCCGAAAAACAAATCCCATTTGGAAAAAAAAAAAAAAGTGAACATCCGATCCTTCTTTCTTTGTTTCTGTTGTTGTTTCACTGACTTTTCTGAACAGAGTTGGGGGGAGGGGGGGTTGCAAGGTTTTTGCTCAGTCATCACTTCTCTCCACATCCGCTTTCTGCATCTTCACCTCCGGCTTCTGTCTCCCATCAGTCTTTAACCTCTGAATAATCTTTTTTTTTCTTCTTCTTCTTCTTCGTTATGGGACGAAAGAAAAACTAACAAACGCACCAACCCATCCACTCAGTCGGCTGTGAAATTGTGTCAGTGGGTCAGTCGTGAGGCAACGTGTCGACAAAAACACGAATAAGGGCTCTCTTTAAAAAAAAAAAAAGAAGAAGAAAAAACTACACAGTGGGTTTTAATGTACAGTAGTGCTGCCAAAAGTTGTGCTTATGTAGCTGAAGCCACGCCGTGGTCTCCCCTTTGTACAGCACTAGATGTGTGCATGCGTGTGTGTGTAGGGGGTCAAGAGCGGGGCGGGAGGGTCAAAAGGCAATGAGAGAGTTTTTAAATGACGTAGGGGTCCTGTTTGGGGTGGAGTTTTTGTGGGTGGGAGGGGGGCAGAAGCAGCAGCAGAGGTCGTAGTGATGTTAAACACACAATTTCACAATGGCACTGGACCACTTTTCGGGCTCATCCTCATGCTCAGAAGCCATTTTGTCACCATCACCCCGCCACGCTTGGTCCCACTTTGAGGGGGGTGTGGCTACTGCTGCGACAGGGAGACATTTACTGTGTGTGTGTGTTAGTGTCTGAGAGTGTGTGCAGCTGTTGTTGAGTATTGTGGTGTGTTTAGAGCTGAATCATATACTTTTATTATTCATTAATCTGGCAAATTATCTTTAGATAAGTTAACGAATTAGTCTTGACAGAAATGTTTAAAAAAATGCTCATTTTCATATGGTCTTTATATTTTTTGTTGTTTAAGACTAGGGGTGCATATTGTTGCTGAGCTTTGCACATAAATAGTTTCAAATTACAATAAGATACATTCAAGGAACATAAGATGGAATTTAATTTTTGTCTTGTATGCTGTGTAATGTAAAATAATATACAACCTAGGCAAGACTAGACAGAAACGGATAAAATAAGGAAGGTGCAAAGTGCAAATGAAGGCAACACTAAGTGCAGGGTACACTAACATTACCTGCACATTAATATCCAGCCATGTGCACTGTCCCCTATAGTTTATATACAAATGAATTACTATAAACATTTCAAGTTCTAAAGGATATCAAACAAAAGTAATAAATCATCCTGGAATCAGAGAAAGTTTGGAGTTTTTGGTTAATAGACGACTTCAACATTTAATCGATTCTTAATATTGTTTTTGTTTTATTCTTTGCAGGTTGACTAATCGACTAATCGTTTCAGCACTAATTCCGAATGCGTGCGCGTATACATGTAAGAGGAAGATATGTGAGGGAGTGAACTTGCATGTAGAGTGAGTGTGCGTCCGTGTGTGTGTGTGTGTATGCGTGTGAACACGTGTCCTGACACCATCAGCTACAGTAGGTAACCCTCAGTGCCTTACACTGTACAGGACACGATGATTTCTCCTTCTGAGACAATCACAACGCACACACGTAAGATTTTAACGTCCTCATCGCCATCTTCATCTCTCCCTCCCTCCCTCCCTGCCTCGCCCACTCCTCGCCATGCTCTGGGATCGTTAAGTCAGTCCTGGATGGGTGAGGGTGGAGGGTGAAGGAGGGTCAGTAGATAATCATGTCATTTCTCTCACCCATTCTCTCCCATGCCCGTCTATTGTATATTTTGGCTCTGTAATTCTTGTGTATATAATCCATAAACTTTCTGAAAAACTAATTGTGTTCATTAGTTCTCTCCGTGTGTTTCATTCTTCTTCCTCCTCAGCATCTTTCTCTCTCTCTCTCTCTCCCTCATTCCTCATGTAATACCGTCCATAAACACAGGGTGGCGGGATTGAGCTTTCACCATTATCACTCATTATGACTGGTGTACTGTACTGTCTGTGTAGGTTGAATGAGTTCATGCTTGCGGCATGTGGGTGTGTTTTGTCTGTGACGGGTCTGGCTGCAGTGTGTGTGCTGTGCGTCTTTGTGTAGGTCTTCAGTCCTTTATCCAGCAGGTATCGGGGGAAGAATTCTTGATGATTTCTGCACATGAATCTATAATTCATTCACTTGAATTAATAGTTCATCGTCTTAAATTTCTTCATTTGTGATGAAAGAGAGTGTGTCCAAACTAACAGAAGAGAAGCACACTCTGTTGCATAAAATATGGTTTAAAGCTGCACAACAGCAACCTGATCGTCATCTTGAGAATGTGTTAGCTATTAGCTACTCGCACACCCAGCAGAGCAACATCAGCATTAAATGGGAGACATGTTTGTGTCCTTGATCAGTTAAGTCAATCCATTGTTCATGCTCCTTTAAGCTCTGTTTTGGTCTGCACCAACTCCTAGGAAAAACATCAGGTTATAGATATTTAATTTCTGATGTTGCCTGTCTGCCATTTGTTGCTGGGCAGAGAGTGAACAAAGAGTACTGAAACATCTTCCAATGTAGCTTCAAAAGTGTTTGAGCTTTCCATAATTTACTCCTCTAAATATGATGAATTTAGTGAAATGCAGCTACTTGCCTAATGCTAACACACAATGCTAACAGGCAGGAATTACTGACGCAAGGAACAACTTCATTTTTGTGCATGTTCTCAAAACTTTTATCCCTGATACTTGCCGGTCTCAGTACTTCTCTCGACCGATTTACAGTAAATTGATTCCTGAGAGACATGGGTGAAGTGTCTCCTGCTGTCGCCATAGCAACCCTCAAGGTCCCTCTTTCTGTTTCCATCTATCTCTTTCTATATAGCTCTCTCTCCTCTCCATTTGTTTCCATCGCCATCAAACCAGTGGAGACAAGTTGCTTCCAGAAGATCTGCCTTCACATCTCGGCGTTAGCGCCCCAGATGCTGGAGGCCGATCTCCCCCAAAACATCTTGAGGTGACACAAGATCAGGAACCCCTTTTTTTACCCCTTTGTAGCACAAATTTTATTATTCTCTGACCACCAAAACATTACAGTCATTGTTATGTCCATGTAACATAGTAAGTTTTGGGGGTCTTTGAACCAAACATTGACAGATTGTTTTTGGTTTGCAAAATGAACTGTTAGCTCCTTTATATGACATCATTTGATAGACATAGAAGAAGAAGATTGAGTTGTCAGAAGAAATTTAATTCCAATCTTGAGGGACATTTCTGTCTCTTCATCTCTGGTATTCACACTAGTTTCCACTTGAGACCATATTTTACTCTACATTTTACTTTATATCACTTTACAGCTACTAATGTCGCAGTATCACTTTATATCTCTTTATATATCCTTATATACAAAAAGAAAAATGGATGAACCAGCCACCGTCCATTGGTAAAAACTAGCTACAAAGGGTTAAATATAATTTATTATACCTGAGGAATAAACAGTCGGTGTAGAGATGCATTGGGGAAACTCTCTGAAGCAACTACCAACCCATCCGACTCATCACCATGCAGATTCATGCATTCATCAGACACTCGACCCAGTAGAAACCGAACCAGTGCCACAGTAGAAAACCATACAGGATTCACTCAGCAAGTTGGGGAAAAAAGAGAAAAAAAATAAACATACATGGCAATTTAAGATAAAAGAGAAGTATTTAATTACAGATTTGCATGTGCAATGTGCATGCCACTATGTGGGGTAACAAGTCAACTTCAGGAATTAAAAAAAAAATAAATATAAAGAAAAAAGTATATATATGTAAAAATATATATAGATAGATGTTTTTAAGAGCAATGTGTTTCTTTTTTCTTCTATTTTTAAAAACAAAAAATTCAAAAAAATCCTGACCAAAAAAAAAAAAAAAAAAATAACAAAAATGAAAAAAAAAAATATCATCCTGATAAAAAATGGAAATGACTTTGGTGATGAAATCAAAGAATGTTCGTTTGTTATATTTGCCAGTTATTTCACGGGGGGAAACCGTGGGGGAACAAGGATAGATAACACTTTAACTAACATAACAAAAAAAAGAAAAAATGATTTTAAAAAGGGGGAGAAGAAGTACAAAACTTTTCCTTGATGAAAAACAATCCCTTTGAGAGTAAAGAGCTGCCTGAACCTGAATCTGGTGATGTTATTCCCGTTTATTCCGGCTATGAAATCCCTTCTTTCTCTCTCCCTCTCTCTTTCTCTCTTTCTCTTACCATCTCTTTCTCTCCCTCTGTTTCTTTCTCTATCTATCTCTGCTGTTTCTACCAGTGCATTTTGTAATTTCAAACAGAACTCTTCCTAAAGAACCTGAATAAACCAGAGAGAATGCATTCTACCCATCCTCCTGTCTGTTTTATTGATCCTGCGCTCAGTAACACACTTCACTTCACACTATAAAACATTGTGAAACAGAAATATAGAATATCAGCAGCCTTAAATAGCCTCCTAGGAGTACAATTGGTGACAAGTACACTGATTCAACTACAACATACAAGACAGATTTGACTATTTCCATTATGTACAAATTTCTACTTTCCCCCACCGCATTAAGACTTATTTACTAATCAGAAAACTGTTCCAGCACCCCAGACAATAAGAGGTGCCACAAGTTAGAGGTTCACTGTGTGTTAATTGGTTGAACATAATAAGATTAATAACAAATTTGTAGGAATTTGCGCCACTAAGAAACAATATCAACCAAGATGAGTCCAGCCTTGTCGCCTAAATTTTTGTCTGATCTTAAAAATCTGATCTTAAGACCTCAGACTCTTATTTAATATTGTCTTCAAGGTGTGAATAGTCTTAACTATATTTGAAACTAACTGACACTGAACAAAAAACCTGGGTCCATGTAGTGTTTTCCAGCGTACGTGATAGGAACTCGGAGGTGGCATGGTGCATGTGTGGAGGTGACATGTAGGTCAACAGGGCTCTAACAATCTTCCTCTGTGGCTCTCTAACGGGTCGGAGGGTCGGTTTTCTTGTAAAGAATGTGACTACATGACCCGTCAGTGAAGATGACATAAATTACTGTTTTTATCCCTGACAGTTTTGACAGCTTTCTGACACGCAATATTTATTTATTGATAATAACTGTCATTCTGCGCAGCACACGACAACTGGCGGAGCTCGATGTAACAGCATCGTGTTACACTATACACTGATAACTGTATAGCTGATAACTATAACTGATTAGCATTTTAATTATTTCAAATTAAGGATAATTAAGGATTATTAAAAAATACTGACATCCAGTAATTATTTGTTCATTGTCAAGTCTCTGTCAGCCAAATGAAACATTTTTTACATTTGTGAGAGCGTGACATGTGTGACATAACTGTTCACGCTCAGCTTTTTTATCAGACCTCTCAGCCGAAGATGCAGGCGGTTCTAATTTTGCAGATTTTTAATTTATTATTATTATTAGTTAGTAGTAAGCCTATGTCTTCTTTAGTACTTCCGTGGAGTGAGTACATCTGCCTGAATACTTTGCTTTAATTGTTCCTGCAGAGCGATAAAAACCCCTCAGAGGCGGCTGAGTCATCACAGGTGAGGCGACATTACAGGAGCCATCGAGCTGCTTTTCCCTCCATTTAAGAATTTGAAACATTCAAAATCCAACGCCCCCTCACTCAGTGTCCTCAGACTGCCTCCCTCCTCCTCCTCCTCTTCGTCTACGTCTGGCACAACGTCACAGATGTGGGCTGTAGAAGACACACACACACACACACACACACACCCACGCAAACACACCACAGCCATTTGCTGTGTCCTACACTTCCCCCCTCCCTGTGCAGTCACGTTTTATTGACATCCTTCCTCTTTCTTTCTTTCTGTCCCTTCCTCCCCTTCTTCTCTTTGAACGCCTGCTGCTCTTCCTGCAAAACCTTTCTCGTCTCCTCACATCTGTCCTTCCTCCTCCTCTCTGTCTGCTTGTCCATTCGTCTGTCTCCCACCTCCACACACACACACACACACTCTGGGTGGCATTCGACTGACATCTAAATAGGCTTAAAAACACAAGAATAATTATGTTCTAATTAGATTTTTGTGAAAAGATGCAATTATCTGTGGGTTTTAAGAACATTTAAAAACACTAAAAGCACTGCCCCTGGCCATTAGCCTGCCCACTGCATTGTGAACACACACACAAACACACACAGCTGTACAAGGCCAGATGTATTGGAGTGCTCTGTTCTCCTGCAGCTGAGTCTCAAAATAGACTCCTCCTACACATTCTGTCACCCGCCAGCATCAACGCATCACTTCCTGTCTCTGCCAGCTCTGCTGCTGCTGCCTGACACACTAATGCACACACACACACACACACAGACATGCAGGCGTCTTTACTTTTTCACATTCATAGTTAGTCAGTCCTCTGCTGTAATGAAACATCTCAGTCAGTCACACAATTAGCGCTGTGAGAGGCATGAGGTCATGTGTTCACAGCCTCTTGACATGTGACTCTCAAATGATAGCACACATCCACCCACACGCAAACACACACACACACACAGAAAGAGATACAACACATAATTACTTCCTCTTCATTTCCAGAGAAACACACAAGCCGCTCTCTTACCGAATTTCAGAAGACTTCCTGCTCACTTGACATGCCCAGTTTGATCTCTATGAGATACAGGAGGACGATATCGACTCTGATCTTTTTCTATTTGATGTTACTAACTGCTAACTACATAAAATGATAGTCACATAGTCAATATATTTTTTTTCAGAGGTTCTTTTTAGGAGGATCTTCTCATTTTTACTTCCCAGATTAATATTTCAGCCTTCGCTTGAAGATTTAAGTAAGTAAGTGATAGCTCTCCTGTCACTGTTACAGGGCTTAATTCTTCCCATAACAAGTCAGGCACAATCTACTGGAATAGAAATAGAAAGAAAACGCATGTTACATATGTTAGGAATTGACTACAATGAAACAAACAGCTGGTGGTGCTAATTCTCCAGTTGCCAGGTGCTATTAGGGATTAGGGATTGAAGAGCAATGACGTAATCAAAAGAGCTCAAATGGAAGGAGCCCGTGCAGATAACAGGATGCATGAATGACATTTCTGTTTGTTTCTTGCATCAGTTTAATATACAGTCAGTTTACAGTCACGGTTAATAAACGTATTCATGTTAACGTGAACCAAAAATCTGTTATTTAATCCAGTTTAATGACCCAGCTGGTGTAGTGCAGTCATCATTTACAAGATAAATGATCAATCAAATACGTAGCCAAACCACAGTATCATCATCATGATGGAGGCGCACACCGCGATATGATCAAACACCGTGTGTCGGCCCCCACACATCTGCACATGACGCCCTCACTCTGATTGGTCACACATTGTATCTGCCTCCATCACAGGCAGGAGCGCGCGCCGGTCGATGCATGCATGCATCCTGTGTGAAGACATTTCCTGCGCTGTTCTTTTTTTAGCTCTGAGCTGTTAGAGCTCCACGTCACTGTGACTGTCTGGCCTCTGCACTCTGCATCTTAATCAGACTACCACATACTATATGGCCGTCACAATGGAGGACTGATCCAGGGAATCCTACAGTTTGCCGAGCTGCTGCAGCAATAATATATTTTCATAGACAATATGTTTGCTTGGCATGAAATGTTACAGATGTGCTGTTGTATTTTTTTCTTCACAACATTTTGAGGGATGAGGGTGATGTTCCACATTTTTCTTATAATCAAAAACTGCCATCAGAAGACCAACACTAAAAATGATTTTGTGAATGCATATTCTGTGTATATCCAAAGCCTGATATATCATTTATCCTTTATACTCTCTATTATTGTCCAAAATCTATTTCAAAACCACATACACTGTTACACTGGGTGACTCACACTGTAGTTTATTTTGGCTCAATGCCACACACACAGTCCAGCTCCTGGAAATATTCACTACAGCACCTATAATGGATTCATCTATGGATGAAAATAGCAGTTAATACCAAATAGACAATTTACTGCCATTACCTCTGCAAAAAACTAAACTAACATGAAACTATTCTTTGATTTTATTGATTTTAATATACTAGTGGGCTGAGAAATGGAGGTCAGTTTTGTATTGAGAGACTGACATTTTTAGTTTTCGTCTTTCTGTGGAACTGGTTGACAGAACAAAAAATATAGTGTATGATTATCCTTATCATTTAAATTGCTCAATAGCATTCTATTGTATGGTGAAAAATGCCCAATGTAACAACTCCAAATACACCAAATTAGAGGAAATTAAATCTCGGAACCCATCAGTTATCATCTAATGATGATTTAGCCTCTGGGGGCAACCGCCAATGTTTCTAGACTTCTAGGGAAACCACCAAATATCCCGTAAACAAATAACAGATATCCGGACCAAGTCTTCCTCTGCGGCCTGATTATCAACTTGATGAGCGAGAATGTCAAGAAAGACACTTTTCTTCTATTCTGCAGATAACTTTCTAAAAAGCTAAAACGTTGTTGTTTTTTTTTGCTCTCCACATGGACTGTTACAACCACAGCCCACTCAAACGTCAAAGGTCAGTACAACTATGTTTCTGATGCCAAACTCTTGGTGAAAAGGTGGAACTGGCAAAGCTTTTATTATGTTTTACCCATGCATTGTCCCCAGAGGATACCCACTGACTCTGGTGTTCCCTTGGCCTTTCCTCTTTTGTACCACCAGCAGTTTCGCATGTTGATTGAGTGGAATGCATCAACCAGTATTAGACGGACCGACAGGAAATTTGGAACAGATACTGCTGTCCCCACCAGGATTAACTGTAATCAGTATGCCGATTCCTTCACTTTTAATGTAGCGCCACCATCAGGTCAACATTTCAATTCGTCCAATACTCGATTTACGACGAAATACCTGCAAAAGTAATGGCATTCTCATCAGCCTTAGCTGCTTTGTGTTAAATAAATTAGGTAACATAAGCATGCCAACAAACACCTCTTGCACCTGCTAAAGTCAGTGTGAGCTAGTGTGAGCATGTTAGATCAGTGTTAATGTGTTAACAGCCTCAGAACTGCTAGTATGGTTGACTTAGTTTTGTTATTAGTTTAAAGGTCAAAATAACTAAAAGACTAAAAGTATTATTACATTAGATAGTACAAAGACACACACACTTACATATAAACAATAACATTTGGAGACAGAATAAGATAATATATATATATATAGAGAGAGAGAGAGTGTAAAAGATGTTAAAATATCATGTACATAAAGTACATGAGGTAGATGGACAAGACACTATTTATTCCTCATGTGTATACAGTCTGTCACTAACAGTCCATTCACACACCAAGTGGCAAGAAGTAGACAGTTACACAGAACAATGAATCAGCGGTGCTTGAGATCGTGACCAAGTTGCTGTCTTGCTTTTTATGAGAAAATCCACACAACAGTAATAGCCCAAGCCTGCAAATTGATATAAATAATAACAATAAGCGCAACGTGTGTGAGCTACAAATGTTACTTAAAATCTAGGACACTGGAGCCAGAGTGAGTCTGTTTTTAAAAAATATGTTTGTAATAATGTTTCATTTCAGCACATGTACTGCCCAAGGACACGTATTCTTATTTAAGTGGCTGTGTGGAACATCATGTACCACTGCTGTTCTACCCGTCTGGGGATAATTTGGAGCTTTCAAACACTGAAGCTCAGCTTTGAATCATATCTGAACGGCATTAATGTGACACACACACAGGACAATACTTAAGACTGTTGTGCTTTCATGACACAGAATGAACTTCACATGAGAAAGATGATGATCGATGGCAATGACCGTGCGGTGACTCAATCAAAGAGATGTTTCTGCCAGTCAAAACTCAAGCTCTCAACTGTTGAACCATGTAGCTGATTGATACGACATGCTGACAAAACCAAACTACGACTAAGACCACACCTCGTTCTCATTCAGCTTCCTGTGGCAACCCTGTTTTATCTCAGTTCACACAATCCTCCACCCAAAGTCCTTTTTTTCTCTCTTTCCGTGCCTCCTCCTTTTTAATTCATGGCAATGACGTGAAATAACATACTTGATAACATGTCATCCTCAGCCCAAAATGATAAACACTGTCTCACCCTGGAATCACCTCTAGCTCAATAATTATTGCTGCTTAAAGGATTCGTAAACAAGTTTCAAAAATACAGGCGTGAACCCCTACGTGACCCAGATTTTTTGACCATGTGGTAAGCAGATCAGGGTCACTGTGATAAAAGTCTCATTGGGGCTTTATGTGTACATTCATATGCTGCGATGATATTAGGCGGCATTAACGCTTGCGCTGCGATAATGCAGCTGCTGATAAGCCACTGATCTACAAAAAACAACATTCACGAAAGCCATAACAGGAACGTGAACGTGGCAGGAATCCCCCCATAGGACATTTTGAGCGGTAACCAGATGATTTAAACGTTCCTTCTCAAAGTTGTTGTTGTTGTTTTTTTTCTTGTGAAATGTTGCTTTACTTTGACCTCTGCAGACTTCTAAGTAATCCTTCAAATGAAGACAAAAGTCACCCTTTGAATGACTTTCTCAAGTATACGTTATTCGGGGAAACGGCTTAAAACTGAAGAAAAAGCAGAAGGAAAAGAAATGATGACGACTGGATAAAATGATTAGAGCTGACGAAGCAGGATATTGGAAGATGTTATCTCGGGACGTTCTGATGAGCAATTTTTGACATTTAATAGAATTAGTGATTCGTGATTAATTGGAAATTCGTAGACAAATCCATGATAAAAGTAGCTATATGTTGCACATTGTTTAATGTTGTTTTATGATAATGAAGAGGGACCGTAGTGATGAGTAAGTGAAGTTTATCTTGTTTCGATGTCACAGCGATATCCGTGGTAAAAGACAGAAATAACAGATGTACAAATACAAAAAAGAGTACATTAGCATATTCAGTTTAAAGGTCCACAGAGAGCTATGACCTCACTGGCGTATTCTCCTTTTGGTGAAAGACAAGCATGGTTTAACAAAACAACGCCAACTCAAGGTCCACTGACGGAGCTTTTTCCAGTGATGTCACCTGTGTCACACAGTCTTATCAGCAGAGAGCCTATGCTCTGTTGTCATGGAGATTTTCTGTTGACTGACTGTAGATGTATAGCTATAGATTTCATCTGTTGCTCTCTTATGACTTTATGTCAGTGGTAACAGTGGTAAGTAAGTACGACTTCACTTAAGACTGTTGGCCAAACCACTTTCCTAAAGTGATACAGCTGAATTCTTCAGGATGATGGTGACAAAACTGGTGAAAATTTCTGAAAAGGGGATAAAAAAAGAAGGTTAAAATCATCAGACGCCAGAACCGCTCGTATTCTTATGATCATATTAACTCTCTTTGTCATCGTCAGCACATTTTTATTTCCTCTCTCCTCCCTGTGTCGTGATCATCAGCTTTTTCTGCCCTGCATTCCTCATCATTTTTCAGGGTGGACAAAAGGAAGACGGTAGTGATGATGATTGTTTTCTTAACTTTTTAACATTCACCTCCATTGGAGATTTTGGGTTCTGTTGAATACTCTGAGAGACCAAGATTAGAGTCTGATCCATAATTACATAATATTAAAGGTTCATAATTATGTTACGTTATCGCAGTGTGTAAAGGTTATAAAAGGACAGCATGACATGGCCTCACAGGAAGTTTGTTTATCTCCGTTGGTGACCTTGTGCTGTACTATGAGTAAAACCCATGCCTGGTTGATTCATCACTGCCCGGGCTTGTCAACAACATGTCACATTAAAGGATAATTCAGTTTCTTTTGCAATGTGTGAACAAACCTGACTGGGCTTGTTTACAACCTGTCTGATCACTCATTTCTTATCCAGGTCCCTGCTGTTTCTTTAGTGAGTAGACAGAAATGAAGATCAAGACTACAAAATATGATCCAAGTTGTAATGAACGTAGAATCGTACTCTCATGGAAACTAAACAAACCATTTCATTCGACCTTTTCAGGGATAATAAAGTCATCATTACTCCTCAGTTCTTTATCATCTTAATTTTCCCATCTTGACTCAGACACTGCTTTAATATGTTGGGAAGAAGAAGTGAGGACGACGATGTTGACTTGGATGAAAACCTGAGCAACCAGTACAGCCAGATCGATACCACTACCATCAGTGAGTTTCAGGGTGTAGTTACCTTCCCGTCATCTGGCAGGAAGTCGCTGCTGCTGCTGATGATGATGAAGAGGCCCTCAGGCTATAAACACTACCTGCTGCTCGCTCTTTGTATTATTCAGCAGTGGTGTTTGGCCCCAGCTGCTGTGGTGACGTTGCGTAACTCTTTTATTATCCCACTTTGAATCAGTGTCAGGTCATGTTGGGAAGGAAGGATGTGATTCAGATTTCTGTCATTATCCACGGGAAATGGTACGACCCTGGAAACGGCGTGTGTGTGTGTGTGTGTGTGTGAGAGAGCGAGCCTGTTTGTTTGAATGTGTGTGTCTTACTGTAAGCACGAGATTAGCAGCGGCAAGCCAGACTGGCGCTGGGTTGTACCAGCCTCCTCCCTCTTATAAAGGATTGACCTTGTGAACTGTGGCCTAATATAGTCCTTTAATTTGGGAGCAAGGAGCAAATGTGGAGGGATCCAAGAGAGTGTATGTGTATGTGTGTGTTACTTAGCAACTCTAAACATCACCTAAACCTTTAATAACTCCAGAACAATGAGAGGAAGACAACCGAGTAGCGTTTCAATGAGTTTATTACAAATATTTACACCATGAATTCAATCATACAAATAAAAAAGCAGCTTGGAATGTGAGGTAATATTATTTTTTCACTGGTCAGACATGAACAAGAACATATCAGTGACATAAACACAGATTTTATTCTATTACTGGGCTTCCAACACCATATGGACAGCCTGTTTTGTCTTCTTCTTTTTTCTTTTTTAAGCACCATGTGAACACAGTATATGGGACAGTCCCCAAGCAGTAGTATCGATTTATCAAAGTCCACAGCAGCAGTTGTGTGTGTGTGTGTGTGTGTGTGTGTGTGTGTGGCAGTGAGTCTGCCTCAACTGTCCTTCCTCTTTCAGTGCTTGAGTCTGATATCCCGGCACAAAGGCAGGAAATTCCCTGAAGTCCTTGTTGTGTGTCTGTGTGTGTCTGTGTCTGTGTATCTTGCTTTGTGGTCAGCCGTTTACCACTTCACTTCTTCTCTGACTGACTCACATCACTCTCTGCTGATTCACACATACACACGCTTTGAGTCAGCAGCAGTCACTTGTTTGGACTCATTTTTCACTGAAGGTGATTCACCGGGAAACAAAAAGTAACACAGCCAGTTCCCCCTTCAGTTTCTTCCTCAAACTTTCCGGCCTGTAGCTCCCTCCGGCCTGTTTCTGCTTCTCCTTCTCGGTTTGTTGATCTCTGTGGGGGCTTTACCAGCCCGGCAGGCACATTCAGATCGACCGGAGAGCTCGCCACCATGGCCCCGGTAATCCCTTTGTCCCAGGACTGCCGATGTAGGTCAGCTCCTTGGTGCGCCAAGGAATCAAACCGCCCTTATAGGTTAACGAGGAGTTGAGAATCACTCCGCTCCAAAGTCCCATTGGAGGCTATTTTCTCCCTCCATCTGTTCAGAAGGCAGGTATAACCCGATTTAGAGACAAAGCCGTCAGGGACTCCCCAGCCCCGGCGCGACAGCTGCCCAGCGGGGCCGCATACCTCTCCTCCCCGGGTTCCAGCCTCGCCCTCTTGCTGGGAAGGAAGTCGGGCGCCGCCGACACCTTGCCCCGGCGTTTCCTGGACTGCCTTGCCGGGCTCAAGTTCTCTTTGTCCTCTGTGATTTCACTATCACTGTCTTCCTCCGCGCTGTCCGGCTCCTCTGGGGGCAGCTCGGTTGAGTTCAGTGTCGGCTGGGGTTCAGGCTGGGCAGGCTCAGGCAGCCCGGTCTGTTCCTCCAGGCTGGAGCTGGTATCCATCGGCTCCTCTTGTGTTGGCTGCGCGTCGCTCGGCCCCTCGCACTCCCGGGAGGAGTGATAGATGTCCCGGGCAGACCTCATGACCATGGAGAGCAGAAGGCTCCGGTGGAGTCTCAGTCCGCCTCTCTGGGTCCTGGAGGCGTACAGCTTGCTTATCGACACGGCCAGGATCCGTCTGGCTTCGGCGTTGACTTCCATAGCGGTTGTGGCACTCATTGTTGTTGTTGCTGTTTTACGCGTAATTACGCACGGCTGTTTTTGGTACTTTGACCAAAGCTTCAACAAGCAGACGAGCTTTATCTGTCCCGAGTTAGACTTTAGTTTCTAGTTTGTCTCAGCTCGGACTTCCGTTGCTCACTAGTTGTTGTACTCAGTGAAATGAGAGTGTGCGAGTAGAAGGGTGGCGTTTTATTTCCTCTTTGACGTAACGTGGACTTCATTCCTCAGTAAGTGACAAACAGGCGCCGCCCACACCTGCTGTAGCTGCAGCCGCACACACACACACAGACACACACACCATCTGTTCCGTCTACCGTTTTTCTCACAGTTGATCTCTTATTATTTGGATTTTTTTTTTTCTTCTGTTGCAAATAATTCACCGCTGCTGCAGCTCATTAAATAAAAGTCTAATTCAATGGATTCTAATCTTAAAAGTTTAATGTGCAAGCCTCTTTTTTGTTATCTGTTACCTTATAAACATGAAGGCTAATGTTTTATTTTTATTTTTAGATATGGCTTAAATGTGTTTGAACAGACATCTTCAGTTCTATACAAATTATTATAAATCTTTAGTATATTACTCGCATGAAATGACGCTTAAATGAAGAATATTATAGCCAGGACTGCAGTCAAAACACTACTTATAGCACATTTTAGTCCAGGACAGAAGCATCTGTTTCACAGAAAAACAGTATAAATACTCATTTTAAGACGCAACGGCATCTATAGGATGATGATAAATTCACGTTTTAGCATTTAGTAGACAACAGAATGATGTTTTTGTAGCCTACTGTAACTTTATTTTAGTAATAATAACGAATAATATTAGTCAATAAGTCGCATTTCTGTCTTAAAACAGACCTTCCCAACAACAAGAAGAGGGAAGTGTGTGACAGCTGCTTCGCATTGTTTGAGGAAGTGTTTTTAAAGCGCCATTAGAGTGAGATCTAAAAAAGAAACACGTTCAGTAAGAGTGAAATCATGAAGTCAGTGTTTACATTCGGGTAAAATCCAGCAGTTCGAAGAATTTACGTGGGAGAAGGAAACGTGTCTCTCGGGGGTTTCTGCTCTCTCTTTTTTTTTTTTCTTCCTCAAACATACATACACACACACACACACCACGTCACTGACTCGCAGTTTCAGCCTCCTTATATGGTCCATCCGGTAGTAAAACCCCGTGGGGACGCGCACAGTGGAAACGCCATGACGTGAACGCGCGCAACCGCAGCACCCCCCACCCCCCCCCCCTCTCTCCCTCTTCTCTGTGTACCCGGGCACAGCGGTGATGGCGTCATCTCTGCGCCATATATGGAGTTGTCACCGGTGTAAATTAGGTTACTAAGCAGCGGCACGGCTGAGGTCAAACGACAGGCGGCTGTCAGTCCCAAGCACCGTGATGATGCCTTCATGTACCGTCGGAAATGTAAAAGTTGAAGAAAGAGGCTTTTTTTTTTTTGCAGTCCGACAGAAAATCGCTTCTTGGAATAATGTGAAACATTTTCAGCACAAAAACATGACCACATTTAAAAATAATAAGAATATGAATAAGAATGACTGCACTGTGGTTTGTTTTGCACATTCTTTCATTTTTGCACACCAGTCCAATTAAACCCTGAAACCCCAAAAACTTTGACTTATTTTATTATTATTTTTTTGCACATGAACCCAATTCAGTTATTTGGTTTCAGCTCATTTATGTCTGTTGTCCCTGGAGTTTAGAGTATTATAGTTATAGTTAGTAGAGTTCTAAATAATCTTATATTTAAAAGGAAAACTTAGAAGCAAAGTGAGTGAGTGTTGGGGGGAAAATATGTGTGTCACCATATGCTGCATATTGAAGTTTGGAAGTGAGAACATCTGTATTCTTTCTACTTGCAGGCCTTAAACATACTGATCATGATAATATGTATTATTATAGTATTTTCCATTTTCTCAAGAGAATCTGAAATATCTGACTGTCTAAACAATAGTGTATTGAAGTGTGTGAAAATAAAAGCATACAGCTGTAACTAAGTGATAACTATTCACTGAGAGTGCAAATTGTACTTGTTATCAGTAACACTGGCAGTCGCCACCCTGAATTGTCTGATGCTGTAAAAACATGCGAGCTGTAACCATGGAAACCTTTCCCATGCTTTTCCTTCCCACATGACGTGAACATGGCATCAGAAACACTAGCACTATGGATACCAAATGTCTTAACAGTAATAACACCAAGATGTTACAACTCATGTGCCAGCTTCAGATTGCAGGAAGTTTTAAATGCATATCTAAATACATAAACTCTGCACTGTAACGCATTAAAATCTGAATACATATGTTACATACATGATCAAATCAAAGATTCTGAATTGCCTTAAAACAAAAGATGTTGTTTAGACAGAAAAACATACAGACACTACTCTACGTGCTTCCTACAAAGGAGAATTTATGCTGACTCGTCACGTCCACATTAACTGTCTGCACTCAATTATCATATCTGGCATTAAAGGAGAAATTGTGAGACATAAACTGAGCTGTTGCTGCTTGTATGTGTTGCGAGTTTTAAACAGCTTAAATCATTCTGAATGCACGCAAGATGAGTAGTTGTATAAGCTGAGCGCTTCTTACGCAAAGAAAACAATAAAGCATGACTTCACTTCAGGTCTGTACCAGACCGGTCGCTATGGTGACAGTGTTATGTGTGATTATACCGACACTGCCTCTGCCTTAGGCCAAATGGGCGGTGGAGTGACTTACTGTATGTGTGTGCAGGCTAGAGGGTGGGGCCTGTTTTTCAAAGACTTGCAGTATTTCCCTCTATAGTATAAACACTGGTTGGTAGGACTGGGAAGTGACCTAGTTGCCAAAATATGAACTTTGAGAGGTGGAAAGCATGGAAACTGTTGCTATAGTTAACATTGCATAATGGTAAAGATGAACAATTTTATTAAGAGCTTCTGGCACTTTGTGCATATTACAAGGCTGGTTGTGTGTTAAACCTTTTTGAAAAAAAAAATTAAAATGATCATAACAGTGTGTCAGAAGTTTGAGCTTTTTACAAATGTACCTTCCCTTTTTTGTTGATCATTTTAATAATGTGGGCTGTGTATTTTTAGATTTTTTAAAAATCTACATTTGCAGGTAGCCCCTTATTTCCTTTATTTCCTGTAAGGTTGAAAATCAGTTTCAGATTCTTGTAACTTGCTTGAGATGTACAGTCAGTCGCTGTTAGTTATTTGTTGTCAGCGTTCCATTATTCTTCTGTTTCTTCTGTCAGCTTCTCTAATGTAATTTAATTTCTACATTAACAATTGATCAAATTACTATGTGCACCGTGAAAGGGATAGCTCAAAGTGACAAACCCACAGAGAATTATCACTCGACTCTGCAGCTCTCTGTATTAGCATCTTTCAGTATGTTGTTTTGGTTTTACAGCCCACAACTTTACTGTTTTGGTTCACTCTCACCGCTCTCATCAATCTTGTTCCCAGACGCAATAGTTAGCTATTTTCAGTGAACAAGCTATAAAAACCCACTGCCATGTATCAAACAGCAGACAGACAAAGTAAGCAACTGCTGTGGCTGGTGAACACAAAGCTGTATTTAGCCACTAAGACAGATATCTCCCTCCCTGGAGATCAAAATATAGCTAACAACAGAGTGAATATTGGACTTGCATTTGCCAAGTGAACAGGACTGTGGACTTTTCAAGCAAAAGCAGCAACATTCTCTGCTTCCAGCTTTTAAAATATGAGGATTTGATGCTTTTGCTTGTCTTACATAATAATAAACCAAATATTTTTAGTGTTTTAACTATTGGATGGACAGAGCAAGACATGTGCAGCTTGGAGTTTTTCTCTACTTTCTGACATTTTATAGAGCAAATTAAGAGATAATCAGTAGAAAATACAATCAGTAGATAACTCCAAATGAATGATGATGTGGCTCTGTGCCTGCTCAGTATATAAATAAGCCAATCTTTGCCATATTAACTGTCCACTTCACAAAGTGAATGAATCAGTTTTGAATTTGTACAATTTAACACGTTTTAACACTTTCATGGAGTCTTATCAGTACTGAAAAGGTTTTTAAAGACATCAGATTGAGTGTAGACTTGTGGTTATAGTGGTTGAACCTGTTTAATTGTGCTGCAGATGTATGACGCACAGCACGATGCTTGTTGTGATTTTCAGCTGCATCCTGGCATCATTCACCATCAATTAATGTCATGACGTGTATTTCTTCCTCTTCCTTTGCACAGCGGTTCCATGTAAAAGAAACAAACACCAAACCTAGCAACTACTTTTAAAACATGTTTTTTCCCTTATCCTCTCGGATGCACTGCAATGCAAGCGCAGCCCAGAAACGAAGCCATCCTTACAAGGAGCACTTGAAGGCATCTTAAGGCAATGGGTCAGGGTGTCTATTTATAGACTCAGCCCTTCTCTGTTTCCTCCTGTCTGTTGACTCTTAGCCAGTTTCTTTTGTTGCTCCAGAGCCACTCAGTTCATTTCAGACTTTGTTTTGTTCCAGCAGAGATTTTCCTGCTACATCACTGTATTAAAATGACTCAAACTTTCCAAAGAGAGAGATCAGCATTGAGCTGAGCTGGACAGTAGATGAACAGCGGAGATAGATGAAGTGATGCAGCAAGTGGAAAATAACTCTGTGAGTTCTAAAAATAACGTTTGAGTTGTAAAAATAACTCTGAGTTGTAATCAAAAATCGGCTTCATCATTTGTCTACGTGATGATGGTGCAGGAACATCTGACTAACAAAGGCTTCATATGTAAAGTAAAGGAGCAGAATGATGACTGTTTTCAGAAGATGAAAAGCTACAATCTGAGATAATTAATGCTTTCTTCTGGTCAAGAGACCAGCCCAGTCACAGGACATTCATTTTGAGACATCAGTGTATTTGTTGCTCACTATCGAGATCATTGCTGAGAAGACTGACAGGTTTTACACTGCATTTTAAACTCCAAGTCACCTGACTTGCTTTCAAAAGGGAGTTTTTAGGTGTGGGTGTGTTCATGTGTGACATAGTATCACATTTAAGCATTGCATGTATTCTCCATGTATCTCTTTGGAAGCATCTGGAAAACATATATTTTTTAGATAATCCTAAAGGTGGTATTCTGTCAAGGTTTATTCTAAATTTAGTTAATTGTTTATTTTATTTTGATTAATTAGATTCATGCTTGCTTACGTACTCATTACTTATGTATTATCTGTATGAGACCTTTTCTTAATTGATAATGACTTTTTTGTATTATATATCAATTATTTTTATTTGATTGTTCTAATTAAAAAAGTTTGAGAACCTCAGATAAGCCTTTTCAACTTTTGGCCTCCCCTATGTACATATTCTGTTATCATTTATACTGTTTTGGTAATGTACAATTACAAATGAAATACAAAGTTCTTATAGTATATAGTACTCTATCATCACACAGGGCCTCTATAAAATAAGGCAAATTGATTAGGTGATAATTCTTCTTTAATCTAAATTTAATTTTATTCAGCTTGTCACAGATCAACCGAGGGAGTGAACAGAGGGCTTCAGAGCTCCCGGAGATCAGTTAAAGTTGTGTCATGAGGTGACAGAGTTAATGTGTTCTTCTTTTGGAGAAAAAGGTAGTAATAACAATACCACTGTCACAAAACTAAGTCCAAGGAAGACTTGTTTCTGACTCCTTTGGTGTGTGTGTGTGTGTGTGTGTGTGTGTGTGTGTGTGTGTGTGTGTCAAAAGTGATGTTTATAACTGGCTGTGAATTTTCACAGGACAGGAAGGGAGGAAGTGGAATGAAGGAGGAGAAGAGGGGAGGAAACAGGATGAGGACAGGAAGGAAAGGAGTTGGGCAGGACATGGTGGGATTGAGAGAAAATCCCCCACAGGAATTAAGACAAATGGGTGGGACAGGAAGGAGAACATTACAGAGCAGTACCAGAGGATTTGCTGAGCAAGCATGTTTTGTTTTTTTTGTTTTTTTTTTCCAGCAACACTCTATATTGATCCACTCTGTCCATGTCTGTGGATCCCTTTCCTAATTCATTTTTAACGAGAGCTCTATATTGTCCAGTAGATTCATCAGCATCTGTCAGATTCCCATTTCCTTTGATCGACAAACAGATCAAATTTGAACTGTGAAGGAGTTTCTAGGTCTGTTCTGAGGAGTGTTTGTTGGACAACTCACCATCAAAGGTTTACATAAATATAATAGGGAGAAAGTCTTGTATAATTTCCGGATGATTTCAGGCTCATTGTTGCCTGTTTACATGATTTGGCAAACTACTGTTTCCTAAGAATATGCTTTCACAGTCACAACATTTGCTATTTGGGAGAGAGGTCTGGAACCAGAATATAAATAGGAACTGAGTATGCTATATAACCAAAACCAAGTGCATCGTGTATCTGCTCAAGGTTGCAGACTGTACCATATTTCACACCATATTAACCTCAGTAGTGGACTAAAAAAATGAAAATGGCATATGGTTGGGCACATAGAAAGTCATGATGCATTTATGTCAAAACAGTTCCAAACTCTAAATTAATGAATTAATTAATTCTCATATTTCACCATATCTGTGTAAGGGAATTTTACTCAGAGCAACGCTTTCTTTTTATCATATTCACACAGTTACACATTCATACCTGGAAGCTGCCCAGCACAACCACAGTCTGGAGTAGTTGGCTTTAAGGGCCTTGCTCAAAGGTCATCTCACTGGTGCTAAAGAGGGAGGTCCAAGCACCACGTCATTGACTTTTTCCCACCTAGATTCGTCCTATCTGTCAGAAGCTCGCTTCTCTGACCTTTAGGCCAAGGGGTCATGTAGAGGCTAAGTCATTTCCTAACATGTAGGACAGCGAAGAGGGCACTTTTGATTTTTTCTTTTCCTTTCAAACACGGATATGGTTACCTAGTCGTCACTGTACTGTAGATATCTGTGTGTATGTATAATCCCCCCCAACCCCTTGTTCCTACTAGTCTACTGTATCTACAGTCAACTGTATTTTTCCTCTCGTAAATATTTAGACAACGTGTACACAGAGAGTTAAATGCACTTCATTGCTTTCTGTCTGTATATAAATTCCTGCAATTTACTGCAAACGCAAGCAGTGATTGCATACGTTACTATGGCGACTAATCTTACACAGATGTGTACTGGCAACTCCTCTTCTGTCCCAACAAGCCCTTTCCTCCAAAGTTGCAGACATTTCTTTCTTCCTTTCTTGCTTTAATGACAACCATAACCATCTTCAACCTGGTATCATAACAGAATTTTTTTTTACTAGATTGATTGATGTTTGTATGTTTTTCTTTTTTCTCCCCCCAACTTTTACAAGCTGGAAAAAGACAAGAGAAATGACATGCAGTGGACGCTGTTGGTGTTTATACATTTTAAGTGCCATATTTATAGCCCTCGCTGTGTTTAAAAGCTTATTAAAATAGCTGAATAACTGTACACAGCTGCCAACTGTCACAGGAGACAGCCTGCCAAGTGCGCATGCGCCTACAGTAAAGCGGAAGAACACACCATGTCGATAGAAGACCCATTTTTCGTTGTGAAGGGGTAAGAAATGAACAAATGAACACTTAAAAGCTCAGCGCTGCATCGAGCTAATTCAAGAAATCACGCGTTCAAAGCTGAACTCGGCAGCGACCTGGTGTTTTTTTCCCCTAGGAACAAAGTTACATTAGCGGAGTTAGCCCAAACGGCTAGCTGTAGCCAACTAGCCTCAGCGCTACAAGCTGGTCAGTGTGTTGATGTTTGTTTAGACTAACCAGGATCGAGTAATCCTCGAGATTTGTTTTTGTTTCATCCGGCTTTCACTCCAAACACCGGGGGAGCTTTGGGGCTCTGTTGGGAGGCAGTTTGCGACGCCTTGCGAAGTTAGTGAAGGATGTGAAATGTAGCTTCTGTTTGTTTTGGTTAAAAGGGAGGGAGGGAGGGAGGGGGGGTTGCTGCAGAGCTCAGCTTGACAAACAGCCAGGTGTCTCAAGGGTGAAGTCAACTAGCTAACAGTTGCTATGTCGTTAAAGTAATGTGTTACTGTGTGTCTGTGTGTGTGTGTCTGTGTGTCCAGGGAGGTGCAGAAGGCCCTCTCTCGTGCTCGGGGCCTGTTTGATAGATGGGAGGAACTGTTGCAGGATGGGACGCAGGTGAGCAGCCCCCCCGCCCTCATCGCCACCTCAACAATATCACTGCCCTGAAACTATGAGCCCCCCGAGAGTCACATAAACACACCGTAAACCAGAAGGCAGCATCTAAAGCCCGAGTCTGTGGTGGCCAAGAAATGTCAACACACACACACACACATCAGAGTTAGAAAGAAACACTGTAGTTGAATGAAACACAAGGGGAAAGGTAGACTTAGTCAAACCTGACATGAGTAAACATGCTGCAAATATAGAAGCAGTGCTAACTGTACTAAGGTTGGCATTATATCATATTTTTAAAGTTAGATACAATGCTAGTATAAAAACATACCCAATACCTATTTCAAAACCATGGCAAAAGGGGAAAATCAGTCTGTTATATGTTAAAAATGCAGCATTCCTGTAATGATGGCAGCACATCTTTAATCATATTATTACAACTACTGCTGCCCCTTTAAATCTAGATGCTGCAAATGTTGTATTTTTCCTTTGTTGTCCAGTTGTTCCTCACTGCAATGACTCAAGTCCTACATGTGAACCAGTTCTGACAACATGCATCTCGATGTTGGGGCTTTTTGTTTGCAATGCTCACGGTCTGCTTCCAGACCACCACCATCCACCACTCCATAGTTTGAGCATGACGTTGTGAAAACAGAATAGCTTCTCCGGGCAGTTGTGTGGTTGGGATGAAAATCTGCTTGCATTGAAGCTGAGTAGAATGTGTATACCACATGCATAGTTAGCGAGTGTCTCTTGGTTTTTTTGTGGTCTCAGGTTAGTCGTGATGAGCTGGACTGGAGTACCAACGAACTGAGAAACTGTCTGAGGGCTATAGACTGGGATCTGGAGGACCTCAGCGAGACCATCAGTATCCTTTTTAAACAGAGAAAACGTTTTCCCTCGTCCTCACGACCCATAGATTCACATGACCATCAGTATTTTTAAAACAAACAGATGCTTTGTGTCACTGGCCCACCCCCTTCTTCCTTTATCCGGTCCACTTATTCAGGAGATGTGTTAACCTTCTAAAGACCCGTGACATTTTACTTACTTGATAATTACAGGGTGTGCACAACGTCTTGAAAGTTTTAAAAATGCTTAAGTTTAATTGTCATCTTCCTCCTTGAAAAACACTTGATATTCCCTGATGTAAACCAAAAATCTTTTAATATTTGGAATGCAATGATCCCACCGCCATATTTGGTTGCGGTCTTCTGACATTGAAGTTAACAAGCATTAAATATTCATGATTAAAACATGGTACAGTTAAAGTGAATTTGACCCACATGATAATCAAGCAAAGATCAGAAATATAAAAGACTCTTTAAGTAGTAGTAGCCACTGAGTAAGTCAGTATTATTTATTTTTTTTAGTATAATCAAGTTATGTTTGAAGCGATAGTACCCTGAGCAGTTGGAAAAAGTACATTTTAACTTACAGCATTTGTTATGTGTCATGTTTTCACATTAGGAAGACAACATTAAAATGCTGTTTCCTTGTGACTTTACAAAACTGCTAAAGAGATGTAGTCAGTTAAATTTGTTGGGATATTACTGATAATCTACCTTTTACTTCTGGTTTCTTTTTTTAAACCTCTTTGTCTCCTTACACATTTGTACATATGTTTAATAAATACATTAAAAGAGGTCTGAAAGTGCTGCAGAGATTAAAGTACACAAACCATCTGTTGGGACCTTAACTGGCTCAGATATCGTGGAGTCGAACCCGGGGAAGTTCAAGCTGGGAGACAATGAACTTCAGGAGAGGAGAGATTTCGTGGAGCGGACCAGGAAATCTGTCCAGGTAAACTGCATTAAAGATTTTTCTAGCTTGTTGTTTTCATCTCACACAGTGCTGTAGTCCACTATTTTATCTTTAGTGTTATTTGAGCAAACTCTGAATGTGTAGAGTGCTTTTGTAAATAGTTTTTTACCTCTGCACAGAATGTGTATGTTTTATTTTGAAAGGTGTTACCATTGGTTACAAGTGGTCATATTGGAAGAGGGACCGTTGCATAAACATTGCCTGGAAGGCCTCTATTGTGTTTTGGCAACTGGTGTTTCTAATAAAGCAAAAAGTCAAAGCAGCAGCTCCTGTAACTGAAGCAGAGTAACTCGTGTGTTCTCACAGTGTTTTTATTCTAAGGAGCCATATTGATTATGCATTAATACCTGTCAGCTGCTTTACCTGAAGCGCAGCTGTTGAGCTCCTGACTGAATACAATCAATGTCTGCCGTGTTGGCACAAAGGAAATTATGAGTCACTTTCCAGCACATGAGTCTTTGCAAGCAAAGGTAACATCCTTAAATAGATCTGAAGAAAACTGAGTCACCTGAACCAAAGAAAAGAGCTTCACTGAGAGAAACAAAAGACCCACTGACATTTGATTGATGATTTTCCAGCTGACGAATCTGGGACAACAGCAGAGAATCTCATTAATGAAACCGTCTGCACCGAGCTGTGTTTTTAAAGTGATTTCTGCTACGATTGTGAAACATTGTGGAGTGAGAGTTGTAAATCCGTTTGTGTGTCTGTCTGTCTGTGTGCGTGCAGGAGATGAAGGATCATTTGTCCAGCCCTTCTGCTGTCGCTCAGGCAGAGAAGAAGAACAGACAGGTTGGTGGAGGTTTAAGCATACACACTTTACTGGGTGAAATGTAATGAATTAGAGATACATGATTAGTGCCAATATGATACAGCTATTTTGGCTTCCCTCAATCAAAACCATACTTGCGGTGTCATGGTGGGCTCATGGTCTACAACAGAAAACACATAAGAGCGATATCAAAACAAGAAAGTTGTGCTGATCCTACATGGGTCAGCAATGAGTTCACCCTAAATGAAAGGTCAAATCCAAAATGTTTCCACACTTATGACTTAATTTTTCCAGCACTGAGATTACTGCATGGTTCCTCTTTAGGACCAACGTGAACCAAATGAATCAAATGAGGATTGTGTTTGAGAAAAATAATATTCAGGCTGTTATATTCTCTAAGGTCAAGCACACGATGTGCTCTGGAACAACTGCTCTGGAGTGCAAGGCTCGTCGTTTATTTGAACTGTGAATTCAAACATATTGTTAAAGTTGAGCTATACACTTTTTATAGAATTAAGTTATATAATTCCCAACTCAGTTGCACTTAAATCAGGCAATTTCACTTCACGTTTGTTCATGTGAGCATGCTAAGTGCAGAATTTAAACATACCTGGAGTTTTTGTTACTACAGGGGAACTGTGGTGAGAGGACTTTGAGCAGTTTGGAGTAACTTGTCATTTAAAATCACCAGCTGAAGTGTGGCCTATCATCCGTGTTTGTTTGAAGTCAGCTTATTTCTGACAGCTTGACTGATTCAGTCATTGCTTATTTTAAGATATGTTTCACACTTGAGCTGATGTGTTGGCAGGTCGCTCTGACACGTTCCCATCTGATAGAAAAATTTAAATCGTTGCAGCAGCTTGTGATTTGCAAAGTGCTGTAGTCAGTAGCACACACAACACACAAACACAATCTCTTTTTTTTTTTGGCTAATCTTATTCCTTATGTGTGTCTTTGTACAGGCTCTGCTGACTTCATCAGGCCACGACAGGTCATCAGGGCTGGAGGCTCATATGGTGTCTGCAAACTCCAGATACATCGAGGAGCAGCAGGAACAACAGCAGGTAGAAGAAAGAAAAAGTGGGGTTTGATTTAGGAAAAGGAGAACGGAGTGAGTGTTTTATTATCTATTTTAGAGAGTAATTGAAATCAGAGTATGAAGAAAGTGTAAAGAAAAGACTGCAGCAGCATGTTAGTGACCAGAGTGACCAATGGAAAGTCACATTTTCCAGCATCTCACATCACGCTGTGTCTATGTAAAACAAGACTTCATATAAACTCCCATGTGAGAGCAACCTAGCTGTCCGACTGCAGCTCGAAAACGTTGCAATGGTCGTTTTTATTAGGTTATGTTAACAGATGAGGAGGAAGATTTAATCAAAGGCTCACGTTGCAGGAATAGAAAATGAGCACGGTGAGTGAGGGATCCCTGCTGCACTCCTTTTTATAATGATGAGGTAGACGAGATGTGCTGCGCAAAGTGTCATGCTGTGAATGAAACAAAAAAAAGGGTTAGATCTACGCGCAAAAAGGTTATTTCCAGTGTCAGAGTCTGAGCTGTTGGTTTCTGTTTCCCACGGTGATAAATGATGAAACAGTTTGTTCACACATCCTGTGTCAGGTTGTGGTTTTAGTCGGAAGCGAATGAAAAACCATTGTGCCTGTTCACACCTTTGATTCAATGATAGAAGAGTGTATTTCTGCGCTCGGGGAGCTTCATCAGCTCTTCCAACTCAACAGTATATATGTGTGTGTGTGTAGCTGATCATGCAGGAGCAGGATGAGCAGCTGGAGTTGGTGTCAGGCAGCATCAGAGTCCTCAAAGACATGTCGGGACGCATCGGGGACGAGCTCGACGAGCAGGCTGTGTGAGTGTACACCCACACGCGGAATCCTGCCCCACAATCAGATGTTGCATTACTCCCTCGCTTCTTTATTTCACCTCTTCACCGCCTGATTGATTCTTAATATCTGAAATAATTTTGCGTAAGTCAAGACAAATAAGAAAATACATTCTACAGATTACCTCAGAATAACGGACCCCAAATACTTCGTACCTCTCTCCTTGTGTAGTGGTGGATTGTCAAGCGGTCAATCATCATTACTGTTATGCGAATAGGCAGATTTATTTAATAATGTATCTGATTCATGTACATGCAGATATATAGATATTTTAATTAAAAGACTTTCATAATTTGGTGTCACCCCGCTCAGTAACTTAACGAGGACCCCCTGAGGGTTGGGGAGCTGCCGTTGAAGACCCAGGAATATGTTGACAGACAGAAACTTAATTAAGAACTATTTTTAATGGATTAATTGTTTCAGTCATTTTTTGCAAGACAAAAAGACAATTGATTCCTTGTGTCTAGCCACGCGATTGAGGTTTCGCTGCATTTTCTTTGTCTTATGTGACAGTAAACTGAACATCTTTGTCGTTTGAACTGTTGGTTGGACAACACAAGTCATTTGAAGATGCCATTTAGGGCTTTAGGAAATTATGATTGTCCATTTACAGTTTTACCTGTTACTGAGGTGATAAAACTGCTGTTCAAGAAAATAATTAGCAGATAAATAATCATGAGTAACAACCCAAGTCCTTTACCTTCAAAGAAAAAGTGTATTTTACACCACTGAATGACCACATGTCGCCTTCAGCTCAAAGCAAGACATTCTTCTTCTGGTGAATGTGGGAAATCATTGTAACATTTAAAGTAGAGCAGTCAGTCAGAGGGTTAGAATCCCTTCGCTGTGTAGTAATAAGAGTTTTAAAGGCCATGTCTGAATAATTAAGCCTTTTTAATGGCTGCTTTGGAGCTCCTTTGCCGTAGTATTTTTTTTTTTTTTTTTTTGCTTTTTTAATGGAATATTCTGGTCCTTTCTCCAGAGGACGACAGTGGAGGTAGAACATTTCTTTTATTTGCTCTGAGTACGATCCCCATAAACGTTTCCTGTGACTTGTTTCGTCAACAGAAGGGTGACTCAACAAATCGTACACGCGCGCGTCTTCAGGAAGTAGGACGAAAATGATCTTTCTCTCCTTTCAGCCTTGGTAAACAACAAGGATGACTAAATACCCCCATGGAAACACACAGGGCTGAGCGGGAGAAACACAGCAACGTACGCAAACTATATCACCTTTTATTCAGCAAACACTGACTCACACGATGTCACAGTGAAGTCACGATAAATTATTACCTGCAGACTCCATCATCTTTGAAGCAGTTTAAACTTTACTCTAGCTCCACCCTCAGGACAAAAGTTTTTAGACATTTTTAGCCCCACGCTCTGTGAATAGCAAACTTCAGTCAGTATATCTCCTTCATCCAATGGACCAATAAACTATTGCAGGATGTAATAAAACTGTGGCCTTGAAGGGTGCCAGCAATCCTTTAGAGTTTTTTTTTTTTTTTTTGTACATCATTCAGACACGCACACCACAATTCTCTTCCCATAACATCACGTAGAGCTGGAAATGTCTACAACGGCCAAGGGCACTTACTTGTTTTTAGTGTTTAAATAAGTTTCAAGTACCGTTTTAGTTGCAAAGTAGAGAAATGAGTGTGTACTGATATGCCTCCATGGTGTTTGGCGCTTGGCGTTTGCCACAGTGACATTTTTTGATGGTGCTTTTACTTTAAATGACTGTGCGCTTCTCTTCTCTCTTCAGTATGTTGGGGGATTTTGGGGATGAGATGGACCAGACATCATCCCGCATGGACTCCGTCCTAAAGAAGCTGGAGAAGGTGTCTCACATGACCAGCAGTAAGTTAACACACACACACACACACACTCACACACATACTGAGAAAAGTCCTTCAAAGTGTGAATTCAGTCTTATTGACTGCACGAAGTCTGGGAACTGTAATTTGTGAAGTGCCATTTCAGACTTTTAGGTGGATTTACTTAAAGCTTAGTTTGTGCTGGGAATAGAAATCAATGATACCCTGAAAGGATAATTATTAGTTTAATTACTTGAAATATGTAAAATTTTGCCAAAATCCAAGCAACAATTATTTCCAGTTCCACTCCAAAATGTGACCCTATGAAGCACCCAAAAACTGATGAAAATAATCCATAACCCCCTTCTGGAAATACTCCTATCCCCCATTTTTGTCTATAGTAAAGTTAGAATATCGATACTGTTGTGAGTGTGGTTTATAAGAAGCTCGAGTCAGCAGCTGGTTAGCTTAGCTTAGCACGAAGACTGTAGAGTTAGCTTTGTGTAAACATTCAAAAATCAGCAAGAAAACACAAGAACCCACTCCTTTAATATTCTCAGATATCTTCACTTGTTTCTCGTATGCTCATATACTCACTGCACGTCCCTCAGGTCGCAGACAGTGGTGTGCTATCGGCGTGCTGGTCACCATCATGATCGTGGTCCTCATCCTCTTCTTCGCTCTCTGATACCAGTGACCTCTGACCTTCCGACTATGTTCAGCGACCTCTGCCTGTTTGGACGGATAGTTGGACAAAGACAGGACGAGGGACGTGTCCCTCCTTCTTCCCTTCCCGTCCCACCCTTTCTTCACACTTGAGGAAACTGGTGACCCGCAGTGAGAAGTCAGGATGTAATCCTCCTCTCTGCTTTCAAATGATTCTTCTCTGCTGGCTTCTACCAGCAGAGCGGCTTAACACATGGAAAAAACAAAAAAAAAAAACCCAAAAAAACTGGTGGTATTATGAATTTTATACTGGTGCATTTCAGTTGTTGGAAGTAACGGTACTGAATGGGAGGGTCGGGACAGGAGGCTGCTGCTGTTGGGTTAAAATCACTTTAGGCAATCAAGATGCATTCAGGAAATTTTAGCGTCTATCACCATGAACATCAGGGTTTGAAATTTACACCCAAAACCTGATCAGTGGTAGTAAAATGTGTCGTTTTCATCATCATTAATAACGTTTGCATGACCCTGCACTCCGATGAACCACAAACTTCATCTATTTTTTAACTAAATAGTTTTATAGGAGTGAACAGACAGTGATTCTTGGCAGCTGCCAGCCAAAAAGTAGTTTTTGGATAACTGATAAATACGGATTTATCGATTCTTTCAGCCATTTGTGTTTTAAGCTTACAGGAGCAGCGTTGGGTTGATGGGGAGGGGGTGTTTCAGTGTTGCCTTAAATATATTTTTATATTGTAAAACGTGCCGTATGTTTCTGTGCCTACATGTGAATCAGGGTGGCGATGTAACACCAGGAGAACGGGCAGCCCTAGCTACAAGTCTACAGGTTTTCCTTCCGGTCCCACATCATACCAGCTGATTTCACTCACTCAACTCTTCCTCGTCAGAGAAACGTGTCAGTCACCTGTGAAATCAGCTGCTGCGGTGTTTGCGGTCAAAACAAAACAACTTGTAGACTCATAGTTGGCACGACACAAGGCTGCCCATCCCTGACACGAGATGCCGCCGGTTCTGCTCCGCTGCCCGCTTTGTCACAAATGTATAGATTCCCGGAGCTGCGACCAGCGGACAGAAACGGTTCATTTCCTGCCCTGATTGTGATCGGTCTCGGTGAGGTGAAGTCAGGTCTGCAAGCCAGCCGCCTTCGCAGCCAACCCCCCCACCCCCCACCCACCCCTCTCCCGCAGGCTGTTAACCACACGATTGGCTGACGCTTTGTTACTCTCACTGGGTGATGAGAGACAACCTTGGCTCAGAGCGAATGGGTTTGCCTGTTTTATTGAAAAGCTTTAGCTAATGAGAGGACGAACAGTTGCTGGGCAGGATGTCTCCGCTCGCAGTCCAGATTTAGGCTTGCAGCTCCCTCTGCTGGAGGCCATGGGTCATGTTTCTTTGTGTCATGTCAGGTAACGCTGCCCACGCTAGGGGTGTGTTGCAGTGTTGTATAAATACAAACTATGATCCTTTTAAATTTGTGTGTAAATTGACATGATTCCTGTAAAAAAATGCTTTATGCAGTCGTATTTTTTAATCCCGTGTGATCCAGGTTTTCTTTCATGGTTTTTGCTTTTGTCAACCAGTTAATAGTTACGTCCGACTTCCCCTTTTTTTTGTCACTAAAAGAGACAAAGGTCAGATGTTCAGACTGCTTCACTTTGCTGAATTTCCTGGCTGCCTGAGGGCTCTTAATCCTGTTCTCTCACTAGTTAGCTGTGTGCTTTTAATGTGCTTTTATATAATCAAGCCCTCATTCCTTAAACGCTTCAGTGGGGAAAATTAACTGAATACGTGGAAAATGGTTGCAAGCATAAATGAAGTACTCTTGTGGTTTTCACTCTCTGTCATGAGTCACCGTGAGACGCAAAATAGAGGTTTGTGAAGGTTAAAAGCATCTTGAAACACTGAAGGATTTCGACTATACAGTACACCATATTTTTTTTTCTGTGTAGTTGAGGCTGTAATGTGCTTTTCTGTTTGGATTTCACACCATGATACTGTAACACATCTGTATGAGAGAGTGCTGTAGCGAGCTCAGTCTTTTTGTATTTTTTGTTTCCAGATCTGGATGTAAAAGATTCGTTTGAAGCTGATTTTATAGCATCGAGGCACAAAAAAAAACCTTCAATCTGATCACAGAAGTCACTCTGATGTTAATCCAAAGATCACTGTTATTTAGCAGATCTCATCAGTAAGTTTCTCTGAGCCAAACTTTTCCCAAGTACATTTTTTCAAAACTTTGTTCATTTGATTCATTTTTATCGTCTTGACTCGCTTCTTTGGTGAGGGGGGGGAAAAGGTATCAGAGCCTCGAGATCATGTCAGTTATTGACTTTTGGAAAACATTAAGCAAACCTGCGAACTGACTGACTGAAGTGCCAATGATCAGAATATGATTTATTCTGTTTAACCAGCCGCCCACTACAGAGAGAAGCTTTTGGCTGTCAAGTTTTTCTTCTGAATGTAACCAAACTTTTTTTTAAACTGTTGTTTTTTTTTTTAACCAAACATCATTTGCTGGTGAAACAGTAAAGACGTTGGGAGGATCTGAATGTCCAAAACGTTGTACAGTACTGACTGCCATTGTGTCCTTTAATAGCAAATGTGTGTCTGCAGTGTTTCCGACTCTTAACGGGAAAGAAAAAGAAAACGTTACATAAAATGAACGAGATGATTGTTTTCTTACTGGCATCCAGAGATTTCTGAAATTGTACAGTGAGGTTTTAAGTTTCATTAAAGCTGTTGGACATGAAGCGACTGGACATCAGTGGTGATTCTTAACAAGGTTTTTAAACGTGAATACATCTATGTTAACAATTGTAGCTTAGTTCCCCCGCTGAATACAGTATTTTTCTGTCTCCAGCTCCCTCAGTGATTTGTACTTCAGGTAAAATCTTTCACCTAATTGCAGGTGTTACAGTTTTAATCGAGGGACCCCTCTTCAAAGATGGAAATAATCCTACTTAGAGCAGAACCATCATGTGAAATTAAATTTACTTTAGCTGTAATGAGCAGAGCACGAGTCCCTGGTGGCTTTATGAGGAAGGAGCTGTGAAAGCAAGTGGGCAGCAGTCCGGAGTCCGACTCGTTCAGACTTGGCAGCAGACGTCTTGTGAAGCTCTGCAGGAGTGAGAGACTCTGACAGGATCACACTGACATCAGCTGCTCAGTGATGAGTTCATTGAAATCGAAAAGTACTTATTCTCACACAGTTTGCCTGTTGCACTACATGTGTAACAGATTCTGAAAGATTCTTGTTTTTTAAGAATAAATGAATTAATCAACTTTTTTTTTTTACTAAGTTTATTCACTCTCCGGGATGATCGACTGGAGTTTCTATTGAACAGAACAGTAAGTAAAATAACGTTTTACACTGAGGCTGAAAGAAGAGCCCTGCTATCAGACAGACAGAAATTTAATTGTAACTATTCTGATAATTAACTGTTTACATCATTTCAAAAATGCCAACAATAGCTGGCGTCTGTGTGCTTTATTTAATTGTAAATTCAATATCTTCATATCTATCACAGTCGGCTTTTTGTAATTGAGAAGAGCTATTCATTGTTTTTATAGGAGAAAAGATTTGTTGATTGTCATTACAGGTATGTGAAATAAACTTTTTAGTCCCCATCTTTGTCCAGCCTTGAATTGGGTTGTGACCAAAAAAAAAACTTGATTATTCAGTACGAATTACAGCACACCTTACACACAAGTTTTATTTCAAACTTCAGTTTCACCAACATACAAGCCAAAACTATATGATAATGGAAGAATATGGTGGCCTATCATTCTATGATACTGAACCAAAGTTTGTTTGTGAGGGCTGAGCTTCCTGCCTGTGCAGGTCGGCTTCCAGTGCACATGTAACTTCTCCCATCCAAAGTGTTTAGTCGTAAATTTTGGATAACTGGTTTCATATCTATCTGAAGAAGATGAATTGGTGGAAGAAAACTCACCGACTGGGACCAAAACAACAAAAACCTCTCTTGGTCTGGTATGGCCAGTAGATTATGATGGCTAATGTTTGTTCAAGTACTCGATATGTACTGGTGACTTAGTGACCCTTGTGCTTCTGTCACAATGTTTTAGCCTGTAACACAAACACTGAAATGCTTGTTGTCTTTATTAGCAATGGCAATGTTAGTGCTGGTTGGGTCCTTATTGTTTCTCTAGTGCCACCATGAGGTTGGTGTCTCAGCAACAAATCTGGTACACGTTCAAGTCCTACTCCCACTCAATAATAACAACAACTTCGGTCAGCACTTGACTTTCCATCCAGTTTGGTTTATGTCCTCATTATATACTGCCAACGTTTAGACCGAACACCTGCAGAGCAAACAAATCCCATCAGCCTCAGCTGTACTTTCTGTGCACGTTAGCATGTTAACACACTGAACTAAGATGGCGAGCAGGGTGAACTTTAAAATCAGCATGTTGGTTTTGTCACTAGAAGCTTGTTAGCATGCAGCCATTAGCATTTAGCTCCAGCCTCACAGAGCTGCTAGCACGTGGGACGTCTTTAAAGCAGCCGATTGTGGAGCGTCTTTGGAAAATTCAACAATATACCATTAGTCTGTTATTAACAGTTATAGAAGTCACATATTGTCACTGTAAAAGATATTAAATGGAACATAACATCAGCTAAAACTCCATCACCATCTCAGGTCTCTGGAAAGGTAAATAAAGACTCGACACAGCCGTAAGGTCAATCCTGTTTGTTAAAAACCTTTTTATTAAGATATTCAGATTTTTTTTCCTCATTTTTAATCATCAGTCTGGTTTCTTTTTCTCTTTACAGTAGTTAATGTGCAATTATCTTTATTACTGGGTCACAGTTAGGAATTCACAAAGTTATTGGCACTTGGAACACATGGGGGAAAAACACTGGCATGTACACGGGGCAGGATGGGGCAGCGGGGGTGCGGGGGTGGTGGCGCGAGGGGGCATCGGGGCAGTTGGTTGAATGGGGAGGCGGGGCGGGGCAGGGTAAAACACGGCAGGGCTGGGGTTAAGGTCTGGGGGGAGGGTGGGGAGTGTGTGTGTGTGTGTGTGTGTGTCTGTTTGTGTGTGTGTGTTGGGGTGAGGTTGGGTATTTTCTTTGACATCAGTAGACGCTACTGCATTGTTTTTGTTTATATATATATTTTTTTTATCCTTTGTCGTTTACTTCCAAAAGCTCTTATTTCACTTTTTCATTTTTCTGGGTTATGAAGAATAATAAAGAATAATACCTCATGCTGCGAGTGCACATCTAACAATCAAACTTCGATAGTGCTTCTATGTCATAATGTACAGTTTATATATTTATATATTTATAGTGGAAAAACGAGAAAAAGAAAAGAGTTCTGCAGAGTATTTTCACCCAACAACACCAGAGACAAGGAAGAGAAGGAATAAAAAATAGTCATTCACGGTTGCTATGATCATATATAAGCCCAGCCCCCCCTGTTCTGTAGTATGATTCTGAGGTAAGACTGTTGACATGGACTCTCGACTTGTGTCCCGTTTCTGTAAAAACCCTGCGCTGTAATGCATTCAAATGGTCCAAGAGCGCTCTGCTGAGGCTCCTGGGTTTGTTCCTGAAAAACAAAAATGTACCTGCTTTGTAACGGCAGCCACAGCAGTTCAGAAGCTGCTTGCAGCGCTGAGATATCTGTGGGGATTAAGGTCTGCTATGGCTGAGAGCTCCCGAGGTAAACTGGTACTTTTTTTTTTTTTTTCTCCTTTTTTTTTTAAACTGCATCAGTGACATGAAGACACGCACACGCACGTCCTGCAACACATCCTGAGAGTCTGCAGGTGTGTGTGTGAGCTTCTGTATCAGAGGTTTGCCTGTTTTGTATTCATTTATACATATACAGTATTTTATATATTTATATATATATATATATATATATATATATATATATATATATATATATAAAATATGAGAGTGTGTTTTGTCTCTGGTGTGTGGGGATTTGGGAAAGAGCGGAGTAAATGTTTCTGGATAGAAGACTACAGACCTGCAGACGGCAGGAAAAGAGACTCGCGGAGCTTAAGGGGATAGGTGGGACGAGGGCTGATGAGGTCAGGCTGCAGCGCAGAGGAAGATGAGGAGGAAGGCGGCTGAGCGGAGAAGAAGGGATGGAGAGGGGAGAGATAAACGATGAGGATTCACCTCTTGATCACCGTCTTGATTTCAGAAAGAGTCTCGCATCCGCTTCCCTCGCTCCTCTGTTCTCAAGTTTAGCCAGTTTTTAAAAACGTACTTCACAACGACTCCCGACAATCCTCCAATTTGTCAGTAGGGTCCCTACACAGGAAAGATCCACCCTCTGTTTACGACAGTTATTGGTACTGAGTGCTGAATTTTTGCCCCTTTTATTGTAGTCATATGCCCTGGCCACTTCTAAAAGAAAAAAACTGCATGTAATGTGACGCCTTACCCTTTTAGCATCTTTCAGCAAATTGTTTTGGTTTTACAGTCTACAGCTTTATTGTTTTGACTCACTATGGTCAGTGTTGTCTTGCTTTTTCAGTGAAAAGCTTAAGATTCATTCCTGAATGCTAACTGTTCAGCACCAGACGGAGGACAGACAAAGTTAGCGACCAGCTGGTGAGGACTGTTTCAGTCATTTCACTCTGGAGTCGGTGGACACAGAGCTGAAAGCGTAGTAAATATTGGACTTTAACATTCAACCGTTGGCCAGAAACATGATGACAAATGAACGCTAATACACCGAGGATTTGCTGTTCAGTGTTTGACACAGCAAAGTGTTTGTGTGTGTGCGAGGGTGGATTTTTCCTTTAACATTTTGACTGGGTTCAAAGAAAAGGGGGCAATACCACCTTCACACAGATGATACAAGTCAAACCCCACAAAGATTCTGCTGGAATTAATAAGTTGAAAAGTGTTTGTGCTTGTTTGGATCGAACCAATCATTAAACGTTTGTTGGGTGAACGTACTTTTGTTGGTCATTTTTGTGGGATTCTTTTTTTTTTTTTTAAAAAAAGACCCGGAAATGATCAGAAATTCACTTCATGCCAATTTCCAGATCTGTGTAGGAAAACCTGTCTGAATCAACCCCTCACCCATCTGAACTCTCCCCCCTTCCCACCCCCAATTCAAATAGGAGAGTTTGCACAGTCTATGCTCCCACTTCCCACTCGTGGGGAGGGGGGCGGGGGGCAGGTCGATGGGCACATCGTCATCATCATCATCGTCATCATCATCTCTACAGTAAACAACAAATGTCATAAAGAGAGAGAAGAGAAAACAAACATACAAAATAAAAAAAGGGAATAATAGTACAAAAAGATAAAAACAACAAAAATAAGGAACTTACAAAAAGAACCCTCACATTACATCTCGATCCCCCCCCCCCCCCCCCCCCCCCCAAAAAAAATAAAGAAAATAAACAAAAAGTTCCACTTCTGACACCAGCATCCAAACCACAGACAAGAAGTGACATAGTGAGCGTGCTCAGAAAGGTGCAGAGGGCTTTGGCTCCCCGGGACAGTTGAGCACTCGCCCAAAGGTGCTTTGTTTTAGTTTTTTTTTTCTTTTAAGATTATCTCACTCTCTCCTTGTCACTTTTGTTCCTCTCTGCGGATCGGCAGCCGAGACGGAGATCAGGAGTGAAAAACAGATGGACGGAGTCGTGGATGGACGAGTCGAAGCACAAAAACAGTTGCGGTGCTCTTTTTTTTGTTTTGTTTTGGAAGTCATGTCAGCAACTTTCAATCTGCTGACAACTTTATTTGGCATCACGGCCCACGTGCAGTGGACGTTTTTTTTTTTTTTTTGCGGGTTGGTGTCTTGTGTCAGATTTGTAAAATGAGCAGCAGAAGCCTCCGTCGGCCTGCTGTTAAGGTGCTCAGATGAATACAGTGATCGAGACTCTTTCGTTACAATCGTAGCTTGTGTGGGATCACTGCTTCTTGGGATCTCGCCCCCTCTGGTGGCATTGGCATTTACTGCGGCTACTGAGCCCCCCCCCTTTTTTTCTCTGAGCCTCAGTAGCAGCATTTAGCCACCAGGTGGCGTCTGAAGGAGAAGAAACATTCAAGCAGCAGTAGCTTATTCTTTGCGGAAAAGCTGGTTCGAGAACCAGGTCAAGTAACCTTACTTTGGGTCGATTTCTTAAGAAAGTTTATGCAAGCTTGGCTGATAAATGTACATCTGTCGTCACAAGACAATGGGTAAGAGATTTTTTTTTAAAAACAGACATTCAGACTTGTAGCCTTAAAATGATGTGAGCCCAGCAGTGTTTCGTTTGTGTGGACTGTCCGTCCATCCATCCATCAGTCGGTGCATCCGCCTGCTTTCTGCAGTCCCTGATCCCGCCCCGGCAACAGCTGCAGTGCAGTAAAAACCAAACATCTGGTCCAGCATTAAAAGCCCAACCCTCAACCCTCCCGCCCGCAGCACCTCAGTCATACAACAATCGCAATGCAAAAATATGTGGTTCTCTTTCTCTAAACTATTTTACAGCTAACCATGTCTCCACTTTGTCTTTTTGTCATTTTCTTTTTTACACAACTTGGCAACTCTACGTACACGTGTTAATGTTGAATTATTAGTAGCATCTGTCTCAAAATAACTCAAAGACTACAGTACACTAGCTCAAATGTAGAAAAAAAAACAAACAATAGCAACAGAAAGTGAAACGTAAAAAAAAAAAAAAAAAAAAAGTCTAAAAGAAACATTTTGAAATGTGTACAAAGCTCTTCTAAAAGCGTGACGCCTATCGCTGCTCCGGCCCCGCTTAGCTTTTCATCGTAAAACTGTGCTCAGACATAGCTGCCCTACAAAAAGGCAAAAAATCTGAAACCTGTGATGACTTCTAAAAGGTCAGAGGTCACAGGTGGGTTTTATATCTCATTAAAAAAAAAGAAAGAAAAAGATCATCTGTGATATACAGCCCATGGTTGCTGGGCTTAGCAACTTTCATTGTTCAGTTTCATGTTTCAGTTTTTGTGAGTGTTCAAAACTTTCTGAAATCTTTATGGAAAAAAAAAAAAAAAAATCATTCTCTCCGTCCTCCTCTCCCAGCTACCAGCTCATAACTTTCCCTCCAAATCAAAAAAAGAGGAAATAAAACAGACACAGATATTGCAAAGAAAATATCCCTTTTGCTGTGCTCCTTTGGAGTACACCAAACTTCTCTAAAATGCATCTTCAGAGCCGGGCATGTGGAGCCCACCAGTTGGAACCTGTGTGCCGACAACCCGAGGCCCCGGGAGAACGGGCCGAGCAGCGCCAGACAGACGAAATTTGGACAAAAAAGCTTGTTGGAACCGCCTTAACCCTCAACAATCACTTCTACGGTCTTTTCAAAATCTTGCACAGTGACACAAAAATAGTACAAAAGACTTTCTACGTCGCTCTTTCCTGCCTGCATTAGAAGATTAAAGCTCAACAACTGGGGTCTAATGCTGCTGCTGCTACAGTGGTTCCCTCCCTGTGTCGTCCCCACACGGGATTGTCAGATGAATCTAAGGCCTCACCAGATTACACATAAAATGACACATATATAAAACTCCTTCCTGCAACTAATGATTAGAATTACTGGCACTTATGTTTTCTCGATAAATTGTTGGGTCCAGAAAATGTCTAAGAACTGTAATAACATGCCCCGCAGCTTCGCTTAGAGGTCTTCAAATTGCTCGTCTTGTGTCACCTTGTTTTGACGATATTCAGTTTATCCTCGCGGAGCATATTTATATTTGGCACCAAAGTGGGAGCCGGTGATTTTCAATTACGAAAATCCAACCAACTGTTGTTCATAAGCTAATCATCTGATCTAATTATTTAATGAGTGTTATTATTTGAAAGAAACAATCCGAGAAGGGAGCATTATGTTGAGAAGCCCTGCATTTAGATATGATTTTGAGGAGCGGGGGGTGTCACGAACACAAAAGGTTGGGAACCACTGTACTACTGAATCTGATGCGCGTCCACACTGCTGGTTAATATCGGGCTCCTGCTAATTAAATTACCCAGGTATTTGTTTTTCCTGGTCTGTTAACTGCTGACTGCAGATGTCTTGGGTTCAACATAACGCACTGACAACAGCTGGCCATAATGACTGCCAATGAGGCCAAAATCACCTCAATGCTCGCAGTAAAAATGTTTTCACATTATCGTATTGCAGTGCTTAAAAAAAAAAAGACACTGGGGTAAAACATTCAGCCAAATGTGTTTCAGGACATAAAGAGATTTTTTTTTTGTCTTCTTCACAGATATTTAGTGCAATTTCAACTTTGTGGGCGAAATCAAAGCTCGTCTTCTTTGTCATCCGGACAAGTTTTGGAAGCTTTATTCTTTATCTGGATCCCAAAAAAAAAAAAAAAAAGGTGCCTTGTCTCGCTGGAGTTGTTTTCGAACGATTCAGACAACTCTAGCGTTTATTCATTCAGCCCACGACCCCGCCCCTCTGCAAAATGCCACGCTACATAAATAAACAAGCACCCAGGTATTTATCTTGGTGGCACAGGGCCAGAGAGAGACGATCACCTCCTCCTCCTCCTCCTCCCTGTCATTAGCCTCCTCTCTCACTCTCCTCTCACTCTTGTCTCTTTGTCTGGATTGTGGCTTCGCTCATGTGACGGCAGACTGCCGCAATGCCTCATCTGTCCTGGGAGATTCTTAACAAACATCTCCTCCTCAGGAAGAGCAGCCCCACCACCACCTCCTCCTCCTCCTCATCATCCTCCCCTCCTCACTGCTCAAGTCGAGGATGATTGTAATTATTATTATTTTTTTAACCCCACTTGGTCACTTGGTTCAACAGTCTGGTTCGATGATTGGCTGCGTGTCTCGCCTGGACATTTTGATTCTTCGGCCAAAATATAGGGATAGATAGATCGTCAACTGTCTGATTATTAAAAAGGTGCAGTAAACACACACACGCACGCACGCACGCACAAAAACCCCAACTAACTGATCCACAGCGTCCCATGAGAGGGGGGTGGGCAGCACGAGGACACACACTCACACAAACACTGCTTGGTCAGATGTACCTTCACTCAGTTATTTGCATATTTGCATTCAAATTGTTCACATATATGCACACGCACACAAACACACACACACACACACACAGCACGATGTATTTGGCAGCTCCATCTGTTGTTGTAGACAGAGACAACACTCACTCACACTCACACTTTCACACACTCACGGGGATACAGATATACGGGTGAGAGTTTGGCGAGGATTTACATTCTATGAAGAAAATGGAGCCGACACAGAAACGAAGCAGCGGCGGATGGAAAATGATGGTTTATGTAATGAAGCAACAAGGGACCAACACTAGCTCTGTGTGTGTGTGTGTGTGTGTGCGCGTAATGGATAAAGAGGGAGGCGAGACATGGGGGAGGAGGTGGGGGGTAGAAATGTATACATAAAGAGACGAGGCAGAAAGAGATGTAAACAAAGAAAACAGAAAACAGAGACGCTGAGAGAGAGACGGGCGAGCGCAGAGAGGGAGAGAAGAAAGAGAGAATTGAGGAGAAAAAATAAAATATCAAGAGGTGGAGGGAAAAAGTGTCAGTGTCCTGGCTGCAGTTGTGCCGCTGTCCCATGCAGGAGTGCACCAGGCAGTGACGGGATATTTAGGGAGGAAATTTAGAGGACTGAAGAAAAAAAAACAAAAAAAAAAAACACACACACACAAACTGAGCTAAAGAGTGGATGAAGTGCTCCTGATCTGCTTCGTCTTTTTAACACTTATGTGACACAAAGACACTTGACACTCGCGTATACAAAGAAACGCTCCTCAAGAAACAGCAGAGCAGCGGCCATGATGTGAAACATGGCCACAATCCATCCGCAGCCTTGATATGACACAGATGTATAGACTCTCTGCTGTGGATGTAGATATGTGACTCTGCAGATGTGTGTGTGTGTGTGTGTGTGTGTGTGTGAAGCAGTGGAGGCAGACAAAAACAAACAGCCTCTGCGCACATCCCACCCACTATCACACTCACCCGCACGCACGCACACACACGCGCGCACACAGACCTTGCAGAGCTGAGCACCCAAACCACCCACACACAGTGACAGACATGCGCAGTCGCCACATGAAGCCAGACACACACGTATGCAGCACATAGATCGAGACGCAGACCCAGCCTGGCATAGGCATGCGCATTGCACACACGCACACACGCACACACACACACACACACACACACACACACACACACACACACACACACACACACACACACACAGTGTACCACTGTCAAAGGCTCTTTCGAGTGAGGAGGCAGACATTAACATGCCATAAATGGAGATGGAGGGAAGCGAGCGGGGAGGAAAAAAAAAAAAAAAAAAAAAAACCTGCATACATACATTAATATGCACACACACACACACACTAAAAACACACCCACGCATTGTGTTCGCCCACAGACACGTGCATGCACACACACACACACACACAAAGCCTTCACAAACAGCTTCCAAACCCACCCTGCAACAAACCACACACAGAAACACACACACACACACACACACACTTACATACACACCAGTATGCATGCATGCATTCACACCAAATCATCCAAGCGTCCCAGCCACCCCCCCCTCGTCCTCCTCCTCCTCCTCCTCATTCATCCCTCCTCTCTAGGGAGGCTCAGACTGTCCTCTTCTTCTCTCTCTATCTCACTCAGAATAATTTTTCTCATTTAAGGCGGCGGTTTTAAACAAAGGGTTGGAATAAAGAGATCAAAAAAAACAAAAAAAAACAAAACAGAAATGTGCAAACTGTCGCCTCCATCTCCCACAATCCCTTTCACTTTTTTTTCTCCTCCTTCTTTATCCCTCTGGCATCTCCTCACCCCTGTCCTTAGTTACTGAACTCATTCAAGTCTCCATGAATCGTACCATGTGCCCCAGAATAGAGGGTGGGGAAGGGTGGAGCTACCACTCGGTTACCTTCCACCTGCTGACTGTAGGACCTTTAGGTGCTCGTCTCAGGGCAAGGGCTCTTTGACTGGTAGCCTTTTTAAAAGAAATTTAAAAAAAACAAAAAAAAACTTGGTATATATGTAAATATATATGTATATATAAAAAAACAAACAGTCACGTAAACATCATTCCTCAAAAGCCAGGCTGTAAAAAGCAGACATTTTTTTTAGAACACTGGTCTACAAAACGGGTTCAGTTCAAGACAGATTAGATGAAGCCTTAAAGGTGTTTTTTTTTTTTTTGGTTCTTCTCAGGGGTGATTTTCAACTTTCTGTTTCCCTTACGAGATGGTTTAACAACAGTCTCTCCACACTGAAGGTCTGTGTGTGTGTGTGTGTGTGTGTGTGTGTGTGTGTGGCAGTCCAAACATCAACATAAAGCCGTGACAGTGACATTGAACAGTTCAACGCGCAGCAGCCTCCGCCACATTTCCGACGCCACACTGGCAATAAGGTGCTCGAGGTTTCCCCTCATTTAACGAAAAAAAAAAACCCCACCAAACAGTCGGGTCAGAAGTGTCGAGTTTTACAATAAAACAAATCTTGACTATCAAAGTCTTTTCTTGTTTGGGTCCTCAAGATTATCACGCTTGCAGAGAGAGAGAAAAAAAAATTGCATTGTATGATTAGGAATCCAATGAACCAGTGAGTTTAGTTTGCCAGAAATGAAAATTTAACAGGGCAAAGTTATCAATGTGGATTTAACTGGATTATGCTTCAAATTAAACACTCAGCGCGTTCCCTTTTTAGCCATGACGGCACCTTTGGCTCTGCAGACACACTGCTGCCCCCTACAGTCGATACGTCGCATTTCATTTCAAGAATCTGCTGACGTCCACCAAACAGAGTCTCCACAATAAAATGACAGTATCGTAATAAAAAACATGGCTCTACTTTTTTTTTTATATATACACATAAATCCCACATCATCACAGGAAGTCTGTTTCCAATCGGATCACTTTTGCCAAAATGCTGTCATACAGAGAAAACTCCGCACCGAGGGCTTCACAGTGAAACTTTCCATTTCATCTAGTGCCACTTCAGATTTTCTTTCGCCTTAAGATAAATGTTCCCTGACACACGCGAGCAGAACGGAATAACAGGCCAGATCTTTCAATAACGTCTGATCCACTTCGCTTTAGAAACGGGTTACATATCAAGAGCTGTTTTGGTCTCAATAAATTATGGTAATTGAGTTACGCTTGATGAATTTCAGCAAATTGTACCTTTAAAAAAAAAAAAAAAAAAAAAAAATCAATTAAAGTATCAACTGTACCGTAGCGGATGGATGCAGGACTCAATACCATCACTGCTTTATTTGAAGACCAGCTGATCTTTTTTTTGCTAAATTAGCTAAATTAAATCTTATATTTCTCTGATGCGACGGGGACCGATAACTCCCCGATGTGACAATTAGGAGACTTTAATACCATCTAAAGCTGGACTCGGTGATCTGGTCTTAGTCTTGTCTAAACCCACCTTCTGTGGGCCTGGATGTAATTTACACTAATCTACTACAGCCCTGACATTAGCCGAGGATCGGAAATTTGTTTGGATCTGCCACCGATTATGTCGAATGCATGAAGAAGCTATTTTTAGTTTTACTCTTCTGGGTTTTGGCATTAATCAAATTTGTTTAGCAGACAAAAGAGAGCGGGCATACGTTTACAGTTGGCTAACTTTGCTTGTTATTCATGCTTTCATTAGGTCTCTCATTCTCCAGTGCCAAACAGACAGATGTGTCTGTTTGGCACTGGGGAGTAATAGGCTTTATATTGATTGTCTGGGATTGATTTTATGATAAAAAAAAAAAAAAAAGACACTGAGGCCAAACTGAGACTAAAATATCAGTGGCACTAAATCAAAAAGGTTCAACTGCAGCCCCTCGATCCAACGTCAAACTGAACGAGAGAAGACTTTCGAAGACTCTACAGACTTTAGCTGATGAGTGTGTTCAGCTGTGTCGTGGAGGTTAATATTTCTAAAGAGAAATGAGCTTGTTCTGAAAACTACCATTGAGCCACGCAAATATCAAAGGCAAATATGAAGGCAGTGCGACTTTCAGGGTTGTTTCTATGCCAACATTCTTTTGTGATTTCCATTATTTAGCAGCTTTTGTTTAGAACTCTAAATACCTCACATAAAGCCAGGAAGTTAACCGTCAAGCCGCAAAACTTTCAGGCGAGTGCAGTGAAAGTTCACCTTTTCCGCCACGTTTACTGCCGCGTCGCTAAAACACAAAATGCATTTGAAAAAAAGGTGGACGTGCCCAACAACAGCCTCCCACGTCTAATTTGGTGTGATTCCCCTTTAATTCCCACGTTGCTCTGCCGTACTGTAGCTGACGCGGCTGACAGCGCCCAAATGTGTGTGTGTGCTCACCGCAGTGATGGGTGAATGAATCGAACCGTGTGTGAAAACACTCCGTCTGGCCTCCCGCTCCTCTCTCTCTGCTGCAGCATACACACAAACTGTGGCCGTACAAACACACACCTACACACACACACACACACACACACGCATGCATATTCCTTGCAAATGTACCGATGCCTGAATTAGCACCTTTGTCCGTGCCAAGCGAGCACGCATCCAGGCAGCAGAGCCTGAGGAAACTTGCGCTGCTAACTGGCATGGCTGCGAATATTCTCAGGGAAAACAATTTAAACATGAGCTGAGAACAAAACATCACTGCCGTATCCACACACACACACACACACACACACACATCGCTCCTGTGCTCACAGGCAGAAACTCTGGACTTTCCTTCAGATAAAAAAAAAAAAAAAGGGGTGATAAACAGATATATAAGTTTGATTTCAGCTTGTATTTTTTCTCCTTTTTTTCCCATTTTTTAAATAAAACCACCCCGCTTCTCTCTCCGATACGTACAAAAACGTATTTTCGATTGTACTCATACCGCAGGAAATAACACAGTGCATTTATCACGCGCAAACTCTTTGACAATCATCGGTAACAAGTTTCCTCTCCCTCTGGAGGCTTGGCAAAATACGAAATTAAAATATATCACACGCAAAAAAAGGACAAATTAAGAATTTAAAACACAAGAAACTGAAGTTATGTTTCTTTACATTTAGGGTCAAAAAGAGGGCGAGGCTGTGGGGTAAAGATTTTTTTTTTTTAAGCCAAGCAAACCTTACTCCACCACGCCGTCAGTCAGGACTCGCCAGCATTTCTCTATGAGCTGGTAGGTCAGTATTCCCAGCATGCCCAGCAGGGGTTAACAGAGCAGGGTTGGTGCGGTTGGGGAGATCATAAACCATGCCAATATACATATTACTATTCATTTCAACCCCTGACCTCATCAACCCCCGCGCTCTCACGGAAGCTGTCATCTGGCCGACCAGATGATATAAAGCAAAACGAAGAACAAAAATAAAATTAAAAAAAAAACAAAAAAACAACAGGGCTCTGTACAAGCTCACTCGACCTCCGCTCGACTTACAACTCTGCGGCCCGGATGCTTTTCCACGCATACATTCAATATCAAAACAACAGTGTTACCGGAGTTTGGTGAAGGAAATATCACTTTCTCCAAACATGATTACCCCCTCCCTCCCCACCCGCCTCCCAAGGGAATGTCTGTGATTGATTATGGTAAGAAAAAGGGCCTTAGTGACAGTACACACTTTTAAAAACAAAGAAATATAAAAGGCTGAAACAATCTGGAAAGGTTGCAGAGGAATGAAAAGGTGTGTGTGTGTCGGGGGGGGGGGGGACCATTTATCAACCTCATCCCTCTGCTACCTTTCTCTCCATTTTTCAATCTCTCTCTAGAAGAAAAGAAAGGAGGAACAACTCGAAGAGAGGCATTCTGAGCCGCTAAGAGAGAGACCGAAACGTGGACACACGAAGGGAGGAAAGCAGAACAAACTGACTGAAAGAGGTGTAAAAGAAACAGATCCCACATCCAACACATGGCGGCCAGGGCACGAGCGACAACTATCATCACGACCACAGCGGCCACCGTTCTTTACTCATTGCCCCCAGAGAAATGCCATCCCTCCCTCTATCAATCCGTCCATCTGTCCATTCATCTATCTGTCCGTTCACTCACTCAAAACAAAGTGCTGCCATCTCCTCCCGACCCCTGCAGGGTGTCTGCCGCCGTGGCTCCGCTTCCCACTTCGTTATTGTTGGCGGCCGCCGCCGCCGCCGCTGCCACGGCTTCCAAGGAGGCGGGGTCAAAGCCTTGCTCTGCCCCCAGCGCGTCAGCCTCCATCTTCACGCTGTCGGCCAGGAAGGCGGAGTAGGCGTCGCTGTCGGCCATCAGCAGTTTAAGCTTGGGGATCCAGCTCTTGCGGACGACGCGGCGGGCGTTGGTGCACATGTCGGCTGCGATGGCGTTCATCTCGCTCTCCTTGAAGCTCGGCGCAAAGTTCTGGCAGTAAACTGCCGGGAGGAAAAGAGTGACAAAGGGAAAGAAGGGAAGATGAAACGGGAAACCAGAGGGCGACACCGAAGGCAGAAAGGAGATAAAGAACGAGGAGCTGCAACGTGAAACTTTTTATGTGGGCAGCTCCAAGAGAAGGAACTCGCAGTATTTATGGTGTTAACGTCAGTGTCTGTGTGACTCACATTTGACAGCGTGCAGCACTCTGTTGTCCAGAGGTTTACGACTGGGGTCGTTGGTTGAAGAGCGGATGCCAGTTCCACAGCTGTTAGCCAGAGTGCTCCTGAGCAATGGAAAAAAAAACAAGTAATGCTAAGAGACTTTCCAAAGGTGCGTTAACTCCGATCTGCAGATTAAGTAATACTTTATCCTGTTTTATCCCCGCACACCCCTCACTGCATCTCAAACCAAGTGTGTGGCACGTGCAGCGGGTTCAACACTGACCTGTCAAAGAATGCGGCCAGCAGACGTCTTAGCAGCACTTTGTGGCGGGTGCCGGCACTGACGTGGCAGTTCATGAGCTGGGCGCGGGAGATGAACACCGACGTGCCGCTCACCAGCTCCAGCTTCTCGGCCGGGTCGCCCTCCTCGTACAGCTTTGGGTGGCAGCGGTTGCCGATCTGGCTGATGAGCTCGGCGGGCAGCGACGCCAGGTCCTGCCGGGACCGTCCACCCCTGCCCCCCCGTCCGCCGCCTGAGTCTGGGGCCAAGTCCGGAAGAGCCTCCACCCGCTCCCCAACCACTGAGGAGGAAATGTGATGGGCTGTTAGGTATCATTTGACATTTGAAGGTACCAGTGGCAGAGTTTTAGATACAAAAGCTTACTCTGAGGAATACGTTTCAAACTCCTCCAACATTAAAAGCAGTCATACAGAAACTAATGGCTTTAATAAAAGCCTAAAAATGTGTTATACTAAATACTCTCACCCTGCTCACTTATTCTGCACATCAAAAAGCGATTAGATCTAGTAATCAGTTAATTACATCATGTTCTGGGAGGAATACTTCTTCTGATTGCCGAGTGTGAGTGTGAACATAAAAAAAACAAACATTTAAATACACACACTTCAGAACAAAATGAAATTGTGTATATTTATAGTTAACGTACACAGGAGTAAAATAAACATTAAATTAATAAGAAAAAAATTAACCTGAGAGGCTCAAAACGTTCAACAGAAAAAGCCCTCAGAGGTCTGCCATGATAACTACAACACAAAGTCAGATAACTCTCTGTGAGAGGCGCTCACGCTTTGAAACGGTGCCTCCATTCACACATTCAAATCATTCAGATCAGGGGCTTTTACAAAGGCCTCCCCCTCACACATATCTCACACCACCTTAGTCGTTTTTTTCCACAGATACATGTGGGGTCATGATCAGGTCGTTTCATCCCACAGACACTCGACAACTGAGCCGACGTCTCTGTCCTAAGGCATCTCCGGCCTCTTACTCTGGGATGGCAGGTAAAACAGTAAAATGACTACACTGCAATAACTACAGTGTCTCTGAAGCAAATCACACAGTCTGTGTGATCCCCTTTTCATAACTATGCTATGGATTTGTTCCACTGAACCTCCCCTGAAACTGTTTAAAGCCTCGGTGGGGGAGGCCTGCCTCCATCTTGGAAAACTCCTGATTTAGGTCAGGTTTTTACATCGTACTCAAGTCGGATTTAGAGAATAGACGTCCAGTTGGATATCGAACCCTCTGATGATTAACTAACTGGAGGTACACGTGGATCCAGCGGAGGACTTGAACAACCTGTTTTCCGATGGTTTCAAAACAAACCCAGACCTTGGACGTCAACCTTTAGCCCGTGAGCTTTAGACCAAACACTTCTCAACTTCAGTTTGTATAACTAGCAGCGTGTTGGATGTTACATTCAACCGTCTCAACCGAAACAACTGTCTCATCGTCCTTCTGATTAAATAAACTGCAGGCCAGTCTCAAGTTTCAGGCATGATTCACAACATCCTCCACTCCTGGGAAGTTTGGGTAAACAGACTTTACGGGACTGGTTCTTATGTAAACACGCGACAGTGCGAGTCACGGTTCAGCAGACGAACTCTGCATTGACGCGAAAACGCAGTGACCTTGAAATGACCCGGCAGAGCTTACCTGCGGCGCCGGCGTTCAGCATGCTGTACATAGTGTACATGTTGCAGATCTGTCTGTACTGCTCCTCGGCGCTGTCGTCGGCTATGTCGTCCTCTTCCTCGTCGTCGTGGTAACTGATTGGCGAGTCGCTGGTGTACATGCTCAGTGTGCCCGGACTGGTGCCTTCAGGGGTCCCGCCGTTGTTGTTGTTATTGTTGTTATGGTTGCTGTTGAGTCCGGCTGCTCCCACTGAAGTCGCACTGCCGCCGCTGCCGCTTCCGCCGCCTCCTGCCAGAGCGGAGTTGGCGGCGGGTCCGCGCCCAGAGGCGTCCTGGGCAGTGTTGTTGGAGGATGAGGAGGAAGAGGAGGAGGAAGAGTAGCGTGCGGCCTTCCTCATCCCACCTCCCCCACCCCCTCCAGACCCCCCTCCACCATCACGGTTACCCCCCTCCCACAGCCGCTTGGCCACTGGGGTGCAGACCACCGAGTAGGGAGAGCCCTCCTGCTGGGGAGGAGAGAGAAGTATTAGTTATTCATGTTTAGCTCTCGACTATTTAAAAAAAAAAAAACTTTCAGTGGACAAAATGCCAAAACACTTTTGATATTCATGTTCTTATTCAGGGTCAAAGAGTAACACAAGCTAACAGGGCTAACAATATAACAGCAGAGACTCTGATGCTAAAGTAGAACTTAGCATCCATGTCGAATATAATAAAATATATCGATGAAACTGGCCTAAATTTTTCATTGAAATCAATTTAAAATTAAATGAGGCAGCAGCTTATTAAACAGTTTGTAAAAATGAATATCTGAATATTTGACAGATTTCTGTTTGCAGCAAAAGAGAAAAAAGGAGGTTCGCACTAGCTAAGCACTAAACTGTAGTTCCATTAGTCTTTGGTAAATAAATGTAAATAAATCCATACACTTCTCTCACTTCGCTAGTTCCTGACATTTTCAGCAACGTTTAAATGATTTTGTTCTGCTCGTCTGTGACTGTAAAAAACATCAAAGATGAAGCAAAAAAAAAAAAAGAAAAAGAAAAAAAAAAGCTGACTGTACAGAAATGCTGCGGCCTGAATGTATACAAATCAGCGTGTTCATACTTTCTCCTGGTAATTCAACAGAGGATGAATCTGGTGAATGTTTTCAGTGATGAAATTGTCTCTTTTCTGAACCATTTACAGACGCGTCTGTATATCTGATGCTTATTGGTGCTACTTGACTTTCTAAATGTAGCTTCTTCCTTTTCTGAAAGTGAGGACTGGGGCCAACAGTCTGCTATGAAGATTAGCACCTGACATTACATGGTGACTATTTTGAGCCGCCGACACATGCTTTCCTCTGAAATAAATCAAAAGAAAGTGGTTTCACTTTCTTTTACCTGTTATTTTTTTTTGTTTAGCTGGAACGACTAGATTTACAGTCTATTCTTTGTGAAAGGGAGCAAATCTGAACCAAAAACTCAATTTGAAACTTTCAGAGTACCTGATGTGCAATGAAAATGAAAATAGTGTATAGGCTGGTTAAAACAGTCGGAGGGCACATGTCCTCGGTTTACTGGCTCAGCCGGTGAGCCAAAATCAAATCTATTTAGAATTTAATGTCAGTTCCATTTCAATAAGAGGAAATTATAAGAAAGTACTGCAAACTCATTACAGTGTTTGTTTGAAACCACTTTTATGTGACAGGACGTGTAGCGACACAAACCGTTTACTACAGTTTGTGCTCCTTTAAACACCCACAACTTATTAATATGGATGGTATGATAAAAACACAAGCCATATCTCAATACTTGTATATTAAAGCTCTTCAGCACCTCCAGTTAGAGTGCTTATAAAGTGGATGCACACAATTTCAGTGATGACCTCTGACCTCTACAATAATTGATGTATTTTCCTGAAAGACTTTGAAGCCGTTTATGCCGTATTTCAGAAATAACCTCCAGGTTATGATTAATCGTCAAAGGAATATGGATATACGTGTTTTTTTTAAATAAGCTTTTCAGCTGCTGTTGCAACACAAAGATGTTTTGTTGTAGTTGGAGCTACTGGGAGCGATCTTTCCTTGAAAGCCCATCAAAGCCTTTTCAAATCTCAAAAAAACACCTACTCACGGTGCCCTATATGAAATGACGTTAATACCGAACGATGATTTATTATCCTTCCAGACTTCACGATTCGCAGATTAAAAACGCTGAGGTGCTGTTAATTTCCTCATCAACGGGAGCACTTTGCTCGCTTTGAGGTGAACGCGTGCAGCCTACCTGCTGTGGCTGTGGGGTGGGCTGAGGCGTGGAGGCTGTCTGTTCCGTCTTCACCTTGGACACCAGGGGGAGGGGTGTCAGACAAGAGGTGGGTCTTCCCGCAGCTGTAGCGCCGCCGCCGCCGACTCCGCCGCCTGCCACCGTTTGAGTGACGGGGCTTTGAGGCTCGGAGCTTGGGGTCTCCTCGGTGTGGAGGCCCTGGGAGTCACAGCTTGGAGATGAGACCTGGGGGGTGATATAAAGAAGGACCATCATGACATGATATCAGGCCATCAGTTCATGTTCACCCAGGTTCAACATATTACAATTCCCCACCTGAAGCAGGGCTGGGTATCAGCAGAAATGGGTCATATTCATAATGTTGTTTACTTATTCGGCAATCACATAGTTCCTACTTTCAAAATGTTACTAATTTTAGACTATTTTAATTAAGTTGCTGTTATGACTGGCTGCTTTTAGCACTTCTGATGTTGGAAAACATGACGATAAGTCACATAAATACCGATAATCTATGAAGCAACACTGTCAAAACCTCTTTGCAGCTTCTCACACATTCCAGATTTCCTGCTTTTCTCCGATTTATAGGATTCTGAAAGCAAAACTGGTTTTAAACTTCTGGTTTAACAAAATCTTGCCTTGGACATTAAGAATCCTTAGTTGTGGTCCCTGAATCGTCAGTATTGAAAATGCTTTGAAGATACTTGCACAATCTTAAACCTGCTTTTCATTAAGTAATATAAAAGACAAACATTCCTTCTTTTGTATGAAATGAACTACTTTTACTATTCTGCAAGCTGGACCGTTTTTTTTTTTAGTATCAAACATAAGTTCCCAATATTCCTTGGTAGTTTGTCAAAGTGGCTGGTGGAGTAGCCAAACTCTGCAAAACACCAACATGTCTGACAAGTAGTATTCCAAGCACAACATGCGACAACCAGCACATGCAGGAGTGAGTACTGTAATTTTCTCAACATACTTCACGTAACACGTCGCTGGTACTGTATTAACTCTGTGACTATGAGCTGTTAAGGGCTACTTTCAAGGAAATCAGTGTTCTCATTAATATGCAAAGTTATGCAGCAAGGCAATCCAAATCTAATCAGATCATCTTGCTACTATAGAGGGAACCTGTAGTGTCAGTACGATGTTTCAATTATTCTTGAGTCACAGGAACGTGTCTGCAAACACAGACACTCTCATGACAACATAATCCCATGCATAATGTCACACACACACACAGAACAGGTGCCGAGGTGGTAGCGAATAAAAATTCCTCTGGTCCCACTCCTGCGTTCCACTTGTTTGTGACTGCTTTATTGGTGGATTACCTTGAGGAAAAACTCTGTGCCTTTCTCCATGATCTGTTGGATCTGGAGGAAGCCAGCGGTGTACATGAGCAGGAACTGGTCTCCAACGTTCATGCTGAGGCGTCCCGTGTAGCAGAAGGCCAGGATCTGCTGGAAGCTCTGCGGCTGCACGGCCGGGGGCAGCTCCACCACTGAGCTCTTCCCCCCGGCGTTGAACAGATCCCGGAAGTAGGAGCTGCTGGCTGCCAGCACCGCACGGTGTGCCTGGGGTGTAAACAGCACGGAAAGGTAAGTCATCCATGTCCTAAAATGCAGCCGATCTGGGTCATCTTTAACCACTTGCACACGAGTGCAGTCAAGTCAGAGGTGGAGGAAACACTGGAAGACTGGCTTCTTCTCAGCATTGTTAACCCACATTTGGTGGAATCTATTTGGAAATCTAACGAAAAAGGAAATTTATTTTCTACGCGTATAACTATAAGGAACCATTGTGTTGCAATGACTTCTGATTGTAGCCTTACAAATTATATTTAACAGTTTGCAGCCAAAGAGTTACTCCCCTGGCCAGAGGGAGCTCAGAAAAGCTTTATTTAAAGCAGAACTCTGGCAGATTATGACCTGGACACATTTTCCTGTCTCGCTTACTGATTTTAACCAAAATCTTGTCAACACCTTCACTAAGGAACCAATTGCACCTTACTCAAGCCCCCACAACCAATCCTACAGGCCAATGAGCAACTGAAAAAAAAAAGTACCAAAACCTTTTCCAAGTCTTTGTCAAAGAAATCATGGCAAATTAGGCAAGAGAAATATCAGCAAAAACAATGGAAATGAAAATTATTTAAACTCTTGCTTTTCTTTTACGGTTTTGATCCTAATTATACTTTTACACGGCTGTCTCTTGTTTAAATTAAAGCCAATATAAAGTTATATCACTGAGCAGTAACTCTGTTTCTGCTGCTCAAGCTACAAGTTTATATTTCAAGATAATGCTCAATTATTGAGACGCCTATGAGCTCATTACTTAGCAGGGAAGATGACCAACAGGTCAATATCTCGGAAAAAAATTGAATCCCTTAGCCACCAATTACTCCTGCGCAGCTGCTTGGTAACAAACAACAGAGGGCCGCGATACAACTCCGACTATAAGCTGTCATCCCTTGAATAGGTAACGGCGTGGTACCTTGAAGGCGTGTCCCTTGACGACCACGGAGACATCGCAGTAGAGGCCTTGCAGCCGCTGTTCGTTCAGACACTCCAGGATGTTGTTGCCAAAGTTAGGGATCGCCATCTGCAGCGTCTGAGCCATAACGCTCTGCCCAGCACCACAGGGTCTGCGGGAGGCAAAAAGGGCCACGGTCAGAGCAGTGGCAGCGATTTACATCATTAGAAAGAGCGCAACGGAGGTGGATGCAGGACGGGAGAGTGAGGAGGGGAGAGGGAGGGATGATGGGGACTTTTAGATGATTGAAGGGAAGGTGAGGAGGAAGTGTGAAGGATGGGTAAACTGAGGAACGTCTGAAGTGATGAGGTAGTAGAACAGGAAAAGGGCAAACGGTAAATAAAGGAGTGATGATCAAACAAGAATAACAGAGTAATGGACTGGAAGGTGCATACAAGGCAAAGGAGAAATAAATGTGGAGGGAGGAAAGAGCCTCAGAATAAAGAAACAGGGTTAATAAAGTGTATGATGATTAATGAATCAAGTATTTGGTAAACAGCCTTAATTCAAAACTTCCAAATGAAAGAGAATTTTGGGCCACGAGCGACAGTTATATAAGCCATCCTTCTCTTTTTTTTAAACCTTGTTTCATTACATCTAATTCACAGTTAATAAACAGTTTGGTGGTTTTTGGCCTACTTTGTTATTTTCTCGACGCTCCTCCTCAGTCAAAACACACTCGCTTACATAACGCATCCACTTCACTCGTCTTTGTCACCGTCTAACAAAGAAGCCTGTGATCAGAAAGTGGAGGAGCTGTCAAACTTGTGACAAAAAATAAACAAAGAATCCATCTCTAAAATCCCTCTTTTTTTTTGTTCAAGACTGAGGGCATCGCTTTTGAGCGCACCCTTTATTTTAAGTGCACAATATGTACACAGAAGTATTCTAACGCCAAGTTCGATGGAGCGGGAGCAAACGAGATGAGAACAAAAAGGTGAGTCGCTGGTCTGCCGGACGACTGTTTAACACAACATCGTGACCTCCGAGCGACTGGTGGGGTGCAAGCTTTGCGGACACGCGGGTATTTGGGCAGAAGCTGGAGGAGATGATGTCAAGCTCCTAGTCTGGCCACGGCCCAAAACAAACCACTAACAGGAAACAATATGATAGTGATTACTCTTGTGCCTCCACTGGGAGGAAGACTCACAGACGAGACCTGCTAACCCAAACAGCGGGCCTCTACATCACCTCCAGCTCTCCTCACCGCTGCCTGGGAGAACGTGTACTGATGCAGCAGTCAAAGACCAAAAGGTCACGGAGAGGGGCAGGTCGACAGAAATATCATGTTTTCGAGTTGACTGGCTTTCTCGCCGTCTGCTTGAGTGAAGGAAAACAAAGCAAACTTCGTGATAATGAGAAAACGTTCAGCGGGTTTTGGTCACAGCGGGAGATTTTGAACGCTGCGCTGAAGCCCGTGACACACCAGTCAAACATTGTCCAACAACAGGGAACAGTCTAATGTTGGCAGTTGGCTAAGTACACTGATCAAACACATCCAAACAATAGACCAAACATAACAGCTGACAGCAAAGATGATATCTGCTGTAATTCAGAGGCTCTTCTTGAGTTTAAAAGTGGCAAGACGTTTTTTAAGAAGGCCGGCTATAGTGGAAGAAAGTCTGATCTGAAGTCTGAAGAAAGAAAATCTTCACACGAGAGCAGTAGGCTGCAACAGGCTGCTGGAGAAGGTGACATCACTTATAAGAGGTTAAAATACTAATTACAGGCCACTAATACTGAACATGTGCAGGCAGACTTGCGATGGACCGCCGTGCCATGTGCGCACTCTCTCTGTAAAGGCATGGCAAACTTCATCAAACATCATCGACGACAGAACACGTCGAACACAACCAAACAACGACATCTCCAAACAATTCAGATAAAAGGACAGACCGCCGCAGCACAGCAAACAAACATCTCCGTCTGAGAATGTTTGACTGGTGTGCCGTGGCCTTTATGGGTCATTTGTGAAATATATATATAGACCGACATTTGTCAAACAGTTTCTCAGTCATATGGATTCATGCAGAGGTCACGTTAAAGAATTTTTATTTTTTCCTCCTTCAAACTCCGGTCTACAGAAAACGATATGATAATCAGCTGCTGTATATACAGAAAGTGACTTCACTGGAGCGCCACTCAGGCTGCGACTTATGACTTCCATTATCAATTGATATAGCCACCAATCGTGACTGATTGCTTTCTCTATAGATGCTGCCTAAAAGCCCAACATGTCACGTTCCAAGTGCTTGTTTTGCCTACACGGCCATTAAAAAACCCAAGGGCATCGAGTTAGTAATCATGTGAGGCAGAAGAACACCAGCAACTTCTTGTAATGGAGAGACTGGAGCCTACACACGTTTGTCACTGATAGTCAATAAGTGGCTTCAAACAATTGATTATAATTTTCACTCAATTAATTATCGACTGATTCATTTCAGCAAAACATAGTCCCGCCATTCCAAGACGATGTCATCAATAATCGATTGTTCGATTGTTCATTCATCGCGGCTTTAATATTCACTTACTACAGATAAAACAGCAATAATAAAAACAAACTGTCGAAACCAAACTACCGATCATTTAGGCAAATTGATTATCTGAAGAAAAAAAAATAAAACATCTAATAATCACTGGACTGCAAATACAACTTAAAGTTTCAGCTCCGATCTCAGTTTTCACAAATGATTATTGTAGAGAAATATGATTTAGTAAGTGATATGTAGTGCTTATGTAGTCAACAAAATCTGGCATTACAAGTCAGACAAAAAGAGAGTGCAAAGACAAATGCTGACTAAGAAGCATTGCCGTATAGTCCAGCACTATATTTGGGTGTTCAGCCTTAGGGGAAAGTAGAAAGGCAGACTGATCAGGACTTAAGGCCACTAAATTTATCCCCTCAGTGGAAATCGCATAGCAACTTATCATGAGCGGCATGAAAACAGTCGGGACTCTTGCTGACAAGCTGTGCATTGCAGGGTGTCAATTTCGTTAAACCTGATTGGCTTTTCTGGAAATGTCACTCTGAGGAATTGGATAACTTACTCTGTGCCACACTGTTAGAGGCAAGACTTCAGCCAACTACTGCACAAAGGACTTGGGACGATCTGCGCCAACGTCCAGGTCCAACTTTGGTTTGAATAGCACACCTAGACAAGTTTACAATCCACTCAGAACAGCTGTACTTACAGAACATAATATATATATATATATATATATATAAAAACTTTATTCCCCAACAAAACCTACTGACACTAACCTTGAAAGTAGCCCTGGGCCATAAATGTCTTAAACGTCTACATCTGTGACAAACACTTGAAATCCCTTCACCAGTCATTCACAAAACCAAACAAAGAGTACGGCTCTCACTCTCTCGACAGCAACCATCCAGATGTTACTGAGCAAGTCTCTTCAGTAAAAAAAAAAAAAAAAAAAAAGACACTAAAAAGCATTTAATCACTTACAGGTTGGGCACGGGTGGTGCACAGGAAAAATGAATCTCCTTCAGCGGAGCTGCCTCTTCCAACAATAAGAGATAGTGATTGTAAAAAGGAAACTTCCAGGTGTGAAGCAGGGAGCTGTAGTATGCATGCTCAGCAAACCACCCCTAGCTGAAAAATAAAGGCTGGGGGGGGGGGGGGGGGGGGGGGGGGGGGGAGTGCACTGAAGCAGTCCTGAGCTCCTGCCTAACACCTACATAAGGGCAGCACTGAGAATAGAAGGCCATCAGCATTTCATCATAATTAATTTTTATGTTTATAGCAACTAATTAATTCTGATAGATATAGTATGTAGGGCAGTGGGCTAAGAAAGAGTAAAGCGTGACTATTTACAATCCCAGTGCTACACATTTCATTTCAAGTCTTTATTAATAATCAAATTATAAATGAAATATTAGATTCTAAACAGTTATGATTAATAATAATAAAAATAATAATAACTTTGGTTATCAGGATGTTTGGGGGTTTCCAAAAGCAGCAAGCGACATTACTATGTGTATTAATTGCATAAATTGCCATTATAACATTATTATGCTTAATTAATTGGGCAGCTTTATTCTGGATTAAAAAAAACAATTAAGAATGCAGACTGCTTATTGGATTGAGAGGACTTTGTACAATTTGATCTGAATAACTTCAGCATATCAAAACATTATTAGCGCCCGAGTATATAAATGACGGTTTTGTTTTCTACCGCTTCATTTCTTACTTCCTTAAAAATCGATAATCCTTTGACATAACTGAGCCGGTGTTCGCTGGCTATTGTACCTTGACACATTATTGTGCCTTGACAGCTTGTGTCGATGTAAAGAGAATCAATACGCATTACATTAGCGGAATTATTATTCAACTGAAGTGGCTGAGTGATATTTTCCTCTATGCATTCTGGGTCTTATCCAGGATTTGTTTACATACATTACTCCTACTTTAATTAGTATATCATAGTCTTAGTGGTGATGGTTTCCGTCTTATCCAAACAAGTTACAGTAACTAAGCGCGCTGATGGAGCAGCGGGATTAAGATTAAAAGTTGCTGGTTGTGACCTCTGGACTAGCAGGATAGGGGGAACTCTGGAGTACTAAAAATGTAAGAGCTGCACTATCCGCTGACTAACATCTGCACTTCCCGTGGCCTTGAATGAGCAACTGAACCGGCAAAGCGTCCCAGTGGAGCTCCTCAGTGACCAATAGTAGATGCCTGTGGTTGTTTTCCAGGTGTAACTGTATGCATTCATATGAATAATGAGCAGGCAGCTGTTTAGACAGAGCATTTGTGTGACGAAGGTTTTACCTCAGATAATCAAAAGGCAGAAATAATAATATAATAAGCAGCAACACAGAAAATGCCATGGCTGTGCTGGCATTCGCAGCGAGATGCTGGCATTTCTGTTCACGTTTGAATTATTTCAAGTGTATCGCGGCAGCCTTAAAGCAAACTTTTCCTTTCGCGCACGTAAGCTGCTTGTCTGATCCGTTTTTAACCACACCGTGGAGCATTGAGATGTCATCCAAGGACAACCCGACCAGCCACATTTCTCTTCTCACAGGTCAGAGAGGTCACAACAACTTCCAGGAAACATAAAGGGGAGTTAATTCACACCACTTGACCCTTGCCCCGCAGCCCCCGTGTGCCCCATTATATGCTCTGACTTAATGCTAAACTGTCTGTCTGTCTGTGTGTGTGTGTGTGCCCTTTTCAACTTTTAAAATTCATCCCCAGAGGCACAAACTCTGGTTAACTTTATGCAGATTGCAGATTTACCACATGCTCCAGCTAACACACTAATAACCCCCCCGCTCCCAAAAAAAAAGTAACTTGATCACTGCAGTCAGCCGGGCTGACATATAATCAATCCAAGCAACTACTTGAATCAATACTAGCACAAGCCTGTGATATAAACATCAATCACTCCCTGATCATATTCAGTTTCCTGGTTTAGGGAGGTTAAAGGTGGCCTGTTAGCAAGTAGCAGGCTAAAGCTAAGGGCTAACACTGGCAATAAGTAAAGCGCCTCACCTGAGCGTTTCATTGGTAAACATGCCTTTAAATCACACGTAATGAACCACAGCCTTGTGTGCCCTTTAGTTTGAGGACATGTGAGGCTGAAAACGCTGTATTTACCGACACTCGTGGGTAGACAGTCACACAGGCACACACACAAAAAAAATGTGGCTATAGTGTAGCCTCCCTTGAGCACGACTAGAGCTGAAACTTCAAAAACGAAATGTTATTTATACACATCAATTATACATCAATTAATCTCACATGAAAGTCTAGCCGAGCCGATGTCTCTCCGGTAAACGCCTCGAGAGAGAGAGAGAGAGAGGAAGAGCCCGCCGTCAGCGGGGAGGGAAAGCAGGGAAGTCAAGAGTGGGCAGAGAGCTCTCGGTGCCCCGCCGTGTGCCAGCCTCGATGCCCGGTAGGATTTGGGAGTCCTCGGCTGGCCCGGGCCAGTGTGTGTGCGAGCGTTCAGCGGAGGGAGGGGAGCGGAAAAGAGACACAAAAAAAGAAAGAGAGAGCTCCTCTTTATTTTTGAATGCCAACCTCAGTTTCAACTCCCTCCAGCACACACTCACGTTTACCGTCGGACACGAAGTATGCCCCCCAAAATAGTCGAGGGGATAAAATATTTAGCAGTTCAGCGTCTCCCCTCTTTCCGTGCCAGCGCGGTGTGATGTCCGCTCAGACCGACTTCTCTCCACCTCCTCCGGCCGAATGGCAGCTACCGATACGGGACAGACACGCGTTGTTCCCCTCCAAAATGTCGCTTATGATATATCATAGCGAATAAATTATTTATTAAATCTCCACCATAAAGGGGACTCGAGAAGCCACATAGTCCACGTTCAGTCGGCTGAATGTGTCTCTCGGCGTTATTTTTCCTTCACCAGACGGGAGAAACGGGGTCTACAGCGGAGGGCGATACTGGCACTCCATCTTTAGCCGACATCAACAGGTCATCCCGGGACACAAATGCGCTGCAACTGTGGGCGAGACAGACGGACGGATCCGGCATGGCGAGGGGAGAGAGAGTGAGAGAGAGAGAGAGGGGAAGAGAGGAGAGGAGGGGAAAGGAAAGTAGGGGGTTGGCTGTAAAATCTTAACCCGTTTACCGACAGGACACCGTGATATTGGGCGAATCAAAGAGTGCCTGCGGTTTCTTAAAAAAAAAAAAACCTGCACCCCTTCCCCCTCAAAAAAAAAAAAAAAAAAACACCAAGTACTTTTTGAGAAAGTTCAGGAATGCGGGAGGAAGAAGGAGAAGAAGAGCGAAGGACTCATCAAGTCACTCACCGAGGGAAAGGCAGAGACAGCCCGCGGCGACGAGTGAGTGAAGCCGGTGAAGTGGTTAAAGTTTGGTCTGTCCCCATGAGCCCATCCCCCATAGCAGCTAGCACAACTTTACCACCCCATCCCCTAAAAAAAAAAAAAAACAATAAAACAACAATAGCTTAACCCCCACTTCAGCACATCGCCGCAGACCATACACCACCACCACCTCCACCCCTCCATCCAAATTCACCCATCCGAATTCAAGAAGCCGCACACACACGTACAGTTCGGGGCTTTTACCGAACCGACCCGTCTCGCCGGACTGAGCCTGAACCGTTGTCCTCAGTGACCCGCCGTTCTCAACTCACCCCCTCGGCTGTATTCCGCTGGAAAGTCTTTCAATGGAGGACCAGCGCAGAATAAGCAGTCTAGTGTCTCCCTCCGCCTCGCTACAGGCAGCCATTCATTGTGACTGTATGCTGTGTGAACCAGCAGCCGGAGCACGCACACAACCCGTTCGTGCATACACGTACATACTTACACGTGCATGCGCGATTGGAGATGGTGGCGGCGGCGGCGGAGGTGGTGGAGGGGGGTGGTGTCACGCACGCGCTCACTCACACATGCAGGCGAGAAGATGAGCACAGAGCTATCGAGGAGAGAGGAGAGGAGAGGAGAGGAGAGGAGAGAGGTGGGGGACGCAGAGGAGCAGAGCGTTTTTTTTTTAACTCTCCCAGGGGTTGCAGACAGATCGCAGAGCTACCGATGGGCCAGACAGACAGACAGGTAGACAGACAGACATGTAGTTTCATAACAATAGTGAGTATCAGGTGGGAGAGCTGGGCTGCTTCCCATCAATATATGCTAAACAGAATTTATCATAGCTGTCCTCAAAGCTTAAACTTCCTCCATAAAAAAAAGAAGACTGTACATTAAAATGCAGTGAGACAGATGTATCTGGTAACACAGCCAGACCAAAATAAGAGGTGAGTTTACCTGCGTGGTTATCGCATCAGACCTCATTAAATCCTCACCTTTATTATTATTTTTTAATTGTTAAGGCCTATGTCTGAAGGTAAATTATAAGCTCACCTACACGTTTAATTTGTTTTTCCTCAGCATGACTAAAATAACTTGGATGTGGATGAGAAAAAAAAAAACTTTAGTGCACGTGGAAATACAGTCAAAACAATGGTGAGATAACAAAAAATCAATCAGTGCTCTTTTGGTTCTTTTTCTAATTTTGAATTTTTATTTCCTCATTTTACACCAGCCCATATTATTTTGTTTTTTTAACGTCGCCCATAATGAATGGTGTATTTTTATTTATTTTTTGGCGGGGAGATCTAATGTAACGAGTAACGTAGCCGAACAACGCAAGTAATGAGATTACATTTGAAGGAGTAACGGATCACTGAAGGTTTGAGCCCGCACACGCGCCGCTGCAGGCAGGTAGACAGGCAGCGTCCCCAGCCGACCCGACTGTCTGAGCCCCACCCACCAGTCCACCCACTCAGCCCCACTCACTACTCACCGGAGCGTCTTCTCCCTTGGGTGGTGGAACAGACTCTCTCCTGACCGACACCGTACAGTGAGCCGCCGGTTCGATCCCGCTGTTTAAATGTGTGTGATAGTGAGTCTAGACTCCGGGCAGGTGAGCCCTCCGGGGCCTCTAGGCGCTGCGCACAGTGAATACTAAACAGGATGAGACTGCATTCAGGCACGGCACTGCGCTCCCCGCTCTCTCTCCCTGTCATGCCAAATACTATTAACTCTATAATTCTCCTGTGTCAGATGTATAGCGCCACGCTCTCTGGGCATTTATTGTCACAGCGCCCCCATCCAGATGTTCAGGCTCGTGTGCATACAGTAGACGCAGATTGTTTTTTTCCTCCCATCTATCAGTCATCCATGTCCCATTTTATGGGGACTCTGTGCAAACCACAGAATAAAACAGCGTGACAGTGGATGATATGACAGTGAGTGTGAAATGCTTCATGTTGCTTTTCAATGTAGGTCATGCATTTACCACAGACAAGCTGTATATGTTGCCGAAGAAGTATTCTGATCATGTAAAAGTAGTGAAAATACTCAGTTACAAGCATGGCCGCAGCCGGGATTTTAGAGATAGACGAGGGCATAAGATCCCCTAGACACCTGCAGCACCTCCTCCAAACGATAAAAGGGAACTCTTTTTAATCATTTAGATTTTTCATATCTTATTTTTGCAGGTATAAACCTAAATGTTAATGTATTCTTCTACGTTCTCTTTCTGGGACAAACTTCCGTGAGATCAATTCTGATATATTAATATTTGTATCATTTTGCTGATCTAAGTTTGTCACATTTATCCATCCTGATACTAAAAGATCAGTTTAGAAAATGATAGTGAATTTTTTTAGTTTTTAGGTGGTTCTCGGTGTTAATAGATACAGACGTATTTTATATCAGCAAAATGTTGAGTGTGAGAGTGAAAGTACTTATTCGGGCATAAGATTGGCTGTCAAGTTGAGTTAGCTTTGTTGCTATTCAGTATCAACATCACTTTAAAGTAGCAGGAAGCTAATGTGTGTCTTACTTTTGGATATAATCTGTAACAATACATGATAGTTTTTTAGAGATGATTGTGGATTATGTTGAAAAAATATAAATTGGTATATACCTGGGCCCAGATTTGCTATGTGGTAATCTGATTAAATACATTAATTGAAGAAAATGCATCATATAGGCAAAAACCCAAAATAATGGAGATCTTAAAACTGCGATTATGACTCATTTGCTCTTTTCCAAGACAGAATATATTTATACACACACACACAGACCCCTGCAGTTGTGAGTACTGTGAAGTTTGCAGTAATCCAGCTGGCTGCAGTAATAATAAAATAATGACAAACTCAAAGACACAAACAACAACATAATAACAAGACAATATCTAACACAGTCCATGTAAGGTAATGGTAGTTTATATTAGTAGTAGTAGTTCATACTTTAAAGTGCGTCCCGTGCAGCATCACACTCATGACAACCCGAATTCACTTCACTGCTACTGTGAGCAGCCCAGCATTGACCTAACCTGACCTGATTTATTTATTTATTTATCTTTCTTAGGCGGGTTTTCTCTTCTCACATCATATGTCTGGGATATTTTGGTTCATCCATAGGCTATGTTTGGCCCTTTCATCAGAATGCATCACCAACTTCAGGCACGGTGAGATTAAATTATATTATTCATGAAAACGGACTGATGTGTTTTCCAGCCTCCTCACATGTTCACTGCGGGGTGAAAGTAGGCCAGTGTGTGTAGCAGTTGACTGATCGACCCTCTTTCTCTCTTGTCCTTACATTACACCGCTCCCCTGACATTACACGGCTCTGCCGGAGGGGGACGCTACTCTTTTTTTTTTGGGCCGCGCGGGCTCCCGTAGAGACGCTCCAAACATGGCTGCTTCCATGTGCTAACGTGAGAGTAAACCTCAAACCGAGCTGGCGGTGAGGATACACTTCATGCGCGACCGTCTGCGTCCCCTTCACAGTAAAGATCCAACACAGTTGGGAAGCGGTGTCCGCCTCGAGAGGGTGTCACAGGTAAATACAAAGCTCACGTGGTTTAGCTTAGCTGCCAAACCGGCTAATAACTTTGGTGGCATGAAGCAGCGCTATGCGTCGTCTTTCTGTCCTGACGTTTGCTTTCATTTAACCAGGTTCAGCCAAAGTAACAAACGTTTTCACTCCACCGTAAGCCACAGTGACATATGAACTCACTGTCACTGTGCTGAAACACACGAAGCTAAAGCTGCTGAAGGTAAAGCTAGGTAAAGGAAACGCCCAGATAGAGATGCACAGATACTTTATTGATCCAAGCCTCCAGTGACAACATGAGACACAGTAAACATACATTAAAAACTACAACACAGTAAACATGCGTTAAAGTCCACCTATAAGATACATTTAGATTTAAATTAAACCTGTGTAAATAAATAAAATAATATATGCAGCTGACTTTGGCTGTAGACAACGAGTGAAGGTTACAGCATATAGCAGAGCCTTGGTTAATACAAGTCATTCATCAAGACAAAATGTCAAATGTTGTCTCCAGAATGTGAGGATTTCTCAGTTTTAGTGGAAGTTGAATATTTGGGTGGTGTCGTGCTGTTGTACAAGCTATTTAAGGACATGTTTGATGGGTGTTTAGTTGTTGACATGTAAGCTCACGTACTTAAAGGCACTGACAGTAGAGATGAAGTCCAAGTGACAAATACAGCTCTTAGTCTAATAGGTAATCGACAAGGTGATATATGGAAAATGAATCAACAACGTTTTTGTCATTCAAGTCATTTATCAAGCTGAAAACACTCACCGGTTTCAGCCTGTCATATGTGAGGATTTGCTGTTTTTCTCTGTCTGTTGTAATTAATTAAATATTCACCCAGTCAGTTGTAATCAAAAGGTGAACTGATGAAGAAAGTAATCCCTGGTTGCCGTCTGAAAAACTGTTTAACTTTTTTACGACCACACAGAATCCATAATGTTCAGTTCACCACACCGCAGTTCCTGTCAAAAGTGTTTTCTTTACCGTAACTAATGTAATAGAGACACCACGATCCAGAGGTGGATCTGCAGGCTATATCAATAGGTGATATTATGCGATAATACAGAAGTATATAGTATATAATGTGGTGTATATTCAGTATATCTGTGTATTTGTTGGTGTATAACTAACTCAAGAAGCTGCAGTGCAGAAATGCCAAATGTGCTGTATGTTTGAGGTCACTTAGGATCACTTGGTCATCTTGATGTTTCTTTCTCCAAACATTTTGCTAACCTGTCTTTTTAGACACTTTCATGCTGGTGCGGACAGCTCGGCTATCCCCCCTTTTCATCGCCCATCATCGGCATCCTTTCTGCACCCATCCTTTCAGACAGACATTTCGGGGGAGCTTAGGCAGAGCTGCTGCCACTGCCAGCAGGGGACTGACATCCATGGAGCCCCTAAAAATAGCTCAGGACCCTGAAATTTCCACCAACAAGCCTTCTCCCACACCTGCTGAACCTTCATCAGAAGGTATGACCGACGCGGCAGCAGACAAGGAGGAGACGCCTCCTGGAGGACTGTTACCTGGAGAGACGGTCGTCAAAGAGGGCAAAGCGTCAATCTTGTTTCCCAGCGCTAATGAGGTGTTTTACAACCCAGTCCAGGAGTTTAACAGAGATTTGACGTAAGCATAAACACCGGTTGCGTTAGCCTTTACCCTCCTCTCCTTAGATTAATTCTGTACGAGGTGATTCAGTGCAGTGAAGAGATCTTTGAGCCTCTCGTCAGTTTGGCATGAGGCAGTTTATTTTACAGTGCATGTGTTTTTCTTATTACTGTAGAGACAATAAAAATGACTAAGATGTCAGCATTATGCTTTCTGAGTCCATGCTAGCTTGTTAAACTAGAGAGTGCAAACCTCTGCCAAGTACAAAGCTCTAAATTTATGATTTCAGTATAAAACTATATAATTTCTACTACTATAAAAGAGGTTGTATAGTACATGCTATATGTAGTGTATCTGGAACAGTTAGAGAGCTGCAGAGAGGCCAGTTGCACAGCAATATTCTCCAAAATATGATAACACCACAAACCACTGGTCATGCCAGACTAAGTCTGTGAGTGGATCGAAATAAGCAATGGTGCAAACATTGTATAGTATCTCTTTAAGAGTAAAAAGTGGCAAATAAAATAATAAAAAACATCTGTCAGTTTTATGAAGATGAATTGTCCAGAGGTTCAAATGAGCCAAATCTGAAACAAGGTAACTCTAGTTTAATTCATGATGATGTTGTAGTATCACTTACAGGAGAAATCCAAACAGGAATGAATATTACTGCCTCATAGTGATATGAACAGCCAGTGGCCACATGGTGGCGCCATCTGGGGGCAAAAGAATAAGTAAAGTGTCATTTTCATTTTTTTTCAAAGCAAGGACAACAACATTAATAATAATATCACTCATTTTGTGCAAGATGTGTTTAGATCAAAGCCAATGTTATGAATATTTAGTAACCTCTTATTTGCGCTGGTACGATATATAAGTACAGGTATAAGCAATGATTTTTTCCCCCTTTCCAGATGTGCTGTGATTACAGAGTTTGCCAGGGAACTGCTGGCTCAGCGCGGGGTGAAGGTTGTGGTGCCTGGAGAGAAAGAGAGGGTGGTGGTCTCTCTGTCAGAGGAGACAAACGAGGGAGACGTACAAACGAAGGAGAAAAATGGAGCAGAGGAGCCGGCTGTAACTGTAACCGTGGGCGAGAAATATGAGGTAGGACTGATTCTACTGTCTAATTGTGAAACAGCAGAGTTTATTGCTTCAATTAACCAAGAATTTCCACTGAATCCATTTATAAATGCAAATAAATTGTTTAGAAATATAGGCAGCTTATCCAGTAATTGTAAGATTCTAGTATCATTCTGTATAGCAAACTGAAGTCAATAGGTTAAAACACCAGGAGGAAAAGATGCTAGAGGCTAACAGTAAACAGTGGCCAAAATCGAACATTAAAGAATGTAAAGCAAGGCGGAAAAAGGTATAAAATGTCAATATTTGACAAATGTTTTGAGGTCATAAGTGTAGTTCTGGAGTTCCAGTGGGATTTCCCATCGGGAACATGAAATAGAATTATCCCTCTCCACCACTAATGAGCCTGTCGTGGAAAAATAAGTGTTAAAGTAAAAAACTACAGAATCATCCAGGAAAGAGTTTTAAATCAATCCCAAGGAATCCTGGGAAGGATTGTAGTTCAGACGACGGCTGATTATTTTCAGTCACACGTGAAAGCAGCGCTTCACGGAGCGGCCAGTCATGGCTGGGAGTTGACTTGTTGCCCTGCCCCCCATTACGCTCAGACAAACTGCTTGGGCGTCTGGGTGGGAATTCTGTTGCATTACCAAAGAACACAGAGAAATACTGAAATAAAGAGGGGAGGCTCAAAGACAAAGTGTGTGCAGGAGATAGTTATACCAAAATATAAGCTGTTATTGAAAGAGGAAGTTTCTGCGGTTAGGGTACGCTTTCCACCTGTTGGGGTATATAGATGCACCCTGTTCATCAGGGGAAGTTATTTTCTGTTTCAAATATACATTTGTACATGTACATTTGCGTGGTACGTGTTCCTCGCTGCCGTCTAGGTGGTCAGTAGGTCACAGCGCCAACAGGTTACATTAATTTTTAAATAGTTTAGACAGTGAAAAGGTTTGAAATTGGAAATTTCCATCACAAGCCTTTTAGTGCCTTGCAGCTCCTTGTTTTGGTTTTATGGCGTTACTGGTTTGGTTCACTCTCACTGCTCTCATCAGATTCCAGATGAAGCAGGCAGCACTTTCTAGTGCGAAAGCTCGTTTCATTCCTCTTTAAGGTTATTTCCTCTTACCTCCACTTCAGCACGGTCTTCGCGTGCTGGAGGGTCTGGCGGCGTCTGGACTGCGCTCGGTGCGTTTCGCTCTGGAAGTCCCGGGCCTGCAGAGCGTCACCGCCAATGATTTCTCCACCAAGGCTGCGGCGCTGATCGCCAGGAATGCCCAGTACAACGGAGTTAGCCACCTGCTCCAGGCCAGCTGCAGGGACGCCAGGTATGATTACTCAGCACATTCAGGGAAATGCTTCTTTGCTGCTGGTCTGCCTCTGCCCTTGCGATTTATCTGCTTCACTGATTTGCTGTCCGATTGTTCCTTCTCCTCTCGAATTTATACAGTGCTTCTCTCATCTTCATTCCTCTCCAGGCTTCACCTTTGACCTTTTGTTCTATTCATTCCTGTGATCCTGTTCTCGCCTCCTCCATTGCTGTCTCTTTGCTTTTCTTCTTTCATGAACTCGTTTGGCCCTTTTCTTTTAGTGGCGTTGCTCTTCTCTTTTCTCCATGCCTCTCTTCTTCTGTCCTCCTCAGCCGTTTCTCCTCTTTCTTCTCTGAACCCATCTGCTCTTCTTTTTTAACTGGCATTGACTCATCTTGTGTTTTCTTGTGCGTCTTCTCCTCTCTTTGCCCCGTCCCACTCTGCTCCGTTTCTTTCATTGGTCACGGATGTGGATTTGTGTATTTCTTATTTCTTTGTACCCCTCCCTTTTTATTTCTCTCCAGTATGCTGATGTATGAGATGCGAGGAAAGAAAGAGCGTTATGATGTGATTGATCTGGATCCCTATGGTAGCCCTGCTTCCTTCTTGGATGCCGCTGTACAGGCTGTCACTGAGGGAGGTGGGTAGTTTGGTCTAAAGGTGGTCAGCTAAGGACAGGCTGTTCATAATAAACTATTGTTTCACGCCGTTTCAATGATTTCATCCAGGTTTTTTGTTGGAAAGCTGATTTCAAATTACATGTCATCAGTATCATCTGTGGACTACGCGCGGTTGGCTGAGCTTTGCTGTGAAGAGTGAAATATTTTTAATGGGACGCTGAATTTGATGGGCAGGGAGTTTAATGATTGCAGTGTGTCTCTATTAGTCATCTTGAAACAGGGTCACCATGGACACTCGACACACCGGCATCTAAATTTAGCCTTTAGTCAATTTTTATGTGCAACATTTTGGACTCGTCTATTCTTTTTTTTACAGTCAGGAAAGATTTCTAGTATGTTCCTGGTGTCGGGCAGGGGAAAGCATCTCATCTTGATATCTCGTCTCTTTGCATGGGCTCTTTTGTTCAAATTAAGAAAGTCGGTAATGAAACACAGCTTTAGAGTGAAAATGCAAACTGCTTCTTAAACAGCAGAGAGCGCCCTGTCCAAGGGAAACTTTGGTGTGTTTTTTTTTCCTTCATTCTTTCAGTAAAATAATCTTTGCACCAGCTCAGGTGATTGATGCGAGTTCACTAAAACTGGAAATGGGAAAGAAAAAAAACCCCTGTAAGTTTTGACATCTCTACAGATGTTGTACCTGACGCCTCGTCTTGGACTTCAACTGTGATTAAAAATGATGATGATGGTTACCCGCATTGTTTCTCACATGAAAGCATGTTTTAAACCACATCACTCTGCTCAAATACCTTTTTCCTCATCATTTTTTCATACACAAACAGACTTGCTTTCACTCAGCGAAGGAAATGCGCTCAAATTGCATTTTATTTTTGATGACACTTCAAAAACTGGCATAAAATCAGCTCGACAGTTGGATCAGAAGTAGGTCAGATATTGTTTGTGAAATAAATCTTGTTTGGTTTTATCCCATTTGCGCTTCACTATGATTCTTTAGAGCTTTATAGGACAGAATAATGAACAGTCTTTAGATTCAACAGCCAATGGGGCACTATGAAAACTGCTCTGATTGGAAAATCTCCACCCATGCGGTGCAACCAGGAGGTTAAAACAAACCCCAAGAGCAACATACCATGCTATAAAACCATGTTTTAAAGGTAGCAGTTGTTTATATTTCCTGCTCTTGGCTTTTGTTCACACTCTCTTTCTCTCTCTCTCTCAGGTCTGTTGTGTATAACATGCACAGACATGGCTGTGATGGCAGGAAACAGTGGAGAGACCTGCTACAGCAAATACGGTTCAGTTTCCATCAAAGCCAAATACTGTCACGAGATGGTGAGGGCACAAGCTACACACACACACAGAGTACACGCTCAGACATGTCACCATAATGTCTAATTCGTTGTGAATAAGTGTGTGCAGTATGTTTGTGTGTGTGACAGAAACATGTTGTCATGGATTCTGGCCTGAGGCTACAAGTTGGTGAACTGTGTGTGTGTGTGTGTACACATGCCTGTATCTGGGCATTCAATAGGGAAGTTTTTTCACATGGATAGAAAGATGAGGAAACATCTTCCAAACTGAAGACGTATATCGGCTCCTGGCACCTTTTTAAGGATTTAGCAACACAATTACCGGTAGTAAGAGCAATCGTGGTTTGTTACCCAGAATCCAGCAGCTACAGAAATATAACAGAAGAGAACGGATGCACCGGTTTACAGTGCAGCCAAACAGTCTCACGTGGTTGAGCAACCTTGATCTGGATTTCACACTGCGCTCAGTGCAAGTAGTTTTTCTTATAACAGCAGGACATAGTTGTTGTAGAATTGTAAAGAACTTGATTTATTATTTTTCTTTTACTTACAGTGGATGGGTTATTTGTTTCCAGCTCTCTGCATTAAGAACAGACCACTTGACCAAAAACATCTTGCATACTGTTAAGATTTTAAACACACCCATGCATGTGTGACTATAAATATTTAAATTTTTTAATTCTTGTTCAGATTAAAGATTACCATAATAGCTGGAAGGAGGAAGGATGTAGTGACTGTAAATTTTAAACACAACAATTCTCCTTCATATGTTATATGTCAGCAGATACCGAAGGTGTTGGTGATATATGATATGATTAAAAAATATTTCTTGCAAACCGACTTCTAGAATGAGAGCAGTGCCAGTAGAATATGTTTCCTTCACATGTTCCTTATCTTTTAAATAAAGTAAATGGGGCAATATTTTATTTATTTATTTTTTTGCATATTAAGTCTCTATGTCTTTTTCTTTTTTCCCCCGCAGGCTCTTCGTATCATCCTCCACAGTTTGGACCAGAGGGCAGCGGTGTATCAGCGATACATCCAGCCCCTGCTGTCTGTCAGTGTCGACTTTTACATCAGGGTCTTTGTACGTGTCTTCACAGGACAGGTCAAAGTGAAAAACTCAGCCAGGTACACACACACACACACACACACACACACACACACACACACACACTCTGTACTGTATTACAAAGGTTGATATACGATGAAAGTTGAATGAACTGAAACTGGGTCACTGCAGCAACAAATGCTAAAAATAATGGCAGCAGCAGAACTTGGCGAGATAAAGAGAGGGGGAAAAAAGAAAAATATGGGAATGTTTGAAAATGTGATGTTGATTATTTGGGTGAATTGCAAGTAAAGTTCAAATGAGGATATTCAGCCAAAGTAATGGTGTGATAACAGCTTACAAACGGGATGTATTAATGTGTAGCTGTATTGATAAAGTCAAACACACATGAACGCTGTATTCAAAGCTAACGCTCTGCTTTTTTGTCCACGTCTTGTGCTGCAGTAAACAGGCTCTGGTCTACAACTGTGTCGGCTGTGGGTCTTTTCACTTACAGAGAATGGGCAGGAAAACAAGCAACGGAAACCAGTAAGACCGTCCACGCTATGCAACTGAGCCTTTCTGCTGATGTCAAGATTTGGTTTCAACTCCTTTTACAGACATTCATGTCTCAAAGTGAAATTCAATCACTTTAGTTATTCCTTAAAGGGAAACTTTGATGTTTTCCACCATTGGTATTCCCATATTTTTATGTCTAAGTGACTAATGGTTGGTTCTGTGTTTAGCGAGAATGAGTGCTGTAGCTGCTAAACAGGCTGGAATGTGTAATCCTTCGGAGGCAATTGTGCACCATCAATGTACGTCCACTAATCAAGCTTATTTTTAGCACGTTGGTATGTACTCTCCAAAGTCACACGATAACGCAAACAGTCTAACTGATCCATGCAGCAGTAGACCAGCAGTAGCAGGGTTATGAAAGGGATATTACTCTTTAACAAAAATGTCTTCCATAATGTTGTCGGACACAATCCGAGCAGTGGCAGAAATCAGCAGCTTTTAGTTGGACGTACATGGTCGGTGTACAATAGCCTCAAAGGATTACAACTCACAGCCTGGCTGCTTTCCATCAGTACTGGACTGATTTCAAGAACTGCTGTCCTCATTACTCACTTCAACACAGAAACGTGAAAATAAGGTTCCGAGTTTCCCCGTTAATGTTTGCTCTAGCGCCATCATCAGGTCAAAATCTATAGTAGTCAATCACAGCTGTACTTTGGGTTTAGTGCTAATGTAAACATATATCTGCTTAGCATTAGCACGTTGGCTTTAACATTGTGAGCGTGTTAATATGCTGACAACAGCCTTTAGCTCAAAGCAACGTCGTGCCTAAGTACGGCCTCGCGTGGCAGCTGTAGCCTCTTGTTCTTGTTAATAAACTTGTGCACAGCTGGCTTACATCTGCTTCTGTTTGACACTGTGTGTGTTGGTGGGGGGTAAAAATGAATCTGCTGTGATTTCAGTATGAAGTATTCTCCTGCCACCGGACCACCAGTGGGACCGCAGTGTGAGCACTGTGGACAGAGACATCAGGTTAGATGCACGCACACACATAGTAACATATCATGTAAACTGTTGGTGTTTTGTCCGTTTGTGGTGATTCACATAGAATGTGCTCACGCATGCTTTCATTGTTGATTTTCATGGTGTCACTCTACATGGTGCAGCTTCGGTCTGTGAATTTATTCTCAGCATTTACAACTGATTTGTTAACTCTGTGTCAAACGGTCTGCTTCTGTGTAGTTGCTCCTGTTCACTACATAGATATACAATGTACCAGCTGAAGCCTGTGTCTGTCCTCTGTAGCTGGGTGGTCCCTTGTGGGCTGAGCCCATCCACGACTTGGCATTTGTCCAGAAGGTTTTGTCCGCCGTGTCGGGGAATCCGTCCCGATTCGGGACATCTAAACGCATTGAGGGCATGCTCAGCATGGTGACTGAGGTATTCATTTTCCTTTTTTATATACCCTCTCATAGAAAGTTAAGAAAGCTCGTTATCATCTTGTGCTATTGTCACGCGGGTGCGGTCAGCTGCATCAGGTAACTTCACATTGTAAAGAATTGCATTGACTTTTAAAAGTCAAAGTCTTTTGGACCTGACAGCTTCTTCCTGCTGGATTAAAACATTATCTCTGACGTGCCGTTTGTTTCAGGAGTTGGAAGACGTTCCTCTTTATTACACTGTGGACAGCCTGAGCAGCACAATACACTGCAATACTCCACCTCTGCTCCAGTTTAGGTAAACACACAGAGAAATGAGTACACAGAGACTCTCTTTTCTTTGAGAATAACCACACAACTCTACAGTCTCTCTCTCTCAGCTCTGTAGTGGCGTTTTAGCCTCTTTTAGCATGTTGTTTTAGCTGTGCAAGATCTTTGTTAATATATATATATATTTTTTTTTTGCTTGTTCTGCTGCCATCAGGTGGCCAAAATCCAGCAGCAAACTTTGTTAACATGTCATGCTACATTACATTACAACACCTTTTCCCTCCGTGCAGCTTTGTCTAGTCTATTATACATCTCTCCCTCTCTCTGCAGGTCTGCTCTCCTTCATGCTGGTCACAGGGTCTCCCTCTCTCACGCCAGTAAAAATGCCATCAAGACAGATGCTCCTCCGTCAGCCCTCTGGGACATCATGCGATGCTGGGTAAGCACTATTTTAAAATGGAAAAATAAAAAGACTGAAGCTATTTTCTGAATCAGATGAGGGTATGCTAGAATTCCCAGAATACATTGGGACTCGTCTCCTGAACCACATAACACGTAAGTGTCACTTACACATGTCTGCCACAGGAGAAGACCAATCCTGTGAAGAGGGAGAAGCTGTCGGAGACTAGTCCTGCCTTCAAGATCCTCTCCACCGAGCCCAGGTGAGGGACTTGAAAGTCCATCCAGTTTACCAGTGACCTCTCAGTAAGACCTCAATATGAAATACTTGGGGCTGCATTCAAATTTAAAGACGCTGCAGTGAAAGCGCAAATCTTCCCATTCATTTCAATGCACGTCGTGCAGTAGGATTCGGTGGTGGAGACTACAGTGAAAAGTTCAACTTTTGGAGAAATGCAATCAGACATCACGCTTCAATGGTCAAAATCCTAAACTGGTGATCAGACCAGAGCACTCCAACCTTATTTTGGCACGTAGCTCTCAGACCAGACATACAGATGGACGACACATTTCCACTTCCTCCCGCTGTATAAAAATGAAACCACAATATCTTGAATCCTCCTATCCTGGTGTTTACATCTTGCACAGGTGATCTTATTTGGACTCTATGTAGTAGTGATCTCATTTGGAGCAGGGCTCAGCTGTCAGTCATGACGTAAAATGCCCTTTTTGTAGCACATAAATCATTTAAACATACGTTAGCATGATATGAACTACCTGAAATGACAGAAACCAATAAGAACAATGTATTTGATGTGTACTGTATTTTTATGTTCATCAACATGTTCACTTTTGCTGAGCTGTCATATCATCATCATCATCATCATCATCATCTTTATATACATTCATACACAGATGAAGCTGCAAACCAGTACCAAGCAGAACCATCTAGCCCGTGGAATTTCCTCCAAATTATATTTAACATGTCTCATAAAAACACATTTTACCTCAACTTAAAGTGACATCTTTGTGTTGGATGTGTGCGTGTAGCCTAGAAGCCTGTTTTACTGTGAGGGAGGACGCCAACCCTCAGTCCCGTAAACGCCACCTGACCCGGTTCCAGGAGAACCCCCAGGCCTTCTGGGGACCCAAAGCTCGTGCCAAGTCTGGGTAACTAAACACAGCATACATGCACCCGTATCAATCAAAACCATGTTTGCCTTTTCTTCATCATATTTCTCTTTCCTGCCCCCCCCCCCCTTTCAATCTCCCTCCACTACTCATTTATTTCATCTACCTCGAACCTTTCCTTCTCTCCTCCAGTGGTGGTATTTCTACTGACCTGCAGGACAAGAGGAAGAAGTTCCAGAACAAGAGAAAGAACCAGATCACAGACTCTTCTCACCTTAAAGACTACCCCTGCAAGAAGTTCAAACAGGTCAGTTCACCTCCAGGCAGGAGATGGCACGAAGGAACCTGTGAGCTGTGCTGCGATCGGATCAAACCAGATTCATTTTAGATGAGGAGAGAATATATTCAGCTTCTTACGATGTGTTCTATATCGTCGCGCACAGAGCTGTGATATTGAGTAGTCACACATACTGACTGTATAGACTCAAGTTAAAGCCAACTGCTTATTACTGCAATCTCTGTTGTTTTTTCCGAGAAATTCAGTTTCCCCCTGGAACAAAACAACCTGACTCATTTGTTTTTCCCAGAACAGCAGTGGAAGACACATGAACAATTGGTGTGTGGCTTTTTTTTTAACCTGAAATCACTTATTTTTAGCTGCAAGATAAAACTGAATTGCCTGAAGACCTCATCTTACCACAAATCTTAATGACACAGACTTTCATTTGTTATCTAAGAAATATTCAGAGGTCCTCACTTCAGGATTGGCTGTGGTGTTGGACGAACAGTGCTTCATATATCGGGGACGAAAATGTGGAAAATTTGAGAACGCTGTGTTTTTAGTTGTATGTTGATTTTATTCAATATCGGAAAAATACACCGAAGACTACTGCGCTTTAGGTGTTGTTCAGCTGTTACCAAGTATTAATGACTTTTAAAGCTGCATGGATTCATATTTTCATATGAACAGTGACTCAGATTAAAGTTTATAAATATGAAAGGGGTCACTTGGAGTGATGAACACAGAATTACCTCTTGACAGTTCCTCTGAGGCGTTTTCTCAGGTCATCAGCTTTATGGCTTTGGTTCAGTCTCTACGCTCTCGTTAAAGCGTTTTTCAGACTCAGCAGCTTTTTTTTTTTTTTTTTTTTTAAGCGACAGCCACTCCTGCCTTGCATGTTACTGCACCTTTATGGCTTCGGTTCAGCGTCTTTCTGGTTATTGGTTTGGTTCTACAGTTTACAACTTGACCGTTCGTCACTCTCATCAGCATTTCCAGATGAAGACGGCTTCAGCTTTTAGTGAAAAGAGCTCTAATGAACCTGCTGTACATCACCTGATCAGTACCAAACAGTAGACCGACGAGTGTTGACTAGCAGACAAATATTGTGAAACTTTTAGTGGCTAAAGAGCCAGATATTTTTCTCCGAAGTTGGTAGAGACCAAAACTTATCTATCAGGTGAAGAGAAACATGACTTTTGTTTTTGTGGTTTGCATTTATTTTAATAAAATGTGAAAGAAATAAATATTTTGTGTGCACAGAAACCTTTTATTTTAACCTCTGAAAAACAGGTTAGGTCATTTAGAGTTTCAACGAGGGCAGTTGTCAATGGTTTGCTGCATGTTTAGCATTTTTAATTATGTTTTTTAATTATGTTATAATTAAATAAAAGCACGAGACCTAAGCAGCATCCCAGCAGTTTACCTCAGCTCACTGATCTGATTAAAGAGGGAGAGTTACTAAAATGTTAATTGCATGTGTAAAGTCTTTTTGTCCGTGGTGAGAAATACGCTGGTGAATTAGTCGCCTCCATCAGCTGCTCGCTGTTTGTTTTCTGCCAGAGAAGCTGAGGGCTTTCTCCAACTGCTGCCAACTGGCGATATTAGAGACGCTGATATAACTTCAGGGTCCACCAGCCTCTGTATATTGTTATCAATGTTGTTTATTTATTGTTCTCTTTTTCTTTTTTCAGGGAACATGCACCTATGGAGACAAATGCTGCTTCTCCCACAACCTGGAGCAGACAAACGTAGAGAAAACGGAGTGATTCCCGTCTTAATTCAGTTTTGTTGTTTTAAATAATTTTATTTTTGGACTCTGAACGGCCAAGAGCAGCCTGGATAAAAGGATAAATGATGCAATGCAATCAACCGTAAAACTCTTAGTATGCATAACGTCTGTTATTCAGTTGTATTCCAGAGCTTTTTTTTGTTTTGGGTTTTTATTTTTATGCAAGTGTTGTTTCAGACCAATAAAGTCCCCACGCTGACTTTACTCACTTTGTCGTGTTTCTACGTCTTATCGGTCAGTTTTAACCACCGTGTGATGTTAGCGTGACAGTTAACAGGATTCTCTGTCTCATCAAAACGTAAATATCTGGCAGACACTGAAGTTTTGGTAGCTGACTGACTCACTGTGGAACAGTTGAGAAGCTGTGAATCAACCTACTTAATTTATAACTTGAACTTGACTTGAACTACTCAGCAAAAATAACTTAGAAGCGCATCTAAATGTACTCCTTAAGCACTTTACTTGAGTAGGGAGCAGCAAGTAAGTAGACCCTTTTTCACAAAATGCTGCAGGCAAGAGCGATGGACAGCTTCATAAATCTTAACTTTAATTAAAGGACCAGGGTGTCTGCTTTAGTGGCATCTAGCAGCGTAGTTGCCAATTGCATCCCTCTCATTTCACCCTCTCCTTCCTGGCATTAAGGAGAAACTGTGGCTCCTGTAGAAACATGGTGTGTTTGGATAAGTAATGAAGAGTAAAACATCAGTATGTCTGGATATGAAGCTGTAACATTAATGTGCAGGTTGACAAACAGTAAGAATGATAGACTTTATTATCAGCTGCTTGATGATCAGTATAAAATCATTTTCAAAACTATATACACATAGGCAGAAGTACAAAGGTGGCACATCAGGTAGTCAAGACAGTACAAGTTGGCACCAGTTGTATTTGTAGAGAGAAAATGTCTTTCAAGGGTTAGTGTGTGATGTGCATGTGCTGGAAAAATCGTCCCAGGGTCAGTTTTGGAGATGTTTGGTGTTTTTTGATGTGTCTGCAGTACAAAAGGCAGCTTCAGCAAATTCTGTACATACTGTGCCCTCAGAGGAGAAACATGTTCAGACTGTCATTGTCAACAAGTAGCAAATAATCAACCTTTTTTTCTGTTAACGACTGGTTAAAGCGATTCAAAGTCACAGCTGGGTTTTCACAAACATCTCAAGATCTGGATTCTTTCTTCATATAAAAAGTACAAACCCAATCTTTAAATGTTCCTGGAATCCCAGGTATGTCTGAACGCAGGGTTTGATTTGATTTCATGTTTTTGGGCAGTGGTGTCTATCCCTGCGTTCACACTAATCAAGCCATGTGATCACAGCCTCTCATCCTTTGTAACAGAAAACTGTCCTCGCTTCATCCAATCAAACGAGCGAGAGGCCACAGGAACTTTGATTGATTGAGACTGCGTCACAAATTCGTGTAAGAATTACTGACGCGCGTGACTGGCTACCGGAGGCTGACTCTGAGCAGGTAGGTTCGGATCTCCATTGGTCTCAAGGTCACCTGCCATGCGGAGGGGTCCTCGAACGTCTTCAGCAGGGGCCTCTCTTCTGAAAAACAGGTGTAAAAATATGTTAAATTCAGCTAAAAGCTGTCACAATAACAATAACAGCTATAACAAACCAGCAGATCGACGTCAGGACTCTCACAAAATATACTTGAAAGTTACCATGGCAGTAATGTGAAACATTAATTCTACCTCCTCTTACAAAATGAGTTGTTGAGCCACTAAAACACCCCACAGTTTACTATCAAAGCTCTGAACCATGACAATGCATTTATGACTCATTATATTATACTGCCTGCTTGATTAGTCCCTGCAGGGAAATAGTCTTTATAGTTAAGTTGACTGTAATGGGGCAGTGATTACCGCCCTCATAGAAATTAAAAAGCATCTGTGGATTTCTGTATTCTCCCGCCTCTCCTCTGTCTCCTGTTCAAACTGAGTTGGAGCCTCAAGCGTCAGCCAAGTGGTTCATCAGTGACTGGCAGCTAACCAGCGGCTGACTGATGAGGCAAATTCACCGACATCTGGCTGCTCATTTCTGGTGATTGTCAACTGGTTTCTGTTTTTTTCTTTTCCTCTTCTAACAGGAAGTTAAAGATCAGGGTTAGGTTGATCTTTGTGAGATATCTCAACAGTGTCAAAAATCTTTACTGCTAATGTACGCGATCGCCAGAAGAGGAACTCTAATGACATGGAGCTCTCCTCGAGTGCAACCGAAAGGACTAAAGTCTCACTAAACCTCAATTCACTTTTAGCATGTACCTGTCTGTGGTGTCCACTGCAAGCGTGTCATCTCATCTTTCCACTGATTGGCTGACAGGTTCAGTTCAGACATGCCCAGAACCTCCAGAGTGGAAAATAGCTTCTACATGTTAGAAAGAAAGACAGGATTATACAATCAGCAGTAAATTAGTAACTATATAGTAACTTTACTACTAACCCTAAGACATGCTTCATTACAACAGCAAAACAATTAAAGTGTTATGGGGAGCCCCCTATTCATTAATAATCTAATTATTACTCTTCATCATAACTGTAATCTAAGATGTCGAAGTGTAAGGTGTGTGTCTGAACGTCTGACCTGCAGGTTGACGGTGACGGGCTGCGAGTTCACTTTGCTCTCCCCGCTCTGGAACTGATGCTCCAGTCTCAGCAGCACAGAGTCTTTGTCCCACTGTGTCAGTGTGAGCAGGTGGACAGCAGGGGGCAGCGCAGCTTGCAGCCCAGAGAACTACAGACAGAGACGGAGACAGAGGAGGACTACTGACTGTCTGTAACCACGCTAACACTCAGTCTGGATGAGCCACTCGCACCATTCGGTTGGACAAAAGCATTGAAAAGTTGCTCTGATTTTGGTCTGTTTGAGGAGTGTTACATCAAATTGCACCTACTAATTAACAGCTGCTCTGAAAACATGTCAGAGCTTAAAACAACAACAGCTCAGCCTGCTCTCTGGATATCTGGTGAAATGAGAACAATGTCTAAAAAATGCAAATATGTAAAAAAGGTGACCGGAATGGAGAAAAATGCAGGAGACTGATTTTCAGTAGCCTTAAATCAGGTCTTGACATGACCTCCGAGATGGCACCTGACTTGCTTTGTGATGTATTGTAGCTACAAAGTGTATTTGTTGGCACCGCTCCTCCTCACTCACCTCCAGCTGAGCGTTAGCGTGCAGATCCCCATCAGTGAACGTCAACAGCGGCTGCAGTACCGTCTCCTGGGCGAGGGGACGGTGCGCGTCAGCCGCGCTCGGCGGACGCTCGAGGGAGAGCAGGAGGCGGCCTCGGACCACCAGGCCCTCTGGGAAGATCTTGGAGGTCTCGTTGAGGGGCTCGGCAACGCCGCGGACGTCGTCGTACAGCAATCGGCGGTGGAGCTGAGGGGGAGGAGGGTGGAGTTAGGAGGGAGGGACTCTGTATGTGCGTGTCACAGTGAGCGTGCGTCCGCCTGGTGAAGGTTGACCTGACAAAGATGAGCCGCGTGCGTGTCTCACCATGATTTCTAGAGAGCCGTTGTGGATGCTGCCTCCTCCTTGAGAGCGATCCGTCACCACAGTGAGCTGATCATTATCATCCTGAAAACACACACACACGGTGTGCAATTAATAAAGTGATGAACTTGGAAAATGTCACACTTGGATAAACGTCATGGTTGCAACTCTCATTTGAAAAAAAACCTCACACACACCTTGATGAAGGCACGAGAGTTGATGGGGTAGTAGTTTCCAGCAATGGGCTCCGACTGCTTAAGATTCCACGTGGGCCGGAAATCTGTCCTTTAGGACCAAACGACAACAGAGTGAGTTCAGTAAAACACACTCACACGTTGAATTTTGAATTCCAGATGTGCCGAGAATATTCTGCAACAAAGTTACTGACAGTTTCCTTTAAAATATCTGCCCATGGTTAATTACAATGCATTTTCAACATTTAAAACAAATAAACGTACTTCCTCTGCAGCACCTCTCTGCCGTTAGAGTCTGTGTAGAAATACTGAGAGGTTTCGATACTGGTGTCCAGACGAGTGATCACCTCCTTCCCCAGGTCATCGCTAATGGATAAAGAGCGTGAGATGAAGCGATGCCCCCGTCAATATCCCCCCAAAAATGGAGGCAACAATACCACAGCTTATTTTTTACACGTGCCGACGTGAAAACATACGGAAACTCACTCAATGGGCACCGGCCCGACTGTCCACTCCAGCTCCAGAGCTCTGCTTTCAGTGTAGAGACGAACCACCTGAGACACCCAGGGAGAAAACCACTGTCTCACCTCCTGCACACCAGAGGTCTGAAGGGAAGAGGGAGGGCGGGTACAATATGAATGAACAATTATTTTTAAACATCTTTCTGATATCAGAATCATAGCCGTGACGCAGCCCGCTCTCTACCTGAATGCTCTCCGTCTTGGCCGTCTTGCTGATGATGAAAGGTGTGGAGGAGTTGGGTCTGAAGATGTAGGCACCTGAAGGCTGGATGCTGGCCGAGTTGTTACCGTCACTGGCGTTATACCTGGAACATGAAACACACATTAACACCCAGCACCTAACAATCAATGCGGGGACATGATTCTGCCATCTGTGTGAAAACTCACCAGTAGAAATTCTGCGTCAGTTTGATGGTCTGCTTGGTCTCCAGGTTGCTGAGGCTGCTCAATAGGCCGGTGTCGGGGTCAAAGGTCACTCGTAGGAACTGGAGTTGAGAAAATAATGTGTGCTTTGTCATGCATATGAGGCTAAGAAAATGCATACGGCTACAATTAATATGAAATACACTTAGCTGTACTTATTTCCCACAGTGCAACACAAAACGAGTGCTGTGATACGCACCTTGTTCTGGATGGCTGTGGGTGTGCGGTGCTTTGTGGAAGCAGGCGGAGGTCCGTCCTTAAGCAAGGACACAGAGTAGGTGGTGAAGCCCAGAGGAGGAGCCTGCACCTCGAACACCAGCTCGTTGACAGCGAAGCCTCGGTTCCTCCTCACCTCCCGGGTGGCCGTGGACACTGGAACCACCTGTAGCAGACACAGAGGAACCGATTATTGGATTATTTTATGAAGTCTTGTCATTAGTGAGTCCTATCTGTAATTACTGATGAAGATGTTATGAAATTATCATTCTACACTTTGGGAATCTCGCAGTATCTTGATATTTAAGTGATTTTCAACTATAGTAACCTGCTCAATACTTCAAGTCAGATGATATTGGAGTTTCTGATACTTTATATATTATACTGTGACCACAGAAAAATTCAACTAGCAGGTAATTATTATCCCAAAATGGACAAAAAGAGTTCCTATGTAACAAATGCACTGTCCTAAAATATGAATAAAAATAGAAATATATTTCAAACAAGGCAGTGACATAAAAACTGGATAATCCAGCTCATTGTCAATAAGACAGCAGCAACGCTTGTTAATAACACTACGACACAAACACTGACCTGGCAGTCCACAAGTTTGCCGTTAGCATCTGTTACGACGTACGCCGATCCGTTCACTGGCAGCCTGACCGGCCAAGTGACGGGGCGAGCCAGAGGGTTGTACACATTGACTGAGAACTGGAACACAACACACAACACGGTGGTGAGGTTAAGCATTGTTCAATAACAGAAATGCTGATTCATAAATAGTTTTATTACATTTGTTTACAAGTCTTGGAAGATTAATTAAAATAATGTATAATATCCATAATGCTGTACGTGTGCCATTGTTGAGGAGTCAAAACTCACTGACATTGTATGCACCAGTCTAACAGTTTCTTGTTGGTTTAAGGCTAGTTAGATTTAGGTTATGTTGCAGAGTTTTCTTTCTGTATCTGTTTGTGTGTCACCTTTTTGCTGGACTCAGTGAGAGGACACACACTGATGTTGAGGTTGTCACAGTAGATTCGCTTCGCAGATGAGCCACTCAGAGCAGCCAGACTGTTACTGACCAAAACCTTAGAGAGAAACGAAAGGTGTGTTACCTCCTCCATAATCATATCTAACGAAACAATGAACATAAAAGAGGTCAAATAATGCGAGTTTGGGCCGAACACTTTGCTTGATAAAAGTTACATTCCAGTAGGCTTGATAATCCCGTAACAGACGGATCCTGCAAATGCCGTGAGAAGCCGGACGTACCTGACAGTGTTGCCAGCCGTTTGCTAACCTCCTGGCATAGTCGTTTGCTACGTGTTGCTTCTCTGTACCTGACACCGCGTCGTGGTGCTGAGCCACTGCCATGGCTTTCTCTGATAATGAGAGCACAAACAAGTAGCTGTCAGTGAATCCTCTGTGTGGTCTCCCTGTCACATTCACTAATATAAAGACCACTGTGACAAAGAGTTATGACAGTTTGACAGTTACATATGGCGGGTTATTCATTTGGCAAGAATCCATTCCACTAGCAAGATGTCATCTGTTTTTTGTTTTTTTTTTACAGTAAGAAGTAATAAAAAAAGAAATAAATCTCACTCATGGTCTGGCTGTCACCCTCCCCAAAGGGTCCCTTCCTGGAGTCAGGACCACTTAGTACCTCCAGCTGGTTACACGTCTGTCAGATGGAGTAATAAAACATTTAGTACAAATATTTGTGGTCCCAGAGGACGCAATGTCAGACTCTGAAAACCCTGCCAGAACTCTGTATCTACTTTGAGATTAATGCTAACATAGCATAGCATTATGCAGCAACATGCTACTGACAGCATACTACAAGGCTAAATGGCACAGCACGTTTGTGTACATGCCGTAGGTTAGCATATTAACATGCTAACTGCCCAGAATCACTGTCAATATCTCGACATGTTACAGTTTTACATGTGTGTTAGTGGGCCTGTCTGTCTTCATATGGCCTATTGACATTTTCAATGCCTACCACGCACAACAAGGTAAAACAACTTCCCAAATATCATACTTAAAGCTCTGTCAGCATCTAATACCTGCAGGTTGCTGTTGCTGATCCTCTCATAACGTTTCAGCGCCGGTCGACTGGTAAAGTAGCCGGTCCAGAAATCATGTGCGTCGTCTGCATAGGGAAAGAAATCATCCGTCTTCAAAGCCCTGAGTTGAAAAGAAGACAAAGTTGCAGCATGAATACAACAACAAAACAGACCTGCACGCCCTCACTGTTCTGTCATTGTTACTCGGTCAAGCTCATTTTAAAAAGTTCATCACTACCAGGTGAGGTTTGCTCTGTGCAGCTCCTGGAGGTAACAGGAGGGGGTAGAATAGAGCACGTTGATTTTGTCGCCATTTGCCTGCTGGGCGTTGACGTAGTGGATCAGCTTGTCCAGGTTCTTGTACCACAGGTTGGCATTTTCATACTGGAAGTCTGAGCCCATGGTCATGATAATGTGATTGGTCTTATACACTGTAGCCTGAGAGGGGGAAAAAATGAGAAGAATTCATTAACTATTAACCATGTACTACAGCCCGATTTAATTTGTTTGTGTTTGTGTTTGCCTCACCTGATGGGTGGCGATGGCGACGAAGCGTCTCACCACATCATCAACATTATAGTCCTCCAGGTCAGGGTCGTCTCTGATTGGTGGGTCATCACAGGACTGGTCCCAGCAGAAGCCCGGAGGAGGGTTGTACCCATTGGGAAGGATCCCTGTTGGGTGTGGTGGTCCAGAGGGTAATGATTAAGTAGTTGGTGCATGTGGAGCCATGTGAGCACCCAAGTGACGGATCAACTAACCGAGAATATATCAATACCACAAGAAAAGTTTTGTTACCGGTGAAGAGGTCAGCCACGGGAGGTGCGAGGCTTTCAGAGGCCCTCCACAGAAGCTCCTGCTCCTTGGCCTTCATCCTGCGATCCCGGTCCTGGTAATCCAGACGACCAAAGAAGAAGCCATCATACCCCATCTGGAGAAAACAGAGGAAACAGTTGGTTGAAAATTCAGAGACAGAGATGTTAACTGGAGGCTACAAAGTCTATGGCTTAGTATAATGACTGGAAGGAAAAACAGCTAGCCTGGCTCCACCAGAACACTAAATAACATGTTCTACGTGACAACAGGACTCCCAGAAGTCACTGCAGCAAGGCAAGAAACGGTACAGCACATAATCCCCCATATAACCACAACTTTGACTTGTTTTTCCTACAGTGTTGATGATTCCTTTATGATAAGCTACCTGCGCGAACATGGAGGCGTGTTCGCGGGCGTGGCCAAACGGGTCGATATGCCAGGCGACTCGGGGACGACCACAAGCCCCAAAAGTCTCATTGAGGAACCTTAGCCCCATGGTCATCTGGTCGATGACAGCACTGTAATGGGTGGTGGCTTCATCACTCATGCACCAGCCACCATTCACAAACTCGAGACGTCCTGGAAGAAGGGGAAAGCAGGGAGACGAGTTCAGCCGGGTTACTGAATGAAACCTTACCAGCGCAAATGTACATGTACAGTGTTTGTTTACACACCTTCATTAACTAGCTGTTTGACTGTCTGCTGCATGCTGGAGCTCTGCTGTTTCCACCAGCGGTAGAAGAAAGCCGTCTCCACATAAATAAACCTCCGGTCCGGATTCTTCAACAGCTGATCAACCACGGAGTCCAGGATGTACTGCACCCCTGCATGCTGGATGTCGTTACGATCTACACGCAGATACACAAACGCGCATAAACTGTTATATTATGTAACAACAATACAAATGCGCGTGTACAATGTTTCACACAGGTCAGGAGCAGATGATGATCACCTGCAGGGCACACGGCTGTCCTCACTGTAAAAAGACCCGTGATGCTGAAACAAGCTGAAACTGAATGGCACTAAAACTATAAAATAGAGGACATAAAATATCACGAGGAGGCTGAGGAGGTTCCCGACACGCTATCTGTCCATCCGAGGAGAAAAACTGATACATGAAACGTAAGACAGAATACATTTAAATATCTATTCAGACCCTGAGGCACCGAGGGGCAGACGTGGATAGTAATACTGATTTGATTACAACTATCGCAACTGGTATATTAATAACTAGTACTGATTAATCAAATTTATACATTCTGTCACTGAAGCACAAAGTAACATGTATTATTATTACATATATATTATTATTGTAAGCACACACTTGTAATGTGAACGGAAATAAAGATTTTGATTCCTCTTTTTTTATAGGGGGAGGCCCGCGTGTGTGTCAGTTGTGTATTAATACTCTAAGTATTAACATAGAAAATAATTTCTCTAATTTCTCCATTGGTGTGTGTGTGTGTGTGTGTGTGTTTACTGACCTCCATAGAAGTACTGGTCGACAGTCTTGAGCCAGCCGACGTCATCATGTGTGTGTGGGACCAGGTGGACATTCAGCATGTTGGGCTTGGTGGCATGACATGACTGCACACACACAAACACGAATACACACTAAGCACTGGCCCACTACACTACACTACTGTTAAGAAAGACCAGTCAGTCGAGAAGTAACATGAAGTTTATGCTCCCATTTCCTCAAATAAACAGACAAGGCGCACGAGTGAAACTGAAAGCAACTCTTCAGCTTCACCTAAGTGCTAAAATAAAATACAACAAATTGTAACAACATATAAACGCGGCTCACCTCGTATCCGCAGGTGGCGGACTGTTTTGTTTCCTGTCCGAGAGGAAAACTTAAAACTCCACTGAGGAGGAAGAGGAGAGAGACAGACAGCTGCTGTGACTTGGCCGCCATGTTGGAAAATCAACCGCAAATCATATGACATGTGTTTATGTTCAGCGAGGTCACGTGACAAGACTTCCTCAGCGTGCTTGTGAGTTTTGTTCCCTCCGCTGTGACTGTCAGGCAGCATCGTTCAGGGCCGTCTCCAGCTGTTTGGGCACCCTGTGCGAGATGCTATTTGATAGTGGGCCCCCATTTTGTCAAACTCTGAGGGAGAGATTCCTCAATTCCAACAATCTGTTACATTTTAAGAGGAAAACAGGCTCGAGTACGTTAATAAATGCAACAGATGCAGCGCGTTCCTGAAAAATGTTTACCATAAACTTTAAAAACAAGGTGACATAAGCTCTTTAAAAAAGGCTTTTATGTTTTTGTTTTTTTTTAAATATATGTGCTTCACACACCAAATGAGGAGGGTTGCCTGGCTACAAAAATACACTGAACTAGCAACTTGGGGGGCCCTGTGCATCCGCATAGTCCGCATATAGCAAGAAACGGCTCTGAACTAAACTAAACCATATGTGACTGATTGGAGAACAGACCTTATACTTTTATTATATTTAGAATATATTGGATATATCGATATACTTGGACGTATTACTTGCTCTCCTTGATCTCATGTATCTTTTAATCAACTAAATGTTTAATCAGCGAATCATTAATGGTAAAACAAATGTCTGTCAAATTATTGTTGGCTTTACCAACTGTGAAAAATCCTATAGGTGTTTAAAATAAAAAAAATAATACATGAAGCAGTTAAAAGCATCTCAGAAATCTAAAAAAAACAGGACCCAGCAAATGTTTGGAAATTAATAACTTTAATTACATATTGATATAATCAAATCTGTTGTCAATTATTGTTATGTCAAGTGATGTTTTAATTAAAATACGGTTGACTTACCTCCAACCTCACACTGGCTAACCGACCTCTAAAAGTCCTTTCTTTTCGAAGGTGCCCTGATAGCCTAATACTCGGCTAGGAAGCATCCTATCTTTCCCCAAGACTGCTGCAATCATTGAGGTTTAAAAGAAGTCATATGTGAGTGTCATCTGCATAACAATGAAAGAAAGTTTGCGTATAGTGTGTGTGATGGGGATATACATATAAACAATTAAGCAAATAAGATGGGGCTGAAAGTAGAGCCTTGTGGGATACCACAGATAATGTGTTCAGAAGAAGATGCGCTACTGATAGTTCCTCGTTAATGTGTATTAATGTTTCCAGTTAACGTTACATACAACCTCAGACTGCCAACTCAGACCTCTATGGATCAGTTTATTGCGAGCCAATGTGGAATTAACCTATCTTGGAAAAAGAAACACTCAGACAGTTACCACATATTTCACAGTCACATTAAGGAACAGCAAACAGCAAAAAAGTACAGTGAGTAAACAGGTGGAGAAAACGTTACAAGACAAGATTTTACAGACCAGCATGGACAGTTCAGTTCATGGTACAGTCCTACAGCTTGTGGAATAATGCACTTCATGGCAAAAAAAGAAAAGAAAAGTTTCTTATTTGGGAATGATTATATCAGATTGGCAAATTCAGAAATATAATTATCCATAAATGCTTGTGTGGAATTGTAACTTCCAAGGTATTGTGTAGCATAGATATAATACCTTTTAGGTTTTCTGTTAGTAATATGTATAATACATTTTCTATTACTATTTTAATGAAGCTCTCATTTCTTTAGACTAGTTTTGAACAGTTTGAAATGCTTCACAAACACACTTCATAATTTAATTCTATGTACATTTGTGATGGTGTTGTGTCTTTGGAATTAAAATAGTTTATCCATGTCTGGCATTTCCATTTCACAAATAGTTTGGTTTAAAGGCCTCACACAGTGCTCGGTCAAGTGCTCACAATCCTCTGGAGTAGCACCATTCAAAAACAAAACTTCAATGAGGCATAGAACAACATTGTGGCTACAGTATGGCATCCATTCAAATGGAAGGAGAGGTCACTTTAATTACAATCAGCGTTGCAAGTAGATCCTTTTCCCTTGTCATGCTACGATCAAACTGTTTTTAGAAGGAAACGGGAGTCAGGAGGAACAGCGGCAGACTTGCTCTGATATGTTTCCTATGATCTGAATGCCTCTCTGATATTCTCTGAGCCATGTGAACAATTTGTCGCTGCAGCAAATCGCATTTTTTCAAATCTGACCTTGACTGAATGGATATGAGGTAACAATAAAGCTTGATTAAATATGAGAGGACATGAGATAGTAACAGGATTGGATTCTGAAGCATGCAAAGCACATGCCTCTGATAAACATAATTACCAGTCACATGACAGCAAGTATATTTTAAATCATTCACCATAGATCACCAAGTTATTGTCGGGATGTGTGGCTATTATAGCTATAAAACATCACTTTAAAGTATGTAATCATATATATATATTATAACTGATTATTAGTTATATACTGACACAGATATTATATGGGAAAGAAAATCACATTGACAGAAATGTGAAATTAAGAATGAAGACCTGCTATGTAAATGTAGCCTTAAAGGAACAGCTCCACGTTTGGGAATTATTATGCTTTGCTTCCTTGCCAAGAGATTCTTGTATTAGAACAGTAAATATGAAGCCTCCATCAGTAGCTGGTTAGCTTAGCACAGCACTGGAAACAGTGGCCGGATTTTGTTACCATTGAACAGAGCTGGTTTCCAGTTTCCAGTCTTTGTGATAAGCTAAGCTAACCGGTTTCTGGCAAACCTTTAATTTATAGTCTCCACTTCAAAGACAGACCTGCAATGTGGTGTACACAAAAACACACCCATTAAACAAAAGAGAGACTTCAAAAACATGACAGATGAAAAAAAAATAAATATTTGGTCTGTAACTTGCCTAAATCTGAAGCTGAGGTCACTTTGACTGTTTTCCATGTCACATGGCAGTGAAGTTGATACAGGAAAATCTCTTGCTGTGGTTATTCAAGTAGTTGCAGGTACTAATAAATATTCAGCCTCTCACTGTAAGGAGTTAAATAAAAATAAGAATTTAAAAAAAATCCCCCGTCTGATACTTCTCAACAATGTATAAAATCATTTCCATAAATGTACTTACAAATCATTTTTAGTACAAAGAAAACAATGTTAAACAAAACCTGGGGTGAATACTTTTCAATATCTATGTTGTATGTCACAAAAGGTAAAGCAAAGGTGCAAACGATAAATTAATGATGGCTGAAGATTCCATTTAGCTGTTTTAGTTTCAGCATTGTGATATTCTGCCTGCTGGCTCACTGGGACACCGGGGCACTGGGCATCGGTGCTTTTCCTGCTATGACAAGTCATACAATGAAAAATGCATATACACTGACAGTGTTTCAACAGGGTAAGAGATTTTCTGAGAAACAATAATGACAAATCTGTTTTTGTCAAAAGAGACATTCGCAGAAGGAGAGACGACACAAAAAGTACGGGGGAAAAAAAGTTGTTTGATTCCTGACTGTGATGCTTCTTCCTGATGTTGTTGCTTCCACACCAGCAACCTTGTCATTTTTTTTTTAGTGTTCATATTCATAAGCAGAGTGAATAGCCCTTTCCTGCAGTATTTAAATAAGAGTCCTGCGTGAGGATGGAGGCGTGGTTAGGTTGGATTTCCATTGCCTCCCTCATGAGGGCAGATGAGCAGGGTGGAGTCCAGGTCCAGGCGGAAGGCTGGGTACAGTGGCTGAGAGAACGGGCAACGAAAGGTGTGCAGGAGCACAACTGTGTCCGACACACTGTAGAAGGACAACGTTCCTTTCTGGCGCTCCAGGAACACGCCGATTCTGGGACAGGGTGGTGCCGCGACTGTGGTCTTGCGGTTGTCATGCCAGGCGGCGTACCCGGCATGTGTGCACCTCAGCCGCCAAGAGTTCTCGTTGCGGCCCAGCAGGCAGGGTTTTCCGCCACCTTTGCGTCCGATGCCTCGGTACGTGACACCAATGTCCACCCATCCCCCACCCCTCCACTCCACCTCCCAGTAGCTGGCTCCACCAAACTGGCCCTCCCTGCACAGGACTTGTGCCACTGAATCAAAGCGCTGAGGGTGAGGGGCGTAGGACTGGGGCTCCTCGCCACAGTGGGCACCTTGGGGGCCCTCGAGGAGAACCAGAGTAGGGTGAGCTGTATCGGGATCCAACGATAGACGACATGAAACTGGAGTGAAAAAAAATGAGAAGGAAGAAAAGTTTATGATGCAGGAATTGAGATTGATGTTCTGCAAGAGAGACAAGGATTGTTCACTACTAGTCTGGGAGTTCTGGGGAAAAAAAGATGTTTGGCTGTTGTTGATCAGACAGACAGAAACTCTTTCATATGGTGTTACTGAAATGCATGGCTTTAGGAATGGTAATGTTTGCACATACATTTCCCAAAGGATGAATCCTACTGACTTTGGTGGATCCCGCACTTTATTTTATGACCACATACCTAGAACTAACACTGAAGACATAAATGAAATCAGTGTATTTAAAATTAGAATGGCAACATTATTAATAATGTGGCCATTACCATCCCTGAGCTCAAAGATATTTCAAAGAAATCTCCCCAAGCATCAGAGCTGAGGGTGACACAGGGTGACCAACATGTGTTAAACATTCAAGTGTTTCATTTGACATTTTGACACAGTCGAGACAAGTGACACATATGCCCTTAATCCTCCTCACACCAAATTAATTATTGATGCCTAACAAGGTGATGGTACGCTGTCACCCTGTCAGTTGGCTTGTTTTTGTGGGGACAAAACACTGGTCTTAACAACAGAATCGAATGCTATAAATACGGTATGATTGCCATCCATCATTGATGAGGATTTAGACTGGGGGCTCTCAGATTTCACAGCGGGACTCTTATTATCTGTTGAACTACATAGAAGAATGGAGATAAGAAAAAGGATGGAAACAGAGAAGGAGAGAAGGCCAAAGAAAGAGAGGAGAAATGATGGAGAAGAAGGGAAGGAGAAAGAAGAAAACATTTTTGAAGAGGTGGAGAGTTTGAAAAGGAGAATAGATACTTACACCTGAGGAAAACCGCCCTCATCCTTTGATCAGCTGGCTGCAGAGACAAAGAGGACAGAGGGAACGACACCGGCACTGCTGATAAGGGACACATGAGAGAAAGACACAAAGAGAAACTGGTATTTAATACTTTTGTGCATATTTTGGAAACGGGACAGAGTGAGAAAGCAGGAACGAAAGGCAAGAAGTGAAATAAACAGTGAGAGACTCAAGTGACAGGAAGGAACAAGCACGGAGAGAAGTTCCCGGTTAATAACGATGCCATGAAACCAATCGATCTGATTAGTTTAGATTTAGTAACGACACACTGTTAATAAGCAAACCTTACCAAGTGTTTGGCCATGCAGCATTGGTTCCCATAGAATCTCTACATGAGTAGCACATTTCAAGCTATTTTTGTTCTTTGCAAAACGGGATCAATATCAGTGCTTTTAGCCCATTTATATCACATACCATCATGTAGACCCAAAGTAGGGAATTTTTAAATCCTACATATAATGGCTTTACTGTGAAATAAAGTCCAGCACTTTAGGAAATATGCTTATTTGCTGTCTTGCTGAGTTATATGATAAAATCAAGAGTTGCAATTATATCATTACTGAAAACACGAGACACGGGGCATGGAACGATCTAAATAATATCTTTCTGTTACAGTTGAGAACAAAACATGTCTTAGAGGTGAATTACTTTAAGCTGCAGATTGTGTTTTTAGTTTTCTTATCTTGAGCTCCCTCTTATCACAGAATTTGAAGCTCAGTAACTGGATGTTTCTTGCTGAAATGCAGCGTTATCGTTAACATCTAACTACATTAGTTTTACGTAGCAAAACACAGTTTTTAAACTTTTGTACTGATGACTTAACCCGGAGAGCTTTATGTCCATGCACATTATTGGAAAAATGCATGAGACTTTTACTCTCAGGTACCCAAAATAACTCCTCCCGAATGCAACTGGATATCGCTCTAACATTGCTCCATTCAATACGAAGCTGGAGCCAGGAAACAGATTAGCACAGAACTCTAGCTTCACATCGAATAGGTACATATAAGAGTGGTATCAATCCCCCTCATCTAATGCTCAGCAAATAAGTGTGTTTCCCACAATGCTAACCTATTCCTTAAAGTTGATACATTGGCTAAATTTGCCTGCCGACTGGTTAGCATGCTAACAAAGCTGAAATGGACTGTTTGTTTGTGTTTGTGTTACAGGGTCAGTTCACCAAAATAAAAAAAATAAAAAGAGCCCACATTTTTCCACTTACCCCCATGTTGCCCTGCAGATAGTGTTGGCTGTGTTTGCTGCGGTTTGGAGTTCTCTGCACTGAGATTTCTGCCACCTACTCAATACAATGAATATTAATGGTATCTGATATATTTTTGGTTTGTTTGTTTTTTAACTCATCAATATAAATAACAACAAAACAATAGCCCAGTTTGCTAGGATAATCCACACAAAACTGCTGTGGGCAGTTTTCACAGAGAACTAATTTCTAGAAGTTATGGCATAACCAGGACAAAGTTTTTAAGTTTGCTTAACTTGATATAATATGGCCATAGAGGAACACAAAGGTTTTTCAGTTATCTCCCTAGCTAGTCTTCTGCAGCCATCACTGAAACACTTCCAAAAAACTAATTAATTTAAATAGTTTGGACTGATTTTGATTGCTTCCAGTTAAACTAAACTGAACTGATTACAACAACGGAGCAGGCCTGGATATGAGCCAGAGTGTATCGTATCAGACATGGTCTTGGCCTCTTCTGTTATGAATAATTAACACATCCAACTGTCCCTCGCAGTGTTAAATGTCATGTCAAAACCGGCAGCCTGGTAAAAATGGGTCACCTCGGACCTAACACTGTCACACAGGGTGCGTGTATGTGTGTGTGTTTGGGTATCATGTTTCTTATGCTTACCTTTTACACACTCTCCACCTGACACGTAGTTTTCATTAACTGGAAAAGAAATGTAAAGATAATATGAGACAAACGTGTGCAAATTTAGCATATTGTGCACTTAAATCTACTTCATCCAGGCAGAATATTTGCAATATTTAAATGACATATCCTCAAACTTTAGTTTTGAACAGGGAGCAGCTGTATGCATGTTTCAGTATTTGGTATATGTACTAATCTTCAGTATCATCAACATCATCCTTATGACCCTCTTCCTGCGTGTAGGTCATCTTCTGTACCTGCACGGCTGATCTTGTCCACCTCCTCCCGGCAGACCTCCTCCATGTGGCTGCGGAGGTGGCAGAGCGCTCGTCTGGCACTGCTAAAGGCCTCTGTGGGCAGGTTGAGGGCTCTGGAGTGCCGACTGGTGGCGACGGGGACGCATAGCAGAGGAGCCGCCTGGGTCAATAAAGACAGAGAGTGGAAAATATACCCTGGCATAGCATCCGCAGCCCGCTCTCCCCGCCCTCCATTAATTCCTTGTACAATTGAATTTGAAAATAGCAGTTAAGCATGTGCTGTCTTTTTCCACTGGTCATTGCTGAGTCATTTTCCCCTCTCATCCATTCATCTACACACTAATCTCTCTGGGCATTTCTTATTACACACTCTGGTAAGTTCTTATGGCCTCTAGGTTGCATTAATTGCTAATGTGCAGTTGTGGAAGAAGTGCTCAGATCCTTTACTTAAAAAGTTCCAGTGTACGATTTAAGGAGATCTACTGTCAGAATAGAGCAGAAATGAAAAAAATAATATGCACAACTATGCTAATTAGTATATAATCACCAGAAACTATGTTTTTTTTTAGTTCCACAGAGTCCGCTGTATGTGCATGTTTGTACAGATGCCCAGAAGAGCTTAACTAATGCTTTCTCCACATAGAGAAAGAGCCTTTCCCTTCTAAATCCTACACACTGGACCTTTAAGTAAAAGTACATATATCATAATTATTATTATTAGTGGCCTTCAAATATTATAGCTGGTCAGAGTGAAGCTAGTTTTAACTTTACATACACTGTTAAATAGTCCAAATTAGGAAGCCGCGGGGGAGCTTGAAGTTGGGATTGGTTGGTTATTTAAATGAAACCAAAAGTTTAGGGAGGAAACATTTCTTTCATGGTACCAGCCACGAGCCACAGATGTTGGGAGCCACTAGTTGTAAATTACAGTACTTAAGTAAATGTACTTCCTACCACTGCTAATATGTTACTTGCCAGAAGAGTCATGGCGTCTTCTGCTAGCTAGCTTGTATCTCCATCAGTTTAGAAGTGTGGCTCTTTATAATTGATCAATTTCCTCTCCATTCTCAACTCTGTCTTTTCAGTCTACATCTGTGGAACGCTTTCAACAAAGCCGCAAAGACTTAATGCAATAAAAACTGACATTTCCTGTGATGCTAGCATGATCGCTGTAACAAATGTAGCCACTAATGACTAACCGATTTGCAAGAACAATGGCAAAACCAATTTATGACCTCACATTAGAACTTGAAGTAATACAATTATTTAATTTGAACTTTATAACAGCTAATAACTCTGTTTAAACCATTTAGCTGTAGTGATTCAAAACAAAATAATGCTATTCAAGACCAATAAATGCAAACCACAACAGATCAAGTCCAAAGAAAACTCCAAACTGGAGTTCTCACTTTCTGATATATATTCTTCATACACATACAAATACTAATTTGCTTTACTCATGCTTTACATATCCACCCTCTTTCTCCCCCTCACCTGTAAGAAATGGGCATTATCCTCGGTTTGCAGAAGCTGACAGATCTCCTCATCTCTCCTCCTCAGCTCCTCCAGGTCTTTCTCCAGCATCTCTATGTCTCGTTCAGCCCTCCCAACCACTGCTCGCTCCTTGGCCTCCAGCCTTGCTCGAACCTGTGGCACACAAGTGGATGTTCAAAGTCCCTTACAATACCATGAGCATCTTCAGCATCCCTGAGTGTACAGATCATTTCAAAGATATGTTTTACACAACACCATTATCAATTACCACACAGATGTTGTAAGTGTTCTGTCTCTTAGATACAAAGATACAAGAATGACTATTTTGTTAGCAGCTCTTTAAGTGTTTCTTTTACAGCTACCGTTGCCGTCCACATAAAGTGACCTAGCATAGTTCAGGTATTTACTAGCATTAACCCTGATATCAAGTCAGGTATAGAGATGTTTTCATGGTTTTAGAGAATGTACTGCTGCAGCAACATTATTATGACCTTACAACACACTGAAGTCAGACTTCCTAAGTCAGGAAATGGCATCATCCGAGGAACACGAGATTGCAGCTCAAGGATACTTCAGCTACACTTCTAAATACGACTGGTGCTACTACTGCAAGACAATCGTTGCTACTAATAATAGTATCACCCCCAACTGCTACAACTACTGGTAACGTTACAGCTGATAGCCGCAACTTCTCACCTCTGCCTTGGTTTTCTCCAGGCGTAGTGCCATGTCTGCAAACAGAGCTTCACTGTCCTCCAGAACAGTCGACGCTGACACCTGAAACACGAGCACAGACAGCAGTGTAGAGTTTAATAGTAGAAGAAAACACATACATGAAGACACCGTTAATCAGAGACACATGCCATTTCGCATTTCGCAGTTTGTGTTTCATCCGCCATCCATCCATCCTTTGAAGTAATATGATCAGAGCAAATACACGTGCAGTTTGTCTGTCTGTTTGCAGTCTAATGTCTAATGCAATCTGAAAGTGATGGTGTTAAATTGCAATTTCAGTGCAATGTTTGCTTTGAATGGTGACTCTTTCATAATCAGTTAGGAAATATGTACAACAAAAACAAAAACATTTCTTTGAAGTTTTCTGAAGTTTTAAGACACACCAGTTTTTATATTGGTCACCATCTTGTTTTCTTGAAGCCGAAGTGACTTTATTTGGACGATAGGTGAGCTGGGAGATCGCTGTATCGCCGACTTTTCAATCGCACGGTTAATGACACCTAAGCTTCCTCTGCTGTGTCATCTTTTTCCACTCTAAATGGGACTATAATTTCCTAAATGAACATCGTGGTGTATGGAAGAAACTAGCGAGTGAGCCTGTAAACTGTAAATCAAGTGGGAAGTCGGGGTCATTCTCCTCTAATCAAACCTAATTTTGCAACTCTTGAATGTGCTGACAGATGTTTTTTATTAGCCCTCAAAAAAACATTTAGAGCTTCCTGGAACAATATAACAATGTAGAGAAAAAACAAAACGAGCTAGAAAAATATAAAAGCCGAGCAAGTTATCCGGATTGTAATTTCATGTAGCTGTAATCAGCAACGAACCTCTGTCATCTGAGCAGTGGACAAGATAACAAACTGATATCCGACATCTGATAAGAGGCCGACTTAAGTTTCATGTATTAGTGAGCTAATGTGGTGGCTTTCCAAGAGGCTAGAGCAACTGCAAGCTGGATGGATGGAGATGATGCTCGGGGGAAAGAGAAGGAAATACTTTCCTGCGAGACCGAAGGAGCGGCAGAAACTGAAACTTAAATTAGCTTTGCAGTGGAAACTGATACAACGGCTCCTGTGAGGTGGAGTGCTTGTGTGTGTGTTTGAGAGAGATAGAGAGGTGAGTGTGTGAGGTTGTGCGTGTTGCGCAGGGACAGTTGTGTAAATGTCAAGTCAAGTCTATTCATGGAACTCTTTATCTTGTGCTTTACATAGCACATACCGCAATACACTATTGTATATTCTGCATAATATTAGGGCTGCGTGACTGCCGTGAAGCACTTTGCTTAATTACCCTGATTAATTTACTTTGCAATACTTGGATCACTTGGATCATTGATCAGAAACAAAACAAAAGACTTGTTTTGCAGTCGGGGAGTCTCACATCATACTTAATCGATCTAAAATAACTCACATAACTGTAATAACTTCATTAAAGTGCACACATCATTCATCATTTCACAAGAGATTACTGTGATTTGTTAAAAATATATATATATATATATATATATATATATATATATATATATATATATATATATATATAAGCATGTTAGGGAAAATGGGTTTACTCACAACATGCTCAGAACAAACAGGTCAGACTGTGACAGGGAGCGCTTGCTTTAATGCACCAGAGCAGGAACACTTCCCAATTTTAAATGTTTGACAGAGCACCTTAAAAATATTACAGTTTGGACGTGTAACAACTATTTGAAATTGGATGAGGAGTTCCTGGTGCTGATTCTAAAAGACACTAAACTCTAAGTGGACTCACACACAAAAACGTGTCCTCAGTTGATTGCAAAAGTCAGACTGTATCTTGACGCAAGACAATTTACCGGCACTCTCGCCCATCTAGACCTTTTAGAGTTACCTTCCTGTCTCCTGAAGAATTGATTTTAAAATTTTATCACTAGTTTATGAGGCTCTGAATGTTTAGATAATCAAACACTACAGCATTAAATGTGTCTGCGATGGTTAAGACAAAAAAGCATGGAGAGGTTGCTGTGTACTACACAACAAAAACAACGACAGAAACACTGTTTCTTTCTTTAAGAATGAACATGCTGGATAACTTAGGACTCATGACTTTTTGTTCATTCTTAGTTCACTCAAGATTTCACACCTATGATATCACATTGTACGCCTTCAGATAAAAAGGAGATTAGCAAAGAAGAGTGGTCACCTTGAGGGACTCCAAGCCTTGTTGAAACTCTTCCAACTCTCTCTCTCCGCTCCGCGTCCTCTCCTGAATCAACCTCTGACACTCCTGGAGCTGCAGCTGACAGACACACAGACTCATATTAGACAATAAGACAGAAAGAAGCCGGTGAGGTGTTTTTACTACATTCTATTCAATTAATTTGATTTTAGTTAATGATTTTATTATGGACTGTTTCTTTTTTTTTTCAAGATAATCTGATAATTGTAAAAGTAATTATTTACGCGGAAATGGCCGAAAATGTTTTCAGTCTCTCAGATATGGTTTTTAATATCATATTAAACTGAATATCTTTGGGTTTTTGGACTAGCAAAAAAGAAATTTACTGACATCAACTCGGACTGGGGTGAATATTTTCTGACATTTTATAGACCAACTGATTAATTTAGAAAATAATTAGCAGATGGATTGATAATGAAAAATAATTAGAGTTAGATCAGCCCAAAATGGCTCAATCATTTTGTATGATTTAACCACTTTTGTGAAATCACCTCAGCCTGGTGTCCTGAAGTAGTGCGATACACCTAAGATTTATTCACAACCTGAGACAACAAGGTCTCGGCTGGCAACAGCCTGTCAGGTGCAATTACACCTGCTCCAGCGTGTTTCTTCAATCAAAACAACAACGTTTAGTTTTAATGTATTATTTGAGTCCTTTAGACACATCCTGGCTGCTATGTGTGAACTCGAGTGCTTGTAAACTGAAGTCAAACTGATTCAGAAGCGGCTTACCAATTGGAGCAAATTTTGTTATGATCAAAACCAATCTGATACAAGTTCCTGTAACTTTAGTTCAGCACACTGAACACGACTGTCCGGATCAAAACACATGAGGAAAAAGACCAAATATGGGTCAGTCCAGCATTTTCCATCATATTTATTTGATCTTCTATCAACAGCTCTTACAAACCTTTCTATTTCTGACTGACTGTTTCGTTTATGTTGACTGTATGCGATAGATTACATCCGGTTAAATGAAATTAAATATTTTGTCCATGTCTATTTCTTAATTATTATTGAGTTTGAGCTGACTGACGTTAATCTACACAGTAAGCAACACACATCAACAGGTTGGGGGTGGGGTTTGTTGTCATGCACATCTGTATGAGAGCCTTTCATGCTTCAGCTCTTTAGTATAGCTGTAGTTTTTTATTCTGGTCGCTGTGTTATAATATTCAAATCCAGTTCTGGAAACTTTTTGGTTTTTCCAGATATAAACACAATACAGATAGTCAGACCTTGGAGCTTTCTTTCAGTATAAAGTAATAGTATTAAGCCAGTACATTATGGAGACTCAAGTGTTCATCTGTACCTGTCTCCTGGCTCTCTGTGCGTCCACATTGTGCACTTCCTCCTGGTCCGCCTCGCACAGCAGGCAGTCCCCGCTCCACTCCACCGCGGCCTCCGCTTCAGAGCCGCCCCCCGCGGGTTCCAGACCCAGGCGATGCTGTGCACACAGCCGCTCCGCCAGACACTCCACCGCGGCCACCAGCTTGTGCCGCCGTAGCGTCCCAACCTCCCGGTGCGGCAGGACGTGGAGCTCGCAGAAGGACGCCAAGCAAACCAGGCACGACTTGACAGCCCTCAGCTTGCTCTCCACCGGGCAGAAGTCGCACGGCACGTCCCCGACTCCCCCGAGATAAAGCTCCGGCGCTGTGACCATTTCGCTCAGCTTGAGCTTGTCGACGACTTCGGCGAGCACCGTGTTCCTCCGGAGCACCGGCCGAGGGCTGAACGTCTCCCGGCACTGAGGGCAGCTGAACTGGCCTGATTCCGCCTGGTCCCAGTAGTTGTTGATGCACGACATGCAGTAGGTGTGTCCGCAGGGGGTGGACACCGGGTCTTTTAGGATGTCCAGGCACACGGGACACCTGAACTGGCTCTCCGTCACCGAGATATTCGCCTGGGCCATGTCTGCGGAGGAACCTCCTCAGACCTCGGGTACTGTCTGATCCGCCTGTTGCCTCCGGTGTTGTTGATGAAGAAGCTTTTCCTGACTCCCGGTGTGTCGTTGTGAAGGGGAGGGGTCTGGGTACAGGAATAGCCCTTCCGCAATGTCATCCATCCCATCGGTGCGCTAATGGGTCGCGCCCTCAGTTTTGTCTTACAGGCAGCGTCAGGAATTAAAGGTTCACTCCGCTCAAATTACAAAAACAACTTTTCTTCTAGTGGGAGGACATTTCTCATTCAAGACAAGTCTCATATTTACTTTCTAAGTATTTTTGTGATACTCTGAAGCTTTGCGAGGCATTTAAAAATCAGCGATGGTAAAGGAGAGCAGTGAAATATACAATACAATAAAACATTTCAATGATCAGTGCACGCTCCGTTATACATAACTGTATTAAAAAACACAACATGATGAAATATTGTTCAGTGATGCTGTTTGTGAATGAGGTTACACGGACCTCTGGTGACAACATGCTGCAAGTCATCCAGTCATATTTGGTCTACTTCACTTGCTGATGCTAAGCTATATTCATTTGAAATGACACCCATTTCTTGCCGCATCCGACCAGTTCAAATGCAGATTTTTGCAACACATCAAAAACAGACAGCAAATGCAGCAGTGTGTGTGTATTGTTATATTAAATATGCACTCTTCATGCTGCTGTGTATTTAATGCTAGTGTGGCGAAAAGTTGTTGTGCAAATCAAAAACTGAATCGGCTGTTTGAGACAGAGTTGGGAGTCTTAAAATGGATCTGTCTTGTTTAAGGGGTGATGTTGAGAGAGTGCACAGTTGAATGTGAGTCTATAACTCCCTCTGCTGACCATTTCCTAAAGCACAGCTCACTCCTCAGCCACTGCTATAAAGAATACAGTAAATCCTCCACACTGTCTCTCAGACTGGTGTATACACGAGTTATCTTTATCTATAATAAAAAGGTTTCACCCGATGAAATCATCACCTCAGGGGTACAGATGTTAAAGTTCCCACATTTTACATTTTTACGTTTTATTTGAAGGTTTATTTGAAAGCTATGTTTGTGGTTTAAGTACTAAAAACCATCTGAGTAGAGTTTTATGTTTTCTCTTTCATCCATCTCACCGGTGCTCTGGCAAGAACAGGGAGTTTTGTCACAAGTGAGACACAGCCAGGCCAACCACAGGTTGGATGGTATCCCACCTGGACGGTGCATCAGGTGGACTGCGCTCAGGACACAGCTGATGCGATGATGATATAATTGTGACATCACAACCAATCCTGATGGTTTGAAGGAACAGTTTCTCAGTACAGGTTTTGGATTGAGTGTTTCACAGTGTTTATATGCCTAAGATTATTGGGATATAACGATGCGATTTGCATTACTGTTTCCCCTTAAAGCTGCATTTATTAAACATCAACACAACCAATGAGGCAGAAAATTCAAAGACGTGGGCGTTTACTAGGCAGAGAGAGTCTTATGAAAAGTCGTAGGATCAAGCTGTTTGGCCTCTGCTGCATCATTGTTGACCATTTTTAAAGTGTGATGCTAAATAGCGGAGTGACCTCTTGAATATGAGTTTCAAGATGAGAATTTACATAATTTGAATGTTATGAATGTTGTATGAGTTGCACGGCGCGCTGTCAGCTGTCGTCTCTGAAGTTTTCTGTCATTCTGTGCCAGCTCTCTAAATTAAATTTCAGCAGCAGTTCAGCAGGCTATTGAAGGTTAAGAGGGGGATTTTCAGCTACTTAGGCTTTGCTCTGACTGAGCCCTATCACACACACACACACACACACACACACACACACACACACACACACACAGGTCACTTTACCTGACTGTAGAGTTAAGTGGTTTCCTCTGTGAGGTTTAGTTTGTCAATGGGACCGAGGATTAGTGCTTCATGTCTCCTTAAATGCACAGATGCTTTTTACAAAGTGATTTCTAGCAGGTAATAGGACAGTAACAACATTTTAAATACTTAATTGTAAATACTTATACAAAAGGAAGACATATTATTACATATTATTATAAAAAAATATTTTCATTAAGTTTTGTCCATTTCGAATGTAGATGTCAAATCAATGCTTACATGCACTGTTGAGGCTTATTTTCATTATGGTTACATACTACTTGAAAAAATGTTTGACTTATCTGACAGTGGTTAAATGCAGGGAAATCTCCTGCAGCCCTTGATCTTATGACTTCTTTGCTTTCTCCAATCCCAGTTCTTGAGTGCAGTCCAAGTCCCTGTCTGACTCTCAGCTCAGAGCAGGCAGATAGACAAAGCCCTGAAAGGGGGTCTGGTCCCTTGACTCCCCTGGCCCTTTGTTCAAAGTGGGGCTGTGATGTACTTGCTGTTTTAGAAAGGGCCCTTTTCAGCTAGGCCGTAAGGCGATCCTGGGCCTTTCCTAGCTAGGGTGTGCCCCGGGCGTCTCTGGTTTACCTGCGGGACCAGGAGGGGTGGGGTGGGGTGGGTTTGGTCCTCCGTGGGCCAGGTAGTAGTGGAGTGGGCGGAGAAGAGGAAAGCAGCTGGTCAGTGGGAGAGGGAAAGAGAGAGAGGGAGAGAGAGAGGGACCTAGCAAAAGGAGGGGAGGGATGGAGGGATAGATGTAAGGTGAGAACGCTGAGAAAGGACAAATAAACAAAGGTGGCGATGAGGGTCTGAGGTGAATTAATTGTATCAAGCTCTTTCTCCTTTTGGTGACAGTCTCCAGAGACAGCAGCACAGGGAACAGTAGACAGTGGATACAGCATTGGACTATAGACCAGCTTAGAGAGACCTCCAGCTCTTTAAGACTCACCCAGCTGGGTAACACGTATATTTCATGGGTGCTTTAAAGTTCAGCCTATTGTTGAGCTTCCTTTTCACTTCTTCTTAGAAGATGTGACATCAAGTTGGTTTTAAGCATCACCAAACATGCGATTAGATTCGATAGACGGATGTGCATATGTTCAAGAATCATGCAGGAAGAGATAGTAGATGCAGCACAGGCAAAACGGCACAAGTTGAGTAATGCAGCATGCATCTTTGCAGATCTGTGATTACTAGCATGTGTAGTAAAGGCTACGCTGTAGAACCACTGGTCTTTACTCATATATCTCATAACTGGAAAAATCTTACAACAAAATGGAGAGTCTACAGCCATCATCAGTTATATTGTGACATTTAATCAGTTTTCTCTTTTGGTTTATCCATCTTTGCTTTTGCCATTTGGCATTCATACATTTAAACTCACATCAATTCAGCTTCTGGGGGATGAAAAAGAAAAATCATACAAAGGTTATTTATGACCGTAAATAATCCAGATTGTTTTATTCTCCTCTCAGAATATACTCACGACTCACTACGTTTGCATCAGTCTTAAAACCATACAGTGTGAAACCATACACAAGGCTCGCCCCATTGTGGGTTTGCCCCCTGACGTACAGTTTCCTTTCGAAAAGAGATCGCCACAAAAACAAATGGTGCCAACACTGTTTACTGACATGAAGCTTACTGCCAGTAAACCTACCATTCATATTATGAGTCAATCTTGGTCTCTTGGTTCCAAAATAGATACGTTTTTTTAGATAGATACGTAAGATGTTATCAGATGATTTCAGGTAGTATGGATGGATAACATCTCAGACAGTTGTGCAACAGTAATGCTGACTGCCGAAGAAAAAGGAAGAAGGCTTAAGGAGCGCTGTGTGGTTTGCTGTTTCTGGCTGAGTGAAGAGATGACACCAGGCTCAGTGGGATGTGATAGATTGTCTGGATGTGATAGGTCTGTGACTGATTCTCATTTTGTGATTATACTTGCTGTTCATACATATCAGTGGTTGACTCAGAGCCCCCATAAAGTGGTTAGGAGATGATTAACAAGTAAAAGATCATTTCTCTCACAGACGTGTTCTTCTGCAGACTTTTCTCACATCTTTTTTCTTCAGAGATATATCTGTCCAGGATTCGTAGAAAATGTTCAAATGCAACAGTGTAACATTGCTTTGGTTAAAAACAACTCATGGAAGTATATACAGCCTGTGATTAGTTGTCATGAATATGTTGCTGTTGCTGCTATACTGCATTTAGGTGGTTTACATTTACATGGCGAGGCAGAACAAAAACATACTTCTATTTTCATTTCTGTATTTCTCAAAGATCCCACATTTGTCAGCAATATTTAGTCTTGTGACCAGAATGAGGAAATGAGGCTCGAGCCAGAAGCTTTATGACTGGGTAGTCTAGACATATTTTCATTCCATCATTTAAAGAAAAGAATTACCTGTACTATACGTAAAGCTAAATGAAACAAGACTCAAATTCAATAAACAAGCCAGTGCTACTCTGTGAGGCTGTAATGCTGATTGTCACGTGTAAATTGTTCCAATTATTTTTCCATTGTTTTGACTTTTAGGACTTATTCATGTTTGTGCAAAATTGCTCGGAATAATGAAAACTTTCAACATCCGCAGGTACATTACAACTGAGCAGACTCCATCTGTGGAAGAACACCGTGTGATAGGGCTGAAAGTTAAAGTACTACAAACAAGCACGTGCATCATATCTCAATAAGAATAATGTGCTTTCCCGGCTTCATTGCTAAACTGACAAACAAACACAGGCAACATGCTTGGCATATAAAAGGTCCAATAGTGAAAAGAGATTTTGATTTAAATTATAAAGCAGAGCTAAGCGCTATATGAACACTGAAAGTATCAAAACACTCAGAAATACAATACTCAGAAACTGTTCCTTTAAATGAGCTGTCAGGACTTCTGTAATGTTGTGATGTGTCTCTCTGTCGCTCTCAGCCAAGTCCCCAGCACGACCCACCCGGACCCACCGCATGCTACAGGTAGACTACCATCCGTTACCTGTGTTTGCCTCACCGCGCGTCACAGTCAGCCAATCAGAGGAGGTGATGCATTTTAATATTAATGAGACAAAACTCAACACAACACTCCCTGTTCCCGTTAGAGCCCCAGAGAGAAGCATGTGACACCATACTCACATGTTTTTTGGTACTAAAACCACAAATGTATTTTCTTACAAGAACGGAAAATTGTAAAATATGGGACCTTTAACCAATCAGAAGTGGACCCGGCTCAGGTTGTTCTTGGTCCTGTGAAACTATAGAGCTTTTTTTTGTATGGTACAAAATATTATTTATATAGAAATATTTGTCTGTTGTATCTCTAACAGCAGCCATATAAAATAGCTTATCTTTACAGAGATATTTGAGTGAGCCATTCCTTTTAGTACACTTAGCTTATTCTAACCGGAAGTATACTTTAATTCTCAGTATTGTGATTTATTTTGAAATTCCCTGCAGGAAGTCCCAACATTTCCGTGTAGCTTGACACTGGGTGACAATGGGTGGGCAAAGCTGTGACTGTGACAAAGTCAAATATAACCTGGTGGCGGCGGCTTATAGACAGAAAATGAGAGGAAATCATGCAGCTGCAGTTCATTTGACACAGGCTATATTCTAAAACTGATGAGGATTATTCTGCCATTACTGAATGATTCTGAAAACCGCTCATGCAAATTATGAGCTGACAAATGAGGAACATCGATGTTAACATTAATACAGAAGGAAGACGCAGAGGTGATGGAGGAACCGTCACCAAACTAGACCAAAACAATTGAACATGAGGGGACAAAGAACGTGGTTTTATTTTTTTATGGAGTCTAAATAACTTTTTTTTTTCTCTACCATGCATAAGAGATGGATACGTCGGAGGTTGCCTGTCTTGATTTTCACCTTCTTCATCATCCTCTACGTGGATTTTCAATTACGCACCAACAGCCTCCCCAAAGTCGGCGTGGCTCACCATCCATCACCCGGTGCGCAACACCACTCCACCCAACAGACTCCATCCCCGGCCAAAGACACACAGAGCCCGGGTAACAACAGTAGAAGCAGCAATGGAGGACACCCGGTAGAACACACACGTGTGACCCGGCCGAAACTGAAGCTGGAGGACGTCTTCATCGCCGTGAAGACCACCGGGAGGTTCCATAAGACGCGTCTTGCGCTCCTTTTGGAGACGTGGATCTCCAGAACTAGAGCGCATGTGAGTGTTGTGTCTGTGCCGTAATGAGTTGCTTTGACACTTATCATACGCTGTTTTCAACCAAAGCCACATACACCAGCAAAACAGTAGTATAGTGTCCCATTCCTTGAAAGACAGCTTCACCTTTCTCAAAGATTTAAGATGAAACTCTTCAATTTGTTTAAAATAGTTATATTGTGAGTCTATTTCTTTACACATCATAAGGCAGAGGCTGCAGGTCTAATGAGTGACTTGGCTAATCAGCCAAGGTTTGTTCCCAAGTGATTTACTGTGCGTAACTCCAGCACGCAGAGAGGAACATTACGATTGGGCTCCACGGAAAAAAGCACAACATGATTTGATTTTGATGTTCTTACTTTCACCTGGGACATTTAGGGATCACAAGGACATAGATGAATCAGCAGTTAAGGGTTTAGTAAAGACTCCGTGCAGGTGAGATCAGGTAGTCAGTTTTTTTTTTGGAGCAAAAGATAGACTGCCAGAAAGCCTTGTCTTTGGGATATTTGCTAATCTGCCATCAGTCCAATTTAAAAGGCTTTTATCACAGAACATCCCAAGAGATTATGAGAGTTCTGGTATTGAGCGTTGGATTTCAGGCAGCAGTGGCCCATTTTTCTCACACCCCCATCTTCTCTTTCAGTTTAATTACTGTTGAATTCAAAGATGCTTTATTGGCACCAAATAGAAAATCGTCTACTGCCAAAGCAAAGCAACACATAACAGAGTCTAATCAGATTCAAATAGCATTTTTCTGTCTGTTTGGTCTCTCTCTCTCTCTCTCTCTTGCTCTTGCACACTTACACACACTCATACACACACACACACAGACACACTGTGGACTGTCTGGCATTCACTTGTCTGCTTAGCAAGGGTCTGCCAGCTCCAGAGTGATAAGTGGCTTGTCAAAACAAGACACAACACTTTACTAGGAGCATTATAGCATTATCTTAGAGTTCAGCATATTGAATCTACAGAGGCTCGATTTGTCCCACCTGGCTGTTAACATCAGAGTTGAGTTAATCTTCAGGTACAACACGAGCTGATTTTGTTGGGCCAGAAAAGATAGACTTGGGTTTGACAGTGCTGATGCACATACACAGCGCAGGCCTTATTCAGTAAGGAACAGCCGAAGACAAGAAAAGGAATGAGTGACTTGCTTATACTCATAATCAAATACATGGAAAATCACAACTTTGTAAGAAGCATGTCTTACAGATGGGTCTTAGTTTGAACCTGATTCCATGTTCATAAAACCAAGCTTGTTTCTGTTTTTAAAATAAGTGAAACAAGCAATGAACTTCAGAGGAAGTCTTCATCTTGCACTTCTCGTTTTTTGCCCACAGTTCAGAAGACTTTTCAAGTGAGACACTAACGCTGTCTTCCTCTGTCTTTGTTCTGGCCAAGTAATGTATTCGAGATTATACACAAAAACAGGCCCACTTATATATACATAGATGGCCGCACAGACACACAAAGACGACGCAGAAATACAAGAAAACACACACACACACACACACACAGGAAGCTGTGCAGGCAGGTTGTCTGGGCTGAGGGGAAGCAGCTGCAGTGCAGCGACTCTGTTAACAATACTGAAACGGAAGCTCGTCAGAACAGGAAGTGGGGAGGCAGATTGCAGAACCGAATGAACCTCATCTTACCTCCACCCACATACACACACATACATTTACGGTTTCACAAACACACATCTCACAAGCATACACACTCACACATCTCACAAGCATACGCACACACATCACAAGGCTTTGTCCGTTTCGCAGGGTGAAAAGTCATCTCTAACCAGCTTGGCAGCTACTGTTGCTGAATTGCTAATCTGTCTAGAGCCGGAAACAGCAGCGTTAAGACTGTCCCCTAGCAGCAGTTTGGAACAGTAATATTGATACATCATGATCTAGGGTCCCTGTTCAGCTCTGGGTCTCCTGAATCATTTTCCATCAGTATAATGCGTACCTTGTTTGCCATCTTAGATTAATGTGGTTACATGCTAACATTTGCTAATTACCACAAAAATCTTGGTTATAAACTGAAATATTGGACAATTTTTCATCTTGATGGTGGGAGGATCAAAGTCATATCATAAATCATTAAGACATATCATCTGGGAGCTGCCTGTGCAAGATTTCGGGGCAGTCCATTTTTTAAAAGTTGAGAGGTTTCACCTAGTGGTGGCGCTAGAGACAAAAATATTTACCAAAGTGTCAAAGTCAGAGTTTTTCATAGATAGCTGTACCAAAATTCACAGCAAACCATCCATAGTTCTTTAAGATATTTCACCAAAATCCCAAAACTTCAATCAAACTTTTAGGATGTTTTCACTAAGCACAGCCATGTTGCACTGTATGATGATGTCTTGTTAACAACAGAGTCTGCTTTGGCTGGTGCTATTTAGTGTGATTGCTCTCCTGGCTGCGTTGTCTAATGAAATGTTGTAAGACGTTAATGTGGAAGAGTGGCGGTGCCACGTCTCGGAGGAGCGACGCTGGCGAGGATGCTTTTTTATTGAATGTGACAGCTCAACGGTTAAAAAGCTTGTGTCAGCACTGTCAGTTAAAAGTGTTGGTAAGAGACTTCAGAGGGAAGCTGCCAGTTATCTGTCCGTTCAATAAAAAAAAAAGTGAAAAAAGAAGCATGTTGTAAGTTAGATGATAAGACAAATACCGAGTAGGGAGCCAGGAAGCGATCAGCCTAGCTTAGCATAAAGGGGAAACAGTCAGATAACCTGGCTCTGCACTGTGTCTCGTTTTATTTGCGCACAAACAGAAATGTAGAGCCAACAATTTGTTTTGACGAGCAAGTATGAGTAGTCTAAGCAAGCAAGTAAGAGTAGTACACCTATCTGCCCAGCACTTGTGCGCAGTGTTTATGCTGGTTGCCATACAACCTCACTGTAACCAGACTTCTCTCTTTGCTCAGTTACTCTCATCAAGGTTCCCTTGAAGCGCCTCAAGATGCTCCATTGGAATGTAGAGAAGGTCCGAATGCCAGATATGAAATCCAAATTCCCGTCACACAGCCGAGGCATCACCGAAGTATTGATCAAAACCATATCGAGATATACTGAGGTCATTTTGTGCTACGGGGCAGTAAAAATCTCATTTAATGGCCCTTTAACATTGTGAGAAACAAGCTTAGATTTATGCACGTCTGTCCTGACCTCAGTGAAATGTTCTTCCCCTCTTACTCTCTTTACGAGCAGCTCTGTGTTGACGCTCTACAGTTTTTGTTCTTCGGCCCAGGATGACTGATTTCAGTGCAGATGGTTTACTTTGAGTTATGACCAGAGGAGAGAAAACTAACTTTAACGGCGACCCTTTCTCATGTGATTTTACTGGGATGGATGGTAGTATTGGTGACGGTCGTGCAGAGGATTGATCCATTACTCCTCCTCCTCCTCCTCCTGCTCCAGTGATGCAGGGATAAGAGGGAGGGATGGACAAAGGTAAAATAAAATGACCTTAGGGTGAAGGATTAAGGGAGGGAAGAGCGTGATCTGTATTAAAATGACTGGATGGATGAACTGGGATTGGTGGCTACAGTGAAACTGCTGCTATATATCCAGCCTTTCCTTTAAAGTGCAGAAGAGAGAATATTATAAGTCACTTTTATGTAGACACACACACACACACACACTCACACAGCAAGGAAACTCTGTGATGTATACTGTACGTATATGATGCATGAGAGTGTGTGAAACTTAAATAACACACTCTTCAGAATCAGATTTTAGGAGGCTCTATTTACAGAATCTGACAGAAATGGAAGATAATATGCAAACTATGTTTTAATTAGTGTAATCACCTGAAAATAAGAATGGTTCTGTATGTATGGACAATCTAAACACTGGCTTTAGATATGGCCTTTACATTTTTGGCAAATTTTGTGGCCACTGTAGTTTCTCCTTCATGCTTCCAGCAGCTGATGAGGAGGGACTGTAACAGCTAGATTCCACTAAATCTCACTCACTGGTCCTTTGATTCACAGTCCACTTAACAGAATCATCTCATGCTCTTTCATCACCACCTTCTGTTCAATGTGGTCACACTGTTGGGCAGCAACAAATTATGTAATAACGATGATGAATGATCTCGTTCAATATCGAGTTATTACTTGAGTTATTAATCCCAGGGATCCTTTGTTATGTGGGGCTTCAGTGTATTAGCTGTTGCTGAGTTTGATGGTTAGTTCAGTGGTACATATTAGCTTGGTGAAGCAACTGGAGAGGCGGTTAGCATCTACCAAAAGGGGAGAGATACTCCCAGTAACTCCAAATTTGTCAGATTCACTGCAGGTTGTGGGTGTTCTTCGCCAGCTTGCTAATACTCTCTCTTTGGAGGATGTGTGAGGCATACATGCTGCATGCGGTCGCTATAAATATCTCCAAAACTGAGCTTGTGAAATTACAATGTGGAAAGTAACCTGCCCAATACTTATGATGAAATCTGAAATGTTTCCGTGACAGGCGCATCCTCTGATGAAAGGTGTGAGAAGTGGTTGAGTTTTCTGAGGGGAAACAGAAAGAGGCTTTACTGGGAAAGTAAACCTGAGACCTAAAGCCAAGTACTAACCCAGCATGAATGATTAATACTGTGTGAACAAGTTTTTGTCCTCATAATACACAGATTTAATACTCTACTGCTTCTACTCAAACCGTAAACATCACAACAACATGCCAACCTCCACGCCTCACCCTAACCTTAAACTAAACCTAAGTCTACTCCTAACCAATGTTACTTTAGTCTAGCCTTTTGAGCAGTTACCAAAAATATCCTAACTTTTAAGGTCTAAAAGCCTCACAAAGGTAGGAGGGAGACCGAGTGTTGCACATACACACACATCTGGATGAAACAGTAACTGTCACCCTCTACTGGACGGCTGCAGAACAACACCTCTTCTCAGTCCCCTGGGTCTCTCTCTCTGAATTCTTGACCATCAAAAGCGTCTGAAATCAGAAATATTGCTGCCATCAATATAAAATTACGGACCACTCGCTTTTTAAAAGGTATCCCTGGATAATATTTTTATAATCTGATCATGTAATCCAGGGATTACGGTCATTAGCTGGAGCTGCCTGTCAGGCAGTCTGGAAAGCTTCTGTCTCACTGCATGTGTCTTATTCATACCATCTATGCACGCAGACACACACACACACACACACACACACACACACACACACATACACAGACAAGTACATTGACACACATTCAGTGTCTCTCTATGGTGGGAAATTCAGTTTCACACCCTGATGGCTTCACACTCTAACCCGACTATCTCCTCTTTTTTATCTGTATCTTTTTAAAACACACCCACCCACACACACACACACACACAGGCAGGCGTGCACACACACACACACAGACACGCACACACTGCTGCCTGGTTTAAGTCACATCTCTTGCCTTCACTGTCATTTTCATTTTACTACATACAACTAGAATATTTGACATTTTAAATGATGCTACTTACATTTTATTTTGCCTTTCTACGTTCAGCTGCTTGCCACCAACAATTAGAGCTGCAACAATTGATGAATCAATAAGTTGATCTGTTAGTCATTTAGAGTCATGGCCAAATCATCAGATTGGCATTGTGGACAAAACAAGACTTTTAAGGCTGTCACCCTGGGCTTCGGGATACAGTGACATTTCCTGACATTTTATGGAAAATATTTAATATACTTAGTTTCTTTCTTACTTTCTTCATAAGATTGAAATTCTGTGTAACATGTCTGTCCTCTTTTGACCTCGTCTTCACCCTCTGCCTGTGTTCTCTCACACTTTTAAACCATATTTTTTGAAAATGCTTTCGGTTGTTAACACTCTTGACTTGACTTGACTCCTGACTTGACTTTTAGACTTTTAGATTTGAATACGGCCAATAATACATTCATGAATATGTATTATGGATGTGTGTGCCAGCATAAAGTAGTAATTTGATGGATTGAATTTGTGAAGGCGATGTAACTGACACAAATAGTTTTCCTCTTCTGAAAACCGGCCAGTTTATGTGTGACTAAACAGCAAAGCTCATTTACATTCTGATATTTACAACGTGTTTGTCAGTATGTTGAAGTCACTTAGACGGAGCTCGTCTAAAATCCTTTAAAATTACAATAACATTTTAGCATTCTTGTATTCCAAGAGGCACACTACGATTTCTATTTCTAACAGCTGAATAAAACATGAGTTATATTTTGTGCTTATCTCATCTAACGGGTGATTTGTCCCACTCTAAGGTTACTCAGTGCCTGCCTGGCAAAGAAAGTTGAACACTCCGCACAGTTCAGCCTGAGGGGCCATGCAGATAGAGTCTGCTGCACCCCTGGTACAAACCTCCCCAGTCTCAGTGACACCATAAGGATTTTTATTGTTTTGAGTGTCTGCTCGATGAGATAACGCAGAACGGCAACTTTGGCACTACTGACATATTTGAGTAAACATTTAAGACAGAATAATGTATTATTATTTGTAAACTTTGCACCACCAGAGGTCAGTATTTTCCTATCTATCTATCTATCTATCTATCTATCTATCTATCTATCTATCTATCTATCTATCTATCTATCTATCTATCTATCTATCTATCTATCTATCTATCTATCTATCTATCTATCTGGCTGTGACAGCAGTGTGTGTGGTTCAGGACTTATTTGACTCATATATCTGTCAGAGAACAAATTGACTCTACCGTTTAGTGCCCCTCTGAACACTTCGGATCATAAATGTGTGTGTGTGTGAGTAATTTCTTTTGCTCACGGTGGGGAATCGTGTTTTTGCCACATTGAATTTGCTCCATTCAAAACAATATTGATCCTGTGTGTATGACTGCATTTGTGTTCGCTCATTATTGAAGGGGCTTTCGGCACATTCTGATGTTTCTCTTTGTTTTTCTGTTTTCTGGTCCAGACATTTATTTTTACAGACACAGAGGATGAGGACTTACGTTCACGAGGTACGTAGCAGTTTACCTAATCTACACACAAAGTCTCAAATTTAGATCTAGATCTGCATACTGTATGATGTACATTTAGTCGAGGGCTGTTTTTCATAGTTAGGCGCTTGTACTATATTTTAGACGTGTGCTTAAAACTTTGTGGAAGCAAAACATGGGAGGCCCTTTCATGCTTTAACACGACAATGCCCCAGTACACAAAGCCTGGACCATAAAGTGAAGTTTGTCTTTTGTCTATGCCCTCACTTGCAAATAAATCAACTTTACTCACTTTGATTAAAATCATGTTAACTCTTATTTGGTTAGAGCATGAACTGCACCAAATAATCAGCAGTTATATTAATCCAGATACTTGTATAGTTGTGTAAGTCAGACACACATCTCCCTCTCACTCTTTCTCTCCCTTCCTCCAGGTCATAACATGGTGGTAACAGGCTGTCAGTCAGATCACAGCCAGCAGGCTCTGTCCTGCAAGATGTCTGCTGAGTACGATGGCTTCATGGCCTCAGACAAGAGGTGAGACAGATTAAGGTCCATCAATCGTCCTTTCCACGTTAGATTTAAAGACTGGATTATGATTGCATGCGCGGTATTTCCAATGGGTCACCGGTCAATCAAATATTTCTGATATCACCAAATTATAATTTGTGATGCCTTAATGTGTAAGCATCACATTAAAGTTGACAGTCAGACAAAGATAGAGCTAATTTCATCTACTTTGTTTACTGCCAGGTATGTTAATGCAATGATGATTGCAGCTAACTGCCTAGCACCAAACGCCAGGCAGACAAAGTTAACAACCAGCAGCTAAGCAGTCACATGTTTCTCTTAGAAGCTGGTGGGGACCAAAATCAGAACTAAAAGGAGATTGGATATTGGACATACTTTAGCCAGGTAAGCATGCAAAAAAACAACAACAACTAAAAACTAAAGAAAGTTAGTTACATTTCTAAAGCAGAAAAAATGAGAAGGCTACATCCTTCATTGGATAACGGACTGTGATTTGGATTAGTTTGACTTGGTTTAAATACAACAAGGCTCAATAGCTTATTTTTGTTGCGCTACGATTATTTTCTTGTTATTAAGAAAGAGAGAAAAAGTTGAGATCGGTTCCATGGCCCATTTTGTGTTTTTGAGCTAAAGAAGAAAGTGAGGCTGTTTCATTTGGAGAGGAGCCTTGTGTGTTGTTAGGCAGCCATTAGGATGGCAGCGGAAACAAGACAGCGCTTCGGTTTGGTACCAGCAGCTTTGTCATTTGGATCGTCATGTTGCAGTAGTCTGTTTGGTTTTGGAATGAAGCTTTGACATCATGTCTAGTCATTAAGGTGGCAGAAGATGTCTAACAGCTTGATCACTCACAGAGTTACACAGTAAAATTCGTGAACACAACTGGATATGCAGGCAGAGTTTTACTTGAACTTTTTTAGTTTATTTTAGAAATAAAAGCTTGTTTTTAGTACTAATTACGCAGACTGTATTTGTGATAAAATGTTCTAAATTAAAGGTTCACTTACTAACTTTTCTCAAAGCATTTTCACATATATGATCCACAACCCATAGGTTTCTGAAGCACACTACAGTCGTCGTGAGCTTTAGAGATCAAAACCGTTTTTTGTACCGGGCTGTAAGCAAGCGGTTTATTTCTGTTGTGTGGATTTGAGGATTCAGTGTAACAAAATTGATGCTCTGATATAAGTACACCAGACAAACCAGAAACCTTTTACTTTAAAAACAGAAAATGTTGATGTTGATGTTATGCATCATCTAGTGTAGTTTAGGCAATTTTCAAGAGTTTGAGAATTGTAGTTGGATTCATTTTGTGCAAGAATGAAGCCAGCAATGGGGAAAATGAGTTTTCAAACCTCTGATGTGCCTGGTTACGGACGTCAGCAGGAGGAAACCTGGACTCTCGTGTTATATTTTAAGTGCATATGTTTTCTGTTCTTCCCTCTGTGGCTCCTCAGGTGGTTTTGTCACGTGGACGATGATAACTACGTTAACCCAGAGGCCCTCCTGTCCCTGCTCTCTGCCTTCCCCCAGGACAGCGACATCTACGTGGGCAAACCGAGTCTGGACAAACCCATCACTGCTCACGAACTGCTGGAGGGCAATGCAACGGTACCAGACCACAGACTTTTATTTTTAATATATATATATATATATATATAATTTTGAAAAGAAATTATATCTATAGAATTTATATAGATATATAACTCACATTCAACTTCTTCTTAGACTGAAATTTGGTGGAGCTGCGTTAAAATGCATGCTGCGGTCAACAGCAAATGATCCAATCCCAACTTAAAGAAACTTGAATAGGATGTCAGACAAACAGCAGATAGCAATGGTCAGTTAAGAAAAGACAGTAATAGCCGGAGTGTGTTTTGCCTACAGGACACCAGATATGGCAAATCATAAGATTTTATGTGACGGATGGTAATGTGGTGAAGAAAAAGGTCAGTTTTCATGCTAAAAAATCACAAGGTCTAGAATTTCCCTTGAGCATTTTTTCTCGGCAGAATTCAAAACCCCTCCAAAACCACATGTACACCGCAACACACTAAAGCCTCCCTGAAACCCAGACAGAATTTAATTTATATGGGCCGATAACTCCTTAAGGCAGGGTGACCCCTGTGATACATTACTGTCTTTAACCCCACAGATTTATTTTTTCTTGTTGTGCCACTGCCTCTAGATTTGTTGCCCCCTTTTTCCATCTTGAATTCCTTTCCTTCCTTCCTTCCTTCCTTCCTTCCTTCCTTCCTCTTTTTCACTGACTACTTATTTCTTCTATTTTATCTAGAGAGAATCTGCAATTCCGTTCACTCACTGAGTCTCGTGAGTCCTCCTCTGCTGTTTGCCTCCTTGTTTCTTTTCATCCTCCCTCCTTGCCTTCTTTGTTTGTTTCCTTCCTTTCCGTCTGGTGCTGTTATTGATGACTGTGGAAACTACCAAATCTGCTACCGTTTTCTCTTGTTATATTCCTCTTCAAAGACAAGTTTTTTAATATTGACACAATTTTAGGAGCAAACCCGAGCGATTACACAGTGATCTGTTAAATATGTCTGCTAAACGTCAAACATTATCATTTATCACTTTTAAAAACTGCTAGGAATGGTAGTCCAGGAGGTCAAAGGGCATTTTCTTTCTATTCTTTTTATTACCCTTCATCCACAAGTCATTTATCTCTTAAATATACTTCTACTTATAAAAAAAATATCAAAATATATGTACATTTTTCATGAATGTCTCTTGAATCATAAACTCCACTGGTATCCATTTAAACTTCATTTGATATCCTACTTCCTGTACTGTACGTGGTGAACCTGTGCACTGTTACAGCTGTCATTATTATGGATCACTGAAGATGAAATGACTGTAATATGTATAATTTGTGCTGGAAATGCAGCCCAGTCGGGTTAACCGCTGTCACTCAAAATCCATATCGGGACATGAGGAGAGGATGGATGGATGATGTGTACATGTACTAGAGCTCTGTGGCTTTCATTCACATGGGAAGGATTTTCAGTCCCAGGTAGATCAATGAGTCATTAGTTACACACACACACAGACACACAATGAGGAAGACTTCCTGGGGGAAGGAGGTTGTCAGACTGCATGAGGTCGATAGCTTGTTTTTGGAATACACACGCGACCATTCACAGGTGTGTTTGTATGTGCGTGTGTGTGTGTGTGTGTCACTGAGTGCACATGCTTTACAGTAGAATTAATGTTCCTATTGAGTCTGAGTGCATCCTGATTCAAGCAGGCTTTTTGAATAACATGCCCCCCCCCCTTTCCTCCCCGCACTTTTTTTTTACTTTGAAATGACTCTCTCCGTCTCCCTCGTGTCACATTCTCCACTCTGATTGCACCCATTTACACCGAAAAATAGATCTTTATTTATCTTTGCTTCCTTGCTCCTTCACGCCCTCCCCCCTTTCCCCCTTCCTTTTGTTACTATTGCTCTCTTACTTCCTCTTCTCTTGCCATTTTCCATCATCTCCATCTTTTGCTGAGACTGGATGGGTGACGGAGAAAACAAACACTAATGTCAGGCTCCTCTCTGTGTCCTCGTCTTTTTTTTCCCCTTACATTTTTCGATTTCCTGTCACTATTGTGAAGCTTATAGGCGGACGAGACAAGGAGGGAGGAAAAGATAGGAAAGGAATGGAAAGGAAAGGGCTTTACAGCAAAACAAAAAAACAGTGAATTAAAAGAGAAAGAGACAAAGAAATGAAATGGTTAGAATAGGGAGAAGTGACGGAAAAAAGGAAATTAAAGGGAAGGAAAGGAATGTCCTTTAACGCGAAAAGGAAGGAAACAGAAGATAGAGATCCATGTGAATGAAAAGGATAAGAAAGAAATTAAATGGAGGAGGGTGAATGGGAAGGAAAAGGAAGGAAACAGGAAGAGGAAGAACGGGAGGAGAGGAAATGATTACAGTGTTAAGAATAGGAATGGGAAGAAAAGGAGGACAGAAAAGGGGAAGCAAAGGAAATGAAAGGAAAAGACATTCACAAAACAGAAAACACACACCATACTTCTGTAAACACAGCTTTCGTTTAACTCCTAATGTCACTTATGCGACTAACACCCAAACAAATTTAAAAAATTAAAACAACATCTGCTTAAGAAACGGCAGAATTAGCAGATAAAGACACCCAACTGGTTTGCAAAAGACCGATCAACACAAGAGAAACCAGAGCGGGGTATTACACGTTATTACTCTTTAGGCACTCGTCCTCTTCAGCCTTTCTGGTTTTTAAACACACTCATCAATACTGATTTGAAAAGCAGCATGTTTCTGTTTCCCAGTGTCTGCGTGGGCAGTGTGTGTTGATATCTGCATGTGTGTGTTTTGTCTCAGAGGGAAGTGCGGTTCTGGTTCGCGACAGGAGGAGCGGGATTCTGTCTGAGTCGGCGACTGGCGGAGAAGATGGCTCCCTGGGCCAGGTATTTACAAAACATACTCGCTGCGTATGTGTGTGTGTGTGTGTGTGTATACATTGTCTTCAGAGGGACCAAATGTCCAGATTAGTCAGCGTCAGAGACTGACTGACTGAAATGAGCATTTCAGTGTTTTTTTGGGGGGGTCTTTTGCTCCTCTAACTACAAAATGCCTTTTCTCACTGCTGTCCAATCAGCTTGAAGAGTTTTTAAAAATCATGTAATAGCTGCTCATTAAGGCAGACTACACATGATTTGAGACTATCTTGTTGGCATGTCAAAGTTCAAGTGTTTCATGGCTCCTCTAGATTCTCCTGCAGACTTTTAAGGGTCTAGTGAGGCAAGGGGCATTCAGTTGGTTGCAATCTGATACCACTAGAAACTGTGCACTAGACCTTCAAAGTGCTTGTTATGTGCACATAGATACCATACAATACACAACATGATTTTGATGGCCTCTTCTCGCTGTTACTGTCTTAGTTTTCTACAAATATTTGAATACACCAACATTCCTTCATCTGCATTAACCAGCCGCATAACTTTGACCAAAACGTAAAAAGCTAACCGATTCACTGTTCAAAGTGATGAATCACCAGTTCAAAGTTTCAGGTCTCTGCAAGTTTGTATTTATACTGCTCTCAAAGAACTGAGACTAATGTCTGCCCAAGGCTAGACGGTATGGGAATCAATCTAAAAATTTACGGTGTTCTTTGGAAAAGGTCAGCAATAAAGTACATGCTGTAAGTGGTTAATGAGCCAAAACATGCAAAATCACCAGTATTGTCAGTTTAGGAAGTTGGGCAGTTTTATAGTTCTTCTATAGTTCTTTTGGAAAAGTTCTCCTCTTATAACCAGAAAAATACTAATTATATATAATAAAATTACAAGCTGTGATCCATGACAATATGAAAAAAACGCATGTTTTTAGTCATCTGTATTTTGTCAAATGTAAATCTGCAAAATACGTGTGTGTGTGTATTTCAGTGGCTCCCGGTTCGAGCAGACATCAGCAAAGATCCGTCTCCCCGACGACTGCACAGTGGGTTTCATCGTGGAGAAGAGGCTCGGCATCTCTATGGTTCACTGTCCTTTATTTCACTCCCACCTGGAAAACCTGCTGCTCATCAGCCACAGAAGCATACCACACCAGGTGGTGACTTACACAGACACACACGCGCGCTTACACACAGAAATGCGTGCAGTTCCGCGTCTTCTAACCGTTATGTGTGTGTGTGTTTCTCTGCTACAGGTAACTCTGAGCTATGGGATGTTTGAGAACAAGATGAACAGCATCGAGGTGAAAGGAAGTTTCTCAAAGGAGGAAGACCCCTCCAGGTTTGTCGTTAACTCGTAAATCAGGAGATACCGGCAGCATGTCTCTGCCCACATTATTCTGTGTGTGGTAACTACTCCTACAGTACATTTACAGTCCAGAGATATGTGGGTATGATACATATTTAGGCTAACTCCCTTGTGTCTATTGTTGTTGTGGAATTCATATATATTTCATTTTAGTCTGATGGGAACATGAATGAACTGAATATGATATTCGACATTTCATGGACCAAAGTGTCAAATCTGACATGATGCCGGTGCTACAAACAACCTCAGGATTAAACTCATATCAATCGAGTTGCTGAGATATCTTCCTCTGGGCAGTGACAGATTGAATGACTCTGCTACCAGTGGGACAGAAAAAAAAAGAAGCCTTTAGATGCATGAATACTTCATCTTGCTCGTTTATTACGAGCCGCTTTGCTTTTAGAAATCCCCAGCCCTCGGTTTTGGTGCCGCAGTTGATCTGACCTTAAATCGTGACACCGGCTTCAGTTCTTCTCGTTCTCCGTTCAGTCGGAGATAAAAGCAATTTGATGTAACGCAGTGCAAAAACAGATGTGTTTGTTTTTTTCCCCCCAGTCCTCACCATCGCCAGCTGTAAGAACATATCACCACAAGTGCTCCTCAGTGAGCTCTTTCCATTTGTTTCCATCCACCGGTGTCGCACTGAGTTACGTTCAACATCACTGCGGCCTTAAAGGAGCAGGTCAAATGTGGGTCTGCCTGTACCAATAATTGGTTGGCCAGGTTTCTGGACAGAATCATTGTTAAATATCTACTGTATATGTGCAGCAATTAAACTTTCCAAAGAAATCATGTCAAGACAGCATTATAGAAAAAACAAACAAACACATATCATCATATTATATCACATGAAAATACAATTTATAATAAATAATAAGATAAAATTGTCCTGAGAGACAAGATGCCGTGTTTTGTGCTGCACCATAGCAGAGAGGGGGTTAATGAGAGTTTCTGGCCTTTGACACTCTGAACAACTTTCTGTTTACCAAAGTATTAAAAGTGTCAAGTTGGCCATAATTCCAACCCTCCGGACAATGTTAAAAATCATTCAGACCCATATCAAAGTGCAGCCCATTATATTAATATAATCAAGAAAGTTTCAGTTTAGGTTTTTGAGATTCGAGACAAGCAGAAGCAAAAACAAAGTCTCCTTGCCAGAGGTAAAAAAACAATCATAAATACGCATAAACAGTCTTGTATTATGATACAACTGTATGACATCGTCATTAGGGGTATCAACCCGACTATTTTTAGCTTCTCTTTGTCGTGGTGGTAGCACATCATCTGTATCGGTGCTGTCACAGTCTCTGCTGGCTGCTGATAGAGGACAATGCAAAGTCACAGATAACTTAATGTCCCCCTTCAACACTACACTGCAGACAGACCCCGCAGGTCACCGTGCATGCTACATAATATATGGACTCGAAATGAACAGCAATGCTGTTCTTTCCTGTTACTTGCAAGCGCAGTAGCTGGAGTTCTTGTTGTCTGGGCTGGTTCACCTAGTTTCACCTAGGAGGGTCACTGCAGACCCTGTGAGTCTGTGTAACTGCAAGGTTTTTTTTTTATTATAGATCTCTTTGCCAGGACACGATCTATAAATTTCCTCAAGGCACTTACCTGGTTGAATAAAGTTATACTTACGTGTCTAAATCTGTACTTTAAGATATCATGGTCGCCTAGGGGTTGAAGATGCTGACTGTGTATGTGCATATCTTTGGGTTGAGTCTGGCCGGGGACCTTTGTTGCATCTCATCCCTCTCTCTCTCTCTCTCGCTCATTTCTTGTCACCTCTACACTTTGCCCGCCAAAAGAAAGGCACAAATACCAAAAACTAGTAGCTTGCACAGCACCTGTTTTTCCCCATATATTATAATTTTGATCACTGTTTTGGTGACTTATCTAACTACAGCGTAATCAACGATATTTAACAGTTGAACATTGAAACAACATAAAATATAAAATAAGGTATTCCAAACAAATCAACTATGCCTCTGAATCATTATTCATCTTCCACTTCTGTCTTCTACAGGTTTAAGACTGTGCACTGCATACTGTATCCTTTCACCAGCTGGTGTCCTTGAACTCTTCAGAGAAGACTACAGCTTCCAAACACATGGGCCGAGCCCGGTAACCCTGCTGGACGGAGTTCTTTTCCTGGGTGTTGTCTGAATGCAGAAAAAAAACGGATGGATTTCACTTCATTGAGATTCAAACACCAAAAGTTGAGCTTTGGACAACAGAGGATTCAGCTGTAAAAATCAGTTTGCCTCTTGAATCTGCAGTGATCAAATGGACACTCGTACTCAGAAAATAGGATATTGACAGGATCTTTACTGTTAACTGGGAAAGGTTTTCTCTTCTTCGCCTCTGTGTTACAAAAAGAAAATGTGGACTTTGTCTTTACTACTGAATATTTCCATGTGGAGGAGTCTGGCTGTGGGAGTGAAGCACTTAAGACAAGGCAGCACTTGTGCTTTTTAACAACTGAACATGAAATTGTACATATTCCTAAAATTTTATGCAAATTTCTGTTTACAATTATTTGATTAAATTTAGATTTATGATCATAAAAATGTGTTGCACACAACAGAGCCTGAATTATATTCAGGCAGAGTTGAGGTTGAAGTTGCCGAATTTGTTTTAGTTCTCATTGATTTTGTGCGTGCGTGCGTGCGTGCGCGTGTGTCTGTGTGTGTTGTTAAGAAGGAGATGATGTCCTTTCTCCCTGTGAAGTCTGCACACAATGAACCATTCTGACCCACCCCACTTTCCCTCCTTATCCAAACCTCCTGTTCTCCCTCCCTCCTTTTCTCACTTCCTCCCTTCTTCCCTCCACCCCTCCATCTGTCTCTTTTCCCCTCTCTCTTTCTCTTCACTCAGTCTTGCCTAGCCATGCTGGCATCTCCAAGGCCGTGCTTGAAAGTAAAATGAACTTCAACTCATCCTGTTGCTTTTTTTTATATATATATATATACATCAAATAAACAACAACAACAACAACAAACCAGTAAAAGCACGAAGAAGATCACATCTGACACATCTGAAACCCGCTCCCCACCACGTCCTGAAAACCTAGCTCACATTTACGGGCAAATCGTATTGAGCTGGAAGCATCTGGTTCAGAGCCAGAATGCGAATCTCACAATGACATGCACACAATCAAATGTTAGTGGAAAACTGGGAGGCAGAGGCCCTGTGCAGAGAGACGATACCGTGCTGCTGGCGGCCCGCAGGTTGCTTGTTTGCTGTGAATAGAGATTTGATGAATACAGATACACTGCCGAATGCATCTGGCGCTGACCTTGTGTGAAGTGGATAGAAAGTGGTTGAGAATGTGCAGGAGTGACTGCGTGGCCTTGGCAAATCACCAGAAGAATACTGAGATGCATCATGCCAAGTAAATAACACGAGTGTTCAAATATGAAAGTTCAACGTGGAGGCAAAATCAATCAATTTGCTGCAGTGGTTAAAGAATGAACTGTTGCCATATGCATACTTTCCAAAGTGTTTCTGCTTGAAATGGAAGACGATGGAGTGTTCGGAAGATGCGTGACCGGTGGGGATTTGTTTTACTAGTGCTGCACATGCTGTGTGGAACATATGGACGTGTGTCTTCATCCAAAGTGCTGTACACTACCACATAGCGCCTGTTAAATATCTGCTAATATGCATATAATGACAAAGCTAACATGCTGATGTTTAGCAGATATAATATTGAATATTGAAGTTCGCCATCGTGCTAACAATTGCTAAAAAGCCCTTGACACAGAGCACAGCTCTTTCTGGAAGCGTTGAGTAATAATAATTTTGACCTGACGATGGCAGTAGATGAAAAGTTAAAGGTCCGTTATGTAAGATTGACTTTTGGACTTTACAGCCCTCTGGAGTTATTGGAAATGTTTGGATCACATCCTCCATCAGCCTTGCCAAAGAGCTGGCTGGAAAAATGTGATGCACAAGCACCTTGGTCCTGATCGTGCTAATGATATTAAAGCACACCATCCAACGTCACAAATAATATGCAAGACTATTATTTTCATATATAATCACCTGAAAAAAGAGAGAATTGTTATACACTGTTATACACAGCTGAGTTAATTAATTTTTCACCACGAGGGAGCAGTACTAAGAACCTGACATTATTCTGGAGTGTTTACGGCAACAAGATAAATCTAAGTTCACGATGTTCACTCTCCTCTTGAGCTTTGTTTTGGTCTCCACCACCATCTCCACTGCTAAATGTTTCTGCAGGTTTATCCCTGCATGCATCTCACATCAAAGCCTCCAGATGCAGTCACACAAAAAAATCAGAGCACGTTTATGGCTGAAGGTAACGTGTATCAGGATTGTTTATGATGTTTTTATGACCTTGGAAAAAAAAAAAAAACCTTGCTGAAGCATTTCACCTCTTTTGGCACACTGCAACTTTAAGCGAGGTCCTGTTTCTAATTCATCTAATTACAATCACTTTAGTTGATACACTTGAATAGCAATTAAATTTGTGTATGCGTTGGAATGTGATTAGTTCAGTGTTAACACAATTACAAGTCTCAGTAATGAGAACCCATATGTGCACCAACGTGTTTTAGTTCCCCACCTTTAATGCACTCTCACATAACGATGGCTCTTTACTTTGACTTTGCTGGTTCATTTATTTGGATGTTTTTGTTAACTTTTTTTTCTTTTTTCTTTTTTTTTTTTAATCAAGGGAGCACTGACCAAGGCATGACCAAGGCATACAACAATACAAAAACCATTGCATGGACAAAACAATGCTCAAACATAATGCCAAAATGCCAATAAATAAATAAATGAAAAAGAGCAGATGCAATTTCCCAGTACATCATCTAATTACAGTCAGTTATTAGCACATTAATTTAATTTCTATACCTAGTTCAGAATCAAAGGTTTAACAGTCTGATAAAAATATTTGGGGTGTGGAAACCGAGTTAGCATGGCAGCTCTTCATCTTTTCAGCCTCCTATCCTAAGTTAATTAGTTCATTATTTTGAGACAACAACTTCTTGTGATCACAACGCAATGACGTGCTTTTCTGAGATAACACATCGTTTTATTTGTTTTGATCATTTTCTCTATTTCATTTATTCGTATTGTGCCGAACAAATGGTTTAGTTATAATGAAATTTGTGGAAAATGTGTTCACCTGGAAACCTGGCATCTTGAACCAAAGCATGTTGGCTGTTATTACCCCTGCATAACCAAGAAAGTTTGTTTGTTTGTTTGTTAGTGAGAAGGATGACAGTGGAAACAGAACAAGGCGGCTGCGACCTGCAGATTTTCTGGAAAAACAAATATAATGGCAAAACAGGCTGCGATAGGCTGAAAGTGTTCTCAGCATCGCTTTTATGTGTTTACAGCAAGTGTATAATGAACCTGGTAATGATTTATAGCTATTAATCTAGCAAAAGCTAATCTAAAAAAAGGCAATCTTCCACACTGCACCTTTAATGACTCAAAGAACCTTTGATATACAATGTGCGTGTACATCTTGCATATTCATTTGCACAGAAAGCTTGTCATGTCCAAGGATCTGAATTTTTTTATTCCAGCGTCCTCCTCTCACATGTTTGTCTGCGTCCCCTGTACAAGAGATTTATGACCTCTGCTGTCCATAAACAGGACTAACTGTGGGAGCAGAGGACCAGGTCAATTGGAGGCAGAGTGTTACAGCTGTCAAAGGAACGCTCACTCTCATCTCCCCTGTCCATCACATTAAATCGATAGGGCCTTGTAAAGGACAGACAGAAAGGGTGCCCGGGATGAAGAAAATGATGGAGGAGGTGGCAGGTATTTTTCATTCCAGGATGAAGAAAGAAGTGAAAATATTTCAAGCAACAACAATGACTGATTGATTTCATTTTACTGTATCACTTGGTGTTATCCACAAATCTAATTGGTGAATTGGTCAGTTTGTCTGCTAAATTGTGAAGTCACAGACACTAATAGATAAAACTTCAAACTTCTGTACAGTGGCAATGGTTTGAAGAAGATGAAAATGCCCCTGTGCACAGAACCAAATCCAGTCCAACTAACTATAGATGAACTAATGGGGCTTATTATACATTATGACCTGTACAGCCCTCAACAATCAACTGTAGTAAGAACTCATGGTATGCTATAACAGTTCGTGCAGTGTCATAAGTTCATGGTATGTGTTAAATAAAATGAAGTACATATTGACACATCCATAATAATAATAAACATCATAACGTTTCATTATTGGTGCGATGCATTTTCATCCCTTTAAAGGAATCGAAATCGAAATTGACAGCATGAGTCAAGCGATCAGTTTGTTTTGTTTTCGTATAAATGGATGGAGTTTAATGGATTAATGGTACATACCCGTAGAATATCGCATGAAAAGGAATGCTCAGGAAATGCTATTAAGTACCAAGATTGATCATTATTGGGAAACTAAGCATTGTCATTTTGTGTCAGAGTGAAATAATGAAATTATCGATTCATTTAAAATATTTTTTCCTGCTTGTGTCAGGACTTCTACAACATTTAATGTGCGATAGTGGAGGAAATCTAAATTCAATGTAGTTTTCTGGCATGAAAGCCAAAAAGAAAACATTTAAAGATTTTATGAGAGAGATTCTCTTCATCTTCCCGGTTCTGGTTTCTATCCCATTTTTAGGAAAAGCTTTATTGACAAGACTGTCAAGTATTAGCAATATTGGAGATAGATGGTGTGTTTGTGTGCTGATTTCTACCTCTCTACATGTCTGTCTCTGTCTATCATTTCTTATTTTGGTCCTGCTTTCTATCCTCAGCCTTCTGCTATTAAAATCTCTTGTGACTCCTCAACGTCACTCATACTTGTTATTTCTCCCTTTCCCTCCCTGCCTTATTCCATCATCTCCCCCCTCAAGATTTGTTTCATGTTTTGATCTTTTGTTTTCAGCCTCAGTTGTTTCATTGCTTCAGTGCTGCTCCCCATCCTTCCACATATCTGCTTTTGTAGCTCTCTTCTGCATGTGCTTAGCTTAATGGACAGATGTCAGGTATAGCATGTCAGACTGGGCTGCTGGCCATGATTTCTTCTGTGTGTGTGTGTGTGTGTGTGTGATAGGACAGATGCGCAGATGGGAAGAGGGGGAAAACTTGTTTACTGCAACTCACATGTTTGCCAACTGTGAACAGCTTTGCAAGTTATGGATTCAAAAAAAAAAAAAAGACTGAAGTTGTTATGATGAGGCTTTTTGCCTTCTCCCTGCCTTGTGTTTCCTGTTTTTCCAATTCCCTTCTGTGCCCGTCCTTGGAAATCCTCAGAAAATTCACTTTGGTTTTTATATAAATTAGACAACAAGAGATGGAAGATATTGATTAGTAAGCTTTAGAAGTACTGGCAGGTGGGTTTTGTTACAACTGAGAGCTCCTGTTTCTATTCAGAATAAGAATCACTTTAATTCATCAGGCATGTGTAGACACACGAGGAATTTAACTCCGGTTACACTTTGGTCTTGTTGTAGAAACATAAATAGAAATAGATACAGTTATAAGTTAAACTAGCTGGATGTCATGGGAGTGGCATCGATATTGTCTTATACCTTTCAGCAAGCACATTTCCCTGACGTCATTGGCCAGCTGTACCTTTAAGGCAGGGCCAGTCTTGGCCTTTTTTGGGAGTTTCTTTGGTGCCCCCCCTGCCACCTCCATATCTTATACCCTATTCCCTATTAGCTACCACACATATCTGGGGAGATTTAGATATAAAGGTGAGTTCTGTTTAAGTGAGGTTGTTATGGCAGCATTGCCAAAGTGGATAGGCCAGCAACATATTATGAACATCTGAAAAATTGCAGACGATGCCCTGTCCACCTTCTGTATGATTACTCCAAAATATCTATCTAAAAATCAGAGGTTGTGACTGATCATAGCAGTAAACCAGACCTCTGCTAAACAGCAGAGCATTTCCACAAACATTTTGAATTATGTATAAGTGTGAAATGGAAAAAAAAACCCAACAACCCTCAAAATCAGGTAGCAGAAACAACAACATAGAGTCCATAAAAATCATTAAAGGCACGCACAATTCAACAAGGACCTAATGGAAATCACAGTTCTCTTTCTCAAAGGCTGGTCAGCACATGAAGATAATGGTTTTGACATGAATGGGAAAAAAAACGGACTTTCCCTTTAAGCTTAGCGGAAGTTCAATTAAGAAGACTGACTATCTTCGTGCTCACTCATTATTTACGGTCCCTCTCCATCTCGTTTCCATTCAATCAGCTGATTGGGGTGTTTCACTCTTTCGGTTAAACCTATCATATTTTGCACTGAGCCTCCTCCACCCCATTCACCTCCAGTTCTCATTACATTCAGAACTCAAGAGTCCTTCCAGTGTGCCCATAAGAATTTCTGCTCCTCATCACATCATCCAGATCTTCAGCTTCACTCTTCACTCCTTCACCTCCACCAATGTCTAGATTCCACCGGGGGGGTTATTGTACAACCCATTGTGTCACCACCCCTTAAGATGATATTTATTTTCTTTTATTCTGAGAACACAAATGAATTTGATCATTGTTTAAGTCTCTCTGAAATGATGGAGGAGGAAAGAGAGAGAAGACATCAAAAGACAGATAGTTGCTGTGTCCCAGTTCGGTGGCCTGATCCTTTTGAAGTTTTTAGATCAGTATCATAATGGGTGAATGCAGCCTGTCCTGTTTGAAAAGGATCCAATAACTGTGGCCAACAAACACAGTCCTGTTTTCCCTAAATTCGGATGACATATTCTTTGCAGCGCTTGTTTTAATGACACTGTGCCCCAGTAAAATGTATAATGACTGCTGAACGGTCTGACCATGCTCGGGGTGTAGGATGTCGTTTAGCCATTTGCAGCGTCATAAGCAGATACAAGTGTCTTGAACTGATTTCCAGCAGCCACTGGTGCAGAGTGCAAAGGAGAGGTGTGGCATGACTTGGGTATAGGTCCAATCAGGCTACATTCTGGATGGATGCAGAGGTCTCATGGCACAGTACTCCAGTGCACTACAGGGCGCTTTTCACTACCTGTTTTGACAACTACATTCGAACCTGCCGTCGTATTGAGTTCTGCTCTGCACACACACACACATTTGATAGTCTTCCCTTGAAGGCATTAGTGTTGTTGTACTGACTTATGCACCAACAAGTGACAGAAAACTGAAAACAGATCGAAAAGTCCTTTGGTTTTGGTTTCTCTGAGGTTAGACTGACTCATTTGGTCCACTCACTTGAGGAAGACCTGCTTCATGAAAAGGCATGTTGCTCACTTCACTCATCCTCTGTTTGATTTCCACCATAGTGGCAGCTTACTAATTAACAGAGCTGTGAAGTAAAAGTGCTCATCCTTGATGCTTTGCCTTGGTTTACAAATGACAGAGAGCTTTTTGGGGGCCTTTCACAAGGCAGCAGTTATTGATAAGAAGCAAAGCAACACCTGTGAGATGGTTGAAAAAGAAAGGACTGCAGGTGAAGGTGGAAGCAGGAAAGGAGGGTTCAGTTGGGAAAATCAAAATCCCTGAGACAGATGGCGAGGGGCGCTGGGAGAATGCCCCCCCCCCCCATTATGAAAGCACCACAAAGCACAAAACTCCAGCTGTGAATGGCACCAAGCATACCGCCAGCAGCCACCAAGAGGCAGCAGCTTGCCAACAAACACCCACTAATGAATGAAAAAGCTTGATTCAGAGGCACTGGGAGCAGTATGCCCTCATTCTGGTGTATGAAAGAGGCTCATATATGCTCGTCTGCATTACCAAATGGTCACGGCGTGTTGCTGTGTGATCCATGGATTGGATGGATTCAGTGACTGATCACCAGTGACAGTTGGGAAATGGAGGGAGTGGATTTCTTCAGATTTCTCAGATGGCTGGTGGAATTGAGGTAGGGAAGGAAGGGCAACAAGGGGGACAGAGTCATGCAGAAAAAATGGAAAAATAACACGAGGGGCGAAATGAAATGACAAAGAAAGTCGATAGGAAAAACAGGAATGGAAAACAAGGGAAAGATGTGCGTAAAGGGAACAGAGAGGACCACACAGACAAAACAGGGTGCCGCTTTCACACCTGCGTTAACATGCCTTTTGGGTGATCCTATCAAAGGTGGACAGCTCTGACTTTAAATGACCACCAAGATGCATTTTGATCAGATGACTCAAACCACTTGCTGAGGAGGCATGGGACACTTTTGACCACATATCTTTTGAACAAACAAACCACGCTGCCTGATTTCCATTTGGTTCACTGTTATGTAAATTGCGTGTGTGGGCTCTCTTTTCGCCAACATAAGCAGCAGATGTTTTTTTAACACACTGTTAACGTCTGTTTCAACTGATTTCACCATTAAACTAGTAACTGCACTATCCCCAGACTGCCTTAAAAAATGCAGAATTTTGAGAGTTGCTGAACGAGGAGAAACTTAATAACCTTTGCAAAGCAGTCACAAGCAAAATTCGCAAATTCTTCAACATTTGTGCTTTTGCGTATTAAATGCAGTGCGTGAAGACATCTTGACTTGTTCGCCACAGCATTGCCGTACTGGTGGCTGGCTACTTCATAAATGAAGTGCGTCTTACCTGCTTGGTTTAGCAGCTAGGTGTTTGAACACTGTTTCACACAATTTTACGCTAAATTCATAAAGATGACAATATTGTATTGATGGTGAACAACAACAAAATTCACAAATACAATAAACAACAATCTATGCTAATATTGCATACTTCTTTGTTACCTGTTCCAAATTCTTGCCGTTTTGTGAGTTGTTGCGTTTGGAGAAACTCGATACATTCGAAAATGTGAAACACTGTCCATAGCTGTCTTGTAAATTCGTCAAATGCAACACATTATGTGGTTCCTTTGCATTAAAAACACGTCCGATTATCACAGCGTGTTGGCTACTATTGAGCTGCTGGTTAAAAATAACAAGGCATCTGCTCTTTGCAAACTGAAAATGTGTAGGTGTTTATGTGCATGAATGAGATCTGATTGAAGTGGTCACTGGAGGCGAATGCGGAGATGCATTCTAATGTAAACTGAGCAGTCTACTTGTGACCACAATACCCAGGATGCATGCTAATACCCGGTGTAAACAGGCTGAGAAGTACTCTGAGAAAAGAAGCAAAGCCCTTGCAGATGCAGCCATGTTGTTGTTTGGTTCAACTTCAATTCAACCTTCAATCCCACAGAAGATCTCTGCTTATTTCCTACAAATACTGTTTACATGTCATGTCAATCTGGCCTCTAAAGACCAACTGGAGAAGACAGGTCAAGCTGTGTTTTTATGTGTGTGTGGTCATACAGTACAGTATGCACCCTCCTCTCTATTCCATTTAGCACTGTGAGGCGGGCGCGTATTCAACAACCAAGCCAATTTCAGATTCTATTTCAGCTCAAATTAATGGAGTAGCAGGAGAGTCTAATACAAAACACTCAGATTCTTCTGGATTTTCAAGGATTAGCCTCTCCATGCATGATTTGCTCTGGCAGTTTCTACCTGAGTGGTGCTTGACCAGGAGAGCTAAAGTTTTATTGTAATGCTAATGTAATGTAAAGCTTAGATAGGAAACATGACTTCATCTTTACATTAAAAAAAATCATTTTTTATTGTAATTGTTACGTTGTTAGCAGTCCCTGATTGTATAAATATGTACACCAAAACATATTATTCTATATAGATAACTCTAACAAGATGTGTTGTACTGAATAAGATATCCGAAGGCAGTTTTTATGGCTAGTTCTACACTGCATACTTATTTTTCAGTCTGCAATGGCTATACCCACTCCTACATCTCCTCCTCATCCCAGTGCTGTTCTGTGACCTAAGGTTTTTTTTTTCCTAAGATAGCAAAGACATCACATATTTTATTGATGGGTGGAGTAAGAAATAAGGAATTCTCCCCTCAAATGATATAGTTGTCTCAGTATTTATTGTAGAATGCATAATATTCAATATGGTCCTTGAATCCCCAAAGTCAAGCAGCAGAAGTTAAGTGACATTGTGCAAACACTGGGTGAGCAAAATATGCAAGATTAGTCTAACATGTCAGTGCTTACAACCAGCGCATTTCTCCATTGCTGGCGGGATCTCTTAAAAAACATTTGAGGCATAAATTAAAAGCGTACCCATTTCTCCAGGAACCACTGCACTACCAATAGCCCCTTTTCAGATGACATTTTTGGTAGCTTTGGGACATTGTAACCTTCACTCTTTAAATTCATAATAAGCTTTAAACAGTTTCAACACAGTAATAATTAGTGATCCTTTCCAGAAACACAACCACAGAAGCTGCCTAATACAACCACACATTTGAGTTAGAGGCCGATGAGCAGCCCAACTCCAATTTCTTGCTTGAAACCGTCATATTGGGAATGTTTTTAGTTTTTGTCAGGGACCATGTGTAAATAAGACAGAGGACTCTATTTTCATGAACCCAGAGGTGTGTGACAGATTACAGTCAAATGTGTCATGCCCAGGGTGTCACAGGAGTGTCAAATGCACTTTTGCTAAAGGTGAGGGCACAGCATTGTGGGAGAAATGATACATTATGATATATTATCTGTGGCTATGTCAGAGGCTGTAACAATCATGGCCAATCACATTTAAACACCCCTTCAGACACAGGGCAGCTTCTGGGCAGATAACACAGGTTGAGTGTTACACAGTGAATGAGTTGATACGTGCTCTTCACTTCAAAGTGTAGAGGACTTTAACATGACTAATCTGTGATATAATCATAATTCATGACATTCACTTAAAATGCATGTAAATGCAATTCTTTGTCTCTTTTTGTCTGAAATGTTCTGAAACTCAATAGTAAATAAGTGCTTCCCAGCTGATTCATGTCATACCCACCTAACATTACCTATTTATTACTCACATCAAAGCTGTGACATCACAGTTTTGATGCAAGATCCTTTATTTGGATGAAAGACCTCATTTCACTGTTGTTTTTTTTTTTTACTCATAGTACTTGGCAGCCGAATGCTCAGAGGATTCAGAGAGGAGCCAAACAGTGTGTAGATGAAGGTTGCTAGTGAGCACAACCTTGGTAATTATTATTCCGAGTGCACTGGGTGAAAATCTGGTTGTAGTAGACAGTGAAGGTATTATTCATTTTTTATAGTTGTATTTTTTTTTAATACACAGTGATTTGGTGGAGAATGAAAAATATTCAGCTTTTTCTTGCAAGTAATTGCAGTGTTGTTCAGAGAATATTTGTCCTAAGTACCGAAACCTGACTGTCTGAGAGATAAACACATCTGGAGCCTCTCTAGTTAGGCTGTCAGTTCAAATGCATCAGTAAATGTTAAGGTAATGGACCAAATCAAAAATAAAAACAACTTCTTAATCAACATTATTAAATGACTAGTTTGAAAGGTCAACCGAATCTTGATACACCAGTGACTTCAGACTGATTCACATCAATTGTTCCGTGATTTTTTATGTCGTGGTTTGTCACAAAGGATATAAAAACATCGGCAGAGTGACAAATCAACAGACGACTTCAAACCCAAGTCCCATGAAGGGTTTCCTGCAATAACCTTTCAATGTATTAACTATATTTTCTACGTAGTTATCATTGTTAGTGATGGAGTCCACCATCCCTGTGCAGGAGTGAAATTGACTTTTTATGTCTGAGGGATTCAGAGAAGATGAGGCATACTTGTAATATAAGAGTTTGTAATTTTATGACATTGCTATCAGCCTGTATCCTTTGATTCTTCTCGGCATATGAGTAATACATTAAATTACTTCTTACATATCGAATTGATGAATCTCAAACTCCTGCTGCTTCACATTGTACAAGCTACGCTGTTGCTTTCATTTTCACCGCGATATGTTTGATTTCCAAAGTCCACATGAAAAGGACTTGCGTCTAGTGCTATATGCAGCTTGGAAAAATTCTCTAAACATGGAAAAATATGAAATAACAATAACAGCAGGAACAAAAACAAATGAGCACAGGGGGTACATAAGCTCATTCAGGCGTCCAGAGAACGATATGCAAATGTTTCCATGCAAATATCAGTTACCAAAAAACAGTTCATTAACATGTTGACACCCTTAGAGATATAACAGAAACATTGGCATGGAAATTCAGAATGGCTTCTTTCCCTGATGCAAGATGCTCTGACAGTGAGTCAGGAAGCGAGAGAGGCTTCCCATCCCAGACGCTGAGGCCAGATCTGAGACTGCTCCAATTATAAAGGACACTTCAGGATGCAGGGAGCCAACCCTGATGGATTAATTTTACAGCTTTTACAGCACACAGTTTGATGAAGTCAGTTTTCACACTGCACTTTTTAGGGGATTGTTTATATATAAATTATATATACAGTACACACACAGTCTTTAATTAAGACTAAATTTTCTACAGTTATTGTTGCCAATCCTATTGTCCAATATCTCAACTCCAGCACTTTAATATGAGAAAATATTTAAAAAATAATGGACCTAGTGCCGAGCGCTTGGCAGAATTTTTGTTTTTTGGTCTTCTACGCTTACAGCAACAACTCATCTGATTTGTTTAGTCTGTATGGAAATGTTGTTGCTGCCTTCAAATGCAGCTCGAGAGCTGGTGGTAACACCATGGTAAGTCGTGTACACATTATGCTTGGCGTAAAGCGGTAAGTGCGAGGCAACAGTTACAGCAGAATTCACAATTTAGAAAGCAAGTGTGTAATGTAATGTAGGAAATGCAAAAAAAAGCACAATGAAAAGATGTCAAACTTTTCCTCAGACTTACATACGGCCCAACGTGAATGCAATATAAAAAGAACGATTTTTTTATGTGCTGGACATGGCTGGGAGCAGTGATTTCATAAAGTCTTGTCATTGTGAAGTTCACAAAATCCAGAAAGTACTTCATTCGGTACAGTTGTAGACTGTGGATTAAACAAATGAGATACATGTTGGCCAGCTTTACTGGTGTTTGTAGGTAGATTCTGACCAAATGAGACTCCTGTTTCTGTTTGCCCGTGTTCAGTCTTTATGCTAAGCTAAGCAAACAAGCTGCTGGCTGTAGCTTCACATTTTTTGTACAGATGTCTGATATTAAAGGTGGGGTAGGAGATCTTGGGAAAACTGTCCCAGCAAGCTATATTTTGAAAATACACCACCATGCCTTTTCTTCAGACCTCCCCTCAAAACCACGCCTTCAAAGTAATGGAAGGGTCTCTATTCATTCAATTCAATTTGTGGGTGAACGTGCAGAGGAGGAGAGAGAAGCGGACTGAAGTTTGATGGACGTATAGGATCCAATCGTAATGCACTGCTCCATCAATGTGGTTGGACGGTGTTTTCCCATGATTTCGCCCTCTAGACTGGACTAAAACATTTTTTTTGACACAAAAAAACACAAAATACTCCTTTGCAAAGCCAAGGATGAAAGATATCTAGAAAAATAATCAGTGAGAAAGGAAATTAACATGTTAATTTATCTATGAAATGAGGAATGGTCAAGTAGAATAATACATTTGTATTCAAGTCTGATAGTAGCAGAATAAAAAGCTATATGCAATCGCTGTAAGGTTGATGTACAAAGTCTCTGCGGAGATGGAGGTGTTGGGGGTGGTGTGCTTCTTTCACAGGTACTACTCTATGAAATAAAATGACCCACAGAGACATGACTTCATACAGTATAACCAGCAGTGATATGAACATGCATGAGCACACACACGCTTGCAAACAAGCAGCGAGTCAGTGAGGCATAAAGACACACAAAGAAACGCACATTGACAAATCCCAATCCCCTCACACACACTAACACGCAGAAAGCTATCCTCACCGCACATACAGCCCACAACCCCACAACTCTAATTGCTCTTGACATTTTTTTGTTTTCCCGCGGGCACAATACCCATGCTCCTTTCTAGCCCCACAGATGCCAACGTCATCCTCGGACATCCCGACTACTTGCTGCTCGCTCTCTGCAGTTTGCTCACGTTCCTGTTGCTGGGGCGACGATGCATCTGGACTGGCGGGCCGGGTGCCTGTGGGGAAAAGGTTCTGAGGATCGGCCTGGGATGACTAATAGAGTTTAGGGTCAGGCAGGTCTGTTGCCGCCCTGCCTGCTGTCCACCCTGCTAGGAGACACTCTATTAAGTAGTTAGCCTGTTCCCACAAAAGAAGAAATTTTATTCCAGAGGTCACCGGCCAAAAAAAAAAACCCATAATGTTAGAAAAAACAATATGCTGCTGTCTGTGAGAGGCAATAAGCGTTATAGCTCGATAGCTCACAATAATAAACCGTATCTGTGAGGATTAGATGGTTGTTCATCAATACCAACACAAAGTGATTAAAAGCCTCAACTTTCTTTTGGACCAAAAACTCTACTAGACTATTTTGCTACAATTTAAATGCTGACTGATTTGAAAAGGCTGCACTGCATGACCAATCGCTGATAATGTACATTTGATATATGTACCGTGGCTAAAAGACTTGTAGACATAAATGATCATTTAATTTAAATGCTAATTATACAGCAGTTTGTGTGGAAGAGGAGTCACCTCTGTAAACTCAGTCATCTACGAGATTTATTAAGTCACAAGTTACTTAAGCTCACTGATCGCACTTTTCTTTTTTATCCCCCTCTTAAGCCAGTTTCTTTTACTTCCTTGATATTTGAATAGTAAATTATAGAAAAGTATACTTTCCAAAGAGAATTCCTGAGACCAGTCTTTGAAAGAAACTTCAGACATCAGTTTATTTACCTTTAATTCTCCTGTTGCCTCGTCATTTGTGGCTGCTTCGAAGGAGCATTTCTTTGAAAATTTTGGGCCGAACAGAAAGTATGTATGACTTGTAGTTAAAGAGCCAGCACTTGCAAGTCTTCCACTTATGTGAATTTTCGCGACTGATCATCTATTGAAGAGGCTGCTAGGGATGACTGACCTAAATCAAAGGACATTTTAATAAGTAAAAAAGCTGAAGCAAAAATAAGAAATAATAAAGTGTTATAATCCGTTATTCTACAAAGCAGAGTTGTTGGGGTTCAGGTGTTTACTATAAAGATCAAAATAAGCATCAGTTTGTTTTATGCAACAGAAACAGATGTGTTTCAGTTTTCCTCTTGACTCGCTCAGTAAAAATCCAGAGCCACTTTCCCAGGGCATCTTATGTGACGTTGGAAAGACAAGTAGGGAATTGAAAACCAGATTATCAGAGTGCAAGAATAACATGAGGAACAGAGATGAAAGACTTCCCACAACTAGACGCCCTAGTGCCACTGGCCATGAAGTCTGCAGGCTGTGTTTTGTGTACGCTGACAGTTTGCCACTAAGAAGAGGAGGGGACAGAGATAAAAATAACACCAAGGAGAATCTTAATGCATCATTTGTAAACCAAGTCTACTGCTGATTTGCATGAGGAATTAGTATTGTCCTGCTTGTTATTTAAGTGTTGGTGGTGATGAATTGTCAGTGGCATTTGATTTTGCTACAGTAATCAAAAAGCCCTCATAACTCTTGTGTTAAAACAACAGGAAGTAATATAATTGAGGAAGGTGTCGCCGTGGACTGCTGCGCAAATGAACAGTTGTCAAGATCGTACAATATACTGCGTTCAGACAATGAAGGGCACTTTCACACGGGCTATGATATGAATGTAATGTCTGAACTTGCAGCCGTGCAGATCAAGTGGACGTGAATCAGCTGTGAGACGGTTTGCAATCCGGACACATCCGTACTCATACAGGAAGATACTGGAGACATTTATACAGCTTTATTGTCATTAATCATTGCCACCCTCCTTGCACTACCAAATCAACCTGTCAAACAGCAGTCCTTCTTCTCTGCTGCTTTAATATTTTCCTGCGCCGTAATATTAAAAAATTGCAAACCCTCCCCTCTCCCAAACTTAGAGGACACTGGAGGGCCTGGTGATCCCACATTTCAAAATTTACAGTCATTGAATTGAGGAGGCAGGTCGATTCGCAACCTGAAGCAGATACGTCTCGCCTTGTCCCCCGTAGAAATGAATTGGAAGCGAAATCTGGTCTGACTGGTCCATTATACTGAGACTGTGTTGACCTTTTAAACACATTTTAATGTCTTTCCGTACTCCTTCTTTCCTGTACTTCCGGCCAGAACCTGCGACTTTTACGCACACACTGTATGGCTCAATTGACTGGCCACAACATGGGTGACACTGAACGTAAGCATGGAACACTTCCAGTAAAATTTGCTCAAATAAAATGACAGTGCCATCAACTCTGACAAAACAGAGAAAGGCAGCATTGTTTTGTATGATTCTACTACGAAGATTGGAGGAAAACTATGGAGCCACCAACAGGTGGAAGAGGCAGTTCTTTTACAGAGGCAAAGGAAAATATGGTACACGTTCTCCTCTGTAGTAGAGACAGGTGGCCAAAATTTTGGACTTGCCAGAAATCTGGAACCAGATCTTTGATCGTTCGGGCAATTAATCAGGCGTCATCAAAGAAAATCACATCAAAGAAAAAGTGATCAAGCAGAAATTCAAATTCTAAAAAAATATTTTGGGGAGACCAATTTGGAGCTAAATCAGACTTAACTGTAGTCTGCCTGGCTTTTTACAAATCATATATGTTCTTTTTTCTGACCAACATGTAAAAAGCTGCCTAGTTATTGTCCCTATGCCTCAAAATACGACATAACATCTGGTTAGATTTTCAAAATAAAGCTTGTGAAGTTGATGTTGTGGAATGGTTGCACTATGTTTAGGGTTTACCACTAAAACTCCCCACATGGGGGTTCCTTGTTATTTATGCGGACTTCAACGGCACATTAAGCAAACCATTAAACTACGGAGGCGTGTTCACACATAGCACTCTAGTTATATCTGCAGCATCGTAGTTTGAAACGTAAGGCCACTGACCAAGCAGCAATACCTGACTGTCTGACCTGTAGTGAAAACAGATTGGTTCTGGTCTGAGTTATCAAGAGAGTCATGTGCAATGATTTGAGCCCATTTACAACCCTTTGGTCTTAATTGCAAAAACAGATAAGGTCAACACTGCCGAATTAGAAAACATCACACTCTAATGATTGACGACATCAGCAGAGTCTTTGGGCAGGTCAACTAGTATTTAGAGACAAACAGACAGTTCACTTGCTCCTTTAGGCAGGTTTACAGACACTAGGCAAACAAAGTAAATACAACAGGCAGGCAAAAAAAAGATCAGTTAGCAACAGCTACAGGCGCCAGATGGTGAGACAGGTGAGACAACTTACACAAAGGGAAAAAAAACAAGGGAATCTGACCTTATAAAGGTTTGAATGTCTAATGGATTAATGGAGAGCAGCTATGCGTGCAGGGTTTTGTTTTTAGGATTCCCATCAGCTTTCTTCCAGCCTCACCTGAGCCAGGCTTATTAAAAAATTCATAACAGTTCATAAGCTGCATCCTTCAATGTCTGCATTTCAAGACCGGACGCAGGCTGAGATTTGAGGTACCTACCTGTATATGTATGTAGATGATTATAACACAGGTAAATATGTATTATAATAATCACACTCTATATCTACAACATTTCCAGCCACTACATGGGTCAGAGGGCAGAGCCGACCTGAGCTGACATAATTGCACTTAATGATGAATGATATGTATTCAATATGTGTTCTGGGAATATAATACAAACAAGGCCGAAGCAAGAGTTAGAGCAGTGAATGTGTTCTTCATCAAATTCAGCTCATTCCAATTGATTAGGCTCAGGCTACTAATCGTCACACTACACCACTTTGCCATAGAGCTCTGCTGCTGTAGCACATTTTTAAGTTTGCTGTGTAATTTGTTATCGTGTTGGGGACATTTTTATGACGCTCACATTCATTTCCGCTGAGCTGCTTTCCGCTTAGTTCCTGCTGTAGTGCATTGGAGGCAGCATGTGATGCATTTCTGTTGGCACGCTATGGTAAAAGGTTTTTTTCTTTCTTCCATTTTATAAGCCACTCAGCCATTCTGATTCATAGACCATTATGCAATGGGCTCTGCAGAGCTGGAACACATCATATGTTCAGATAAAGCTACCGCCAACTGGCGTACGAAATACTTTTATATGTAGAAATGAATAGATGAGAGCAGACGTGTGATTAGAGCACAGGTAATGACGTGGTCAAGAACAGACTGTAACTTCAAAATTACAATCCAACACTATTCTGATTCTTTTTTTTTCACTTTGTGAAAGCATGCAAGAAAGATTTTTTTTTTTTTTAATCATAGACCAACTTTATTACAGCAAACACAAGCTCTGGTCTTTAAATCTCTCAATATGGTCTACCCAGAAAATAAACATAATATGTTGTTTGTTTTCCCTCTTTTCTGTCTGTTTTCTTTCAGAACTGTTGAAATATGATCAGTTGGTTACAGTTGGTGAACAGTCGCCATCAAGGTTAAAAGAAACAGAAAAGGGAGTCTGTTAAATTCCTACATTTTTGTTGTTGTCCAATTCCTCCATCCAAACCTTCTCCCCCCGTGGACTTGATGGCTCCCCAAAGCATCAGACTACTGAATTCTCTGTTCTTCAGCAGGCGAGACTCATAATTCCTATGGCAGATGGATTTGTCACTTCAATATAAACCATTGTTACTGCATTTGCTGAAATGACTGCTGTTCTTGGGAGGGCAGCATCAGTTGCCCAATTGAATTCTGACAGATTTTCCCAAACAATATTTTCACACAGACTGTCATTTTTTTTTCTGTAGTGAAATAGTTTATTCATTATTAGTTGCTAAATTAAGGTCCATTGTAAAAATATTAGCACCAATTATATGCAAGCACATTTTGAGGAGTTGAAACATGAGAAAATTAGTCATGTGAGACAGCTTCTAGTTTCCACCTCCAGTGCACACTTAGATTTTAGATGTTTAACATCCCCAGCGAGGAGAAATATTGGTGGTGTGTTTAGTATAATTTTATGTTTTGTTTATAGTGTCCTGAGGGTACTCACTGTCATAAATATGCACAGTTGTACATGTGGCAGAGAGGTGTGGAATGCTCATAATGGAGTAACAGATCATGTATGTACTTGGGCTCTATACCTTCCATCCATCCATCCATTTCCTGTAATCGCTTATCCTCATCAGAGCCACAGCGGGCTGAACCCTATCCCAGATGACTTTGGGTGAGGGGTGGGGTAGACCCTGGACAAATCACCAGTTCATTACAGGAGTGACACATAAAGACAAACAACCATTCACACTCTGTGGGTCTCTGTGGGACTGTAGGAGCGGGAAGCTGGAGTATCCAGAGAGAACCCACGCAGACATGGGGAGAATGTACAAACTCCACATAGAAAGGCCCCAGCCAGACTCATCCACAGTCTTAGTGAGTACTGTAACAGCAGGTTTCTGAGTCAGCTGCAGCTGTCTGATTTAAGAGAGACCTGGAAAGACAGAACAGCACAGAGCACCAGTAAGACTGAAGAGAAACACACGGACAAGTCCTGCTGAGACTAATCCTTCGACTCCTGATATATTCTTTATGTATATATAGTATATATATATATATATATAAATTGAAAAGACCTCTGGTGACCTCAGCCAGACTATTAAACTGAGCTACCTTTAACAACAGCAGCTACAGTTAGCAGCAGTTTGCTTCACTGTACATCGTTTTTTTGTTTGTTTCTATGTAAAGTGCCACAGGTCGGATTCGAACCCTGACGACGACGAGGACACCAGAGGGGAAGCAGAAAACATCTCTCTATAAAATATGATCTGGTTTCACCGAAATCGGTGAAACAGTTGGTGGCGTGTGACTTGAAGTGTCATGAAGCGTCACGCACTTCTCGTATGCCGAGCTCAAAGCTACACGGTGCAGAAACAGGCATACAAGGCCCAGAGTTGAAATGACAGAGACGCCATTCACCTGATTAAAAGTCTGCGTAGTATCAAAATGACTTAAAATCTGATTGTATGGTAGAAAAGGGGCTTTAACCAAAGGCTTAAGCTTAGAGCTGAGCAAGGCGGTGATCTGCAACCGGCTGAAGGCAAGCAGCTGTGAGGCTGAGGGATGGATTTCCAAGGCACAGCTCCCACCTGTAAATGCTACTGTGTAGGTTTGGAAAAGAAAAGGTTAGTTTGTGCTAATCCCTTGGCAACCTAAAAAGCAAGTTCAGTCGGTGTGCGTAGTGGCCACTGGTCTCCTTGCTGTCAATCCATTTTTCATGAGGAAGAAGTAGAAGACGAAGGAGACAGATACAACCAGGGATCTGACTGACTGAGATCAGTTGTCCACTAATCTCCGAGTGAGAGACATACGGAGAGACTAAGAGTGAGAGAGAGCGAGTCTGTCTGTCTGCTGCTCGACTCGCCTCGCTGCTGTTACCATGACAACATACCGAACCCAGGAGCGGCACGCTTGAGATTCTCCTCATATTCTTCTTCCCTCCTTTCCTTCTCTTCTCCAATCTGTGTCTCCCCTTGACCCACTCTCCCCTTACATTCCCTGGCTCTCACCCCCTGCTAAGCCCCCTCTAACTCCCACTCGTTCACCATTTCTTCTCGTTAACCCCCCATAGTCTCCCCTCTCTCATACAGTCATACCACTCTCTCTTCTTTCCCTCCCTCATTCTTAATTTCCTCATGCATCCTTTTCTTTCTGCTTTCCTCGGTTTCGACCCACCTGCCGCTCACCGTCCTTTTGATTCCCGACTTCCAAATTAAATTAGCCTAAAATCAACTGCAATATTGGCAAACAAGGCAAGGAGCAGCCAGGAGTCAGGTGCACAAACAAAAGAAGGCAAACTTAACCAGGCGGGGGGCAGCGATGAAGTGGCTGTACCTCTGAAAATGAAATTTGCAGTTTGTTCTGGTTATCAGATCGGTACTGACATTGTACAGCTGAAAAATGAGGGGGATCTAAGTTCTAATTCAGAGAAGCACAACCATGAAGACCATGAAATGTTACATTGTACGCAAACATGGACAAGTGACATGAAAAAAGGATCAAGGGTCAAAAACATTTTTACTGCGCGGGACAGAATTTTCAGTCCCGCTCCTGCCCGCAAATCCCGCAAGATGCGGACGTTATTTCTCATAAAAGTTCTCTTCATTGGCTTGGGAAACACCCTGAGCTTAGCTGAGCTCTCCACGGACCGATCTTTCACGTAGCGCACATAGTGAGGGTGCGCGGTGCCAGGCATTTCTGCCATGATTGGAGATCTCAAACACGGAAGAGCGGGAACAAATTGTCTGAAACGTACGAGAGATTAGACCACACCCGCAAATTTAGGCATCTTGAAATGTTTTTATTAATGCCAAATAAAATATCCAGCACAAATTATATATGATAGACATAAATCAATCATTTATACATTTTATTTTATACATGTTTTTAGTTTGTGGGACTGCAGCTTATCACCTCTCCTACCTGCTCCCGCATTGTTCACTCCCCCTCCCGTCCGTGCCCGCAATGAGCTTTCAAAATTTCTCCCGCGCCGCACTGCTTTGCGTCCCGTGGGGCTCCCGCGGGAATGCAGGGCTCTTTGCTGCTTCCTCCCTTGTTCACATCTTCTCCTCTCACTGGTCCTCACATCCCATACTTGTCCTGCTGTCAAATCTCTCTCCTTCCATCTCTTTCTCTTTCACTTCATTGCTTGTTTCCAACTACTCCCTCCTCTTCCTCTGTCCCCCCCCCTCTCCTCCATACATCATACTTTAGCCCCCTCTCTCTCACACACAGAGAGGTTTCCCATTGACTGTCCCTCCAGCACTCGACAAATTAAAGCATATTTCATCCAAGGAGGAATATACAATGACCCTATAAACTGCAGGGCTTCCCCAGTTCGTCTACTGCTTACACAGTGTGTTTAATGCGAGTGTGTGCGTGGGTGGAGGCGTGTAAGATTATATTAAAACAGCAAGCCTCTAGGTTGTACAAGTTCTCATTCCAACACAAAATGAGGCAATTTGAAAACAAGAAACTGTTTTTTTTTTTCTCGTCCCATGCGTCCCTTTCTTTTCCCTTTCTTGTTTCAGCTCACTTTCTCTCTCTTCCTCCCGCTTTCTTTTTGCCTGAAGAGGTAGCTCCCCGCAGGGTTTTACCTCCTGCTACTCTACTGACACGTTCGCCTCCTCTTCCCTCCTTAAATCCTTTCCCCTCTGTGCTTCCTTCCCTTTTGTTGCTGCGTCCTTCGTTCTCTTTTTTTCCTACAACTTTCACCTTAATTAAACATTTTGCTTGTCTTTTACTCGTGTACCTCCCCGCCTCCCTCTCCCAAGACTTTGTCTTTGAAGTTTCTGGAAGTAGAAATTTACAAGGAGCTGGACTTGCTGCACGGTTCTGAAATGTTTCGTCACTCATATCGAAGGTTTGTTTTTTCTCCTGGATGGTGGGAAGTTTCCCGGTGTCAAACCTCTGAGCGTTATACACTCCTTGATATCATTATGTTGCGTTTCTTTCTTTTACTGCTTTAAGATTCTGTGCTTGCACTGCTTTTAATATTCTTTGACTACCTAGGGCGTAACGTGTTCAGATGTGTAGGTGTCTTTATTTAGCCTTGGATGAATAAGATGCGTCTGTCTATAAAATTCACTGCTGCTTTATTTACTGACAATATGCAGCCTTTAATAGATTAATATTAATAATATTATTAGTGTAGGTATTATGTGTGGGTTTGATTTCAGATGGTCTCCATGTTCACCGTCATATTGATGAAAAAGAAATGTTTTATTATTAATGCTCTAACCCGGCTTAAGATCACGTTTAGTTTCATTCAAAGAGACTTGATACTTTATGATAGATGTTGTATTTATATCTTTATGTCCTCTGATGCCTTATCCTTGACTGATTTGTTTTGTCACTGTAAGAAAAAAAACACGCTGATAAAATGTTCCTTATCAACCCCCCCCCCCCCCCCCCCCCCAAAAAAAAAAACGAGAAAATGTCCATCTAGCCTCTTTGTGCAGCTCATTCTCATTTCGTCAAATACACTTACACATATTTTTCTCATACAGACACACAAGGGACCCTTAAGTGATTGTAAAAAAATGCTCCAGTCTAAAATATTAACTTATCAGGGCTATACAGGTGTATGCTAATTACCAGGTACTATGATTAAAACTACGGATGTGCAGTGAGGCACAATGAGCCAGAACCGGAGCAGACTACTTCACTTGTTGTGCTTAATTGTAGACCCAGGCAGATGGCAACGTTTCATATCTAAACAGAAAATGTGTACCATCTATTGCGTTGTAACGGTAACGGCATCACCGTTATAAAAGCTGGCGCTCTCGTGTCCGTTTACTATTTCTTTTACAAAATCGTGGCCTCTTCCTTCATATACTCGTCCTTTTCTCCTTGTCTCTGTCTTCTCATTAGTGATCCTTCTTACTTTCTGGCTTTCAGCTTGACTGGTTACTGCAGCTAATGTGACCGCAGACTTTCTGAGTAGAAGAAAGTGTGAAACAAAAGAAAGAAATGAGTGGTGTCACTGGCAGTCGACCCTTTCCAGTTTAATCTGTCAGTCAAGCAGTTATATTCCCTTTAGCCCACCGGAAAAACGCAATGGATCCTTGCTCCTGTTTTTCTGTTGACTGTACACACCCAGCGTGGTCCACATAGTATATTCAAGATGAAACTGGTCCCACTTTCCCTCTCCTGGGAGGGCTAGGTGGCTTGATTCAAGTTTGGCCTCTTCATAAGATTCTTCAAATTTCTCTCACTGCCACTCACCTCGCCTCAGAAAGGATGCCCTATTTTACTGAGTTTACTGCCATCATAATCTAGACACAGATAAATGGAAAATAGACGGATGGATAGATACTACGGGGTTAGAATTACTACAAAATCACTATAATCAAATAGTAGGTACTGGCAATGTCAGTCTCTGGTAGCCTTGAGGATGACTCTTGAAATATTTGATCCTATTTTGTATTAAATGTACCGTTTGAATGAAGCATTTCTCTGCTCCACTGAATAGTCCACAGTACTAGCTTGCCGCTCACTCAGATATAACATCCATTCCTCTCAATGGAAAAGATGCATAGGGGTATAAAGGCAAAATTAGTTGTTGCATGAACACTTGGTAAAGTGACCAAGTGATAAAACAAAATGCTCCATCTGTCAACTTGAATCCTCGGAATAAACTCTGCAGATGCAACTTTAGGGGAAATTGTCCTCAGCAGAAAAACAACAGCATCTGTTGCTCGTTTAAATGCTTGAAACGGCTCGACTGTATGTTTACTTTCTCCAAACAACCCTTTTTTTTTGTGGGTGTGAAAATAATGACTGTCCGCTGCTAAGGTAGAAGTGGTGCTGTTACAGCATTGTTACAACAATGCAAAGCCTCGTAGAGAGGAGGTAATGGTACAAAGTATCTGACTTAAACGTTGGATACTGCAGCCTGCATCCTGTCAACAGGCAATATAGGGTTCTGTCTACCATTAGTTCATTTTTTTCTGCTTATATATATATATATATATATATATATATATATATATATATATACTGTAGATGTTTGCACAAGAGTCATATGTGGCTTTGACATGTGTTGACATGTTATCATTATACATACGTGTGTGTCATGGTGGTTACAGACATTTGAAATGGGATTGGTACACACACTAGTGTGTGTGTGTGTGTGTGTTTTGGCATGGAGACTTAATTTTTCCGCCAGTCATATGATGGAAATTAATGTCATATGTAATTATAGAGAGACATATATTACCATAATTCTCTAGCACCTGAAAGATATGTAATTAGTGATTTCATGTCTTCGCTCTCTCTCTCCCTCTATTTCTGTCACGCGCGCACACAAGGTCAGAGCATGTGAAAGTCAAGTCATTAGCCATCAGCTGTCTAGCACTTGAAAATGAGTCTAACCACACGGCTGGCGGTGGATGTAAAAGGCATGTCAATACATGCTCTGTAAGTGTCACTGAATATGATTGAAGGACAGGGAAGGCCCTCACCAGGGAGAAAGCATCACGTTCAATAAGGAAACCTTTAGTGCAGACTATAGCCTCTCAGTATCATTCACTGCTAGGTTGAGTGTCTATAAGAGTTTTGACTTTATAAAGCATCTATGAAGGCCGCCAGAGTGAATTCCACTGGTGCAACACGACGTCAGCATTAATGGGCCCTGAGAGTACTTGACGCTACAGCTACTGTGAAAGCATATAAAACATTTCACTACACTTAGGTTGGCAGCAGAATAAGAGGGTTTCCAAGTTCAAAGAGCTGTGTAAAAAAGAGATAGTGGTACGACCAGATGGATGCTTATGAAATTGGAAATGCATCAAGAATATTTTGGAATTATTATTTTTTTAGACTTAAACATTCTGACATCACTATATTCAATAATTTTTAGAATTTATCTCTGAGCTATTTTCACTAACAAATTCATCTTGTTGGCGTATATTTTTTTAACCATTTATTTATTCGGGAGGATTTCACAGTGAGCAGTGCTCTTCATGAACGCCCTGATCACACACACACCCGGACACTGTCCACTACAACTACAATCTGATCTCCTGGCCACTGGAGCAGCTGGGCCTTGCTTAAGGGCACCTTATTACTCAGTTTTGGGCTATAGGATTTTAAATATTGATGAAGCTAGAGGTGTATTGGTATATCGCTAGAGGCAATATACCAATACTGGCAATATAATATACACCAATACAGGCAATAATCATCATGTTAAAAAAATAAAAACTGAAATCATGTAAATAACCCAGCGTTTCTTCAATTATTTCTGTTTCTTTCTGTTCTCGCTTTGTGTTTTAACACTCCAGTAGCAGTAGGTGGCAGTAAAACATCTGTAATACATGATAATGCAGCAATAATCCTTGGAATTAATTTGTCAAAGACAAAGCACACAATAAAAGATATACATATGTAGTACATAGTAGTAAACACGTGTGTCGATACATTATGTCTGTGGAGATTTAGCAAATAAACATTTCTCTCAGGGGTTGGAGGAGACCAAAACAGAGCTAATAAGAGAGCACTGCTGTTTTTTCATAACTAACATACCTAGTTTACTCCTTTAATAGCTAGATAAAGATAGAATATATATATCTGTATATATAAAGAATATATCAGGAGTTGAATGATTAGTCTCAGCAGGACTTGTCCGTGTGTTTATCTTCAGTCTTACTGGTGCTCTGTGCTGTTCTGTCTTTCCAGGTCTCTCTTAAATCAGACAGCTGCAGCTGACTCAGAAACCTGCTGTTACAGTACTCACTAAGACTGTGGATGAGTCTGGCTGGGGCCTTTCTATGTGGAGTTTGTACATTCTCCCCATGTCTGCGTGGGTTCTCTCTGGATACTCCAGCTTCCCGCTCCTACAGTCCCACAGAGACCCACAGAGTGTGAATGGTTGTTTGTCTTTATGTGTCAGCCCTGTAATGAACTTTGCCCAGGGTTTACCCCACCCCTCGCCCAAAGTCATCTGGGATAGGGTTCAGCCCCGCGTGGCTCTGATGAGGATAAACGATTACAGGAAATGGATGGATGAAACTGTTACTCCATTATGAGCAGTCCAGACCTCTCTGCCCCTTCTTATGTCCCCAGAGTCAAAACTAAACATGGATAAGCAGCATTCGGTTTTTATCAGCATCCTGTGGGGAGATCTGAAGCACAAAACATTGGTTCAGATCCAACTTTTTTGTAGTGCTTAAGATTTCTGTCAAACTTGATCAGAAATCTAATAGTGGTCAGTATATATCAAATATCAATATCATAGCAATTAATATAGCCCGTACCTACTGAATGCTTATGGTTATGAATGTATGTGATTTGACCATTCAAAGATATTTTCTGTTTCTTTTCTCTCCCCTCAATGTTTTGTCCACATCGTTCCATCAGCTCTTCTTAAGAACGTTGTTTTTGCTTTTCGGACTACAAAAAGTTTATTGGACCACCTTTGACTCATTTTTTTCTCATAGCTTATTTTCTGTCAGCAAGGACAGAGCAATATTTGGACAGCCCCCGGCTTCTGCTGATTGGTTTATTCATGGCTTCGGGAGCTGGTAATTGGATGATGACAGTGGGGTGGAACACTAGTGAGCGATGATTGATGGCCGGTGCGGCGTCAACTTGCTGTAGCCAAGACGTATGTTACGATATTGTTTGTGTGTGTGTTTGTGTGTGTTTGTGTGTGCGCGTGTATGTGTAAAGGGTAGAAATATCTTGTAGCATGGCAACCAAACCAGAAGGTTTTTCTGGGAAAATACTTGGGGGAAGGGGGGAGTCATGTGTGTTTTTTTTCACACATGACTTCATGTGTGTTTACACGCTTCTGTGCATCCACATACAGCGAGATTGTGTGTGTGTGTGTGTGTGTGTGTATGTGGATCTTCTCCGTAGGAAGCCAGCATGAAAAGAATCTCCATCCCTGTTATGCAGCTCCAGCTTTGATTGACAGGCCATGTCATCCATATGCCAAACTCACGCCTCTCCAAACAGATTCTCTGCTCCCTGTGGAACGAAGGTAAGCGAGCTGCAAGTGAACAGAATAAAAGCTTTCAAGTCAATGTCAAATAGACTTGAAGAAATTCACTATTACAGCTGAAAAGTGGGAAGAGGTTGTGCTCTGCAGATGGTTGCAGGACTTCTCTACATGAAGAGGGAGAACCTCCATGAGCTACAGAAGAAAAATGGCAGCCATGGCTGAAGTGCAGTCTTGTCCACACTTCTAAATCTGCTTCTGCAGACATTTGACAGTCTCTCTGAAGGTGTTGTTTATTTGATCCTACGTACGCGCGTGTAGGGTGTGTTGGCCGTGTGTAGCTGCTGGAAGCAGAGCGATCAGCAAAAACCCGAGGTCATCCATCACGCACAATGTCTATAACAGACAAGCAGCCCGAGGAACTACAAAGAGCCATGATGGAGCAGAGGCCGTGACACAGCAGCCTGCAGACCAAACAGATGTGTACAGTGGGTGATGTGAAACATCTGCCCCAAGCTGAGGGGGAAAAAAAGGAAGTTTCTTTTTGAACAGACAGGTTTTCACATGGATAGGCTGCTATAAAAAATATTTTTCTACCCTCAATTAATATTTTCAGACTGACCACTGAAGATCAACTGAACCAGAATCCGATGTGATGTACTGTCTTAAACCAGGTAGCTATTCTAAAGATTCTGAGTCCATTTTTTTTCCATTCATTGCAATGCCCACGGGGAAAAAATAAGTCAGTGGTAGTATCAGTACCACTAGATTGTGTCAAAGTAAGTTGTATATAATTACATTAGTTACTTTAGCATATATATATTATATTGGATAGAATGCACGCAAGAAGGGAGAAGTTATCAATCACTACGCAGGAAGGGTTCAGTCCTCAGCTGCTGTACCTCCATTTTAGTCATCATGTGTTCCTCTGAGCACAGCTGGCTGTGTTTGTCGATGGGAAGCCTGTGAGGGATCAATTCAGTCACTGTAGCTGTTTCAGCAGTTCCGTTCTGACAGGTAAAAACACTGTCAAACGAATTTCCCTTCACAGGCTAATAGTGGTATCATCCGGAATAGGGTTGCGGATCATTAAGGACTATTGAGTGCCAGAATTCTCTCTATTGGCATACTACATGTTATTTAAGCGTAAATACTTTTTAAACTAAAAACATTGGCATCTCAAACATAAGAGGGATGTGAATGGCCTGCCTTTGTAGATATGCGTACGAGGGCATCCTGAGGTCACCACTGCAGATGCAAAATGTTTCATTCTTAATGTTTACTTTAATCACGCTTCCTGCATAATCTTGATAAGCAGTGCACACTCACAAACACACATATTAATGTGCTGTACTGACAGAGGGATGTGAATTGAGCCAGGCAGCCTCTTTCCTTCATTATGTTCTGCTCTTATCTCCTTTGTGTTCATTTGTGTTTCTGAGGATGCAACCTGATCACAATTACACACTGTTTGGAAGGTCAGCCTCAAAGGCAGATATATGACGACCTTCGGTAGTCATTGCTGAGTTATTGATATTGATTATTGACTATCAATGCCCTACAAAGGTATGCAGATGGGTTTGTGCAAGAATTCACCCTGTACCTACCTAAATAAAGTTGTTTTCCTTTGTGTTGTCAGCTAGTTAGGATGGCAAAATCACTTTAAAGAAACATATTAGACACACAAATATGGACATCAGGTAATTTTCACATTTCCACTAAATGGAAATATTCACCTGCTCAGTTTCACCCTGATCAGTGTTACCCTAATGGGCTCTGAGGACAAATTGAATTCCCTCGTACGCTGTATTGAGCCACAATGGTGGCACACCTGTGTGGTTTCAATTTCCCCAGTCTCTGTGCTCCAATAGCTCAGCACAGGAACGGAAAGAGACAAATAACATTGGGAAGCTGCCACACATGTGACACCAGCAAAATGATGATGGTGCTGACCAGAGCACGATAATTGGGTGCTCTTATCTGTGACTGGGTGGCTATTGACTACATTAGCAGATGGAGTAACAATAGGACTGCTGGAAAAAAAAAAAGAGACTTTATACATCCCTATTTAGACTAAGGATTGTGGAACTGAAGGAGAGAAGATTTCCTGTTAATGTCCTCACGTACATACTGCACACACATCCACAAAAAAAAAAAAAAGAAAAGTGTTTTATTATCAGGCTTATTGCACTTTGCCTGTGCAGTCTAAATTTACATTCACTGTAGCGATGTGAAAACATTTCTCAAGAGACTAAAAGTCTCTAGTAAAATGTTTCATTTACTATTGGGAGGCAGTCAGGTGGCTCCAACAAACAATGTCCTGTGGATGCCTCTATTTGGTGGTGTTCGGAGATGTATGATGGGCCAGGAGGAAACCCCAGGGCAAAAAAATAAAACAAAAAACACCACAGGGATTAAATCTCTCAGCCAGTCCAAAAGTCCTTTAGGGATCCTCTAGGCAGAGCAGGAGGAAATTCCTTAGAAAAGAATGTCTGGGCTGTAAGATAGCCCTACTACTGCTACCCTGATTTGGATAAGTGGTTAGGAAATAATTGGATTGATCGATGGATATATAACTTTACAAGTAGACTGTTTTCTTTATTTTTCAAGTGTGCTAGTGGCATGGCACTCTGTTTTTTTCATCTCTTAGCATTTGATGAATTGGTAAAGCAGCAGCATGTTAGTGTTCTGGTCATCTGTATTGCCACTTGGTAAAGATGTAGAAATCCATGTTGCAGTTATTGTAATTGGGTAAGATTGTGATGTGCTTCATGTTTTCTGCTCAAAGAAACTAGAAAGAGGTTTAATAAGAGCCTGATTTCTGCTAAACTTGATCTAGACTTCTTCATTTGAAAATGTAAATCTGATATCACACAAAATCTATGTCTGTGTCACACATGGATTTACAACCAAATGATTGTTTTGATACTTTTTTTTTTAAAAGAAAATATTAAATACAGTCTTTTGAGACATTAAAAAGGATTGTTCAGTTCATTTGAACAGCAGTCTACTGTCGATTGCAAGTCACCTAACTAATGATTAAATCCAAACTAACATTCAAGACAGTGGTTAACCAGGAACTCGTGTTGTGAGAATTGTTTTTTTTTTTTCGTCAATGAAGTCTGATGGCTTTGAGGAGAGTGTAACTACTTCAGTTTCCTGTTGGAAAGGGTTGTCTGGTGGCAAGGTGAAGCAGTGAAAACACTCTTAATATAGCATACACTGACTAGAGACTGACTTTAGGTTTTTTGGGTTTGCACTTGTTTAGGTTGCTGTGCCTGTCCGGTGCACTGCCTAGCATCTGTGCTGTGCTGTGCTAATCCACTGGCTTTGGATAAATACCTCATACAACCCTAATGAAAAGAGAAAGCTTCTTTCAGTAGATCAGTAAAAATGGATATAAAATGATAAAATGTTTAGTTTTTTCCCCAGTTGACATATGTGGCAAAAAAACAAGAACACATGCATTAATTTAATTTCATCACTGCACAGCATCCATTGCCAAAACACCAGGGCCTCCTCTGACCAGCAGCTGCTTGTTTTGGCACTGCCAGACTGGTCTTTGTTCATTTGTCCCTCATAAAAACCAAAGAAAAATGAGACATTCCTTTCTGGAAATTAGAAAACAGGTTGTGCCTGATTAACACATCTCAACAGGGGGCCGTTTATTAGTTCAAAAATGATCATGCTTTTCATAAAATGGGTGTCACATGGATTCATCAGCAGGGAAATGACAGCTCGTGGTTTCATCAGTAGGGGGATGACAGCTCAGGGGAGACTGGCAGTTGTTAAGTAACCAGACAAGCCAATTATCATCAATCAACAGGGCTGTTTGCAACCTTCAGTCAAAGATACACAGGGCTGAACAGGTTGCAAATGTGATCATTTACAAATCTGAATACCTGTTTAACATGTACTCTGTTATGACACCAAATTTAGTAAATCAATCTACATTACTTCATGATTTATGTCTTTATAGAATACCTTTCCTGTCCGGTGTCTGTTGGCATTGATTCCAGGCTCTGGCAACCCTGCAAAGGATAAACAGTTATGGAAAATGAATGAATGAATGAAATATACTTTTTACCATGTCAATAATCAATAATTTATTGAATGATTGACAGGTCTATTTAACTGCTGACGTACTATAGCATAAAATAATATGTGTAGTCAGAGTATATTGGCAAACTCGGCATCAACGTCAAAGAAACTGGCAGCTATAAATAGATGAAGCAATAATGAACCAAGTAACAACAAATCTGTCTGTTTGTTCCACCACTGCAGCATTAACAGCCAATGTTTTAAAATATTTACAGGAACACAAAGGACAAAATAAAGATATGACCTGGGATTCATGTTTTCAGACATCAGACATCATTTTTTTTTTGTCTGGTGAACAATGGAAACTGTTGCAATCTGAATCTTGACACTAGTACAGAAGTGTCTCATTATATTTCACTGAATTGAATTTGTAGTCTAGTTAGGAACTTATCTCCTAACATACTTGGGAATTGTTGGCTCACTTTGCAGACAGCTCACTCATCCTACCACCTTCTTTGGGTATATCAATATTTACTGCTTATTTTTATAGTTGAACATACATAGGCAAGGAGATGCTTATTTGATTAACGGGTGATCTTTGGGTAGGGACCAATGACAGTATACCGCCACCATGTTGTATGTACTGCTTCTTCACCTTGGCAAAGCTATGGCTTATCGGCAGACCTGAGGTGGACTGAATGACGCTGGCCGCAAAGTGGCCACACTGTTAATTATGTGCAACTTTTAGCCTTAAATGTCATCTGAACAGATGAGTTAAAAAAAAAACAAACACCCCCCTCACAGCTGTCACAAACAGGGAAATAGCTATGGAGACCAAAACCGTTGCCCGAACCAGACTGTAAACATGTTTACATCTGCTGTGAAGTTAGGCATTTTAATATGGCCTCCAATGAAGATCGCCTCACTTCTAAAGCCTGTCTCAAGTGGCTGCTTACAATTTCCCATGTGGTTCCCGTGTTCCCATGTCCCCATGTAGTGCCATGTCAGAATAAATAACATCCAAAAAAAAAAAACAGATCAAAACAAATAAAATGCAACCAGATGACAGACACTTTAAGGAACCTTATGTTATTTGCAAATGTTTTTTTTTTTACATGTTTATTCAGCAATGCTTTCTTCAAAAGCTTTCAAACTCATAAGGCGTCGGCTCATTTACATTTCTAATTACACAAATTCCGTAATTAATCTGATACGCAGTTTAATGAAGTTATGCAAATAAGAATAAATGATGGATAATTTGTCCAGTGGTTATGGATTCCACTGTGCTCAAATAGACAAACAAATGAGGAGAACAGAACAGAACATGATATGGAAAATGCATGCAACTTGTGTTTTTTTTTTTTTTTTTCAACAATAACATAATCCGAAAGAGAAAATAAAGAGGCAAATATTTTAGCTCAAAGGAAAGTGTCAGTCATTGAGAAGGAAGACGAGCCAAATAAAGCCATCAGTTGTCGCCAGGGCCCTTTGAAGAGGAGGAGGAGGAACACACATCTTGGGCTGATGATAACACACACACACACATACCAATTTTCCCTGGGGATGCCGTGTTTATTTTCTACATTCTCGTCTGCTAGAGACTTGTATATTGCCGAGGCCAAATCAACAAGCTGAATACATTTTTTTTTACTTCTCGCATTCTTTTGTATTCTTGTTTCCTTCACTGTTTTGCTCTCCTCCATTCACACATATCACTTTGTACAATATGTACCCTACGTCTGCAACAAATGAAGACAATCAACAAGCACAATTCTGTATTGCTGAAGATCAAATTTAGTTATTGAACAACTTCTTATCAAGCCATCCGACTTGAGCGGATATGCTGCTGTTAATCTCTAACGAGTAAACTTGTAATGTATTTGTAATCAGTGCTAATATGTGATATCATTGTATCAGAAATTAATTGCCTGTGTATTAATTGCATATGTCAAAGAAATGATTTAAGTGATGAGTATAAAAATGAAAGCAATAAGGATGCTGTTAGCTATTATTCGAGTTCTATCAAGTTATGATTGTGATTGCTCCTGACCATCTTGATTTATGTATCTGTAACTGTTTACTTCTTAGGAAGGAATGACATTATTTTAATGCCACATTTAATGCCTCCATGACCTTCAACAGGACCAAGAGGATGTAGGAAATGAATGAACATCAGAGCACACTATTGCTATTTGCTATTTGCAGCAATAACGGTTCTGTTGAAGCTGCCTTGTTGACTGCCAAATGTACTTCACAGTCAGCGAGAGAAACGCCACCGATATCATTAACTAATGCACTCCACTCACAAATTAAAATAGTGGTCATATGTTCACCCCTTGCTGCAGTTAGTTAGCGATAACTGTGTCAGGATGGAGGAGGGAAACATCACATTTTATTGCCAATTAATACAGAAAATGTCGTGGTAACGGCTTTTATAACAGCCCAGAAAACAGGAGCAAATGTAACTTTTTAGATAGTTCATGCAGTCTGAAGTACAGTAAAGTACCAGAAGCATAAACACATAGTCAGTCCGTCAGTTATTAAGGAGAGATGTCTTGTAGCTGCTTGCTGAATAGTCACTGTATTTTTACATCCCCCTGTTAATAAATCATGTCAGAAACATGACTCAGTGGAGTAAGGGTTGCTGCGTTTGCTGCATGTGTAAACAGCAACTTTATATTATCAAGGTTTTATTGTGTTATGTTACTTTTTTTTGACGGTGACAAAAGCCTGTTGCCATCGAGAAAATGTGATGTGTGAAATGTGAAAGGTGAAATGAATCATACAAATGGGTAAGCAAACAGCACACACCTGTCACGACCAGCCGTGTCAAGCAGCACAGAGCAGATCAAGCTGGCCGGAAGTCAGACACAGAAACAGTATAGAGAATCTGGTCAGTTTTCAAATTAAAATACCAGACTCCCCAAGCTCCCCAACTCCCCAGACTCCCCAACCATATAAACCAAGGGAAAACAACCAAATATGGGTAAGTGCTCGATTTCTGAAATGTTCATGATTCGGTATGAAGCTGCTTGGAGAACGGGGGAGGCATTTGTGGTGTGCCACTGAGTTTTACATACAAAAAGTGAGATAGTGAGATATGTGGTTGAAGAATGAAACTTAAGAGAGTACATTTCCAAGAATCATCATTAGGTACTAAAACCTTAATGTATTTCCCCCACCTACCAGGGACCTGAAAGACAGAACAGATATATGAGCAGCACTGAAGCTTCATTGCTTCATCTGTGTCTGCACAGGATGTGTTCTGGCACAGGATTCAGTGTAGGTCATCCATGTTTGGCAGCTTGGTGCAAAATCATTTTAGTTATGTGCAGAAAATGGAAGAAAGCGTAAAATTATGCTTCATGTAGTGTTAGCAAAGTGCAAGGAAAACCATTACCTGGCATGCGTAGACAGCTCGATGAATTAAAATAGTCATCTCCATCCTGTGAGACTTGTCTGGGACAGAATAGCAGGTGAACTGCCTCCTCTGTAGATGGTGTCATGCCATTGTTCTGATGGATCATTATTCAGCTCATAAGAGTGAAAACCATGAAAGTCTGGTGCCAGCCTGGCGTCACTTACATGACCTTACCTAAGTGACTAATCAAGTAGTTTTGTTGCCTAAACCTAACCAGACTACAACACTCACCACGTGTTACTGTTAAAAATGTCGCCTGACAACGGCGATGAAAGTAACTTGATTACTGTCACCATGACAATGCAGTTTAACTGACGCAGATCTGATATTTGCACATCAAAGTACACTAAGGCAAAAGGAACTACAGGGAAAAATGTGTATTTTTGGAACAACAAGCTGTCGGAGCAGTGGGCTTTTGTCTTCTGAATAATAGGCTGTCGGAACAGGCTGTCCCTGCATAGTCGCGCCATTAGCTACACTAGCAGCCATGTGCGGGGTCATCACAGCATCGCAGAGCTGAAGGATCAACAGCTACATCACTGCTGATCTGCTGGTGTTGCATCGTGGTTTAAGGGTGGAGCGTCCCGGGGTATGTCTTACATTTCTCACAGATTTATTTTTGGGTCAAATGGACAGAGCTGGATTTTCTCTGGAAAGGGGAAAATAGTTTATTTTTTGCATTTAGCATTATTGAACTGACTCGGACAGGACCCTGCATCACAAAGTGAGATTGCCCAGATAACTCCACGCTTACCAGTAAAACAAAGCGCCGGGGTCGATCCCTGTGATAACCTGTGCTGCATGCTGCTGGTAGGCCAAGTTCAGTCCAGGATAAATTAAGTCCTCGCCCTACAGGAACCCAACACAGACAGAAGGTCTGCATTTGGAAGCAATAAAGAGCAACAGAATGACTTTCTTTTCGCGACGGCTATCAGACAGAGAAGAGCGGTGGAACCATTAGCTCACTCTGGTTTTAAGAGAGGGCTTCTAACAAACACCAGGAAGTTATTGACCATAGCTATCAATAATGAATGACATTTCCAGTTGCAAATTAATTGTGGTGAAATGCTTTTATTTGCAGGGCACGATCCCAACAGTGATAGCGTCCTATGCTGAATTTCCTCTTTCTTACAAACAGAAACAAATTTGCTTCACAATATATACTCTTTTCTCTTCATTTTGAGTCATTAGTTGATAATCTTGAATATAGTTGTCCAAAAAATTCAATTTTTACTTCCAAAATCATTAAATATGAAATCTAGTTGAAGCTCTTATTGCTTTACATGTGAATCAGCTTAATAGACAGTTACGCCCAATAGAGTTTTAGCCCAAAGCAGAAGGCTTCCTGGAGTTTCTTGCCAGCTGCCTGGCACAACAGCGGCACAGAGGTTCCAAACTTGTAACTGTTCTTTGCCGCTGTTTTGATGATGTTAGAAAATATGTAATACAAGCATGTGTTGTCTGTTGTACGGGTTTCCAGAAAGGCACGTGTAATGGCAACATTTCACCCTAACACGTGTGTGTGCGTTAGGTTTTCATCAGTGACATCTAAGAAGAGAAAAATAATGTTAAAGACAGACGCTAGTGAAAGGTCTTTTTAGTAAGTGTGTATATACTTGTCAGACACAAAACTCTACCTCTAAACCCCTTCTCTGTATGAATGTGTCTGAGTACAGGGGCCAAGATGTCTTTCTTATCTCTCCTTCCCAACTCTGGTTTTCTGTACTTATTCAAGTGCCTCTTGGCTGAGACGGCATCTTTGTCACCACCGCGGAGTCCAACCGACTCCTGCCTCCTCGCTCACTGCCTCCTCACCTCCCTGCCTGCATCTCTTGCTGGGTTTAAGAGTTTAAAAAACACTTCACTGACTCTCACTTACTCTCCCCCAGAGCAGGCGAAGAGATTGTCTGTAGATCTTTCAGGCGGGCATAAATCGGGCGAACTGCAGCGAGGCAAAATAAGAGAATTATCGCTTGCTGTTATTTGTGTTCGGTGGATTTTCGAAGTGGTGAACCTGAGATTGCAGTATGTGTGATCTGTGGTTGACTGTGTGTGATGCTCTTGGCTTGTGTGTTTTCCACTTTTCATCCAGGGAATGTAAACTCAAAGCTCATGCTTTTTCTTGGGGACTCATACATAATAGATGTTCAATTTTGGGGTTTTAACCTCTGTTAAAGCCTGCTTTTCAAAAGCAAATGCATCTCCGCCTTTTGACGAGAACGTCCCTGTCCGAAGCCTTCTCCATGTAGAACGGCTCACATTAATTTCCTTAGACAATGACTCAGAATTTTGTCTGAATGTGTGCTAGCATATTGATTAAAAGCAAATACACAAACACACCAAACGCTGGCAATGATGACCGGTTACAATTTTTCGCCAAACATTCTCAGTTTGCATTCTGAGCGCACATGACAGTTTTTGTTTGTGTTCTCATACTGCTGGCTCTTCCCATTGTCTTTTTTGATTACGACAGATGATAAGTCTCAGGCATGAAGCGGTGGAATCATGTTCATATTGTCTGTCACCTCGACATTGTCTGTACAGCAACTTTAAAAAAAAAAACATATGGTTCAAAGCAAAGTGTTTGATTAATTTGCCATAATTGCTTGAGGTTGGCCTGGTGGCTCTGTGCTACAGTAAAGAGGCAGCACCATTGTAGGGTGGACCTTTTGATAGAGGTGGCATCCAGCCATTCACCGCTCTGATCTTCCCAGTACAGCCACAGCCTTGGTGGCCACAGAGAAGTTGCAAAGAAGCAAATGTGGTCACTCAACTTCTTCATCCGACCTATTTTCTGAGCCAGAATTCAAACCTTTATTACCTCCGCCAAGGAGATTATGTTTTTGGTGCTGTTTTGGCGCTGCAGGATTATGGAAAATTTTGATTTTATGAAACTTGGTAGAAGGATGTACCATGGGCCAAGGAAGAGCCCCTTAAATTTTAGAGAGGATCCGAATCACACAGTGAATACAGAAATAATGTTTCAGTACCTGTGAAAAAATGACATGAATGATGTGCCATTATTAAACAAAAAATAGCCACCTCAAAAATGACTGTAGGAGCAAATGCAGCAAGTAAGAAATAAGCAATCAGGGATCTGATAGAGTGGAGCGCTGTCGCCTCGCAGCATGGATTGCATGTTCATACACAATCTAGAGCCTCTTAAATTACTGTAGAATTAAATCAATACATGTGGAATTAAACGTGCGGGTTACAAGTGCTCTGGCTTCCTCCCACAGTCCAGAGACATGCAGGCTAATTGGCCACTCTAAATTACCTGTAGCTATGAATGGTTCTTTGTCTCCATGGGTCAGCCTTGTGATAAAATGGTGACCTGTCCAGGGAGTATTCTGCCCCTCACTGAATGTTCGCTGGGATCATCTCCAAAGCGCAAGCAGTTATAGATAATTGATGGATAATGGATGGTGTTCATATTATAGAAGACTGGACTATTGGCCTTGGTGGTACTCTGTGCTCTTAAATAACCCTCAATTAGAAGTACTTTGCTCAAAATAATGAAATCGGGAGGGGTAAATTCTACTCTTCGACTTTTTCAGTACTCAAAATTTAGTGGTTAAATCAGATACCTTTTAAAGTCATCAAATCAGTATGATATGCCAGGAATGAATAACATATGTGTGATATATATTTTAAGTGTGTATACAAAATAATCAAATAAATTAGTCCTTGTGGCTGTCTGCCAGAGCTGTTTTGAAGTTTAGTCATTCTCAAATCACTCGAGACAGGTACGGGTCAAGTTGCACGTCTTTGTCCTGGTGTTACTTTTTTCTACTTCTTCTTCTTTTTTTTTTTTACCTATGTGTGCATGCATCATTGTGTGTGCGTGAGTCGTAATCCCCAGTGGTGATGCAGACCGTTGAGCTCTATTCAATAGTGGCTGAGTCCAGTTCATTTCTCCAGCTGTCTATTTGCAGGGCAGTCAATGAGGTGCACTCCCAACCGTCTCAGTGTCCCAAACACCTAACCCTGCCATCCATCTACCTGACACACACTCCTGTCTTTTTTAAAACTGTTATTTATCCAGGGAGAGTTTGCTGAGCGTGCATCCTGCTTTTCAGTTACACCCTGTTACACACCCACACAGGTCAGGTATTTCCTGAGAACAATCTCAGAATGTAACTTGCTTGAAAACTGAGGTGGGTCGGTGTAGAAGTGCGGTTAAGTTTAGGGGCATGTAAATGTCATTTAAGATGTATAATTGTGACTGCCTCGTAAACTGTCCACTGAACCTTTTGGACAGCATGTAAGAATACTTGAAAAGCAAAGGTGTGCTGAAGCACTTTCGCTAACCCTGAGCCACCTTAACATCTAACAGAAGACAAAGGAGATATACAAGAACAAAGTCTATGACAATAAGATAAAACTGGAGAAATATTGTTTCCATAAAATCTTGTGGTCTCAACCAAGTGTTAACAGTATACTATAATACTGTAGCTCACAGAGACATGAACCAATATGACCAGTGAAAAAACAGGCTGGTAAACAGTCTGGAAGCTCTGCACGTGAGCATGAACATATCTGTCAAAATTTGGTAACCCTGTGATAGACCATCAACCTGTCCAGGGTGTATATTGGCTCATGCCCAATTCATGCTGAGGCAGGCTCTAGGCCTCTGCAACCCTGACCGGGGTGAGTGAAATGATGGATGTATGCACTGGGAATGTAAGAATGTCAGAGGCCTGGGTGGTAGATTTGTCATAATCACTGGGGTCTCTGGATCAGATCCCGTCTTATTCTTGTATGACCTTAACCACACTGCAAGTTTATCTTCCCTCATGGGTAATGTGGAAATATTCACCTAAAATATGTTTAAACATGGCTTTTAGCACTTGTGTGCACATTTCGTAGAGATACGGTTGTTTTGGGAGTGATGTTCGGCCTGGTCACTCACGCTCTGAGAGTCCTCTCCACACCTCTCTCCTGCAGCTGATGCACCACGCCCCCTCCACAAGAGGTAACAACAATACTCCCTTTAAACCCTATCTGGAGGTGAGTGAACAGGGAGTGGTTTTGTCAAAGGAGTGCTTTAGAGTAAGTCAACTTTTCCAGTTCACCTTATTCTGCTCCAGTTGGAGCAAAATAACCAGAACTACAGATCAGCAATAAATGCTATCTTTTTTAAAGCTTGTATTGTTCCATTTTTTTAGAGTGGTTGTAGATTACAGTATGGTTGTATTGAACTGCTTGGTATTGTACAAGTGTTAGTGTTTGTGTATGACTCCTGTATACAATAATTCCATCAGTACTAGAAAGCAGTGTATGTACAACTCTAAATACAACTCACTTATTCTCATCGCCTCAGATAGATTTTTCCACATGTCCGTGCCTCTATATAGTGCAGACACTGAAGTAATCCTCACTGATAGAAAAACAGTCACAGTCACAAAGCACAATGTCTGCCCGCTGAGCGTGTGATGAGATAGTGAAGAGATTGCCAAGGATATTGGGGAATTTTCCTTCACTTTGACAAAGAAAGGACACCAAGGAGTACATAGAAGGGGGGAAAAAAGGTGACAGATGGCTCTTACTACAGTCTGGTACAACTGAAAAAAATATCTTATTTTGCAGTGAAGAGGAGGTGGAGGTCAGGCTGTGATAGTTCATTTAGCACATCTGATATTTCAGGTGGTATCTCCAACGCTCTGCTCTGCTGAGGTCATTTGGAGAGATGGTGCAAAACTGAAAATAAATTGCACTTAGCGTGTCCTTATCTCTCCGTAGGTCAACCACTTTGGTCCAAGCCAAAATATCTCAACAACTACTGATTGGATTGGCACAAAGTTTTGTACAAATATGAATTATACTGACTTTGGTGACCCCTAATCTCTTTCCTTCTACTCCCAACAACAGGTCAAAGTTTTGACTTTGATTCAGTGAAATATCTTAACATCTTGTTGAGGGATCAGTTTTTGTAGAGACAGCCGTCGTTCCAAGTTACCACTCAACAAAATCATGACTGTTTGCTTGTTTTGGCTTCAGAATGGTGGAAGGACCTCCCCATCGACATCAGAACAGCAGAAATCCTACACATCTTCAGTCGCAGACTGAGCACTTGAAGCATGTTTGATGAAGTTGATATACTTTTTGCAATTATGAGGTTGTGTCCACATGGTTGAATGTATTTATGGCCAAACATGACCAATTTTATTCACAGGAGCACAATTATCCCGACAACTATTGGATGGATTACTGTAAAATTTGATACTGCTTAATCATCTTGACTTGTTGTGTAGCACCATCAATACTTGAGTTGTACTTAAGTACTTTTACTGTGTTCTAATTAACAAATAACAAGAAGCTAATCTACGTAGTGGATCTGGTAAATATTACCTACCAAGATAGCAACCAATTACCAATTAACTCAAAGTGCATCAGTGCCTAAGTGCAGCCTCACCAGCATGGCTGTGAACTCCTTGTCACCCCCAAAAGTATTTCCATTCCAACCCAATACACCATCAGACAGAGTATTAAACTAAAACATCAGACATTTACATCAACCTTAACCTTTACGCATCCTCACTCTGATCTAAACACCACTGTCACAAATATCATATACAAGGACAAGAATAATGAAGGAAGGACCGGGAACAAAGACAAATGAGATCACTGTCATCTCGTAATCCCTCTGCCACATTTCCCAGAGCTGCAGCTCTTAGATATACTTCAGAGCGCATATTTACAAGGCTAAAACTAACACATGGGCAAGTCTAAGATGGATAAATACATAAAAAATGAGAAGGAGAAAAAGGGAAGATAAACAGGAAGAGGAGAGAGGGGTGTTATTCAGTTAAGATGTTATGGGATTAAATCAACTAAAGGGGAGAGTGTTCTTTTTTTGTTGTTCTAGACACAACTGGTCTGATTTTGTCAAATTTTGGAGGGATGATGCGTCGTGCTACAGTCTTTTGTTTTTACAATATTACATATTTTGGCCTCATTAACATCCTTGAGAAGCCATAATAACTTCAACCAGCAGTCTGATTTGAATAAAGCTTGGAGAGATGATAGATTTTGTTGCTCTTTGGCCCAAGGGGTTGGTGCATAATTTGTGAAGGGATGAGATGTTTACAAATTGAGATGCTGTCATATTTCAGCCGACTCAGCCTGCTTCTTTAGCATATATGACCTGCAGCAGGATCTATCTATCTATCTATCTATCTATCTATCTATCTATCTATCTATCTATCTATCTATCTATCTATCTATCTATCTATCTATCTATCTAGCCACTTCACTAATCATTCATTAAATCATTTGCATGTACAAGCACTCAGTATTCAAGTTAATTTAATATTCAAAAAGCCATGAAACTAAGTGTCTTCAGAAAAGAACAACCCTGACTGTGAATGAATTTTCTGGACACACGTGCAAACACAGAACATCAGGAGGCAAGAGAGTGATTTCATGAATTACGCTCCCATGGTGCTTCATTCAATCCTTTTCCCTGGGTCAAAGGTCAACTTAACATCTCTCCCGTACCAAACTTTGCCGTGATGCGGTCAATCAAAAGCCTCTCTGCACGTGGCCATCCATTGTGCTCACAGGGCAAAGGGCAAAAGTGTGGGGAGCTCGAAGATGTTTAAATGCATTATCCTGCTGAGAACCATCTATGTCAGCGTTGTCAGAGCTGTCGATAAAAGTAAGAGATCCAAACAGGACAATCCACCGATCGAAGCGCAGATGGTTATGGATAAGGACTATAAGTGTTGGGCTTTATTTAGCGCTGTACGCATTGACTGCATCCCTAGACAGAAACAAAGTGGTAAATAAGCTGACATCCTGAAGAGAGCAATAGATTTTCCTTGGATATTCAAACATGGATATGTAAAGTCAGACAAAAAAAAAAGACATTAAGTTGGAAAAGCAGACAAGACGCCAATTTTATATTGTATTAAAATTATGTTTATCTCACTCTAGCTCTGCACCACACCCAAATTCATATTACCCCAAAAATGCTGCTGCTCTGGCAGTACATCTTTGCCTCAATTTCACAGCACAGAGGAACATAATGAAATCATTTCTATTCGCGTGGATTGTTTTTCTATTGCTCTTCCTTTCAAATTGTGAAACAACCGTTTAAAATCATTTCACAGGATTACAAAGAATGAAAGTAACCCACCTAGTTGCCTCGTAATGAACAGAGATCATGCTTGTTTGTCATCTTATTATTGCAAATCACAAGCATGCATTGATTCAAGAAGGGGAATAAACACTTTGGGTTAAGACTATGTTACACCATGGTGGTTTAGATAAGAATATTCACCGAAGGATATAACTTCAACTCTGCTTCCTAAGAAACACATTTATATAAAGGCTTTAGGTGCGTTAGGTTTTGAAAGAAACATAGTTTGTACTTAAGAAACACCAGCGCAAATGGTTTTCTATACTACATGGTAGTTGTATGAAGACATTCATACAATGAATGAAGACATTCATACAACTGAGGAAGGTTGGAGGTACAAAGCAGAAGCTGAAATCACTTCCCTATTCACCTCTCCTACACAGTAAACACTGGGTGGTTCGATACATTGATACATATTGGACACTTATGAATCTATGATTCTAGGTATAGTTGCGTAGAGTTGCACAATGGCAATTTTTGAATCTATAAAAGTGTGACGCATATGTTGCCAGAACATCCACCTATTTGGAATTGAGGAGGCCACGGAAAGAAGCAATCCTGCAGTCCTGCACGGTTGTGCTGAAGGAGATATTGGACCTTGAGGACATTCCACGTTTAGACCACGGACATTGCTCACTGGCACCAAAATCCAGAGATGAAGAAAAGCCCAGGCCGTTCATAATCCTGCAGTGTCAAGTTATTCGCTGCTATTACAGTCTCAAGAAGCAGCTCCCCTACTAGAGAAAACAGGTGTCGCACATTACGCCAGAGATAGCCAAGAAGCGAGCTGCCTTTACAGATGTCAAGTGGCTGGTTGTTTTTTTTGTGTGTTTTTTTTTCTTTATTATGAAGGCCTTCTTACAATTCTTGCTATTAAGATTTACCATCTGGCCTAACAATATGTTACACAGATTCAGTATCAGTATTTTTTCATTCCTTCTGTTACATTTACACAATAAAAAAATAGTGCCTTTTTTCCCCTACTACCTTGCTATGTACGTACCACTAGTAATGTTTGTGTATTGGTTGGATCACTTCCTTTGTACAATCCCAGACCCATCAGAAACCCTGTGGTTTTATACTCCTGTAGAAATTGGTCTCAATTTAGTCTCAGTGTCTACTTATGCCCCAGTTGTAGCCAACCTCTTCCAAGCCTCCTTCATAGACAGTGTGTTTAATCAGTGGTCAAAGCTTCGAATGTTAGGCTGTTATAAAAACAAGACTTTTTTTTGTCAAATTAAAAATGAGTGTGCTCTAGCGGCCCAACGTTTCCTCTGTAATTTACAAATGAGATATTAGAAATTTATTCAGAGATTGCATGTCGGACAATTGAACCATACCCTTTTCTTGGACTTTCTTGGTGTACGACCTAATATATAAGTGTTGCATTCCTTTGAACGGGTAGAAGTGTGTGTTATTAATCTGTGTTAATCTGTGTTATTAAACCAATGATTTTCCTTGTACTTTCTAAGATATGTGAAAAAAACAACTTTAATCTGAATTTTCCCAACACTGTCCATTTTTTTTTCAACATGCTTGATAAGACAGCTCACAGTGACTACATGAGCCTCCACTCCTCTTCTCCTCCTCCTCCTCTCTGCATTCATTTATCAGCAGCAGCCAGGTAGTGCCGGGAAATTGCCCCCATCACTAGACAAATGTAGCGGGCATGGCACTCCTCTCCAGCCTTATTGCTCACCTAAAACAAACAAATGTAAGGCAATTACACTTCAATTAGTCCATAAATCATGACCGATGGGTCCATATAAAAGCCATATTTAAGCCGTAACAGTTAGTGAGACTGACACATTGCGTGCTCCAGGTGCTGTGCAAAATTAAGGTTGCTTGTGTCCTTTAGTAACGTTTATGTGATGTTGGAAGGCCTTTCGGTTACAACCAACATAAGTTCACTGAAGACATCTTACCTTCTTCTGACTGCCCATTACTCACTGACCAGTAATAGGCGTAAAAGCAAATAAACAAAAAGAAAATCACAGGTGTGCGCCTTCAAATAGAAATGAATTATATAATCAGCTATATGCAATTTCATAAATAATATAAAGCTGTTATACTGAACAAGTACCAAACCCAATGTGTAAACACAAGCCTCAAGACCAGAACAGTTTATTAAAACGAGCAGGGACTTAGTTTCAAAAAAAATACCCAGGGGTGGGATGGCAGGGTGAATCAGAGATAAATGATGGTCCAAAGTTATGCAGGGCTGGTGGAGGCAAATATCAAAAACCTGAGGAGAAAACAAGACAAGAGCTGGACATGTCAGGAATACACACACAAAAAAGCACTGAGGTCATAGTGTTTGTTTCCACAAGGAAGCCTGAATTGGCAGAGTGCGGAGGTTGAGCCTGTGTCTTATACAGAGCAGGCTGATTATATGTATATGCAACAGGTGTCACGGCGAGTGAATAGGCAGGTGAGAGGGAAACTAGAGGTCGTGCCTAGCAGCACAGAGAGAGACAGATAGACATACATGACACCAAGGGGGCAACAGGAAACACACAAAAAAGCCTCAGTTATAACAAGCTGCCTACAGTGATGTCTGTGGTTTATCCTGAGTAAGTGCAACACTGTGTGGAAAGAGGCATTTCTGTTGCCCATAGTGGGACCCAGGACACAAATTAGTGTTGCGAGTTGTTGACTCACCTACCAAATCCATGTATTTACCTTCTTTCCAGCTCTTATTGATTCATCTGAAAGTCAATGGCACCAGGTTGTGAGGGTGGAAAGTGTTTAGGAGCCCCTGATGTCCTGTGCTGTAATATTTACTGACGCTTCATCAAAGAGAATCAGAGACATTTTCACAAATATGATGCATATGAGTCGGTCTCTATTCTGCCCAACTCCTGCTGGTGGTCAGACTTTAAACCCATGCAGATGACGCCACAAATACAATACGCCCCAAATAGTCAAAGGGAATGCATTTATCCATATTAGTGTTCACCTTCAACACATTATAGTCTGGACACACTGTTGTCTGTTCACGCTAATGGAACATCAACAGTTAGCAATCTATCATGTCTACGAGGCCAACATTCAGTTTCTTCGACCCTGGTCACCAGGCACCTGCACTCCTTCAGCAATCTAAAGAGCGGCCTCGCATACCAAAGAGAGAGTCTTCTCTGATATGATTTAGTGCTGTCACTGTCTATGACCCCAAGGCCCATGCGTACCTCCCTGTGTAATCAAAGAAAACTCCATAACGCTGTTAAGTTCAAGAAGCAAACCTCTAGGATCCTACTTAATTTGTGTTTATGATAGATGTGATTGTACACGGCTTCATCAGAATATGCAACTATATGATTAAAAGTCTTAAAATTTGAATTCACTGGGTCCCTGAGCAGGATCAGGATCACAAAATGACCTAATAATGCAGGACTCACCAGGTAATATTGCACGTCAGTGGTGCTTCCAAGAGATTAATGGAGTTGCCAAAACCAACTTACACGCAGTGAATGTAGGGCTTTTGAGGCCCTTGGGCTTTGGTGCCCTGGGATTGTTGTCCTCTTTACCTGGTTGGTAATCCAGGTCCAGTTACAATCAAAGGTGGAGGCCCCGAAAACCTGATAGTATCTGCACGGCCACCAGTGAAGTGAATAAAGTGAATAAAATGTCTTATTGAGTCTGTGTGATTTAAACAAGGCCATTCGAATAAGAGTTATCTATCAACACGCTGAGTTCGAATTAGCATAGTCCCACAATAGTGGAAATGCTGCTCACTTGCTGCTAATAATGAGCTCCGTGTCATTACATATGTGATGGCATCCGGTGGACCGTAGCTGCTACATGACTGTTTTGTGATGAGAACCAAGAGAACGGAGGAGGATACGGAGGCAGTGTTGCGGGGGTGAGGTGCTCCATCACTGGGTTAACGTACGAGGGAGGAGGTGGGAGTGTAGTCTGGGTGGTCAAAACGTCTATCTCTGCCCTGCACGTGTGTGTGCGTGCGTGCGTGCGCGTGCGTGCGTGGGCAGTGGCACCAAGGGAAACACACACACACACACACACACACGCCCCAAAATACAAACCACACAGGGGCAAATCAATACGTCTCCTGCTGACCGACAATGACGTCAGTGGCACAGTTGGATCTCCCTCTTTTTTTTTCTCCGTGCCTGTCAATGTGTGCGTGTGTGTGTGTGTGTGAGAGAGAGAGAGAGAGAGAGAGAGAGAGAGAGAGAGAGAGAGAGAGGGAGAGTGAGAGGGAGAGAGAGAGAGAGAGAGAGAGAGAGAGAGAGGGAGAACCTGCCTCCCTGCCCCGTCTCTCGGGCGCGCACATTTGAGGCGCGTTGCTACGTGCCCAGATTGGAAAGCAGCTGCGCGCCTCTGCACGGGGAGGCAATAAGTTGCACAAGTGATGGAGGGAGATGGAAAACGATGAATAGCTTCCCAGTTTTCCCCCGGAACTAAACACACTGTCTGAGACTAAACATTATGTAATTACTACCTCTGGAGACACGAGTGAGCCGCCGCGCACACCCCCATAATTCTTGATATCTACAGATTGTGGACAATAATGCACACTGCTTTCGTCTGTGCCACTGGGTGTATATCGAGCCAGAAACAGAGCGATAATATTGTTGTGCAACATTTCTGAAGATTGTTTTCACAGTGCAAGTAAAAGAAATAAATATTAAATATAGGTTTGCCACAGAACTGCCTAGAGATTGAAAATCGCACAATTAACACAAGGTCGCCAGAAGCTGCCTCATCTCCTGAGAATCACAGATGCGTGAAGTCCCGGTGGGGATATATCTGTGATATTTAAATGGGGCTTGCTTTGGCATTTAAAACATGCACACCCGACATTTTTGAAACACTGATCGCTGATGAAGAGAAATGCAAAAGCCTTGTATTTTTTTCCTTTCGGTGTATCCTGTAGGTTTGTGTATATGAAATCGGGAGCGGCTGTTGCCCCGATTCAACATCACCCCTCTGTCGGACAGAGCCACCACCTCTCCCTCCCTCCTTCTCTCTCTCTCCCACCAGCCCGCCTCTGTCTCTCGTCCCTCCTCTTCTTTACTCTCTCTCTCTCTCTCTCTCTCTGCTGGAACGCACGGACCTCCGCCGCTGTCCAGGGATAATACTCTCGCTCTCTCCGTCTGTGCCGCTGCAGAACGGACCGTAAAGCTGCATGCTGCCGCTTCCTCCCTGCCAGACCGAGACCCCGATCAAGGTAAGAAAAGTCAAACCTCGCCGTGTCCAAGCTGTCCAAGCTGGGTTCAGCTGTCAATGCTGGGTTGGAGTGGAGGGCTTCTGCACTTGTGGGTTCTGCACTGGGATGCCTGGCGTGCGCGCCGGAGACACGCAGGCTGTCACGTTGAGAGCTTGTGGTCTGAGAATCTGATGTAGCCTTAAAGGTGCTTGTTTGGTCAGTGTGCACTTGCCCCCCTTCTAATAGCTCACTTAGCTGCTCGGATGTTCCCGGGTCGTTGTTGGGGAGGGTCCACTCCTCAGACACTTCAGCGATAAAGAATCAGAGGAGAGAAAAACAAAGATGAGTAGAAGAAAAGAATGTGAAAAGAGAGAGACGGGCAAGATGGAAAGATTTTAGCAAATTGTTGAGCGCGACCTATTGACTACTAGTGCCATCCATCGTCAGTAGGTGGCCAAAGGGCAGTTTTTGTCATCATCGCGTCACAGCGTGTATTTTATTTATTTATTTTTATTCATATGTATATATATATTTACATGACGGTGGACAGGACAGCTGTTTGGATGATCAGGCGGACCCTCCGGTCTGTAACGGCTGCCTGTGGATCAGGAGATCCCGTGCTGATGTGCTTGGAGAGGGGAGGTGGTGTTGGAGTTTGTCGGTGCCAAACACGAAGGAGGCAGCTGCTTGTGTGTGCGCAGCGGCGGTCTCAGCATGGGTGTGTGCGTGCGTGTGTGTGCGTGAGTGTGAGTGTAGTCACTGCCATCATTTTGCTAAGAGAGACAGGCGGGCAGAGATGGGGGAGATAGTGTGCAGCAATAATAATAATAAAAAAAAAAAGATTCACCCATATGTTGCGCGCGCACGAGTGTCTGTGCTCGAGTTATCAATTTCCATATCAAAGTGATTGTTTGGATAGTTTTTTTATGCATTGATGGAGGAAAGAGAGAGAGAGGTGGTACTTGGCCCCTTTCAACCCTTACAGCCTCATTCAGCAGCAGAAGCACCCGTGTGCGCGTTTTGGAGACGTGTGAGAGGAAAGAGAGAGAGACACGGAGGGGGAGATGGAGGGCAGATGAGAAAGCGAAGGGGGGGCAGAGGAGTGAGGGGGGGGGGGGGGGGGGGGGTGAGAGAGATGAGAGAAAAGGAGAGATATGGCGTCCTACACCAGCGCTTTCTGGCAGTCGTTTGATTTATCGCCTCTCCAATGCGCACTGACGCACAAAGCCGCGGGTCCCCCCCGCTCTTACACTCTCATTTCAAAGACTGGATCAGGATTATCTCACACTGACGGTCGTCGACCCATCTGGCCACCGGGAACACACCCTCACCCAGACAAGAGACCCCGTTACAGCCCTCCCCATGTTATTACCGGGCGGTCCCACAGACCAAACACACGTTTTAGACATGACGGATGATTGCCACCCTGAAAGCAATCATGACTGATGCGATGTGACACGCGAGCCAATGGACATCCAGCGGTGGTGTTTTGACTCCGGCGAGCATTTCTTCACCTGCTTCCCCAGTAGCTACGCAAGTTGGATAAATTCGTTTATGCATCTCATTGTGGTGGTGCGTCCGTGACTCATTTAGTCGTGCGGTGTCGTGCCAGGGTAGCGAGAGCCAGAGCAGCGCTGCAGGCTGTTTGAAGGAGCAGCCAAGTTTTATTGGCCTCACAGGAAATATTTGGACAGGAGTGCATAAAAACACTGATCTTCATCTTCACCAGCAACAGCGTTTTTTTTTTCAGATCAGCATCACTGTTGTCACTTTTGTTTTGTTGACCCTCCTCATCATCATTCTTATGCCTGTTATCATTTAGATAAACATCACCATCTTCATCATCATCATCGCTTATATTTTATCACCCTTCTCACAATCACTCTCCTTCTTCTTATCCCAGGTATCCTTGACCGACACAACGATCTTCTTTGTTACTGCCACCACCACCACCACCATCATAACCATCAAAGTCAAAATATCTGAGTGATATGAATATCTTCATCAGCACCACTGTCGCCGTCACGATTACTATAGCATCATCTTCATCTTTCCCCTCCTCCCCGATCCTCTCCTACGCAACATCATCAGCACCTTCTTCATGCCATTCTACATCATGATCCCTCTCCCTGTCATTACAGGCATTCACATCACCTGCACATTCTAAGCATGTCTGCCTTCATCACTGTTATCATCATCATAATCATCATCATCATCATCATAATCATCATCATCACGTCGGTTTGGATAATCTTTTCCTCTACCTCCTCTTTATCATCTTCCTGATTTATGATCAAATTGTCATTGGGGAGGGCAATCGATTATTCCGGTGGTTATTTCCTTGATAAATTGACCAATTAATTGATTTATATAACATGCCCATCCCATTTTTTCACACCTGGTTAAAATTATTATTAAACAAATTAAATTTTTCTGACCAACGGTCCAAAAACACGATATATTTAATATCACTTTAAGATTGGAAAGCAGCATGTTTTCAGGTTTGAGAGGCTTAAACAAGACAATGTTTAGACTTCTTACTTAAAGGATGAATTAAAGGATTTACCGATTGACTTGAATTGTTGCAGCTCTGTCATCAACTTCACCATCATTTACTTTGTCGTTGTAGCCATCATTATCAGCCCAATCTACTCTCACTATCGCCATTATCGTCATTATTCATCATTAAGGAGCGTCTGGACCGAACACAAGGCAAGGTGTAAGAGCCAGCGTGATTGCATATAAAGCCAATGGGACAACCTGAGTGGGGATAAAAAAAATTCCCGTTCAGTGTAAACACCTGTGCATTTCCCTTCATCATCATCTTCATCGTTGGCGTTGTCATATTTTCAAATCTTACATTACATCATAACAATAATTTAAGATCTCATTCATAAATCTTCTGTGGGGGCAACAGGTGAACAGGCACAGACGCATTACAGATCATTAATTTTGAGGAATAGTGATTTAAACAAGACCCCAAAAGATATAAATCAATACAAACACAAATTCCTCATATATAAAGCTCTGCATTATGTACTGTATGTGTGTGTGTGTGTGTGTGTGTGTGTGTATGTGTTACAATGTGGGGCTTATCATAACTGCGCAGCAACAATATAATACTAAAGGGAATATGAGCAGTGGATTGGATTTAGAGTCCCTAAGGGTCATACCCAATCCAATGAAAATGTGAGAAGGGCAGATCAGAGAAACAAGAATTAAAAGGAAGGCGATAGATAAGAAGGGGGACAGAGAGGAAGAGGGGAGATTAGAAGAGAACGTAAAGAGGGACAGGGACAGAGAGAGAGAGAGAGAGAGAGAGAGAGAGAGAGAGAGAGAGGAACATTGAACACTGTATCTGGTGAAACTCAAAACATGTGAGACTTTTAATGCTCACAAAAAAGAAATAAAGCTTCCAAAACCAGCGTGACAATAAATATCTCTAATTAGAGATATGAGACCTGAAATGTGGTGACTGAAGAAACAGGACACATGGACAATTATTTTTTCTGAAGGGCACAGAGTCCAATTATGTGCAGTTAAAGGAAGAAAGAGAAATTACAAGCATGTCATTTGGGAACATTTTGAGACTGTGGCTGCCTGCAATAAACCTCAGGACCGTGCAATCAATGAGGACATTCATAAAACAATGATGCCAATCAGGCAATCTGGTTTGGGGAGTAACTTTCAAAGAAAGTCGTGCACTTTTTCAACTGACTCGGTCCAGCATGCTAGCAACGGTGTGGCACGCTGTGATCTCACACTTTTTCACCGCAACAGCGGGGATAAACCTGCCGACTCTCGGTACCAAACTGTGATGATTACTGACTTTAACAGAAAGCGTATTCAATATAAGGAGTCATGCGGTTAGCCACTGAAAGAAAGCAGCATTTTAAAAAGCCTGCCTGTATTCCATATTTGTAGTGACAGTTTGATCCCACATCCCCGCCCTTACAGATAACAGCCTTCTTTTCTGATCCACTTTGAACGGCACTGGTTGCTATGTTTAGCTGCTGAATGCTTTCTGCTCACGCTCTCCACTAGCAGACCTCTGGAAGACCTTTACTGTGTAATGAAGCAACAGAAAGCGTTGACTGAGTCAAGCAACTGACAGCTAACACAGCTAGCAGCTGAACGGACAATTGATCAGCCTGAGCAATGTAATATCTTCATGAATGAGTGTTCAATCAATAATACGCAAAAAAATGTTTACTGCTCTTATTGGGGCTCGTTGAGACCTTACGATAAAAATTAAATGTAAAAAAAGATGTATTGACACTTTTAAAAGTGAGGATAATGCATACTTACTGGATTCTGGGTGTTTTTAGGGCTAAAAAAAATCTCAGTGACCCGCATGAGCTCAGATGAGTAGCCTTGAGCAGGGTACTGTCACTAATCAGGAGAAAAGTCAAAGGACAAATCAATATTGATTTCTCTCAACACCTCCAACAGGCTGCATCTCCGACCAGGACAGAAATAGAACTGGACTCGAGGCAATGAAAAGTCTCTAAAAAAACAAAAGAGTACAAGTGCAGTAGAAGAGGTTCAACCTTGCAATGTTTGGGATAAAGCCTCAGAGTTAAAGCAAGTACACATCTGGTTCAGTATCCATTTGGTGCTCTGAGAGGAGAGCCTTTGTTCCAGTGGTACTGTAGGTATTAGCAAGATCAGCCTAAAAAAAAAAAAAGAAAAATGATGGTAGGAGTGTTTACTCCGTTTGTGGGCACAGAAGTCAAACAGTGTCCAATTCCTTGACCACTTTTCAACAGCTGACAACATCACATCCTCTCTCCTAACAGTCTCAGCAGGTGGGCTGGACCTCAATCATTTAAGCTTCAAAGATGTTTTTTGGGATTCTTTCTTTGGTAGAAAATAGTTCCAATGAAAACTGTTGACATTGAGGTTTGCGAATAATCCAAAACATTGCTCAATGACATTTTTCAACAACATCATGCATCACGTATGAGGATTCATTTTATTTGATTAAAAATCATTGTCATAGTTTTTGAAGATATTTTCTTGTCAGCGTGTATGACTGTCTGTGCGTGAAAGCCAATCTGTGAAGTGACAGGTTCGCGCCTCTGCTGTATGTGTCTCCAGCTGTGTTTACGGTTATGGTTGATGTTTTTCTGCCCCTCCTTTCCACTTTTTACCCCAACACGAAATGAGAGGGACGGACAGAAAGATGGAGGGCGATGGGGGGAGAAGGATGCTTTCCTACGTTAACTCTGCTTTTTGTCTGCAACAATAATGACAACAATGGGGAGGACACATCTTATCGCTTCCCAAATGTTTATTTGCTGCCATTGTGATATGCCAGACTGTGGCTGGTGGCGATAAGTTAGTGAAGAAAAACACCATTCTGGCTGCTTTTTTAGACGAATGCAAAAAGGAAAAGAAGGGAGATAGGCCTTATGGATGGAGAGAAAGAGTTTTAAGTCCTGCTGAATTGTGTAAGGTGGTGCCAGTATTCAAAAACGCCTGCTCAAGATATACAACACTACACAGAATCTCCAATCAATGGTTGTCTCAGACAATATTATTTTAGACTAGAACCAGCAAAAGACACTTGTGAATATAGCTCACTTACAGTTAGGGTGATGGTCAGTAGAAATGTCAAAAACTGCAAAAGACTCAAGGTTGTTAGTTTCAAATCCAAGAAGGGGAAATCCCTAAAAGGCTCGTGGAGAAATGAAACACATTATTTTCTTCTGTGTGATGGGAGACGGTTGAAAAAGAAGATCAAATAACAGAAATAGAAAAATAGAAAAATGAATCTTAACTGAAGTTAATTTGTGATAACAATCAGAGCGTCAGTGGATGAAGCCAACATAATTCGAACTGAAAGTTCTAAAAATCTGTTTTTTTCCCTCAGTTTGTGTGTATATTAAATATACTAATTCATGAAGCAGTTAAAGGACACTGGTGATATAAAAGCTGTCTCTCCCCATAAGTCTGCAAAATAAGAGAAAAGTTGCATAACTACGTTTTAAGTAGTGTTGCATCACCACAGTAGCCTAGAACAGACGGGCTACATGGTGGCTCTTCATTTAGTTAGTAGTTTCTCCTTGACTCTGTGAAAGAGAGAGTGAGGTGTGTTGCAATCAGCAGCTGATGCTTCACGCAACAAACACGTATATCAAGATGAAGAAATGATTTTAAAAGACACAAACACACAAAGCAACATTTTGATGTTAATATTAATACACAATTCATAAATGCTACATAATGTAGGTGATCTTTATTTAAATTATGGAGGACAGTCGGCACCGTTGCAGCAGCATATTGCGATTTTATTTGATACAGTGGGTGTATTTTTTTTTTTTTCGTACAGAAGAATCTAGCACACTGCAGCTGGGATGGAGATGGCCAGGGAACCTTTAATGTTCTTTATTTTATGTGTGTCATACAGTATAGCCTGTGGAAAGACTGGAAGTTTCCGCTGTGAGTTGCTCTCGGGGTAAAACTTGTTTATGGCGATGGCAGCTGAATCCATCAGGAGTTGATGATGTGTTGAATAAAGTCGTTGTTTGGCTTCCGGACTCCTCACTCTTTCTTAGGCACACAGACACGCAAACATATACACATGCTCGCTATTCTGTCTTTCTCTAGTAATATTGTTTTGTACAGTTTATTTTGTTCCCTGATAATCTTATGCCGTGTTGCCTGGGGTGCTGATTGAAAAAAAAAAAGTCGAAGTGAATGAAAAATAGATAAAAATGCAAATCACAGTAGAGTTATAAAATGAAAGGACCTACGTTTAGAGCTGAAGAAAAGGGATTTGGCCTAAAGTAACCTTGTTTTTATGCCCCTTGTTTGTCCTCACTTTGTTCTGGATTTCATAACACACAAAAAGATTCAGCCTTAACGCCCAGCATCACTTTCTTGACTATTTTACAGTTTTGCAATGCAAAGCCTTTGCGTCTTCGATTGTTCCTAGACACTTCTGAGGCGCTGGAATGACGGCAAAACTGGATTTATTTTAAAACTAATAATTCAATTTTGTATAAAATGGGAAGCTGCTTAAAAGTACAACATTTCTGTTTTTCTCAGTAAAATACCCAAATTCTCTTTGGATGAAGTTCACAAATCAAAATCTGCCAAGCTTATCAGAATGTGTACAGTATGAATCATTCTCTGCCACTGTTCTGTGTTTTCTAAAATTCAGCAGGGCAGCAGAGTGACACAATAAATGTATAAAAGGACTAATGTAGATGGATCGAGGCAGCGGCATAGGTGGAGCTCATGTTTTCGTGCTACTCATGCATTTCACTGCACCCATCAAAAAAGTATGGAAGGAAAGTTCTTGTAATTTCCACTGCTACTATTTTAAAAGTAGATTCTCCCTAAACAATCCTTCTTGAAGCTGCGGCCAAAGCACATCAGTGGTTCCACACAGCAAGCAGCAAAAACTGGGGCTTTTCCAATAGTTAGGCTGTACAAAGCAGAGCATTTCTTTGTTTGCAGTTTGCATTATACTAGAAAACCTCCGTATGCTCCACTAGAACACTGGATCACTGTCTACCAAACAAATAAGATCACATTACCTTTTCTTCTTTTCATCTCCATATTCTTCCACCTTTATTCCCGTGTTCAGTTAGACTTAGTCGGGCAGTAGCTTGGATGTTTAAACATGTAGGGGACAAGTTGGAGCGCATCTGGAGTGCTACGGCTTCCTTCAAAGTCTACTTTTCCACACCTGCGATCTTAAAAAATTCAGGTTGAATTGATGCATTAGTGTGCTCCGCAGTTTCAGACTCAGGCGACGTTGTACCGTGGACTGGCTCTATAGCTGTCGGCAGCAAATGTGATGCTTTAACAAAGCATCACTAGAAATGCTAGAATTGGTTTTAGTACCTGTGTGAGAGCTGCTCTCTTGCCGTGACTCTCCACACCTCTCTGGTCTCCTTTCATTGAATCAGATTCCCCAAAAAAGAAAACATTCATTTCCTGTGGTGCGATCAAATGGGTGGAGATAAATGAATGCAATTATACAATTATCAACAATGGTTGTAGGTGGCCAGTGATTTATACTTCAAAACACTGATGGTGCACAGATGATCTAAGGGGCAATTCTGCACACAGAGAGTGAGTGGCAGTTTGGCTCAAAGGTGGCTCGAAGGTCAAGTGGTAGTAGAGTTAACCACAGGAGCACATCAGAGGCATTTTGGTCAATCAGAGGAGTGCTTGGGACAAAAACTGAAGCGATCACGCTCTTTTGGGGTGAGGCGTTTCTGGAATACCCTCAGGGTTTGTTATCTCACATACATATTTGTGTATTTTTACTTTTTCCTGTAGCAGCCAGAAGTCCAGCCTCTACACGTGTGTCAGTACAATTTTGTCAAACAATAATTCAAGGTATCTCTTTGCATCTGATGCCCGCTGGTTATTTTATATACAGTATATGTCTGTATATATTATGTCATGTCTACTCTACTCTACTCGCTGATAAAAGCTTCTCAGTTCATACATACATTTCATTTGCTCGCCTGCAGGCAGACCCGAGCTGATACAGGTACTGGGGTAATTACATTTTGAATAGCTGAAGAACACGGGCTGTACTTTATTTATCTGATTTTAGTCTGCCTCATGGGGTATTCTACAGAGAAAAATGATTCCCACTTTTCTCACAAGAGCTAGTGGAGAGTGAAACATGATTGGCCTTTACTTGAACTGTCTGATCTTAGTTTACAGTGATCCAATTCTAGGTAACAGTCCAAAGACGTCTGATATATATCACACACACACACACACACACGCACACACACACACACACACACACACACACACTCACAGTACTTATGGTAGAAAAAGAATACATTTTTTGACTTTTTTCTTCCATTCCAGTTTCAATCACTTTTTTTCCCTCTTCTGCTCCCAATGTGCTAAAACGAACTAAGCAGAGAGGTCTGGCTACAGAAGACTATCCTTATCTTGCAAATTAAGTATCTACTGCTGTTCAGGTCTGTGTGAAGATAACTCAGGAACCATTTCCTTTACTGCTCCTCACTCTAATTTAGACAGATATGGATGTTAAGCCTGCAGGGAGAACTGGATAAGATTGTAACTAATTACCTGTCGAACATGTAAAAAAAATCAAAAAAGACGCACGTTATCCTCCTTGCATCTTTCGTAGAGAGTGATATGCCCACATTTGAAGCTATTTATGTGTCTGGAAATAAACATATCATATCGTCATCACCTCAGGCGTTTGGCATGAGATGGGAAGCAGGTTAGAAGCCGTGTGCGCAATGAAAAACAATACTGAAGACTAAACGAGTTGCAAGTCTTAATTTCATTGTTTTGCGTTGCACATTTTATTGTGTTACCTACTGCGATCTCACTTAACTGTATCTCTATCTGATTTTTTCTTCTCTTTTTTTTTCTGCTGTAGCAGTGGCCCAATTTCCCAACAGGGAACATTAATCTTTAATTTCATCAAATCTAAGAACCATGTACGCTGGAAATGGATATTTTCTGGAAAGCCACTGAACTTGCTGTGGTATAAACTAATCCAAATTATTTAGGGTATTGATCGCTTGCGTCATCAGAACATTCTGGGTGTCATTATGGATAGAAGCACGACTGAGGCTCGTGGCTCAGAGATTCCCCTTCTCATACTAAGGGTAGCTCCTGAGTCGCATTAATACATGTTCAAGATTAAATTCCCATCAGTCCTCGGCCTCATGATTGCTGACACCGAAAAGTAGCACCCATTTGTTCTGATGTGTCTACATTGCCTTGATTCATTGCGGGGACTCGTCATCCATCTGAGGACTAAAGGCCCAAGGTTATAGCATTCATATTATGTTTGTGTGCCCGATATACAGGGACTCAGTCCTTGGTGTGGAAACCCAGTCTGAGGTTCTTTGCTGCATCCTGTATGTAAAATTAAAATTAAAACATATATATATATACATAGACACTGCAGCCGCAGCAGAGGTGACTTTAAATAACGAGTAGTCTCTCTCACACAGAGACTGTGACAGGTCAGTAAAGCAGAGACAAAATTCATAACAAACTGCATTTTGTAGGAAAAAAACACTCATTGGAAAGCAGTTAGCTGTTGAGTTTAAGTGACCTTGTCAGGTGATGCTGTGTAATTCACATCTCACCTTCTCTGTGTGGTTTAATTCATTTGGCGGTTAGCTCAGGGCCAAAGCATGAAGGGACTTAGAAATACATTTGCTCTGCCTTTTCTCTGGAGAAGAAAGCAACTCGATGCAAGAGGGACTTAGATTACATGTCTGTGTGCATGAACATGTACGTATTTTGTGGATGAGTGATGACCCCCCTTCTACTCAATTTCCCAAAAAGTCAAAAAAGTGCTGTTTGTTGTGGTACATTCAAAGCTCCCAGGTACATTCAACCTTGTATACCATAGGTCGCTGTGTGTCTCTGTGTGTGTGTAGCCCTAATGAGACTCAGTAGGCTAATTTCTAAGCAGGAAATCGATGATGGTGGATAAAAGTCTAAAACTCTGATTCAGAAGCCCCCAAAATACATCAAGATCTGCATCATCTCTATCTTGTATTAATCTGTTTCTCTGTGTGTAAGCAGCCATGAATGTTTACCAAAGCCATTCATCCCTCTGATCCGTACATGGCTTCACCTCAGCTCAGCAGGTGTCTCAGCCGGTGTGAACATGCCTTTTGATACATCTCAGCTGCAGAAACATCTCTGCTGTTATATTTTGGCAGACAAAGAACGGCTTAGCGTTGGGATAGCGTTTTAGAGGTTGGGGCCTCTGAGTGTTTATATTCTCCGCAAAGCGAGATAATCACCGTGGTTGACTAGCTCAGGCACGTCGGCAGTTGTCATGAATGCGCTCACGTTGGCGTTTGATGTCGTACTCAATCTGAAAGTAATAAATAACCCACGATTTTCATAGAAATGAATTTCAGTGATGCCGCTCGGTATTACCGATGACTAGTGAACAGTGGGGATGCAGCGTGTACTCTAATAAAGAAAGCTTTAGCACTGGATGTTTCAAAAAGGCCGATTTAAATAAATAAAAAGCAAGAACGGCATAAGCTTCTTACTGCGTGATTATGGTTAAACAGACAAAAGAAGGTGATACTTCATCAACAGGAAAAAATGTCACAGCACTGTTTGAGAAACGGCCTTTGAGACCTGCAATGCAAAAGTCTATGAAAGATTAACCATGTGGCCAAGATAAACAGTTAAAAATGTGTTCTCACGCCTAAGACTTCAGTATCAGTGTCTTGCCAGGCCCTGACAGATCTGTGCGAGATGTCTGAGGTGGAAGATCTAATGTTGGCGAGTAATGGTTTCCATCCATCCATCCATCCATACATCCATTATCTGGAACTGCTTATCCTCATCAAGGTCACTGTGGGGCTGGAGCCTATCCCAGATGGCTCTGGGGCAAGAGGCAGGGTGTCCTGGTTTTCCTTTAACAAAAAACCTGCTGGAATTTTATGTTGAAAATACACCAAATATTCCAACAAGACATCATGTGATGTTTATGGTGTGTTTATGTACAGTATATTAGGTACGGCATCTGTGATCAGGAGTGTGAGAACAGGTAAAAAAACAACTGAAACCTTACCCTCTTTGAACATTGCATGATCATTAGTAATTGATATTGTCAAGCACCAGTTATTTCGGGATTTTCAAGCCTACTGACTTAAGGGTTTGCTAAGGATGAAATACAGAAAGAAAAACTGTAGGTTAGAGAGAGGACACAACTGACACAACTCATCTCCAAATTCATCATTTTCATGCAGAATTTCATATCCAAATGCATAATTTAGTGTACTGTCTTGTATGGCCCACAACAGCTAACAGCTGCTGTTGCTACCAAAGATAAAAATGTGGGTCTTTTGAACGTTAAACGGGTCTTGAGCATAGTCACAAGAGTGAAGGTAAGAGTTGAATTCAGGCTCATTTTGCATCATAAATGAATCTGAATTTGAAAAAGAACCAACAAAGCATCCAGCATCAATGGTACAGACCAGGGATGGGATTGTGATGGCGTCACAAGAGCTTGTTGGACAGTCGAGCAGTAACTAAAATCCCTTCCTCCGCAATTGTTCAATGTCGGGGAGATGATGTTGAATGTTGAGAGAGGCTAAGACGGACAATTTGTGTAACTTTGTGAAACCAACTATTCAACAGCCGTGCACACAGTGTGTAAAGGGGCAAAAGTAAGCAGGGTCTCAAGCTTTCATTTTTTGTTCTTTACACCGCAACTACTTTTAGCACTGTTTGTGTGTACAGCTGGGTGCAACATCATGAATGCCTTTCAGGAAACATTTTTCAAAAGTATGGGCTGTTATCCTCATATTAAAATGACTGCATCTCTCCTCTCTCTATGATGGCAGGGTTTTAACTGCCTTTCAGGGTGGCCATTCAAAAGAAGCTCTTTTGCCTACTGCAGGGGATGTTCGTGTTGAGCATGCCACTTTCTTCTGGGCCCCTGAAACTACATCGACCATTTTTAGAACAAGGTAAAAATGGTTCCTTGAGGTAACACTGTTCAACCAAACAATTTACTTTAATCATTTCACATGATCGAATATTCTTTCATGTTGCAACAAGCATCTTCCAGAGTCTTGTCAAGATGAATTCATGCAGCTCTGAAGGGTTACCAAGTGTACCGAATAAACGGGTAACCATGTATGAATGACTTTATGGCCTCTCTGCAGTGCCCGCCTTTGCCGCAGACCGTATTTCTCTTTCATTCAAGCATTCAGCTGTAAGCAGGGAGTGAGAGAGTTGAGTGAACGGTGAGAAAAAAAATGGAGCTAGAGAGAGTAACATAGAAATTAAGAGATGCTGTACAGTATCTAGAGTATACAGTTAAACTGAGGGTGACAGAGGGAAAGGAGGATTAGAATATTTTTTTTAAAGAAGGAAGTTGTGACAGTGGATGATTGACAGGTTGCAATGCATGGATAGATGGACTGGGAGAGGGAAGAGAGTCGGTGAGTGTGTGTGTATGTACATAAGAGGTGAAGGGGGATTGTGTGTATTCATGACAGGAGGACGTTGGAGGCTTAGTGACAGCTTTAGTGAGGCAGACAGCAATTAGGGTTATTGACACTGTGTGTGTGTGTGTGTGTGTGTGTGTGTGTGTGTGTGTGTGTGTGTGTGAGAGAGAGAGAGAGAGAGAGAGAGAGAGAGAGAGAGAGAGAGAGAGAGAGAGAGAGGTTGTTTAAAACTCTGACAGGCTCAAGCCATGACTGTGAAAATATAGTGGCTCCTGTATTGACGCTTATATACAGTATTCGTGTTATATTTGTTTGTGTTATGTATTTTGTGTGCCTGAGACAGACAGACAGTTCATCTGCAGAGCTACTGACAGTTATGTTACAGTAAATCTTGAATGGCAGCTTGTGACTTTGTGTTGTAGCCTGTGTATATAGTTTATGCATACATATAGTATGTCTGTTGTCTAACCATTCAAACTTGTGTGTGAAATTTACAGTGTCTTGCTGATTCAGCAGTCATTAGTCTCGCCGGCACAGATACATTTCAAGTTTTTCTCTTACAAATCCACAATTAATCTGTTTTTTAACCCCGTTTTCAGTTGTACGGGGTTGTCTTCTTGTTTGACTTCTGTTTTTTTCCCCCTCCAATTTGAAAGGTATGACGCCTTCCTTTCATTCCAGCTACTTGTCAAGAGAGAGTGCAGAATGTTTATCAGACCAAAACAGTCTCCTGTCATTTACTTAAAAGCCAAATCCATCATCCAAAAATAAGCTGAAGTCTGTCCTCCACTGGGAACTGACACATGAGAATGAAAACTGCTTTTTATAGTGAAATTATCTGACAGAGCTGTCGATCGAGACAGAAAATGATGTGTGAGAGCTAAAGATGAGTTGAGAATGTTCTTTGAATTTTGATTCAGTGATTGAAGTGAAAAAGCCTTTAGCTTTGCACAACAGCCATTTTATTTATACGTCAGTTATTTGTTTATCATTTGTCATTTTTGTTCATTAGTGAGTCCTGAAAGTCGTCTGTTTTATTCTAAGCGAACTGCCGGTATTTGTTGGTTGATAGATTAAGCACTGACTCTACATACTGAAGTAACAACTCATAATCACTCATGATATAAAGAAATGTAAGTTTGCACGAAAGCATTTGTCAAATGAAGGTAATGTGATATAACTCCTGCCTGTTTTCACGACAAATTCCCTTCTATCCCGTGTAACTCTTGATTCTCCTGCTTACTGCTGATTTATGTTGAAAAAATTTCAAAATATTCCCACCGCGCAAGATTTCACCTTTCAAAATAAAACACGACAATCCCAGGTCAACGATCATCAAGAAATATTTGAAAATGGGAAATTTCTTTCTGAGATCGGACGACTTATCAGTATACTGTACAGTATTTCGAGTGTAGGGAGATTGCTGTCACATCAATATGGTGGTCAACAGTCTTACAAAAAATGGATGCTGAATGAACTCATAAAGGTGAAATTCATATTAATGGTTGGTTGGTGTCATTAACATTTACAAAAGAAAAATGCTGAAATTGTAAAATTTTGTCAGCTTCTGTGTGGGTCTCTCGCAATCTTGCAATGCGAGATGGCTTATGTACTTTTTCCCCTCCATTTTTTTTTTCAGTTTCGTAGCAGTGAGCTAAATTATCTCAATTATCTCAGTACTAAATAAGCTACTGCTTTGATGAACACAAAATGGTGCCTTGTTTCTGCTGCTTTTCCTCCAGTTTCTCAGCCAAGCCGACTGGTTGGACTGCCACTGTGGTAGTTAGGCTCAACGTGGTGCCTGGTTTCCACTTTTTTGCCCACAGATTTTCTCGCTAAAGCTTAGAAAGCAGAAATGGTCCTTCTCACCGTGGGTTGCCACTGTGATACTTTGACACAAAATGGTGTCCTGCAACGCAGTGTTCACACATTTACCAAGAGTTACCAGTCGCAGTGTTAAACCCTGCTGAGACTGTGATAGACTAGATCACAACCAAAGGCAGAGGTCTGGACAAGCTTGACACTGGGACCAAAGATTAGGTCATACGTGGCCCACCATCACACTTGAGCCAACATCATACTTTAGACATCCCTTGTATACTTGTATTGGCACACAAAAAAGCTTTCTTGGATGCTCACCTACACAAAAATCAACAGGCCTCAAAGAGGCAATAAGCTATTGCTGTTACATCTTTAGTGGCAGTAACAATACATACATTTCCACCAACTAACCCTCACATGGCACTAAAGGATCTCATAATAATAAACCATCTGCCTCAGCTGTTGGTCAGTATCAAATCTGAATTTGACCTTTGGTAGCAGGTGAATAAAGCTGGTAAACTCTAAATCTATTCTCAAATTGAAAGGCAAACAAAGTTATATAATATGTACAGGTAATGCCACAGATAATGTAAGGTCAGGATGCACACTAATGAAGGCTTCCTCGAATCATTGGAGATTTCTGCCTCATTTTATTGATTGCTGACCTGCAGTTACCATCTTATCTAATGCAACAAATAGCATTTTCTGTCTTTCCTGCTGCAACATATGTTACAAATAGACACAGGTCATTAAGGCAGCCAGAGAAAGGGAGAAAGAGAGAGCAGAAGGGAGACATTTCTTCATAAATTGCATTTGGAAATACCCAGACCTGAATCTGACCTGAGCCTGAAGCTGTACACAACAACAAGCCTGACCTGGAACCTGACACTTTTGCTAATAAAACACCTAAACACCTTAGTCAAAACTATAAGGCAAAAAAGTAACTACTCTACTACTGTATCCATGTAGGAGCATTTGCACTGGCTTTGTTTTATGGGCCTTGAAAAAACATACAACTTAAACCGAAGTCACTCATAGTTTTTTTTCTGGAAGAGTTTGCTCATAGAGGTAATGGAGATGTGAACACAGTTAATGGGGGTCAGATGATGGCTCACTCTGGGCATAAAGTTGCAGTTGAACGCTCTGGAAAAGTTAAGTGGAGTGGTGGAGTTGAGGTCAAACTCCACAGGGTACCATACAGCCACACCAGTTTGCATGCTTACCGGTTCATTCTGTTTTCAGAAGGCTTCAGTATACTTATCCAGGGAAATTGTTCTTTGGCTCCACCCACTGAGGTTTAACTGAGTGAGCTTATGTCTACCTCCAGACAAGCTCTGCCACTAATGTTTGTTGAATCCAAACTCCAGTGTGTGGCATACATATGAGCGAGCACACACACAGAAATACAGAATCATTTTTTTTTCTGACTGCAGTTCATCTGGCCATCTTCCATGCTTTGTCTGCTAAAATCCACAGTAGCCTATATTCTGGAAGAGGCTTCATCGCAGCTTTTGGCAATCAGCAAACTGGCTCCATTTAGGAAGTGATATTCCACCACATCTCGCTCCTCTAGGTGCCAATCAGTAATTTAGCTGAGCAGTGGGTAAAATAGTCTATCACAATCCATCAGTGAGTTTGAGTAGAAGCCAAGTCGTAATCATCCCTGACATCAGTGATCTGCACAGGCTGAACATCATCCAACATTTACAGTGAGTAAGAGGGAAGTTCTCATCAGCTACTTTAGCTACATTATGTTGGGTCTATTTTACATAGAGATTCTGGATAAAATGTTAAACCTAAAGATAAATCCAAACTGTGTATATATAAAAGACTATATAAAAGACAAAAGGCAACAAAAACACAACAATTCTTATTTTCAAGTGATCATAAATCATAATTATTCATTTCCTGTTTTGATTTTTGCCATATGGAGTAAATACAGCCCTGTAAATCTTACACACAGGACCTTTAAGACCAATATAGCGACTACCTTAACCTCCTGTAATCAGTGTACTGATGTTAAAACATTAAAGCTAAGATATCGATAAACGGCCACTGATAGCTTTTGTTTTCATTTTCTGTATGCAACCCTCATAAACCTGATACTAAACCTGACTCTCTGCGGGAATTTGAAAACATCTGCACATATTTAGGTCACCCTAAAAGGCAGAAGAGGTAGCAAATTCAATTCAAGGAGACAGATTAGATCAATATTCTGAGAATGACTCACAACACTTGAGCTCCATCTTTGTGATTTCTTATCAGCTCTCATAGAGAAAGGAGTCTGATAGATTTAGATTTAGATATTCTTTGTGAAATTAACAGACAGTCTGTGGTCTGCAAAAATTAATGCAGGTCATCAAGGACAGTCTGCATTCATTATATCATGTCGTAGAATGTGTAGAATTTATTATATTTTTCAACTCTTCGTTTGAATGAATGTAGACATGGACCTCATTATATCTTGTGTTGTACATTATAAGTCTACTAAAGTCCATACTGACATATCTCAACAACTACAACTAAAGATGTTCATAGTTCCAAGAGGATGAACCATCTTGAATTTGGTGATGCCTCTGACTTTTCATTTAGATCACTGGGTGAATTATCTGAAGAACTGTTGGACTGACGTGGAATCTGGTAAACACATCAATGTCTCTCTAAGTTGAAAATAACTTGCCTGACTTTTGTTCAGCACCGTCATCAGGTCTATCATCATTAGGTGAATTTGTCCAATAATTTGGATTATGACTAAATAAATAATTGACTAAAACTAATGACATTCATCCATCAGCTTCAGCTGTGTTCTAACAAATGTTAGCATACTAAACTAGGATGATCACCGAAAAGACAGCAGGCAACATCAGCTTGTTAACATTGTGAGTGTGAGCATCTTAGCTTGATGGCATTTAGCTCAAAGACCCAGACCCACGAGCATGGCTGTAAACCTTTAGTTTTCATCACCATCATTGATAAACGATCTAACAGGTGCAGTGTGTACAAAGCTGGGGGTTACATCATCCTCCAATATCTGAACAAAGCAGACAATCAATATAAAAACCAGAAACAGAAATGATCAGAAATCAATTGACACCAAAAGCTAATACAATCAAAGGCAAACGCATGGGAAAATCAGGTAAATTAATTTTTAAGCCATCATCTGGCATGTAACCAAGGGCTTACTGGATTATCAGAGAAATATTTCTTTCTTTCCTTTAGTCAGGATTGTTCTGATTTTAAGACTTTGTCTCCTTTCCCCTCCGAAACACATAAAAAAACAAGACCACAACACTGAGGGATCTTGTGCAAAGGGATCATCATGGAAAGGAGACAGGATCAGATGTGTTTGCTATGCTGCAGATGAGTGAAGGATTAAATCATGTTGAAACACCCAGCGGCCAGTGGAGTTTATTATCTTCTTGTACGGAGCTGTCCGTGGTGCTGAACAAGAATCAAGGCAAGCTGAAGTCAGTCAGCAGGTCTGCGCTTTGAACACAACACTGCTGCAGGGAGACGAAAGACACAGAAAAAGAAAGAAAGTGCCCCAGGCAGTTAAACTTTGGCTTACTGTTTAGTTTTCCCGTAACCTGATGTGTATCACAGCTGAGGAGATGGTTGAATAGTAATCATTGTTTTTTTTGGTATTTCGATTATATATTGTCTTGTGGCTTGGATTTTATTATTTCATGCAATGGCAGTGGCTCCTTCCTGAAGCGAGACCTTAAGACAGTGATTTGTTTGGGTGTATGTGTTGCTGTCCATGCACAAAATAACAAGTTTAGTGAGTCAGTGAGCTGGCGTGTTTGTGAAAAATAGCCCAAGGCTATTTGAATTTAGTCTGTAGAGTTTTGGAAAGGTTTGTAGCCATCTGCGGACTGTTTCATGGTCAAACACATTCACTTTGGGGGTCTCCAGGTATGTCACTCTCTAATCTTCTTTTTATTTCAGGAAAGGAGATATTTAGAGAATAAATTAAATATTATATGTTAAGTGTCTTTTGTAGTTTCTGGAATGTGCAATCATAATGTGTAAGGAGCTGTCAGCCTGGCTGGCTGATAGAAAGTCTCAATTTTCAGCAAGGGAAAACAAACATTTAACTAACAACATACTGTCTAGAATGTATGTAAAGGGTGAGCAGTGAGTATAGCATTAGTCATTAGAAAAATCTTATTGATGATGATAAATAGCAGGTTGAGAACCACAAAGCCAAATTATGAGACCATTTTGGCCATGTGACAACATTCAAAGCCAGGCAGTGGTTAGCACAGGCCTGGTGTGAAATTTCTAGGCACGTCTATATGGAGTTAGTATATTTCACTCATAGATGCCCTTGTTTCCACCCACAGTCCAACCACACTCCAGCTCAGGTGGAATTGAGACTGCCCACAGGGATGATGGCGAAAGTCTGCATGTCTGTGGTAGCACTGTGATGGACTGGTGGCCTGTCCAAAGTGTCTCCCTGAATTTCACCAAATAGGCTTTAGCTGCCCAAGACCCTTAAGAAAAAGAGTAAGTTGGGAGAGAGTATGAATAAATGAAGGGTGATGTTTTGAAAAGTTTCCCAGAGATCTGGAGCGTTCACAACGGAGTGTGAATGTGTCTCTGTCCGAGGTGCTGAAAATCTTCACGGCCAGATGAGCTCAGCTTTGCAGACATCTGTCCATGGTGCTGAAATCCAGCGACACGCTCTCAGCCACGAGACGTGCAGCCACAGATGTGGCCAGTCAGAGCGTGAACAGGGAAGACATGAAAACCTGTTTTAAAAAATGCTCTTCTTGAAAGTGAACTGAAACACCCAAAATTAAAATTTTAGCTGTAACTACAGATATATGTATTTGCAGATATGTATATAACTATACAGTTTAATTATTAGGGCCCGAGCACGCACTGTGTGCGAGGCCCTATTGCATTTCAAATGTTTATTATTTTTTTTCGTTTTTTTTTTTTTTATTATTTTCTTTCTCGTTCTTAGTCAAAGTAAATCGCATTTTTGACGGCCTATATGTACTCAAAAAGTTACGAAAATTTGCCTACCCCCCCAAAGTCAGGTGTAAATTTACGTATTTTGGGGGTCTCGCACATGGACGTACAAAAATGGCTCTACGGCGCCACCTAGGTTTCGGTTTTCGGAGGAGCCCCTGGACACGGTTTCATCCACGAGCACGAAATTTTGTGGGAGTATGTAAAGTACCGAGACACACAAAAAAGTCTCTTAGTGACCCGGGCTATCGCGAAGCGTACGGCGGCCATTTTGTTTCAAAGTTGGCGTTTTTGTGTTTTTGGGGTCATTTTCAGGGGTCGTATTTGAACGAACTCCTCCTACAGCTTTCATCCTATCTGTTTGAAACTTGGCGTGTGTGTTCGTAAGGCCTCGACCATGAAAAGTTATCAAAATCGTGAGCTTCGGATTTACTGCCTCAGAGGGGCGGGGCCACGAAATTTGGCGTGTTGTCATGAAATTTCGACGTGCTATAACTTTTATATACTTTGTCTGAGCTGTCTGAAACTTCTTAGGGTTATTAAGACCTAGATTCTGCAAAGAACGGCCTCATAATTAATTAGGGGGCGGGGCGAACTTGCTCCATAGCGCCCCCTTGAATTTTTCTTTGAGGCAGCCCCGCCACAGTTTTGGACGTAGACTTATGAAACTCAGCCGATTTGTGGAACATGGCAAGACCTACAAAAAAGTCTCTTGGAGTAACGGACTAAAATTAACAGGGAGCGAGATATTTAGGAATGAAAATCACCATTTTTGCTGTTTCGACCTGGTTGAGAAGGGGTCATATTTGAACGAACTCCTCATAGGGATTTTGTCCAATTGACTTCAAACTTGGTAGTTACGATCATATAGACTTCCTGAGTAAAAGTTATCAAAATCATGAATTTTGATGAAACGGTGTGGGCGTGGCGCTCCCTCAGATTTTGACTGTTTGTCCCAATTCCGGCTAATGTGTGTGCTCAATTGAACGAAACGCTTTGAAAGCGTCCAAGGCTCGCGCGTTTTCCGACTGCTGCCTTCCGACGTGCCAGCCCGTCGAGTTGCGTGGGAGTGCGAGGGCCCGTTCAACGCTGCTTGCAGCTTTAATATTCTAATTACTTTCTGATTCCTTCTACCTTGTCAATTATTTACTCTTACTCAGATTTGGCCATTCTATTGTAGATTTGTGATATGTTATGCTATGTATGCTACTGTGATGGAAGTTTTAAAGGCAAGTTAAACCAATTTCTTTAATAGTTTCTTAGCTATGATGAAAACAGTCACAAAGAACGGTATTAAAGAACAATTGATGTATTTTCCCACAATTCCAGGCAGCATCAGCTTCCATTTCCCCATATATTATGAATTAAAATCTATTAGTAGGCTCTTAGTGGTCACCATAATCCAATACAGTGACTTTTTGTTGCATTAATTCTTGTCAATGTTGCATTGTAGGCTGGTAATCCAGTTTAAACCGATTAATTTAAAAAGTTTGCCTAGCATTTTCTTATACTGATGACCTAACTTTATCAAAAATGTATTTATGGTATGAAAATGTTTCAATTTCTTGCTGTCTTATGTCTTATGTTGATCCCCTTTGCCATTTCAGAGGCAGATGGAGCCAATTGTTTGGCAAACTTGCAATTGTTTCATTCTTCCATGTCAAACTTTTTCACAGAAGCGGCTTATCAACAATTTATTTTTTGGACTTCTTCAGACTTAATCACAAAAATTCTGACTATAAAAATAATTGGGGAAATATAGAATATGCAATTTTCCAATAATCACTTGCCACAGTGTGCTAAGTAGGGTTGCAGAAATGTATGAGAAAGGGCCCAAATGCAGATGACCAGTGGCAGAGCTTGAGCAGTTCAAATTATTCAATTACAGAAGAGACAAAGCTCATGGATGTCAAGCAAGTTTGGGTCAAAACCAGGTGAGGCAGTTCAAACTTGCAAACAAATCCAGCAAGGAGCGGGCGAGAAATAAAAGTCCAAATGGCAGGCTAGGTTAAGTAAAGCAAGGCAAAAATCCCAAAAAATCCAGAAAACAAAACGCGAGGAAGAGCTGAGCACTGAAACAATGAAGGCTGAATCCAAATGTTTGCAGTCCTTACTGGACTTTACTGAGAGTTGTCCAAACCCACAATTCATGCAGTCCACAAGGGGACTCGAGTGTACTTTCTGCAGACTTCTACAGTCCACTTGGGGTTCAGACTTCACCAGATTTGACTGATTCAATTATCCATGAGTCATTGCAATATGGATGTGATGTTGTAGCTTTTCCACTTGAAGAGTAAAAACAGAAAACAAAAGGAACCTATTATGAATCATTATTATGAATCATACCATCACTTTATGAAAACACTACTTGAGTCACGTAGTCAAGAAACAATATTTAACCACATCATGAAGCAAAGACATGACTACTGGCTCAAACATTTCCACAGCAATGAATTCAACAGACTGATTGTGGCCTTGCAGTCTCGTGCCCTTGCAATCCAGATGTGATCACGGTGTACAAATCACAGTAAATAGAAGTCTGCAACAGCTCCGTCTGCCCTCAGTCCACAGGCTGGACATTTGGATTCAGCCAAAGACTGAATACACTAGAGGGGGCAGGATAACGAGATACAGGTGAAAACTAATCAGGAACAGGTGAAACTAATTAGAGTAGAAATCTGGTGGGGAAAGACAACAAAGGCACGAAGTAAAGTTACAGACACAAGGAGAAGGGAGAATACAAAATAAAAGAGGAAACACTAAACATGAAATACATGAAACACTGCGGTACGGCTTGTGAAACGCTTTGAGGTAAAGTAAAAGTGTGGGTTAAAATACGCCCAAAAAAAAAAAAAAAATCAACATGTAATGTTTGCAACAGTATGAATAGAATTCTGTAAACGAATCATGACATTCAAATGGCCCCTTCAGACACGCGGACTAAGTGGAATCCAGCAGTTTTTCAATAAATAGGTCTTATTTTCAATTCCTTGGGTGTTCTTTTATGAAAGCGGCCACCCCTGCCTGTTCAGATATTGAACAACCCCGGAGGTAAAAGCATTAGTGAAATGCCTGAAAAGTAAATGTTCACAAGCATTTATTTGTCCTGAGAGCCAAAGTCTTCACAATGTTTCCATTAGGAAACAAACAAGGACAGAGTGCAGACAGAAGAGCATTTTCACGGCCACTTTCCACCAACATTCGCTTTAAATGCTGTTTTAATTATTCAAGGCTGTGCGTGGGAAAGATATGTAGGGTAAGTGTGTGTGTATGTGTGTTTGTGGAGTTGATACATTTATGATGAGGAAAACAGAGATCTCTGTCCTGTCAGATTAAATCTTACTGCTCCCCCCTCTTCATACCCTCCGCTTCAGTCAGCCCTAATTCTGGTTTGTAGCGAAATCAGGGTCGCTGTGCCAGCCTAAAGACAGATATTCTAGCAGCGTGTGTACGCATTTGTGTGTGTTAAGTGTGTATGATGAATGAGCAGGAGCAAAACAACAATATGGCTTTGTCTTGGACTTTGTACTGTGCAGGTGTTTCCTTTTGTTTGTACCTATGCTCGTTTGTGTTTCCGAGTGAGCGTGTGACTGGCTGCATTGCTGCAACCCTGCGTTTGTGTGTGCATGCGTGTGCTTGCGTATAAGTGCGTCTGAACGGCTGCACGCTCCCGTTAAATCTGTATGTGAATCCTTGCCAAGTCACAGATATAAATAAACCATAGCAATGGCTGATACCCCGGCTGAGGGGAGCCTTGTGCTCTGGCAGATGTAGCTGACAGTTGAAGTGTGCCGTCCTCTATGTGTGTATGTAGTTTGGGTCGTTTAGTTGGAGTGCTAACTTGGTAGTTTCATACTTCTTCTAAGGATGTGTGTGTGTGTGGGTGATGGATGGGTGATGAGGACCTTTAAGAACTGAAGTTAAATTTTTTATTCTTTGCAGCGGTGGCTTAGCCTAAATGAAGTGAAAGTACACACACACACACACACACACACACACACACACACACACACACAGAAAATAAATATCCAAGTACTGACATGTTTTCTCAGTATTGCAAGATAGCAAATTTGTTGCTCCTGAATTCATATTCAGCAGGAGCGTGTGCTCAGCAGTGTGCGGCTTGCTAAATATTCGGTGCTAAACACTTTATTATTGGTCTGCCAACTCATCTGTACCTGCCAGAGATGCACACGCGAGAATCAACTGAGAGGGGCGAAGCTCTCGGCTCTGCGGAAGCCACACTTGGCATTTGAAAGGAGAGTATGTTCTGTCAGAATGTTGAACAGCTGAAATACCTGAGGTCGAGTTTTCAGTTTTATTTCTGATCATTTATACTTTATGATTTTTCAAACGCTTCTGAACAACAACAAAAGTGTTTCATAGTGGATTTTTTTCCCAGAAAAAGAAAAAAAAAAGACTGTGGTCCAACAACAAGATCATTTTTTTGGAGGAATTTATTATCATCATTTGCAGAGGTTTGTTATATTTATCATTGCTTTAATAAGAATGAACCTGTCGGGCCACACAAACATCAAATCTGTCACGTGTATGACATCTGATTCCAGCAAATGTCTAAAATTCATTAAATGAACTTTTCAAACTTCTGCATGTGAATCTTCCAGATTACTTCAGTTCTGTTCTCTGTTGGAGAATGATGGAGAAAATCTGCCTCCAGTAAGGAGGATAATCTTTTCATATCTGGTGGAATGTTTGTGAGACAAACAGAGAGAATATAGGCATATGGTAATTTTACATTTTTGGCACTGCGGGAAGTGAACTACGATCAAATCAATCTCACAGCATCAGAGCTTGATGTGCCGTTGGTTTATATCGAGTTGTAACGACTAATGTGTTAGTCTGGCAATATGGAAAATGTCTTTGCACTTCATCAGGCTAACGTCAAATGGAGTAGTTAAGATCTTACATTGTTGTCTGCGTTAGTTGTGGTTCAGATTTGTGGTTTTGTCAGGTTTATCTTAAGCAACAACCCAGACACTGAACGGCTTAATGGAGCAGTGTGTAGGATTTAGTGGCAGAACTCCTGAAAAACATAAAAGAACCTATCCAGAGTTAGGGTTTGTTCTGTTCATTCTGTGCCACGAGGAAGTGCCCACAACACTTGAATGACTCAACGTGAAACGACCTGCTCTCTGTAGTTAAAAATTGCCCATTCTAGGGTAAATATAGCACAGCAATGTGTGAATATACACTAATAAATATGCCTATGAATCTTACATTCTATTTCAGCCATTAGATCCTCCTACATATTAGATCCTCCTGTGGTTTTAAGTAAAATCATCCTGTAGGAGAAGGTCATTCTAAGTTGTAGTTCTCTCCATATCAAACATCCCTGTTGCCAGTTCTTTCTGGATTTGCTTGCAGCTCGTCCAGTTTCCCTTTTCTCTTGCTTCTATGGGCTCCAGTAATTGTGACGACTGTATAAAGACTACATCTCGTAACAGATGACACTGTGCTGCTAACTCGTCTCCAATGTGTGTACTTTTCAAGCGCGATGAGGACAATTAAAGCTCGGAAGACTGTTTTCAACATTAGATAAAAGGTTCACCTTGGCTTTTGTTGAATGTGTATATAGTTTTTTGCTTTTTAGCTTGCATCCTTCTACGCCCATCAAATCTAAGCAAACATTTGCTGGTATTTATATATATATATTTATGGTTAGGTTCTAAGGTGCTGGATGTTCAACCCAGACCAGTTGTTTACTTTGGCTTTCAGTCTCAGTTTCATGCTGAGCAGGTAAAATTGAGGCTTTACATGGAAATATCCATAAGAGCTGTTGGGAATGGACTGTGAATGTGGCTGAATGCCGCACAGTATTACAGACTGGGGTGTTGGATTCTCAGTGGGATTTGCAGCTCTTTTCACCCTCAGGGAGTCAATTGATTAAACATTTTATGAGACGTATAACCTAATGATGTCTTAAATATCTGTCATTTAATAAAGGGCATTTCTCTGGCACAGACGGGGCATTATTTACTTTACCCACTTCTAATCTCTCCATCTCAGTTTTGCCCACTCTTCATTTCTATTTGCCTCCTTTCCCCTTTTTGTCTCTTTCTTTTTCCTCCCTGTTCCTTTGATTGGTCTTTCCTTTTTAGAGGGTACTCGCTGCTGCCTGACATTTCCACTGTTTTGACATGGACAACACATAAGCACACACACTAACACAACAACAACACCCAACACACAGAGCTGTCATGATCTTATCTCAGGTATATAATTGATAGAGACAAATTCAGAGCCATAGACGGTCAATGTTAGTGACACTAAGACAAGCACACTCGCCGAATACAGAATAGGTTTCACCTCCATGCTTGTGTGTGTGTGTATGTGTGTGTGTGTACTTCCTGACATCCTGCATTAAGCATGAGGCCAGGTCTCGGGCACACAGCGATGTGTGAGTCACACTGATTAGTCTGTCCTGCACTGGTCTGTGAAGCAGCCAAGCCGATGCCTGCTTTGTATGCTGTGCATGTGTGTGTGTGTGCGTGTGGGCTTGTGTATGATGGGCAGGTAGAGTATTAGCCTGTGAGGAGCTAGGTCCTTGTTAGCAGGCATCTGGCAGGCAGGTAGATGTAGAGCGACAGAAAGGTTTGCGGCATTCACACACACACACACACACACACACACACACACACACACACACACACACACCTTGACTATCTTTCTGAATGCAGAACTAACAAAGTGACAGGTGGACATATACAAACCAATAACACCGCTCTCATTCACGGTTGTTGCTACATACTGAGACGTGAATCACATCTTTTCTTCTCCCTGTTTATTTATCTTCTTATTTCTTATCACATACAGTGCAATTCTCATCACGAATCACAACTCTGGCTTGTTTATACTGGAATTTCATGTAGAAACCAAGCCTGGGAGAGGTTTTGTTTCCATATCTGCTCAAGAGATCCTCACATAATCTCAAAGGACTTTGGAATCCTCGGTCTTGGACCAAAGATCCTTCTCTGTAGGGATCCTTTCCATAAGGTTGTCAGACACTTAGAATAACAATATGAGCCTGTCAGTTGTACAAACAAGCACAAGCTTTAGTGGACCTACTCTGACAGGCGCTTTTGTCCCCAAGGATTAGCTACATTGCCATCACTGCGGCTTGTTCCATGAATGTTTTGACATGCAACTTCATGAATTAGGGGAGTTCGACCAAACCGGCCTTGTTGAAGTTTGGGAAGGCTAACAAAAAAATTTGATTTTGTCTCCTGTTTCGAATATGTTTTAACGATTATGTTTTTCTGCTGCACCCTGCTGGCTGTTGGTAAGGTTTTCCATTATCTCCCATCAACTTCCTGTTTCAATTTAGCCATCCAAATAAATCGAGCTATTTATGTGTCATTAGCCTTTCATGCCAAATGCAGGGTTGATTTTTTTTTTTCTTTGGAGGGAGGGAGAGTAGAAGAGCTAAACAGTTGGGTTGGCACTATTTTTCATGTGATTTCAAGGTCTTATTATGAAAGCATATCCAGGAATGCAGTTTAGCCATTCATGAGCACATTAGCATTTGGGCTGCCGAATCATGGTGCACTGCAGTGTTGACTTTGTGCCTTTGAAGGAATGTAAGAGTGGAGCGAGATATTCACACATTACTCGGTCCATGACACCGTGCCATCTGTGCCCATTAGAAGCTGCGACATACTTCCCAGAGGCCTTGCAGGAATAGTGGTGCGGGCAAGAGGGTGACCTAGCCAAGTTCTGCCTGAGTGTGAAGACTTCCCCTGGGGTTCAGACAGACTGCCAGTCCCCTGTCTGGCTCTCCTTTTTTCGAGGCCTCTGAAGGAGGAAAACAATGAGGGATTTGGGGAGTTGCAAAGCAGAAACATTCTACATTTTTCTGAACTTTTCTAGTGGAGTGAAATGAACAGGCTTATAATTGGTTTGTCATTACATGAAGGTTCCCATTATCAGTATTAAGGTATTTACGGAAACCTATTATGATATGGTTTTCTCAGGATTTCCAAGTCATTCCAAATCATTGTTATCAATGTTGCGGATATACAGTAAAATGTGATTACATAAACAGGTTGTTACTTAATATGAAACAATGCTTATTAGAGGAAACTTGTATCCTTCAAATGTCCCTGTATTGTTGAGGTTTTGGATGAAAAAATGAAAAACAAATTACTTAAACTTGTATTTGTTGATTGTTATGCTACTTGAACATATCGCCTTGTTGCTTTTATAAATGTGCCAGCAAAAGGTTGTTTATCCAGCAAGAAGTAGCGAGATGAAGATTCATTTGTCTTGTTTGTTGTCACCTGATGAATATTCACTCTCCTTTGACCTCTGATTTCGTCTCCACTACCTCCCGAAACAAGAGCAGTTGATGTGCAGTGGGTTCAATCAAAACCCAGAACAGTTGCGTGCTGTTGCTGAAAATGATTTTTATAAGAGCTGTGAGACTGAACCAAAGCAATACAGTGGCAAGGCATAAATCCAACCCAATGAGCTGAAAGATGCTGAAACGCTTTAAAGAGCTGAGGGGAACTGGGTGCATGATAATTATCTATCTAACTATTAATAAAACAACAATTTTTAATAGCAAAATAGAAATTAAATTTTAAAGAGTCCTTGTGTCTTCATAGGATTTTGCAAACTTTTTAGTTATTTAAACATGTTTGATGCAAGCAACCTTTTTAATAAATGGTGAATTTAACTATTGTGGTTGCTGCTGGTTATATTAGCCTGTAAGGAGCTAGATCGTGATTAGCATGAATGGGTAGCATTGAAATGGGACAGAATCTTGAACTGGTTTACTCTGTTTCATCCCAGAGTTAACAAAACTGGATGTAAAACAACCAAGACCACTGCTCTGTGCACACCACAGGTTCCATACACGTACAAAAGTAATCTAATGCTAGAGATGTAGCTAGATTTCTTTTTCCACTGATGCTTAAGGGTGTTTTTTTTTTCTTCCTTTTTGTCTCTGTTTTTGTCCAAAGGTCATTCCAGTTTCATAGCTGCATATAGAATTTTAATGTGGATGGCCACACGAGGAAAAACCTAACACCTAACGCTAACAGTGTTAGAGACATACTCTATCAATTAAACTACACTGGAGTAAAGCTCCTACTGTTCTGTGTGCTGCAGAACGGATCAACAGGTACATTTACTAAACCACAGTGACCTGTGGTTCAGTATGTGGCTTCTGTGTCTGTAGGTGAGGTTCTCTGAGGTAATTAATTCAACATCAGTCAGCAAACCTGTCTCTGAAAGAAGGGACAGCATTTTTTAACTGTCATGACAGTGAGCTCAACTTGAGTGAGACGTTTTCCTTCGTGGCAAAAATCTAAGAAAGCAAAGGAGGGTGCAGACTGAAATGAGGCAGATGCACAAACAACCCTTTCTCTCGTTAAGGCTGTTTTTTGTGGTACTTTTACATTTTGCAAATTTCATTGTAAAAATCCATGACTGAAGCACAATATCAGTTAAAATAATAAGGGCAAGCAGCTCCATTTTTTTTTCGCTAACCTTGAGGCTTTATCTTGTTGAGGAGCACCTCCTTTAAAATCCAGTTTTATTACCTTCATTAACCCAGTTGATATTATGCGTACATGGTGCATATTCCTGTATTAATTTGTGTCTTAAGAAGTTATAAACTAACTGACACAAAGCAAAGCCGCGATATCCACATCAGAGCTTTGGTTAGTTTCTTGGGCTTATGGGCAAAGTACTATAATGATGTGAATGAAGTGTCATTTTTCTGAGTGCTCTGCACTTAATGGGTACTTACAGGCAACTTACATCAGTAACATCAGTAGAGGCCAAATACAGCTCATGCCCCAGAGTTTCTGTCTGAAACTATTACTATAAATGCAGGAAATCAATAAGTAATTTAAACAAAATGTCAAGTAATCGCCTATCAAGTAAAAGATGAGTGGGTTATTTGGAAAAAAAGCTAAAAATACTAAATGTATTCTTTTCTAGTATGCATGTTAAGAAACAGTAACTCTTACTGGTGTAAACGCTTGGAAATAAGTCTGCTTTTGTATGTTTAGAAGGGGCTCGGCAAATTGATTCCTACAACAATCAAATAACTGGGTAGCAATATGAGTGACAATAGATGTTTTGAGAGCTACAAATTACTAGGAATTATCTGTCATCTGGATGTTTGACAGGGTAAATGATAGTTTTACAGTGTATCTCTACTGTGTGAAATATTTGTCTGCAGTTTTTATTGCACGGTTGATACTGGAAAGGGGGGGCTGCAATTACTGCCATTCTGCCCTTGGTTCAGTTGATCAGTTGAATGGTAAGATAACGCTTTAACCCTTACAATGCAGTGAAAAGTTATGATCAATCATAAGTAATCAAAAGTCTGGAGGATGAGTGGCTGAAGCTTTATATTCTTATATTTTATCTGCCAGTTCTCCGGCACACTTATGGAAATATCTATAATCATTTTGTTTTCCCTCACAGATTTGGCACAGATGCCAGCTCTTTCATAGCCGTCGACAGTACTTCCTCCGTGCTCAATCAGCTTTCAGCATGTATAGCGCGGTTCTACCCTTCTACTGTCCTCTCTACTCACAGCAGACTCTCACAACCAAGAAACTACTACAGCAGACTCTCACAAGCAAAGACTGAATAGAAGGATTATAATTTATCTCTCCATATGTCAGCCAAGATGCTTGAAAAACACTATTAGCGTGAATACACACATTCATGTTTTAATAACGGGGGGAGAAGTCGTGATTCTTGCCTCTGTCCAGCGCAGGCAGCGGCAACTGTTTGAATGTACAGGAGGTGCAGACAAAACAACATGAAGCGGGAATGCAATCCAAAACGACGCTGCAACTTCAGTCAGAAGGCAGTAAACTTCCCAGAGGTACTGCTCTGCATTGCTGTTATACTGAATTTGATTATTTCCCACTACCTATGTAGTGAGTTTCTGTGTATGCCTGCATATGCATAGCAGCAGGTGGTGACATTTTAAAGCAGTAAACAAACACGAGCTGGTTGGGTGATTTTTGTCCTCGACTGAGCTGCAGAGAGAATACCACTTTGGCATTTCGTGTTTCCATGAAAACTGATTTCACTCTTCCAGAGCCCTTGGACACCCACACAGGTGTTTTGAGTTATTATATTATGGTCTAAAATTCCTTCTGAGGTCCACATTGCTTGGAGCTACGCTGGGAATTTGCTGAGGTCATTAAAATCCATGTAGTAATAAAAAAATGAAATAAAGGTGTTGGTTGCTTTTACAGCTGTGGCAAAGTGGGCTGGAATGCCACAGAAATCTCTGTCGACCTGATAAGGCGAACTAGTTTGAACAGTACTGGATTTATAAACAAGAGGTATAACCCAGACCACGTTAACGTTTTCATAATGAAACCTAAATAACACTTAACTGAAGCGTGGATGATGGAGCGCTACCTCCTAATAACTTGCACAAACACACTTAATAATAATTAAATGACAATTAAAGGTGGATCATCTCATTTTAAGCCACATACTGCATACTGTATCCATGGTAACATGTACATGTACATGGCTGTATGGCCCCCAGAGTGATATTAAGTGCTTTATATAACCACCTTGACTGATGGGAATTAATCATCGTTACCGTTGATGTACACAGCAGACAGAGAGGGCCGTCTACAAATCACATGGTTAGTGGTCTGATACCCGACTCTTCGTCTTATGTTAATGTCCTCAAGCAAGATGCTGGACCTCAGATCCTGATGATCAGACCAGTGCCTTGCATGGTACTTACTGCCTGTTCTTGTCTTGCCTTGAATAAAGTAAAGATTATGCAAGGATGATTAAAGGAATGTGAAGATGGATCTCAGTTTTAAACTACCACACTGCACTGGAAAACCGATTTGGTTTTTTTTGGGTTTGAGCACAGGGCCTTTGAGACTTTGCGGCGGTCGCTTGCTCAATTCACTTTCTTCCATGCCTGAGCAGTGGCGGCCATGTGGAGAATGAGATGGGAAGTGTTTGTATATTTCATTGAGAGGCCAGTGTTTTCTTTTCCATTACAGGATGCAGATATCACCTGCCTCAAATGCTGAGTCACCGTTATCAGTCAAAAAACCCCATCAAGGCTGAATAGATTATGGTCATTTTGTGCAATGAGCCAGGGAATTTCTTACTTACTTTCCCTTGAAATAAAAATAATCTGAAATTCACACATACATCCTGGCAACATCAGCATGCATGAGCTCAGGTCTTTATAGATCGGCTGATCTGCAAAACTGATGCAGGCGCACCCTTAGATGCCTACCTGACTGTACTTTGTAATTTGTCTTTGGATTTGCGACACGCCGCTCGTCTTTTTCATCACTTTCCCGATCTCAGACACACCCGATGCACACACCTGTGTCACATCTGCAGTGTTTACTCTCTTAGGCAGGGAAGTCGTGAGAAATTTCACATTCCATGCTTTGACTAACGCCGAACCTCTTCGGAGGACGTTGTGCAATTTAAAAAGCCGTGAGCAAAATGTCAGGATGTAACAGCTCATAATCTCCAGACTCTATTTTGGTTCGGTTCACTCTGACATGATTTATTGGCATGAAAATAAAGAATAATGCTGGCAAGAAATCAGGGTAAAAAAAAAAAAGAAAGAAAATTTGCACACCCCTTTCCCGTTTCTCTTCTTGCTTTTCTGCATTTGTATGTGTGTGTCTGAAAAAGAAATGAAGAAAGAAAGAAGGAAACCACCGATAATAGCGATAAGTGTTTAGCTATCTGGCGATCTGAATAAAGAGTTCACCGGAGACAGTCGGAGGTGGGGGAATTGGTTTATGTGAGAAAGTGAGAGCATTTTTTGTCGTTTCTTGTTTTTGTGTGTTTATGACAGCAGGGCAGAGAGCAGAAATCCCATTAACAGTAAGAGTTTGTGGAGGGAGAATGAAATAGTTTTTTAAAGCCCTTGTTATCGCGTCGAGCTGGACAATTACCATCTTTCCCTCAAAATCCTATTTCGACATTCGTCCACCCTATTGCCCTCTTCAGCATCCCTCCCTCTTCATTCTCTTCCAATTTAACTATGATCATCCTCTGCCTCATCTTCTCATAACTCTGCCTCGTCCCTGCATCTTTCTGCTACACCTCTCCTCTCCTCTCCTCTTATTTTCCCCATTCTACTCCTGCTGCTCTCCACTTAGATATTTCTCTCTCCCAACTTTGGCCTTAATTTAATTTTCTGCACCATTAATACTAAGCTAAGGCCTTATCGTCGTGATTTGCAGCCCACTCCAAGAGAAGAAGGCGAGTCTTATTTAGGGGCCTTTCCTTTAATCAAAATGGTGGCCCAGCCGGCTGATGGGAGGAGATGCTGATGGATGACGGCAGAAACAGGAAAAAAAAAAAAAAAGAATTGGCAAATTTAAGCTGGGCCCAAAGGAGAAGACACACATATCCCCATGCACGTACACACACTGACGCTGCCGAGCAAGGTTCTGGCTGAAGAGTACGCTAGTAATTGACAGTGCAGGGTGCAGCATCCATCCTTCCATGAAGTCCCAACTACAGCCTGTCTATAACAACCTCTCCCTGACCAAAATACTGTCTCAGTGCCTCTGCTTTAACAGAACTGGGTTTCTGTGAAGGAGCAGATATCATGTCTATACAAGACAAGTTGTTTCACTTTGAAAGTCCAAATACATCCACAGTTCAGTTTAAAAATGTCATGCTTATACCATAGTGTTAGCCCTTAGTGTTAGTGTTAATAGTGTTGAAGACTCAAGGAGCTGCAGTTTTTGCCAGTTCCGCATTGGCTAGGTTGCCGCTTGGCACTGCTTTATGTTACACTGACATCACCATCACTAGAGCCATGTGGCCAGAATGACCAAAAAGCAGACAGTCCATTTATTTTAATGTTGCTTTGTAAGCACGGCGGTTACACTAAATTCATACCATTTTCCCGGCCAGTTCATCAGCGGCCTCGCTCACAATGAATAGCAAAGGCCACACACCACACAGCCCTCTTGGCTTGTTCCATCTTTCCTATTCAGACAGACGACAACATCAAGGCTGACACTATTTTAACACAGTGTGTTTGCTCTAATTGAGTCACAGTGCGGTGGATCTGTGGGCCGGAGTGTGTCTGTTGACTGGACCGGCGCTCTGCTGCCGCTCTTTGATGCTACATTGTCTTGTAAGGTGCGTGTGCGGGTCCGTGTGTTATGTCGTGAGCGTCGCAGAGGCTACAGCCCACAGCGGCAGCAGCAGCGGCAGGAGCAGTAGTTTCCCTGTAAATTCATGTTTTGCCTTAGAGGCATTAGAGGTTGTGACAGGGAGGGTGAAATTGAGTTTACACTTGCACATCATCAGCAATAAATGATGAGTCGAACCCTGAGACACAATTATACATGACTGCACAGCAAAAGGTTGAATAATGAATGAACACAGTCAGGGGTTTTCAAATAGGTCTGCGCTCAACACCCACTGGCATTCTTTCTTCATTGAGGGAGTGGGACTGTTTACAGCGCGGGGCTTAGGAGGAGACACTGGAGAAAAAAAGTACTGCAGGGATTTGATCCCAGGCCAACAGGCCACATGTGGCTCCAGAGATAGCGGTCTGAACCATGTTATCTTTTTCCAGTCCAGTAATTTCTTACCTAACAGATACCACGATGTGGTTAAGTACTGAACAGTCTGAAAAAAAAAAAAAAATCATATTATTTTTCAGCTGTGTAATTGGATAGAGGACAGCGAGCGAACCTGCCGGCATATTCTTGATGCGATGTTTACAGCGAGTTGTAATTTCTACTGTTTGATTTCCCTCATGTTTGTTATGGCTCCCCTTCTGGAATCCATTAGGGCCGATCTGCAATCACCAATCAAGTAGACACACACACACAAACTGACTCTGACACACCCACTGTTTTTTCAGATTGCTCCTCCCGTGCCTCATCTTCCCGGCAGCAGCACCCCCCTCTTCTCCCATCTCTCCCAGTGCCCAGAAATAATTGACATGCTCCAGCCGACCTGCTTATTAAATAAACAACACACCGCTCAAAAAGGGGCTGCCTCTGCCACTCGCGCAGGGTTTGGACTCATGTGTTCTGACACATTTGAGGTCCTATTAATCAGTCAGATGCAATTTGTTCAAGGGGTCTAAGTACACGGTGTGTGAGGGCGAAGATGTGATGCGCTGTCCCTGGCTAACAAGGTAGTGTTTATTTTCCGCAAGCGTGTTGAGTTGTGTGATTCTTGTATTGTTTTATTGATAGAACTGGCCAGATGTTGAGTTAAATGAACTGCTCATTGTTCAGGAGGAGCTGTCCGACTCTCCGATATCCAGCCTTGCCTTGACAACAAATGGGTGCTCAGCCGATTCTGACAGCACAGCAGAGAGCCAGGTGTTGTTTTTCCACCCTGTTCCCATCCTGGGAACGGTTGCAGAGCACGGGCGCTTTATCACAACCATTGTGTTTTAATTTAACCCAGGTGCACACCTGGGACTCGACCTTTACATCGGTAGGAAACACGCCTTCTTCAAAGCCTCTGAAAATCAGTTTTTTCTCGCTCAGGATCTTATTACGAGCATGGTAGTTTTAGAGCGCATTAGTTGTGCATATAATACCCTACCGGTGCATATGGTCATATCCATCCATTTTCTTTACTCTTGTCATGGTAAAGGTTATGCAGTTAATAAAAGTGAGCAGCTGGGAGATGTAATCCCTCCAGTCTGCTCCAGGGTTTGCTCCCAAATGATCATACCACCAAAGGGAGGCGACCAGGGGGCATCATTAATATGAAGGAGCAGCGGCTCAATACAGAGTTTCTTTCAAATCATGAATCACACTTTTTTTTTTAACTAACAGTGTGACCAGCCATCCAGCAGAGATCTCAGCTGCTCAAAGGATGCAGTGATGCTTTGAAGCAACATTCTTCTTTGTGGATGAATGAAAAAAAAAGTTCAAAAATGTCTTCAGTTGCTTTGATTCCACAACTTACCAATACAACCTTTTAAGGATTTGAGGAGACTAGAGAGTCACGAGTATGGCTGGAAAGAAGTACATTCCAGGTACTACATTCGTAGGGGTCAGTGGTTCAAAGCTGTATTTACAGTACTGTGCGGGTTCATTCTCAGGTGTGAAAATGTGCACCTCTGAACACGAGACGCTCACAGAAATGTGCTGAGCAGAACTCAGTACTCAGTTAATAAAGATTTAAAAAGCGTTGAGAGATTCTGCAGCTACATGCAGATTGAGGGACGGAAATTCATTAAATAGTACCTGGGAGGAAATTTGCAAGCGGTTAGTGCTTGTAAAAACCTGTAACATACCGCTACTCATGCATAACTCAAACTAAAGGCACTAACTACATTAAAGAATGCACAAAAGTCTTAAAACTGTCACTTAAATGTTGGTTTTACATCCGTGTTATGTTTACCACCCTGGAAAAAAAGAAAAAAAAGAAAAGAAGAGAAAGTTTCATGGACTCACGGTCATCTGTTATCAAATGTCATTAAGTGCCGGTGTTGTGGCGCCTAGCTGCCATTTCAGCTAATTAGCTGAACATAATTGTACTCAGTGAGTGCGTAAAAATTCATATAGCCGTCAGATGACTGTCGGCATGCCTGATGCCGAGGAGCAATCGGGCAGATGGAAGCGCAGACAGAATGATGGAGCGAAGGAACGAGGCTGAAAACAAAGGGGAGACAAGAGACGGACAAGGTGAAGGGGAGACGGGAGAGGAGGAGGAGGCGGCGGTGATGACACAGACTGATTAGAGGACGGCGAGAGAGAGACAAATAGAGACGGACAGAGAGAGAAACGGCAAACCTTTTGTCCTGCTGCGGCTTCTGCGGACGAGGGCACGGCACTTTGGGTTTGACGGGGGAGAGGAGGTGAAAGAGTAGAGAGGGAGTGAGAGAAAGAGCGAGCCTGACCCTCACGACACCGCACACACGGACCCGCACACGCACCTTACACGCACAATATCTCACACCGATGGTTAGGCAAGACACCACACGCGATTTAAAGATTCATAATGTTTATATATGCTGCATGTTCAGTATGCACTCATACGACACAATATGCAAACCCTCATAATCACTATAATATGTCATATGCCCTACTGCTGTATTAAATATGATTTTAAACTGAATTATTTAGAAACACCATCTGGCTCAGATGTGTTTCTTGGTTTGTAAAAATATCCATTTTGTACATGGATATTGGTGTTGTGCTTGTGGAGCTTAGCTTCGGCTGGGGTCAATAAATTCTTCTAAACACATATTTTCATGAAAAACGACATTTTAACTTCTTAATGCAGCGTGGTGCTCTTTTGTTCTGCCTCAGTTCGAAAACACCACAGGCTTTTACTGCTGCTTTTCTGACATGGTTGATTTTCTTGTTTCTTTTCACGTCTTTTGGGGAAAAGCTAAGAGTGAGATCAAGATCTGAAACAAAAAGTTTTAATGTTTTTTTTTAAGGTTTCGATAAGGTCAGGAGGTGCCATTTTACATCATCTGGAGCCAGCGTCTGTGTAGTAGTGATTGGGGTTGAACCACTGGTATGGAAGTCCAACTAATACATCCAACTAATACATCATTACGTCATGACCCAGCTGTCAATCATGGCATGAAACTCAATGGACTGAAGACTTGTGCCACACTTTGAATTCAATAGTAATTTGTAACTTAGTGATCTAAAGATAGTGGAGATAGAGAAAATACAATGATCCCAGTGATATCATCAGGTAATGTCATTGTTAAAAAGCTTTTATGTGGACTTTGAAAGACATTAACTTTAACTGTACTTGAAAGGTCCAACATAAGATGGTGCTAAGCTGCATTATGGGAAGTGTAAGCCTAACCCCAACCCATACCGCTATCGCTCTATTGACAGATTGCCATGGAAGTTTGTACAAACATTCATGGTCCAGGGGATGGACCTTAGTGTCTTAGGCTCTGACTACTGACTTCACCATGGCTTTTTGTCTAGTGCCATCATCAGGTCAATTTTTTTTATTAACATCAGCATGTTGGTTTTGTCATTGTGGTTTTGCTTACATTAGCACTGAGCTCAAAGCACCGCTGTGCCCATGTACAGCCACGCAGAGCTGCAAGCAAGGCTGTAGACTCTTCTGGTTGTAGTCTGAATGTGTGTGTGAATTATTGCTTGTTGTTCAGTGAGAGTGAAGCCTGGATGATATCTCTATTCAAATAAAGTAGCATCCCATACACAATAGGTGTCAAAATGACCCAGAGTATTATTTTTTTAAACCGATTTGTACTTGTTTGTACACCCATAACACAAAAGTCAGGGAGTTAGTGTCTTTTTGTCAACTGCTCATTATATTTTTGTGATTTTATGACTTAGCCAAGTCTCTTGCTGTCTGCCATGGTTACTAACAGGAGATCTGTGATGCAAGTTTGCCTCTAAACCACTTAGCAAATGTTATTCCTAGTAAAACCCAATGACAATTATGTTATTAAAATGAGATCGCTTGATTAAATAAGGGTTGAGGAAATGTGATGGTGATTGGTCAAGGCCAGAGGAGGAGAGGGTGGGGAGAAGCCCAGAGGATAGATAAATCCTGTTAAGGTGGTATTAATGTTCTTAAGCATACTGATAGCTGATGTGTGTGTGTGTGTGTGTATACACTGCATGTGTGTGTGTGTGTGTGTGTGAGACAGTGCAGCAGCGCTATAGGCTCATTAGGCTACAGGGGAGAATAGCTAAAAGGATTAGACCGACATGGATTATTCACGCATGAAATACTGGAACCAAGGAGGTGGGGAGAGAGAAAGAGAGAGAGTGAGAGAAAGAAAGAGAGAGAAATGGCCGAATATGTCAGAGAAGTTGAGAATATAAATATGTATGTCTAGAAATATATGGTGAAGAGATGAGACGACAAAATGGCAGAGAGCTGGGGAAGTGAAGGAGGAGAGAGACGACAGAGAAGATGAGGGCTGCGATTTAAGATGGAGCTTGAGATTGCGAAATCTGTGAAATGGAATGAGGAAGTAGAGATGAAGAGAGATAGATAGGGAGAGGAGAGGATGACATATTGGGATATGAACTCAAACAGAGATGACAGAGATACGAGGTGGGAGATGGAAGGAGAGAAGCATGTGAGGGAAGACAACAGGAGCCCAGTGAAATGAGACTGAAAGGAAGGAGAAGGAAAGGGAGGAGAGAGGGATGGAGAGGGAAATAGCTTAATTGCAGAACAGAGAAGGCATACTTCTGAAAATCGGATTGTATTTCAACTTTTATTCAGTTTTATAATCAGGTACGTTGATGAAGAATCTTTCATAAATTGGATGGAGATAACAGGGTTATATGTAATGCTCTGTACAACCTTGTGCAGTTATCTGCTTTATAGTTCCACCGCCAAAACTAATGAGCACGTTTCCTTTGTACAGCTGTTCGGCTATTCTAAAACATATGGAAAACATAATTAGGAAATTCATTCAAATCCTCACAACCCTAAGCTAATCCTGTAGTTCAACGGAAGTGCTCCAGTTATAAGTCAGTCTGTCAGTGAGCGTGTTTACATGTGCTTTCGTATCCTGATTTTGATTGTGTTCAGCATTTTCTTCTTCTGTATTCGTCATTTTGCATCATTTGGCTGGATTTGTCTAAATCAGCGGAGATCTACATACAAATTTGAAGTTTTCTGACTAAGCATGAGCACAACCATAGCATTTACTCCAGCTGTGTGAACTGTATTCTCCCAGTGTGACACATCACCGCACCAAGTTCACAATCGGATCTTTAATGCTGATAGTTGATAGAATGATGTTGACTGATTTTATTAATACTACATTTTCCCACGTTTTAGCCAGCAAACCACCATGTCACATGCCCTCCAACCCCAGCGCCTGCCCGGGCGTGGTTTCTGTCATGGTCATGTAGCACCATTGCCCTCTGAGACAAGAGAAGACAAGTGTGGGAATAACTGTCACATCACGATGCTAGTCAACACAGCTGTGACTTCCATAAAAGGGGTATGGAAAGAATGCCAAGGGGATAAAGAGGGATAGGGGAGAGGAAGGGATGAGATGGGAGAAGGCGATGGATTACAGGAAGGGGAGTGATAAAGAGGGGAAGAAGGAGAGGGGGAGGAGAAGAAAGGTTGATGGGAGAGAGAAAGCGAGTGGGGGAATGGTGGTTTCGCTAAAAAACGGTGAAGACCATCAGTGGATGACTGGAGAGGAAGACTCACACACACACAGGAACACACAGAAAACGAGCAATGACACGGCCAAATATTTGGGAAGAACAGCCAGGGTTTGCCTTATGCTGTGTCTGTCGCCCAATGACGCTGTCTGGCAAAGTGACACAGGCATGTAGCAGAAAGAGGGAGAGAGATGGAAGAGGCGAGAGTTAGAGCTCTCGCAGGAGGAATGTGCAGCAACAGCGGCATGCAAATATGATTGTGGGTGCGATTTTTGCAGCATGTGTGGAGTTAGGCACGTTTGTGAACAGATCTATGACTGTGTGTGTGTGTGTGTGTGTGTACTTTATATTGACATTAGCATGTTTGCAGAGAGTGGCAGCTAATCTGTTTATGCAGTCAGAGCTCATCTGGCTCCAAAACCCACAAATAAATATTTAAAAGTGTCTGGCTGCTGCTTTTCATGACTTGTATAAAAACACAAGAAGCGGTACTTCGGACGCAGTACTGAAAATGGGTTTGTTCTCACTCAAACTTTGTCTTTTGTATTTGTGTGTCTGTAGATCTTACTGCCAGCTTTACTGGTGTTTGTATTTGCCTTTGGTCTTGTGTTTTGTACTGTAGAATTGCATGTAGTCTGGCACTATCTACTGCTAATAGGTACCTATGCTAATATCTGCTAATGGTAGTTGCCAAATTACTCGTAATTCAGTTAATTTGTTTTACATCTGAATGGAAACATGGCCATTGAGACAAATTGCAAATAAAGTGTAAGTAAGTGTCAAACCTAATACCAAGCGCTCATTGTTACTTGTTCATACAAGTAACAATGAGCACTTCCTTACAGTCGAAACAAAAGCTCTTGATAATGCAAAAAAAAAAAAGGACTTTCTGAATAACAGGAACCCCAAACTGGAACCTACATCCTTGAGTTCAGAAGCTCATGTTCATATGTTCATGTCCTGCTGAACAAAAATTCCCATGTACCAAGAAGATTTCCTGGGCTGCGTGTCAGTGTGTCATTATCTGTATGTGTCTTTGTGTTTGTTCCCTTTTTTTTCTTCTTGAGGGCTTTTGTGTTGGATATCTCTGTTTGTATTCATGTACTGTATGTGAACATACCCCCTCATACACTGCAATGAGATCCTTGGATGCTGCCTGTCTTACACATTTTTCATTATCACTGCACTGATCCTCAGCCTCTCTTCACTTCTTCTTTCTCTGTGGCTCCAGTCACACACTCCCTGTTTCTTCAAAAAAAAAGTGCACCTGCTACTTTCTCAAGGAATATTAGATAAGTACTCCAGAAAAAAAAAAAAAAAAATCTTCTGTCACGCTTTTGTTATCCCCTACTTAAACAGACATTTCCAAAATTAAATCTCAGTGTGGTAGCCTAGTTGTTGATAAGTACATTAACCTTGTTTCTAAAATATCACAATTTCTAATTCACATAAATAAGAATAGCACTAAGAGATGATAGAACAGACACGTAATTTAAGTGTAGCTGGCGTCGAGACTCGAGACGTGTCTGAAATGGACCACAATGGAGCCGGTGGGGTTTGATACATTGATTAGAATGACCGCGTATTACTCGCGGAGACGCGACACTCACGTAACGCGACGCGGCATGGACAGGCTGGTGGATTTTGGGGGTTACTCTTCACAGTGAAGTAAAGTTTCTCTGATATTCGTTGAGGACAAATGGTGTGTGAATTATGTATAAAAGGCATTCCTTGTATTAAAAACAAAACAAAAAATAACCCAAATAAATAAAGCCAATACTTTTATGTGAAGTATAAATAAGCATCTTAAAACATTTTTCCTTTTATTTTCCGCTTGACTAAATAGAGCCTGTCTACCGCCAGAGTTAATGGCCAACGTTTTAGTAGCAGAACAATGCGTAAATACTATCAGATTAACTCACCACCATCACAATCATTCAGAAGGGAGCGACCCATCGGCAGAGCTGCTCGTGGAGTGAACGCGGGGTGAGGAAAAGTGTTTACTGCCAAGGGGAGAAGAAGCCGTATGCATGACAATGTGTCTTTTGGTGAGGATAGGAGCAGTCCGATACCGAGGGGTAAAGCAGTGCTGCATTTTTATTCCACGTTTTGCCTGACTGTAATCCAGCTCTATCAGATGTAGACGTACTCTGGATACACGAACTATGGAAATTAGATTAGACAGAAAGGTGATCCCCAATGAATTTGGGGAAAAAGCTGATTCAAATACTAATACTTGCCTTTTGATGCAAATTCAAAAAAAGAAAAAAAAAAACTTTTGTAAAGTTTGTGTGAGATTTGAACCACTGTAAAGAGTTCCTGTTTATCTGGTGCCATTTTTACACACGTGTACTGTATGTATGTCACAAAGAGAGTACACAGATACATGCATAATGGTTAGAGCTTATTTGACATATAATGCATACTGTATGAGTAAACATGTATATACTGCGCATCCTTAGTCTGAATGTGTGTGATAGGTGTGTCCCAGGGTCTTTGCTCTGCTCCCATGGGTTCTCCTTGAGGTTAATTGATCTAGTCAGGAGCATCAAATTTGCCCATCCCCACACTGATGGGTCAGTTTTTCAATTTCCTTCCTAATTGGTGAGGTCAGGACAACATGGTGTGGAAGTGATTCAACATCAGCTCCTGGGGAGCTTCAGAGGGATCAAAGAATCCCCTCTGGGTGCTATTGGCTTTTCATCTCTCAGGGTAATGTGTCGGTTTGTGTTGCGTGTTTGTGTGTCTGTCTGCGTGCGTATGGTGTATGTATGGGGTGGACAAGTGAAGATGAATCCTCTATAATCCCTGTGGGGAAACTGGGTGTTTGCATCAGCAAACAATACGTCAGGGGGAAAAAAATCATAGGAGATAATACGCTACACAGTATTCAAATTGAAATGTATTAAATTTTATCTGCACGTGTGTGTGTATATATATATATATATATACACACGCAAAACATAATATTGTAAAGAGAAACAGAGAAACAGCATCATTTTTTTATTTTTGGAAAAAACTTTTTTTTTTTATCCCAAGTCAATTAGTTTTTTTTTTTTTCCTGGATGTTTATTTTAAATATTAAAAAAGCTAAAATTATCATTATTAAAAAAAAATTCTTACTCTTACTCTTAAAATACTTTCTTACCAACTGAAGTCTTTTTAGTTCCACCCTTACAAAAAAACATATTTAGACAGACATTGGCACATTTGCCGTTGCTCGTGTTCTGCCAATTTCTTCCTATATAATCCAAAACTGTAAGATTTTATAGTCTTGCACAGTTTGACCTCACAGTTATAAATATCCGATTCAAACTGGTCTGCAATTTTGAAATTATGGGGGAATTTGTTATTGAAAATGTGTTGGTTACCAAAATATGAATATAGCTATCAGAGAGATGGCAATCAAGCCAAGGAGATACTGTATGTAAATTCACAGGAGCAAATCATGTGCAAATGTGCATCACGTGCCCGCTACCAAACTTAGACTAAAGATGCAGGGGTATGTGATGAAGCTTGATCCAACCTGGTGATAGATGTGCTACTTGATGAAAATGAATGTTTCAAGGCATCAGGCTGTCAGAATTTGCAGCTGAGTTTATCACGGCTGTCTCTCCTCAATACAGAAAGTAACGCCAGAATGCATCTAGGTAAACAGAGCGTTTCTTGACGCCTGCGGTGCTTCCAAAACTGCCTGTTCCAAAATCAAAACACCCTCCGCTGCTCGCAGGATCCCATTTAGTTTGAAATGCCTCTAAATACCCATCAGACAGCCATCCTCATCAATCTGATGCCATAATCCGTCATTATGAATGCAGAGTGGGAGGCTTTGATTCAAGGAAATAGCTCCTTTTGTTTCCTGATGAAAAATAACTCGATGGCTGTGACTTTCATACAGTCGATGAGCGATGGTTCTTGAGCCAAGAACAAAGCAGCAGGAACGGTATTACTCTCATTTCAAACTAGGTTTTAGACTTCCACAAATAATGTACAGCCTGATGGGGGGGCAGCCTCCTCACTTCTTTAAGGGTTCATGTTAGACTGGTTTTAGTTGGCGTGTCTGTGGGTAACATCTCTTACTAAAACCACTTACTTTTTAATGCTACAGACCCACTCTATTCCGAGCCACACAGAGTGGGAGAACATCTTTTAAACATCAAAATTAAAAAATTTAAAGCATTTAGAATTTTAACAGTGGGTTTTTTAGAGAGCCACGAAGAGTTTTACTGTGTAATACACATGGTTAAAAATAAAATGCATGTATCCTTAGGGTGAAACCTTTCAAATTGTATCTAAAGAGTATTACTCATTATTATATCCTCCGTAACACTTGAGACATTGAGTGGATTAGCTGCAACAGTTGGATAAACTTAATTTTCCACATAAATAAACTAATGGGAAACCATTAGTAAAAAGTGTCAAGATCAGTTTCCTTACAATATTGTGTATCCCAAAGCCTTTCATAATGAAGTTTACAAATCAGAATAAATGCAAGCGTAAGTTAGCAGAGGATCAGAGGGCATTATTTCCCCCCATCAGCATACTTAAATACGTTGGGATTTAGTTGGGGGAAGTCAAATCAGGTCTTCTTGATTAAGAAGTGAAATGTTAATGTGGAGGATAACACCAACAACTCTGTCTTCTTGACTTGAACATGCAATTACAGAATACAGAGTAACACTGATAGGGGAGAACTTTAAAGTGATGTTTTTGAAACGTACACTACATTATTTCGTCTTGTAACAAATTTCTGGAACCACCTGATCATGAGATCGCCTGAGAACAAAGCAATGGTTTTGTGTCTGAGCGCAATGGTTACAGACCAATCAGTGTCCTGTGAGGAACTACTGGTCGCTGTGGTCGTATGAGGTCCAGGTGTGGTTTAACCAAACTAGGTGTGTGTGATGACGTATGAGAAAAGGGGAGTGAGGGGACTACTTGGAAAAACAACAATGTCGGCTGCTAAAGAGGTCCATGTAGATGCTGCTAGAATCAATTATAGCAGAAATGGAGGGTATTTCTTCATTGACAGAAGAGCAAAGTATGGCGCTGAAGGAGCAGTGTTTTCACTCTTCTCCTGACTGGGTTCAGTAAGTTTGACTCAGATTTCAAACGATTTTTAATCACAATTTCCCACATTGTTCTGTGTAACAGATTATATGGCACTGTCAAGTCAAGGAACTGTACCTTTAGTCTTTATTTAAAGGCTCTACAAAGCCAGGCGTCTTCACTTACCTCTTCTCAGGACTGTGCGAGCATATACAAACTGCTGTTGTTGCACCTGTTGGGGCCACTTCACCAATATTATTCTAACTGGAACATAGAGTGTGGTGACATCATGTAATTCCCAGTATACCTCCACATACCTTCCACCTGAATGGAGACCTAATCAGCCAAGGTAGTTGAATACACCTGCATGGGTGCGCAGAGCCTTTAAAGTTAAATAGAAGATGTTTGGTGAGAATTCATTCTCAATGTAAACCTCTCCATCTCTCGCCAGGGTAACAGAAAAGGAAAAATAACTGTAATAAAGTGTTGGACCTGAGCAGGAGGGTCAAGAGCAGATAGTATCAGATTTCTAAATGCTTTTTTTCCCCTCATCTATGTTTGAATGACTTCATTTCAAGAATGTCAGTGCCAAGAGCTGACAATTAACTGTAGAACTTATTGTCGCACCAGAGCTCATCTCTAGAACATCAACTATACTCTACACATTTATTGTTAAGCAGCAGATATTTTGTTAATGAAATACCCTGTAATTCTATGGCAACCGTTTTCCCAGTAAAGGATTACTCACATATCATTTAATAGCATTCAGAAGCCTGCTGAGTATATTGGCTTCTTGCTGTGCGTCACACACACGACATGTTTTGTTGATTCAGACTCAAGAAAAAGACTGAAAAAAACATATAGAGACATTACTGTTGGGAAATTAAGAAGAAGAGTGTTGAGCAGAGAAGCAGAAAGTTAACTCTTTAGCAGTAAATGCATCCTTATTCCATGCAGTTCTAGGCCACATACTAAATATTCGAGGGATTAAATTTTCTTTTCTTGTAAGAAGAAATGAAAATGAGACAAATCAACTCAGTGGTTTCGAGAATGGAAACCTAAAGTAGAGGATATAAAACAGTATTCACTAAAAGCCAAATGGCATTACGTCGATTGTCACGCATACATACACAGGGTGTCAGTTAGCTCAGTCGGTAGAGCTTCTGCCCCATGTACGTTAGGCTCAGTCCTTGCCACAACGGCCCAGGGTTCAAATCCGACCTGCGGCCCTTTGCTGCATGTCATTCCCTCCATTTCTCTCTCCCCACATTCCTGTCACTCTTCAGCTATTGCTATACAATAAAGCTTGAAAAGGTAAAAAAAAAAAAAAAAAATCTTTAAGTACACATACATAAACATTCCCACATTGAACCGCCGATAGTGGCTTCTCAGTGGTGTTCTCATGGTGACATTATGGCCCATATCAGTATTCAAACACACACGATTATAATGATCTAATCAAGTGTCCTCTCGTCTGGCTAGCATCCTTCACAAACTCTCTCCATCGCTAATCAGCTAATTAGGACACCATTATAATCAACCCAACTCTGGCATATACTGCAGATGAGACGCTAGATTAGCATGGTAAACAAAATATTCCAGATACGGAAGAAGAAGGTGCAGGAGAACGAGTTCAAGGAAGAAGATGAAGACGAGTAGGGAGGGGAGAAAGTTGGTTTCGGAGGTAGTTTTTGAATTGAGGCAGAACATGGTGGGGAGAATGTCTGATTGTAGCGATGAAAAACGCTTTTGCACGCATGCAGGAGGAGGTGGAGGACGACAAGCAAACTGGTCCTGCTGGAGTCTGCTCTACTGTTTTTGCACTGAAGGCTTGTGCGGCACGGATCTTTAACTGGTGACCACATGGGCCGTATTCCACCCACCAAAGCGTCCTGTCTGGCCCAGATGAAAGTATTGCTAGTTTGTTGTGCATCTGTGGCTGCAGTGTATCCTTCTCATTATTTCAGTATCAGCATGGCCAGGCTGTTAAAAGTATATACGTACAGGTGAAATTAATAACATTTGTTCAACACGTGTTTAGGTTAGGTATTTAAGTTCCATGCTGGCAACACTGAACATGGCATTTTAAAATTTGTTTCACCTGTGCCTTTCTTGCTATAACAAGTCAAAATGTCTGCTGTGGGAAAAGGCCAAATTAAGACTTGATAAATACACATGTGCTTTTCCAGGATTGACAAGTTAAAATGTCACCTAACAATTATGAAGCCTTTTGTTTACTGGCTTAATTAAATATTAATTTAGGCTGGGCCATTTTAGTTTTAATCTGATGCGTGTATACTGTGTACAGCACCTTTTGTATGTAGTATTTTTTAAAGTTAATATATTAATATATTTCACCACGTTCTGTGCTTTACTGCTAATACACAGGATAGGATAGATTTTTTTCACAATTCGCATGGCCAAATTTTACACCTCTTGATGTTATTGGGCTGATCGGGTGTAATTAGATTATGGAGATACAGTCAATCACAACCCTCTCCTGTTTTTTTATTCTTTTTTTTTTCTTAAATGGCCTGTTTGTGGCAGACCAGCCTAATGCTTAAGCTGTGTGTGTGGCATTAGTCGTAGCAAGCCTTATCTACTTGCAGCTACCTTTAAGTAGATGAGGTCGTAACGGTTCCCACGCTTTATATCCATCATCTACTGATTCACATGCAAACACTGACTTGTTTGCTCTTTCTTGTCCATTTTTATTTCCGACACCATTAACCTTTCCTTTTTTTCCTCCGTTGGGTTACCTAGTTAATGCTAATCTGCTCGCGCCTTTAAGTTGCACAGCAACAAGAATCATCTAGCACTTCTTGCTCCCTTCCACCTCTTGTTTGCTGGGTTACTAATGATGCACACAGATTTATACTCTGAACAGAAGAGAGAGGGAGAGAGAGGAAAAAAGCCTTCGTCACACACAAAGACACGTATCGTAACTTCATAATCCAGTCCTCCTCTTCACGCCCAGTAGTACACCTTCCTCACCAATCATCATCTCTTCGATCGTCCTTTCTTTGTTTATCCCTTCAGCTTTTCCCTCCTCCCCTCTGCATTACACCACTTCTCGCTTATTGCTTTGTTTTCCACCCCCCTCTTCTCGCATTTTGCGTCTCTGGTGGGCTCTATCAATTTTTAATATGGCTGCCAGTACTGGACATGTCATCAGCCTGGCAGTAGCTTGAGTGTTTGGTCCTGTCATGAAAGCCTGTTGTTTTTTTCTTTTACAGATGTAAAAGCTTTGGTTTTGTCTGATTTGCTTCACACAGCAGTGACCTCACTGAGCTGATGTGAGGCCCCAGAGCTATACATCGAAGGAAGTCGTGACACTGAGGAAAGTGGTTTTACTGCTCTGGTGATTCTCTGAGATATTTTTTACTTCTCTCTATGAATGCACATTGTTGCTAAGCAGTTAAAGTCCCTCTGCTCCCTGGCTGTAGTTTAATCCATTGCCTTGTGTCATTAGATTATGAAGTATTAAATCAAACAAAATAGAACCACGGGGATACATATAAATGATTTTCATGTGTAAAATGGAACATTTGGTTTAGATGCATAGAGCTGTTTGAGAGAGGGAAGTATTCTGATTGAACACTTAGTAGAATATAAATAAAGCCCCGGCAGAGTTTTATGGATGTACTTTCAAGAAAAAGCAAACAAAAGTATAAAAAGTTATTATTATGTAATGCTCCTTTAATTTAAAAAATAATTCATAATTGGATCATTTCAAAGTGGCATGGTCCAGGTAGTGCTCTATATACTGTATAGTAATTCAATTTAAAGTTGTCCAAACGTCCATAACATCTGTACGGCTGTAGGTCAGAACATTGGGATTTTTAATTACTTAGTAGTAGAGTCAGTGTACATTTTCTTTATCATGTTGTCCTCATAATTTTCCAGAAATCCTTGGTATTTTTCTTATCTCTACCCTCATTGCCTCTTATATCAGATAAGGTCCTGAGTTCACAGCACAAGTGTATACAGGAGTGGAAATTGCTAACTGACCAAGACAAATGCTTTTATGGATCTGATGGTGGCCTTCATGAAAAAAAAAAAAATATATATATATATATTGGTGCTCTGTTAAACTCTTGTCTGTTGCGCTGACCTCTCTCTTCCTATTGAGCAATACAATGAAATGTTTACAACACTGTATAACCCGTGTGTATAAAGATACTGCCACAAGCTCATCCATTTCTGAGACAAATCCATCTCTCGTGTGCAATGCCTTTTCTGTCCTTACAGTCAGCAATAAAGCTGAGGTCAGTGCCTTCTGATTTTGTTTGCTGGTCAGTTTATTGAGTTTTCAGATAACGGACCAAGAAAAAGGTGTTTCATTAATCAAACCACTCCAATCTTAAAGATTCAGCGATGCTTCATGCATTTTAATGTATGTTTATATCATGAACGCATCTTACGGGCAGCGCTTAAGTTCAGTGGGTGCAATATGAGAAATACAAACATCTGCATTCTACAATGTGTACAATCTCCCAGTATTGAGTTTTCAGTCAAGGACCCAATACAAGCATTAACAGGAAGCCAGTGAACGGTGTGCAGTCATTGACAATCACATGGTGAGTCCTTGTGCTAAAACACCTGGGCCACTGGAACATGTGATGGCAGCAAAGACCCCTGGGGGTTGCTGTTTCAATCTATTGATGGGCTATATCAAAAAAAAAAAAAAAAACTTAACTACATTTTTTCAAGGGGCAACATTTTTAGCAGTTTCTAAGCAACATTAATGCTGGGGGGCAGCAAAACAAACTATTGTTTTTATAAAGAAGTGAGGCAAATAATTGGCCTTTTTCCATGATTCTGTGAGCAACCGTGATCAGACTTCATGCTGCTCACGGCATAAGTCTGTGAACAGCAAAGGTGAAAGGAGTTTGTTACCCGGCTGAAAAGTTGGTGTGTGCAGTCTGTTGCCTGCAGCTCTGCGTAACTGCTCACTGTGGCTGCTTCTTCTTGTTTCATTACTCCCTGCAATATTTTTCAAACGGATGCACTGTCAAAAAATGACCGTTGTCTTGTTTTGTAGCTGTATAGATGAATATGCTACGTGTGATAATCCACAAACTGTGGTCTGCAACCAAACATCTGGAAAAGGTAACAAAGCTAGAAAATCACAAGTAAAGAAAGAAGTTAAGTCTTGAGTCACACATATTTGCATCTTTTGAGGAGGACTGTCATCGACAAGACACCAAAACCTGAAATCAAGTCTTAAAAAAACACTCTTGGATTAAGTTTCCAACAATATCATTCTCCAGGTCTAAGATTTAGATCAAATAACACAGACATGCAAATGTCTGTTTGTTTATGAAATAACAGTATTTCACTGTCCAGCATCTAGTTATATGTCATAAATAAATGAAATAAATCTGTACTTATATATGCAAATAGAAGTTCTGCATTAGTACTATAACGCATAGTTGACAAGGAAAGAAACCATCCAATTTAAATGTAATACGTTTTTCCAGTCTAGAGGGCATTGTAAACTACATCATTAGAGATATATAGTACTGCCGGTTGGTTTATTGAGTATTAATGCATTCTAATGAATCGTATTTGAATTAAATTGAGGATAGAACATTCTGTATTGATATATTTTACACCAAAAAATTAATTGATTGAATCCACAATTGAAAATGAAATGTATTTCTATGTACATTCACATATGAGTGTCATCTGCTCTATGTGCAAGCCCACAACCTACAGCCTGTTTTGAAACAGTTGCATGCTCCAGTCCAAACAGTGCCAACATTGGCCATATTGCCCATCAGTCTAGTCGGTCACAGTGTGTTGACTCATTGGCTGCAGCCTCATGCCATGTTTGTCATGCCAGGGCCGAGAGGACAAACAGTCTGTTGTTGGCTGGTTGGATTGTTACTTCCACTGGCTGGGTCTTCCTGGTTTACCCTAAGGTCAGTGAACTGTCAGGGGGTAAGAGGGAGAACATGGAAGAGGTGATCTGATGGTGATGAATCACATTTAGGAAGAAGGTCAGTTTGGGTGTGTTTGAAAAAAAAAACACAAAAAAGTAGCACCACACACTCAAAACCTGCTTACATTTGGGGCACAGCTTTGGCCGCACCATGTCCAAACTACTTTTGGAAATAAGTAGAGTGTCAGCTGTCATGATAGTCCAGTTTAAAAAAAAATCCTGCTGTAGCACCTTCAGGACAGACAAGTGCTTTAACTCCACAGGGACTATAAACCTCATGTTGAGAATGTATAACAGTGCCAGTGCACATTGGAAGTGAAAGCAGCACTTCTTTGAGCAGCTGCAGTCACACCATCACAGCCAACAGCACAAAACTTTGCCACTTACCATTTAATGCATGTGCATTATGGAGTCAGCATATGCTCTGCCCCTACAGTACACACACTTTAAAATCCCACGCATACACACACACACACACACACACACACACACACACACACACACGGAGGCTACTCAGCAGGACGTGTGCTGACACTTTTCCCTAGGGCCCAGTATGAACTGTATACTCTGCACATGCATATACACACAAATACATATATCACATTTACATTTAGCTGATGCTTTCATTTACATTGACTTACAATGAGCATGAGTACCCACACGCACACACACACACACTGGACACTGGCACAAAAAAACAGACACACACATAAAACAAATGGCCCCAGGGTGGGCCTGCTGCTTTCCCCTCAACGCTATCCTCTTTGTCCCTGGGTGGCACATCTGAGCTGACATGTCAGTGAGTTTGTGAGTTTGTGTGTCCTTGTGTGCAAGACAAACAATTGCACAAGTTAAGATTGTGTGTTTATGCGTGTGTGTGTGTGTGTGAACAGGAAGGAAATGCTGCGGTGGGAAGTGGGATACAAAAATAGAACAGTCGGTTCACTGATACTTTTTGTTATTTTGGGTCCTTTCATGGAACTATTTGTGTGACAGTCAAAGGCAGATCTCTCGCCTCCTGCACAATATCTGCTGGCGTCCGTTTTCCTGAAGCGTGATGCAGTGCGTCAGAAAAGTCTCAGACACAGAAGAGATTCAGCGTTTGACTGTCCTTGTCTTGGAGTAACTTGTGTTTGCTCCGATGTGAAGCCAGTGAGTCCACAGTCAGTGGGTGACAGCAGTGTTTACCCAGCATACCGTCAATGACGACGGCTCTGCAGAGCAAAAGGGGCAGTAGTGTGATGCAATTTATTGCAATACATTGTCACATAGCGCAGGGCCTTTTATGCACTACAATGAAACATCAGTAATAATGAATACATTATACTGATGCGCAGGACTGGTAGTCAAACTAAAGTGGAAAATAAATGTTTTACCAGTCACGGCCTGGAGCTATTTCCTGAATAAATGATGAAAATCTCTTTTTGTTGCAAAGAAGCAGATCCCATCTATTTAATTACGATGACCAAATTAATGACAGTCTGAGATGAATTAGTTTATCTCTATTACATTTTAGTCTCAATTTGGCCTATTACAGTACTGTTGTAGAAGTATAGCATTTTAAGTAAATTAAAGTGACAAGAGTTTCAGTCAATAAACACTAATCTTAATTGTGCATTCATGATAATAACTAATTATCATATATTTATTTTACAAAATGTCCCAATTATATTATAACACAAGGTTATTAAGTTGGGGGCTAATTTTATAATCTCATTAAAGAGCAACTCTTTCAATTTTAGACAATTCAGTTTACCCATCAGGAGCACTACTGTGTGAAAACAGATTAGTATAATAATGTCTTTAGGGAGCTTTGTCAAGTCACAAAAAAAATAACACCGATAAAGATGTCATCAGGATGAGATGCAGATATTTTAACAGAAAGCCACCTGTATCCTTGAATTGTGAAAATTGAAGGAAGTTGGCGTTGAGGAGGCGAGGAAGATGCTAGCGTTGCAGCGTGGCAAATGTAAGGGGCCATCCATGTGAAGAACGATAACCCCTAAAATAAACACCATGCAGAACGGCTCCGCCACGGCGGCGGAGCAGATACATTTCAACTTTAGTCGATGTGTCAGCTCACACAGTCTCCGGATCCGCTGCAACACGGCAACACATACGCAGAGCGCGCAGTGCTTGGGCCCGTGTTTACAGAATGTTATCGTGACAGTCACATCATTAACGCTACTGTCGTAGTTATTACACTTGGCGTGAACAGCCCGCAAAAGTCGTCGCACTTCGCATCAGTTCACCGGCTATCAGCTGTTTCATTGCCTGCCTGCGCGCCTCATCACTGCAAGCCGACTGCTAGCATCAAATCCTATTCAAACAGGTATGCAGGGTGACAGCTCTACAGATGCCCTCCTACCAGTGTTGTTTACTCCTGCAGCTCCCTCCCAAACTCTTGCCCACATGTTGAAAAACTTGCCAAATCTAAGTGGATTTGCTATAAATAGTCATTGACTTGACAGAAAAGTACCTCCAGATGAAATCGTGTTTAAAAAAAAGCAGCTCTCAGCAAGCACCACTTGTTACAGCAAATTATTGTTGTTATTAACATCAGCTCGGCGGGTGCCTAACCTCTTGCTACACTGTAAACAGTTTTTAAGCATGACTTTGAAACAAAAGGAAGAAAGAAACACAAGGCAAGACCACACACAGTTAATTTGCTCCTGCACGACTAAGACAAATGGAATTAATAACTCCAAGCGGGATTAAAGAGTAGAATTAATGGGACACCTGCACTACAGTTCAGAGATACAGTGGTAAGTCTTGTGTGAATCAGTTAACTTCTAAAGAAGGAAACGGGAAAAGCAGGCCCATGTACATAGCAGGCACCACTTTTTCTGAGATACAGAGCTCTGTCCCAGAAGATACCTGGAGGCTGTGCTCTCTGTTCCAAATGCATGTCAGTGAATCCACCATGAACTATTATCTATCCGCTATGTGGCTGTCCTAAGAGGACTAGTGGATTAGGGCCATTTATGATAGCACAGCTCCAATTTCACCCCCCACAAAACTTTTCTGTCAATCCCCTAAACTCACCCAAATCCAGTTTACTGACTCTCATATAAAATTGGAGAAGGAGTCTAGGGTGATATTAAAGGTACTAGCTGAGTATAATGTATCAATATATATTTATTAAAAAAGCTGGAGGGGGAAATTGAATCTTTCCGGTGTTGTATGCCAAGGGAGGCTGAATTAAAACCTCTCTCCATCAGCAACTAGCGCTGTATGAAATCCACTGCATAATGGGGTGCAGCTGCAGAAAGAGTTTGAAACCTAAGTCGACATTACAAGGGCTGTAAACCGATGCTTCTCTGGACCATATTATATCTGTCGGCTGGCCTTCACAAAGAGTATCTAATTGGAGTCTGTGATTCAATATGAGATATTACATGTAAAAACATTTTCCAAACCCTGAATGGCGAGCAACTACCGTGGGTCAAAAGATCAGCTTTTGGTTATTTAAGATCGAGGAATTAATTTTAAGACTCTTCAACAATACAGGGCTAAACAAAGCCCGACAGAGCATTATTCGTTGTAATTATGGTTAAATTAGGTGGTGAATAGCAAGTACTGGCAGCAGTGAAACCCCCCCATAATCACAGAAAACTGCTCCCTCCGGGGTGTAATGGCTTGTGAATTATTGTTATTGACACATGTACTAACTGAAACATTTTCTTAAAGAAGTATGAAAGCATAACAGTAAAATAATATGGCCAACCGGGGCTGTGTCTTATTAGCTGCCTGGTTACCACATGGGTTGCCACAGCAACCAATGTCACACTCATAACATGTAATTCATGGAAATTTATGGCAAGGCTGGAATTAATCTTCAGTGATATTGCTTAGCTGAAATAACCGGCTGTATGGAGTCTATTCATTTCCAGATATTACCTGCAGTAATCAAGCAAACAGAATAAAACTGAGGTTTATACAGGCTAATCTGCTGGTTTAAATCATACGAATTGCTTTTGTGAGAGATGCCTAAGTGTAGCACTTTTAAAATGAAGCATGTGAATTTGGGAAGCCATGAAAAAGTAGAAAAAAAAAACAAGCCTTCAGCTGCTGACTGAGAATGCATACTTGTGTACCGCACTCTACCTGGCTGTTACAGATCCCTCATGTTGAGCGATGATGGCTTAAATGATTAGAAACCCATCTCCCATATGTCACCAGTTACTGAAACTGACTCACAACCAGTTCACTGATTGGATAACGGGTGCAGGCCCGCCGTTGCGAGAAGCGAAGCGTATCATTGGGTGGGCCACCCCTATTAAGCGCAGGTCATCCAGATGAATGATTAAACAGGTGGAAGGATGCTCTGGCCAATCAGCAAACAATCAGCCTTTTAAATCGGTATTATGCGAATGAAGCATCACAAATGCATCAAAACAACCATATGAAAATGATGCCTGGGGTGAACGTGGGGAGTTGTGTGAGTGTGTTCATGGTTCACACTGGTATAACCGTACGCACACAGTGGAAAGAAGTGGAAATAATAGGTATTGTATTTCAACCCCGAGTGCCATGGATTATTCTGCCTCACACAATGGGCAATGCAGGCGGGGAGAGGGGGGCGAATACGTTCAAACAACGAATGGCAGATGATTTAGACTTCACAGACCGAATCAGAAATAGCTGTTTCACCTTGTTTCAAGTCTGTGTGCTAAATTAAGCTAATCAGCTGCTAGCTGCAGCTGCATATTTAGGGACTGATGTACTGCTGAACCGTCTGTTAGGACTAAATTATGTAACACTTTTACATATGCATATTCAGAAGACAAAACCATGGCATATCCGCAAACATTTTAATGCTGGCCTTGATATAACTGATATTGATCATATGGGGTTTGTTTACATCCTGCTTCATCAACTGCCAGTGCTGATTTCCCTATTGTTGTGTTGATGGTGCTGCAACCTCTGGCTTCAGCTATGAAAATAGTCAATGAAATGCAAATGAGGTATCAGGAACGATGGACACTGAAAGAACCAACTGGACCTCAAGTGTGGCTACAGAATGTTAGAGGTAAATGATCAGCTTTTATATGGTGCTTTTGTATTTTATTTTGATGATCCTTTAATCTGGGATTATTTTTTTCCCCAAATTTTGACCATTTTGCAGGCTTACCATGTCTAATCTCTATAAACATTTACCTGCAGATGAATGCTAAAACTGCCAGCCAGGGACCAAGTAATATTGGTCAATCCTGTTGGCTTTGGTTGCTTGCAGGTGAACAGAGAAAAAGAGGTGCACATTGACAAAAGTGCTTGAGTTGTATGCAGTCACACAAAGCAGTGCCCTGGGAGCAGATAGGGGTCAGGTACATTGTTCAAGGGCACCTCGGCAGGGCCCAGAAGGTGAACTGGCACCTCTCCAGCAACCGGTCCACGCTCCACACTTTGACCCATTCTGAACTTGAACCACCCCAGTTCCCAAGTCAAATCCCTACAGACTGACCCAGTGACGCCTACATAGGTATATTCTCCACGGGTCCCTCTCACGGCTATTCATTTTAGCATTTTCGTTGGCACTGTGCAATATACTCAGTCCCTCTTTTCTCCCCAATTCATTGGGTCACGCTAGATGACCCAAGTCACGCTAGATGAGAGCAAGAGCTAAAAACCAAGGGCTTAGATGAATTTACAAACTGGCACTTTGACAACTAAGATATGAAACAGAAACAAAAAGAAAGAGAGCCACAGAAAGGACCCTGTCCTTCACTGCTGCAGCCTTTGGGCTCAGCAAGTTTCCTTCTCTCCCTAAGAGAAGGTGCTGTGCTCTTGGCTGTTGCTCATGTTTGGTCAACTGATGCCTGTCTTACATTGTTGCCACATCATTAAAATCTTTCACAAAAGCTCCCTAAACACCGAGCGGGCCTCTAATCGCCTGCTGTCCTGGCAGCCATACACCAGCGGGACAGTCTCACTCTGGGCATAAACACCGAAAAACACAAAAGGCATTCAACAGTGCACCTCCAACATACCCTGGCTCTCTTAGACAATTAGAATTGCACTTTCTTGTTTTTGTGTTTAGTTCTTGTTGCCGTCTCTCTGTGTGTCTCTGCAGAGCTATTCGCAAGAAACCTATTGAAAGTACCTTTTTAGTAGAGGTAACATACTTGGCTACAATTTAAACACTTCAAGCAGGAGATGTGCTCAAGAACTGAGCAGCATAATAGGAATATTTCTGAACTTGAATTTACTACCCAGTAATAGAAATTAAAAGGGGAAGCCATTTTGGCCGTTCAAAACATTTTTCCTCCATTCACAGGATCCAATTCAAATCATTTATACAAATGAAGGACATATGTATAAAATGTTGCATGGATTTATTCAAGGACCTGCTGACCTACATGCTCCTTTTCATCAAAAATCCACGTAGAAAATCTTCAGCTCTTTCGGCACTAAATGAAATACTCAAAATGCCAAGTATCACTTAATGGATGAGAATTTAGAATTAGTTCCAATAGTTACTTAAGTAACACAATCCGTATAGCACATTGTTTACCACTTAAATCTCTGAATCTTAAAATGCTGAGCTTAAACTGACAACCTCTAATCCATAACTTTTTTTGACCTCTATCAGCAATAAATTGGCAGGTCTCTGGCAGTGGTTACAGCAATCATCAACTGAAACAAAAGACACTTTAAAACAGACCAAGTCAGAGCTCAAACTCAAACAGAACTCAAGCAGATTCTGACAATAAACTAATACGCTGTGTTGTAAAATTGATTTGTCTTTTGCTTGGGGGGGGGGGTCTTTAAATTTCTTCTGGTTTCACCTCCAAAGTCTGTCATGAGCTCCTGCATGGGTCCCACCTACTCCGCGCTGCAAGGGCTGCCATATGCTTTTTGACTCTGTCTAGGTTTATGTTTTGTTGTTGTTTTCGTACACTGCGGTATTTATATTCTGTTTGCCCACCATATCCTGCCCCCCACGGACACCTTGGCCTGTTGTGTGGGGTTTCCATGCCAACTCTCACTCCAGGCAGCAGCCCTAATTGGCCAACAACTATATCACAGTGAGAAAAAATGAGAAAGAAATATATGCAAGACTAATAACAACAAAAGTTATTTATCCACGTATTTTGCCTTCAGACACAAATCAAGATTCTGCGTACAGATATGAAGTGACTTAACGATCATTTATTTTTTCATTTCTCACATATTACTGTATCTCATTTGGCTTATTCTTCAATTTTCCATGTCTTGTGGCTTCACTATTTTATTTATTAGACTACTTACAGTATGTGTGTGTCCATGTGTGTGACTTGAATGGAAGCTGCTATCCAATCTACTTTACCGTGCACAATGCTAACCTTGATAGCAACAACTCCAACTAAAATCAGATCCAGCAGCTCCTTGCTGCTGGATTAATTGCATTTATGAGAGTTATTAAAACTAAGTCCATTTTGGGACATCATTTTCTACCATGTTTGATCACTCCACAGCGGCGAAATGCTGGATACATACTCATTATGCCTACTTGGCACGCCTCCAGGGTATGAATACTGTGCGTTTGTGTGTGTGTGTGAGCAATTTCTGTGAATGCAGTTTCCTTGAAGACTTTGAAAGTTATTGTCATTGTCATGCTATTTTCTCCCAGACACTTACTGCTATTATGGTTATGATTATTATTGTTGTTGTTTAATATTTTTACTGTCTTACAAAATGAATGTTATTTGAATTATCCTATATCAGAGCAAACAGACCCCTAAAAACCTATTAATTAAGCTGTCCATTGATGTGCTGTAGATGCAGTAATTACAATTACATTGGCTAAGATCGACAATGGCAGGACACATTTGCACACGCCCAACTCTTGTTTGTCACTGTCAGATTGATCTCAGCCATACATAGATCAGCCATAGTGCATTGTCAGGACCAATTAAAGGAAGGGTCACAGAAACCTTCTGGTGATGAGTCAGTTGGGATCAATGGGAGCGAGCACACGGACAAATCTTATTGAATCACATGTCTGTGGTAGGCTCTTGGTTTGTTGTTCCAGTTTGTCCTGGGCTTGATGCAGATTCAGGCCACATGAAAAAGGTAGGGCGATTAGAAGACAAGGAGGTAAAGCAAAGGAAAAAGGAAAACATGGGCACATGTAAAAGATGGTCTTTGGCCAGGGAGAAAGGTAAAACCTGAAAAGTTTATTAAAGTGAAACATTATAAAAAAGAGATCAGATTCTTTGTATCATCTGTTCATCTCCCTTTCAACCAGACACCACGTACAAGATTGCACAGATTCAATTTTTGGGACAATTTTGGAAAATAATGTAACACTCAAAATGCTATAGTCTCTTGTAAAAACAGGCTTTCTTGATTAAACCAGGGATTATAATGTACTGTAGTAATATTTGCATGCAGCAACATGTCAACAATTGCCTTGCTGAGTGCGAGCGTACAACAGGAACAAAAGAGCAAAATAAAAGAAAGGATGGTAAGTGGATGGAAGACTGTCGAATTCAAAATGAGATATGCTCATAATCTGCTTGCTGCTGAGACAATGTTTCAACGGAGACTTTGGCTTTTTTGCAAACAGAGCAAAACCAGAGAGACCAGAACAGCTATGAAACAGAAACATAGTGATAGGAGCAAGCCGAGAGGAGTGGAAGAAGGTGGGGAATTCAAAGTCAGCATGCTGGTAATCTCCCCGGTGATGCGCTGTTGTTATGAGCCGGGACCATATTCCTTTGACGGAGCAGACGAATAACAGAAACAGGGAAGAGGAGTCAAAGACGATGGAACAAAATAAAAGGAAAACAGAAAGATGGCTCAAGTTCAAAGTAAAATGGATGGATGGAGATATTAAGAGAAGCCTTCAGTATCTCTCCTCATCTGTCCCGTCTTTGCATTTTACTGTTTTTTAATCCCCGTCTTGCTCATCATCCCTGTCTCCTTTCTCTTGTTCTGTTCTAAAATACTTATACATTGCTAAACAGGCTCAGAATAAAATCCCTTTCTTCTCCTTCCCTGCCTCCCACCCATTTTATGTCTGTCTCAACATTAGGGAGGTGCGTTGGCTGCATAAAATCGTTCTTTTTATCCTTTTGAGTCATCTGTTTTGATGTGCTCTGAGGTCGCCAAAATGGCTATGCATGTGCCTTCCACCTAACCACCACCATCCTCCTCCCTGACTCCCCCATCGCCCCCTCCTTACCGATGCACAAATGTTCCTTCATCTCTCCAGTTTTTTTTTTTTCTTTTCGTGCCTCCATCACCATCAATCCCAGCTGTCGGCAGCTGATCCTATGATCATGAGGCAGAGCTAAATAGGCAGTGCCGGTGTGTTGGTTAATGGTGTCGTGGCGAGATGGGTTTTATATGGTGGGGGTGGAGGACGAGAGGAAGCCTATGGGCTGACGGACGATTTGGCTCATTTAGACGCATCAAATTCTTTCACAGGGATATGATGAGCCTGCGCAATAGATAAGTGACTGTATGTTGTGTATTTGGGATGTTCTCGCGGCACTGAGGGAGTAGCCTTATAAAGACTATAAAGACTGTAGTAGCCGTTGCTGTGTCCCCATTTAATTCACACGTACTGCGTATGATAATTATTCCCACACAATCAACAGTGCCTTCATAACGCCACAGACGAGCAACCGAGAAGCCGTTAAGATGCGAGGCTTGTAACGCGCCATTAAAGCACAATGCTTCAATTTGCAACGTCTAAACAACTCAGATAAAGGACAGTTATCACACGCGGCGATGTTTTCAGTCCTCAATTAATGGTTTGTAGAAAATGGATCCACTGGAATAATTGCTCAGTGCTCAAGACAACGGCAATAATGTTTTTTTTTCTTATGCTTTAAGAAAACTATTACATTTCACAAATAAAGAATCTTTGGCTGCCTCTTTGCACCTCTCAGGAAGAATCGGGATTTTCCAAATAAGTGCGTGATGTTAATAGAGCTGACGGTCCATAACCTCACATAACATCACATTTTTATGTAACACTGTTCCTGCTGTTAATATAGTTTGCTTGTTGACTGTGAAAAAGAAGTTAAAAAAAAAAAATACAGAGGCAATGGGCTAACTTAAATGACACTAACTAATAAACTGATCCCTTTTTGAGTACAATATATACCAGCGTTTCCACTTATATTGTTTCCCGGAAATAGCCACAGCACTGCACGGAAATTCTGACACTGACAAAGGTTTTAACGAAGGTGTTGTTCTGTGTTGCATGTCCCCCAAATTCCACTGGGCGCAGATACGCCGCGTTTTGTGTGCGCTGCTGTCACCGCAACAGTACGCAGCCGTTCAGTCAATGTTTCAAACCCCACCAACTCAACTGTAGTCTGTTTTAGAAGCATCATTTTTGACAGAACGGTAGATTTTCAAAAATAAAACATCCTGCCAGACGTAAAACCGACAAAAGCGAAACAAAAAAATAAATAAAAAGCAGATAATGACAAAATCTGAGCAAGTAAACAAAGTCTGGCGGGCTAAACACTCCGCTCCTGAAATGCTCCCAGTGGGGATTGGAGTCGCATAGAGGACGGACCAAATCAGTGTCACGGCTGCGATATGACAGAGACGTGCCTGGTGGGGTTTCGGTTTAAGCAGTGCATGACTCACACATTCCCACCTAACTGGTGCTTACTGTAGCTGCATGCTCTGGTGCCCTACACATACTCACTGCACTGACACTTCCCCTACATCCAGCAGACCCTAATTTACCTGCTTCTTTGAGGGGTCTTGGCCTCTAGTGTAGTCTTCAGCAAATGAAGTACGTTAACATTTGGATTGCGGTGAAGTGACTGACTTGGCCAGTTTAGACTGCACTGTTTGTCCGTAGAAATGCTTACCTAACATTGAAACTGGATATTTACGAGAAATCCTAAAGTCGGCAATTTAATCTGCAGTCATTTATTCACCACTATTCCAATAATATAGAGACAAAACTGTAAGACAGTGCCATTGTCGTGCACACCTTTTCCCCCCTTGCTTGATTCTTATTTTCCCATTTTTCATCCGTTGAGCCGACTGTTTGTTTTTCTTGGAGTACTTTGTTCAGCCATTTTTCCTTCAACATCTTAGGAGCCATGCTGCTCAAAGGACAGCTGGTTGCGAAGAAAGCTTTGGTCACAGCCATGTTTGTTTTGGTCGCTTTTTTTTATTTGATGGACGGACACTTCTTTAGCACTGCAGCTGACGTGTTGCTTCTGGTGTGAATTCAGAGGCTGCTCTCACATAACTGTATTCCAGCTTATATTTATTCAAGGCTGACTAAGCATGCTTACTCATTTGCAAGTGGTGAGTGAACATTTCCACCAGAGCTATTGGCTAGATTAAATGTCTCTCAGAGGAAAGTTTTAATAGATTTTTTTTCCCCCAAGCTGATTTTCCACATCATGTTATGCTTAAATGATAAGTGAGCCCGTTTGTTTGGGGAGCGCGGACAAGCTTGTCATCGATCCGGGCGACAAAGAAGAGCTCAGTGTTGCATCTGTGTGTGCTCCTGTTAAACAGCGTGCGGTTGTGACTTTGTCCCCACTGACAAACCGGTCAACTAGCGCGGAGCTGTCGGGCTGAAGGAATTTCAACAGGCGGGTTAGAGTTGTGCACGGTGGGTAGTGGCGGTAACAGTGGGTTCTAGCTGCGTGGCGGTCATCCGAATGTCAGCCACACGCCCACTCAGACAAAGACAACAGGAGATCGGATGGTGCGGGGCATGCGACGAGAAGAGAGTCGGAACGGACGGGAGAGAGAGAGAGAGAGACGGGATGCGGAAGGGCGTGGGAGAAGAGGGGAAGAAATGGCCATTAGGAGAAAGTCATGAGACTGGAGGCAGATGAGAGAAAGTGAAGAAGAAGCACAACTCAGGCTTAGATGAAAGAGAAGGCGAGATAGTCAAGGCCAGCAGGGAGGGGAAGAAAGCAGTTAGGATGCGCATTAAAGAGATATAATTTGGCTTGCAGTGAGCAAAATGTGGGGAAAAAAAGACACGGAAAATGAGAGAAAGAGACTATGCGGTTGCCAGGGACAACAGATTAATGGGAAACATGCAGTCACCCACTCAACCCCCCCACCACCACCACCACCTTCCTCGCTTTGTGGATCTACGTTTGATCCTCCTTCACCTTTAAAGTCTCCCTCCACTGCTCCTCCTCCTCCCGCTCAAAGCATCGCCTGTTATCTGTTAATGCTCTCATTCCCCTTCCCCACCTGCATTTATGTGTGAGCTCATACTGTCTATGCGTTCCTCAAAGTGTGTGTGTGCGTGTTTGTCCTCTTTCTCATCTTATACAGTCCGTCTACCTACCTCCACTCACTGCCAAATCTCCGCCGTAGCTGCTCCCTCGCTCTCCTTCGTGCTTACTACTAACCTCCTCTTCCTCCTCTTACTTCCCTCTCTCTCATTAGCTCTGTATGTACCATTTTCCTCTTTCCTCAAAGTGAACTCAAGGGAGTGGAGGGAGCTTAAAGCATAATTCTGGTTTGCTACAGCCTGGGCCCTATATTTGTAGCATTCTTGTATTAATATTGCAACATCACTGAAAAGAACTTTGACGGGGCTGAAACGTGAGTAGTCAGATTAACTGGGCTATAAACAAACCCTTCATTGGCTGTACTCATTTGGAAAATGAGCGTTAATGATAATACAAGTAAGAGTTGTCCGTGGACTCCATTGTAGACATCCAACTTTGACCCCCGTGTATACAGCAGCTACGGTACACAGGTTAAATGTTCGGTAACGGATTAGTAGCAGGGCTAAGGAGGATAATTATTCTCCTGTTAGTATGCACAGCAGAAGTGAGGACAAGGTCTCATATTACTCTCTTTGTGCAGTTCACAAATCACAAAAAAAGACTCTCTCGATCTCTTTACCTCTATTTTTTTTCCGCTAAACGTACGAGTAAGCCCAGAGGCGGAGCTTGAAACTCTGACGAGGGGTGGGAAGGTTGGGATTGGGTATGCGCATGCACATGAAAACAAAAGTATTCGGCACGGTACGGTTAGACATTAACGCAGCCCCGCTTAGACACGTAGACTGCGTGAATGCACAATCAGTATTCAATATTCAGATTCAGCCTTCGTTATGATACTGAACACTTCTTATATCTTTGGAGTCCTGTGAATTCCCTGGGTAACCATTTTGCACAGATTAATGCACGCGGCAAAACATTTCTACGATTCAACTAAAATGTCAATTTTGGATAATTGGACCAAAGAGATTTTTTCTTTTCAGCAGCCTCACAGGCCTTGTGCCACCAAATGAAAAAAACATAAGGATCCAGCTCACATTATGCCAGTTCATTATCAGTTTTTAGAAGTTTGGTAGATGCTCCCACTCTGAGCCACGTAACAGCCAATTAGGAGTGTTTTAAATACAGGACCCACTCATTTGATTTGACTTGATTCGCTGACAGACCATATAAAACAAACAAAAAAAAGTTTTAGAACTGTGAGTTGAATTTGTCATGAAAAGAAACTAATTGATTTGTTTTTTCCAACATTTGGTCGCCGGATTTTAAATTATTCTTTGTTTGTGCCATTTGGATCTGCACAGGCACAGACCAGTGCTATTTTGCATATATGAGCACTTAACGCCTCATCTCTTCTTGGTAAATTATTTATTAGCTCTCTGTGTCAATCCATCTCCGTCTAACGGGCAGCCTTCGCTTCTTACTCCAACTCTTCATTCATCCCCAGACTTCATTTACCTTTTCCCCTCTTGTCCTTCACTGTCCACCCTCCCTTCCTTCCCTGCCATATCTCACTACTTCCCTCCTTCTCTTGCTTGATGGATTATGGCCTCAAGCTTACTGTTGGGCACTGCAGTGGATCAAAACATAATTTTTGCCCATTTATTTTGGCCCGAATCTACACTTGTCCACTCACTCCTCTGCTCTTGTTCAGAGAAAGCTGGCCTGGCTTTCAAATAATACCCTTTCTGTGTCACCTTTCTCTCTTCTCTCACTTATTAACAGCTTCTTTTAATTTGCTGTTTAAAACCCTTCCTCTCGTGTCTGGGCCTTGATAAAGCTCCTTTTGTTGTTCATTTTATTTTATTTTTTCAAAGCATAGCTTTCTGTGTTTTCAGTTAAAGCAAAGACATGAAGTCATTTTCTCTATCACTAACTAGATTTTTTTTTTCTTTGCCACCTCCCACCCTGCGCTTTCATATTTATGCCACCTCCACTCATTCTCGAGACCATCATGAGGTTACAGTCAGTAACCTCCTGTTTCTGACATTTAACTTTATTCTCTGCATCTGCCAACCCGTCCTCCCTCTCATGCCTCCCTTTTTTCCTTTCATTTTTCTCTCTATAACACGCGCGTTCCCTTCGACCCTCTCCGATCTAACCTTTACCTAAAGCCAGAGGATTCACACGCAGATGAAGAAAAAAGGTCTTCAGCCCTGTTCTCTCTTGAAACCACTTAATAACTCTCAAATGCTGCCGTGGCCACGCCCCTTTTGTACCAAACGGGTTGGCGCTGACCCGTGTCGATGTGCTCTGACATTTGAAGTAGCCAAGTGCATTCCTTCTTTCTTTGCCCAGATACATGTCTGTGTCTGTGAATCATGTATATTTGTTATTCTGGAAGGTAATTGTCTCCCGGGATGTATTTCAGTCATTTAATTTGAAGAACATTCTTTGCATTCTGATCAAAAAGTCAAGAGTCCCATGTCATAGTATAAGTGGAGTTGGCTTGATTGTCCGAGCAAAGTCTCAGACACGCATGCTTTTAAGTGCCTTGGCTGGAGAGTAAATGCAGAAGTGCGAGGAAGACCTTGAAGACCTTCAGTCAGTGAGTTTTACAGTAATGAGTGTGATGATATCTTTTCACACTGTGGTGAACTGGATATCACATTCAGTGTAAGATAAAGGCAGGATTTGATCTGATTACACCTACTAGTCCATTTCATTGGAATATATATATATATATATATATATATATATATATATATATATATATATATATATATACATATATACACACACACACACACACACACACACACACACACACATATATATATATATATATATATATATATATATATATATATATATATATATATATATTTAAAAAAAACACAGTTTCCACTCTGCACTTTTAATGCACATATTGCAGCTTAATTGTACAAATGAACACACTACAATTGATTATTGATTATACAGGGGGGCTATGGGCAATGTTACTGTAATCATAGGCTATCTGCTGTGTCCACTTTCTCAGACTAGTTTAATGTGCTTCTTTCTCACTGCCAAAGGTAAAAAGACAATCTGCAAATGTTGATGGAAATACTGAATTCTGTATACCTCCCATAGGTGGCACATATAATGGTTGGTGGTTATAAGCGCCTCCTCTTTGTAGGTTTCATTTATCCTAAAGTCTGTTCCTGCATAAAATTAGAGAGCAGTGAATTTATCTAAAAGGTGAAGCCGTCTTCTCTGCCTGTTTATCAGTCAAACACAGATACAGTACCTGCATACATAATCAGACACAATCTGGTTATAATCTGGTATGGAATTTGCTAATAAATATTAGGAAGTATTGGACCAAACAAAATTTTTCAATCAGGAAAAGGTCACTGGGTATGTGCACTGAATCAAGCCTGTCTGCTTAATTTAAGTTTGCATTGATTTGATCTTTATCTACATCTCCTGCTTACTAAAAAGTAATTTCAAGTTTAATCCCACCGGCAACAATTGTTGCCGCTCTTTTTTTTATTTCTGGAAGCTCTACAAGTGGTATTTTGGTTTTTAGCAGCTAATACAAGTTTTTAAATAAAAGAATATGTTGTCTCCTCTAATTTGTATCAGTATCATGTAACTAGTCTGAATGGTGACATGACCAGGCCTCTTTACTTCCTGCTTGCACAACCAGCGGGAAATGTCTGCCTCAAACTTTTACAAGAGGAAGTACGTAATATACCTTAATTAGCACATATAAGTGAAATATTTTGTACATATATTATTTAAAGGGTCTACTACTGATATACAATGAGAATTATATGCCTGCATACATCTTTTGAGCATAAAAAGAGTAAATGTAACCACGGCAACAATTGTTGCCGCTAGCAAAACACATAGTCATAGCATTATGCTAGGTGTCAGAGGTTTTAGCTGTTTATTCTATTTTTATTCTATTTCTTTTATGTTTTTCTCTACACAGCTTAAAACTCCGAGTTGTTTTGGATCTTCTAGACTTAAAAGGAGCCAAAAGTGATGTGTGCTACATAACAGTCAATACTATAGTTGAAAAAGATGCAATTGAAAGTGACTGTGATAGTGACTGCTCAGATAGAGAGTACCAAGGCAAAACAGGCCATTTGCCTGCTAGACTGCTGAATGGTGAAGCAGAGGTGACCTATCTGGAGGAAGAGAAAGATTTTAATCTGATTAATCCAGAACTACCCCAGACCCTCCCTGTGCCCCCAACTCCCCCACTCCCTCATCTTTCATTCCGGCAGCAGCCACATCCGGTATACCAGATTTTGTGACCTATGGTCCAACTGCAGCAGATTGCATAAAACAAACTAAACCTGACCCTGTTGATTTGTTCCTTTTGATGTATCCTCCTACTCTGAGGGAGCTCACTGTTGAGATGTCAAACCTCTATTCAATGCAAACCAAAGGGAAGTCTCTTGATCTGAGCATGGATGAGTTTTTATGGGGTTCTGCTCGTATCTGGCTACAGTTCAGTACCACCGAGGCACATTGTGGCACACACAATGTTAATTTATATTTTTTACAGTATCTTTTGTAAGTTACTTTTGCTTAGCTCTACGGTTATTTAACCGTTTTATGAGACTATGGAATACAGTAATTGTGTTGTTGTCCTGGTTAGTTCCCTTCAGTATGCATTGAAATGAGATCTAAATGTATCTAATAAGTTCAAAACACATTTGTGACCATGCCTAGTTATAATATGTTACTCATGTTCATATTTTTATTCTTTACATGTGTAAATATGTCAAATTGAAGAATTTGTGCAAATTTAGACTATGCGGTTTCCCACCGGCAACAATTGTTGCAGAGTATAAACCCTACATTTTCACTAACATAACCAACATGAAATGAAAAAAATCAAACATATTGTAACCCCTACTCTATGTATTAAGGCAGACTAACTCTCCCAAAACTTGAGAATAATGTAAAAATAAATATAATAATATTTTCCTTCTTTTCACAGATTATAGAAATAAAATTCACAAAATACCTTTTATCACATTCAATTAATTACCTGTGGTACCACACACTGAATAAATGTATAAACCGGCCGGCAAAACAAAATACCAAAACAAAACGTTGCAGGCCTGATATTTGTATATTTGATATTTGTATGTGTTCCTTAAAGTCAGGTTAAAACAAAATGGTGCCCAACCGTAAGCAAGGAAATGTCAGGGGGGTGGCGAGGATGAACACCAGCGAGGGAAAAAGATGGGGAAACAAAAGGCCTCAGATGTGCGCCATCCTTCTGGGAAACTGCAGCCAACACGGGTCCCGCTCTCGTCGTCTCCTTCAACAAATTAAAGTATCTAAATGCCCATGCATCACCATTTTTGGGTAAAATTAGCGCTAGCACGTAAAAAAACTAACATGACGATAGCATTTCACATTTTGAATTTACAGGATTAGCCACTAGCGGGAACTAGCATCTCAATTCACCACGAAACTTGACTGTAACAATACATCACAGTAAATATTTACCTGGGAAGATGAATTCTAAAGTAATTTTCGGAAAAACTTGTCGTCAGCTCCAATTAAAATATACTTTTTCATTCAAAACTCCCCTCCGTCAGACAACTCTCTTTCCCCGGGCTTTTCTCATCTTGTCGGCAAAAAAAAGTCATTTACACTCACGTACATTTCGGACCCAGCAGCAAAAATCACGCCCCTCAAACAAACAACAGATGCCTATTGGCAGGCAAAACATTAAACAACCAATGAATGAAAACAACTCAAAACCAAGTTAGATGTAAACCTAAACAAACGCTATTCAACCTAACATGAAAAGTGTGATGCATTCAAAGACCATAGTAAATATAAACTTCAATTCTGTTTTAAGGCAAATGCATCTATTTCAGTTATATATTTGATCCCATTACATTTTTAACACCTTAAACATAAAAATACACATTAGCATGTTGGTTGTAAAATAGTTTAAACTCATCAGTGTTTGTATGTATTTCAACCACGGGCTACAATATTATATGTGAGGGAGGTCTAAGGAGTGAAATGCATGCACTTATTTTGGGAAAATTTGGGATTAAACGGGTTAACAGCTTGTTGCCTCCCTTTTCTCTTTTTCCCCTTTAGCTCTGCTTCTGAGATTTCTTGCTTTGGCCGGTGGAGAAAGAACCGTCTGCTGGGACAACATCTGTTTCCCTGCTCGAGTGGACAAAGGGGAATCAGATCCAATTCAACCACAGCACACACAGATGAACAAGACCACAGTTTTGGAAAAACATAGCTGAAGATTCATCGTTTAAAAGGACACATCCTTGACACACCTAAAGAACTTCGTTGTCACATATTCCCGGCAGGCTCAGCTGACGCTCGACCTGGTCTGTCCTCGAACGGGCCGGACTTCTCTCCCTTCCTCTCTCTGGAGTTCAGTTAATCTACTAAAGTAGAGGTGAGTGAGTCAATTCACACTGTTATAAAAACCCTTTATATTCTAGTGTAGACCAGCTGTCATTTTGACTCCTATTTTATTCTAGTGAGGCATGGTGTTTCTAATAAGTCCAGTGCTTTGGGCTTGGTTTGACAGGGCAGTCAGCCTTAGCTGATGGCTCACCCACTGAAGCTCTTTTCAGCAAGAGCACTTGACAGTGCCCAGTGGCATTTCAGCGTGAAAAGCAACGGTATTTGAAGGATTTATTTTATTTTTTTATTTTTTTATTAAATGGTACGACCAATTCTGGCCAAACTAACCTGGCTGGGAAAGCGGGATGCCAGTTGCCATAGCAGCGGGTGCTGATCCGTATGCATGACTGGAATGTGATTTTGGGAAGGTGGTCTGAACTGTGCTGAGGAAGAAAAAAGCTGTTGAAGACTTCTTAGAATATATTTCAAGGATCTGTCATTTTTGTGGAAACAGATCTGCGGCTTTGACTCAGTGTCAAGGTCAAGTTGAAGTTTTTACGCTGCCGTTATGCATGGTGATGAAATTTGCTGACATTTAGAGGAAACAACAGCATCGGAATTTTAGCAGCAACCGATAAACTGTAGTTATTTTGGCTTTACTTGAGCATCCTCCGCGTCCTCTACAATTCTGTCCCACTTTTGCTATCATGAAAGCGTTCTTGTTTTGAAGACGTTACTGGGTTAAAATCTTTCATCGCCAATGTAGGCCCTGCCCTAGTTCTACAGGGAGGAAAGCGGGCTGCATTACTCTGCTGTGATTTGTTTTCTTTTTGTTTTGTTTTTTTCAAGGGATCATGAATAAATCGGTGTTCTGTTTCGCACTCAACTCAAACATATTTAGATTTCAATGCATGCAGTGTTTCAATTCGATTCAAGAGCTCATAACGTGGAAAATAATTGGCTTTCATAGACCTCATAGATTTTAATAACTCTTTCATATAATAAAATTAGTGTATCTGCTTGATTATTTTATATTAGCTCAAATCATGACATCCCAAGCAGCCAAACAAAGGGACAATTTCCAAGAAGTGCTTTAATGATGCTAGAAGTATGTAATGTACAATGACAATTACCTACAGATTATTCTGTTGGCGTGCTATGCAAAGTGCATGTTTGCAGTTTAAATTGCTCATATTTCACTTAAAAGTATGAGGTATTATGCTCAATCAGTCCACCCACACTCATTTTGGTCAAAAGAGGAATGCATTTCGATAAACAACTCTTTTGGTGTGAAGAATTCAACAGTTTTATTCACAGAGAGAGAGAGAGATTTACATTTTCAGTATATTTCTATATGCTTCTTTTCAGTTTTAATTCGGTTGTGTCAGTACAACAATATCAATTTTTAAAAGGTCATCCTACGTGCTTGCTTAGAAATATGGTAAACACGGATTAAATCAAATTAGTTCGAGCTTTATTTATTACATGAAACTGCAGCTTCTAATTTACATTTTAAAAGTTAAAAAGACACCTACAAAAGCTCCATGAGACTGAAAAAAATACTTGTCTCTTTCTTTTTCAGACAGCTTATCTGCTAAGAACCTTCTCGTCTATTTTGAATTTCCATATTCACTGTCATTTAATGAATGCTTCTTAATTTAACTGTTTAAGGCTAGGATCAAAACCCCTAATATAAAGACTCCTGCAGGTAACACCCTTTTGATGTATGTTTTTTTAACGAGGTACTGTAAAAGTTTTTTGATCTTTTGATTAGAATGACGCAATGACTCAATAAAAGATTTCTCTTGGATCTTTCTCATCGGGTTTTGGTGGAAATGGATTGAGATGCTTGCGACTGTGGAACTCTGAGATACATTTCAAGTCTCTTCAAAGTGCTGAAATGTGTTTTCATTCGCTGATGGGGGTATGGTGGCAACTTGGAGAAGTGCAATAAAGACCTTCCATACCAACATGGCTAGCTGCACGTTTAAACCCTCTTGATACTGATCATCTGCCTCATGCACTCAGAGTTTATGCAGTAAGTAAGTGCAGTATGGCTATTTAAAGCTCAGTTGAGGCCAACAATTCGCTGAAACTTGCAACTACTTGCAATTTGTCCGTCTGCAGCACTCCGAAAGCTGACAGATTACAGCGATATGACTAGATGAGAGTATATCATCTCCATAGCAACAACTCTTTGTACTTCTTTTTGTATCTTGGTATAATTTGCAGTGTCTGAACATGACTGAGTCATAGTCATAGTGAGTTACTTGGTACTGCTGCATTTCCAGTATTGATGAAAGAAGAACATAAAAGATGAGAGGAATTTACAGTTTTCCAAGTCAGTCAAATCTGGTGGTGAATCCAGAAAAGAGCTGATGAAGCAAACTGTAAGTTCAAGCATTTTACTGCTGGGTTTGGGCATTTTGCTAGGCTATTTATTTATCATTAAGGGGATTCTTTCTCTCCTTTGCCCAAAACATCCAGCTGATTGACTTCACTACCACTGGCTGTTGAAAGAGGTGAGGCGGAGTCACATTCTGAAGCCAGCCGCTGGCGACTTGACAAGCTGAGCCAGACATCAGCTGACTTGAGTCACGTCGAGAGGGGCCACTGCTGCAGATGTCCCCTGGAAAGTACCTCAAACTGTTTCTGTCTCACTGTGATTCTTTGGTCTAAACTGTACTTACCCGTAACATTAAGAACATCACAACATTACATTACAGTTAGGTGTGGCTCATGGTTAAAATGTGTTGCCAGAAATTCCTAGATAAGCCCTGGTTTGTTGATGTGAGTGATGGTGGTAATAAGTGGGACTTGACGCGGAAGAGCTGGCGCCTAATATAATGGGCTTTCAAGCTGGTTAAAACTGTTGCTTGGCAAGTGTTCTTATGAAGTCAGATTTTCTACCACAAAGTCATGAATCAAAACTTGTTTTTAACATCACAGGAAGGAATCTCACTTGAATCTGTTGACATATTTACGAACAAGTAATTTAGTTTTGTCCCAAGGGGGCTCTCAGTGTTTCACACAGCTCTGAATGTTACTTGGCCATCTTCAGTCAATAAGATTTTTCTGCCTGAGCTACTCCGCCTCTCAGAAATGTTGCTGTGACAAAAACATCCCCGGTTCTTTGTTTTAAGAGGTTGTTAATATACTGTATGTTGGTTGAACATTGCGCTTTAGACAGACTAAACACAACAGGAGTTTGCATTTACATGGGCTATTTTTTCTTCTTGCTCTGTTAGTAGTTGGCATCTTCTTGACTGTGGTGTTAAGTGCGGTTCAGGGTACTCTGTTGGAGTTTACAGCGGGTGTATTTTTTTTTTTTCTCCATCATTGTACTCTCTGTTGTAATTTGTGCGCTCTGCAGAACTGAAAACATATGAAAGTGCATATTTCATATAGCAACTGTAATGAAGCCAGTCGTGGAGCTTGTACCGGCTCCCTGGGAAGCATATGAATCTATTTTATGTTTTTGAACTCCTGCATAATTTCGTTCACACAGCCAGCCGTACCTATAACTTTTGGTGTACCTCCAGCTTTTTTGTCACTTCCTGCATAACAGATCGGAGCAACATTGAATTCATAAATCAATCCCTGTTGAGTGACCCTGCTTTATGGCACCCTGTTTAAGTTGTAAAACATATACTAAAGTCTGATTGTCTTGCCTTGTCTGTGATTCTATAGTTGCATAATCCATTTCATTAGACTCTCTAGCTTGTTCAGTTCAACTAGTAAAAAACAGTCCTCATACACCAGAGAGTCATTCGAATGATGCACATGAGGCATTTGGGTGTTTTAATGTATCATATGAATATTATAACAACATGTATCCTTATAATGTTGGTCATTATCCCGATGAAGGCTGAGATTTACTGCCTCATTAACTTGAATGGGACTATTTTGTGTCAAAGACATCTGGCATAGGCAATAAATTTACTGAAATTTCTTTCACTGGAAAAAAGCAAAACTTAATCGGTTAGTTTTCCTCACTGGAAGCGGCTAATGGTGTGGCTGAGCTCATACTCTATGTGAACTGCAGGGCAGAGGAGTGTGATCTGCTCTATCTTTTTTAGTATGCAGCGTGTTGGTGTGATCCTGACGTGACTTGATTAAATGGTTTATCCTCCTGGAGCTGGAGGATGGTTTACTCAGTGTTCACCTTGAGCAGCACACAACACATCACCATTCATCTGTCTCATCAGTGTGTGTGTGTGTGTGTGTGTTAGGTCTGGATGCATTTGCATTGACTGTAGGCTAACCCTGTAGGATTGGGTTGGAATGTATGTGTGTGTCAAGGTGAGCGCATGGCTGGCTGCGAGGCTGCTTTGTGAGTGCGAATGTGTGAATGTGCGTGTGTGCGCGCATGGAGAAAGTGTCCTTGGTGTTCACAGTATATCTCTCTCAGTGTGTGAGGGGATAAATATGGGTTTGTTTGTGCCGAATGTGTGAACCTGCAGTCGGTTTGTGAGGTCTGTGTTTGTCGCGAGACAGTACGATGGGCTAGCGCGCGCGCCGGTGCGAGACCACTTTGATTTTATTATGCGTAAAAAGGCACAGAGATTGCTGTCATATGTGAGTGTGCCTGTGTGGGCAAACGTGTGTGTGAGAAAGAAGTCAAGACCACCTCCCCAACGCCTTGCTGTTCACTTCACATCCTCCTGATCACCATGGTGATGATTTGGGGAGAGATAACTGGAGTTTTGGACTATGAGTGTGTGCGCATGTACACGCTTTTGTGCATTATTGCAACCTCTGGAGCGTTTTACACCATTCCACTTGCTTAATAAGCCACTTTCTCTCGGATGTTTCATTCGGCCTCATTTTGAGTAATACATCTTCATTTCCTGTGTAGATTGATGCGTCTTTAAGTGCTGCTGTTCGTCTCAAGTTGAATGGTAGCTTTAGGAACCTCTGAGTGATAAACGTCACTGAAGGACAGTTGGAAACCTCTAAATTATAGATCGAGAAGTTGAATGTAGGTCTTTGAGTCCCTTGGGTAATGCATCTTCACTTCACTGATAGATTAACAAATCAGCTAATTTGACTAACAAATCAATCAAAGCAGTGAAGAATTGCATCCACTTAATTGGAACAGGCTTTAGATCTTGGCGCAACTTAAGAACAAAGGCTATAATATGGATGTAATCATGCTACTTTCTCTCTGTGCCTTTGAATCTCTTTGATATTTTATTTCTTTGTACCTGTATGTGTGTGTGTCCGTGCGTGTGTGTTGGTTACACTCCTTCATTCATCACTGACTGCTTCTAATGTTGGTGGTACATCATTTTAAGCTTATCTGCTTTTACAATCGTTGCAAGTCAGACTGAATAAAAGCAGCAGCCAAATGTATAAGCTGTGAATTTTGTGTGCTGTGGGTGCGTTTGTGTGTTGGGAGAATTGTGGCGCAGGATTTGACTAGGCATGCTCAACAGTAAACCCCCAGGAGGTCGCACTAATCTGTTTCATCACCTTCTCATCTCACCATCCCTCAATCCATCCAATATTTCTTTCCCACTCTTCCTCTCCATTCTGCCGGTCTGGAGTGCCAGCTTCTACCATGGGTGTTCAAACAGAGGGAGGGGCTATGGACGGCAGCCAAACACTCCCCACGCAACCTTACCGCAACGCACACACATAGACACACTTGACATGAGCCAGATTTCGTCAGGAGGCTCTGCTCGCTTGGCTACCTCTCTCCTGTTGCCCCTTCACCTGGGATGTTCCCTTTTCCTCTGGACCCTTGCGGCGAGGTCCAGGTGGAACTGGGAGGGTACAGTTCAGCCACCATGCAACCGACCCACACATCCTGGGTACCCTCCTGCCATGTGGAGTGCCTATTGGGATGGAGGTAAGGCGGTACGGAGGGAAGAGGAGCAGTGTGCATTAGCCATGCTAATCTCATTAGAGTTGCCGTGATTGAATCCTGTAGGAATCTGCTGCCGTTGCCAAGAGAAACCAAGTAGCTTGTATATTATTAAAGGGTCTGCTCTTTCACAGGGGATGTAGAGGTTGGGGAAAGGAAGCTAGGATGAAATAGAGAGACAGAGAGGGAGACATACAGAAAGAATGAAAGTGAAGGAAGGAAAATGTAAAAGAAAATGAGACAAGGTACACATAGAAAGGACCATATTTAAATTGGAGAATGTAGAAAAAAAGATGGGCTCCACTATTACACCAAAACTAAATATATAAAAGGCAGTGGAGAGTGAAAACAGGAGCAAGTTGGAGAGAGATGAGAGAAACTGATAAAAAACAAATTAAAAGTAGCTTAGCGCCCTAAAATAGATACAATGGGTAAAAAAAAAAAGACATCATCTTTAATTGCTCAATTCCAGCAGTAACAACAAATTCTACAAACCGTAACCTGAAGAATGTTCTCATCCGAAATGAAACAATATAAAGTTGCAAAGTTAAACGAACAACCTTATCAGGAAGGAACGGACACGAGCATTTAAACAACGGCAGAGAGGTGAAATAATAAGCAGCGTCACAGAGCAACAAGGACAGTTGATCTTCGCTCCTGATGAGTATCAATTATGTTTGAGACAAAATGAGGGTGAAGAAGAAGGAGGAGAACTGATTTAATTGAGAGATGTGCGTTATGTTTGAGGAGCACTCAATAATTATCAAACGTTTTCAGGTATTTTTCCTCACTTTTTATGTTTTATCTTTCTCCCTGTCCCCTCCCCATCACTTTATGGCAGCTCTGCCCTTTTACAACCTCCGGCGTGGAACCGCGCTACAAGATATTTTTTGAAGCCTCACTAGACAGCGTCCTTGTAAACGTGTGACTGTCCAAACAAGGCCATAGCCTCCCCTCCCTCCTCCACCTCTGTCTCATCCTTCCTTATCCTTCCCAACTACAGGCGGTGTTTTCATCTTCAAAACAACCATTCCTCTCTGCTGTTGGTCAACCTCCTATCTGATCTTTCTTACCTCCTTGTCTTGGCTTGGCCCCTCTAAAATCTGCTCTCCACCCTCTTTCCTCATTTCTCTCTCACTAATTTGCTCTTTGCATGCGTCCTCATCTCTCTCTCTCTCTCTCTCTCTCTCTCTTCTCTCTCTCTCTCTCTCTCTCTCTCTCTCTCTTTCTCTCTCTCTCTCTCTCTCTCTCTCTCTCTCTCTCTCTCTCTCTCTCTCTCTCTCTCTCTCTCTCTCTCTCTCTCTCTCTCTCTCTCTCTCTCTTCTCTGCCTCTCCCAGAGGAGTTTCATCTTGCTTTTGCTGATGCTCCAGTGACTTCTAACCCTTGGGTTTTGAAATCATTGTCTAAGCAGACTGTTGTTTTACTGTCTGTGGTTCGTTGGTGTCTGGGACCCCGACAGCTTCACAAACTGTGGTATCTCCGTCGGAGAACTTTTGTGTGTGCATGTCTCTGTGGGACTTAGAGGAAACGCTAAGTGAAGTGACACTTTATAAGCTCACTGTTTGTTGTGATATATCTCATTAAAGACCAAGAGTCAAACTCTCTTAATAAGAAAATCTAATGGCTCCCTGCCTGCTCAAATCCTCCTCCCAATTATCCCCCCTGTTTTGTTCTGTGCCACTATTCAAAGAACCTTCCTTACATTTTTTTAATGGTGTGTTTGTTTAAATTCTGATAAACTATGAAGCTAATTGACAGTTTGACATTTTATCAAACTGACTTCACTAGATAGAGATTTTGAAACTTGGAGTTATATATAAAATAGGGTCCAGCAACTAAAAATTATATATGTAATCAATATGAGACACCCTCGACACTTTTGGGTTAGGGTTCGGTTAGGGTTTAGGGTTAGGGGTTAGGCTTTAGAGTTAGGGTTAGGGGTTAGGGTACTGTATGCTAGTAACAGCTAATGTAGCCTTCGGCTTCTAGGCCCAAGCAGAGTTGAAAAGCGGTCTACATTAAGCTCACTTTCTTTTAAGGCAGAAATCACACCAAGTTCATCGAGAAACGCGTTGCCAGCAAAACCATTGTTTTCTTACAGTTTCGCCTTCCGTGCATGTGCACTCTTCGATTGCATTGTTTTTTCCTAGCAGTTTTTAGAAATGCGTGAAAATGAAAATTCTCAGCTATTCACTGCCAGGTGTGGAGTCGCACCGCTTGTTAATGTCAAACATGTCCAAGGTGGCCAATCAAATCCAGCAAGAGATGGGCTTTGCTACCTGTGCTGCTTTTTCTTCTCTTTTGCTTCTGCTCTTCTGAATGGTAGAACAACATCCAGTCTAGTACAGCAATGGCTAATCATATTTGATCGCTTGCTTGTGCACACATTTAAAGTTGTTGTTTTAAGCCCCAACTGACAGCATTGTGACATCATTTAAGGTAGTGTATCAGGCTTTGCGCAAAAAAGATTTGTACTATTTTTTCCACATATGTAGTAGAACCATCTCCATGAGCTGTAAACGGACTTTGAGGTATTTTTGATCCGCCTGCCAGCCTTGTTTGCTTGCTACTTCACGTAAGCTTGTCAGCCTACACTCCATTAAAAGTCACTCAGCTGTACACGCTGCTCCAGTGTCTGCATTTGAGTCCTCCATCCTGCGCTGCGGGCTTGAATCCTGACACATTCATGTCCCACTCAGGTGTGTCACTTCTGTACTAGTGCCATCATCAGGTCAGCTCATTGTTTCTCCTCTTCCTTCTTATCTTCCTTATTTCTCTTTTCTGCCATCCCTCTTTTCTGTTCCTGCTCAGATTTCTCTTTCAGAATGTCACCGCCAGCCATTCTTCTTCACCTCTCCTATGCTTCAGTTTTGTTTTTTCCTTTTCTGGCTCTGTACCCTTGGCATGTCTCGCTCTCGGTTTATTTTGCTTATCCGTGCTGTCTCGTCAGAATCACCATCCAAATCGCTTTAATGCCAAAGACATGTGACACAAGCCAGGAATTAGCCCTGGTAGACTTGTGCCACGCTGTTCAACGGACCTCTCCGGGATCTCTCTGATTCCTCCTCTCGTCACACTGTTCTTCTTGTCTTTCCCCTTTCATTTTCTTTCATTTCCATGGTCCTCGATCTCCTGACTCTTTCCCCTTTACCACTTTACATTGTCTCCTTTCATTTACTTCACTTTGTCACACAGATGACCTTTTATTATGTCCCAGACTCTCTTTTTGGTTGTTCTCTTTTCCTCCACCTGTCTTTTGATTTCCTCTCTGTTTCTGTGTCTCAGGTGCATTGCTTGATATCTTCTGTTCTCTTTGTGTTGTTATCTTTCAGAGGTCAGTGCAGGGCTCCACTCTTATCTCGGGGCTGCAGTCTACCCATTATGGGGCTGTAGTGAGGTGTTCAACCCGCCAGTCTTGTAAAACTTTGCCTCCTAAACCTTTGGTTTTCCCAAAAGTGAAAGATAAAAAGGAATGTCACTTTTCACTTTCAAATGCTTCATTCCGAACACATGATGTCTGATGGCATTTTGGAGATCGCTTGAGACAACTGTCCTTTTCTTCTCTGGGCTGTGTCCTCACCTACCTTACCTACCTTATCTTACCTTGATGTCATTCTTCAATATTTTAAAAGCACATATGATCACACGTGTGTTCTTCAATCTTTGAGAATAAGTACAGCTCAAATACAAGATATCCAATGTTCAAATGGTATTGTTTGTAAGAATACTCTCTGATTTTATGCTCACAATACATCGCAGAAAAGTTGTGACAGTAGCATGTTTACCGCTGTATTACATCACCTTCCCTTTGAACAATACTCAGCAAGCGTTGAGGACCCGAGGACACTAATCGTTGAAGGTTTGAAAGTGAATTCTTGCTTGATGTCTGACATCGGTTGACATCATCATGACATCACGAGCTCAGCAGTCCGATCAGCGGACTCACTTGTTATATTTTGCACTTTATAATGCGCCACACATTTTCACTGGGATATGGGTCTGAACTGCAGGCAGTCTAGAACGTGCACTCTTTTACTCTTACTACGAAGCCACAAATGCCACCATGCTGCTGGGCATTGACTTGCTAGAATAAGCAACAACGTCATCTGGATGATTATTTCGTAGATTATGCTTTTGTCTTGTGGGATCCATGTAGTTGGAGCTTGTTCAAGACATAAAAATGAAATCTGACAGTGATTCTGACAGCTACCAATGCCATTGGGTGTTGGTGGCAAGGAGCAGAAAGGGAAATGTCAAAGAGATCAATCAGTATCTTAAAAAATATAGTACATGTCAGTTTTGCCACTCCATGTGTGGTGGTTAGAATAATAAGAGCAACAAAATCTTACTTACACATATGTTTACAGACTTCTGCTGATTCTCCCAAATGTATTTCCAAATACAGTGTTGGTTTATATCTTAGTTTTTTTCCTTCAAATTTGTGCTCAGTTTCTCTCTGTCATCACTCCCTCTATCCTCGTCTCTCACATACTCTTTCTCCTTCCCATCATTTTCTCACCTTTCTCCTTCACCTTCTTCCTCACCCTGTCTTTGTTCGGTTACCTACAGTGTCTGACTCTCATTTTAGTCTGCTGTCACTGTTCTCCCACCTCTTTTCTTCTTTTTATTTCTTATGCATTCACTCCTTGGTGATCCATTCATCCAGCATACAGCCACAGGTATTAATTTATATCAACATAATGACTCACCTCGAGTGCTCTTTCTTTCATTCTTTCTTTTTTTCTTTCTTTCTTTAATTTTCCTTCTTATTGTAGCCCTATTTCATGTTAATGATTTCTATAACTCATATAGCTACTTACCATTTCACCATCTCCCTTGTTTTTCAGTGTATGGCACTAGTTAAATCTGCACCAATGTGTTAATATTGTTCTCTAAGACTGGCAGGACATTATCATACTTGGACAGAAGCATTTTATTTACCTGATAATTCGGATGTCTATCAGTCAGGTGTTGAAAAACTCATGGATCCACACTGAGAAAAGGCAAGTGTGAAGTAATAAGATCAACATTTCATTTGAATGAGTGGGAATTCTAATAACTCCGTCAAAGTCAATCAAATCCAAGATGGCACATAACCTCTTCTTTGCTTACAGACTAGAATGCCGCTTTGTTGCAGTGGCAGCTCCGTCTTGCTGTTGGTGACCAGAAGCTCTATTGGAACAATGCTGATAAAAAAGGACATGTTCTGTTTCTATAATTCTTTCATGGCAAAAATTGTAGTCTTCAAGGGCAGAAACATTAAAATGGAGCTCTGAATGTGTAGCAATTTTCCTCAATTGCGTTGGTGTATTGTCAGAAACTAAACAGTTCTGAGAATAAGGCGACAAAAACACCAAACCAATCGATCCAAAGGATGCTGTCTCCTCAAAACTCTTCAACTCGTCATCAAATAAAAACACTGCAACAAAATTGGGCTTTCATTCGCGCTCCAACATCACAGAGCATGCACATGTTCTACTACATGTTCTTCTTTTTTAGAGAACAAAGTGTAACTAATCCTGTGTGTCCCATTGATTTCCTCTCTTAATTAGGAGCGAGGAAAAAAAATCACGAGCAGAAGACTTTAATTTGAAATCAGGTTTTCCTTGTGATAGTTCTGTGAAAGAGAAGAGAACCTAAATAATAAAGAAACTTTATTAAGTAAACAGAATTGTGATTAGCCAACTACGAAGTTTAGCACTGCTATGGACGATGAGCCAAACCTACTGTAGAATGGAGCACAGTGGAGAATAGTTTTAGGGAGCACAGAAAAGTATGTCCTGTATAGTGAGTGCTGAATGCGAGTGATGGCTTGTAGAGATCTGAGAGGTTGGCAGTCGGGAGACAAATGGTTTTGGCAGCAGTGTGTGTAATACAGGAGAACTTGTGGCTGTTGGAGACAGACAGCATGGCGTTATGGATGGATTATGCTTTTGTAAAGCAGTGACAGAAGGTGGTAGGCAACAGAGAGTGTTTGTGAAAGTCTTTGCTGGCAGAATTTGTGGATGCCAGCGGTGCGCGAGTGCGAGTTTATTGTCCTGTGTGACTGCAAGGTATTTGAAACTGTCAACCTGCTTGGATGCCTCACTGCTGATGGAAATGGGCATTCAGAGGCTCTGGCATTGGTGTTGGAGATGGGTCTGTGCTGTAAGGGTTACAGCACCCAGTGGATTCACACAGAGCCGTCAATTTTCATTAATCAACTAGTATCTGTAGGTTTTATGTAGATAATGTTTACATGACATGACAACTCAAGACACTGAGACAAGCATGGATGCACTAATGGATGTACCTGACTGCAGAAAAATGATAATCAATCTTGTCTTCTCTATGTGGGCTAATACCTCCTTTAGTTTTCTGTTGTCTGTCCAGGTACATTGGCAGTGCAGGTATCGGCATGTCTAACAAAGCCTTCAGGCGACTTTTCCAGAATGCAAAGTCACAACTAAGCAATATGCAAAGTTCTGCAGAGGTATATTGACATGCCCTACTTCATATTCAGGTATTTGAAAATAATCTCAGGAGGGTGCTGCTGAAGTCAGCCACTTTTTTTCTTCTTCTTATTTTAAAGATCTTTTTCAAGCTTCTTTTTTGACAGAGATAGCTGGAGAGTGATGGGGGAATGTGGGGAGAGAGAGAGAGAGAGAGAGAGAGAGAGATGGGGAACGACGTGCAGCAAAGGGCCGCAGGTCGGATTCGAACCCTGGACTGGTGCTCAGATGCTCTACCAACTGAGTTAGTCGACACCCCAAGTGAGCCACTCTTTTATTGGCGGGCTATGAGCTGCTGGAGTACAGAAGGAGGTGGTGATCGAGGTTGTTGCAAGACTCTTTGACAGTCATAAATACAGGGATGGTAGCACGTTATTTCCTCACTTTCCCCACTCTGATTTCCCCATCTTATTCTCAGTTTACAAATAGCAAACCTGGTCCACTACATTTGCCTTGTCGGCTCTATATTTTTTTTTGTTTTTTTTTATGTGCCTCCATTCCACTTGCTGGCTCTTGAAGGATCTCACTTCTTTTCTTTCCTTACTCGATGTACCGCCTCCTCCCCCTTCAGGGTCACTGCCATCCATCTAACAAGCAGCAGACATTTCCTGTCATGGCCGCCCTAGAGAGAGAGAGAGGGAGAAAGAGAGAGTACTTGTACATGGGCAGACAAGACACCCGGCCAGACTCCCCTCGGCAGCACGATGCGTGGAGGATGGCGATGATGGAGATGCGTGTTACGAGCGTGGCACTTGGGTGGTGTGTGTGTGAAAACTTGCGTAGGCGCTCTTGCGGTCCTTTAGGCTAGAATGTTGCATCTGTAAAATGACAAATCCCACTTATCACCTTAACAGAATCATTAAAAAAAGACCTGGAGGCCGTGGCTGCTACAGCGACAGAAAGATGGTGGTTAATGGAGATAGCACTTGAAAGTGTTTATACATCACCAAGGACGCATTCATGTGTGCACATATTTACATATTTAAATACGTTAGCCAAAGGTCGGTCTTAAAAAGACATTTCACCAGTGCTTCAGACTGTGCATGAGAAATATATCTGATCTTAATGGGGCAACAGGTCTACAGCATTGAGCATTTATTTTCTAGAGCACAATGAGCCGGCAGTTTAACATCTGGCGAGCAGATATTTTAACTACTCAATCTGTTGAACGAGGTTGAGGGGGAAAGCATGTAGAAAACAGGTGGCGAAAAGGGAAGATAAAGCTGTAAGTGTAAATAAAATATTTGCGCCGTGTCTTTGTCTGATGAATTGTTGTGCATATGGTTGCGCTGCTCAGTGAGTGTGGGACTGATACTGCCAAAGGCCTGACAGCCTGTCACAGTCAGGCTGTGTTTGAGTTATCTGGCTTCGCTAAACCCAGCAGATCCAAAATAAGTGATATCACACAGATGGCTGTCAACTGACTTTGGTAGCACTGGATTTATGATGTTCATACAGGAGCATCTCCCCCAGCAGGAGCAGTGTACCTGACACAACAAGTCAAAGGGCAACCGGGACAACAGCGACAATAAAACGATTGGAATACAGTGTCATCACTGCAATCATCGTCTCTTTGAACATTGAAAAAAACTTTGTAAGTGTATGACAACCTGGTCACGGCCGCTGTGTGGAAAAAAAATAAACAATTTAAAAATAGATTCTAATTTACAAGACAAAAAAGCTTAAATTCAGTGGCATACAATATGTGAATGGATGTATGAAGAGGTTGAAAAGCAGAAGGACAAAGAAACCAGACATAAGTGAAAGCTCTTCGAGTGTTTGGAAGTCTGGACGTCTGATGACAATAACACACGAGTGCACTAACTATTTATATGTCCACGGTATGATCCAATACAAACTTTCATTAAACATGACATGATAGTGGGGGAAAGGTCATAGGAAAATTGATTCTCAGCATTTTCAGCCCCTGACCCACGGTGTAAGACAAGTATAGCATGTTATCTTCAGAGACAGATTCATGGAACATGCGTTATGTTATTTTCCTGTGTGGAGACCGACTGGTGTCCATTTTGACCTTTGGGTGAAAGATGCTAATAGATGCGGTGCAGCATGACTCGCGATGTGAGATTTTGCAAACGAGACTGAAGATTACAAAGAAAACTGAACAAAGATAGATGCAACGAATGCTACAAGGCCTTGTATAATTGAATAAACGCCCACCGCCAAACTCAAAATATTTGATCAAATTAGTGGTGAGATTTCTTTTGCATCCAGTGGGGTTTTTACGGTAAACAGTACAAAGTCTGTGTAAAGTCAGAATAAATGTGTTCTGAGTTTGTCAGACCAAAGACGTGTTATTAACCACCTAGTTTGAATGATTAAAAATATCGACAGGTTTATGAAATTAGGTGTCACAATCAGGTAAAAATGAGCAGTATTCTTAGCTTCTTTTTTCTGCTGCTGTGTTTTAATGCTGTGTTTTAATATCAAAACAAAACAAAACAAAAAAAAAAACGGCACACACATAAACTTCAGATATTTTTCAAAAAAATAAATCCTCATTTCAGTAACATATTGTTCAAAGTTTTTTTCACAGCAACTATTTTCCAACATGTTCAATGTATTTTGAGTTAAGTCTTGGAACTGCCTTCACACGGTCTTTAATATTTTTCTTCACGAGCAGCTTGACTCAGCAGCTATCGCCGATAAATCTACTGGGTTCATGAGTGAGACGGCTTTCTGATGAAGCCTTGTATATGACAGTGTGATCACACCATGAGCAATCTGTGAAACCAGTGACATGATGTAAGTGTTTTCATTTTCCACAGTCAGAAAATGTGATGGTGTTTGGGAAAGTTAGGAGCAGCTGAACAGTGATGTAACCCAGCTGATAACATATGTAAATGAGTCTTTGACTTCAGGCCGAGTTTTCCTGGACTGGAGTGGACATAGCTGGGTTATGATTACTCTGTATTTTAGGGGAATGGTATGTTTCCATATCAGATGATGAAATTCTACTCAGGTGTTTTAAAGAATTCTTCTGGGGGGATTAAAAGTATATCATATATCATATATATTGTTAATTTGTTTCAGCACTGTCTTATTCAAGAACTGATTTTTCTCTTCCCCCATTCTTTTTACCAGTCTCAGCACTGTATGCATAATAGACTATTGTATTGTGATGTCAACTAATCTCTGCTAAATTACAATTGCATATCGATCTATGAGCAGATGAATCAATTTATGTAAATATAAATGCACAATAATATTAAACCAGATTAAAAACCATACATATACAAATTAATATAAAGCTAATGTAAAGCTGTAACATGCAGAGAATCCAGAGAAACAATGCAGGGCTGGGGGACACACACGTTCTCACCAGTGAAAGACTAAAAACAAATGGACTAAATACAAGGCAGCTAATTAGCTCATTAAACACAGGTGACACAGAAAACAGGCAGGAAAAAGACAAAGACAGAAAATAAAGTAAACACAAGACACCCAGGGAAGAACTTTTTCAAACAGGAAATACTAAACCAGAAACCCAAAACCATACGTCGCTGTTCCATCAATCACTGGCAAAAGTTGTACTGTACCTAGCACCCGAACCTAGTACTTTTTCTGCAAGCAGATACTGAAAGGTGGAGTTAAAACACTGCATCATTCATCATCCTCCACTGTTCAGCAGCTCCATGGCGTGTCACTGTAATGATCAGCTAAGAATCCCGCTTACACTGAGGGGTACCATTTGCAAAATAGAGAAAAGTTCCTGGTACAAAAGTGAGTCCAGTTAAGTTTTACCTTAGAGAGACAACTGACGCAGCATCTGGGACACGTCACAGCATCCTGATAAAAATAACACTTTTTTTTTAAAAGCCAGCTTTTTTTATTTTTACCATCTCTTGCCTGGTTTAAAAATAGAGCACCTCTCCACACACAGCTCCAACAAGGCAAAGTGAGCCTTTAACTCACACACTCGACATTGGACATTGGATGAAGATCGAGGATTCCAAATTCACCTTTAGTCATAAAACGGTGTCGAGATGAGTGAACTTACATTGTTGCTCCTGTGAGGGGGAACGGTGAAGTCAGCGACACCTCTTTCCTCAACACCTGTATGTCACAAAAGTCGTTCAACATGGCAGGATCCAACGAGGGCGTCATATCTCTTTTCCCCCCAAAAAAACATGGCTCAGCAAATCTGAGGCAGTGGCCATCTTAAAAGACAAAAAGATTGCGTAGCCTGATCGTTTCCAACCTTATAAAGCCTCCTTCTCTCCTCTGCCTCTCCATTCATTTTGTAAGTGACAATAAAATGCATTCTTTACTCCGGAATCTTTGGTTTTTGCAGCTCTTCTGGAAATCCCATTATTTTCTCCATGGGACGATAAGATGAAACTGACTAGAATTACCTTCACAGACTCTCGCTGGCAATTGAGTCGTTACACCAGATAAAATAATCTGTGTTTGTACAAATTGTACAAACATACCAAAATGAGAAAGAAAAGTGGGATGTAACAGCACTTATTCTCGTTTTTTTTTTTTTCTTTACATAAGATGCAAGATCTCAAAGAGGTTTTAGCCTCCATAAACTGCTTTTTCATGAATGAATTCTTCAGTTTTACTTCATTTACATTCCTATATCTGTATCACGTTTCAGGATTCAGAACAGATCAACAAGATAAAGCATAAATACGGTATGTTACACACAGAGGTAATAATGAACCTAATAGGAAATAGAAGGATCTTCATTCATCTCATGTTATCATATGCAGTTCATTAAGAAAATGACTAGTTACATTCCATAATGAGGGTACTGCCTGATTAGCGCATGACTAATCCATGACTCATCATCTAATGCATGAATAAATACATATCGTGAACTCCTGCGGCTTAATATTAATAAACGGCCAAATTACTGTTAGTTTTATGGGATTACTGAACATTGTCCATCATCCGTCACTGGCAGTTTATGGACCTGGAGACACAGTTCACTCATAAAAGTAATTACCTGTTATCATATTAGCTAGAAATGGAATTAAGTGGACAAAAGGCTTTCGGGGTATAACATTCAGTCAGCTTCTCTGCGGGGAAAACATGCTTCCCTTTTTTTTCAGGCACAAAGTATGATCAAAGCAGATACTAGAAATGTTTGCGAGTTAATATGAATTTAATATTTAATTTAATTGAGATTGTCCACCTCCTGCACGATGCTGTCTGCTTGCTGGGAGGCTGGAAACAGGCACAGTGTAAAGATATGCGGACAAAGGGGAGAAGGAGATAAAGGTTTATGGGGATAGACGGAGGCAGGAAAAGGGAAATGAGTGAGGGAAAGAATAGAGAGATGAGAAAAGAGAGGTCTAGTAAATTGGTGAGGAAGATCAGCCATCCAGATCTAATATGGACTGTGAGTCTCTGGGTTCACCAGGCACAGCCTATCACCTACAACATAACAAACACTGGATTATTGTTGTCTGTGGATATGTGCGAGCGTGTGTGTGTGTGTGTGTGTGTGTATTATCCCCTGGTGCTAAACAAGCTCACTGCCTGCCAGGCTTTCCACAGACTTTCCACTGTGCGGCAGATGGAGAGCTTGAGAAACTTTGAAGTTATATGTTTTTAACAGGTTTCTGTATCTTATAGCAAAATTGCAGCAAAAGTAAGAAATTAATACCCCGTAACCTCCCAAAAGTCCCGACTATTACACAGTCATACCCAGTGATCCCTTATTGCTGAACGGCTCCATACGGCTTGCAACGGCCAAATTAACAACTGACATTTCAACACAGACTTTAATATTGTAATAAATTGTAATAAATGAATATAAAAAGTAACAGAAAATGGAGCAAAAAAAAAAAAAAAGTCTGCGTTCTTGCAGGATTTCCACAGTATTGTCCTCTCCTTTTGTCCCAGCCTGTGCAATTTCACAGCTACAATTTCCTGATACCTTTAAGGCTGAGCAGCCTTCACAAGATGTATAGTCTTGTAGTCTGAAGTAATCTCTAAAGAAGCAGAAATCATTCCTCTCAACGTTGCCAAAGGATGCATAACCTCCACCTTCTTTTTCCTGCTGGTTGTAAGAGAGAGAGAGGAGTACATGGAGATAAAGGGTGTGTTTGTGTGTGTGTGTGTGTGTGCTGGCATCAGGAGGGGAAAAAAGCAAGATGTGGAAATGCACAAAGAAACACTTTCCACGGAGGAGACACACATGTTTACACGGGAGAGGACAAGAACAAAGAAAAGCACCCAAACATTCCTTTTTATCCATCAGTAACTTTAATGGTCTTTCTCCATTCCTCTCCCTCTCCCCCCTTCTTTCTGTCAGATTTCATCAGCTGGCCCTTCCCACAGCTGCTCTCTTGCTTTCAGATTACACTACTCCCTAAAGGCCAGGCCCTCCTCTATCAACTTCCTCTGTTTCTCCCCGACTCTCATCTGTTCTCTGCCCTCATGGGGTCTTCCGTCTGTCCTGTCATCTCAGGCCCCCATCTCTTCTTTCTTTCCTCCTTCCTCCAATGACCAAACCCATAACATAGCCCATCGCACTTTCTGCTCAAGAAAGAAAGAAGTCCAAACATAACTTTTCCATATGCTGACACTGCATTAGCTAATAATTAATAATTATTTTTTATTTGTTTTGTTTTGAATTCACTGCCAGTCATAACCCTTTTACCTACCCCAAAATACTCATGCCAATAGTTTTTGACTCATTTGAAGTTGGCTCATAAAGAGGATGTGCTCAGTTGTGAAAGTGGATTATGATGATACACACCGAAACACACAAATGAATAAAAACTGCCGTACCCCATCATCTCTGTTCTCTTTGCCTGCCACCCAGTCTTAACTAAATTTTTCATCAGTTGTATTTTTTTTTTTTTTTATGTAATTTGATCTTTCCTGCTGTGCTTAGAAGTCTTTATCTTCCGTGGTCCCTTCTGCTTTGCTACACTCTTATCAGTTTCTTTCTCTGCTTTTCCATCCTGCCCCCTTACCTCCTCCTTCCCGCTTCTTTCCACTCTTCTCTGTCCTTTTCCATCTTGCATGAGAAAAAAAAACAGCCCAAGAGATGGAAAAAAGTGCAGAGAGAAGGACAGAGATAAATTGGCAGAGGGGGAGTGAGAGGGAGAGAGACAGTACAATAGAAAGGGAGAGAGAGAGAGTTTCCATTTGGTGTCTCATTTAACCTAGTGGTGTATTCTTGCTGGCTCAGCCCTTAGGACCTGTTAATGACCAGTATTAATGAAACTCCCTATCTTCATTACACACACACACACACACACACACGCACGCACGTACACACATGCACAGATGATGTATACATGCATGGATAAAAACACATCTGTGTGTCTTTCTCTCAAAAACACACACAAATACACGGTTCAAGAGCACCGCAGGCTCTAAGTATTATCGAACACGATGATTGCAGGTAGGACAAGACCTAAAGCTTATGAGAGTAATGGGAGTAAGTACAAAGCAAGAGTGTGTGTATGTGTGCACTGTTCCCATTGTTTTTAATATTTTTGTTATTTATTTATGTAAAATTGTGATTATTAAAAAAGGTGACGATACAATTGAATGAAAAAAGTGGAAATCACATTTTTTATTTTCCACCCAGACAGTATTTATAATAAAAAATAAAAAAAAATAGTCTAAATGCCACCATTTTGCCTTGCCATCAGACGGCCCTTTCCAGTGGAAAACTGAAGAGATTATATCGATCTACACACAATTAAGGCCACCAGAATTCATTAGCAAAAGCAGTAATTTTACCTTGATGCACCCAAGGGTTGCTGTTTTTGTCAGAGGTCTGATGGCTTTGGAGAAGATGATAAACACTTTTGTTTCCAGCTGGGAAGTGTTGCCTGTCTAGCAAGATGAAGCGTTGAAGCATCTTTTTTCTGCTGGCTAAAATATATTTTGTTGCTGCCCCATCCACGGCAGTGTGATGCATGTTTCTGTGCTAGATGTCCTGTCTATTTCTCCAGATGTGCTGATGTTGTCTAACGTAAGTAATACTTTGACTATGAGTAGCATGCTGCTTACAACCCTTACAACTAACCCGTTAATGTAACCGTGCAGGACATTTGCACCTGAACAGTTCTAAAGGGTGTCTGTATTCGGATGCGTTTCTAAACATGCATACATATAGTATGTGTGTGTGTGTATGTGTGTGTACATGTAAAACGTTGTTTTAGCTCCAAGGTTTGACAGCACTGGTGCCCCAAGGAAAAGAAATCCTCTGTTCTCTTCTGTAATGGGGACCGCAGGGAGTGGACAAGAAGGAGGAAAACAGAGGGGGCAAGGGAGAAGCTAGGGATTCTGGGAACACAAATTAATCGAAGACAGAGTGAGACAATGATAGAAAGATAGAGAGTAGGAGGATGATGGATTGAAGAGTCACAGAGCGAAAGAGGGAGGGCCGGGAAGAGAAAAAAGAGGGAGAGAGAGAGAGAGTCATGAATCTCAGATAGCAATAAGTAAACTAGAATCCTGCTTAGCGCTGGTTACATGTTTGACCAACCCTGTCACCTACAAATTACTCACCTACAGTACTCTGCTTGAATGATTTATGTTCAGTGCCAACGGTCAGTGCCAATGCAGGAAGCAGAGTGACATTTATGCAGTGAACAGGAACGGATGTGGAGTCCACGTTGGGGAATCTAAAAATGTGCTTTGGCATTTGCTTCTGACACCCGTGGTCTTGTCCAATATCAGTAATCTGGTATGTTTCTGACATGTTTTTAATGTAACCATAACTTTAGTTTGAACACAGATACTGTAGGAACCATCAGGACCATCAGGATACAGTTATGCCTATTGTAGGTCCCTTAGAGGTATAATAGGCAAAGCAAATTGAGAGAAAAGGGTAAAGGGGTGCTGGTCATAGAGAGAGAAGAGAAGAAAGTATAGGAAGGGTGTTTTAAAGCATAGGGAAAGAATGAAATAAGAGCAAAGCACTAACACACAGGCAGCAGGCAAATGGAAAAAGAAGACTGAAGTAATGAGAGAATATGGCCAGAAGCAGGAAATGGAAGGAGAGACTTAGAGTGGTTGACGGAGAGGAAAAGGAAAGGTTTAGACATACAGAGACCTGGATAATTAGCCTGGGAGGCCCAAGAGCCTTCTCTTAAATCACCATACTATGCCTTATTAGCTCAATACAGCTCCCTTTAGATCCCTGCAGCACAGACACACAGCTCATATCCTACCGCTCACATACAAAGTAGAGCTCTGAAGCGCAATTTGCCGCCTCTGCCTATAGACTGGAGACCACTGGACCAGTGAATCCTGCGGTTCCTGCACACACTTTGAGTTTTAGACCTCTGAATCACCAGTCTATGAAGTTTTCAGTCTTTACAAGTATATTTTTTTATTATTATTTTGTCTTTTCTGAAAAAATCTTTGTGGAGACTCATTAAATATATTTTAAAAGAGTCTAAGTAAATGAAGAGAAGGTTTAATCCATCAGAGAGAGATTCATATTTTATGAAAAATGTGAATCACTTAACTCTGAAGAAAGCTGTACCTTTTTTAATTAATATTTCACTGATCTTTTGGACGCAAGCCTCAGGCAAAATCTACAGAATTTAAGAGGCTTGTGGCTGTTGCGGTAGTTATGCCATATGACAGATATTGTAGTGAGCATTCAGTTATGTCCTGGTTGCAATTATAGAATATATATGAAAAATGTTTAAATTTTATTCTTGATGGGCGCACATAGAAGTCCTTACAGCTTTAATGCCAGAGAGTTGGTATACTAGGAGCCATGCTTAGTCTTTTTACCAGAATTTATATACCAAATGTGAACGCCATTTACCCTGTTTGCTGCAAATGAATGCATCTAGTTAAATGTGTCGGTCTGCAGGTATGTAGGAAGGTAGGAATGCATGTTGGGAATGCAAACAGAATTGGTCGTAGAATAATGAGAGGGAAGCATCTCATTCTGTTTCCTGTGTCGATAAACCCCTTTCTAAATGACTGTCGAAACAACAAGGTGCCCAAAATAATTCAACCAAGTGAGAAAATCCCATAAGTTATAAAGCTTCAGAGAAAACCAGGCAACCATTTCCTGCCTTTGGAGCATAAAAAATTGAATTATGTATACAAACAGGCAGTGGCCCTTAATGAGTATGCTTCCAAATTACATCTGTGGATGTGCCTAGAATAACCTTTTTAAGAGATTCCATTTAATGGTAGAAGGCGCATGCAGTATACTGCAGGCACCACAAAGGAAAGTTGCCATTTCAAATCCCAAACAAGATGGGGGCCAATTATAAAGTGAAAGTTAATGAGACACATTCCATTCTCCTTACACTGCTAATTGTCCCTGTGGAGTGTTGCAGTGTCCAACAGAAGACTGAGAGTTGCACTTTCAGGCTCCCAATCGGGAGTAAGGGTAACTTTTCTATTTTCTTCTTAGACGCTCATAATGTCATCTTGATGTTTAGCTTCCCTGTAATCCATTGAAACCTGACAAAAAGCCATGTGGTTATTCTACATACTTTAACCTTGCATGGTTAATCACTTCCCTGAAACCTCTGAATCCCATTTCCCATGAGCAGATTTCTATAAGCCTATAGAGTGATGTTTCTTTTAACACGGGCATTAACAAATGAAAGAAAATGCACCAGCGATCAGCTGACAGACCACTTACCAAGCTATAGGAGCGTTGAAAGATACATTAGCGATAAAGTACAGCACCGAGCCACAGAAACAGTGTAAATATATGTAAATGTATTTGCCAGAAGATCTTAAAAAGAGAGTAGGCACCTGTAGCTGTAAACATTTTCAGATTGCAGATTGTAACTGCACATTAGAGATGTGCATTATGGTAATTATTGAAAATATTAAATATGTTGACTACAGGCAGAAACATTATTTGCAATCTGAAGAGTCTGTGTTTCTTTCATTTGGATTCCCAGTAACTGTGACTCTTGTAACGGGTAATCTTTTGGGCTTTCTAGTCTAAATCAGATCTGTTCCGAACATGAGATGCATGAGGAAATGTGCTCATTTTTTAGAATGTTCAGTGATGATGTGGCTGTTGATACAAAAGAGAAAGCCTGGCTTCATGAATGACTCAGTAGGATTAATGTCAGAGGTACAGCAATGCCTGCTGCTGTGTAGGAACCAGAGCACCTGGAGAAAACCCACAAAACTTGATGTTATTTTACTCTTCCTCCTCCTCCTTCTTCTTTGGTTTCCACGACCCCTGAAAGTGATGCGCTCTCTTCCAGACAGAAAGCGGTTCTGCTGTCCTCTGTGGAAGATTTCCCTCAACACCTTGCTGGGATTCGAGGGCCGGTGCAGGACTGATGGTCTCCTGCTGCTTGCACGGCATTTCCTCTGGAACATGTGGCTCTGCATTACAGATGGATTCATGCTGCTTGTTGGACTCATCCTCACAGTCGTCATCATGGCCAATGATGTTTTTTTGGAGCCCCTCTCTCAGCCTTGAGCTCAGTGGAGAGCTTTAGGTTGAGTGAGACGCAGCTCTGAACTTTTCAACTCATCCAGCCTTCTCCTCCTCAAAGGCATTTTGGCGCAGGATAGCGATCTTCTCCGCTTCCTTCTCAGCCCTCAAGTTGTGAAGGGCTGAGTCTGCACGAGACTTGCTTTGGTCAGGCTCATGCTGGAGGGTGTTGGCCTTTTGTATCACCATGATGACATCTGTTTCATACTTCTTGTTGATCTTGCACTGTGAAGTGCAGATCTTGTCCAAATCTTGCTTGAGGATCTTGTTCTTCTCCCTTTCTGCATCAAGCTGAACAGAGAACATTTCCTGGCTCGGCTTGTGTGCCTCTTGCAGATCCCGATAAGCTGTTTGCAACACTATCTTCTGCTCGAGTTCCCTCTCGAGGTCAGACCTAAGGGTGTCAGCCTGATGTCTGACATCAATTACATCAGTTTGATATTTCAGGCTGACCTCATTGAGTGACAAAGTCGCCTTGTCCGGTTGAGTCTTATTCTTCTCTCTCTCTTCCTGGAGTGCAGCGACAGCTTTATCCAAGTCAAGATCCCGCTGAAGTGGATCAGCCTGCTGTTTGATTTTAGGAAGGTCGTCTCCATACCTTGCAAGTCACCTCTGGACATATATGAACTAGGTTGCAAATTAATTGCTTCACTCCCTTGTGTCAGTTCTGTCAACGTTTACTAGTTTTCCATGCTGCTAGTCTATCTCCATGGGTTGTTGAGTATCTGAGTGGTACTCCAGTAATTTAGTACTCCAATTCCACAAAGTGTCGTCAAAATTGTTCCAACGGTTAGAACGATTTTCTGACTTTTATTACGGTACCCTCTATGACAAGTAAGCTGGACTTTATGTGTAAAAATGGTGGCATTCCCTTACATGATAAACGATAAATTATCCAATTTAATCAGGTATAAATAATCTGGTATCCTGGCCATTTACCCAGTAAACCTCTCTCAGGTAAAGTGAAGGCAGGCTGTTCCGTTTCGTATCTTGGCCTTTTTAAAGCCTGATTTCTGCATCTAGTTTCTGAGCGTACTCTGTGAAAACAGATGTCAACGTCTTTATAAAATCTATTTTCATTTACACTCACTGGGTGAAAGTCTACAAAGCAGTGGGTAGGGCCAAAGGACTGACTGGCACTATGGAAACTCAGTGCCAGCGTCAGAGTTGCTATGGCAGCACAGCACCTCTGTGACCTTGTTCAATGGGTCTTTGAGTCACGAACAGCAGAAATCCGTGTGTGCATTTGTGAGCACACGTGTGTGCATATTTCTAAATTTCTAAATGCAAATATTGGTGGCAAAGGTGAATACGGGAGACTTTAACACATATCCATTCATGAGGTCATTAAGCTTCCTTTGTTTTACTTAATTTAACCAGGTGAAAGTCCCATTGCGATTGAAAACACATCATGGAAAACCTGGCCAAGAAAGCAGCATAAAAACAGTGTTTTGACAATAAATTCAATACAGACAACATAAACAGGGCAAGAAAACAGTTCAATAGAAGCAGAAGTGGACAAACAGATTTACAGACTTCTGTTATCCGTTTGTGGCAGAATGCGTCCACTCAGCAGGTTCTGAATCATCCCAAATCAGCTTTCGTTGCTTTGTGATCTGATGGCTGAGACCACATCCTTATCTGAGCACAGTACAGAGTAAATCAAGATTACTGTGTGTGTCTCTAGCTCTGCATGACAATGTGTCTTTGATATCAGTCTGTCCTATAAGTAGCTGTATAGTTTGCACGCGCTTGTGTGTGTGTGTGTGTGTGTGTGTGTGTGTGTCCACGTTTATTTTTAAATGTCTATGAGCTCATTTTCATTCCCCTTGTGCTGCACCTGCCATATGCCTGATTACCTTCCAATCTCCTTTGTATGTCAGGCCGACACACACAGAAACACACACGCACACTTCATTTCTCTATACTGTATATATGGCTTTCTCTCTCCGCTTCCTATCTTTTATATCTCACATTTTTTCCCCTCTTTTTCTCCCTTTCCCATCACTTCGCTGCACTCCCTCTTTTTCTCTCTTCATTTCTGTCTCAGCTTACTTCTCCCTTCCTCGCTCCCCGTGCTCGCCCGCTCGCTGTCCCTCCTTTTATCTTTCTCCCTTCCCCACTAAAAATCATCCTCTCGCAGTCTGGCAAGAAATACGGATGTATACGTGTAATGAGAAAGTTTAAGTCCCTCAAAGAGGATTGTACCATAGTGTGTGCAAAGCTAATCTTTCACAGTGTGAATGTGTGCTTGTCAGCGTATGTGTCTATGTGTATTTTTCAGTCTGAGCGCATTTGCATGTTTTTTTCTTGAGGAATATGTGTCTGTTTTTGCATTTGCTGTTGTTATGTTTGCGTTCCAGCTGTTTCATTCAAAATCTGGCAATTGTTTAATTTCTGTAACATAAGTGAAATCTCATCTGTGTTTGATTTGGTCCAACAGAAACAATTGCTTTATATTTTTTTCTATTAGTTATTAGTTCACATACTGTATATTGGTCATTTGTCAGACAGATTATGGATGATTTATGTTACTGTGCTTCATGCTGTTGTTCTTTTGTGGTGTTTGTACCAGTTGGATGTGAGAAGAAATGAGGTGAAGCATCACTGGATTATTTCCATAGAAGGTGTTTCTAAACATTATTCATTAATATTTTATTAGCTGTAGTGGGAGCCATCATTCATAGTTCTCACTGTGTATCAATTAGATGACAATTCTGTCGCTTATATATTTCCTGTCTCTCCTGGTCACAATGGTAGCTGTTTCCTGGGGGAACCTGTTGTGTTCCCAGGCCCGATGGGATTTGCAATTCGTCTAGCATGTTCTGGGTCTGCCATGAGGTCTCTTTACAGAGAATAGACTCCTTTTGATCGCCACAACCCCACTTGTATTTGTGATCTTATTCATTGAGTCAATACTCTGCTTTCACGGCTAGTGGTGTGGTTTTACCAGAGTACTTCCCAACAGTGTGGTACAACTCACAGTGGGTGCTGCACCAAATTCTCTTCTTAATCTATTTGTTGATCTTTTTCATTCAATCTACCCTAAATTGTTCAAAACCATCCAAGTATGTGCTGGAGGTTTTGGGTCCCCTGATGCCTGATGACAAATCAAAGAAGTAAACCCATGAAGTTTGAAATAACTGAATGTTCAGTGTGCATGGATTCAACTTTTCCCAGTTTCAGTCCCTATGTTAAAGCATAAAATTAAAAACTAACCTCTTAACACATTTCATTATTTATACACAGGCATATTTCAGAAGTATTTGTTGCATCTCTTGACAGGATATTATGTTTCTGAACCCTGCACGCCTCATAATTGATTCCTTATAATGTCAGCAGCGAAGGTACTTAAGCAGATTCTGTTGTAGCCTCATTGTAAGCCGCTCTACAGTCTCAGCAGCTTCAGATAATGACTAAAATGTAAATGCAACCCAAATGTAATCAGAAGCTGTTTGCTCAGATTGAATTGAAAGAGGCAATTTATCAATGACATACTGTTTTCTGTTTTGTTTCTACCTGTGGTTTGGGAGGTTCCCTTGATTTCATGATTGGTTTCGGCATATAGTTTTAAACAGAGATGAGAAACAAAAGACGGATAAACAAGAAACAATGATATAATTCTTGCATCAGTGTTAGGCACTTGAAAGGAAATGTCAGCCATCCGTCAACCAAATGTCAAACACCCTTTGCTCAAGCTAGAAATCAGACAACAAATCAAACTCATTTCTGAAGGCACTGGGATGTGAAATCAGATGAAAAAAATATTATATAATATCGATATTTTATGAGGTTAGGGTTACTATGGTGGCTTCTTCATGTGTTTTCCCCACATCTTTATGATTTTATATTTGAACTTTTAAAAAAGTACAAAAATGCGATGAAACATCAAAGGTCCAGTATATACGATTTAGGGGGCTCAATTTAGGGCATGCATGTATGCACTATGGCAACTGTTATGTTTTGTTACTTGAGAATAAGCCTTATATCTACAAACACAGCAAGTCCTCTTCCATGGAATTTATGATGTTAAACCACAATGTTTCTACAGTATCCACAGACAAACTAAACACTGGCTCTAGAATTTAATTTCTCCACAAAGTACACAAATCCACATACCAAACTGTCTATGTACCATATACCATGGTCATCCATTGTAATCCATGTGCATGTACAGGTACATCTAGAGAGAGTAACTGTAATCATCATACTTTCATACTTTTTAACTCACCCTATTACAACAGAAACAACAACAACGAAAAATAAATAAATAAACAAATAAAAAAATCTAGATATCAGGAGCAAAGAAGTCCACATAGGAATGAAGTCTAGGTGTATGAATACGTCAAGGAAACATCAGATTTTAACATGAGAGATGACGTTCTGTAGGTTGTGTAGTGTTTGTTCTGACATATTTTCTTCCTTGGCATACTGTCATTTTTTTTCTCTAGGAGTGGCGTGCAGTTATGCCTTTGTTGTCAGTTTCAGTGTTAGACAAAACTTGTGATAAACCTGAGAACACAATGTACTGTTGTGTGTTGGAATATCATATCAGATCTCACAGAAAATACTGGAAATTTATGCAAAGAAAAAAATCTGGAAGGCGTATTGCTCCTTGGAACAACTGTGTTTGAAAACTGCACTTTTTAAACTGCACAATTTATTTTCCATAACCGATGTTTAAGTTTGCACCAATGAAGCACCAAGGGATTAAAACCTTTGCTCAGTGGCACTTTAATCACAACTCTAAAAAGTGAGAAATGAGTTAGCTCCCCATTTATCACCATAAACATCCCCTAACCACTGACGAATCAAAACAGTGCCCTTTAGAGTAACACCAGCCACGTAATTATTATTCTCTCCCTCATTGTTCTCTTCCCTCTGGTATTCCTTGTTGAGTTTGTGAGCTGTTGCTTCCCAAAGACTTCCAATTACCACCCGTCCAAATAAATTAAAAGTCATCTGTCGTGCCAAACAGCCAATTAGTGAGACTGGAAGCTCTGACCCAATCAAAGAGCACTGACCCCGAGAGCATCGGGGTCGTGACAGAAGATGACTTGAGGCCTGTGGAGAGGTCAATACTCCTTCGGGCTCCCAGGTTGCCTTTTGAGAATTACTTTATAATAATGTAGACTTTAAATGTATAGCTACAGAGTGCCTAGTTAATGTGTATGTGTGGAAATGCATGCATAAAGGTCAGGACTAAAGAAGATATACTATAATATCTCCCATGGGGTGCATATACACTTTTAATGCTAGTGTGTTGTTGTAATTTTCATCCACTAAAAAAAGTAGTTTTTAAACTGGAGGCCATGGAAAAAAACACAACAATGGAGACAGATTGAACGCAAAAATAAACTTTTATTTCATTAACTCAGACAATGGAAGAAAACTGAAACAGAACTAAACAAAGGAAAAGATGAGGTGTGTTCATCAGTGACGTCAGTAGCCAGGGTGCGTGTATGCAAGAGTGTAACGTATAGGGTGTGCGAGATGTTGCGAGAATTAAAGAAACAAAGCCATGTGGCAGAGAACAGAGAGACAGACAAGTCAGAGAGGCGTGGTTAACGTAGCTGATAGTCGGCCCAGGTAATTCCAACCTCGATGAAGCTGCATTAAAACACAAAAGGGTAAAGAACCAGGTGACTGTCACAATAACAGTGTTTCAATAAATATAAAGGTGCTCGTTTTTGAAATAGATCAAACTTATGTATCTCAATATTGAATCATCTGAAAGTTATTTTTTTTTCCTTTTATCTCTTTATCACTCTCTCTCTGCCTCATTTTCTTCCACATTTCCATATCTTCTCATCACTTTGCTCAAAGAAATCATTTTCCTAAAAGTAAGTTTTGTTACCAGGCAACCAGGCCACTCCACACTGTGTGTGCACATGTTTATGGATGTGTTCATGAGCCAAGGCTCATGAATTTAGTTTGTTAAGAGTTTGAATACATGCATCAGGACACGCACGAAGCCTGAACGTATATGCGTGTGCTTGAAGGGTGGTGTCCTTATGATTTGCGTTGCCCCATTGGCAGCTCAGCAGAGGTAATGACTCACTCAGAGAGATGGAAGACTAGCTGTGCTTCTCTGGACTGAAAGTGGAACTCCGATTAGACTGATTTTTAATAGAACTGTGGCTACTAACTATGCTGGATGAGAGAGCAATAAAGGAGGAGATAGACAATATATGAAAGACACAGATACTGTGACAGAAAGTTAAATGTAGTTTTATTTAAGTGTTGTTTGTGTGCCTTTGATGCTCTATCTTTGTGAAGACCAAGTTGGCAAGCGAGTTGCAAGTTTTAAAAACGAGGTCAGTTATTGTGTGTGCATTCTCATGGTTATCCATTTGGTTAAAGATCAATCTATATATATATATATATATATATATATATATATATATATATATGGCCAATTTGTTACATCCCTTTTGCTTTCCACACAGACTGTTTATGCAACCAAAACCTGCTCGAATATGACTGGTTAATATGACTACAAAGAGAACCTCAAAACACTTCTACTGCCAGAATCTTGGTCCCTTGCCTGCAGATTCTGCATTTAAATGCAAATAGCGGTTTATAGAGATTAGCTAAAGACCAACCTGAAGCTGTTGACTATTTTTAATGGTCTTAATGCAATCTAGAACTTCTGTGTGCTTTTCCATCTCAAACAGAGAATATGCTACCTTTTTTAAAAAAAAAAAAAAAAAAAAAGTAATGTTCCCTAAGGCAACATCAGTTTAGCTAGATGCCAGTCAAATATACTGTCAGCTGCTGTTCGGGATGAGCTGGATTGCAGTGGCAGCGTTTTTAGCCAGGTATAAAACTGGTCTCTTGACATCCAAGAGCATATCTTGAGTGGATTCTGGTTCTCCACTATCCTCTTATGAAAATCCCTTTGCTCCTGACACATTCCTTTCTCATAGATAGCTTCCCGTGAGGTCACCCTTTTATTTAGGGTCAGGGTTAGGTTAGACTTTTAGCTTTTTTAGCTTTAGCAATAGAGGATTGCGGGACACATTTCACACAGTGCCACCTGGAAAGTCATTCATAGTGGTCAGAAGTAGTTGATGAATGGAAAAAGAGACCTCACGCCCATGGCTCATTTCTCACTTCCGCACAGCTGACCAATCACACCGTGAAATTCCTCCGTGTGTCAGATTGTAGGTTTTAGAAAGTCACAGAGACAGGCACGGTCCCTTCAATCCGATGCCAGAAAGGTGTGGAGAGAGAGGGTTTCTGAAGCTGTTTGACCATCTGACAGGCACTTCTGAAGAAGAAGCACATGACAGCATGGTGGAGCATTGGGCTAGGTGCTCCATTATGTACGAATCAAAATCCCAGTAGTAATCCTATAATAATATAGTCCTATATTAATCCTATAATAATACACATGTAGACGTACAGTACAATTTCTGTCAGAAGAGGTGGCTCCAAAGAGAAAGATGAAACAGAACCAGAAACAAGAAAAAGTTAAGTGTCAGCAGAAGCACCTCTGCTGGTTATGCATGATCAGATTGGCTGAATTCTGAATTTTCATTGAGTAAATGTGTGTCTGCATGTGTACTTACTTACCATCTCCTGACTTTGCAAGAGACTCAAGCAGCAACGATAAATTGCTGATTCGAAACTGGCTAAATGTGGTACAGACATTCAAAGTGGGGGTTGGCAGGCCTCTTGCTCCTGCTCTCTCCTTTTCTCCCTAAACTCTTCTCCTTCATTTTTTTTATTTCTATCTATCTATCTGCTATCTGTTTCAAATTATGAAACTACATTTTGAATGGCCTCATTTTCCTCTTCTTGTCTCCGAGCATTTATCCTTCTATCTTTCTGATCCCCTAATTCTCCTTTGGACATTTTTGTCATCCTTTTATCTTTTTCTATTTTTCACAATCATTTGCTCTTTTCTCATAATTTTTTTCCTCACTTTGCCTCAATCCCTGTCTTCCTCCTCTTGAGATGCTTGCTCTATTCTCATTACCTCTCCTTCTTCCATCCCTCTATCCCACACAACTGATATTTTCCTCCTCTTGTAACATATGGCTTGAGGTCTCCCAGCCGGCTCCCTCTGGACATGGAGTCGTGCTAGTCGTGTTGTGGACGGAGGGAGAAGGAGTGTAAAGAAAAAAAAAATGAAGGGAGGTGGGCGGGGCTGCGAGGGGGGGGGGGGTCAATCACGACTAAGGAGGGGATGGGGCGAGATGAGGCTGGGAGGGATAGAGAGGAGGGTGGGAGGTGGAGTCCTATTGGTTCTTGAGAAAATAGAGGCGGAGGTAGAGTAGAGAAGAGAAGACAGGAGATCGGAGAGATATGAAGTGGTGGAAGAGAAAGGAGAGGAGTTGGAGGTGAAAGGAAGGGCACGTGAAGAGAAGACACAGGAAAGAAGAAAGCTTTAAAGATTTAAAGAATAGAAGTAGAAGGAAAGAGGAGAGGGTGGAAGAAATCTGTGGAGTAAGTAGTGGAGCTGAGGGAAGCAAAGATTGAGTCAAAACATGGATGGATTGAGCTGGACAGGTTCTGGCATATTACTGACACAAATACACATCGCTTTCAACTGTCTCACTGACCATCGATCGACCCATTAGCGATTGTTTCACTGGGTCACTGGTTGCTGTTAGATCTAACAGATCCTTGCATCTCACTCGTATATGCTTCCCTCACCCTTCCCCTCGCTCAATCATATGTTCAGTTTATGGTTTAGAGCCAAATTACTCATCTACCGTCTACACACAGGCCTTATTAACCTGGGTGTCCTCTGCTTTGAAGGTGTGGGATGAGCTGTGTCATTGTCTTACACACAGTCTGGTATAAAAAAAAATCCAGCTAAATGCTGAATTTCTATTTGGATCATCATCACATAACCAAAAAGTATCCACTCAATACTTCCTGTTGTCCTGTTTTTACTTATACAATATGAGTTACAAAGTGTGTAATGTAAAAAGTGCCAATTTTGCTCTATCTTTACTTATTACGGTGCTTATAGTCATGTTTGTTTACAGAGGCTCAAAGTGAAAGGGATCCAGACCTGGCTCAAAATAAACCCGAGGATACGATTCCAAAATCATAAGAACCACCAACACTGAGAACAGCATGATGTGACACCAATTAATGAGAAGGTGCAGTTGAAGAGAGTAGCAACGCGTCATTCTTCCTGCTATTCACACTCTCTGTATTTACTCAAAAAAAAAAAAAAAAAAACACATTGTGTGTGTGACGATAATGATGCACCCTGTGGTCAGCACTGATGGTGAGTCTGCATGGATCCACATAAAGACATGCTACATATATTGTCACACATATCCTAGACTTGCAGGGACACAATTGGACACAAAACTAACAAGACTGAATGGAATTTAGACTTGGTCCAATTCAGGTCTTGGTTACTACAAGAGAAACCAAGAGAGGACCACCGAAGATTTAAATTATTCAGCACCATGACCCTCTCAAGCGCAACATGTCAGAGGAAATGTTTCAGCTTTGTTTTGATTTTCTTTAGTGTTCTCTTGATATAAGTGCCAGATTCTTTCAGTTGTGGCCAACTTGGCATGAACTGGAAAAACCTTCGAAACCTTCGAAATCAGATGTTGCATAGTTGTATTAATCCCTTAGCAATCATTTCATACTATCTTCAGCAGTTGGAATTTACTCATAAAATGGTATTTGCTGACATGGATTTGGTGTCCTTAAAGGTTTGTCTACTCAATACAACCTGTACTCAGTTTTTGTATCTTCCTAGACTCTCTTGTGACTCCACTGGCTTACTGTCCCATGTCCAATTTTTCACTAAAGCTTTGCTGCCATTAATTACAGAGACTATAATCAGAGTGTTTATGGGGCCAAGGTGTTGGTTGTAACACTGATCCAGGCAGTGACAGATGGTGGCAGGTTAAAGAGTCGGTTTGCATCTCACACCAGCCAGCCTTTTTTATAGACTTTCCGTCTGAAAATGGCTGCCATTACACAGTGCATCGTGGGCCAATTCACCCAAAGCGCCAAAGACATCTGTTCCTACAAAAGAACACATATTGCTGGTGTCCCAGGCAAACTATGTAGCCGCAAGGTTTTGGGTGGCAGAGTTAAGATGTGGGATTGTAACTGGTGTGGCTGCCTGAGAAAATCTGGCTGGGCATCTGTAAACCACTGAGATGCCCTTTAGGAGGCAGTGAACATCATTTACTCCAAATAAGCTGTTCATTACAGTATATTAAAGCCTATATGGTTATACACAGCAGATGACATTGTCTTTAACTTGAAATGAGGATTATTTATTACAGTTTGTATTCAAAAGTATATGATTTAACTATGTTTATCTGTTGTCTAACCAAAAAATACCCATAATATTTCTGATGTTTGAAACTCATGCCTACACTCTAATTGGTTTTCTTCTCCATTATCGTGTGAATTTTCCATTTCTGGGCATGTGAGGCTCCCATAAGACAATGTCTGTAATATATTTTAGTAAATAAAGCTGGTGTAATGAGTTTTATGATTTTATACCACTGAAACATATCTGGGACATACATTCTCACTCTGTACCTGAAAGTACCACTATTGGCAGGACTTGTTGTGTATGCATGGTACTGTTGCTGCACATGCATTTACTAAACAGTGTAAAACGGATGGTGGATGGTTCCCCTGTGTGGTGTGGGTTAGATAAATTGAATAATCATTGTTTTAGAGCAGCAATGGCCTCATATGGATCCTCCATCCGCAGATGATGTACGTGTGTTAAGTGTCTTCTTAACAATGTAGATTGCTGTTACGCAGGCAAATGCAACTGTTGATGAGCTGCTCTGGGTTTTATTACTATTGGCCATCTATTGTTAAGTTTAAGTGTCTATTTGTCAGCCTGGGGAAACCTGGTAGTTGTCATTGACCTCTGACCTGCCTGCGAATAGCTTTCCAATGATTTCAATCAATGTGAACCAACAAACAGATGGTACACCATCTAAGGTCTGAGAGAACTTCATAACCTTGCTTTGGCTTCATCTGCTAGAAGAGCAATTTGTTTAAGACCCACTGGAATGCTGGTTTCCTATCCTACAATGATTGTAGCTGATGTTAATTTAGTTCTCTTGGAATGCCAGGTGTAAATCAGCCTCTGATTAGATGCTATAATGAAAACCAGCAGGTATCTGGGTCCCTGAAGTGCAGGATGAACATCCTCTGGCCAAGAGCTGCGAGGATGTAGATCAAAAATGAAGGAGACACATAATACAGTATAAAGAGAAAAAGAGGGGACAGAGAGAGAAGTCCTAGCAGTGTTCTTTTGAAAAACAGTTTAATCATACCAGGCTGTAAAACACATTTTCTAAATTAGAAATTAGGGGAGCTTTATTTCAAAATAAATATATTATCTTCTTCTTTATGTTAGAGCTCATTTTAAATCACCAATAAAACCCCAAACCAGCCTGAGTCTTATTCCCAGGTTGTCAAATACATGTTTCGTCATGCCCCTTGCCATTACATTAAAGTCTGGTGCATCTCATGCAGAGGCTAAAGGGTACACTGTGCATCTGTACAAGATATAATGAGCTTCAGCCACCTCTATCAGGCAACGTGGCATGAAGTGCAGGTGAATCCATGATCTTTCTCAAACCTTGCCTGTGGAGAGATGTTTTAAAAAAGACACGATTTTTAAAAAGGTGTGCATTAAAGACCGTCTGAGGTTTCGCAATGTCATTCACTATCAACGTTCCTCTCTGGCAATAGAGTTGACCTGTGGACTTCATGAATAACGGGCCTTAAAAAAAGGTTTTTAACCTCAATCTGAACCCTGGAAACAGATTCGGTAAAGCAGCTTTCTCCCTTTAACTGATTCCCTCTTTCAATTAAGAAATGCAAACATGAGAATGCGAGAAAGCGGAAAGGAGGGGAGAGTCGAGGAGGAAGAGAATTTCGACAGCGATTAAGGCAGGGAAATAACAGAGATGTTTAGCTCTGTACTCGGCATTGCATTTTTTAATCTATTGAGGCTTCAAATAGAAATTATCTTAATGCCTCTCAAATTGACTCAGAATGAGACCAAGAGAGGCAAATGAAGACAGAGGAGGGTGGGAAAGCAATATTTAATAGAGAGAGAAGATAAGAGAAAAGGAACTGAGGTGATCTGATCAGACACGGAGACAAGAAAGGATTCTATATTGATTTTAGTTTAATTCCTTTACTAGTCATATGTTAATCTCTTTCTGTATTTGAATATCATCTTGTAATACTTGGTTAATATAGGTTCTTCTCCTGCCATGTCTATATAGCAGAACAGAATGAAATAAAACCCAGTGCAGACACAGACACGGATCTACACACACTCCAAGGCACACTCATGGAGGTTAAAATTATACTTCAGTCAGCCTATTTCCTTATTTCAATCTATCGTGTACTCTAGCCGTACCTCTTATCAAACATTTTCTTCAATACAGCCAAGTGGATTGAGTCAAATTGAGCTGATGGAGAAAGAGAGCTGGAGGCAATGTGAGAGGAAAAACAAGATGCCATGAAGTGGAGAAATGGGTGAGAAACAGAGAAATGTGTGGAGAAGAGTGATTAAAAAGAACGAGCAGGAAAATGTCGTTAATGAGTGACAGGCAAGTGAGAGATATTGAGAAACATACGAGAGAGCGAGGGAGAGCGAGATGATGGCAGAGGTATACATGGAGGGAAAGCTGTTCTGTCAGATATGATCAAAAGGCTCTTCATGTGAAGGGCTTGAAGGGAGAGTCATGCAGCAAGATGCAACATCCACTGCAAAGGGAGAAAGCAAAATGGAGGGAACACGAAAAAAAAAAATCCAGCTTAAAACACCGTTTTAAAAAGCTCCTTGCTCGGCCTGCTTGCCCTCAGATTGTTACCCTATAATCTCCCCATCTCAATCACTTTCTGTCTCTTCCTCTAGTCCTTTCTTGTCACCATCTTCCCTCACCTCAGTCTCAGAAGATTATTATTATTTTTTTCCATCTGTAGCCAACCAAGATGCTCGTCACTCTTCACTCTTCACTTTGCTCTGCTCTACAGGGGGATGAAAATTAATTCCAATTCCCATTAGAAAAACAAGCTTTCGGATGGTAATCAAGATAAATCTGGGCTGGGGCGACACTATCGGTGGAGAATCTTGATTGTTCACTGAACACTTAGGAGCCAGGAGAATGTTTGAAAATAGAGATGAGGCGCTCCCAAACTTCTTATCTTGTTTCTGTGTGAAAAGTGGAAAGAAGCATCCACCTGTGACGATAGTTGCGGATTACAGGGACAGAATCCTAATGGGACAAATTACACAGACGAGTGATAAGACGGCATTACTGATACAGGAGAGATCCAAGACATTCACAATTCACAAAAAAATAAAGAATGAATAAATAAATCATAATAATAATAAAGTTTTGCTTACAGTTTGTTTTATACAGCCCAAATATGTATATACGATTTCCAGTTGCAAGTGGGTGTTGTGCAAGTGACTTCAATCAAATTACAAATTATTAGTTCTTTGTCATTGATATACATTTACACTGTGTCTTGTTCCTGTACTATAGGTTAAAAGAACAACTAAAACTACATTGTCAGTGAGTCAAAGTCTTTGAATTGAACTAACAAATTTATTGTATTATTTATTGGCAGGAATGGTATACAATATTCATTACTATGTTTCCAATAGTGTATAATCACCTGATAATAAGAATTGTTTGTTTGTTGTCAGTAGCTTAGAACAGACAAACCGAACTGATCTAGATATGACCTTTTGTTTTTAATGTGAATTTGCCAACCAGAGTTTTTCCTACATGCCTAGAAGGAGAGGGTGAGATGTGGGAGGGTATCTATCTTTATGGGTATATATATGGGTATATATCTTTATTTATCTTTTGTTACTTCTGGAATTTCAACAGCATTTCAGAGACAATTCATTGAACCAGATGCAAACTACACACTGACATATAGATGTTAAATGATTTAGTGTGATGTAACGTGTGCTTATCTGCTACTGGTACATTTGGCATTTTGCTTTCTTACCACTCAAGCCGTCTGTTAGGTTGACACAATCATTTTGTGTGTAAAATTTAGACTGATAGAGGGAATCCTCTGCCCACAGTCCCAGCACTGTGCCACTCTGTTTCTGTGGAGCGTAGCCATTAACACAAGGTCTGTAAACAAAGGTCACATGGACTCACAAGTCACTCATTTATTGGACAGAGGTTTGTTAACCTGTCATCCTGCCTGCTTTGACATTTTCACAGTGAGGGGGAGTCAAATTCAATCTAATTCCTTTTCTTGTAACTCAAGCTAAGCATGATTGACTTACAGTACTTCCTCAGGATGAGAACACACAGGAAAAGAGATGAAAGTCAGCAGCAGTCCAGACTTTAGATTACCCTCAGTTGACTCTGAGCATGGAGATTTGTTTGCTATCTGATGTCGGCATTAACTTCCTTTTATTGAAAAATCACTGTGCTTGATTTGATAAGAACCATGACTCTATAACACTGTTTTAAGATAGAGTCCTCTGTTTCAAGATATGGCCCAGATGAAGGTACTAAAGGCGACCATATGGCAAGAGAATTTAACTAAACCTCAAACATTTTCAACAGTTAAGGAGATCCCAAAGCAGTCTCAAAGTTTTCAATCAACATGAAAACCCTTTCCCGTAAAACTAAATTTCTGCAATACCCATATATGTTGGAGCTCCCCAGTGCAACCGTAGCTTTCTATCATTTGCTAATAAGCAGGTCGACTGGAGTTAAGGAAAGGGAAGACAGATTGTGCTTTATGGATTCTGCTTTAAAGTTTGCCAGATGGTATTCAACCTGTGGACAGCTGGGCAGTGGCCCAGAGTACAGTAATAAAGATGCTCAATTTAACAACTTGTACTTCCTCGTCGTTATTCCAAATAAACTACTGTTGCTGCTTGCATAAACATTAAATTAATTGTGCTCTATACAGCAGTGGAAAGCCTCTCCTTGAAGTTTTGACCAACTTTCAAAACTGGGTTTTACATGCAAAATTGATATTTGTATGCAAATAGTATTAAGAGTATTAAGAGTACCATTTGACTAATTGGGTTCTTTTAAAGAGGAAAGTTGGACCATGACTGATGGGAGGTTTAGCACCTATAAGTCATGAACTTTTCTGGCCGGCCATTTCAACTGCCTCCTCAGATAACCCCAACAGAGGATGGCTGACAGTCAGCCATCCATCTTCCACCCGTATATCTGCAGTCCTCCTCCCTTCCAATCTATACAGAAGGCAGAAAACGTACATCACTGTGCAGTATGTGACCATAAAGTCTAAAGTCAAACTTTTAAGTTCTTAGTTTTGTGATGAATGACCAGGCCACACTTTTGTAGAGACTGTCTCAGTATTTATATGTCTAAAGTTAAGACCCATTTATTCTGCGCTGTCTGTAATATATTCCAATCTCACCGACTATTTTTATTTTCTTTTTTGCTGCAGGTGCACATTATTTGCTTTGCTGGAGGGTCAGCTCAGGTGTTACCAAATGCTGATGTTTGTGTGCACACAGGTAAGCTCATATACATACATATCTTATATATAAGAGAGAAAATAAAGGAGGCAACAAGTAATACAAAGAGACATCCAAGCTTTACCTGGAACTTTCACAATCAAAACAGTGTTTAAAAATGAATATGAAATATGAAATGTCACATTTTTACATCAAAACAAGTAAGTTAGCTGATAGGCCTGAAGTGAGTCCCTCATATGCAGGATCTGATCCATACGTGGAAGCCGTGCCAAGCCCGAGTCGTGATTGTAGCTGGAGCCGGGAAAGCTCCGACATGCCAAACACTGGATGTCACACAGCATTACATTAGATGCGTTGTTGGAAGAAAATTAAAATTCAGCAGACAAAAAGTAAGCAACTCATAATAAGCAGGGAGTCCTTCTTCCAAGACAGGATGTACAACACTGGTGTTTGAAAGTCAAATATTTTACCAGCTGGCAAGGTACTCACTGATTCCGGGAATTAATCAACAAACCTATCAAACCCCCACTGACATCATATTTGCTGTGTGCTGTGGGGGAGTAACAATCATGCTAATATCAAGTGGTTAAAGTGGGATTTGGGCAGTGAGGTGTATAATTATCCAGAACAAATTTCGTGATACTACAGAGCAGCATCAGCTTTTAGTTTATAGCGATGAAGGCGCCTTTGCAACAGCATGCCGCATACCAGATAACATCACATAACACACTTGGCATGGCACGCTCAGTGTGCAATATATATCAAATGTTTTATTGAACGTTTGATATATATCATGTGTCATTGTGATATAATATACTATAATGATCCCCGTTCAGTTAGTCATATTTACACAGGCAGGGCTTACAGAGTTATGTAGATCTCTTGTGTGGTGTTGATTTCCGATAAGAGAAGAATCGTGGGCTTGATTTTCTGTCACAAATGCAATCAATGAGTGTTGCTTTTTGCCGATTGCCACCGTTTATCTAAAAAGGTGGCGCATCATTTTGCTGACAAGAAATATGGACCTCTCCATCATCTTCAAAACACACGCTGCATATAAGGGGAAGTCATAATCATGCATCTAGCAGCAGCATCTAAAGTATATTCCACCTTAGATGGCTGAAATGTCTGCTGCCTGGTAATTACTCATACAATCACCAACATTAGTAGGTTTGGGTTCAAGCACCTGAAACATTTGACTCAAATGCCAACTACAACAAATGCCTACAATATTCTTAATTTCTGTTAATAACAGTAATCTACTGTATAATACTAAGATCTGAAAATAGAAACCCTGGTAGGCTTCCTGATTGCTGAACAAGTGGACAGGTGTAAGAAATCTAATTTTCCAGAATAATGGAAAAATGGAACTGGATGTAGATAGACAGCATGTCTATACGGGGGACATAGTTAAAGCAGAACATCAGCAGCGCTGTCAGTGTCAGTGTCGCATAAGATGCATTCAGGAGCATTACTCCGGGGTGGTGACTTGCATTTTGGCAGTGCCAAAATGCACAATCGCTGATTTAGTCGGGCAAACGGGAAACTCTAAAAAAAAGAAAAATACACATTTACGTGCAGAAAGCTCGAGTAAAAAAAACAGCAAACTGTTGGTGAACACAGCTGGTGCGGACAGCTGGATTGATTAAAATAGAAGCAGGCAAAACAAAACACGCTTCGACACGCCTTAAAAAGGCTGGTCACATCTTAAATCCATTAACTAAAGTCGCCTAATTCTCATTTGGACAATGAGCACGATTTTTAATTTGGTACTGGCCCTTACCACTTTGGAGACTTGTGGCTTTCCTCAGATTCCCCAGTACGTTGCTCATCCATCTGTTCTCTCCTCCAGCCAATTTACAGCTTTTCTTTCCCCTTCACTCTTCTCTGATTTCCATTACTCGATCCACCCTCCTCTCTCGCTGCCATGCTCCCTGCACGTCCTTTTCTCATTTATTTATTTTTTTCTCCCCAATCTCCTATTAATTTTTTGCCACACCATATCTCTCCGGCACACGCTGTTTTTAATGTCTTCTCATGTTTTCTAACTTTTTAGTCTCAAAGATGCTTCCCTTTATTCTTTCTTCTGTAGTCTTGCCATTCTCTTCCCCTGTCTGCGTTTAATGCCCTCTCCTCACTTACTTTTATAGTGTGAATGTATCCAACAGGACTCCTTGGTCAATGGAGTGGTGAGGGCTGTCGCATTCACAGCTGCTGAGACAAAGAAAGATGGAGAAGAGAGGAAAGATTTGACACACAATGTGAACAGTAGTTAGGGAGAAGGAAAGAGCAAAGCCGGCTCCTGAGCTCGATGAGCAGGCGGCGGGACAAGCAGAAGATGTGTATCTGCGTGTTGAGAAGATAAATGGAACAACAAAGTAATACAAAGTCATTTAATTTTTACATCAAAAGAAGGATGTAGCTGTTAACGGAAATTGGCTTCTGAGGCCTCTTATTTTGAAATATTTCATAATAGTTTAAGTTTATTGTAGCAATGTCACAAATATTTTTCAATACCAAGATCCAGTTTTTCTTCATTAAAGAGCTGCTGTACACAGTGGATCTTTCCAATAAGATTACTGAAGGAACTGAGGTATATTTGACAGACAAAAAACCCTGCGTGAAGAAAATACAGCCTGCTTCATTATACCAAACAAAAAACTCATTGTTACAATGAGTTACATCTTCCACAAACCCAGATTCCATCCAAGAAAAGTGTAGTAGTTTATTATTTTTTAGTTGTTAGAAATGTGATGTTGTGAAACACTTCCTGTGAGAAATTCCTAACAAAAACTAATCTGCTGTTTCTTGGCACAAAGAAACACGGAACTGAATGCAGAAAATAAGTAAATGTAATCCACTCAATATGTGCAGAAATGCAGGAACATGAAGATCACAGAAAAAAAAAGAAGAAAACTTGGACCAGCAGCATTGCATTTCAAGGTTGGCGCTCTCCCTTGGACAGCCAAGTATCAAACAAACAAACAAACAAAAAAACAGGAAGTGATGCAATAAATACATCATACCATAAAAATTGTGACTGCGGAAGACTTTTGAGTGTTGGCTATCTTACACAATATGACATAACATTAAACATTATTAACATAATTTGTAAGACACCTAATACCTAATAACCTAATAGTAACCCACTGGGAAAATAAATGAATAAATACTGTTAAGAACCAATTTAAAAGCCGGTCATTGTCCAGTAGCTTAGACAAATGTTCAATGAAAGACAATGAAAACCTGAAACCTCAGAACCTCAGTGTACAGTTTTATTGAAGTAGCAGACATCGAGTAGTTTTGAAATGAGCAAAATTTATACAAGTAAATGATGAACAATTTTTTGGAAAAGCTGGCATGCAACTTGTACAGATGAAATAGCCACCAGTGTAATAAGCACACATGAAGGAAGTGCCAAGCTGTCCCCTAAATCCATTTCCGTTTGGTCAGAGTTGATTTGAGCAGCACATTTTCCCCAGAGAGGCAGGGATGGGTGGACACAGAGGAGGAAGGGAAGACAGGGAACGATGACTTGCCAAGTATCTGATGGTAGCTCGGGGAATCAAAGCAAATGAGCAAAAGGAAGCGAGAAGATGTGATGAGGACTGAAGCTTTCCAGATGTACGGGGAAATGGAAAAAGGGATTGAAAGATGCGAGAGACTGGTCTAGGGAGCGAAGAGACGGGCAATCAAAAAGCTGACAGACCCTGGCACATAATGAAACCAGTCCTGGGCTGGCCAGACTCAGCTGCGGTTGGGCAGAGAGAGGTGGTGGGTAGATGTAAAGCTCTTCAAAGTGAGGGGGAAGTACGAGAGCATCAAAAGTCAAAATGTTAATGAGTCTATCAATTAGCATTTCCTTTGAACTTACAGCAGGCCATGTTAAACTGAATAGTACGTTGTCTGAGCATAAATAGATTTCGCAGTGCACCATTTAACAATACAGTCTCTGCAAACCAATAAAGAAAGAAGAGAGTTTGTCGGCAAAGTTCATTTTCATAAAGAGAATTACAGGCAAATAAAGTGGCCGTGAAGATTTATCGCTGAAGTACTTTTTTACAATGCAGGTTCTACTTTGTCTTATTAATTATATATCGCCTAATAAAAAGCAGAGTTCTTCAAAATGACTTTTGCCACGGAATGGTTTTAGCTAGTTTTAACATTGGAGCATTAAGTGCTTCCAATTACTGAATTTGTTCTTGAAGGAAGCTATTAAAATAGCATTCTCATCAACTCACCATGAGGCTTTAAGTTTGAAACTGCCCATTACAGAGGGACCATGCCCATTCCAGGAAGCGGCTCCTGCAACAGACAACGATCAATCCACGTGAAAGTGTCCTTGAGCAGAAACAGAAACAGAGAAACAAAAAAATAATCAAACTGCAGTTAATGCTAGCAGCTAGCAGTTAATGTAACGTAGCTGAAAGTCTCTAAACCTGCAGTTCTACGTAGAAAGCACACCGTGATAAGATCGATCTACCAGCTTTACAACATGATGATAAAAAGGGTGAGGCATTAACATGGCAGCTGGGGATAAAGGAAGGGAAGCGAGAATAAGGAGGGAGAGAAGCAAAGCGTCTGTAGGAGGGGGGTCCTCTCATCGTTGGGGGAAAATTTATACAGTCTATAGTGTGCAACGTCCGAACCACGCGGAGCAGAGAGGGGAGGGTAGATGGAGATTAGAGAGGGGAAGATGAAGGAGATGCAATGAAATGAGGGTGCGAGGGGAGGGATGGTCGCGAAAAGTCAAGAAAGAGTCGAGCCGTGAAAGATTTATGGCCGCAATGAGGCATGAAGCCACGGTAGAGGAGGAAGGGAGAGAGAGAGAGAGAGAGAGAGAGGCTAAGGATGCCTGGAAAGAGTCAGAGATGGAGAACAAACGTGAGGGACACAGAAGGCGAGGCAGAGAGGATAAAGGGATGACAAGAGAGCCGAGGAGCAAGAACCGAGGGGGATTTGAGGAGTGTGTGAAGTAAAAAGCTGCTGAAGAGTGTTGCAGGGTTACATAATGCGGCCCTACTCCTTTCTTATCAGGGGGATTGTAGGCAATTCAGGAAATTAGGCATATTAACAGTGTGTTTTCACCTGCCACAGGGAGGAAGATAGAATATTTTTTTAAGTCACATGTTGCGCACGAGTACTCAGATTGGAGTTTTCTATGCACCATCTCAGTGAGAACACCACTTCCACTGCTTGTGTGACTGGAGAATTAAGAAACCGCCTCCCATAAAGCAAAAGATTGAATTTGTCAGATTGAATTTTTTTGTACAGTAAAATAATCCCACCAAGAAAAAAAAAATTCTCACTCCCGACTCATTAGACACTTCAAAATATGATGCTGCAGGTCTGTCTGACTGTCATGCTTAGACCAAGCAGCATCCTGGGATGACCTCTGGTCCTGGGAAATGAAGCCAATGTGGAAGTGCTAAAAACTGTAATAGCTCAAGCAGCTACTCGAGACAGGATGGAAGCGACTCAATCTCCGTAAGATATAAACATGCTTACATTAGTATGTAACTAGCTAACTAGCTAAATGCCAGCATTTCACAATGTTGAAATCTTGTACTGTCTTGGATATTGCACATTTATTCTTGCTTACTTGAGGAGCCCTGCGCATTCAGAAATAATGCTCCCTACAGCATCATATTTTGAAGCATGGGTGCACTGTCCAAGCTGCAGTGTCTGATGAGATGGCAGTGAGAACATGGTGACCCTTCATACGGTCAGTGACATCTACCAGAGGTATACTTTATTAGAGTCTCTCATATACTGTAAGTCAAGCCACCCTGAAGCCACAGAGATATTACACAGATATTTTCGTAATCACGGTGTCAATGTTAGTGTGTGTAATTAGAGAGTCAGGAGACTCTTTGGCTGGTACTTATTATTTTCAGCTGTGTTTGGAATTGACATCTAAGAATCGTTCAGAGGCCAGGTGATGGTCCGTGATTGTAAAATAAAGAATGCAATTTTGTCTGTCAGTAATAGTATGATTTAGGTCTGCTGCCATCCCTGCTACGTTTCCTTTTTTTTTGTAAATTATATATTACATTTTACAAAATAACACTCCCCCTGCATGTGGATCTCTATTTTCAGTTCATCACACATAGTTCATATTAATATTAATAATAGGTCCATTCTTAAAGGTGTTTTCACATACCTTTTTTTTTTTTTTTTACACGTCTGGACTGTCACTGTGCTTGACTGACATCCCCTTCACCTGTTCAGTTGAAGCAGGACGTGTGATGCTTGAATACTGTATACCAATTTCACAGGAGAAGTTTTGGCATGTCTCTGTACAAAAAAAAAAAAAAATCAACACTGTGACTGCGTCCTATTGCAGGCAGTTTACACAGAAGACATTTCAACATGCCACATTAGAGAAAAAAAGCACATAATAGATTAATTACGCTTAAATTCCATTTAGCTGCTTCATTTTCTGGGTCCTGGTATCGTGCATTCTGGGTGATTGTTACAGTGCTGCGCCTTGCTGGGTGACTTGAATTAAATGGGACCATCGTTAACGCTATTAGTAACACCTGTGCTTCTTCTACTATGATAAGTCCACATGCCTTCAGTGCCGATTGTGTAGAATTTCTCACGCCTATGGCTTTCTGAGCCGTCGTTAATTGAATTGGTTTTGCTATGACAAGTCGACACACCTGTTGTGAAAAGTGTGTTTATACGCATATTCTCGTGAAATTGGTGGTGTTAGACGCTGGAGTGGTGGTTGTTACCAGTTTTCTTTGCAGGAAAAGGACACAAAGTGGAAAGACCAATACATTTTGCTTTTCGGTCAGCAAAGCAGGATCGTTTAACCGTCATGAACAAGGTTGGGGGTGGGGGTGGGGGTGAATGTGTAAATGGCTAAGATGAGGAGAATGACATACAGTATAGGCTGGTCATAGTCAGATGACTGGTGGAGATGTGGAAAGAGAGGCTGAGGTTGCAGGTATAGTGTGTTTGGTTTGATGTAGACGACAAGGCAGTGTGAATGAAGCCACTTGATTCAGGAAGGAATGGAAGGAAGAAAAGATTAAACAAGCACACAGGCTACATGGGTAATGTAAAATGAATCGCTAATAAAAAAAAAAAAAATATGTTAAAGATAATGCGATGTAAGGAGGGAATTCATTATTTCTAGTCATGCATAAGTGAAGGTACAAAGTATATAAATCAACAGTGACGGTCCTTGCAGTCCAGCCAAAGAGCAAAAGACAGCACACAGACTGCACAAGCCAATGCTAATGCATCAAACTAAACACGAGGCTACAGCCGCACTCACAAGATCACAGCATTTAACTTTAACTGGCGACTTAACAGAAAGCAAAAGGCACACGGGGAATTGACACAGACCTGTGGTGATAACCAGACTCATATTCTGTTCTTTACCGGTGGCATTCAGGAAATCCACTGAATGAGTGATGGAAGAGACAAAGCATTGTGGACTGGCTCGTGTAAGTGTCTCTGAGGACTGCACTTTATAGGACCAGCAGCTCTTAATCAGAGCTAATATAGTGCAGGTGTGTCGCCTCTGCACTTGGAGCTGGGGCCACTGCCGGCTAAGACAGAGGGCAGCTGAGACGGAGCTGAATACTCTCAAGATGGTTTGTAATTGGTCAGTGGTGCAAATCCCCGTGTCACGCTTCACCGAGCTTCAGCTCTCACTGAGCATGTTTACTCCACCGAACATGGCACCTCCATTTAAATGAACGGATTCCAAAATGTTGCCGGTGTCAATGCTGTCCTTCAGCTTGGACAGCTTAGATAATTTATCTGTCTTAGTGAGTGCGGTGATGTAACTGAAACGGACACCTGTGTGGGTGTGAGGGGTCTTTAACTGTAGCTATTATCATTTCAGCCAGAAGATGCTTCCTTTTGAATGAACAAATGCATTTATCGACGTGCGTGCAATAGAGATGAGAATGTAAGTCTAGCATAGGAAACTGCCCTGATGAGGTCTAGACAATGTGGTGGCAGAGGAGCGAAGAGTGTTCAACATATTGATGCGATGAAGAGTGGACCGATGAATTCAACCTTGGCAGTGGATATAATGTCCTGGAAGTAAACGGGTTGGGGAATGGTTACGACAATTTTGCACTAAAATAAGAGGGAGGAACAAACTTAAGAGTTTTCTGGCAAAGTCTGGTTGGTTTAACTAAATTAAAGAGTAAACACCCATACTTAACTGATTAATAAGAAGTGGTGAGAGAGAATTGAGAGTGGACGAGGTATAAATATAGTCTTTCTGGTTGAACTCGCATTAGGCATCGTTTACAACATATTAGCACCAGTTTGAACAACGAAGCCTTGACATGAATGGCGATATTTTATCATTCATTAAAATGAAAACATTTCTAAACATGAAAGCCGCTTGAGGGTTGAATTCAATTAAATCATAGCCCGATAATGGACATCAAGTAATAGAATTCCCCAACTGTAGGTACTCAGCTCATAATGAATACCATACATAATGACATTCATGCATAAATACAGTGGAAGCAGGTCCAGAGAAAACAGCATCCGCGCTGGTAAACAGCTTGTAGAAACTTACCCGGTCTCACTTTAGTCGAAGTGGTGCTTGTGTGGCATGACGAGGCGTCATACAAATATGAGCACGTTGTGAGTGTGTGGTAACTATCCTAATCAGATTCTGAGATGCGAAAAAAAAAAAAAAAATTACAAAACACTTGGAGAGTTGAATATTTTATGTGACAGCTGTGACAGTTAAGGATAAACTGAATGTGATGTTTTGATGTTGGTCTGATTATGCTGTAAGAAAAGATTATGTTTTTCAAACAGTCTGCTTGTAATTCAACATAATGGACCTAAAGTATGCAGGCTGTTTGTTGTGCAAGTGTGTGTGTGTATGTGTGTGATTGGTTTCATGCGTGTGGGTGACAAAATCGAGAAGACACTTTTGTATGCCACCATGCCTGGCCAGACATTGAATAAATTGGTGGAAAGTGGCCTTTGTGTGTGTTTATGTGTGAGCACGAGTGTGTGAGTGTATCGCGTGGGCTGTTGTTTACTTGATATTCCAACATGTGACTGCAGCTGTAAGTGAAACAGTAAGCTGCTGCTGTGAAATTTCTGTGGGGGGTTCTTCAAGTTCCTTCCCCTCCTCCTCCCTGCTATAAATCTCCCTCCCGTGCGCACATATTGCACTCTCCCACAAACAATATGGTTGCCTGTAATATCTTCCTGCTATATATGGATGTATTCCATTTCCTTGATAGCGGTGCCTAATATTCATTGCATATATTGTTGTTATATGTGATGCCGGAGCCTTTGTTATTCCTGTTATCCCTTCCACACAAGTTGTTCATCTGGAGAGGACTTGAGGCAGGAAATTCCCACCCCCCTGTTCTCCACGAGAGCTTCTGTGCCTCCTCTCTGTAGCTCATTTACATCTTCAACTCATGGACTATTTATATAAATGATATCTGCTCACTGCATGCGTCAACAGAAGTGCCACATGTCAGATATTGTTATCTCTGTGCAATACACAAAAACACAGTACTATTTATCCCTGCCAAATACAAGTTCCATCTTTATACATAATATCATATTATAATGTTTAGCATATGCCATAAGAGGAGACCCCACAGGGATATAAATAAGGGTTGCATGACTGAGAAGGTGGCAGAAGCCTCATATATGGAGGATTCGTAACAATCACAGGTTTAGAAAGCAATAAAATGCTTTGAATATGAAGCAGCTGCCGGGGATTGTTTGCCTCTCACGAGATTTCATGAAGTTTTTTACACTAAGGGATCACTTAAGGTTAACTTTATATATGTGCACCTGTATAACATGCATGTACTGTAACTTCAATGTGATGAGTGATCGTGTAGACAACAGCAACGAGACACAACACACGATATTAAGTGATCCCCTCCACGCTGCAAAAAAGAACCACGAAAAGCTAACAGAGCCTGTTTCACGGGCAGTGATTATGCCATTAGATCATTTCTTATCTGAGGTAATTTGGATGAATGTAGTGTATTAGAGTTAAAACGGGTGAGATAAAAAAAACAGGTAAAAAAGTGAACTGTAACTCGTGAGGGTGAATATTCATAGCAGGTGTAATATGACCATGACTTCATGGGTACTTGACCTCCTGCTCTGGCACTAGAAGACATCCGCATCTCAATGTACATTGGAATTTCATCCAGTTTAGTTTCTTTTCTTTGTAGTCTAAACAAAATAAAGCTAAAAAAGACTCCCAGCCAGTTTGAAAAAAAAAACAAAAGCCAGCCAGTGTAGTTTTTCAGGTAAGTTCGGGCAGTGTACGTTTATTTTCTACATTTGCTCTTTATTTCACTCATTCGTCATTTCTAACGTTTGTTGTGTCCTCCCCTTTGTTTGGAAGTGTTTTGGTATGAGCTTTCTACCATTCATGACTTATTTTTGTGTTCGAGGTGAGATGTCTTAGTGAAGCCCGAAGGAGCGTTTGTTTTTTTTATGTTTGTTTTATCACTTTTATAAAAGGTAAATATACTTCAGTCTAAATTCAAAGGATGGTGGAGCCTTAAGGGTGACAGCACCAGAGCAGGGGCATTGTGGGAGAGGTACGACAGTAATGTAGTCAGCGAAATGAGAAATAGCTTAATAAAAAGCAAGGAGAGAGAAAGAGCAGGAGGTGGAGAGAGAGAGAGAGAGAGAGAGAAGGAAACTTGGCAGGTTCTGCAGTCTATGCATCAGTAACCAGAGGGGAATGCAGTGCTATTGATTAGTCTATTACAATATCAATCAACCACACTGCTAATTTACTAATGACACCTTTACTATTGGATAACACCATGAGGGGAGGGCACTGCTGCTTCACTCTGACTGGAGCCCATCTCTGTCAGTTAAAGTCAGAATTTGGGTGACGCATTGTACAGATACAGAGAGGCAGGACCAGAGACCTTCAGCATCGTTTGCTTATAGCGAACCATGTCAAAATGTTTTGTCTGTGGCTGTGTTTCGAGACCTACTGACCAAAGTGCTGGATTGAAAAGATCAGTCATGAGAAGAACACATCCCTAGAGAGAGAGAGAGAGATAAATCACAATACCAGGAGCAAGTTCCACCAGATAGATGGTCAGAAAAATGCCAATATATCGTATCTGGGGGTGTTGAATGGGGATGGTCAGTTTAGGCTGTGGTGGTGGAAGCAGTGGACTGCAGTGGACAGTCCAGTGATGAGACTCATCATCTGTTCAGCAGTTAACCTGAAAAAAAAATGACTGAAACTGGGTGCTACCGAGATGGAGTTCACAGACAAAACTTTACTCTCCCAGTTCTGAGCCTTTGGTTTATTTTGTGTACCCGGCTTGCAGTCTGCGTGGCAAAACAGTAAGAAGCTTCCTGGGCTAATAACTACAACGCATGATTTGCTCTGAATTTGGTCTCACAGAAGATACAGACGTGAACAATGAACAGCAAGACACAAAAAGCTACATGTTTCCGAAGACTGCCTTCGAAAAAAAAGCTGCATGTTCTCTCCAAGGGGCTTCACTTCCTATTCCTGACAATATTCCATTAACACGGTATAATTTCCCGTCAAACCAAACGCTTACAGATATTCGATACAGTTGGAATGACACGCTTAGAGCGATAGCTTGCCATTGAATTGCAAACAGTAGGGGAAGCAAAACCCCCAGTGGATTTGAATCTTCGGGGAGGGCTGCGTTCCATACCACCCATAATCCTTTAAATGGTTAAAAGTGTCTAATCCTCGTCGTAGTAGGGCCTTTATATGGCCATTTTAACTTGCTTTTACTTAGAAGGAAGCCTCAGCTGCGCCACGCCTAACAGGATTAGACAGTGCGGCGGGTGCAGAACGGCATAATACTGCTGCGAGGTAATAGAGATGTTACATACAGAGCTCCCATAAGCACCACTACATGTGGGCATGATAGCGTGCGTGTGTGTGTGCAGTAGTAATAAAGTAATAGAGATGTTAAATACAGAGCTCCCAGTGGCATCACTGCATATACTGTGTGTGTTTCCACTGCTGACAAACGATGCCTTTTAAATGTATTCTTATTCAGCTGTGGGGATTTCATGTAGTGACAGAGCGTCTGTATTCCCAGCATGGTTTCTGCTGCTGAGAAGTGTGTCTGTCCCTTCCTGTGTGCATCTTCATGCGTGTGTTTGACTACTCGAGTGGATTCCCCACATAGTCGTAAATGCTCCTGTAGATGCCTGAGTGTATGTCGGGTTGTTTGTGTGTGACTTATGTGTATTTCTGTAAACGTGCGTGAGACTGTTTATGTCTGTGCTTTAGAGGTCTGCATGGTAATTCTGTGTGTGTCGGAGTGTGTGCGTATGTCATGTTGTTTATGGCTGGGTTTTTGTCTATCTGTGTTTGCGTTCTAGGGTTCTCTGTATGACTATGCGTCTGTGCGGTTTAAAATTGTTGTGTGTGTGTGTGTGTGTGTGTGTGTGTGTCTGTGCGTGCGGCTGAATAGATTCTCTCCATAGAGCTGGAACTAAAAGGTTAATGAGCAGGCAATATTTAGATGATGCCAGGACACTTCTCATTCACTCACTCATTCATCACAGTGTTAACCAGCGATGCAGCAACAGCTATGTTTTTTGGTATCTATACTACAAGAGGGAGACCCTAACCCCAAAAATCCACCGGACACGCCTCCTGCACGCAACTTCAAACCCAAGCGTTTCAGAATTGGAGCGTTTAGTCGGCCACATTTGTTTACTTGCTCAGATTTGGTCATTTTCTTGGTTTGTGTACTTTGTGTACTAAATATGCTTCTACGTGTGTAAATATTATATGCAGTTAATTAGTTTCGCTTTTGTCTGTTTTTGCACGGGGTATTTTATTTTCTTTGCTTTTCCCGTGTCTGGCTTCTGCCCGCTCAAGGTGCTCTGTGTAAATTGACAAAGGCTGCTTGTGGCATCCGTCAAACATAGAACAGCCACGTATTTCACATGTAGCCGAGTGGACGACCACTGAACAGGACTGCGGCAGAGCCAACACTGACTATATCGGCCGCGTATCACTGCGGCAACCCTGGCGCACACGCAGCGCTGCGTGCCCAGTGGAATTTAGGGGTGTTGTGTTTGTCATCACCAAATGCCAGAACCGGTGTGACGTTGTGCCACAAAACCTCAAAGGGACAAGATCTTAAATTGATGAATGGATCACTGAAGTGTGTTTCTTTGACACGGACCACAGTTCACATGCCATTTATACATATATAATATAGAATCTACCATTTTATAGAGCTTGAGCAATACTAAAGACTAAAAGTCAAGATATCCTGGCCTCTGCTGCTTTAATGTTGACCATTCTATAGCCACACTCTTGCACATCATTATCAAAGAAGTAACAGCAGACAACCCGTTTTGCTGCCTAGTGGGAGAACGTTTTTTTTTTCTTCAAAGGGTTGTAAGGGTAAGGGGCAGGAGAACACATTGCATGTCAATGAATATTCTCACACGTACAGAAACACAAAGATGGCGATGCTTTGTGTGGCGGCGAGCAGATATATAATGTGCATTATGAATGCAGATGTATTTCAGTGCCTTTGTATTGGAGAAGTACTTTGAGATGTACAGAAAACAAGAGCGACACAGACTTTCATCACTGAGCACATGCTTGTCTGTGTTTGTCAGCTGCTGTACATGTGTCAGTGATGTGTTAGATTTGGAGCTGAGGCTTCCTTTCATGTATTAACATGCATCTGAAGCCTGTGGGAGAGACATCTCTCTCTCTCTCTCTCTCCACATATATATATATATATATATATATATATATATATATATATATATATATCTCTTTCAATGAAAACAATGAAAATGGTACAATGCCTTCCTTTTTTCAGTCCACCACACCAACCTACATGACAATCACCTTGTTAATTACAGATCATTCTCTTTTAAGTTGCCAGGGTCCACAAGGAAGGAGGAAGCAGAGTGACAGAGAGCGAGAGTACTGTGTGTGTGTGTATGGTGTGCGTGTGAGAGAGAGAGAGAGAGAGCGAGAGACAGAGAAAGAGAGAGGGGCAGGGCCAGTGTAAAAACGAGTCCTATCCCCACTATAAACCTAGTTTCTAGCGTAATGGGCTCCCACATGGAGTTGGGATGACTCGCCCACTTTTAATGACTCTGCTACATCAAACACCGAAGCTGCCAAGAAGCAGCACATACTTTTCATCTCTTTCTCTCTGCCACTCTCCTCTGCTCATGTCATCCCTCACTTTATCCCTTATCCTCTCCCTCCCCTCTCTCACCATCTTGGATGAAGAGGAGTGAGGGAAAGAGAGATACAGAAGGGAACGGAGGGAGTGACAGTATAGGGCAGAGAGAGGTAGAGAGAGTTACAAGGCTTCATCTCTTTTGCCTCTTGCTGCTTTAATATTTAATCCGCACATGGAATTTCTTGTGTCATTCAGTCGCTAAATATGACTTCTTGAGGTCAGGTCTTGACTCATCACTATTTTATTATTTTGCCACCATGTCCCAGTCCCCGTCCCTCTCCTTTCCCCCCTCCTTTTTTCTTCATCACTTGCTCTTTTTCCGACAGTTCCTGGTTCTCCACTTGGTTTTTCTCACCTCCTCTTTCATTCATTACGTACTCTCCCATCTATGTTATCTGTACAGCTGCACACATATTTCAAGACGAGTTGGATGCTCTTCTGAGGCGGAAAAGTTGCCATATCAAGAAACAGAAGATGCAATATAGGCTGAGTGAAACCGATTGTTCAAATACACCTCGGCATTGCAAAACCCCTTTCTTTGTTGTCTACAAAGTGACCATGTCTGGCTGCCCAAAAAAAGTGAAATCAAAGGACCAGGAGTGCAAAGGGGCCATTATACTCTGTCAGAAGTGCTTGTCGGATGGTTGAATGCCTTTGGAAATCCCCTTTCCTTTTCTTTGCCACTTGCTTCCTTCTTCCATTCTCTGATGCTTTTTTATATTCCCACTTTCTTTTCTCTCAATACAATCTACCCTTTGGCTCCAAGTCTGTGGATATGTTCACATTGCAAGCCTTAGTGGTCAATTTTCAGATAACGTGTGAAAGAAGAATAACACAGGGTTTTGATATATGGGATATATATGTATATATGGTGTCGCATGTAGCACTAAGCACGGAGACCACTGTAGTCAGTGTTCATGGTTTCATTTCGAAATGTCTATGAAGCGGAAGGATACAAGGATAAGGAGAAAGAGAGCTATTGGGTGGAACAGTGGCTGCTACCTCTGTTCAGTGGCGTGTGTGGATGTGGAACGGGGCTGTCAAGGGCGCATCTATCAGCATCTTCTTCACTCCAGGTGAGTGTGTGACATAAAAATTGCATAAATTCTGATATCAGACTGAGGTCACAATGCCAAAAAGAAGAAATAGGATAACATAAGAAATCAGAATTGAAAGACAAGAAAGACAAGACTTCATGTGATTTGTGCTATTCACACGGTTAAGAGAGATCAGTCACATCTTTTTTGGTCACCTGCAGTTTCAGTGTTGCCCGTATGTTCTGATAGAGGATATCATTATCATCACTCCTAATTCCTTGTTGGCCTGGGCTTGTTGTTTTCTTGCCGAGAGTGACAAGGTCAGAGCTATAGACGGCTCCACATTTACACTGTACATGATAACTGATTCCACGTGATTTGACTGACTGTGACTCAAATGTGATAAAATAGCTGCATTTCTCAAGCGCCGGCTTTGCGTCAGTGCCATAAAACGGGGCTGTGATGTATCCTGTGTGCATCCTGAAATATTTACAGTCAACAAACAATGACTCATGCGCCAATGCAGCATACGGTTTACACTGAAATCAAGTGGCGTTGACGCACATCATTACCACCTTGCACGCTCCTCTTTATGCAACATGCAGCAACAATTAAATGCTCTCAAGCGTCAAAGTAACTTCTGCTCGGTTAGTTATGCAATTCCATCACGTCTTTTTTGGTTATGTTCACACGAGGGGAGTTTGATGGAAACATGCAGTCATTCACATTTCATAAATACACTTAAATTTTTGCTAATCTAATTAAATGATAATGAATGTGTCTTCCTGTCACTCCTGCACTGCGCCATTGCCTCCTCTATCAGTCACTAGCCAAGCATCTCTCTTGCCACTGTCTCTCCATCCTTCTCACCAAATGTTGCTTTTGTCTACTATTATAACCCTGACCACCTCAATTTACTAGCTATCCAATTCATTGGAGACCCGTACTATGTCTGGTCACATTTCTCCCTTCTACCGTGCCTGCTTTTTACAATCCATTCCCCCCATTCTGTGTGCCATTATTTTTTTCTGTTTACTTTACTCCACTTTTGCATTTGTCATCTCTTTTCTTCTGGTCATATATAAATATACAGTCTCTGTGGCTGCCCGCTTGCTTGAGTCCACATTTTATTAACTGGAAACCTTCACCTGGACCTTCCATCTGAAATCCCCCTATTTTTTTTTTCATTTTTTTCCGACATTGTTCGAAATTGTATCTACCGGTATCAGTCTTTTTTTTATTAAGTAGGAAAGGACAATGAAATTACAGAAAGATCAATAACCAAAATGAAACACAATAAAGCCATAACAGAATCAATTTGATAATGAAGGTAATTAAAGGTCACACTAAAAAGACAGATTATAAGTGAACAAATTACTCGAGTGATTAATTGACAAGAACATAAACAGCATAATCGTCCATGTGTCCCCTAAATATCATTGGCTAAATGCCAGCACTGCGTGCACTTGTTGAATGATGATGAACTACTCAGATTACTTCACAACATATAATTAAGTTCTACAAACTGTTGTTGACTTTTAGTGCACTTCCTTTGAAATATAATCCATTATCTAAACACTTCTAATGTAGCTAATGTGTTTTTTTGTTTTTTTGCACTCCAGAAATTATATTCATGAACTACATACTGATTAAAAAAAAACAAAAAAAACTCCCACAGTCTGACACTTTTGTTGTGAATGAAGAGTAGTCCATTAGTTCATAACAGATTTGTATGTCATGATTTCTGTAAATTGCCCCAGACCTTTACAGTTTATAATGGCTTTGACTGTACGTCAAGTATGCATTTTCACATAGAACAAAGATGTGAATTTCGTCCCTGATCTTACACTGTAGTATGTAAGCACTATACTAAAAACTATATGTTGCTTTTGGTAAGTCTTCTTGCCAGATTCCCCAAAGTTTAGATGAGTAGAAGTAATGGGCAGGATTAAACCAGAACTATTTAAATGACAAGAAGGGAGTCTCTCAAACACTCAGCTTCTGCTTTCTTATCCTTATTTATCCAGGGAATATTTTGCTGAGCATGTATTTCACAGAACTCCTCTGCTTTATATTCATACAGCTACACCTATTCTCACCTGGGATCTACCAAGTACAAACACAGCCCTCTGCTGATAGCCAAAGAGAAGCTCCCCCTTTATTCTCTTTTGTTCTGTCATGAATGTTGATGGGATTGGAAATTCTTTTTAGCCTCTGTGGTGTAATCATTTATGCAGCTCCCCTGTTGCAATGAAACCACGCATGGTCAGTCCCCCTGAGTGTTTAACTTTGGAGAAGCAACTTGATAGTTAGGGAACACTTGACTTAATTTAGTTTATACAACCCAAAACAAAGACAAACCAATCCAGAGGAATAGCTGGGGCAGCGTAATTTCTTAATTCCACTGGGCATGGCTGTGACACGTTCTGACTGCGCGAGTCGCTTGCAGCCATTCTAGACAACGCTTAGTTTTGTTCGCGGATGAGTTCCGCATCGGAATGGGGCACTTTTTAAAGCGCCCCGTTCCGACCCGGCTCTTTAGGCCCCACCAGGCTCTCTCCGGGCGGCCCAGCCCTTGTCTGTCATCTTGCAGCAGCGCAGGGATACAAAAAGAGAGAAAGTAGGACTAAGTGATTACGAGGTGTGACTTTTTCGTGGACATCGGTTTTGTGATGCAAATATATCACTCTTTTGAACACATGCTGTTTTGAGAAGAAAAACTTTTAATTTAAGTGTCCCAGCAAACCTGCCGGACTACTTTCGTTGCTGACCAAATCTGCACAGAACTCGGCCCACAGGACACTGTCGGGGGTAAGTCGGTGTGGATGTGCGACACTACTGACAGGGGATGCCATACAGATTCATGTCAAAAATCAAGAACTATCCCTTTAAACACGTTCAAACCTTTGCCTTGATACTCCACATTGTTTCAACCAGCTTTGTCAAAATAAAAGCCTGAAGCACAGCATGTGAATTATCCCTTACTGATCATTACACAGCTTTAGTGCGGCACTTGTACGAAGCATTATGCACAGTGCTTGCAATTTCCCTTTTCCAATTTGCACCTACCTGTGTGTGCGCGTTTGTGCATGTGTGTGTCCATTAATCTCGGTTGATACCAACACAGAAGTAGCTGGGAGATGCAGGACACATCCATAAAGCAAACCTGTCTCATTAGGGCGACAGTGCAGAGACAACATTACTCACACCTCGCTCAACCTCTGTCTGTCTTTCTTTCACTGTCTTCCATCTTGTTTCCTCCCTTTATCCCCCGTTTCCATCAGCTTTTCTTCGCACGTCTGTCCTGTCAGACGCCATCCTCTCCGTCTCCCTTCTCTCACCCTCTCACTTACACTGTCACCGTGTTTGACTCTCCTCATTTTCTTTTGATCACTTTTCCCTCCACACATGCTGCAATTTCTGTCACAGCCTGCCCTCCCTCTCTGTCATCTCGCTTCAGGCGTATATGGCACTGAGACAGTATTACTCAAACCCCTCTGCCAGCCAGCTCTACCTCTCTCCTCGTTTCCTTTATGTCGCCGGATGTCATTCCGCTCTCTATTTTCCGCACAGGCTCATTATAGTTATTTACACCTCTTGTCTGATGCTACCTGACTCTCTCTTTCTCTGTCTCTGTTCTTTGCCTCTATTTATCTCCATCTCATTGCGGTAGCCAGAACTCTATGTATGACATCATCTTTCTCAAAAGTCCTCCTCAATTTATCTTATCTGTCCTTCCTCCTTTCTTTTGTCTCTTCCTCCTTTTTTTTTTACCTCATCTTTCTTGTCTTTCCATTGTCCTCTAGTGTACTTTTTCTCATTTCCTACTACTCATCTTGATTTTTATTTGTTCTTTTCTGTTACTGCTTGTCCATTCCTTTACCATTTCCCAATCTTCTCACTTCCTCGTCTCTCATCTCTGATGTCTTCCTTTTATATCGTCTTCTTCTTCTCAACAAGTTTTCTGTCCTCCCTCCTTTGGCTGTGTTTCTCTTTATCTCTTCCTCTTTTCCTCATCATAAATTTCTTTATTTCTTTTATCCCTGTCTTCCTCTTCTATTATTTGAACATCCCTCCTCCCCCTTCTCTTATTTTCTTTTACTTTCTTCTTCTCTTCTTGCACTTTCTTATACTTCCCTCTCATATGCACTGCGGTCTAGTCTAACAACCTCTCCTGTTTTCTCACACCCCGTATTCATCTCCTCTTCCTCCCTCTCTTCTTTTCTTTTTTTTTTTCTCCTGGCCTCCTCTTCCCCACTTCTCTCCATCTGTATTCTCTTCTCCCATCTGTTTACATCCCCTGCTCTGATCATTTTCCATGATAGCTACTCTTGATGTTGTTGCCCCGTTAAAGCCCACCCTTCCATTATTTTGTCTGTATGGACGTATCCATCACTCTTCCATCTATTTAATAATTCCTTTTCTCTACTTTTATTCTCATCCTCCGCATTCACGCCTGAACTGCAAATAAAATCTCGTTGTTCACAACTTGCGCTCTCCTTGTCTGTCCTTGTGTGACCATTGTTTCTACATCCTATTTTTCTCCCCTTCCTTACCCTCTCCCTTGCTACTGTCAAGTGGTTATATTATTTTGGAAGAGAGCTGTTCGTGTTCTAAATTTCAAGCTGGTGGACAGTCCTTTGTGTGATTTTAAAGTTTTATGTCACTGGACAGATCCTCCTTTCTTTTACGCTCACATTACGGAGTACTGTTATGCGCTGACTGCTGTGTCTAGTAGGGGGGAAATGTCTTAATATGGTTATGGTAAACTGTCATCTTGCATCCAGGCTCATGGACAATGAGAAAATCTGGTAACTGCAGGCCTTGGCGTTCAATGCCCACACCCCAAGTACTCTTCCAGATGATGTGGGGAATCCTTTGAAAAGCAAAGTAATGCTCTTTTGGTAGTCGCGACTCTACCGGCTCCCAGCTAATTCAAAAATGGGTAAAGACATGGAAAACAGAGGTGGGCTTATTAATATCCGGATACTAAAACCAGCCACCTGTGACAACACCCACCTGACACTCAAAACAAACAAGCTGCTTTTGTATCATGCGTGTTCAAGGATCTGCAATGTTCTGTGTTGGCATCACAGCCCTGCTAAAGCATAAACATGATAACTGATCCAAACTTCATGTCCAGCTCTGGCTCAGCCTGAGTTTACAGCCAACTCAGTCTTCTTCCTGATTCAAGGCCAAATCCTTTACAGAGAAGTTATTAGGATAGAGGTTTTAATCCATCAGAATCTCCTGTACTCTCTTTCAGCAAATGCACATCAGCAAAATCTTTTGTCATGAGGGATTTTGAGATAGGTCATTTTGTGGCCATCCTATCATGATGTGATTGATGCAGCTCTTAAAAAAGAAACATCTGTGTTCTGCTGTGTCCCAACGGGGATCACCTTTCACCTGATATACATATTATACAGCCGTCCCTCATGTCATTGTCATGTCAAGGTCCAGTGTAAGATTTGGGGCAGTATTAGCATATATATATATATATATATATATATATATATATATATATATATATATATATATATATATATATACACAACCCATTTTTTTTTATTACCTTATATATATATGTGTATATATATATATACACACACAACCCATTTTTTTTTATTACCTTAGTCTGCCATATTGGACCACCACTGGTTGATCAAGGCAGTGAACATGGAGGTAGTAGAAGGCATGTGATAAACTACATCTCTAACGATAAATATGTCACTGAGAATAAATAAGCACATTGGACTGAAGAAATAATGTTATTTAGACAACAGAATTACACATGTAAAAAGTACAGATGGTGCAGGGTGAATATACAGATGTCAAATATATGTACAGATGGTACACAGTTAATAGCCTGTTATCATAACATTTAAAGGGTACTGCAGTGTAAAACCAGTCCGATTTTGTTGATAGCAGAATACTCGCAGCCTCAATGTTAGGAATCCTTATGGCCTGGGGCTTCTTCTGGGCCTCTCAGTACTGGGCCTTATGACTATGTCCACATGACTTATGACAGTCATTTGGCTGACTGCAGCAGTTGGCTGTTGCTAGGGTGCTTAAATACCTCTCTTGGTTCTGCACTGCTTGGTGTAGATGTCCTGCAGGTTGCGTAATATACCTCCGGCGATGTGTTTGGCTCTAAATAATGCAAATGTAAAAAGTCCTTCGAAAAGGGGTCATAATCCTAAATAGCCTAAAAGGACTGAGATGATAGATAGCATATTGTGTCTCCCTCAGCAAGGTGTGGGGGTTCCACGCATGTCCTCGCTGATGTGGCACCTGAGGATATTTGAAGTCGCTCAGCCTCTGCTCAAGGATCCCATCAAGCCTTTGGGAATTCTGTCTCTGTTGCTTTCTTGTAAAATACATTATATCCTTTACTATACTTAATGATATTGCTAACCTGGCAAGACAGCCATTAGAAAACTGTTTTGTTGTATACACTGAATATGAGAATATCTAGTATTCTCAAGAACAAACACATCATTTCTCATACAGAGATTTATGGGTGTACAGCAGGTATATAATGAACACTGTTTGGCTAGAAGCTAGCCAATTAAAAGATGTTCCCCTCTTTGTTTTCCTACACTATTTGATCTTTTTTTGATATCTAAAAGGGCCTGTTTTAATCCATGTGTCAGTCCGCTTGTTAGAGTTCAGTTAATCTGGATCCATCAACTCATACATGCCCTTCTTTGGCTTTTCCCTGCCCCCTGTCTTCTTACTTCCCTCTCAGTTATCTTGCTCCACTGGTTAAGCTTTGATCATGTCGGTGAACAAATTCTACCTCTCTCTTTGCCTAAAACAATGTTTAATAGCCCAGAATTGCTGCTGCTCAGGCAGAAAACACTGCAGCGCTGCCTACCGTTTTTGCTAACAACGCATGGCTGCGTTGAAGTGCTTCGATAGAAATCACAGGGGATCGTTTAACATGCCTAAGCAAATAACAGTGCGAGTCACACCGATTTCCTTCGCTCCAATGCTGAGACAAATCTGATCTGAGGAAACTTTTAAACAGATGAAGGGAGAGCTTGGAGCATACTGCCATGTCTCTCTGGGGTGAGGGAGCACCTGTGGCTCCACATTACCTGCAAATAGGGCCTACTGTGCTACTTTGACTTTTTCTGGACAGAATTCCTTTGTGTTTCAGACAGTAATCAAAAACTAGACCCCTAGATCGTAACCACTTTTCACCTTGGTCACTGTAGATACACTATGTACAGAAGTGTTTGTACCACATTAAAGCTTAAAGCTCTGTCTGAATATAAAGTGCTATTTAGTTTTAGGGCTGCTAGGCTGTGGAACCACCTACTGAAATAGAACATATTTATTATATAACTTCAAACTATCTGTTAGAGGCAGTGCTCATTAACTTTCTCTGCAGTATGTGTGCAACTGGCCTATTGACAGCTTTGGTAATGTGGCTTGTGTCCAGAAGAAGCAAATGCAGTTCGAAACACAAACACAAGTTTTTGTTGTTTTTTTTGTTGTTTTTTCATGTTGGTGGAAATGTGCTCCCACCCACTGACAGCACCACTGCAAAACTAGACAGATGTACCGTGATGTACTTAACTGAAAAGGAGAAGATAACTGAGCCTTTTCCCCCACATGCTCACTTTCAACGAGCTCTACTGTCATCGGAAACACAAGAAAACAGCAGAGGATACAAGCAGCACAAGCTTGTCCACAGTTCTCTCCGTGTGGTAACAGCCACAACCATATCAGTAAAACTGTGCCAGCGTGTACCCGAATCAGTCCGTTTCAAACGTGTTTTCAATTTCTTTTTTTTTTCTGTATTTACACATTATTATCTCAAATACACTACTACATGTAAAGGACCCACATATACTGTATTGAATTAGCCAACCTGGGCACACTAAACTAAATTTACTGAAAAAAATGGCCTTATCTTTTGCGCCACATGTTCTTCTTTGGGACATCTCTGTAATCAGAAACATTTACAGGTGAAATTGTCTGAAAAGTATTTTTCTCATAGCCGCATTGTTAATAATGTTACAGCCCTCCTCTTTTCCAAGCTATTGGCTGGGTGTGCACGTAATATTGATGGTAATACTGATGCTGATAACAGGTTTTACTTCTCCGTGCACAATCAGGCAGACAGATTGGTGGCGGTAATGGAGGGCGGTCATAGGAAATGACAGAAACAGCTTATGGAACCCTGAGAGATGCATTTGCCAAAACCTCATCAACACACATTGATTAGTGAGAGGAAATGCATTGATTAGGGGAAATGCGGGATGACACACAAAAACACACTTGCACCCATGCATCAGCAGAGACACTGTAGGGACACGAGGATGAATAAACGACGTGTTGTACACACACACACACACACACACACACACACACACTACTCAGTCATATGTCAGGTAAACTTGAGCTGTCAGTAATTATGGGTAAACCAATGGTTTTTTATCAATACTTGTCACCTATGGAAAAATCAATGAACCAAAACAACTGCCTCTACTGAGTCATTATTTCCCCTGAGGATTTAAAGTGGCAGGGCTTGCCCAAATGGAAACACACCTGACTTATGGCATCAATAGCCTTTAAGTTTGAGAAATCATACTTGGTTGGTCACAACGACTACAAGTGTTCACCACCTGTTTAATTGTTCTTTGAAAAGAGGACAACATTGACCTGCTTGCACAATGGATATGAAATTTTGAATACAGGCTTGTTTGCATACCACTACCGCTTTGTAAGTACTTTAGCTGCAGTTTGGAAATGTATCTGGATTTGACCCTGGTGCTGCAACAAAGGTCTGCTGCTATGGTCTATATTGACATGAAACTAAGAAAAAGAACCCATCCAAGATCCCAAATGATGGCAGTTCAACATGGTAGACATCTGTAGACATAAAAAGCTCATTCTACTGATAATGTTTTCATTAGTTATGCATATCATATTCCTTTTCTTCCACACTCCTAGCCCCCTCAAACCTTCACACTGGACCTTTAAGAAGGACTGGTCCTCTTCAAACACTCAGTGGTAAATGGCCTGAGCTCAGTTATGCTCAATACCCTGAGTATAAATAATCAAATACTTCTTTTTGAGGTTAGATTGTGGAAAACTTCTGGGTGCTTAAAAGGAAACTTTAGATCTGTTAGTCTCTTTTCTGGCATTCCAAACACTGGGTGTCACATGGCAGCTAGAAAATATTGATTTTGAAAGGCAAATGTTTAATGTTTATGTGACTGAGTTCTCTCACATTCTGTTGTCATGCGTTTCTTGCCAATCTTCAGTTATATGGAAGAGCTTATATTCTTACCCATGCAGTGCACCATCTAGCCTCCCACATGTGCAGTCAGTTTAAAAAGCGATTATGTCCACGTATTTCATCAACGTGCCTCTCAAACATGTAATAATGCCTTTGCTATAGGAGGAGGATTTGATAGAGGTTAGGGGAGCTCGTTGGAGAAAGGACATTTTGTGTAAAAATGTCATTACTTTTCTGGTACTTCCGCCTATTGTTATCGCTGAGCATGAGTACTCCTCACAGCACGAAGAGGAGAGGTGGGTGGCATGTATCAGCCTGTTTGATGGACAACAAAATGAATAGAGTGGAGGATGTGATGAAGAGAGAGAGAGAGAGAGAGAGAGGGAGAGAGCAAGAGATGGAGAAATGAGTGGTGTGAGTATTCAGCGAGGAACCTGCACATACACAGTCACAGAAAAGAAGCGAAACTGAAATTTTTGGTGGGGAGAGAAATCAATAAACAGGGCTTTGAAAAATGAAGTAGCTTCCCAGAAAATTCTATTTCGTCTTTTTATTCCTCAGACAATAGGTCTTTTCTGGAGAATGATGAAATTGCATTTTGAGCAACTTTGAAACAAAGCTAGGCCTACTGGATGTCTTGCACTATAAAAGGTGCAATTTATTTATTTTGGATAGCGAGCCCTTAATATTTGACAGCCCTGACAGAGCATAAGTACACTAATAGGTCACATGTTGAACCCCTAACATGACCACCACGAGTTTCGCTGTGGGAAAGGTGTTGACCTTTCATTGAATGATATAGATAAATCTCTTAAAACCAAGAAAACTGCTGAGTCGCATTGCACACAAATTGCTCTTTAAAACACACAAAGCTTTTTAAAGTTCCTGCCAGTCTTAGTATAACAGAAAGAGTTATTTGTCTGGGTTCATCGACTAAATCCATATTAAGACATACTGAAGTTATTTAAAGGATTTGGACACAAACCATATTTGTGTAACTAATTAACGGTGGGGTAGGAGATGTTCGGAAAACGGTTCCAGCTAGCTATATTTTGAAAATACACACCCATGTCTTTTCTTCAGACCTCCGCTCGAACCCACGCTTTCAAAGTAACATAAGGGTCTCTATTCGTTCACGAATGGGTGAACGCGCAGAGGGAGAGGGAGAAGCGGACTGAAGTTTGATGGGTGTGTCAGGATCCAATCGTAATGCGCAGCCCCATCAATGTGATTGGACGAAAAGGCAGCTTACCAGAGTGCCACACATCCAGTTGGATTCAGCTCGGTCAAAACTTCTTCATCAGGACATTGGTCCACATGCAAGAACCAAACAGTACAACTGTACAAACAGTTTAGTTTTCATGGTGACAAGTTGTTCAGTAGTTATTTGGAAAGGTCTCTCACACTCCGAAAGCTGCCTCAGGGTCTTTACACGGTCTCTGTCCAGGTGAACAGCCTCCGCTGCGCACAACAGGGCCTGTTGCATCTCCTTGACCGCTTCCCACCTAGGTCACGCACTGCCTTGTCTAAGATTTTTTTTTTTTTTTAGCATCAACAGGTTGTTTTAAAAAAAAAAACACGATGCGAGCAGCAACACAAAAATCTTGTTTCAGTGTCATCTCTTATCATTCAAGTTGACAGTCAGAATGTGACAGACAAAAAAAATCTAAACCTCTGCAGGCTCCTACAGTAACAGGTATCTCTCTTCTAAATGCAGCTCATTCACAGCAGTTTCCTGTATTTTTGTTTGGTCACAGAGACACCAGACTGCGAGTGGAGGAAAATATTTATAGCACAACTTTCAGCATGATCTGTTTGTACTGTCCCTACAAGCCTTGTTTATCCTGGAAAGTGCAGCGATGCAGGTACGCGCTGAGAAATCTGCCTCGGTTTTGACACAGTTTTCTCAAGTAGAAGGCCTAGTAGAGTGCGGTAGTTCTTAACTTGTCTGTCTAGCTGTCTCCAGCTGTCTGAGTGCGTACTCCGAGCTCAGACACTTCTTCATTACTTCATGTTTTATCTCACAGTCAGGTATAAATTTGTGATGTATACGTAGCCGTAAGCTTATGCTTACGCAGTCTGTCTGTCCGCACACATGCATACACCGATCAGGATTTAATGCTCTCTGGCATTGGTGCTGACATAAATCATAAATACGGAGAGCTATTAGCTGGCCAATAGCTGCCTAACCTCATGTCAAGATGGCTGTTTGGTAATGTGTGGGGTGAGCAGATGCAAATGAGACTGAACAGAGTGCAATTTAACAAGGCAGCACAAAACAAACAGTTTTTGTCAGTTCATTATTCACAAGGTTAAGGAGGCTGGTCCTCCAAACTTCATCAGTGATGCCTGACGAATGTTTAAAGCTACAGAGTCGGAGCGAAGCTGCTCGAGAAGTGGACAGCCGTCGTCGTAATGACTTCTCGAGGGCCCTCCCTTAAAGAAATCAGCTGTCAGATTGTGGTAAAAGATGGATGGTGTAAATTTGCTGCAATATGCTAAAGTACATCTTGTTTTTGTAAAATGTGTCACATTGCGAAAGGATCGGGGACAGAGAGCTCAACTTAGAAATGTTAGGAGACAATTCCTTTGCTAAATATTGGCAGAAGACAACCAAGGTTAATCACAGTTTCACAGACAGTAATTAGCAGTCGTTTTAGTAATAATTATTCTGATCTTATATGAAAAGAGGGAACAACTGACAGAAGCATCTGGTGGGAACCGCTGCTCCTTCATGGTAAACGGCATCAGTTGATGTGGTTCGGGCATCCGGTTCAGATGAATAACTCCCTGTGAGTTGCCACACTGAGCATATTTTTCCAATACAAAAGTTATAGTTATAGAGTCAGCTCAGACTTGTCACAGCCGATGAGCCAGGAAATCATCCAAAATTGACACGTGAATGTGCTGAACTGGTTGCAGAATGCTTTTCCTTATAGATTCCTGCTGTTTGTCAGTTTCACGTCTAAAATGCAAATGCTGCTGCAGACTCTCTGTCCTCTCACTCGCTAATTTAGGCCGTAATCATGAAATGCAGTGGCTATAATTGAAAGTGTCAACTTATTTTTCTAATATGAATACAGTCGCTATTCAAAACTTAATCAGTGACACTTTTTTTTTTTGAGACATTCTTGAATGCGATGACCGGAAACACTCCAAAAGTGCGTCGATGGTGCTGCTAAAATCAGCCAGCTTTTGATAGGCCTGACCTTTGGATTGGTTGTTGTTGAGCACAACAACAAATACACACGGGCGGCATCATAGTGTGTGAGCACACTCATACATCTAGACTGCCAGAAGATGATTTATGGCCTGGGGCTGCCTGCTGTAAAATATGTAGCAAATTTCACTGAAAGCAATGCATTGGCCCTGGCACCCAAACACCCAGTTTAGTGTGGAGGGGAGCATGGTCCAGTGAGGAGTGAAAGATGATAAGGAGGTGCAATTTGATTTGAGGGAGTGTTTTTATTAGTGGAAAGAGGAATGAGAGAAAGATTAGAAACATGACAGTGATTTTACTTTTACTCTGTTTAAGCTCTGCACTACCTTCACAAGCACAGTCCTGTGCGAATGCCTTGCTCAAAGGCGTAAGTTTTACTTGTTCCACAACCCCCAAAAAATGAATCATATGAGCATTTTCTGGTCTCCTAGCCCATACACTTATGAATATTTTATTAGTTTGAACTCTAGCATATGATATGAAACATAATACCCATTTTATACATAAAACCAAAGCATAAAATTCCAACAGGGGTTCTCGTTAAAATGGAGAGGAGCGGTTGTGGAGAAGACGTGAGGTGAAAGGAAACTTACAAGGGGAGAAAGAGGGAGGAAAGTGGATGTAAAATTAATGGACAATTAATGGTGTGTTTGTTTAGGCTGACATTACATCCGGCCATGCATGTTAGAGTGCAGTAAGAGTTTAATGGGGGAGGAGAGGAAGGAAGAAATGAGGAAGAGAAAAGGAAGGACGGGAAATTAGGTGAAAAACAAACGAGAAAGAAAACAATGCCAGAGGCTGTGGAGTTTAATATACTATACCACCGCAAATGGAGAGACGGTCTGGTACAAGGGGACGTGAGCAGAGGAAGGTCAGACAAAGGTGTGGAGAAAAACAGCGCTGTGACAAAAGCAGAAGAAGAAGCTGAGGACTTTGATAGACTATTAGTGCTGAGAAGAGACTCTCGTCAGACAGACGGCGAGAGGCACAGACTATATGGGCTATTTGTTGCCGGGACGGGAGTGAGAGGCTCCATTTACCTGTCAGGCAGCACATGCCCGCACACACGCACACACTTATTTTCACAAGTGTGTTTACTTGGACGTGCTGAGATTCACAGAACCAGACAGGCACTCTTGCAATCTCGCACACAATCTCCACAGTCCACCCCGCCTGGAGCGGCTGCCGAAAATTCCCAACTCCACCTCTCTTTGCTTTAAAGTCTGGTAAAAACAAACAAACATTACCAATAAATGACGTACTAATTAACAATGATCATAGTCATTAAGTTCAGGATTCAAAAATGAAACTCTACTTCCACAAATCAAATTTTGACTAATGTATCGCATTAGTTTCCACTAATATAATCTATTTAATGGCTTGTCTGTTTTTGCTGCCACCGTCCTCCTCCAGTCTTGTTTCCTGTTGCGTTCTCATTTGATTTTGAACACCAACTACAAGGGCATCTTGTCTTCGAACACGTTTGACCTGTTGTAGCATTGCTGGTGACTCACAGCTAGAAGTGAACAAGTCTCTGACTTAGACCATCAACCTAACTAGGGGACCTGCTGCGACTTGCAGGAGTGCAGATATTGTGTTGACCCGAGGGTTTTGTCTTGGATCGAAGAGTTCTGTCAGAGACAGACAATCCTACAGGGCTCCGGCATGCTCTTGAGTTTGTCTGTACAGTGTTTGTTCCAATGAGTGAAACATTTTTAGCAAGACAACAATTAATTAACAAGTGATAACTGTGTTATAAATTGCAAGTTTGATTTATTTGCAAATGCACACCATGATACAGTGACACAGGTGCTAGTTAAATCTTCACTGACCAGAATTTTTGCAAAATGTAATAGCAGAGATAGCAGCGAGCCCTGCATTCTTATTGCGTGGGTTGAAGACTACAAATAGTGAAACAAAGCTTTTATTGCAAATGCTGTGAATACTGGATGCAGTTATTACAGAAATTGGATTGGCTCAGCTTTTCAGTGAGCTGCCATTTCTTCCAAATACTTCTGCTATTTTTTTTTTCTTGAAATCTTACTGGCAGCTCTGCTGTCAAACTTTTCTCAAGCTAATGTCGATGTAGCTGAAATGTGCAGGTGGAGCTTGATCAAACATGGAAGCGCATAACCCCAAAACCTTATTCAAACACATGGCTTGAAATAAGCTAAACAGCTAATTCTTGCTGGTGGTTTAAACCGGTGGGTGGGGCTCAGTGGCTAGATCATTTTTTGAGGGCCAGAGGCTCACAGTGATGAAAATCCTTTAATGACTTTCAACTCAGAACATAAGAACTTAAACACTATAAGCTATATACTATAATGCATATTTATAAGTATACTATGCAAATGTATGTCTAACAACTATGGTTCTTTTAGGCCTAAAGCAAACATGGTGACTGTGTTGATGTGCTGTTATTTCAATAAATCTAAAAACACTAATTAAAGCCAAAATCAAATGAGTTGTTGCCTGTCTGTGGGGAAATCAATGGCCTTGTGAGTTTGGTAGCTTTTATGTATTTTATAACAATTAATCCTTGAACAGATGGCAGATGGGGGTGGGGGTCTTGACTATGAAACATTGAGAACTTCTGGTTTAAACTATCGCCCAACAAACTTTAAAAAACAACACTGTTTTTTTTTTTCTGTAACTTGCAATAGTATAAGCACATTAATACACTCTGGTGTGTTCTGATATACTAAAATAATGGACTCCGTAGTGGAAAAAAAGCTTCTTTGACTAGATTTTATACATTATTTGAGTATATCAGGACAGAGAGTCATGTATTACGTGAATTGTGTATCGCCATGGGAATACAGCCAACACGCGATTCACCCACACAGCACAAGAACACAAAGATACACAGCCATTCAAACACAGACTCAGTAGACAGTAGACTTTTCTGTCCCAGGGTGAGAAGCTACATTTACTCAGTGAGGGTGCTGAGCTGAAACAGTAGAAGAACTGCTGCCCTGAGGGGAATACGCTGTTGGTTTCCCTTCTAGACTGCAGCAGTGATTAATGTTTGTGTGCGCTGAGCTGGTATGTCACTGTGATCTTCACATGGAAGACGAGTGTGTGCGTGGATTGTAGAGGGCGTAACGGGCAATGACTCACATGTGATCGCGTTTTTTTTTTTCAAGGAACCAGACAGTGGAAGCGGTAGCTTCTTTGGCAAAAAAAAAGGGCATGTATTTTTTCTCCTGTATCTATCATTCTGTAGCTCCTTCAAATCTTCAACTTTAAACCATACCTGTTAACCTTGTAATTTGTCTCCTTCTACCACACCCCCTTTTCACTGCCTTCCCTCCTTTTTTTCCCCCTTACTTTCACTGACCCCAGAAATGTGTCAGTCTCCACTGTGGTCTCTTTTCCCACTCATTGATTCAAGCTTTAAACTTTCACTCTCACTCACTTACCCAGAAGGTGAGGTTGAATTACAGTCATTACCTTGCTGTTTCTCTACACACTCACTCACTCAGTGCCTGCCTCAGTTTTTCTCTCCTCTCTTTTTCGCTCCGTAAGCAGTACAGCCGGCTCCAGCTTGTGCAAGTTCACCCCTTATTCAGTGCGCATATCCTTAGGTAGTTTGGGGGGGACGGGGGTCATGAGGTCAGAGCTGCTTGTTGTCATTATTGACACCCATGTGGCTAACCCATTACTGAGCAAGTCTCAACCTCTGTGTCCACAGAGCGGATCTGTTTTTAGCCGGCGGCTCCAAGCAAATACTTTGAGAACAAATTGTTTGTGAGCTGCTGTTGCTATGCAACTAAAAACCTTTATAAACTTGAAGAATATTTTCCACTCTTGTAATTTTGACACTTTCTCCCCTTTAATAGACTGAAGTGGAGATCCCAGTGTGCAAATGATGTTAACGTGGACAAATGTTTATCTCCTTGTGCACGGCCATTATATCTGCAGTGGAGATGTGCTGTACTTAAGGGTTATTTCGTTGATGCAGTTAAATGTGTTTTCAAACTGTCTTGAATGTTGACTATGTGTTTTTCAGTGTTTTTTTTTGTTCTGTTTTTTATATAAAATATGATCTCCTCAGTCATAGATTAGGTCCCAGATGAAAAGAAAGCGTAGACCTCCGTGTCCACATGCCAAATCTTTTTTTTTTTTTTTTCTCAAGGCAGCAGCAGAAGAAAAGAAAACAGTTTGTGGTTACCGTTGTTGCTATCTGACTGATTTCTGTTCTCCTGCTGAACCAAATACAGTTGTTCAGTCGTTAGTTGCTCAGTGTTTGAAATGTAATAAAAACAGTGTCAGCAGAGTAGTAGTCGTAGTAAATAGATTGAATTAAACGGAGGCTTGATGAATGTCTGCAACACAAAGCTGAGGAAATAAATAAATACACACTACAGGCGTAAACATATATTTTTTATGATGGTCAATATTGAGATTTTGGGCTAATTTGTTTCAATAACGTGACTTCTTAATCAGATACAAGTTCCACGTTATCATGTCTATTCTTAAAACTTTAACCCTGTTCACCATCTTCACAGATCCTGGCATTTGCAATGAACATCTGTAAAAATCAAAAGCTGAAAATCTCTAATTTGATTTGGTTAGGGAGGAAGGAGAGGCTTGTTTTTAGCCCTCGCTAGTTCCATCTGTGTGCTCCTTGATGAGCCTCACATTAATTAGCGAGCAACATGTTCATCAAAGAGCAGGTTTTGACCAGTCCTCAAATTTTGAAGCGCTTGTTAGAAATTTGGCTCCTGTTTGCCGCCGAAGAGGTGAATGTCAGAAGACGCTTCTGAGAACTAAAGCGATATGAAGTGTGTGTCTGTTCATGGCTCAGTGGACGACGGAACAAACCCATCCCTCTGTGGGGGTTCAGCAGTTTATGAGTTTGAGGAGGAGTCATCATCTGCTGGTGTCTGTGTGATGTTTGGCTCCGTAGGAGGTATTCTATAGCTGACTCAGAATGTGTTTCACTTGTTTGTAGTGAAGTCACAGGGTTTAGTCTGTCTCAACAAACTCTGAAGGACACTCAGATGAATAAAATGCACAAATGTGCATTAGCCCTGAAAAGTAGTTCATACATATACTTCATACACTTCAATTAATGTGTACTTGTGACTATGTTTGACCTGTTGGACTCGTAATCTACTAGCTATTTGATCCATTTTGTTGAAACATCTCACAAAATGTCTGAAGAGCACACACGGACTGTTCATTCTTTTGTAAAAGTTCAAGTACTAATAGTCAAGTCAACGTTGATATCTATTAAAGGCAGAAGTATTGTTTTTTACGCATGCATGGCGATAGTATTTCCCTAACTAACACAAAGTAGTACACAAAATGAAGATGAATTATTGTTGTATACCTGCGGATCAGCCTGGATACTTGAAAGCACAGACAGGAGAACATACAACAGTTGTCATTTCAGTTCATATCACAAAGCGAGAGGTAAAGTGCATGTTTCACGAATCAGCTACAGCCTTTAATCAATTGCACACAACAAAACAACCTCAACAGCACTTTTTTTTTTTTTTTAATTTTCACATTTCACACTGTGCTGGAGATAAATAATGGGCAAAAGTGGCCCTGTCAAATTAGCTTAAAGCTAAACTTTGTTTTGACAACAGGTCAGCACTTTACATAATTAGACTCCCTGAGAGCATCAACATCAATAAAGAGGCAATCTCTGTCATGCATAAAGATTTATTGAACCTCTGCCCACATAAAGGGACAGATATAGACTCAGAAACATAGAGATTGAGGAAGACAGTTTCTGAAAATGAAAATGTAAAAGTTGATTGATCAGAGAAGGTCGTATGTATGACGCCGCAAAGATTAAATCAGAGATGCCTTGATTTTTGTCACTGACACAAGATAAGTTAAAGTCATTTCTCTTTGCTCTCTTTTTTTTTTTTCACTTGTTGTCATCATGAAGTGTAAAAAACATATACAAACATACGCTAAACTCCAGAGAGCTCCTTGAGTTGTTCTTCCCAAAGACTTCGACAAAACTTTGAAGCATGTCAGCACTTCAGCACACCCCTTTTTGGGGGTGTCATTTTGATTTTTCTCTTGTTGTCTAGTCTCTTAAAGATGATGGGATTCCTCTTGAAAATACTTAGGTGGCTGCAGTGGTGTGTGAAGGAGCAGTAGGATGTCCACTGGAGTGTGGATAACAGGCTATGATCTAAAGCATCACCTTACTGGTATGCACTACTCCACACCTCAGTCACAGTCAACTGCCTCAGTTGTTTCCCCCCCTGCTGAGAGGATTATCATTGTGTCTCTTCTTCAGCTGCAGGCTCCTTCACAATATCAGCTCCGCAGTTTGTTGTATACATCTACAAAGAGCCAAAGCGGCAATGTTTGTGTGTTTGTGTGTATGTGTGTGTGTGTGTGTGTGTACTACTGTTACAAATGCTTGGCACTTCTTCATAATTTTCTTGTTTATGTTCACGACACTCAGATCCAAATGCACAAACCCACAAAGTGTTGTCATCCTACTCTTTTTTACATTGATAGCAAACTTATGAACTAGCTGGCGAAGAAAGTGGAATAATTTATTTCTCAAGTTGGTGGAGACCAAACTAGAGCTAAAAGAAGTATAAATATTGAATTTGCAATCATCAATATGCATGGATTGTATTCCATTTCCATAAAGTTGGGCAAGTAATACAACATTTAAAAAGAATGGTCAAGATTAAAGCTGTAGATGGCAGTGTGTCCTGGCTTCTATTCTCTAGCATGGGTCAAGCTACAAAAAAGCTGGATTGAATAACTTCACAAAATCTTTTATTGGACCCTATCCCGGCTCCTAAATGCCCACATCTTTTAGACTCCACACCTCAGTTTGTAACACAGTCTTTCTGTTAAACTCAAGTCTGAAGCCTGAGATAACCCTGATGGAGTGTGCCTCTAAGGCTTGCTTTAAGGAAATGGGAGAAAAGGCAAGGTTCTTTATTTACCTTTTGGTGGTTGAGTTTAGGGTAATTCTACCCTTCACTCCTAACACCTTAAACAGCACTTCAAAGACGTCCTTAAAATGTCCTCAACTTGTAAAAAAAATCTCTTCACTTCTTGCTGTAGTAGTAAACGAACACAACTACACACAAACTCTACAAAGTCCTGATTAGCGCTCCTGTTTCATCAAGGTTAAAATAAAATGGCAGTAATTGTAACAGATCACCTGCCAGTTTGAGAAGTAGTCCAACAAGTACAGTCGTAAGGTCGGATGTGAGTGTGTGTTTGCGTGTGTGTCAAACTCACATCTAAGTCTGAGTGAAGACAAATGAGCTCAGCATTTACTTCCACTCGGTCTACCTGATGAATGGCCTGGCAGACGGTTGTTGATTGATGGCTGATCAGTGACTGCAATACAGGCTCATCCATTCCCAACGTGAGCGTTGTTGTGTTCTGAGGCTAACCTTCAGGACGACGAACTGAGCGACTAAATCCCCAGTTTTGAACAGAAGTCTAAAAACAAGCAAACTATAGACACCAAGTAATTATCAACAAGTGACTCACTTCCTCTAATATTTTCCACACAGAGATCTGAACTTATACTGTAAGTGTTGGACTCGGACGTCTTTTGGGAGAATGAATGAAGACAAATGGGTTGAAAGTTGCATAGACTGCACAGATTTTTGCCAAGACGATCACATTTTTCAGCGAACAAGATTGAGAGAACTAGCGAGAGAAATGAAGCTGCAGCAGGCCGCGAATCATCGCAGTCCTCGGCCGTCTCATGAACTTTGCACGGCACCGCAGGCGCCTTCAGCGTTTCGCGCTTTGGCTGACACATCAGCTGCTTTCATGCGTTGCATGTCATTGTGACACACCTTTATTGCTTTCATCCCTCACCCGTCAAATGACAACTGAACTGCTTCCACCTCTTGGCTCCTGTCAAACTGTTTCACGGCTTTAATTTCGTATTACTTAACCGAGTTCGTCTGCTTTCGATGGTTTCCGTCAAACCGAGACTTCAGCTACTTTTGATGCTTACACTTCAACTAACACTTTCATTTTGTTATTTCGGATTTCGGTTTGTCATTTTATTTCATGTTTGCATTGTTTTCAGCAGTGAGCGAATAGTTAGAATAGTCAGAAGACGTAACCGTTTCGAGTTCAAAGTTGTAAAGCTTTGTTGAATTGCAAAACTTAAATGGAAAACCAACCAACCAACCAACCAACCAACCAACAAACAAACAAACAAACAAACAAACAAACAAACAAACAAACAAACAAACAAACAACTTCTTCTAGATATGCCTCTGTTAGAAATAGTAAGCTCATTAACATGACATTTTATTGAGTCTCATTACTAGTGTGTATAATTCTCACATCTCTGATAACCAAAGACAAATCTTATGCTTAAAAGAAACATTTTTTAGCATGATCAGCTTTCCTCCTTCAAATAGCATACAGGACAGGAGGATGCCAAGTGTTTTTAGTCTTTATTCCATAATACTCTGTGTCACAGTGATCCCATTACATTGATTCATATTGGGGAGCAGCTCGTTGCTGCTGCAGTCTCACACTGAGCAGTCTAATGTTGCTTGTTTATGAAAGCAACAGTCAGAATTATGCGTTCGTTCTTCTTTCCCAGCGTGCCTCAGATTCCAGCCGATGCTCTGACGTCATAGGTCTATTTCTCTAACCACTCAGCTCCTAACGTCCCTCAATGTTTCAGCTTGAACTGACACGGCGATAGCCAATATCAGGCTTTTTGCTGAATGCCGCAGAGTTTGTTTAAGCGGCCTTTTCACATATGAGCTGAATCCATTTGCTCGTCACCACAGAGTTATATTTTGATGTGGTTTCTCTTTTGCGTTGTCCCTCCATGTAAAGCCTGCCCAGCTGCTTCATTTCCTACTTAGTCCTCTTTGATGTAGACAAATGCACCAATCAGGGACACTCGCTTCTAATTATCCTCCACTCACCGTTAGGCAGGGACCTGCCCCTTCTCGGAGCAATGGATGACACTGATGGTTGATTCAACTTGTTCTTTTTGTGCTTTTCTGTTTATTGCAGGCTTTCATCACTGACAACTGGCAGCCGATCTGAGGGCATCGAATTCGAGGTAATTATTCCCATTGTCTTGTGCTCTGTAGAGGCGCCGGACCTATGCATGAAGATGACACACACCTACAGAGGCACGTTTCAGGGATATAGTTTGTCCACTATTAGAGACATGTTGTAACATTTTTCTTCCGCGGTGCACGCTAACAAACGTTTGTTCTTGCGGGCAAAGTGACCGCTACCTACAGTAGCCAGAGTGTCCATCTATGTCAGCGCGTCCTTGACCAAAACACACGGGGGCCCTGCTGCAATGAGGTTGCTGATCCTGCAGTCTGTTTGGTGACATTATTAATGTGCTTATAGTTATAAATTAAGACCATAACATGCAGCATTTTTTTTTTTTTTTTTTTTTTATGCTTTCATAACTACTTCAATACTTTTGTATTGGATGTTTCGGATCGCATGACATGGTGGCTGTTGTTTTCCAAAGCAGTGATGTGACAAAAGGCTCATGAAATGTAGAAGGAGGTCAAGGTCAGTTGGAGCATTTTTCTCATAGAAATGCCACAAAATACCAACAAACCCAAATTCCAAAGAAATTCATTGTTTGGTTTCTACAAAATCTATGAATATTTAATTAAAATTGTGTTACTATGTAAAATTATGTTAATTACTGTGTAATTGCAAAAATGAATATCTAAAGTTTGTCTATAGACAAATAATGTCAGTAATAATAATAACAGACAAAGTAGCACTGACTAGCAGACAGTTATTGTGTGTGTGGCCAGCTGGTGATCTAATTTGCTCTCAATGGGATTATAATGTAAAATTGTAATTCTAATGTGAACTGGCAGCATATGTACTGCTATTAGTTCTAAATAGCTCATGCTGGGTGAGATGGAAGTTTTAGTTTTCAATAGGAAAAGAATTCCCCCCCTTGAATCAATCCCCAAATAATTGACTGTGTTCAGGAAATGTTGCGGAATCTGCCTGTTTCACTGACACCACCATCGCACCCAGTGACCACACAACCACTTGCAGGTTACAGAAGAGCAGATCTGAGCTATTTCATAGCATTTAGAATGTAAAACAACTTTAAAACAAAATGTATGGAATGTTAATTCCACCTGCCTTCTTCAGACCTGCGTGTGTTTATGAATGTGAATGTTTAAAAAAAAACATTTGAGGTGACTGTGTACTTTTACCTGCAATCTGATCATCTGTAAGAGCTTGTAAGAGATAGTCAGAAACTGATTAAGATGATACGAACAATTAAGCTCTCGAGAGTGTGAACCAAATAATGAGATAATCTTTGACAGATCGACAAAACAGAAAAAAAACGGTTCTAGTCATCAGCTCTAATCTGAGTCTCGACAGACATTTGTAGCACAAAAACTCTTACTGCTCTACTTTCTCTTCCCTGATTACATCCACATGTTCCACGATTTTAGCACACCAGTATATTATGTAAGGGATGATACGCCGTCGCAAAAATAAACCATGATGCAGGACCCCTTGAGTTTAACTTCACTGTATATTATCCCACTTATCACACAGCTACTTACTAGAATCAGATCAGGACTGCATCCATAGCAAAGGTCTGTTATTCATACCAGCAGACTGTAAACAGACTGTAGAATGACACAGTTGACCAATCATTATTGAATATTTAGCGTATATTTAAGTATTACGAATATATAGCGCACATATTGTACAAAGTATATATATTTTAGCTAAATAAACTACTAATACATTTTGTAATTTATTGAAAGCAACTGAGTAGTGACTTAACTATCAACATGATCAAAATGACAATGCTAACATGCTGACGCTAAGCTATAGTGGTCTCCGTGTTCACCATCTTAGTTTAGCATGGCAGTACAAAGGCTGAGCAGAATGTCTGCAGACAAATCCCACAAAGAAAAAAAAAAAGAAATATAAAGGGCAAAGTCCATACTGGCCTCAGCACTTGATTGACACGTGATCTTTAGGGAGTTAAGTACAATGTTGCCAAAATGAAAGAAATGAGAATCTCACAGATTACCACTTTAAATGTCAAAAGCAGGAATGCAAATGAGACATAATGACCCCCCTGTCCTGCCAACAGTAGATATGTAGCAGAAGAGCCTCTTAATAAATTGATCCCTATAATTTTCTTTCCCCTTGAAGCGGTGACAGCGTTTGTCACCTGGGCTGACAGGCCTTCTGTTGTGTCATATTCCCTGGTGTGACAGATGTGTGGATTGGCCCCCAGTGTATCACTCCCAGTAGGCGGCTGAGCACCATTGATCTGCAGCTATTGAGCCACAATTGTACTAATTACCGTAGGTTTGAAACACCATCCAGACTGAAAAGGATAGAGGGGGAAAGAGGGCGTTCAGCCATCCGCCAGCAATGGCTGATCAGATGTCAAATGAGTAACGATGAGAAAACTAAAGTTACTCTACACTGAGCGTGTCAGAAAGACAACCAAGAAAATGCCTGAAGCAAATACAGACCTCAAAACATTTTAAGATATTTCAGCTGATAAAAGACATCCTCCTGCACTGTGGTAGAAATCTTAGGGGGGAAGATTGTCCTGCGTTCTGCAACCAGAACATGTTTTTTCTTTGTTTTTTTTACTTGAGATCTGTGCTCTTCAACATTTGGCTGTATTTTTACAGCTTTGTCATTCATAATAGACTCATACAAAGAGATATTCTGTGGCCTAAAGCCAGTTTTACAAATAATTGTAGCTGGTACTTTTTGTACAGCTACAGAGCTGCAACACTTGTAGCCTGCCTGATTCACTTTGTGTGTTAGAGATAAGCGGTACACTATACCTTACATAATTGTTCCAGTTTTAGCTGGAAAGTTAGAGTGATTTTGTGTTACTGTAAGTATGAAGTCATGAGTCAAGACTAAATACCAACCCTTGTCATACTTGTATCGCCTCAAATTGGCAAGAAGTTCTGGAATATGCATGGAAATGACAACTAGGGTTTTTAATTTGCCTATAAATAACTTTTCTATTCATATCAAGTGAGAAAGGTCAATTTAATTAACTGAATTCCATTCTGGAGTCTTAGTAATACACTGCACATACTGTAAATACACAATATATTAACATATTCATGCAACCAGATGTGTACAAACATACAGAGAGAGAGAGGGAGAGAGAGAGAGCTGTTTCCTTGTCGTGCTGCCGTCATCCTTCCAAGGCAGCTCGGAAATTTGCTTCGTCTATATTTAGCCACAAAAGATAGCAAGAACCAAATGCACGCACACGTAAAGTCCCCCATTTAAGCCTCACACACACACACACACACACACACACACACACACACACACACACACACACACTCCTTGGCAGAGCAATGATTTGCAGCAGACCCATGATCAAAACAGCATGGTCAGCTGTATCTTTACACACACACACACACACACACACACACACACACAGAGTGGCTGGTTGTTGACAGTTTGGTCTGAAGTGGATTGTGCTCATTAGGTGGGGTTGCAGATTGGTTTCTATTTATAGGCATCAGCAGGCAGCAGGCTCAGCAGTAGCAGCAGCAGCAGCATGGAGGTGTTTGAAGTAGCACAGGCCTCCGGTGGGCCGTGCTAACGAGATGCATCCGGAGTCGATCGCACTCTGAGCTGCAGGAGTTCAACTCTGATAGTTAGTATGGTGTGGGTTTGTCTGATTCAGGTCAGTGATTCATAACAAACTTTTATTCGATATGTTGAGCGATATGGCATGGAATAAACAGTTTATAATGATATACATGATGACATATCTTCATCATTATACTGACAGGGGTATTTCAGTATGTTCTGTTGCTGAGATAGAGAGAGTTTCCATCTTTTACTTAAAACATTTCACCAGTCTCTGGTGTCATTCCTGATCTTTGAGACATTGCTTTTCCTTCATAGATGGATACTTCTCTCTACAGTTCAACATATGTGTCATAGATGGTTGCATAAAGTGTCTGAGCATGTATGAGCCACCAGAAAAGCTTCAATAAGCCACTGGAGGGATGGAGCAGTCTTCAGAAAAAATATCCTCATTCTGATTGAATTTATTTCTGGAGATCTGCTGACTGTAAAGGCCACAATATATAATTCACATCACATGCATACTTTGATTATTGATCCTTTGTGCTATGGAAGCATGGTTTTGTTTTGTTTTGCTGTCCTTTAATTCATTGATTCATTCACAGCCTTTAATTGTTCAGAGCAAAGTTTCAAGAAGAAAGACATGAGGCAAACATATGCAGTCAGCCAAGTCCAGGTGTATAATTGTCATTGGAAATCTATTTGATAATGAATCCCAGGATGGGAGTTGCTATAGTCACAAGGTGACTGTCCCTCCCCTAACGCCGTGTCAGAAACAGAAGTACAAAGACCTCTACCCCGTCTCCTGGCTGACTAATCAATCATTCTACTTGATTAAACAGTAACGTTTCTGAAGAGCCATAATGAAACTCAGAATGCAGTGGCTGTAAAGGCTGCCATCTTGGCAGTCCTGCTTGAGCAGGCTCCTCACAAATACAAACACGGCATAAGGTCATGCCCTACATTGTGGATTTGCGTCAATGGTTAGCAGTGACAGAACTGAGAATATCAATATCAAGGACAGGCAAATGGGATGATTGTCAGTGGTCGAAAAGTGACTGGAAAGCATCGAGAGATTCTTTATCTCTACCAAGGCCAAACACATAATGTTGCTGAATAGGACCAGCGTAGAACACTCATTACAAACTCCCTACTATCTTTGATCTTGAAAATGTTTTACAGTTAAAAGGTTGAGCAAAAATACAAAAAAAAAAGAGATCATGATCAGCCAAGAGATATCTGCAAGGCTCTGGAACAAGCAGGATATATTGTGCAATGTAAACAGATATTTTATTCACACAAAGAGAGGTTAACAGGATAATAACAACAACAAAAAAAGGGCCTAATTCACAGTACTTACAGTATAATACAATTCCTGAAATTGTGTCTTGATCCCTCCAGGATGACTTTCCAGTAAATTTATCATAAATCTGGGTTTATGAATGTTTTGGCATCCTGCTAACAAACTGCCAGAAGACCGAAAGCCTTATCTCTAAACAGAAAACAGATAAGACCCACGGTGAACATTAAAATTAAACTTGGCCTAGCATTTTCCTCCTGGAGCTCAGTTTGGCTTTCGGCCTGCCAGTCACCTCAGCCTCAGGATGGAAGCTACTTTTGAAGGTAGACAGCTCCTCAAGATGAGTGACAAGTGTTGGTCAGAAGTTTTAGGACGGGGGCTGGAACATCTAACCGAGAGAGATGAAGGCGGGACTATCAAAAGCTGCTGACTTAAGGTGGAAAGTTGAACACTGGGAGCACTGTAGCAGCAGCCAAAAAAAGTACAGAAGAGGACTTGAAATATAGACCAAACATATCAGAAACAGAATGTGTGACTGCAAGTGATGCTGTGAGATACACACACATGCAAAACATGCACATGCAAAAATATATATGCTGGATGGAGCCAAATGTAGATTATGGGGTCAATATTGTCAAAATTAGGAAATCATAGATGAAAACAGGAGAGAAATATGGTTTTGCATGCAAAAACTTTTTTTTTTGACATAAGGTAACAAGGACCTTTGGTCAGTTGTCATTTTTAATATTTGCACATCTTTGTACTGTAAAATCACAATGTGAGCCAGGTGCCTGATTGATCCACCGCTTGTCGGTTCTATTCAAACTGCACCGTGACCTGACATCTTTTGTCTGAATGTACCATTTCATTCTTACTGAAATAATAACAAAGCCAACATTCGTTCATCCTGACTTCCCTCTTTCATTATCTTCATCACACAGCTGTTGTGAAAGAATTACAATGAGTGTACACTTTAAAACAGGCACTCTCTGTCTGTCTGTCTGTGTGTGTGAATGCATCCATTTTCTTGCTTAAGTGGCTGTTTTCATGCTTGTTAGTAGAAAAGCTGATGGCTGTTGTGTATTAGTGCAAATGACTTTATTTTGAGATTAGATATTTTGAGATTTATTCTTCAGATTTATTCATATCAATAGATTTATTTAAAAGAGGTATGATACAGGGGATGGTACTGTAGACTACATTTTGGGAAGAAGCCTTGCGCCTGGAAGATAACTGCTGTCCACAGATTGGGAATATGTGTGGGATAATGGGCAAAATAATGGATTATTTTTATTGCTTTTTTTCATTTGACCATTAGTAAAACAGCATGCCATTGGAGATCTTAACACTCAGACAGAGACTGTTTAGTGTCCAACAGTTAATGCAGTGGGTGTAGTGGGCAGCTGCCAACTCGGTCAACTATTCCTAGGGTCAGTTTGTTGATGTTCATCTTCTATCTTTTTAAGAATCACCACAATTTGGTTATAAATCACCCAGGGATCACCTGACAAACATAACAATTACCAATGCTACTGTAGAAAACAACAATTGCACAGTGGTGCCTTGAACTAAAACCTAATGTCCGCTAATACGCTCACAATGACAGTGTTAACATGGGGCCGTCGGCAGCTGTAACGTTTACCATGTTCGTCATCCTCATTTATTGTCTTTGTGCTAACATTTGCTAATTGGCACCATCCGAACAGGGCGTGGAGTGCAGTGTCACTCCTGCAAACTGGCATTTTTCCTGCAGTGCCCTCAGCTTATTTTGCTCGACTGCATATGTGATATCTTGGTGACTTGCTGTGCTGCGATAGATGTGGGGATGCGCTGAATGGTTAACGAAGGGAACACCAGAAAAGTCAGAGCATCACCTGATTTATTGCAGTTCATTTTGTGGTAAATGTATATATCTGCACCAAATGTAATGTCAGTGCATCCAATAGTTGTTGAGGCAGTTGTCATGACAAATAGCAGGTCGGAGAACTACCAAAGTCAGTAGCATTCCTATTGTATGTATTGCAAGCCTGACTGCAGCTGAAAAAGTGAGCATTTGTCTCAGCTCCGTTATCCATAACCTGCAGTATCCTGACGGCATGAAGAGTTGTGGCCCTGCCAAGGAAGTCTTAATCAACACGATCCCATGATTTCCTGTTTCTATACCTCTTATTTTGTTTTTCCCTGGATATTTTCCCTCCTCTCCCTGTTTCAACATCTTCTCAACTTCTAAGTCATCTTTTTAACCAACTCCAGTCATCATTCAACTCCAGTCATCTCTTATCCCTTACTGAGGTAGGTCTCCTCCTCTGTCACCACTATCCCTCTTGACCTAGTTCGTATCAACATAAATCATCCGCAGTGTGCAAACTCTAGATCTGATACAAAGCTAGGAACCAGATAAGAGTGTTGAATTTACAAGGTATTAAAGTTCCCTTGCACTTGCCTTCTTCTCCCCAGGACTTGTTAATCCCTGCTCTCCCTCCGGTGCTGATAAGAAATGGGATAGGAGAGGGGATAAGAGAGGATAAGGCTATACACTACACCTTTGCACTGCAATCTCTCACTGCATTTAGAACAAGTGGATAAGGTTAGACAGAATTCGCTGAATCCTTGTCCCAAAGAAATGAGGGAGGGGATAGTCAAGGTCAGAAGGAAACAAAAATAAAAGAGATCAGTCCATTCATTACATTCCATGGAACAAATAAATCAAGTTTTATGACGGTTTCAAACCTTTACATCTTACCTGCAGCGTTAAAACATGCCAAACATGTCTGTACTGAATTAATCAGTCGTCCGTTTGACAAAATTAACTTCCAGATGCTAGCTTTTGGTCACTGGGGAGGAAAGGGATGTGAGATGCATTTTAAAACTCCAGAGGAAGCAGATTAAAGCTCTCAAATAAGTTAATAAGAACGCTGGTGGTAATTTTGACAAGAATTAACTTAATTAAGTACTCAAATTAGGAATATTATTTTTATGGTGTCCCAATCCTTTTTTCTTGCTTTTGCTGAAGAACTTGGCCCATCTCCACTCCCTCACCTCTCACATGCCATAACTTATATGCTTCTTGAAAGCTTTATAGCTTAACCAGTAATCTTTCTGTTAACATCACAGGCGCTACTAATAACGTAGAATTACAGTATGTACACTGCAATTATGACTGCCTTACTTAGTCTTGCTTGAGGAGTGTAACATTGTGCCTACACAGACCAGGACGTATTAGACAGGCTTTTCCAACTTACAGCTGTGAGACGAGCCGATATGTTGATAGTTGGTAGATTCTGATATTTTGCCAAAATCCCACAGTTTTGCCCAGTTTACTGATGTTTTGCAACTTGACATAGTTCTAGCTTAAGATTCGGAGTATCATCCATGAAATCTGAAACTTCTTATACTCGTTTCCCTAATAAACTGTAAACACAGCAGGCACTGCATATACCAGTGTAGAAAAAAAAAATAACTTGCTTTGTTCCAAGAATAAATATCATATATTAGCTCTCCTAATTAGCTCCACTAAACAAAGTACGCAAGCACAATATTGAGTCACAAGTCAAAAGATGCAGCAGCCTCTTCCTTTGTCATATATTTTGGTCTTCAAACCAAATTTCCAAGACCCATGTTGTCATACACTCCCACCTTATGCATCAGAATTGGTAGAGCACTGACAGATAGCTTTCCGTGTTGTGCTTCCACCATCACCACTTTCTCCTGGTTTTTGCTGCTAAGAGGAATGGCTGGGTATCAGCGGCAATCTGGGCCACCACCTCAGTTTGTCGTATTTCTTCAGGGTTAGACTCAACAAATCCACTCAAAGAACATGTCGTAAAATATATTACTCCATATGGCACACAACCTGTTCATACTCGTAAGCTGTTCAATTTTCCAAAATATATTTCTCTATTCCAGCAGCAGACTGAGCTCTAAACTAATCAAGGACGCAAAATCTCAGCCAAGAAATCAGCATTGAAATCATACACTCCTTGTGCATCTTCTGCTGTCAGACAGCAAAAATAAAAGAGCGCGAGAAAGTATATACGTGTCATACACATACCGGCCCTTGACCAGTACATGGACGTTTTCATTTAATGTCAATGCCAAGTTCCAAAATATACTTTAAAGTAAAACCGTGTTTTTCTTCTTCAGCAGGACAAATGGTAAACTGCAAACAAACAGACACTCAGGTGAGATTAGATTAGAAATATAGTAGTATAATAGTATATAGTATAGTATACACGCAACTGTACAACATCCATTTGTTCTTGAAGTCCACCCCTCTGTCCCATGATTTCCACTCTTCCAAGCACAGCCTGCAGACACACACTGCCCTACTTTGGTTCAAGTCATATCCCTGCTCTAGAAACAGCCGGTGTGAGCGCCATAGGCAAAGGAAATAAAGCAGCGCTTGGCCGCTGCCTCGCAGCGCTGTGTTTAGACAAGGAGTCAGGCAGAAGATCTAATCGGCGTCACCAGTCCTGATGGAAGGATTTTACTATGTAAATATTGCCACACTAATTCATAAATTCATACCTCAGCATGTGCAAAGGAAAACATTATATATTTTGTAGGTTTCCGTGTTCAATTTTCGCCATTTGCTAAATTGTAAATACTTAAGTAACACGAATGTATGATTAAGAGTCATTTAAGATGTGGCTAATACTTTTTTCGATGTAGCAGAGACACATCAAAAGGTCAAGGCATAGATATGAGGAGTGTGAGAAATTATACAAATTAAGAAAAGACAAGACATGAGGACACAGGAGACAGATTTCAAAAAGTAAACAGGGGTGGAGGGAAGGGAAGCAAAGGGGGGAGACTGAGAAAATCCATTGTTAAATAACATTCAGGAACAAAAAGAAAAATCTGTGAGATGTGAAAAAGTAAACGCCAGAGGGAAAGCCAAATGTTTCATCCTGTGAGATGCGTCTGGCAGGACTAAATGGAATAAATAACGAAGAATCAGAGATGGACTGAACAAAAAAAAAGCACAAAATGTGGCAGAAAAAGGCCAAGAGCAAGAAGAAGACGACATCAGCCAGAAAATGTCACTTGCCATTGTGTAAAATACCAAGAGGGAGGAAACAAAGTGGAATGAACAGAGGGAAAAGGACGGTTGCTGAAGGAGGAGAAAGGAAAGGGACTGAGCGGGAGGCAAATTAAGCGAAAAGAGTGTTAGATTGATGGGGAAAAAAGAAAGACTGACGGGGGTTAAAAAAAAGTAGATAAAAAGAACGTGATTGATGGAGGAAAGAAGAGAAAGTAGGAGACAGAAAAGAGATGAAGGGATAGGAAAAAAGAAAAAAAAAGAGCTGGGCAGAAAAAAAAAAGGTCAGTGAGAGACTGAGAGGCAGATTAAAATGTCAGGGAGGAGAAAGTAGAAAGGAGAGGGCACATCTCTGACACCCAGAAATCCAAAATCACCTTCACTCACTTTTCTAGGATGAGAGGGAGAGAGGGAGGCAGGCAAGGGGAGGAGAAAAAAAAAAAGATGTGACTGAGGTAAGGCAAATAAAGGAACGTGGAAGAGGAACGACCATGGAGAAGTGTGTACATGTGCGTGTGTGTGTTTTCATGAAACAGCCATTTTAAGCCTGGTATAAATCATCCTGGCACCATTACAGCAGATTGTGAGGGAGCAGGCCACCAACCCAATCAGTCCTGCACAGCATCCCTGTAGGCAGGTGTGTGTGTCTATGGCCGTCACAGACGCACACACATATGGACAGACCCACACAAACACACACTCACACACACACACACACACACACTAGATGTTCTTGTTGAAAGTAATACATACTGCAGTGTTGCTTAAGGTTCTTGGAAAGTCTCGTTTTACAGGCTAAGAGTGACTTTGCTTTGATAGATGAAAATGCAGCAGTGAAAGCAGTACAGTATCTGGATTATTAAAGGACACTCTGATAAATAGAAAGACTTTACACCATTTAGACCATTCACTGTTGCACATCCCATGTGATGTGCAAAGGTAGGGAGGAAGGACTTCTACAGTCACAGATGCCAACAACCCTGATGTCCATGGGCATGTTGAAGATGTCAATAAAAGCAAAAGCAAATTGTTACACAACACTCATCTGGGATTCATTTTGACATCCTAGGCACAAAAGATAATGAGAAGTGATTTAAAGCGCAGACACGCTTCCTCTCTTTTTCAGTGAACTAATTGTCGCATCTGTCTGCTTGGATTTCTCTCCTCCAGACTGTCTTGTGACTCTCATTACAACTTCACACTCTGCGCGGATGGATGAAGGTGAAAGGTGGCAGACAGAATAACAGATTGCAAAAACCCAGAGGAGAGCGCCCTCTCGAAGTAAACAAAATAGCACCGGCTCATGGCGGAGGATAGTGTTTAAGTTAGTGCCACCAAAGTACCCACAGTGCGACTGCACTCAAGAGGTTTCAGCTTTCATTGCACACGCCGGCTAATAATCTCTGGAGGACGTCCGCAAGGGCGCGTTGCATTTACATCAATAAATTGTAAAATAATATTGATCACTGAACGTTGCCAAAGGTGAACTGCCCCAGGTTTTTTTTTCACTTTCCATACATCATTTTAACACGCCCTCAGCTTCTTTAAAGCGTCTATAGTAGCAATGAAAACCAGCTTCAAGCAACACCTTGATTATGAGCAAACCTGCGATACTCAGTCAAATATAAAATCTAGCAGTTCTTTCCACACCAGATTTACTACAATTGCGTCAGCTACCAACAGCCTATCATTCACTTTAACACCTTTTTCGCTCCCTGTTATGAACCTAAGTTCTCTAACGCTTTCTACTGTAATAATATGGCAATCATTTGCATATTTAATTTTAAATTGTCAGGTTTATTTGTTAACATCATTATTGTGATTGGATGTTAACTTGGCTCATTTCTGTGTTTTACCAGCATGTAAAAGTAGCTGATGCATTCATGACTTTGTGAGAGATTTAAGGGACAGGGCATGTGAAATGTTACTTCATTCGTAGCCAGCGTTAAGTTATGTTGCATAGCTAATGTCAACTCTAACACACATGAACACTACACACTGTGGTACTGCTCACTCACTTTGGTGAGACCTAGAGATGTGACAGTAGAGAGTGGAGACCAAGACTGGTCTGCCACCTGGTCTTGACTCTGGTCTTGCGGTTACTTGGTCTTGGTCTTGACTTGTCTTGATACACTCTGGTTTTGGTCATGATGCTACACTGCTACAGGCTATATGCCATTTTTGAGTACTTGTTAATGTAAGAACATCAAATTCACTTGGGTTATCACTCTTTTTATTGCAACAAAATTTTCTTTAGTTTGTGAGACAAATATCCAATTCTCAGTTGAGATATATATATATAGCTAGATGAAACTTTAGAGTTCTGTTTGACATTAAACTGTACTCCCAAAAATGCTAGTTCTCTGTTGCAATCTCACTTTTTTCAGGCGTGGATTAAAATTATTGCAAATTTAAGTTATTGAATATTACAAATTTCCATCTCCATTTCCATTTCCATTCAATCTCCATCTGCCTTTGCTAGCTCTCCCTCCCTCTTACTTTCTCAAGGGCAGCTAACAAACACAGGTAAACACATGTACTGTGGGCTACTACAGGGTTTCGCTGCCGTGCTGTCTATGCTGGGTATTCCCAGATGGCGTGCACTAGAATTTAAACATGTTACACTCCAGAGCTTTTCACACTTTTACCACTGTCCGAGGCGCAAGAAGTTGAGACGTGATCGAGGAGGGAAACAAAGCAGAGGGAGGGCACGGTCAAAGTAACATCTAACAACTTAGCTTAACTTGTCAGTGTCCTTGGATGGGTGGATGGATGGATGGATGGATGGGGTCAAACCCCCCCCCCCCTCCCCCCGAGCACTGGTATGAGGAAGGGATGGAAGAAGATGCATCTGCTCTGTCAGGTACAAAATCTCACAGCACTACAGCTCTCGAGGACTGACAGGAAGCATATGCAACACCTCACATGCAGTTAGGTAGGTTGTTCAGACTGCCAGCCCAAGTCAGTTTTTCTGGCATATGCAGTCTCCGCAACAAAAATAAACATACGTATCTTTGCAAATGGGCCACTTTTGACGGCGGTTTGAAGTTTGATTCAAATCGGACTTCCATTGATGGATCTCAGTGCGAAAGCTCTGGACAAAATGAATATCAGAAAATATCTTTTATGTTACTCTTGACAAGGCAGCTTTAAATCCACGGTGACAGAAGTGCATTGGAGCGGTTGAGCAGAATCATGTTGCTACTAGCAGAGCGGTATGGGGGTACAACAAAGAGCAGCAGTCCATAGCAGACGCTGAAATAAATTGTCTGCTGACACACCGGGTGGAGGCTTCTGACAAAGCTACTTCCACGCTGGAAAGGTATAGGACCGACATGGGTAGTTACTGGCACCTCCATCATTACTACAGCAATCCATTCAGCTAGATGGTGATGCACAGACGCGCAACTCCAATCTGATCTCTTGCAACAGTGTGGACAGTTTTAAATGTTTTCTTAAATATATGATTTGAGAAATACACATGATTTCCCTGCAGTGTGAACAAAACCTTATGGAAAGGCAAAATGAGCTGGTTGGGAAAAGTTCACATCTCCCTCTTGAACGGTCCTCATCTGAATTCATGTTTGATCAGAGAGCAGTAGCTTCACTACATTCACCCACTTCTCTCTCCCATCCGTTTGTCTGAGAGCTCGTTAATGACTGTGGCCCTCATTAGCAGGCACTTGTGCATTGTGCTGTATGAAGGAAAGAGAAGCAGAGCTTTCAAACAGCAAAATCATTTATTTTAGACTCATTAAACCGAGGCCCAGGCCTGTTAGCTAAAATCTGATACCCATCCCTGCTGACTATTAGCGAATTCGGTAATCAAGTCAAGCAAAAACTATTAAACAAAGGGATAAGACTTTGTTTTCATAAACACTCCTATCAAATCCACAGTGAAGTAGATGTTAGAGACAACAAAAATCGCCCTTTTTCCACACCAACATGTCATGACTGTTAAGCCGTCAGGAGAAATGAAAATCTGACACCTTTCCAATTCCTTGAGTTTGCCGGGAGAAGAGTTGTACAAAGTTTGACATGTTATATGCACACATTTCAGAAAGAAAAATAAAAAAAAAATACTTACGTTTCAAAACTCGCATGCCCCAGTCCTCGGTATGATTTGATTTGTAAGTAGAGGTCTGAATACCCAGAACTCCATGAACGCAACCTCTGACACACATTGGCTGACAAGCTTATTTGAAGAATCTCTGGTTCACTGCAGGTGAGAGATTTGAAGCCTGAAAACCAGAGCACTCACAGAGGAAAGCAATATCCTGAATAAGATCTCACCCACCTTTCTTTCACTCTTGTAGACAAGATTTATTTGAAACCAGTGTGAGATTTTAAGCGATTTCTCATGGAACTGACACACAAGTTCTAGGCATTGCATTGCAATTCATCACGCTATACACTTTTGGCTCCTCAAATGACTGATGGTTATTGTTTGTTTTTGATATAATTTTAATGCAATGCCACTCAGAAGTTGAAGTTTTCCCTTGTACACCTTAAGTATGCATTTTCCACGGCATGAAACAATCTGATTTTACTGTCTTTCTGGCTCAGTAGTGATATTAAATAACACAGTAACATCTGGTGTGTCATTCTACTCAACCTCTCTCTCTGGATACCTTCAACCTCTCTCTAGGCCAGGGCCTAGACACCTTTCAGCTACAATCTTAGTCTTTTTTTCAGCTACAATCTTAGTCTTTTATTCGACACACAGAGAATATTTCTATAGATGGTTGAATGAACATGGATTTACTAGTAAGTCTAGAGCTTGTGCATCAGGCGAAGCACTTGGTTAAGTGAATTTGCTGATTTGTAGTGTGTTTGTCAGTGATAATTGTATCTGCTCCATCTTTTCAACTCATTTGATCTCATCTGTTTCTAGGTTGGATTCACATACTTTCAAGCCATAAGAAAATGTTTGCGTGTCCTTGCATGCAACTGTTTCTGCTTGTTTTTGCTCCACACAAATTGGGTGGTAGTCAGAAGCTTGATGAGATAGCAGGGCTAGAGGTAAACGGATGTAGTTGATGAGTTTATTTAGCTGCCTGGCAGAGGTAGCACTGGTAAAATATTTCTACTCTTTTGTTTACTTACCCTTGAAATGTCCTTCGGATTCATCTTTTCTTCTCTGTTGAACACTATGTTTTGTTTAATAGAAGGTTATGAAAGGGGGAGAATGAAGCTCTCCTAGCCAATGAATATTGACAGTCAGTTAGCAAACCTGTGAGAGATACAGTACATGTGTGTGTGTTTACACCATTGACCCCTGTGCCAAAACTGTCCAAAAACCTCTGAAGAGTTTTATTATTATTATTATTATTATTATTATTATTATTATTATTATTAAATGGTGATGATGTGTTGTGTTGTGTCGAGACACAAATGGCAGTGTCAGTGGCACAAATTTGCGTGTCAAAGTTAATCAGAGTTGAATACTACTCAGATCAATAGCAATAGATTAATTTCACCTCCTCAAGCTGGTCTTCTCATTGTGACAATTTCATTGGGCTTGATGGATTTCAGCACAGATACAGTTGTGTTCAGACCTTTCTTGGGTTTCAGAGGTTTCTTGCTTCACGTCTCTTTGACCATGTGGGTTTTTTGTCAATCAGGGTTCAGATTCATGGCTCAGGAAAGACGTTTCTCAACGTATTTTGACAAAAAGACAAACTGATTTCATGTATTTCAATGGAGTGTGACAGAAACTTCTGTGGAAGCGTTTTGTCTGTGTGCGTGCGTGTGCGTGTCTTGTGTGCAGGCAGCCGAGCCCTTGAAGGGTGGCTTAACAGATGGATGCGTGGGTGACTGAATTGTAAATATGGAAAACGACAGAGATACATGGAGATTTAATAGGCTACTGAGATGGATGAATAAACAGATGTTTAGCTCACCGCAGGGATGAAAGATGGATAGATGAATGAAGAGACAGGTAGATAGATGGATGTGTGATAGTGCTGGAACTGACTCATATGGTGTTTTTGAGTTTAGAGTGCTTGTGTGAAATCATCAGAAGTAGCGCTGCGTGTGGAAATGAAAACAGGCCTCGGATTGGACGTAAATGAAGAGGGGACTGTTCAAAGGTGAATGTTTTCTGTAAAGACCAGCAGAAGTAAATCTGTAGCTGATTTACTTTCATTCATTTTCAAAGTCATTGTCTTTTGCAGCCACACTAATGAAAACAAGGAAAAACAACAAGTATTAATTCACAAAAGGATATAAACCATGGCACAAGATGCCAAGCCATAACTTGAAAAAATGTTCCCATCCATAGAAACTCATTAAAATGAATAATATCAAGACTGGCGTTTTAACTATCCCCTAATAAATAACTTAATCAAAGTGAATTGAGTTAATGGCACTAGACATGAATTGTCTTTCCGAACTTTCTGCCAAAAGTTGACAAAGGAAACACTCATAACACTTTTTTTTTTTTTTTTTGCTGACTGCTCAGTACAAATCAACAACTGTAAGGAGCAGTTTGGCTCAAGATGATAAAAAATCATCAATGAGCCCACAAAATTGCTATGACCACATCATCTGCTAAGCTTTCAATACTGCAGACAGTATTTTACTCTAAATGTCTTTTCGGACACCAGGTGGAAAGCAAGATGTCACATAAGGCTGCATTAGGGTATGCACACTTCAACTAATTAAAAAAAAGGTTTTACAGACCTGTTTGAGTTTGGAATAATTGGTAAAATGCGATAGCTGCTTATGACCATGGATGTGATCGAGAAAAATAGCCTGGGGTCCACTTCAAATGTGTTTGGACCACTGTTGGCTTGTTTCGGAGTCTGTTCTCTCAATTTTCTCCAGCTGTTTGGCAGCATCTGAGCTCTTGAGAGCACCAAAACATTTTCGACGCGTCCATGTCCCGACGTTATAGGTTTTGTCCTTTTTTGATTTGATTTTGTCTTTTTGATGACATTGCAGACAATTTCATGACTGAAGTGCTCTTGCTCAATACGTGTTCCCATTAGTCTCTCAGTCACAAAGAGAAAATATTGAAAAATACTGAGGTTAGCCTTTCAAAAACTAGATAACTTGCCAACATCAGTTAATGTGATTTTGCTCATTTAGTATTCACATGCTGAATGCTGCTCTTTGTCTATGCGTCTAATGTGATTTTGAAGGTAGAAGGAAGGGTCAACAGGATGACCCTTTGTCAGATCATCTGTTTATGCTTATGATTCTGTCCTCTCTCATGCACAAGTCTAATTCTGCACTTACAAATCCATTTGCACACTTGCAAATGTTGACTGAGTAGCACTCAGAATTTGGCTTGCATTCTCTCAAGCATAAGCAAAACAGTGACAGAATGGACAGAGGGAGGGTTGGACAAAAAAGGGACCAAATGAGATGGCAGAGTTGAGACTGTGCAAATGCGTGCCGGGAGAATGTTGGAGCAAAAACAGTCAAGCGAGTCAGCAAGTTGACAGAGAGCAGAGGAGAGAGAGGAATGAAGCACATCTCGCATGTAAATTTTATGTTGAAGCTGCAGGGAAAAATAAATTGCATTTGAGGGGTAACACAGCATGCTCATATTTACCTGGAATCTAAATCACTCAAACATTTTTTTTTTATTACAACATTATTCTTTGATGTGTCACTTGCTGATTTTAATTTGGGAAAATACGGTGAATTTATGGCCTCTCAGTTAAGGCACGGAATGCTGTTTTCTGTCACAAGTATGTTGGGTGGCTTCATCTGACAGGATGATTTCGAGGAGAAAATATTGCTGTCTGCACTCCTAAAACACTAACAGTGTATTTACATACAGGTACAGGTAGGAATATATATATATATATATATATATATATATATATATATATTCTTCTTTTACAATAATGTGAAAGTCTGCACAAACACAGCCTCAATCATGTCTTTTAAACAGTTCATAGAAGGACACTCAAAGCCTAAAAAAAGCTCCCTTTCCCCACTGCATCAGGTTCATCAGTCTGAGCTAAGGTAGCCTGAGCAACAGCCCATTTTCCCACTGACTGACTAAAGGAAAAAAAAAAAGCATTATTTTTGTGGCTGCGGTTGTGTCATGGACGACACAAAGAAATTATGTAGCCAGGTAAGGTTTTTGGAAGACTGCTGTGGAGCTCAGACTGTGGTCTTTCTGGCTGTTGTCATCTTGGCAGTCCTGCCTCCTCTGGCCAATCCAAAAATGGGCAAAGATGTGGAGCGGAAACTTAGCTATAGAAACTACACCCTTTCTTTTGTGCCGCCTTGTTTCAAATGTTTAAGTCTTGAGTTGTGGAAATGATTTGACCAGCCAGATACCCTGTGAATAACATATGCTTCCAAACAAATCATAGCTTATCCCCATTGCATCACGTTGCTCAGTATTACCTTATATTATGCTATGACATGAACCAATCTCGGGCAACTGGCAGGGTTATATATGCTGCAGGGTTGGGGATATGTTATCCAGGTTAGAGGAGTAGACCCTCGGAATGCCTGTGCACATTCCTGACTGAGTGGTTGGATGTTTGATATTGCATGCTAACACTCCATTCTAGTGTTAGTATGCAATATCAAGCATAAGTGCATCTGAAGTTCGCCATCTTATTATTCTACTGAGAAGAGTAAAAATCTGCAGAATTTTGTTTTCACCATTATTTTCTTTTATATCTTTATAGATCCGATGAGTGTTTGCTGGATAAAACTAATGTTTCTCTTTCATTCTTCCAAGTTTCATGAACTTGGAAGCTGCCCAGTCCTCTCATTGAATAGACTTTGAACATTGAAGTAACTTTGTGAGCAGATTTTAGGTAGCTGATCATTTATGTTTCTGCAGCCACCATGTTTTGGAGCTTCAAGATTTCAATCACTCTATTTTTTTTTTTTTATTTGTTTCATTTTTGTGGTGAGTGGAGACGAGCAACGTGTTCTGCTGCTGCTCCTGCGATAGGCTATTAATGCACACAGCTGCATTAACAGTATCGTTCAAACTTCAGTGGAAACCATTGCTGCGCGTTCCTCTCAACAATTTGTGCATCTAAAAGCGACAACTGACAGCAGCGATAAGCTGCGGTGCGCGTGACGGCTGAAACCTGCTGTATGTGGCCTCTGCGGGGAATTCTATTCCCCGCACACAAGAAACCGATGAAAGGACAGCGAAAGGGATGGGGAGAGAGATTAAATACATAAGAGCCCACAACAGAGAGAGGATTTGTAGTTACACAAATATGCATCGATGCATACAAAATCAATAAGCACACAAAGAAACACATGGCCACAAACTCTCAGGAACAAATTCCTCCTTCCAGTTGGTAATGGGCCAGCAAGATGGTGATGAGCACTTGTACTGGAGGAGCTTTTATCCTAATTAGCTTGATAGCCAAATCAAAACGACACTTTACTCCTTAATTAGTGTGCCGGGCTCCCAAATATGCAACAGAGGAAGGGAAGGAGACAGTGAGCCGATCATAAAAGCATACAAGGATCACTTCCCACCTCTTATTGTGGCTTCATAATGTTCCCTTTTTATAGTACTTGAGAAAACTTTGGTTGAGTGACAGTGGTAATGCACCAAGCCAGATGGGAACTGAAAAATCTTAACTAATTGCTTTACAGTACATGGCTACATGGTCACGAGAAGGGAAACCAATGTCTGAAAATGAATGGGTGTGTAGGGCTCTAGTTAAGTTATGCTTATACCTTTGTGAAATCAATCTTTTACATCATAGATATTTTCTACTTTTTGTTCTTCACAGAAAAGTACGGCTACTAATGGACAACACAAAGCATATGGCAGGAAAACTCCCGATCCAGGCATTTTTAGATTTCCTGTCTGTTAGTCTATAATAGTACTCACTGACCACATTAAACAGAATATTAAGATGGACATTACATTGCCTGAATATCAGTAAATGGGCTCTGACATTGCGTTGTCATATTCTAGATTATTGTTGTCATGTTAGCCGTACCTGGTAAATCAGAGGGTTGGAAAGACGGAGAGAATCTGAGGCGGGAGGAATCTATTGTTCTTTATTAGCCATTGTCTGTCTTCCTCGCAACTTTCCATCCAGTGTTTTAGGAAAGCGTGCATCTACATCTGCTTTCTCTTTCTTCAAAATACCAAATCCATACACCGCAATTGGCATCGAACCTCAAACTCGCCACAGATCGTTCATTTTGCCCAATAATGGGAAGGGCTGTCACCCAACAAGCCCAGAAGCTCAGACCTTTACTGTCATCTTTATTTTAACATGAACAATTTCCCTGCCTTCATGCTATTTTAGAGTTAAACAAGAACTCCAGGTGGAGAAATTATGGGTTTTTTTGCAATTTCCAAAAAGGTTAATCCAATCTAATCTAAATCTATCTTCTCTTTTTCTGGCAAGCTAAACATGTTTTTTCCTCTGTTTTTTATCAATCTCTTTCATAGCCGAAACTATATATTGTTGTATAATGCACTACCCAAAGCTGTTTAATGGCTTATTTCTCCATCTTACCCACCATCAACCTCTTAGAGAGTATTCTCATTTTCCCCTCTCTTTCATTCTCATTATCTTTTGTACGTTTTGCTTTTCTTTTTTTCAGGGGCCATTCGATTACCTGTTTCTGCTTCTCACAGCCTCTCTCTCTCTCTCTCTCTCTCTCAGTCCTCTCGGCCCTCTCTCTGTCACTTTTTTTATTAGTTTGGTGTGACAGAGATGACCCTGGCTAGTCGAGCGTTCACAAGTCAATCTCAATCTGCTGAAGGCTGGCCACACCTTAGGGGCTTTGGAGAAAGGGGACGAGGAGGTGGTTCGCTTTGGATGAAACTGTTCATGGCCAGTCTCAGATGTCATGCAATTGATTAGAGAAGGAATGACAGATTGGAAAAAGGAGAGCGCAGCTAAATTATAGCACTTTACCATCGATATGAAATTTATAGCTCTGTCTTAAAGCCAGAAAGTGTTTGGCTGTTTCAGCTACGGTTTAGCATTTCGCTCTGCAAAAAGAGCTTTAAAAAAGCCAGCTTACACTCAAAGATCATCGGTTAATTCTGCTCTGTACTGATCACTGAAGTGAATTGGATTATGGACAAAAGATGATGATGTCACCTCTTGTTATTCCCTTTTCACGTAGACATAAGCATTAGCATTTATTAGAATAAATACGCATGTTTATGCATGTATGAGGGTTTCAAGGACCTCTACTGCACTGGTAACCAGGGGGATATGTACATTTACACAATAAAATGCCTGACAAAACAGCAAAGTATCATTGTACTGTTGATTGTACTATTGAACAGACAACCTCTTTGTAGAACTCAAAACAGGTCAGAATAGATCCTACTAACAAACTCTCTGTACATAGTTTGTTTGCAAAACTTATTTGTATGCATTGTTTGTCTCATGGTTCTTCACGTCTCATGTTCAAGAACAATATTATAGTACAGCCACCACTTATGGTGTCAGCGACTGTGTAGGAAGGACAAGGCCTTTTTAAAAAAACATAGCTGCTGCCCTTGGTGCCTTTCATAAAATGGTATTTTTCCACCAAACCACATCAGCCAGTGCGGAAGATTTCCTGGAATTGATTGTTTACTCCATTTTAATTTGGCTCATTTAAGCGGCTGGGAACGCAGCCATTCATATGATACAGCATCACTGAAACCATTTTAATCCCTGGTCAAATCTACTGCAGTGCTGTTCATAAGGTTTTGTGGGTTTGTTGATATATGAAAGCCAGCAGTCGCACTTGAAAATGTATCGCAGTCTGGACGGATGCTTACACTTAAGTGCCACTATGGGGGAAATTAAAGCGTTACAGACCTTTAAGGTTATTAGTGGTAACCTTACCACTAGTACTGAAAATCTATACTCAAGAAGTACTGTTACGTTACTGAAATATTACTAAAGTAAGACTCCTGGGGTTAAAGGTACTTGATTAAAAGTACAAAGTATTCTTTGCAAAAACTACTCCTGTATTAGCTCCTTTTTGGTAATTAATTCATTGCCAATAGCAAGCGTTCAGTACTTGTAGGAAATGTCTACTTTCAACAAAGTGCATGATAAATGGTAAAAGAGAAAAGTATGAAAGGATCAAGACAATGAGACAATTACACACAAGTATACACATAAAGCACAGTTTATTTGTTAAAAGCAAACATTCTTTGGAACCTGTGTAGAACATATGTAATTAGTATAACCTGCACTGTAAACAGACAATGACAAATTAGCACGGGCCGTGCAGAGAAGATAACGGACACCAAAGCCGTTACCGTAGTGTGTAGGGCACTGAAAGGAAACAGGCAACTGTTTTTTTTTTTTTTTGAAGATGAAATATTGGAAAGTGCAGGCTTAGTCACTAGTAAATTTTAATTTAAAAGTAGCAAAGTGGATTTCACAGTGTTATGGGCTTGGAAAAAATGCCCATAAAGATATAAATATAGAAAACCCTGATTTAACAGTTACAGTAATGTGAATACTTGTTGCTTACACCCCTGATGACGATCTTACATTAAAGGGAAACGATCAGATCCGTTTCAGATTTGTTTCAGCTTGTGATACTCTATACACTATCTTAATCTTACAGACTGTCAGCTTGCTAAAAAGACATACAAACAGAAGTGCATTATCTAACTATTGTTTGTTTCACATGGCCCAACTGTAAGTAATTAACAGACCGAACGCAAACATGTAAAACAATTAAAATTGCACATTTTAAATCAACACCATCCCTGTTTAAAGTTGCGTGTCGTTTAGAAGCTTCGCGTTATCACAATGAATGGTTCCAGTACTAGTAAAACTAGTACTAGTAAAACTACCAGTACTAGTAAAACTAGTACTGTCGTTATTAAGATGGCATAGGACTGATTGCGAACTCAAACTTAGAAAAAGTTTCTGCATGTATGTCAGCTACTCATTGCCACTGTCTGTCTTTTGTCTTTATTCATTGATGTGGCTTAGTTGTGATTTCAATGCCTATTAATGAGCGTCATTCGAGCTGCTGTCTGCTTATCGCTCTGAGAATATTCATTACGCCAACATGAATATTCAATACCATTTTCTATCCTTGGAGCACTTGGATTATTGATAGGCTGCTCATTGGCTTTTCTCTTTCTAGTGTGACAGCTTCATAACAGCCATACCTGCGCTAGAGGGTAAAAAAATCAGCAAAGTGATTCAGATTATCGAAGCTTCGTGATGGCATGTATGACAAGACGGTGTAGTCTGGACTGGATAAGGTCTCGGGTTCTGTCCACTTTACTGCCAACACGTGTCCATCAACAATGACTGAACCTTTCCATGCATACATATGTGACTGAAGGTCCTTTTTGCTGCCGTATTTATCTCATAAGGTAAATTATGAATCAGCCGAGTAAAATGCCTTTTACACAGTCTAATGATCCTTTACACATATAAGAATTGCCTTCATTCACTGTCGGCATGAATGAATTTGCGGTGTTGTCCACCTGTTGCCTGAGGTATAGCGTCTTTATGCGAGCCATTTGCTCGTACTTTGAGCAGTGGGTCGACTTTGAAGATTTCATGCTGTCTGGATTAGATTTTAAACCTGTGACTGTTCCATCTATGATTCACTTTCAGAGCTCCGGGCCATATGAGTGAAAGCTGTGCATGTGTGTGTCTGAGGGTTGGTGTGCGCATGCTTATGTGTCGAACTGATGCCTGTATTGTGTTATTGCGCATACGTGCGTGTATGAATATATCTGAGTGCACATATGTTATTCACGTCAACAAGACAACGTCTCATTCTGTAGTGCACGCAGGCAGTGGATTATTGCTGTAGTAATAGCTTAGCTCTTGTATAAACTTATCCACTGAGGAATTAATATCAGCTGTTCACTAAGTGGATATATATACCGTGGAAAGTACTTGTCTCGGACACAAACAGCAACACGCAAACACTGATTTCATGCACACACCTTGTGCAATTATGTGTGACTATATCTGAGAGAATCTCATATTCTCTGATCATACGATGGGAGGACTAGATATAATTTTGCAGAGAGGATGCTCTAATGTTCCATCATGGGCTTCAGTCTCTTTTATCGTCCCCATTTAGAAGCAAGAGAAAATGATCCAGTTTGAAGGATGTTTAACATTACCCTACATTACCCTACCCCTACACACTAGAGAGCAACTTGTTCAGCTCAGCTACAATTACATACAATTTCCCGAGCATGCCCGGCGAGGTGCGTACATGGTTTGACGAGCTGAGAAGAGCAAACTTCATGTTCCGTTTCATCAAGTGCGACCTGAACAAGCTATACTGTATCAGGGTGTAATTGACAATATTTGCCTGTAGGACATATTCGTTGTTGGTTTTGCAATTTGCTTCTTCACGGGATTTCTTGAAAATCACATTAAAACCAAAAAAATCACGCCAGCATTATTATTAAAGTGTCGCCCAGGGAAACCACAGGAAAACACACATTTCTTTCAAATATGAGAAGCAATCAAATCTGTGTGAGTGAAGAGGATATTGCACAGTTAAGAGATTGGATTGGATGCAGACAACCCGTATGTGAACTGTACAGTACATCATGTGAAAATACATTATTTGTGAATGATGCAACTGCATGTATGTATATCTTGCAAAACTGTTATCCAATGTATCTGAGTGAGGCTGCTTTTATTTTGATATATGGAATATGCTAGCGATGAATTTGTTTCTGTCACTCCAACTAAATTCAAACAGCCCATACAAATTCTTAAAACAACAAGACGTATGCATGACTGTGGTATTGCTGGATAAAAATGAGAGAATAAAAGACTGGAGTGTGTGAAAAGCAATATAAAAATGATGGCATAATCAGATGTGTGGTTAAAAACTTCCACTTGTCTGACATTTGAATGGCTTGTTTTCACAGAATAACCCTACCTCAGGCAATCTAGGCAGCGGCCCTTGAGCTGGTATGTCCTAGAATACAGATTGAGACATACACATACACTCTTGCTTACACACTTGACCTCTTGATGCAAAAGATGGCCCCAAAGCAGAAGTGAAAATAAATCTTCACAGTATTTCAGTGGATTAAACACACATTGGACACTGCAAAACGGCATAACCGTGTACAGACAAATGTGGTCTCTTATCAGTGTAATAAACATATGATGTACATTTATTATATATAATATAATATAATATAATATAATATAATATAATATAATATAATATAATATAATATAATATAATAAATCTTTATTCCCACCAGATGTTTAGATTGATGCTAAAAAAAAAAAAAAATTGGCCAGCATTGCAAGTCACATGCTCACTTAGCTGTTTCACGTGGAAAGTATTCTGTAAGTAACCGTGACTGTTGTGATTGAGTTTGATACAAATTATTGCGATTGCAAAATCCTGCTACGTAGGTTTGTAATTCATCCCTGGCTTGTCAGAATTACAGCTAATGCATGCGCAGCATTTGCAGAAATGTCAATTCTTTATGAGCAAAGATTAAGTACAAAGACGACAGCGTAGGCATTGACATTCCCAATGCACAAACAGAATACACTGGCACATTCATTTACCTGCAGTTCGATAAACAGGCACACAGTCACACACGTGCAGCAACGCAAACACATATACAAAACCAAATGTGCACACAGCCTTTCAGTGTTTTCTCATACATCATATGCTGGTGCGCACACACACACATTGTGTTTCATGTTCACCATGACCGGGGTAAGTAATGCAAATCAGTGTTGATGCTGCAGTTCATACCTGGCTTAGAGATAAATCGACAGCCTCCAAACACACAAGAAGAAAAGATACACATGCGCATTCAAATATCTATTTCTCTTCAAAAGATACAGTACAAGTAAAAATCCTGCCTTGTATTGTATTGCATATATGATTATATATTATCACATCTACTGTAACATTACCATTAATGTTATTAATGCAATGCAAAATTTAAAATATGTTAAAAAATAAAATTAAATTACCACTTTAAAAACATTTTTTACTTAAGTACGTAAACTTTTTGTGTCAAATATTGCAGCTGGTCAGAAGGAGAAAGCAAACAAATTGGGAAAGGCATCGGCTGCCTTCCTATCTTGATTTGTTGGAGTGGAGTTAATTTTTCTTCTCAACATTTCGACATTCCCCATTTTCTCCCCTTATTCTTGGCCTTCATACTCACACAGAAATACACAGAAACACATTTTAACTATGAGACTGGTTTGATTGGTTTACAAGTGTGCGTAACCTCCACTACCTCTCCCATTGAGGTTGTTTGAGACCTCGGTATCTGCTCTATGTGAACAGAGGCTTAGTTTGTTATGCTAGTTTGTCAAAAAAACAACAACAAAAGCAACAGTTATTATCAGTTAAACCTGCTTGCCTAAAATGGCAATGAAACAATGCAGAGAGATCTTCATACTTTCTGTGCTAATATTAGCAATGTAACCCATCATTCTTATGCGGAGGTCCAGAGGTATGTGATGAACAGTTAATAGTCATTTGGTGGGTAAGTAAAGGCAACAGATTGCCTTTACTTAAATTTAAAGTTGTTAAAATGAACATGTAACAGGTTTTCATAGGGTTACATTAGATGCACGTAGTGTAAAACCCTGTGGAACTTTGCAGAGCTTCCTCAGTTGACTCAAACATATTTGCATGCAGACAAAACACACATTCAGTAATACAAATAATATCCCACAGCCATGTATAAATCTTGCATATACAAATGCAATTACAGACGGGGAATAAATTTCTTTGCGGTACATTCGCATGCCGCTTTATTTATCGGTGTCTTACTTGAGTGAACTGGTTTGTTTTACGGCACTACAATACAAAACAGTCCTCAGAGGGAGAGGGGAGGAGGAGACGGGGGAATATCAATAGAAAACAGCAGACGCAGGAAAGAAAGCTATAATCAGGTAAAGCAGTGCGAGTCAGAAGTCAAGGATAAATGTAGGAAGAACTTACAAGAGATGTGAAAGGTAAAGTATGAGATGTCAGGGTGACTAATCTCAAGGCCCACTTCACAGTTTCTCTGTGACACTTGTTTGCTGTCATCTTCTTCTGTCACTCACACACACACACTGTCTCCTGTCTCTCTGCTGGCCCGTCGTATGTCCTTTTCCTTTTAGAGACAGCTCCTCATTGTTAAACCTGACAGCTCTCAGACCACTGCAGTCGTGCATGTGTTTGTGTGTTAGAAAGCCAGAGGCAGAGGAGTGATTGTTTTTTTTGTTTTTTTTTAAATGACTTTATTAAATAGGAATTCTGAGCTACAGTGCCAGAGAAGGCAAAATTGATTTTTCTAGTGATACAGTAGGAGAAATATACATGCATACACATTTCCATACATGGGGCATGCAGGTGCGTTCAATATCCATATAACCCACCTTCCACATACAGTAATGTACCTGCACCCACAGATAACAAACCAGTCAAACATCAAACAGTCAATCAGAAGTTCAGAGGCAACAGTTCATCTCCAATACCCCACATAGCCAGAAAGGCCTCCGGGTTATCAGTCAGTCTATAATAAGCATGTTCCACCCTGAGCCAAGCAACTAGCAGCGCCTTCATGTTCATGACAACATCTGTTCACTGTTGACCTCTTATCTACTCCTGATCTATGTAATAGCTGTCAGCAATGAACAATTAATTAATCCCGAACAAATCCTAACTGTGTCTTTTGGAGGTAAAATGAACAATGTAATGGGATGATTGTCTGACAGCAGCCAAACCCGGCCGATCCTCTGACCCTCCTCACCAGGGTGTCAGTCTTCCGTGTACCGTGCAGTGCTCGAGTCCAGGTGTAATCCAGGTCTGATCTGCGACTTTAGCTAAACAAAAGTTTTCAGAGTGCCCTGGTGGTCTAAGGGTTTTAAAGCACCCTTCGCAAATTGTGAAATACAGTATATCAGATCAAGATCAAGTTATCTTATGATCTAAAAAACACATACTAAAAGAAAACAAATACATTTCAAGCAAGACTAAGTTTGCCCTCCAGAAAAGCATAGGAAGGTTTCTGCGCATGCTCAATCTTGTTTAAACTGCGAGTAAACTAAATTTAAAATAACAGTCCTCTGTATCATGGTTTCATTGTATCAATCTTCCACTGTAGGGTGGCTATCTACCTCTCAAGGGGTGCCTCGTAAAGGGGCCTCCTGCATAACTTTGAAGAACATTAAAGACCAAAACCCTTAATCCACTTTAATGCAACTACGATGCAGTTGTTTCTTTCTAGTAGAGCTAAATTAGAACAGTAAATGTGGGAGCCCATCATGAAAACATATCCTGTTGGTCAAGCAGAACACTCTGGAGCGGTGCAGGCAGTGGTGAAGACTCACAGACCTGGACAGCATCCCCGAGGATCCGAAGTTGTTGATGTCCCTCACCATGTTAAATAATCATCTGTGTCACACTGGCACTGAGGAAAGGGTTCCAATCTCCAGGAAAGAACTGTGGAGCAGTGGTTCTTCAAAGATCCCCATTGCGGGATTGATGTTAGATGCATGTGTGGCCTTAAGAGACTGCCAGGCCTGAGTCATATTGCTGCAGCTGAACAGCTGTCCATTCATTCCCAGATGGTCAACTTTCGTCAGGACTTGCAAAACTGTACCCAGCCAACACAGAGTGTTGGTGTAACAGCAAAATATGGGTTGCCAGGGCTTGATTTTGAAGTCCATCCAGGATTATATGAAGTCCAGTTCCCTCCCTCTCTTTCTGCTCCCGGATAGGATTGGGTAGTGGTTAGTTTATCAATTCTAATTCTGCTTAATGAAACAGAATCAGGGATCCATACGAACCTGTCTCCGAAATTTGTACAAAAAGAAGATTTTATCGTTGAACATGTGCATAAATTGAATCATGGTACAGAGTAGTTCTTCTCTGTTCTCTATCTTGACGAACCACTCAACTAATCAGCGTCACCACTCGGGCAACATTAGTGCATGCAGAAAACCAAGTCTTTATCCATCAAGGTTTATTCTAGGGAGGAGCGTGTGAAGAAAGGAAATAGCTAGTGCGTCATAGTGATAATGCACAGGGTAGAGAAGGTCTTCAAACTGTGCTCGTTTGAAGCCATAAGCTCAAGCTGCTGAGATCCAGTGATGTTTGTCCAAGTTTGCTGCATCTCCTCAATTATACTGGGTGGTATATAAAACAAACCAACCTGTGTAAATCTGTGTAATCAAGATCACTGGGCTATTGACAGCCAAGACCTTTCATCTGAATGGCAGCTATAGTCAGTGTTTTTCTTTTATGAAGTTCTGTTCCTAAAAAAAAAATCTTTGTACCTAGCTGAATTCCCAGACCTCTCCTGCTTCATCTGAGACCGGCCCTCTGTCTTTTTCCAGTTTCATTTTGGCAGATGAGGCTTTTTTATACACACCCAGACTACCAATTAAATCCTAAAGGGAAAGAAGAGGAGAGGATAAGACAAGCAGAGAAATGCGGAAGCAAGGGAGTTACATCTGAGTGTATAGACAGAAAAAGAGAGCTAAGTGCATGATATGTCCAGGTAGAGCATGTAGAAAGGCGATTGCAGGTTTTTTTTTTGAAGATGGATTGCATGAGTGTACAAAGGACGAATGGACAAGAATGCAAAATGTCTCAGATACAATAGAAACCCAAGAAAGAAGGGTAGTTGTGTGGTAGCATAGCATTTCAGCTTTTGGTGGTCAAATGGGAGAGATGAAAGGAAAGAAGAAAAGAAAAAAATGAGGCCAAATCAAAAATAGCTTTTTTCATGAAGAGCCATGGAGAAATGAAAAAAGAAATGTTTAGAAAGAAGAGGAGGAACAGCAGAACAGAAGAGGTGTCACGGCGAAGGTGTCACGAACCTCAGGGCAGAGAAAGTGAGGGATGAGGCTTTCATGGAAGCTGTAGAGGGATGAAAGAGAAAAAAAAGAAAAGAAGAGAGGGTATTATGAATCATGGGGTCAAGATGTAAGGAGAGACAGAGAGAGAGAGATGCTGGAAGAGTGGAAAACTAAGACATCGTTTTTTTTTCTAAAAAAAAACGATGGAATCGAAAATGAACCAAAACCACTCTGATACAGCACTCAAGTGACAGAATTACTTTGGTTGTTGCACACCACTTAAACGGCAGTGGCAAAGCATACAATCTAAGTTCAGTCAATTTCAATTTGGTTTCCTGGTGACCATTCGGTACACAACCAATAAGCCATCAGTTGGCCTCAAGAGTCAAGACCCTTTTCTGCCATCTACTTAGCTTCAACTTCCCACATAACCATTTGGGATTCTTCTTGGTGCTTTCTGTTCATTTTAGTTATAGTGGAATGTTAGTGCAAATGGTTTTTGGTCTCTGTGTTTCTGCCCTGTGATGATTTGGCGGCATGTTCAGGATGCACACCACCTCTTGCCCAGTGACCCTGATAAGGACGCAGTTAACTGGTGACTCTGAATTGCCAGTAGGTGGGAATGTGCGAGTGAGTGATTGCTGTGTGTCAGCCCTGTGATGAACTGGCAACCTGAGAGTACCCACCAGTGTACCCCACCCCAAATGTCAGATGGGATTGGCTTAAGCCCCTTACAATCCTGCAAGGGATAAGTGGTTATGGATAATATATGAATGAGTGAATGGATGAATAACTCACCATGGTATTTGGGCAAGCATTCAACCAGGATATGTTGCGATGATATAGATCCCTTGGCCATGATTTAGCTGGATCAATTGGCAGAAAAGGAATATAATATTCATAATTATGTTTTCATTAGTATATAATCACCTGAAAATCGATAAAAAATAAATTAGGTTGTTGTAGCCCAGAGGGGTGGATCAACTGTGCCAAAGAACAGAGCTCCCAGAGCTGCTGCCATTGTTATAGGCTCTTAGTTCTGTTTAAACACTACATTTAAAGTAATAATAATGAAATTATACTTGAAATATTGAAATATTTTCCTGTCAGTAGACGTCTCATATGCTTGGATAGATTGCAGTGGAGCTATATAATATGGATCAAATATTTGTTTCATTAAAAGTTTGTCTTGGTTTCCCAAGCCATTCAATTTCCTGTTTCCTCTTTAGCTGCCCATCTTGCCTTCACTTCATCACTTTGTATAAGTAATAGTAAAAGATAAAAGTGAGTTTCAGTTAACTTTACATGCTTATGTTTGCCTTGTCTGTCTCTCTCTCTGTGTTTTCCTCCTGTAATCACTTTCCTAAATAAATTCACTTCAATTCAAAGCTACTACTTTGGCATGAGATTAAAAATGGTGCTGAAAAAGGTTGCGATCAATAAAAGAGCAGAAATGATCTGCAGTAGGTTGAGGATTCTTTCTCTCAGCTGCCAAGAAGCAAAGCCTCTAGTCAAATGTGACCTGTGTCACATCATCATATTCAGGCCTTGACTTAAGGAGTGCTTAATTACATTTTTTATGCGCATCACACTCTAACCATAGATGCAAAATGTCCTATTACCTTCATGATATAAATCACTTTCACATTATTTACTGAATCACCCTCTGGGCAGTCCACTCGTTTTACAACCACACACCCCAAACTCTGCAAGATGCCTGGTGCTCTGTTCATCTGATTTCAAACTAAGTGCTAGAAGAACAAAAGAAAAGGCATTCATTGTTACAAGAGTTTGTAAGAGGGCATAGACTGCTTCGTAATTGCACCCTGAATCATTAAAATGGTGCCGCTGCAGAACAAAATAATTAAGATGAGTCATTTGATTTATGTGCACAAGGTCTCGAGAGATCATCAAAGCAGATCGGCACCACCAGGGCTTGGCATATAGGGTGACAAGAAATCATTTGAATGTGTTCAGTTTTTAATAGACACCAAGTGCATCATTTTAAACAATGATTTACACACCAGGCATTCTTCCTGTTTTAATTAAAGGACCATTCAATTTTTGTCCAGGCCAAACAGGGCAACCAAGACACTGATTGTTACATTTTTAATGGTAATGAGGAGACGAGAAATATTTGAACACAATCAAACATGATAGGCTGAAAGAGATTTCATCACGTTGCTTTCTTTCAGCTATATGGATGTGACCATCTGGAGGCTGGGCGCACGGATAGGATTCTTCATGGTGTAGCTTTTTGATGAAATGAGAATTACAGTCACAGTTTGTTAGAAAGATGAAAGCTTTCATCATATCACATCTGAGTCTGGCATGTAAAGAAATATCTCATTGGCTACTCATTGGCCAAAAAGCTGACAGACAGTCTACCACAATTTAGATTTCGCAAGGTCAGTTCTCCAGTTGATGTCTTCAATAAAACGAAATAAAAGACACACTGCGATTGAAAAAAAAAGCATCAGCTGGAAGACCTCAAATGCAGCAAAGACCATGGCCAGATTTATTTATTTTTTTCTCTGCACACCAAAGAAAAGTACAAATGAAACACGTTTTTCCCACATTATGTTTTTTAGTGAAAGAGACAGGATGCCAATTTCAGTGCGTACTTGAAAGTTGTCCAACTCTGAATAGGAAACCAAAATCAAGGATTTCAAAGAAGAACTGCAGGTAACCAACATCCAAACTGTCAAATGATCACTTGATGCACATTTGACAGATTTGCCCCACATGTCTAATGTTGGATTGCTTCAGTGAGACTTTCACTAATTGCAAAAAGAGACTGTCCAGCATCCATAATTCTGTTTGTGCTGGCCCAGATAGAAATCTGACAGAAAAGTACATCTAAGTAGAAGCTGCCAAAGTCCTCAATATACCAAATACACTCCTCAAAACACCAGAGCTCTCAGCACAGCTTCTGCTTGACATATTCCGATCTCTCCCAGGTTGAGCTGCGTCAGCTTATCTCTTTCTGTCTGTCTTTTGCACCGTCATCCCCGCAATGCATGTGCACACGCCATCATTTGTTGCTCATTCTCTTCTTCTTTACTAAAGCTGCATGATCATATACCACAATCATACATTTCAGAGTGCCACCTTGTCGGTATTATGATTACAGAACTCTTAAGTCCTGTTAGTATCTTATTCTCTTTTATTACTGTCCTTTATTATATTCATTACTTATCCAGGGGAAATCATCCAAGCAGTTCACTTCACATTAACATGGTTACATGCATTTAATATATACAGTTAAAGGTTGTGATTGCATTTCACAGCTTCCTCTGACTTCAACACAGGCGGTGCCCTGCTTGACAGGGACTGTTGAGTGGAGAGGGAGGTTTGAGTGCTGCAATATAACAAAAAGGGCCTCCTGATGTTTTCCCGCACAACAAGAGTGCTGAGACGTGATGTGATGACAATGGTGTGAACATGCTGTGCTGTAGAAGTTTAATGCACAACCAAAAAAATTAATAAATGAATAAAATAGAAAATAAACACACAGAACACAGATAACATGAAATCTAGAAAATTCATATTTGGAGTTAGACCTTCATTATTGAAAATGTGTCTCACAACCAGATTTAATTAAATATCTAAAAGAGAAAAATTGAAAGAGAGATGCTACTCGGTTTCGAGTGGATAAAGGGGAAAAAAATACAGATTTCAACCGGAACTGTAGATTGCATTAAAATAAATGCTCAAGATGAGAGTAGCTCAAATGGTCTTTTGCTTACAGTAATCATATTTTGTTAAACACTTGTGCTGTTCCCCAAGCAGTGCAATCTAGGCTAAAGTGTCAAATCACAGAGGCTGATTGAACGTTGCCTTACATTACATAACATAATTCAGGTATAGGGAGAGATAAAAGTCAGATTTTACAGCTGAATCAAAAATGACACCAAGAAATATTTGCATGTGCAGCAGATAGATGTCAAGAGTCCAAAGAAGAAAACCTCTTTGTGTCATTCCAGAATTTTTTTTTTTGGACATCCAGTATTAAAAATCCAGTATTTAAAATACTCCTTTGTTGATCCCTGGTAGGAGAAATTTGGGTGTTGTAGCAGCACAAGTACAGAATAAGTACAGATAAATACAGCAACCTGGGACAAAAATAATAAATATTGAATATAGAATAAGTGTGTGTGTGTGTGTGTGTGTGTGTGTATAGAGAGAATAAAACAAAGCTTAAAAATGACATACCTAAACCTCAACGTCCTCTCTATAAAGCCTCCCTCTCGTTCCTCACCTCCTAATTTATCTCAGGCAGATGCAGTCTTGTGAGGAATGATGTGTTTGCATTTGTCGCTGCCACGTTTAGCAGGACAAGACAAAACACCTCACTCTGTTTAAATGCAATTACAGTGACGGATGCCTCTCCAACATGCACCCTATCATGTCTCTTTGTGTATTAGTGTCTCTCAGTATATCTACATGCCACTTTTTCATACTGTACATCCAGATGCACCGTGCACAGAAAGGAGTTGAATTGTATATATAGCCGTGTGTGTACCTGCGGATTTGTGTGTACCTGCCCATTTACCCCTAATGATTTTATGTCGCGATGTGCGACAGACCAAAGCCATCACTTTATTTTCTCTGTCTCTGGACGACTTGATTTGTGACAGTTTGTAGAGAACGCTCAGTTCTTGTGCAAGATGCTTGTTTGCTGTCAAAGTGACGATTTCGTTGATAGATTGATGCTTACGATGCGTACAACTGGCAGAATTCTGTACTTGGTCAATGGAGCAAACCTTGAACGAAATGTTGAACCTGTTGTCCTGCATTTTTTTTTAGTGATATTTCGCACATATAAATCCATGCATGACTATACACACCACAAATACGTGGTTGAAGTTTGGTTCGGTTTAGGGATCTCAAGATAGGTGGCTAAGGAAAAGGAAAGATTGATGGTTAAAACTTGTTATTTTGTTATTTTGGCAACTGAAATTTTGGCAGCTGTAATTTTGTTCATTTTGGGGAAAAAAAATCTGTTTAACATAGGGAGGGCTTGTGATTCAACAAACATTGACTAAGCAGGAAGCAAACAGCTATCTACCGCATCCAATATTTGGTTGACTCATCCATCCACTATGACTACCTCCTTCTGTTGTTACTAACGTCACACTCTTTATTCTTTTAATCAAGCTAGACAGAAGTTAAAATTTTAGGGCCTCTACTAGTAGACTTTTTCACTTAAATGTAGACATGTACTACTTCACATGCAATCTGTTGAAATGTAGCTTTTGTTACTCTTGGTAGTGCAGTCTGGGATGGCAAACCCAACTCAAACACACAACTTTATGGAGGAAGTAGTTCTGTGTGATGGGTTATATTTACATAGTTTGCAACATTACCAGGAATATTGCCAGATACATCCAGCAAGTAATCAAATAATCAAAGTATTAGATAAAAAAAATAAATAAAAAAAAAGTACTTAACATGTACAGCATTATTTGAGGACATGTACATGCAAATACTTTGAGTGTATGTTTGGGAATGGAGGGATCAAGGAACTGTGTGGGTGACACACTGTCAATATGTTTACATGGGTATAAATGTCAGATAGGAAACATAGGCATAGGTTGTTTAAAGCATGTAATCAAATCAGTCGTGTATCAGTTTTTACCTCTGGGGGTATGCAGCGATTTGTCACTTCGGGTGAACTGACCCTTTCATTTGGCATTCATCAAGGAAATGTGTCAGTTTTCAGCATATGTCAACAACAAACTGTGCAGCATTTCAATGCACTCATAAATAAGCTACTCCTGAGCCAGCCACTGGGCTCAGTTGCCAACAAAGGAGAGGATGGCGCTTGAACTGGATAGCTTCCATGTGTGAATGTGTGCATATGTGCAACCATTCTCTCCTTCTGGTTTCCCTGCAATAAAAAAAAAAAAAAAAAAAAAAAAGATAGCAATTTATTTACGGATTAGTTATTGATCTTAACTAAGTGTTGTTGTACTTCCTAATAAATCTCCTTAGCTTTGTGATGTAAATGTATGTTTCTTTCATTGTGTGATTACAAAAAAAAAAAAAAAAAAGGTTAAGGACTACTCTCTCCATTACCCTCAGCAATCCTCTTCTTCCTCATTCTAATATCTCATTCCCATGTAAAGGTCAACTTCAAAAATGGGAATCAAACCCCAGCTGGGTTAACCTGTTGGAATGGGAGGTGGAATTAAAACACAGGAATGAATTCATGCTACAGTCCCTTTTCAGTTTCCCCTTCCTCTCATTTGTGATCCCCTCTCTGGCTCTCTCTCTCTCTGTATATTCCTCTCACTTCTCTTTCATTATTTTATTTCTTCCTCTCGCTGCCTCCCTCCCGGCAAGGAAATGCTGCTCCCATAGAGGGCTGTTACTTCAACATACCTGCTGAGTAGAGCTGGAGGGGAGAGCTTCTGCATGGGTTTTTTAAAAGTAATTAAGACACAGAGGTATAGTAGACGTGTGCGCGCACATGCACAAAGGCACATACTTGCACAAGTACAGACACTCATTATAATGAAGGCTCTTGTGTTACTGGTAACTGTATGGTTGGATTTAATGCATGCACTGCCGTACTGAAACAGATAAGTTGCAATTATTGCACCCAAAAATCAAAGCTGACTCAAGATGGATGGATGAATGGAGGATGTTATGAGAAAAAAAGTGAAATCAGTCTTGTGACTGGCTGATCTTCAGTGGCTTTCCTCAAACATCAGGCTTCGCTACCAACTTAGTTTAACTGGAACAATATTAATCACGGTAAATACAGTTAAATACAATGCTCTCACTAGATATATTCTAAAATCAATAGACAAATAATACCACAATAAACACAAAATATTCTGACGAAAAAAGGCAAGTGGAATCATCAGTCCGATATGATGACATTCACAGTGCTCACTCATTACCTTTGTTTACACCTGACAAACTATGAAAGTCTATTCAGTTCCAATTGGAATCTGGGGATTATTCAGAGAAACCAGGACATTGTTTGTGAAAAGGCAAATTGCTACTGACTTTGTGAAATGCAATTTTTCAAAGCTGCGAGTGCCACCATTCACCTCAATTGAACTGGAATGGAGGCGGAAATCAAAGACAGATATAGGAGTGAGCAAGTAAGGTGATTATTGCCTTATCACAGTAATAAATACTTCCTGTGACTTGTCCGACACGCGTGACAACCACATGTTGGAGCCCAGTCAAGCATCACATTGTCGTCTTTCACAACTTTCATTACTTACATCAGAAAAGATGTAGCATGGACTTCATTCACTTCACACACATCTGACGTGTGACCCCTGACTTTGGTTTAACTTTTCCCCTTGACTTGACATACACACAATGCGCCATCAGATTCAAAGTCAACATCAGCAAAATCAGCTAACCATTCAGCTCTGACATTAAGACAACACAATATGAAAGAGTAAATAAAGACTGACGATGATTGGCTATTCTAAAGTCTAAAATGAATTTAGTCCTCAAAAGATATAAGGAAAACAACACACACACTTCACACAATGGGATGAAATAGGCTCTGCCCACAGTATGTTCATACAGTCATTCATAAGTTGTTGAGAACAATGGCCTTGGGCATGTCTCCGGGTTAAGTTTATGAGAACACAACTAAGCATGTCTGAGCCTCATCCAGAGACTCAGCGGGAACATCAGACTGTAATAGACTCTCACTGGGGCCGTGGTAATCTAACAAGGCCAAACAATTTCAATGTTTCGGATTAAGAGTGAGCAAGCAGCCGGGGAAACCGCGGCCTGTTTAGAGCTGAAGAGTTTCCGACATTATTTACTTGTATGAACGCTGTAAAGACATCTTTATTGATCCATTTCTCTGTTAGCTTGTATAACTTAACATGTATATAATCGCTGTGTTGAACATTCCTGTCGGTTTCTGGGGTCTGCTCTAAGTTGTTCTAGGAAATTACTGACTGGAACAAATGTAAATGAGGCTGGTTAGGTTTGAGTGGATAAGTCAATTATGTGAATCAGGCATCATTACAAAGTTGGTGATGTTTAATAGTCCATCAAAAGACTTAAAGGGGTCAGTTCCCAGGGATCATTTTTCAGCTGAAAACTAGCCCCAGTTCCACAGTAACACGGGCATGGTTTCTGGAGATTTTAATATTTTACAGTTTTTTTGAAGCCATATTGCTGATATTTTGAGAACACCAATTTATTTTTTTTTTTAATTCAGTTACTTATTTACTACACTGCTCCACTTGTGTAAGTTTATATTGAGAAAAAAAATCCAACCAGCTTTCACAGAACACACTGAGTGGCTGAAAGCACTCAGCGGCTGAAAACTTCTTCTCTGGTCTGCTGTTCCTGTGGGAGTTGGTCTGGTAGACAGCAACAGATGTTACATCCACGCTAAACAAAACTGGAGAGAATTGAACGTACAGGAAAGAACCAGGAAAGAGGGACAGGATGGGTTGAGATGGAGGAGAAAGAGAACATGAAAAAGGCAGGAGTAGGTTGGATTAGTTGGATCATTTCCATTTTCAGTTTGTCATTTCCTAAAAAGAAAAACTTGATTGTCATGCATCATCAGAAATGGCTACAGTCAATTGCTACAAGCCTATTGGATTTGAAGGAACAGTGCGGCAGCTTCATGAGAGGTTGAAAGAAAAGAGAGAGAAGAGAAAGGAGCGAGTAAATGGATTCAAAGGAGCAGTGCAGCAGCTTTGAAGGTAAAGCAGGCAGACTGGCTGGCAGACAGGCCGGGATGCAGAGATAGCGCTAATAGGCATAATTCATAGCTCTGTTTCCATGGTGCTCTATCCTTCGCTACCTGCTGAATAACCAACTAGCTGGTTGACTGACTGGTTGGCTGATCCATGGATTCACATGCTGTCTAACTGACTGACCGGGTATTTGATTGGCTGGCTCTTGGTCCTGCTGACTGATGGACTGGTTGACGAACTGAGAAGCTGACTGACTGATCAGACTGTCTGTTTGACAAACTGACTGGTTGACTGATGATGGATTTCCTTGTTGAATGGCCATGGTCTGTTGGATATCTGAATCACTGGGTGACTGCTTCACTGACAAACTGTGGGAAAATCTGTTTGGTGTCATGTTCCTTAGTGCTTCCCTCCATCTGCACTTCCTCTGTTTTCTAGCTCCTGTCTGTCGAGCTGTCTTTCTTTCTCACTCAGTGGAAAGGTTCATGACCTGGTCTCCAGGGTAGATGCGCTACTCTTGTCTTCCTTGTTATTGCCCTCTCCTCAACTCTTTTAAGTCCAGGCTCTGGTGGGAGACAGGATCTCAGTAAACCCCACACCAGTGCACACAGACCAAATTTACACTTGAGGACGTTGCATTGAATCATATCCTTTTCCCCAAGGCTTAAAAAATGTGGTCCCAACCCTCACCCTTAAGTAGATTTATTTAGATGGGCGTCTCCACATTGTGACACTTGTCCCTCACTCCCTCCCTAAATCTTATACTCCCACAGACATGTACAAGCTGCAAACACCACAGTCATGGAGCATTTCTGTTCATACTTTTGGCATCCACTTGGAAGGATCAGCCCGTAGCTTGTTGTGGTGTAGTGGCACAACTGATTGGAGGTATGTGGATGTTCAAACAGAACTTATGTGGACACCGTCAGATGATGAAATTCACGCCAAGCTGTGACACTTATGGTTTCACATAACCCAAAGCATTCTTTGTCTCTACAAGCAAATGCTGTCATTGCACTTTACAGATTTCCCCCACAAGTCAATAACTTGATTAAGTTGTTTCTACTTTCAGATTCTGCTGTCAGTCAGCCCTGCAATAGCTGTGCCCGTGAATGAAGCAAGTGGATAGAGTTCAGTTAATATGAACTGTGGAAATGAGCAAGCAAGCGAATGAGTGAAAATATATATCTCTACAAAGGTTTGCACATCATTACAATACAGATGACAGTCAGTCATCTGTTCCGGGGCTTTACTCTTACTAATATTAGCTAAAATCATTCACCTTTTGGGCTGAAAATGGAGCATCCAATTCTGTGAATGTTTAATGAAAGAAATGAGTGATTTTTTTAAATTATTTGGAAGGTAACGGTGGCTCATATGTTCTTGCTCTCTTGCTTAAGGGAACAAGCTCTTAAGACGGCTTTTAGCGTGAAAGTTGCTTGTTGAAATCACATGAAATGCGTAAAGGGGCACACAGTGGAGTCAGTAATCGGCCAATGTACTAGCAATCTTTCTGGGTGTTAATGTGTCAGTCTTGTTTCTTTCATCATCACTGCATCTGGTAAAAATATGAATATGCCTAACACTAGTTTATGACCATAGCGGTGACATCCCAATCAGTCTCCTTGCTAATTACCAAATGCAAACTGTTAACATGTTAAACTAAGACACTGGATACGGTACCCTGTACCCTATCAGTAGGATTGTATTAGTATTGTCATTACGAGCATCTTAGCATTTAGCTCAAAGTGCTACTGTACTGTACTGTTTAGCCTCAAAGAGCTGCTAGCAGCAGTCATGTTAAAGAGCATGTGCCTGAAGGTAAATTTACTGAGGTAAAGTGAAATGTTCATTCAAACATCAAAGGGGTGATAAAATAAGTACAAAATGATTATATTTTATAGCAACAGGAATCAATTAATAGGAATTTAAAATGTGCAGTTTCATGTTTTAACAGCAAGAGAGAGAAAAACTAAAATAAAAATGTTGATTCTAAATGGAGCTGCATACTGACAAAGGCACAGACATAAAACATTGCAGATTACTACTTCAATATCGCTCTGCAGATCTGTAAAATCCTACGTCATCCAGTAATATTCCAACGAGGAAAATACAGATGCAAAACACATTTGTGTTTCTTATGGGCCTTCCAGTACTTGGGAAACTTTCCATTTGCCTCTGCGACCTGACATCATTAGTGTTGTTTGTCAGACGCAAAGCTTTAATTAAAGCCCAGCTATCAGGGACAATAATTAAACACAAAGAGAGCCTGCTTTGGAGAAGAAAGGAAGGGGGAAATAAGGCAGTCTCTTCCTCTGGCTTCTTGTCAAAATAAAACCAGTGGCAAGAATGTGATAAAAGCAGCAAGGAGGGGATGTGTTAGCACACAAAAGGTGTCAGGTTGTTTTTTGGCGATGAAGCATATTCATTTGTGTTTCTAGTTGAAAGGCAGCAGAGATAAGCAGGCTTGAAACAATGCAGACAGAAGAAAGAAAGGGACCGACAAGAGGAGAATGAAGATGATAGAGAGATAAAAAGGAAATACAGATACAGAGATGTGGAGAGAGAGAGGGAGAGACTAACCCGAACAATACAACTGAATTAGTGTGATCAGGATAATTATACTTGATCTTGGTGTTGTGGCTAGCTTCACCAGTAAACAAATGGCTTCCAAATTAGTCATGACTAACGTGTCTTTCATGTTTGTAGACCACAGTGTATACTGTGTCAGGCTAGAAGAAGCCACGAGTTCTTCTCCGGCAAAAACAGCAGCAGCATGACACAGTACATTTTGGTGGTCCAAAATAATATGCAGGATTGTATCACTACACCATGATGCTAGACTTCAAAGAGTGAGAAGAGAAGGAATCCAGAAACAGGATGAAAGAATAGTATATCTGTCAGTGGCATGGCCGTTATGATCACTGTCAAATTGTTTGATAGTTAAATTTGCTCGCTTCTTTGATGTGCCATGAACTAATGTTTCCATTCACATGCACAGTCTACTTGTGTAGCGCATGAGTGTGAATACAAGCACTTTGCTTTAAATCTGCTTTAAATCTGAATACAATCTGAAGACAAACTATGAGGGCACTTTTTTGTTTAGAAGCTGTACTTTTTGGTTCATTGAGAGGAAGCCTGATGACATCTGCACAGATTGTATTTCTCCATACTTCCTTAGTCCAGTGCAGTTTGCAGTATTTGCAAAAAGTATTTTATTTATTCTGTTTCCAAAATCTTCTCAGTTTAGGGCATGTCCAAATTATGTAGTTACACTTGCTATGGCCTGTGTACTTTTTCCCTGACATTTATTTTGGTGTGTTGGGCCCATTTTAATTAACTATTTACAGTGACTGAATAAAATATCTTATTTACATTCATATAAATCTCCATGTAATTGAAGGCTGTTGCCTTTTGTTGCATGTTTCGTCACAACACATCATTCACTTTAATTACACATGGCAAGTATGGCAAGTACAGTTCAATTTGCCATTGACACCGGTGTTACAAATGACCCATGATGCATTTCAAAAAGTTCAAAATTAAATAATTTGAATATTTGCACTGTGATTTGGATCCACTTCAAAATTTAATGGGACTCAATCAAGGTTTAAAAACATTGGACCGTTAGTTTTGCTGTAATTTTCCTGACAGACAATCAAACAACTGAAAATGTCCACCTGATGAATGAATAACTTTCATAATTGTCAAGGTTGAAAGAGGTTACTTTGGATGAGGTTCCATGGAGCTAAAGCCGTAAATCACTCTTTGTGTGTGTTTTATTATACACACATGTAAGGATGATAATGGTGCTGGGTCAAAGGCAAACTGAAGGCCCGTGGTGAAGGAATTGAATTGTCAATATCAATTTCATGCAACGATTTGAAAAGAGGACAGAGAACTGTTCAGCGTGTGGTGCGACAGAAATGAGAAGTGACTGGAAGGCTAGCTAGGTTGCAAGTCTGGACAGAGGAGGAGGGACAGACTATTAGTAATGGGCCACTTTCACAGAAGCATCCGAAGCTGGCTTCTATTACTCCTGAGCAGATTGGGTTACCCATGCCATTGCTTAATTTCTTGCAGTAGGTTATATTTTCTTCGTCTCACTGAAGCAGCCTAAAGTAGGGGAGTTTGTTTGGAATTAAAAAAAAAGAGAAAGTACTTAAGAAGAGTGTATTACTCAGTTGTACTTACAATCAATTTCCTGTCATTCATGATGTGGCTAGATTCCCTAGGAGGGAATCAAAACTTTGGGAACAAATTAAAAGAGTCTGAGCCATGGTGATGAGATACATAATATTTTATGCTGGATTAGAGCCTAATCCACAGTTAATCCCTTGAGAAAGGTAAATAGCTAAATGTCAGCTAGTATCCTGTTAAAACATGCAAATTACAGCAGCCCTACTGTGTTTTCCACTAAGCCCATTTCCCCGTTTTCACCCCTGTATAACTGCAGCTATTACATTTTTTTATTGTTACATTATGTACCTCAGAGTTGAAATAATAGAACTGCAGTTGCAAACTGATGAACTTTGTGAAAAAATGACAAAATCACCAAAGGAATGCAGCATTGCTTGAACAGAGGAGCTGGAATTTATTCTAATGGAAGACGGTTAGTTTCATGAACATGAATAATTACAGAAGACTTATAATCCTGGTTTCATTTGAAAAGTCAAAATATATTTCTCTGGGCTTTATTGAGACTTAATGAAATAATCATGTCAGTAAATGGATTTATTACCATTGTGCATCGCCTTGAAGGGATTGGGTACCATGGGTATTAGATTCATATACCTGTTTTTATATATAGTACTTGTAGAAATGAAACCTAAACTCAATTAATTCAAAACCATCTGGGGATATGTGAACTGTATTACACTTTTCTGCCAACTCTTAATCATTTTGTCATTGTCACCCCCCCCCCCCCCCCCCCCCCCCCCCCCCTCTCTCTCTCTCTCTCTCTTTCTCTCTGTTATATAGGCCTCCTCCCTTCCTCTGAGAGCGAGTATTTCCTCATCTGTGTTGTCAAGACGTACGGTTGTCTGGGGCCATGAGTAGCTGCTGGGGCGACAGTCTCGAACACCATTTGACGTGGAACACCTAAAATGGGGACAGGACTTGCTGCCATGCTACAAGCTCGGCTCTAATCACAGTGAAGGCACCCCACCATTCACCTTTTTCTCAACTTAGATTTGGTCTGCTTGCCCCTGACCTGCACCCTTCCTGATTTGAAACTGCTGTTCATTGCCTTACTCCCTTTAGTTCCTTTCTTTGCCTTCTTTCTACTGAGGCAACCTCAGAAACTCCTACTCCAAATCATGGCCAGCAAACTCCATTTGTCCCCCGTCTCTCCCTCCCTTCTCCTCTCCCTTCTGCTCCCCGCACTGTTGCTCCTCCACCTGCCTGGCATGGTGAAAGGGGACTGCTGGCTGATAGAGGGGGATAAAGGCTACGTTTGGCTGGCTATCTGCAGTCAGAACCAGCCTCCATACGAGACCATCCCCCAGCACATCAACAGCACGGTGAGTATGAACTTATCTATCAGGCTTACCTTTTATACCACCACTATGCCTTTATGCACTCTGAGCTAATATGGTGTCAACTAAAGAGCACATGCCATTAATCATGACAGTGATTTTTTTTTTTTTTTGTAAAGCTGCAAGTGCATTTAATACTCTGTTATAATTCTTGTGGTTTATTGTGTGATTGTGATTTTATTTGGTTTGCTGTGATAACCACAACAACGATGGTAATATAGTATTTACAATGCAATTTAATAATTTTAAAGAAACACAATAACATTCAAATACTGTAATGGTACTGAAGCAAACAATTGGTGAGATAGAACATCAGCATTTTTTAAAAAAAATATTTTTTTATTGCTGGCTACTGAACTACAATTGGCTGGCTGTATATAACTAACTGTATATATGCAGATGTGCAACATCTGTAGAGGACAGGAAGAACCTCAAGATGATTAACTAAACACAAATTCTAATCAGATATATAATTGGGGAATAATGGAGGTACTAATATCCTCTTAGCAGGTATTTTTGGCAAGGAGTTTAGGCCCTCCACTACTACTACTGCTAGAATGTGCAATTCTTCATCTGAAAGTCTACTACTCCTTTTTGTCCCTTAGGTTCATGACCTGAGACTGAATGAGAACAAACTTAAGGCTGTGCCCTTTACTTCCATGTATCGCTTCACAAACCTCACTGACCTCAACCTTACCAAGAATGAGATCAGCTACATCGAGGACGGGGCCTTTGCTGGACAAGCTAACCTACAGGTCTGCATCCAAGAACACTTTGCTGGTCATGGATTAATTTTTCTTCCTTCCAAAGTTCATGTGAACAATAATGTATCTAGTTCCAACATTACTTTCACATTACATAACATTTGTCTCTTTCTGCCTCAGGTTCTCCAGCTTGGATACAACAAGCTGACCAACCTGACCGAGGGCATGTTAAGAGGCCTGGGTCGACTGCAGTGCCTCTTCTTGCAACACAACCTCATTGAGGTCATTGCTACCAACACCTTCTGGGAGTGTCTCAGCCTCAGCAGCCTGGACTTATCTTCTAATAAGCTGGCACGTCTTGACCCATCTACCTTCACTCCCCTCACTCGGCTGATGGTGTGTGAACTAGCAGGAAACCCATTCCACTGTGGCTGTGATCTCTATAGCTTTCTCACCTGGCTGGAGGCTTTTAACAATGTTACCCACACCTATGACCGCCTCCAGTGCGAAACTCCTCTTGAAATGACTGGTTATCCCCTCCTGAGCCCAGTGCCTGGACATGGAAAAAATGCCCTTTACACGCTTTTATCCATGTGTCGCAATGGTGTAAAAATTCCTGGAATGACTTCCCAGACGCCTGATCAAGATGGCTCAGGGATGGGTTTGGATAACCCGGACCAAGGTCTATACCAACAGCCCACCATATCATCCACTGCTGATCCCACCTATAGTCATCAAATTTCTATGAAGCTTCAAGCTGTGTCCCTCTACACCGCTTCTCTAATAGTGCAGATTCCACGACCATACAGTAAGATGTACATCCTCTCCCAGTATAACCAAACTTTTGTTGCAGACATCATGCCCCTTAAAAACAAGAAGGAGATGATTACTTTGGACAAGCTGAAACCGCACACGAACTACACCTTTTGCGTGGTTTCTGTAAGCAAATCTCAGCGATACAACCACACTTGTTTGTCCTTTACCACACGAGCTATAGGGCCAGAGGACCCACGAACTAATCCATCCACGACTACCCACTACATCATGACAATCTTGGGATGTCTGTTTGGCATGGTCATAGTGCTTGGAGTCGTCTATTACTGTCTCAGACGGCGGCGCATCCAGGAAGAAAAGCAGAAAGCTATAAGTGTGAAGAAAACTATTTTGGAAATGAGGTACTAGATTTTTTTAAAAATATTTGTTAATGAAAGCCCCATTTCAGTAATTTTTCATGACAGTGAGTTGTTGAAGAGCCACTATACATTACTATACATTACACAATGCATTTCATTGATTTGTTTTGGTTTCATTTCCCAAAAAAGTTAGATTGATTTTGACAATGAATGAACTTTTCATTCAATCATACTATTTACTAAGATAGGGTCATGCTTTTTAGGATATCTTATCTCCTAATTTATCTGAAAGTTTATTAAAACAATAGCCCCATTACATTGCTGAGAGGACCTTTAAAAGTAATCAGCTTTGTAAATATATCAGTTTTTTTTTTTACTTTTTTAAAATTATTATTTAATCATGCTGTTTATGATTATGATGAAAAAAGATGTATTGATTGGTCTAATGTCAATCTGGCATTCTACAGGTATGGTCCAGAGGCGGCTGCAGCAGTGGCCAATGACCCAGGTGCAATGCAACGTCTCCAGGAGCAAACTCACCACCAGCACCACCATTCAGGAGGAGCAGGAGGCAAGCTTCCCCCATCTGCCTCATCCAGCACAGGCATGCTCCACGGCTCAGCCAATACTAGTTCTTCCCGCCTCTCCTCCTTGCCACAGGTGGAAAAAATGGCCACTGCCTTCTCCGAGGCAATGGGCGGAAAGGGCAACTACATGGATGTGAGGACGACAGGAGTTGCAGTGGAAGGCAGGGAGGGAGGAGTGGCAGCTGGAGGAACAGGGGTAGGAGGGGAAGTAGTTGTGGATATGCGAGGTGGGGCTGAGAATGGGACAGAGGCTGGGGAGGATTCGGATGATGACGGCCGTGGCTCAGCATCAGAGATCTCCACCATTGCCAAGGAGGTGGACAAGGTGAACCAGATCATCAACAACTGCATTGATGCCCTGAAACTGGATGCTTCTGCTAATGTTGTGACCACAGCTGACAATGCCGTGTCCTCCTCCCAGCCTCCAACTTGCATCACGTCCCTCCCACGAAACCTCCTGCCCCTCTCTCCGGGTCACCCTGGAGACCAGATAATGGCCTCCTCCCCCAAGGTGCATCCAAAGTCTCACCCCCAGTCTCACCCCCAGCCTCACCCCCAGTCTCATCCCCAGTCTCATCCTCAACCACATCTTCAGCCTCATCCTCAGCTACATCAGCAGCCCCATCCACCTTCTATGGCCCCAGTGCCCCTGGTTATGCCCCTATCTGAGCGACCAGGAATCAGTGGTGGAGGGTTCCTCTCCCCTCCTTACCGTGACCCACCCCCAGCCAATGCAGTGCGGCCCCTGCAGCGGCAGTTGAGTGCTGACACTGCTGTGGTGAAGAACCGTTGTGGTGCCCCTGCTGTGGGATCTGTCAAGAGTACCAGGGTGTACAGTGTGGATATCCCTGAGCAGCGCAGTGATCCTCCCAAGTATCCAGAAAAAGGCAGCCCTGTGGGTTGTGGTGGAGGAAGTGGAAGTGGAGGAGGTGGGGGAGTAGGGGGCTGCAACGGGAATGGGATGGGAAATATAAATGGTGGTGGAGTGAGTGTAAATGGGGGTGGTATGGGGTGTAATAATGGGAGTGGAGGGGGAGGTGGGGTGGTTGGCCCCGGACAGCAGCAGCACCACTTGGAGGTTCAGCCAGACTACCATAGTTCAGAGCATCGCCACTCCTTTCCGGCACTCTACTATGAGGGTGTCAACGACTCACCCTCACCAGCCCAAAAGGCCTCATTTCTCAAGCCACTGGGCCGCACCAAGAGGGATGCCACAGCCGCCTACTCGCAGCTCTCACCCTCCCGTCACCACAACTACAATTCTGGCTACTCCTCCAGTCCAGAATATTCATCTGAGAGCACACTCCGGATCTGGGAGCGATTCCGGCCTTACAAGAAAAGCCCCAGAGAGGAAGCATCCTATATAGCAGCAGGCCATGCCCTGCGTAAGAAGGTGCAGTTTGCCAAGGACGAGGACCTTCATGATATTTTGGACTACTGGAAGGGGGTTTCTGCCCAGCAGAAGCTGTAAGCTGAGGAATCAAAGTCGAACACTATAAGGGAGATTGTGAGGTTGGATACCAACAGCAGACTAATGAAGGGGATAGATGTTAATGTAGCAAGACGGATAATGATTTCTTCTGAGATATCCAGTGAGAAGGGTCATTCCCAAGCTGAAACCAGAGTTGAAAAGGTATTCTCTCTAGGTTATTTTTGTTTGTTTTTAGGAATTCACTGACATTTTAAGAGGTTGTTTGTGAGGTTGGCTGTGTTCACCAAAATACTGAGGGAGGGAACAAGAATTAAGGTGTTCACCAGACTACCTCACACTGGGCACTTTGGTCCTCACAGGCTTCCTGTATACATGCTGAATCCCAACTAATGAGCAAAGCAAAGGTGATAACAAACAGGTGACTTCTACCTCATTACTGGCACACTGTAGCTCAGCTATCTCACAAGAAACAGCCCCATTCATGACTTAAAACCCAACCCCTTATTTCTCTAATCCCATCAACCCACCATTCACAAAACAATAATTCCACGGCACCAACACCACCTGTTCTCCTATAGAAGCATTATTTAGTGAAATAATGAGGGAGCAGGATGAAAAATTAGGTGCGCTTGTTTTAGAATAGCATGAATCTCCCTCTTTGGGGGAGGACATTAAGTGATACTTATCGGGCTAATTGTTCTTCCTGGCAATTAGCCAATGTAAGAATAGGTCAGGGAGGCTGGATGTTGAGCATGCATCGATTTGAAACACCTAACTACATATGTTCAGTGGTGTGTGGGCATGTATATACAGTTTGTGCATGCTGCTGTGAGTGATTGTGTGTAGGTGGGGGAGTAAGGTTGGGGTTGGGGCTGAGTCGTCCATTATTCTCAGTCTCCTCCACGGTAGCAGAGTGGATAGCTTAGTGATGATGCTTTGCATATAGATAACACCCCGGTTGGCCCTAGCAACTGTCTGTCTGTCTATCTAGATAACGTGAAGTAAACCCTTTCAAGACCTGCAGGCGTTTTTGTCTCGTAGCCCATTTCCTATTTACAGCTGTAGCATATTTCTTTTGATAAGGGCACCTATGAGGTAGGAAATTTACATTTCAATACTGCAAGACATGCAGAAATTACATTAGGGTGGGTTATGCAGGTCGGTAAGACAGGTGTTCGCTCCTATATTAAAGAACCTGTAATCACATTTAGGAATAGAGGCAGATTAAGAGCAGGTGAGAGGTTTTCTGCATCTCATTTTGAACATACCAGTGTTAAAGAGACGGTATAGGAGTCATGTATCAGCTCAAGACAAGTCTGCGTAGAAACTGAAACTATGTCAAATACTCCCTGCACAAAAAGTGAGATAAAATGGATGGTAAGCAGAGTGAAGGCCCTAGGGATATACTCCACGTTAGACTGGATGACTCTCCACTCAGTATATATGACCCTGCTGTGCTCTGGTAGGGAGGTTGCTATGGACCAAAGTGCCGTTGGGAGGTATGATTTCTAAGTTTCTATTTATATTTATTATATTTCCTTTTACTCCCCAATATAATTAACAGAGAATGATACAGTCCCAAGGAAAAATAAAGTAACTGCCCTGGTTTAATTTTGTTTATGATTGCTTAGAATTTGGTTTTGAATGTGTGAAATCTATTTAACTAAACAGGAGCAAGGCTTGGTATTATTACAGACAAAACTAAGGACTTTCACATGAGATCAGTGTTTCTTACTTGCACAAAGGATTCTCACTGGTTTGGATGTTCACACACACAAAAGTACTTCTCATCCATATAAATTATCTTTATGCTCTCATACTGCATCAACATCACAACTATCAAAATGTTAATTTCAGCTGATCATCAATATTTTCCTCTCTCCCCACTCTTCCTATCCTCACCATTTGCATCCTGACGTCCTTTCTTTGTTGTAAAACATCTCAATTAAAAAGGTATAAATTCATTTTTAAAAAGTCTAATTAATTAATTCCCTTCAAGTGTTTTTTCATGCCCACCACCTCTGTCCAACCTAATGGGGTAAATTAATGAGTAATTTGCGGAGGTTGATGTCGTACCATCATCTGAGGTCAGAAGGGCGAACTGATGTTATTAACTCCTCCAGACTGGGAGCCTGATTGAAATTAATGACGGCTGCCTTCGTCTGTCTAGCTTTCTTTCTGCTTCTCGATACTTGACCAAGTGCCACCTCTTTCTGTTGCCTCTAACTCTTGCAGACAGAAATGCTCCTCAGACAAATAGTCTGAAAAGCTAAGGTCAGATTTATGCTTCGCCATAACCGTGCTGGTTATGATGGTGAGCTTGTCTGGGATTCAACCTCCTGGGTGTTATTCTTTCTCTTTTGAGTCTGATGGGTCAGAAAGGACCGGTCCATCAGGCCTGTAAATGATGCATTCCTATTTGGTTTTCCACTGGGTTAATCTTGATGTGACTATTTTGACAGGTCTTGACTTAACCCACTGTTCGAGGTGTGAGTTTGATGGGGAAAGTGAGAGTGCAGGATCCATTAAAAAGGTCATCTATTGCGAAAAAAATAGAAGATTATGCTCATGTGCATGTTTAAATAAAAACAGCACATTGTACGCGTAAGTACACAGAAAATGTGAATTGTAATTTTTCAGTGCTGTCAGCAACAGAAGTAACACCTCTTCACCTCTGCTGTTTTGGTGCAGTGGCAGAAATCTCAGACAGATACATATCAAAAACTCAGCTGAACAGCTAGATGCCTAAAGGGGTAAACGAGAAAATAGGTTTTGATTTTTGGGTGAACTGACCATTTTAATTATGCTGTAATCATCTATCCACTGTTTTTGCTTTTGATATTCCATTGTGTTTCATATTGAGTAATGATTTTCCCTCTGACCTCTCTATGGCAGCCAATCCAATAGACCCACTAGCGTTCACAATGGGATGTCAAATGTGCATCATTACTCTGCTATCTAATCAATAGAACTTAATTTGGACGAGTGGGAGCAAATAAAAAAAAAAAAAAAAACACTGAGGAAATTCCCTTGGGCACTCAGTTGGACAGCTTCCATTTTTATAAAGGACCCAGTTTTCTATTTTGGCCTATATTGTTCAAATTCCACTGGCAGCTACCCTGCGTGTTAGGTCCAAGGAATCACCAATCAATTAGTTTTAGATTAGTACCACAGGCTATGCAGGGATGGACATTTTTTTTTTTTTTTTTAAATAATGGCTTCTTTTGGCTGAATGTGGGTAATTGAGCTGAGGTTACCTGCATATACCCTCAAGGCCTGTCCCTAGATTTAAGGAATAACATTAGCTTGGTTATTCATAAGCACACTGTGTCCAGTTGTCATAATTTGCACTAAACATCATTACTCATTTTCGTATTTGAACACTCTTACTTTTATTCAAATCTATACTTGACTTTTTCTCCAGATAGACTTCATTCTGCTCTGCCCTGTTTGTGTAAAAGCACATATTACTCTACATTTCAGTTTGAACATACAATCCAACCACAAGAAGGCCAAGCCTTGCTCCACTCCTGAGTTATATTTTCTATCTTCTCTTAATCAGGTATTCATCTTCAGTTAAATAACCAAAGTTACTTGACAGCAATTCTTTTAATCACCCCCTTACAATGAGTGGTGTCTGACTTCAGTCCCTAGGGGCCAGAATCCACAAGTTAAGAATGATATAGTTGATGGATGCACAGATACTGTACCTTAGGGATTGCCTGTATGTCTTTTCTCCGGTCTGGCCAATTAGCAACATGAGGAATCAATGTGAAGAAATCCTCTGACAGTGTCAGGCTTTCAGAGGAAAATAAATAACAGAGAACAAGTGAGAAGGCATGACATGCAGCAGTCCCTGAGGAGTAAAGTCAAACCGTCTCTGTCCAGAGCTGTGAATCCCAAAAGTAGACTGAAACTGGTAACCAAGCACAGAGTCTGCTCTGAACAAAATAATGAAACCATTCACTGGGCCTCTTGTTTTTTTTTCCAAGCTGGGGTTACAGAGACTCTAAGTGCAAAGAAATCTGACTTAATGTCAAGATTATGGTCTTGGAGATTAACAGGTACTTTGGGCAGAACAGCTCTGGTGAATAGGTATCTTTTTTCTCTTTTATTATTAATCTAAGAACTAGAAAGACGGTTTCTATAGGCCTCAAACTAATTCATGGGAGTTTTATACTGTTCCAAACAATATTGCTGGCTGCCTTGGGGACTCGTTGCTGCTTTTCTTTTTTTTTTTTTTTTTTCATTGCAGCTTTCTAAGTTTTTGAGGTTTGGGCTTATTGAAAAACACAAATCAATAGTCGTGGAAAATCGTGAAACAACACTCTTGATTTCTTCCCTTTGGAGTTGTAGTTGCTCTCAATGCGAACCTCTGGCAGAGAAACTGTAGACTTGCAATGGTTCCCTGAGAATGGCGAGAGAGGTCTCCTTGCTCCTGTTTAATTAAACTTTATTATCCGTACAATAAGCTGCGGTGGGAACATGGACTTTGTTTTAGTGCTGTAAACATTAAAACATTGTACAGATAGAGGCTGACGTTATGCTTGCAGGAGCAAACCTAGAAGCATTCCTCTTCCTATCCCCCTTATTAACTTGTTAATGGTGAAGAAGATAGGGGCTTAAGACCCAGCGCTCTGAAAATAACTTTTTGTCCCTTCTCTTGAAGTATCAGTTTAGAAAATGGGAGTCATGGGACAAAAGTTATGTGATACAGGGAATTCAACAAAATGTCCCTTGAATTTAATCTCCAGCTTTGCCCTGATACATTTATCTCCCCTCACAAAATTGTGCATTCTGCTGAACAGAATGATATATTTATGTTGTAAACATGTAAAATATGATACCTTTTTACATCAGATACATTTCAGAAGCTGCAGTTTGGTGCAATTTGAAGATACGTATTTTTGTGACAGGGTGGGACAGTCCTGCTTTCCACTATAGGGTTAAACAGGGCTAGCCAGGGCTTAATTCACAGTTTAATGCAACTACATCATTCAAGACTAAGAGTATCTGCAAACCTAGGTTTCTTCATAGAGATTATTTCTTCCGAGGCCTTATGAACACAATAATAAGGCATTCAAACAAACCTGTATGCAGAGCAGCTGTACTTTGGAGGTAGACCTCTCTTGGGCTGTCACGAATCTTGATAGACAGAGCCAAAAGTTCAGGAGGCTTCTTTGCATTGTCTGAAAGGCAGACCTTCATCTCAGGCTGTATAGAAATGTTGCCTTCTTGGACTGACAGACACCGGCATCACCTACTGTAGATCATTTGATTGACAGAGGTTTGCTGGAGGCAATATGCAGACTTGGGGGGAAAAAGTACTGCTTGGAAGGCTCAGTTCAGAGCACAACCCCTCCTTCAAAAAAGCACAGATTTTGTCTGGCCAAGCTCCATTCAACTGTAGCCCAGTGAACAAGGCGAGAGGAGACAGTTACATATAATGAAGCTGAGAGCTCGTAACATTAGCTGAAAAATTGAATATGGCCGGAGTTATTGTAACTGACCTTCACAGTTCAGTTTGAGAGCCAAATTAGCTATGTAGTTATCTATCCTGTCATTTTGTTAGCATTAATGTTATGCTCATGAATTAATGAATAGTCAGTGCCTACCTCCCAGTTTCAGTTCTTTTTTCAGTTTCCTTTGTGTGTGTGTGTTTAACTGTTTGAGAAATTTAAGTTATTTCTTAGTCTCGACTTATGAGTCATTTTTAAACATTTGCATTATTTAAAAAAAAATCAGCACTGCACTTCTCTCATATTTTCTATTATTATAATAATATATTTTGAGTATTGTACAGTCTTGGCAGATTTATGTGCTCATTGAGCCTTTTCTACACTTTTTTAACCACTCTGAAACTCCACTGCTCTTTGGCTCTGCCTAAAGAACTTGCCTACCTTGAGAGATGCTCTGCCCTGTGAGATACTCTGAGTGACATGTTTGTATCTAAATGAAAGCTACACAGAGGACTCAACCGCTAACCCCTACATGCTCTAAGACCAGCAAAGCTGACCTTTGCCCTGGCTAGTTTTACTGGCTCTAAAGAGGAAGCGGGACTGTGGTTTAACTGCAAACAATGCCGTCTGTCTGCTGTTGAGGTTGAGTCGTTCATCTGTTGATTCGTAACACGGGTTGAACCTGATCTGTCGATCATTTGACTCCTCAACCCAATGAGAAAGACTTGACCGAGGGAGTTCTCTTGTGAATCCGACATACAACAAAAGTGGAGGAGTTTCTACCGGTGGCCAACTGTGACAAACACACACTCTCACACAACCACACATGCACAGACACTATTGTAGAGAATCAATGAATATACTGTACGTGTTTGAATAGATTAGAGTTACACTATATGGACATGAAATGTGAGAACACACACGACATATACCTTTCCATGCATAACTGAATATACATAATACACACATACACATTGATACACACAAACACCTTTCCACACACTCACACACACACACACACACACACAAAACCATATTCACACCTGCCCACAAAAAATACGGACTGAATATTTCTATCCACGTTTACAGACACAAATGGTCTTAAAGTGCCAAAACGGCAAGTTTTATGTGCAAGTGGAGTGGAACCAAACAACTGTAGAAATGCCCTTACAGGCCTGTATATTTTTTTGTTGTTGTTGTTATGTATTTATTCTCTGTAATTTATCCATTCCTTTTTTCAACACTTTGTATTTTAGTGTTATAGTCCTCATGATCTGTTATCTTTGTATGTTGGAATGAAATTTCTCATTGTGAATGTCACATTTGCAGTTCTCATGGGTCCTTCTGGTCTGTCCGGGTTTTAAAATTACAAGTTACATACTACACCCCCCCCCCCCCCCCCCCCCCCCCCCCCCCCCCCACACACACACAGCTGAAGAGGCCCTTTCCTTTGCAACATCTCACTTGATTCGATACAAAGATTAACTGAGAGCACAATTTTTAATCAATGGCTATAACCTGCATGAATGTTTAGGATTAAATCCCATTTTTTGGTCAGTCAATGCTTTTTAAGAGTTGTAGAAGGTAGCATTTTGTGTCTTCAGCTTTTTGGGTACAGGCACACCCATTCATCCGTACACACAAACACACCCTGAGAGCTGTGTTGAAGAGCTGATAATATGCTTGTCACTGCTGGCCTTTTCAAGGACCTTGTTTTTCAGATCCTCTTAAGGGGAGACAGAAGAATAAGAAAAAAGAGCAGCAGGCATGTGTTCTTTTGGAAGACTGAAGTGGCTGAAATGAATATTATCCTGTGCATATGTGTGCTCTTAGTGCTTGTCTACTTTTCAGCATTCGTATGTGTGCGTGCATTTCGTCTGCTTCCACATTACCTGTTCTGTCTGACAATGCAGCTCTGCTTGAGTGCCTCCTCAACACGAGCCCGGGTAGCATTCATAATTGTACGAGTGAGTGTGTTTGTGTGTGTGTGTGTGTGTGTGTGAGGGATTTTGTTATGAAGGTCTGTTCTGTCGAAGGAGTGACAGTTGAGACAGGGCATCTGAGGCATTTTCAATTAATCTGCCTCACAGTCTACAGGGCACTCCAATAAGGCTGTGTTCATTCACTCGCTTGCTGTCACTCTCTCTCTATCTCTCTCTCTCGCGCGCTTTCTCGCTCTCTCACTCGCACGCAAATACTCACTCACTCTGTCACACGGGCATGGATTGTAATTGCATGCTGTCCATTTCATACACACTTTTCGTTTGCGCGCGCACACTCGATGCAAACAATCAGCCAGCACACGGATTTCATGTCCCACACAAGCGCTGCTTGTAATTACGCACCATCATGCCTGCACACCGTATTGTTTCTGATACGGTAATCCCGTACTTATTCAAGTATGCGCCACACAGACTTGCACTCCTCCCCTGCACATTACTGTCGTATTGTCATCCTGGTCAAGTGAATTCTCTTTCTTCTCTTTCTATAATGCTTTCACTCCTGCCCCTTGTTGCCTGCCTTATTAGCATTGGCACAGCAGGTTAGCTTGCAGTCTGACAACTAGCGCGGTGTGCTAGTTGCCCCAACTCCTGCCCTGCAGCAGGGGGGGAAAAGCAAAATAAATGTTGCCTGACCACACACAGACCTTGGTTAAGTAAAGGGGAGGCTTTGAATTTTGGCTTTTAAACCCCAGTGTTGCAGGGACTCTATCACTGCTGTTTACTGACTTCTGGTTCAGTGATTTGAGAGAAAAAGAGGTACAGAGGAGCTAAACAAAATGGGAAGATACTGAAGAAGACAAACAGTAATAAAAAAAGAAAGAAAAAAATGACAAAAGAGGATTTAGAGGAATGTATCTAGTAGTCCACAAAGTAAACTGTAGTGTCTGTGCTACTAGATGCTCCACGGGTCATCTTAATCTCACTGTTAATTCCCTTTTGACACTGGGGCAGCAAGAGAGGCAGCACTGTATATAGAGTCTGCGGTTTGGCTGTCTGGCTGTCAGAAACATACTTGAGCAAGGCACTGATGCAAAACATTTCTGATTCACCTGTCCATTAGCCAGACTAAGCTCTGTAGCCCCCAGATATGTATTATCTTACCATAAAAACCTACAATGAAAAGTTGAAACCAACAATGTCTTAGTCTGTTGGCTCTCAGCCCCAAGTCTATTGGAGACATTATTCCAAATGACACATATATAGTTTATTTTACTTTTTTTTAGAAAAGGTTTAGTTATTTCCTGAAACAGCTGGGCATGCTATCTTTTAGTAAACGTAAACAGGAGTCAGTGGTGTATTTTAGGGACTACTTTTAATGGCAATTCGATGCTCTAGTGAATTTTCAAAGCAGCGGGATGGCATGATTGAAACCCAATAAACTATAGCAAACAAGTTCATCATATTAAAGGTTCAATGATGAAACAGCAGACACTGGCTAGACAAACAGTATTTTTTTTTAAAAGGACAAGTATGGATACATTCTTGTCAGACTCTGAAATAAAAGCATGGTCAGTGCAAACACAGAAGGGGTCCTCCTAAATAAAGTGCTAAAAACTTTACACGAACATCAATCATACAACAATGGCTTTCACGACAAATGAAGTATAACGTACGTTCAAGAAGATAGCAATGCCACATGAAAATATTCCTGCTAAAGTGTGACAAACATACAGCAAAAAATAGGAAATTAGACATAAAAATCAGATTCTAATGATCAGATTCCTACTACTACTACTACTGATGTGCTAATCTGTGTTATCTGGCCAATTCTGCACAATAACCCACAGCCTTCAGTGCATTTGCAAATATACCAAAGTTTCATGACTTCCATTTACCCCCTTGAGTTAATTTACACTAATTTCACTAATTTACACTAATTTCTGAGTAATACTGTCAGTGCTGGTCAGCTGTGAATCATGTTTAACAAAAGGCATGCAAGTGTATTCAGATGTTAAAAGTCTATTTTTAGGTATTTTGGGGTATCAGCACTCATTAAGTCACCATATGTGGAATACCATCATGTAACCTCTGTTTCTTTCTTTGCGTTGCTTGTTATTGTCCTGATAAAATAATAACACAAAAAACAATTCTCAGACAAATCCCAGTTAGACAGAAGGATATCCAGAGTTACTGAGACTCAGGCACTAAAATATTGGCAGTGGGAATAGTGGAACCCAGCATAATTACGCCACCCCTTGTTCCTTAAGCATCACTTAAATAGCAATTGCTTTGACAATTACTAACTCTGGAACGTGATCCAAGGGAAATGCATTTCTGCTTTTCTCTATGTCGAACAACAACTGAAGATTTAATAACAGGCACCCAAATGTGCATGTGAGATTTTACGAAACAGGTTGTTGTGCAGCAAAGGAATGCTGTCACAGGCCTGAATATGCTGGATTCTGTGCAAGTGTCTGTTTTCTGCATTGACTATTCTGATATTCCTTGGATATAGCCTCAAGTCTGTTAAATTTAGTGGATATCATTTTGTCTCTTCATTTCTTGGTGCACCCCCTTTCCCTAAACTCAAATCTTCTTTTCTATCAGTTAGCAATTACCTACTTTTCCCAGACTTACTTTCACACCTGTCACAGAATTTCCCTGCACTTGTACTTGCAATACGTGTAGGTGGAAGCGGCATTAAGTAGAAGCAGTAGTAGACGGTGAAAACACTATGAGCTAGGGTCTCCAGCCGAAAAGAGCGAGTTTTGTCTTTATTCAAAATTTGCCGCAATCCGTGATCTCTATCTTTGTTTGTGTTCTATTTTTCCCCACATGACTGTTCAGTTTCCAAGAGAAAATTTGTTGGCAGAAGAGGTGAGTGAGTAAACAGTGTGATCAATCAATCAATCAATCAATCAATCACTGTCTGGCAGATCTTGACATATCTTGTTTCCAGATAAATTACTGTGAGTATTTTCACCACTCATTAAACATATGGCTTTTGCCGGTTGATCTACTGCCGAGCAGGTTTTTCACTGAAGGTTAATTTTATCTGAGCAAAGTACATTAATTTCCTCAGACGTTACAAAAGCAGCTTTTATTTCAGCACCTACCTCAGTTATAAAATGCTCCAGCAACCCTACTGTTGAATGCCGGTGCACAATGGTGGCTGTTAAAAGAAGCACTGGCTGTTAGATTATAGGCACTGACCCTAAACCTGATATTTACTGTGTACATTCTACAGTAAATCCTTTCTTTGCTTTCTCTATTATCAAACTCCACTGTAGCTGAAAATAACATGACATCAAATCTGTTGATTAAACCTGAGGCATTTTGCTTGTCCATCCCTCATGGTGCTGGGTCAGTGGTTCAGTGCCATGTCACGCCGCGGTCCCCGGTTGCTGTGCAATCGATTACAGGCAGCAGCAGTGGTTGCCGGGGGCGACGGGTGGAACAGTCAAGGTTGCTAGGTAGCAGATAAGAACACAGGCTCTCACATTAATTGCCTTCTGCCGCTATGGCAGGGAAAGTACAGGATGGTGGATATTGCCGCGGGATACAGGCGCACACGCACTTACACACATTCAAATTGTCATACAATATATGTATGCTGTACTATAATTTAATGACCTACTGTCAATTGGCCAACATGTGAGGAAGAAGCAGAGAAAGGGAAGGGTTACTAAACAGATTGAAAAATAATTGAAATCTATAAGAGGAGACTATATTTCTGCTTAGTGTGGTAAAAGTAGTCGGTTTTGCCATCATACTCAAAATTATCACATGGGGCACGCTTTATTCTACATGTCTGGTGTCAACCTGGTTGGACAGCCATGAAAATCTGGGATCAGAACCTCAAAGAGGTAAACACGTCATGCCCCGGGGAATCCTGTCTTATTGAAATCTGGGAGGTGATATGTGGACATCATTATTTTTACAGTTGAAGGATAATTCGGACGATTTTCTAGAAAATCGTAGCCTCTAGGCAGTGATATCATCCCAATCAGCCACGGTCAGAGACATCTGACAGCTGAGCTTTGAGTTGTTGGATTTGATCAGACAGCCTTCGTGTCTGTGTGCCGTCTGTGCTGACTTTTATCAAAGCAACACAACACAAGACAACATCACCACTGCCACTTTTTGTCTGCACAGGCCTCTAATTTAAAATGCTAACTCGATGAACACTAAACATGCAATGGCTCACATCTGTCTTCTCTGAGGGCACTCTGCAACTGCCTACAATATAATGTGTAAGCCTGCCTGATTAAACGCAAAGTAATGCTGGCAATTCTCCGTGAGTATGATCTGTATAAGAATGGAACACTGCAAACCCGTCTTTTAAATCATCCTTTTGTGTGTGTCTCATGCAGACTCAGGTGTTTTTGGATCGTGTCGTGTCCTGACTGTACCACCTTCTTACCTTAACAACTAAGCTTCTTTCAAAGCCCAACTTGTTGGCCCTCGCATCGCTTCTTTAAAGATAGTTTCTTGGCTATCTTGGCTTACAGAGTGGGATGGCAGAGTGAGCATGTAGTGTTAGGTGGCACATTGTTATACACCAGCAAACACACACAGGCCAGGTTTTGCTTGAGTGATGGTGTTAAATGCGTGCGCCTTGTGGCCGTTCGGCCTGTCTCACTCCCTAAACTCGATTTAAATCTTCTGACTTCATTTCTAATTCAACCAGTTACTGCTTTAGAGTCTATGAAGCCAGGCTTCACATGTACTTGAGGGCGAGCGCAAATGTGAATATCAAACTAAAAACAGAAGGGAAGGTATCTAGAGGTTTAGAAAAAAAAAGAAAAGACAGGCAAGAAACCACAGATAGTGTGGGATAAGCTGAGAGGAAGAGGGACAGATGGTAAGGAGAGGCATTTAGATTGAAACACGGACGGATAATGAATGAAAAAAAGAAGAAGGAGGGGGAAAAGGGAAAAAAAGGCTGAAATGTAATGATGGTGTCATGATTAATGAAAGCATGGCGGAGGACATGAGACCGGGGTATACTATATAGTAAATGTTTGACCAAAGTTCCGAAAGTGTTTAAACTTGTTCTGAATGGACAGACGGGACAGGACGAAATCCCTGCTGTTATAGAGAGGGCAATCAACATAAATGAGGATAATGACACGCACATTTGGAGAGTCTTAGAGGCATTCATGGTGTACGCTACTCAAGCTCATTTGTAGACACAAACAGTGACAAGAGCTTTAAGGAGGAATGGTCAGTTACTACACGAACTGGCCACACTTGGTAGATTGTTGGTTTCGGAAATATATATAGCACCTTAAATTTGGAGGGTGTAGGTGAAAGGACATCTCAGATGGCGTTTGACGACCTACGATGGTAGAGTATCGGTGTTGCATCCTGCAGCAAAGTGAAGGGAAGATGAAATTCCTTAAAGAGGCGGGGCAGTATAAATGAAGACAATGAACAGAGAGAGAGAGAAGGAGTAAAAAAAAAAGACAGGGAAGGTGAGGAGAATTTGATAACAGAAAAGTTAAAAAAAAAAGAAGAGGGGTACAAAATAAAGGAAGATACAAAAATAGCGGCATCATAGTCTGTGTTGCATGATTAGGGATTGCTCCTTGGAATATAAGAGGGAGGCAGAGAGAGCGGATGATGGGACGAGGCAAAGAAAATCAAAGAGAGGAACGACTGGAGGATATTGTAGAAGGAGATGACTTAACGGATATCCTGTTGGTTATCTGTTTAGACATGACAGACAGAAAGTGGGCGAACAGAGTATTATGGAAAGCTGCATCAAGAGAAGACTGACAATCCTGTTTTTTTGAACTTCTGCTCAAGAAGATAGCAGAGCGAAAAAAAAAATCTAAAATATATAAATGTCAGGAATCAGAGTGAAAGTGTTGTAACAGACTGGTGGTGGGGAGGTAAAAGATTTAGGACATGTGTTCCTCAGTGGGACTGAGCCTATGTGAAGTCTTAGATACTGTGTGACTTATCCCTTATCACTGCTGTCATTCTGGGATGGCATCTATGACTAGAGAGATTGAAACATTCGAGTAGCTGTGACATTTTCTTATGAATCAGTGTCCATTTTCGCTGCTCTTTATAGACACAAAAGTTATGGAAGCCAGTTCAACTTTTCTGGTGGCTGTAACAGATTGATCAAAAGAAAGTCAAATTTCATTAACAGAAAATCCAGGGAGGAAATGGAACATGTAAGGTGGATGGCAGCATCGGGAAGTGTCCCATCATATGTCATCAATGGTCATCCATAGCACAGAAGACAAAAGTAGTCAAGGTCAAATTTCAGGTGTATTCTAATGAGTAATTTTTTTAATGTTTTCAAGCAACTTGTCCAACTCTGACATGCAGATAAAAAGATGTGAAACACACATACGGGCCCTACTTACTTCATAACGGTAATTTTTTGAAAAAAAAAGAGCAACTCTGATTTCACATATGAATCCTTTTAAAATTAGTTGCGCTGCACAGTGGGAGCAGTGTCAAAGACATGGACAGACAAAAAAGAAAGCATTCAAGATTTCCAAAAAGGAAAAGCATGTAGCATCTTATGAAATATGATAGAGGCAGCTTGTCGTGCTCCGGGCAGAATAGAACACTTAGCATTTGGAGAAGTGGTGGGTGAAAGCAGAGAGAGAGAGAGAGAGAGAGTGAACAGGACAGTTATTTGGAGACAGATGGAATGAGATTTTCCTGAAACTGTTCTGAGCACCGCTTGGACAAGCATCACACTCCCCCACCCTATTTTAAATGCCCGTCCCGTCACTTTCTTCTTGTCTCTGTCACTTTCTCAGTCTTGCTCCCGTTTCTCTCCCTCTGGCAAGCCCCACCTCCACCATCTCTGCTCTGTCTCCCCTCCTTCTTTTGCTACTGAAATGACACCATGTTCCTGGAGTTTCACCAGAATATGCCTGGCACCATATCTGTGTGTGTAGGGGTGTGCATGTGTATGTGTGTGCGTGTGTGTGTATGTAAACTATATGTGTGTTGTATAAAGACAACAAGAACACATGGACTAATAATGCATACAGTTTGGTCTTATACAGCCATAAACTCACATTTCCATGTGCTGATTTTAGACTGCACACATAAAAATTGGTTTTGTGTGCTCTTTATTGCTTGTGCACACATAGTAGGTTCACGTAGTGTGTGTGTGCACGTCACAGTGGATGTACTGTACATGCTTGTGTGTGCGTGCGTCCCGAGCTTTCCCCCCATTTTAGTCTGTATGGACGTTTCAGCTGATCAATGATCCTCCCCTCCATCCTGACACGGGTCTTGTTTTGAGAGCCACTTACCCAGATTGGACTAAATGAACAGAGAGATAGAAAGAGAGGGTGGGATACAGGGGGCAAGGGGACCGGAGAGAGTAAACGCTGATAACACCGCAGGGCGGCGTGCTGTGGACTGCGAGCCGATCCATCAATAGAGGGTGTTAAGTGGCAGGAGAGAGATAGCTGAGTGATGTCTTCAAAACAGGATGCAAACACACACTCCTGATCACAAGAGACAGAGAACAAAAAACAGATTCATTGAAGGTTATTCAGACCCATGGTTTACACAGTACAGCTCTATGTAATGACACACAACCAGTCGTTTCAGAATCAGAGCTGCTGCCGCTATGGCTAAGGTTAACTTTAGTGGGCCAATATTATATGATTAATGTGTGGTTAACTATTACATGGTCTGAGATTCTGAGATTTCTTTCAAATTATATTAAAATATGTTGGAAAATAGCTGCTGAAAACATGACTGAATTATATTTTACTGAAATGTGGAGTTAAACGTCACCATTTTTCAGTCCAGGATTTTTCTGGGCGGTCCTAAAGGGTGGCTCGATGACACACTGAGGCCACCCTGACCATACCCCTGTACCCCTAGCAGAGAGGTAGAGATTAATCCATCTCGCTCAGAGTTTTTCAAAGTTAGCCATGCGTAAATATGCTGTATTCTGCCAATGAAGTGCCCCCGGACACACTAGAACTTTAAAAGTATAAGCTTCTTAAATATATAACCCACTCGGGCATATCAGTTTTTATTAAAAGAAAAAAAAACTGCCTGGGAACAGAGAAGGTCAGGAGGGAAAGTCATATGCAAATTAAAATAAATGACACACGTGTTACATAACTACTGTACAACAAGCTTTGTATTGCAAAATCAGCATCATTGGGCCTGGCCGTCTTGGTCATCATTACGAGTTATATCTGCCACAGCTGTCGCATGTTGGAATGCGATCTCTCAGCTCTCCGCTGGGATCACACCACAAGTGATGTCCTCTCACTCTTACCTCTGCCTCTGACAATGTGTGAAATTGCATTTTAGCGACATGACAGTTAGCATAACAGAAAGCCACAGTGATGATAGTGTCTGAAATGTGTTCGGGAAACAGAAGGGTGAACACTGCCTTGCTGCATGTAATACACGTGAAATTGCGAGAGGCGGTATAAAATTGGGAATGCAACAGAGATGGGGGAACGTGACATCTCTGTTATTGTTGGAATCTGATCATCGCTTGATTCATTCTTTTTTTAATAGCCTTAGCCAGTTGTCGTCCCACTGCAGTATCATGAAAATGATAAACAGCGTGCAACTTCAGCATATCCAGACCAGAGCCTTGCTATTCTTTATTTCTTTGAACTAATGCATTTGTATAAATCTTGTCCTGAGGACACTGTGTGATTTTAAAACCCACAGGAGTCATTGTTAGGTCACTGAAAAGTTTCTAAAACTGCTTAGTTGGCATTTTAGGCATTTTAATCAGACATGGAAATGTCATAGTTCTTTACATAAGTGCTTCCAGGACCACAAAACAGTAGTTATTAGTCAAACTATGAAGTCTAAAAATATATATATATTCTCCATTATTATTTTGTGATACTGTAAATGGGTTCTTTGGGGAAATTAAAGATGTTTCATCTATTATTAAATGCAGCGCCACAATCTCAGAGGAGAGGAAAATTACAGGTTCCATTTCAGTTGTGTGCTGGTTTTGGAGCGTCAGATTGGAAAATATTGCTAATTATCTTTACACATTATGATTCTCACAACTGCACAGCTGTGACTCAATGCTCCCATGACCAGTTTGCATCAAGGACTTATAAGCAGGAGCTAGTTTACAGAAACTCTACACCTTGTTAAATGACTTCTGTCGCCGCAGTTGCAGTAGATTCCTCTCCAGAAGAAAATATTTAAACGGTTCTCAGAACACAATCAGAAAATTGTCTTTCATGAGCTGTTGTATGGCCTTAATCACACGAGCCTAATCAGCCCTTTTAGCCCACGTCTCCAGCTGTTGCCATGGTGATAGCCCCAGGTGGCTCGCTGGTGGACTCCAAATCCACCCCATTTTCTCACACCGCTAAGCTATCATCCCCATCTCAATTAATGTCCGACAATAGTCTCTCTGAAGTGATCATTTGCCGAATGAGCCAATCAACACATTTCCCACCCTTCGTCAAGGGAGAATCGTCTCTCCCTGCCAGCAGCTAATTCTGCCTTTTAGGTGACCAAGATAGACGTTGGCTCACCCTTTTCCAGCAGTGTCATGCTTCAGCCAACCTCTCGCCTCCCCCATTATTCCCACTCGTGTACTTTTTGGCTTTGCGCTCCATCACTGTTCCTTCAAGTTCAACTTTGGAAAAGGCAAATCATTATCAGTGTACTGTACTGCTGCGCTTCAGATTCAGAAAGTTCCAGCTTCCTGTTCAGCTCAGCTGCTTTATCCTTTTCAGATTGGAAAAAAAAAAAAACATCCAATAATCTAAAAAGAAAACTGCATTAGGCTAGTCAGAGTTGCTGTCCGTGCAGTTAACATATATCTCCATTCTGTGGTGTCAAACTCTTCTGTCTGCCTAACTATCTATCCCAACCTTCTCACTGTATCTTTTAGCTGCATTATGAACAAGTCATACAGGATAAGCACTATGACATGAGAGGGGGATGCCATCTCTTTCTCTTTAGCAAAATACAGTGCAGGGGCAGACTCGGTGATCCTTCATCTGACAGGGGTGTGCTGAAGACAATAAATACTCAAGTCTATATGATATTGTAGCCTATGTAATAACCTATAGAGAAGTGTCATTTCTATGATCAATATTCATGATCAATATTGCTACTTGTGAGAAGTTAATATTGTGACTTATAATATTAATTTCTATGATTGTCTCTGTGTACGTACTAAATGGTTTGGGGTAAGATTAGGGTAAATCCCCCGTTAAAAAAACAAGTCACCAACTGACAGTTACCGAGCTTCAGTTACACACACGGTTTAACTTCTTCTATTAAGTAGAAAGGTTCACGTTGGTCTAACAGCACAGTGTATTTCAATTTAAAATCAATTTGACCGATCCTCTGCTTTGCCTACCTTACATCCTCCTATGGCTTTCATATATTTGTTCTTTCATCTGCTTGCAATTTGTGTTGCCAAGAGGTTTGAAGGTGGAAGAAATCACCAACCAAATAAATGTCCTTTTTGCTGCTTTCACATGGGCTGTGATTGGCAAACTAGAGGGGTGAGAGATGGGCAACAGAGTATGGACAGAAAGAAAGAGGGGACATAGAGAAGTAGACCCTTAATCGCCTGAATGATGATGGAGGTGTGTTTGTGTGTGGGTGCATGCACAGACAATGGGGGGGCTATTTCAGCTAGTGGCATTAATGGTGTGCGTGTGTTTGGCTTAATTACCCTAATCATGATGACTGTAGGTAACTCCATATGAAAGCCACTTTGTGCGAGTCTGAGTAGGTGCCTGCAGCTTTTTATACACTGTACCCTGACTGCGTTGTGACCTCATACAATATGAGTGGCATTTGAGTCAGATTTTCCCACCGCTGAAGAACACACACAAACGCATACAGTCATGCACCAAGCATGCATGCACAGTGGTCTTGACATTGGTGACAGGCCAGTTAATTGCTCATTATTGTCATGCAGAGGGTATTGAGATATACATAGGCAAGCACACACACACTTCATACGCACACTTCACACAATGCCTTTTTTTTTTCCCTGTTTGTCTGCCTTCATTAAACTCAGAGTCCCTGTGACCAGATTTAGCAGTGTTAACCACCCAGCACATGGCCAAGCTGTTCTTTCAGTGAGGCTGTTCACGTCGGGGGAGTGCTAACATATTGCTCACATGTGAAATGGTCAGATTATGAATACAGATTTTAATTCAGAAGGTCTCTGGGAGCAGAATTCACCACTTTAATGTAGAGAGAAACAAGCAAAACAAGTAGAGTTACATTTTCGCCATATTCGCAGTGCTCAGAGGATGAACCCCTTTGTTTTCAGTGACTCTTGACCTTTCCTCTGACGCCATCATTGTCACAACATTTCTATCTGCAGATAAGAAATGTAAGTGTAACAAAAACAGCCAGATGGGAAGATTGTCATTACATTACAAGCACCAACATTAGGCCAAAATATGGACTTTGCATGTACAAAATGTCAAGTGTCAGTCATGACCCCAGGGAGATAAACTTTTATGATTTCTTTGCCTTTACTGTAAAATCACAACAAAATTTCTATTTTTTAAGAGAAACTGGAAGAAGGGTAAACTCATCAGAATGTGATTCATTATGTGCAAGAATTTCCTCTGGTTTAGTGTGATGAACATTCCAGGCTTGAGCTGCCATTAGTGGGATGTTACTTCTTGTTATTTACAGTCATAATGACTGCCTGCAGATGAGAGGTTTCATATTAAAATATTCTGAAGTTTTACTTTTTTAAATTTCAGATATCTAATCTTAGAAAAATCTTTTGTTGCATCATTATTTCCAAGCATCTTTTTGACATCATTCACATTACTTTCACACTTTTTCAAGTGTACAGGTCCTTTTTTGAAACAAAGATCGACCCAGCAACTCCACTGACTTTTTTTTTTTTTTGCATCAATGAGCCATGGGCTAAAGAATATTGACAATACTGTATTAGGATATACACCTCGTATACACAAACAAACCAGAGCAACTGCCAATTTCATTTTATTTATTTGATCAACTAAAGAAATGTCCTTTTGGTTCTTCTATTCTTCTATAGCAACTATCTCTGATGCATATTTTACAAGTTCCTCACTTTTTTTTGTCACTGCCAATTTGAATTGCAGTCAAGATCTGGATCTCCAAAATATCAGCAATTCCAAAAGCACTTCACAAAACTGTGATATACACCTTCTGGCCTTTAGACAGGTAGTTAAATATTTGTCCTGCCTAATCAGTTGGCCAAGTTCCTCCCCTAACATTTGCTGTGTCTCTCATTCTGACGAGATGTCACAAGCCTGAAGGTTCGAATGGGTCTTATGGGATTTACTGAACTCATGACTCCCTGTCTGTTGTTCACCGCTGGCCACTCCAACAGCAACTTCTTGAAATTAACCAACACACGCGGATGTAAACCCAGTGTATGTATGTACAGTGTTCATGTACAGTGTTACATCTTTGAAATAACACAGTCAACACTGATAAAGCCTTTTTTATTAATGTGCGGGTTGTTATTAGTTCAGCTTGTTACGCGAAGTGACAGATCGGAGGGGAACCATGACACTGTTGTGTGACATGCGTGGAGATGGATGAAATTCAGACAATGGGCTGAAATTTGAATATCGTTTGTCTTCACTGTACTGCCTCTACTAACACACTGCTGTGTTGTATTGTTCTCAGATCAGCAGCGGTAGCTATTTCTATCCAGCCTATGTTCAACCTTGTTCACTTGTTGTTTGCTTTACTTTGTGTACTTTGTTCTATTTCTGGTGTGATTTTACAGCAGTTTGGTTGCCTGTTCGGAAGGCGGTGTGTAAACTAAATGAAGAGAGCAAACAAACAAGATAAATCTGTGAATTTTGTACAAACTGTAGGAACAAATGACTGTTTTTCTACTGAGCCTGTTATCTCTATATGTTTCTTTGGTGGAAGGGAGGGAGGGAAGAGAGGGATGGCGCTCTATGCGTTGAGGGTGGGGGCAACAAGGAATGAGATTTTTCTGTAAATGGTCGGGGACTGTGCAATGAGTACTTGTAATTATTAAGAGAATCCAGAGTATAGAGGTGGAAAAAATGTCCCTTATGACAAATGAAATAAAGTGTTATATTTGCATGATTTCCTGTATTTTCATCGAGCAGATATTTATTGTTGTGTATACTGAGTATATGTACGTCACATTAACACTGTTTAATTATGAAAATGAAAAAAAAAAAAGTTGTCACTTTCTTCTGTGAATATAAATATACAGTTTTCTTAGCTCTTTTATGACTAACTTAGCTGTTGCCGAATGTTTCTTGTTTGACGCACTCTCCGTTATCGCACATTTGTTCCCGTCACGGCCCCGCAATATCTGATCTTTCCATTAACAAATCCCAGATCATGCATCAGTCTTTGAAAGTATATTTTTATTCTCAGAGGCGCTGGAAAAGCCTGTTCACATCTGAGCTTTCAAATTACACCCTAACAAATCCCCCTTTTCAACCGTCTCCCATGAGAGACAGATTTACATTTCTGAATCAAAGCGTAAAATGCCACCACTTCACAGGAGGAAAAAAAAACAAACAAAAACAAAACAACTCTAAATGCATTACACTAGACCTTTTAAAATGGCTGCCACGAGGGAGGAGCCCTTCCTCGACATCATTCAGCTTCTACATCCTAAATGAAACTGTGGTATACAAATTAGTTTGGCATGGTTTTTGTTTTGTCAGAAGAAGCAGCTTGTGATATGAAAGAGGAAGGACTTGAGGTTTTTATTCCAATATGAGTATAGTGCTGTTGTCAGTTTTTGTCTGACAACAGTGGGACTACATGAGGCTCACATAACGCAGTCTGTGTATTGCCTGCAGTCGACAGCAGTCAGCACACTCCCAGTTTCCCGGCACCAAAGCAGATCTATGATCTGCTGTGGACTCGAGAAGCAGCAGAACATATTTTCAGCACATAAAAAAAATAAATAAATAAAAAAAGCTCAACTAAAGCAACGGCAACAACAAAAAAGTCAATCAATGTCTGTTTAAGTGTTTGCTTTATGTCCACAGGCTCTTCTCTTCTGCACTAGTAACCGTATTATTCCACAGGGGACAAGGATGAGTACTTCATACAAGCCACTTCGAAATACTCAAACTATCCTGTTAATTAAGTGCCTTTATATGTACACATTCAGATCATTAAATTTCACAATAACAACAAGAGATGATTCAGGGCTCACTAATAGGTCTGTTGTGTTTTAGTGGAGAATCTCCTCTAGGAGAGGATATAAATGATTCAATATATTTGTGTGTACTCATTAAGGCACAAGGTAAAATCTCTGGTATATGACTAGACATATTTTAAAAACATATCACAAAGCCGTTTGTGATATTACTTGTCATCTGACAGTGGGTGTATCGTCCATGTTAATATTAATTGGCATTAACGCTGTGACTGGATATTAAAATGCTAAAATGGAAACATCACATGTTTGCAAAGCATTCCCCAAAAGAATAGACAGCTCTGCCGTCATCATGAATGTTTTTGCGCGCGGGAAGCTGCCTGTGGTGGAAACGACACCGGTGGCCTGCAGCATTAAACAGAGATCGGCTGGTAGATGCGGGTACTTGACTCTGCCCTGCTCCTTGATGGGAACTCATTGTGTTCTGACCTTTACGTTCCCTCGATATCTCCCTCCATGTCTCTCTCGCTGTTTTCCTCCCTCCTGCTATCTCGCCGTGAGGGCCAGGGACTTGACAGCTGATTTGAAGCACTGCTGTGGCACCGGCGTTTTGTTTAATGATTTCTCCCCTCTCCTATCTCCCTTCCCTAACCAAGTCTGTCTTAATATGTTCTGTCTTTCAGCTGTGATTCTCTCTCTCCCCACCACCGTTCTCGCTCCCTCTCTCCCTCTCTCTCTCCATTTTACTGCCGCCTATCTCCTTTCCTCTCTCCATTGTTTTAATGAGAGTGAGAGTTGCATATCAGTATGCAGACCGTCCATCCCTCTCTCAGCACAAACCTAGTATCTGGGCCACAGATACAATGGCTGCTCAGGGCAATGGGATTAAGGACTGGAGACATGGACAGCTCCTTTAAGTTTTACATCAGTTCCTCACAAAATGGCAGAAACAGAAAGATGTTAAAGAGACAGAAAATGGTACAGCCACAGCACAACTGGAAATAAAAGTATTTCTAAAAAAAAAAAAATGAATATCTTTATTTTTTACCATTAGGAGCACACCTAGTATTGCTTTGCTGATGGATTTAGATCACCATCTCATTAAAATACTCGAGCAGAAAAATAGTTTCAGGACACTGCCATGAAGTTCTAGAATATGAGCCAGGATGTTTTTGCATGGCCTGAGCTGACATGTTACATGATCCCCACATGGGCTCTGAGCTTTTTTTGTCCATCTGCTCCATGTGGGCCCCATGTGGGCCGTTCTGCCCATATGAGCAGGGTAGAAATGGGACCAGGGTATAGGGCACGAGTGGAGGCCTGTATTTTATTTTATTTTATTTTATTATTTTTTGTCTTTGACTTTGAATTTGGACAAATGTTCAGTGCAAACCTCAGATGGGACACGTGTTTTGGTAGACGTGTGAGCAAAACATATGTTACCCAAAGTGACTACTACTGCTTGTGATATTGGTAAAATAAATAATTTTTTTGTGAATTTTGAAGATTTTTGCTCAAACCAGACAGCACACAGGATTCACATGAGGGACTCATGTGACTTATATTTTGTATAATGAATAATCCAATAATCCTTTGCCGTAATCTCACTTTACAGTATGCCGTGTGGTTCAAAAGGATAGAAAAATAGCGTTGTTTTTTAGTGGCACCGTTTCCCATAAATTATTCAGCGCTGAAGGTAAAGTGTCCATTAGGGAAGTCCATGGACTTACCAAGACAGAACAAAGACTTCTGTGAAAGTTCTCAGTATGATCAAAAAATCCTTTAGAGGTTGTGTTCATGATTATTTTATTACTATATCAGTTTTGTGGTTTGTGTGTAGAGAATAGAGGTTGGCTTGTACTTGATGTCAGGACGTTCCTGATCCAACACCTGTAAGTGCCTTATCTATTTGCACCTCTTTCACTCACGTACCTCTTCCCACCACTCCCTTCCTAAGATTTGAGTTTTATGGGGCCCACAGAGTTGTAATAAAAGAAACTGGATTTGCTATTTAATTCTTTTATGATTTTACACTCGTTCAAGGCCCTTCTTTTGCTCAGGAGTTCAGGCACTAGACATTCTCATTCATTCAACATTTCCTAACACACTAATCTTACTGTCTGCTTCTACTTTGAATTATCTTTGGTCTGGTGTATAAACAAGATAGAGATTTCAGTCAGGCTAAATCACAATTTGGGGCTGAAGGTGGGTACAAATTCATCCTGTTGCAGTGTCAGCATGGTCATTTCTCCTCCCCCACACAGTCAGAGTCCTATGCACAAAAAAGTCCTATATTTTGTTTCTGATATCATTTAATTGGTAAACATGCATTCATTGTTACTAAAATCATCTGAAATTATCACTAAATCTTAGATTTTTCCCACGTTCGGAGCTAACTTAATATACAATGAGCACTTTTCTAAACACACTGGGGGTTTAGCCTTTTCAGGTGCAGCAGTCATTCCCTTAAAGGTATAAAAGGTATTCACCCTCTAGGTAAACTGTCGAAAAGTCTATATTTTGCTGTGTACAGTACATGCTTCCTTCTTGGCCTGGTACAAATTGGTCCTTTAACAGCCCCATTTAGAGAGCTAACAACACCCCTAAGAGGGACAGGGAGCCAGACAAGTCCAATTTTGTATCTATACACTGTCATCATCACACTACCTTGTGACAAATATAGTGTCCAAGACTTGGTTTGCACAGCAGGGGGGGCAGACAGGGCACGTTTATCACTGTGACAGTTTCTATAAAAGGACCTGCCATTTATTTGCCATTAGGGGCTGTGTTCTCTGTCTTTTAATTTAGCGCGTTGACCTGTTTGACCATAAGGAATTCTTCAAGGAATCAGCCATGCCAACTGATTGCAGGATGGCATTCAATCTCAAAATTAACACCTTGTTCAATCTTATTGATGTAATAAATTGCCACTGGTGATAGCAACACAGTCACTACCAAGTCATTTTATTTCGCTCGGCGAGAAGGAAAATACGACGTGATAAACAAACAATCGCTCAATACTACCAGACACAAATGCTCATCACATCAGACATTTGTTTGATTAGTTTTATGCTCATTCATTTTCTGCTGCTTTTCCTCAACGGTAATCATTTCCAAACAGCTTAATTTCTCGCAGCCATAATAATAATAATCTTCCTCCTCACAGTTTCAGTACAAAAAGATCTATTTCTATGTTTGCAATAAGCATTTATCAAGAAAAGCCCATTTTCTATTGAGTCTCCTCTTTATGCTCAGGTATAATTTTACGAAGCGCTGTAAACGCTCTGAGAGTGGTACTGCGGCATTGCAAAAAATAATATGTGGCCGTATTACATGTTGATTATTCGTCCATTAAAGGCCAAGCGTTGTTTTATTTGATGATATATACAGGCACATCACCAGGCTGGCTCCATTAAAGTGAACCATGTCAGTCTCATTTTATGGGAAGTGCATACCTGTTCATTTACAATGCTGTCTCAGCAGCTATAAAGCCAGATACTGAAACATTTAATGTGGCCATCCATCCGCAATGACCATACACACAAGGCTGCTTCCTGAAAATTCCATCCACCGTGAAAATAGGCAAATACGTCATTTCAAAATCCATCTCAGGAAATAAGCTCCATTTTCTCTTACTTGGCCAGTTATCAGTATGAAAATGAGTAATTTCCGCATTGTATAGGGGTTTTTATATTTCTCAGTTTAAGACCTTAGCCTAGAAAGTGCTCACAGAGGGTGAAATACATGGAAAATGTTCCACATGAGCTTGGATTTGAAACACTTGAGATTGGACTTAAAATTATGCCACAGTGACAGTGATATTTCATTTAAACCTACATTTTTTATTAAATTCATTTTATGGCTTATAAGATATCTCCAGCCAAAAGACAACAGGGAAAGAGCAATAGAGAGATTAAACAATGAGCCCCAGTCAAACCAGGCCCCCTGGCAAAAATGTGGTGCTCTGGTCAATACTGAGATGTTGGGCTATTTTTCCTTCAACAACATATCTTCTTTTAGAGCACTCACATTCACATTTTCTCCAATTTAATCTTTTGATTTCATAGCTTTTAATTTACTACTTGCTACTTTAGTAAAAGAACATTTCTTCCACCTGTGGTCTAAATTTATATCAAGTTTCTGTACTGTCCTTACTTACCAAGGGACAATTTTTGGAACAGGTGGTTGTCTGGCTGTGCTGGGTCGGTAGCAAACCTCTGTGCCCTCTTTCATTACCCTGACCATGATGCAGTGCTCTAATTGACAGCAGCTGACAGGTAATAACTGCCCAGCGACATGGACAACGGCAGTGCTCGTCCTTGGAGTGACAAAAGGCAGAGGAGAGGAGCTGCAGGACTTAGTCTGAACCCAAAATCCACAGAAACCCACAGGCAAAGTTTCTTTTGTTAATAAAATACTGTACACAGCATGTTACACACCCATCAACATACTGGGCTGGACAAGTAAAACCATTTTAAACATAACTTTGTTCCTTTCGCTCCAGATTTCAAGCAAGATCTGAAATCCTGCCCTCTACAGACAAGAGGTTCACGTTGGCAAAAACCTCACCACATAATTTCTGCAGCCTCTGCAGCATGCATGTCTTCACAAACTAACCCTGAGAGTACGGCTTTGATGCTGATGCTGTTTCATTAGCAGCGGTGTAGCTATCTTTCACAGCTGCATCACTGATCTCTCGGCCGTGACTAAAAACAGACCGCTGTTTATTTCAAACCTGCCAACAATTCATTTATCTTCTCTGTTCTCAGTTGTCCTTGAAAGTTTTTGCATTTTTTTTCTCCCATTATTAGTGTGATAGTGGTGCCAAATATCATGTCCCCTGAGCACTTAAAAGGTGTTGTTAACCCACCCAGCACACTGGCTTCCCAATTACCTTGGTGATTAAACAGGAGCTGTCAAAAAGTAGAAAAGTGGAAACAGATTGTTGGTGTTTCTAAGAAGAAGTCATTTTTTTTTCTGTATTCACCTTTCTCCTTTCTGACAAAGACGTTTTCTGTCAGTGGCTACTGCATGAACACTTGCAGATGCTTGACAGTGTTATGTCACATAGCCGATATGAAATCACCTGGGATCTATAAAAGTGTACCTAGCACAGGACCTGCATTTCTTATCAGGATAGAGCAACCCCGATGAACATGTCAGGAATAGCAGTACAGTTTATTGAAACACTGAAAATAATGCCTTCACTTTTCAAAATCATCTAGTTAGACAGATTGGATCCTTTGGCAGGCTGTTTTGTTTTAGTCCGTAGTTCTTTGTGGAGAAATTGCCCCATTGAGATCAATGGTCAATGGTGAGGCCAGGAGAGAAGAAAGTGTTCAAAGAGGCCAAGGAGAATTAGAGACACTCTCAAAGTACATCAGAAGTGCCTGAGTCGATCTCACCCCCCCCCCAACTCATGTTGGTGGATAGACTTTAAACCCCTACAAATAACACCACAAATACTATACACCCATAATTAGTCAAAGAGAATGTTTTTTTCCCCATGTTAGTGTTACTATCAGCACATTCTATTCTTGTCAATTTATGTTAATGAAACAACATCGTGGTGACAACAACATCGAGATAGGCTGGCACCCGCTGTTCTCAAGCAAAGCCAAACAGCTACTACTGTCAAGGCCTGCACGTGACTCTGTGTGACCAAGGATAGAAAATTCCATAACAATACTGTGTTTCCAATGTCATAATAGTAGTTCAAAATTCTGAAACGCTCCTGGTGGGATATGAAACTGTGTGGAGGATGAACCAAAGCAAAGGGATTAGGATGGATTGGAACACAGGCTGTAGGCCAGATCTTATTAACCAACATCATTTGTTGGACCTCACTAATGCTCTTATGGCTAAATGGTAGTAAATCCCTGCAGCTAAGTTTCAAAATCAGGTGGACAGCCTTCTGAGAAGAGTGGAGGCTCTTAGAGCAATGCACTAATGGACCTAATTGTGTATTTCACTTATGGATCTTATTTTCAGGTACACACTATTACTTACATAGGGTAAGTTTTGACCCTGCTTATGTATATTTGTTCAATATGATGGGCATACACTTTAGTATCTACACACCTGTAAAAATGATATTTTGATACACATACAGTACACACACCTAATTCCTACACTCACACAAAACACACCTAGCAATTCATTACTTATTGATAAAGCTATTGAGCTGGCTGTGCAATCAATTTTGCACCCAATCGCTACACATACACATGCAGCGTGCGCACACATGCTGCAGTCGCAGACCGGGGATTAATCAGAACTTGGACCCAAACGCTAATTGCAGAGGCAGCACTATTTCCTGCTGATTTGTTATCTCTTTGTTGTGCAAAGTCTGTTCTTTTGCTCTGGAATAAGACTTCCCATGCTGAGAGAGAGTGTGTGATACATTGAGAGTAATACCAATCAGGGGAAATCAGTTTGGAGTACATGCTCCCATCTTTCACTCGACTTCCCTTCACTTGTCTCCTCTTATCTCTCCTTTTATTATCTTCACCCTGCACTCTGAAAGTCTTCCTCATCCTGACTCCACTTTACCTACAATTTCCTCTCCTTTCTCTCCTCTCCTGGCCACCTCTGACTGTTTCTCCTCTTTTCTCTTAACATTAAGTGTGTTTCATAGAGGTAATTGTGTATAGTATGGAGCTTCTTATGTAACAGAAATCCTCTTGTATCCTGTTGTTCAAGTTACAGAGATACAAAGATGAATGATTGATATGCGCTGCAATTACGTGAAAGTTTGTGACTGTTGATCTTCTCGTGGCTTTCACTATTAAGAAAAAACGTACACTTAAAGGAGACACCTGGATATAACTCTCACATGTGATTGTTGAACACTTCAGTTCAAAACCAGGAATATTAATGTGTTGCTCTAACAACCTCCAATCTTCCGGGAAGCCACACTGATGCTGGGCGAATGCCCATTCCAGTTTATCCTAATAGTGTTATTTGCTGAACAATTGATAAGTGCCATATAATTCACAGAAAGACAATCAACCAGGCCAGCCTGAAAACTTTTTTTTTCTTAAGTTTGGTGTCATGTGCTTTATTTTTTATGGATCGCTGTAACTAATATTGTTGTGTCATTTGTAGACTTGTGGTTGGACTGTGAATTGTTTGGATGTTGAGGTATGTGTTACAGAAATGACTGAATTTATTCCACAAGTTTGTTTTTTTTTTTTCTTTTCCTCCTAAAATTTTAGATGCCACAGTTCAGAATACAGTCAGAATAGCTATGGGACAAAGGCCAAAAAAAGACAGGAAAATAACACATACATAATATCTTTTATGCTTTTGTGCTGACAAAGAATACTTCCTGCATATTTCAAAACTTGGACAAGCTGGAAGTTTGTTTTTTTTTTAAACTGTCTCACTGTTTCTTAAAAAAAAAAAAAAAAAAAAAAAAAAAAAAAAACCTTTGCTCAGAAAGCAAGCAGGGAAATATTCTGATTTGGGATGTTTTAGTTCCTATATTCGAAAATACACTCTGGAACAGTTTGACAATGTTTCTCATGCCCCAAATGTACACCTGCTGTGGCATCTTTTTTTTTTTCCTTACAAAATATGCTGTCACTGTTTATATCCTCAGAATCTCCTTTCCTCACTGCAGAACAGCACTGTATAGAAACCTTTTGAATGAATAAGATTTTCTAATGGAAATTTAATAAGTAAATGAATATAGTTTCACTTTGTAACAGTGTGACAGCTGCAGTCTGTTGAAGACAGATTGGAAAATCTCAGAGGAGCATTTTTTTCCCCTTTTATGTCAAACAGATTAGAAGGCATGAACTAAATTGTTAGCGATTGCTAATAGCGAACATGGCACTTTGAATTCTTGCCAATCGGATTGTGGACATGTCTCTATTTTTTAAAAGAAAAAAAAAGTAAAAAGTAAGAAAAAATAATAACTATCATACTTTTCTCTTTCCTTGAGGGCGGAGTGGGATTCCTACATCCACGTTTTAAGTGAGACCTAACCTTTTTAAGCATCACACACTCAAACCTCTGTAGGCCTAAAAAACACACTTTGGTCAGCTGGATTTTGGCAAGTTTTAGAAAAAGAAACACACAGAAAAACGTCCTTGGGAACATCTTAAAGTCTTGTATGATAATCAACGTATGCGTCAAGATGCTCACTATGGTTTGCGCAGTTTTCTTAAAAATGGTTTCAGCATCACATGATCAGATCAGTAGGAAGTGCTCCATGACAAAACAAGTGACCAAACAACATCATCCACAACAGAAGGTGGAATATATGCAGAACATTTTCTAGTCAGACCAAGGCAGTAGTTAAGGGAAGTAGCATTCGTAAGAAAAGTCTCTTTACCAAAGTTTTGGCATTGTTCTGTATTATTTTTTTTATTTTATTTATCAAGTAGTAGAATAGAGTGGAGTATACAACTAAACTTATAGATTCTCTCTGAGTTGTACAAATGTCGGTGACAGAAACAAATGAAAATTGAAAATAAAAGTGGCTCTAAGCAGCTCCCTTGTGGAACACGGCACAATATGTTTTGCTGTCAGAAAAATAAATAAATAAAATAAAATGGTGGTGGTCAATGGTATCAAAAGCTGTAATAAAATCCAAGAGCACAGCCCTGACTGATATCCTGTCATCCATATTTGATCATGTGCACTAATGAGTGCTCGTAGAGTGCCCTTCTCAATGAGCACGCTGTGCTTTTGTGAGTAGTCCATTTCTGCTAAAATAATTAAATACATAGGCAAAAAAGCAGCAAGTAGACTGCACACATTTTTAAAAGGATTGTCTCATTTCAAATATGCCATAACCAGGTACAACGCTAGAGTTAGTACCTGGTTATGAGAGAGCTTAAGTAGAACACATTTCCCCAACTGATGGATAATCGTGTAGATTATGCACCATTTTCATCTTAAAAAATGAAAAGAGCTGCAACTGCGACTCACGATCAAATTATTATTCGGCAGCAGGAAGAGAGAACCGAAATCAAATCCACATTTGCATCGGTGAAAACAGAAAACAGGCGTCTCCTCCTCTGTGCAGCAAACCTTCTCCATTATGCAAATATGGACCACAGTATTTAACATTGATTAAGAATTCATTATACACACATAAGTTAGAATGGATATGTTAATACTCAAAATACAACTGCACAGAAATTTGCGTGGTTGCACATACCAGGAAAACAGAGAGTTGCAAGCTGATACCATGATGTTCTGAAAGTAAGTAACATCCTCCTTTCACCAATCACCATTATCCTCTCGTCCTCTTCACTGCCACCTTCACCCTCACTGCCTTTGGTCCATACCTGTAATTTTCACCCAGTCTCTCTCTCTCTGTCTCTCTCTCATTGTCTCCCTCTGGGTCAAACAAAGCCTAATTGGTGTTTATCCGTATCAGCAACTTGGCAGCAGACTGTTCGACCTGCCCTAAGCCCCACTGGAAGCAACCTACCAATTAAAATATTATTGCCCTGACAAAGGGATACTTTTTGTGTAGATTTGTGTATGTGTGTGACTGGGAGACACTGAGGGAGGATGTCTGACTTTTTTCTGCCAGAGAATGAATCCATATCTTTGTGCAGTGATGAACTCTGTCTAAAAATATAACTTTTAGATAGCACCAATACTAATTCCCAGCATCTAGGGCACCCTAGAGGGTCCTGTATCATGGTTTCTCCAATACAAGGACGCCCTGCATTACATTTGTTATATTTTAAGGCCTGTCATGTGTGCACTGCATGATGTTTTATTATGTGTTTATCTATGTGTGAGAAAAGGAAAATAGAAAAAGTGTCTATGTGTTGATTTCATTGTCACAGTCATCATCCCTGATCACTCTCTAAAAGACAGAAACAGGGAGAGAGTGCCAGTAACATTCACAGCAGAAAGAACTCAGTCTAAAAAGCAATGAAATCTTTAAATATATATATATATATATATTTAAAAACTTTGTGTGTTGTTAGAGTACCAATGTGTTTGTGTGCTAATAAGCTTGTCCACCAAAGACGTCAGATCTCTCTGAGGTCATGTCCTTTCATCTCCATGTTCTTCTCCTTCTTTCTTCCCACACTCCTTGATCAAGTTTTACATTTTAATTAGCTTTTTTTCCAGGGTAGGCAGCGTGATTGTAATGTTTATTACTCCTTACTCCTTACCTCAAGTTAAATGTGTTTCCATCTGAATCTGTAATGTTCACTTTCTGGTGTAATTTTGTCCTCCCCACATTGCCTCCCTACATTGTGGGTGTGCTAAATAACAGAAACACCTTCACCTTTTAACAAGGACTGAAAATTACAACCCTCAGTGAGGAAGGACTTATTGCAGGGCCGTTATTTCTGCTTAGTATTACTGCTCAATTGCACAAGGTATGGCCACTCTGGCAAAATGGCTGCCTTAGTTTAAGGTAGGTGTACCAAACAAACTGGCAAGTGTATTTTAAGAAATAAACTGGGTAAAATTATGTAGCTAAAGTTTTTATTTTCATCCAATTTGGATCCATATATCCTTCATGCTGGACCATCGATAGCCAAATGTGCAAGCCATCCGCCGGTGTATACTCCAGAGAAAAAGTTTCAAAAACATTTTAGCTACTGCCTCAGCAGTTTTGTCCTGCAACCTGTTCCATCCAGTATTCCTCTCCGGTACCAATTATCTCAGACTTTTTCTGCTCACTTACAGGTGAGCTAGCAGACTCTGCAAACTTGGTCAGTGTACTGAACACCTAGTAGACTGTCTTTGGTGTATTTCTTAACATACTGGATATTTTATATTCCCTATAACAGTCAACCACTTAGCCAGGATCCCATAGCATCAGAGTATTCAGTAGACTGAATAAACAATAACAGTGACCAATATAATACTTTACTCCTTTCATCAATACTTGTCCGTTGTTATCAGTGTTGTTTTCTGCCACTAAGTTCAGTTTAATTTTACACACTGCCTCTTTTTTTCCTTTTTCTTGATCCGTCCTGTAGTGCTTGTGACTCTCAGTCTCAGTCTCTGTGTCTATTCACTTTTATACTCTGAGGTGCCCATCTTACTTATCCACCTGTTTCCCCTTTTAATTATCCTATTCCTTTTTCCTCTTCTCTGCTTTATTGTCTCCTTTTCTCTCTCTCTACCTGTTTCTGACATCTGCATATCCATCTCCAGGATGGTCTTTGTAATGCTATTGTTGTACAGTATGTGATCAATTAACATTACATTACCTTTTGAAAGACGATACAGTGAACAATAAACAATTGATTTCGTGACATGTTTGAAGTCGCTATTGACGCTGCTGAAAAGAAGGATGAAGGTGATTGGACAGGATGACTGGTGGCCATGTACAAATTTGAAAGTCTTTATTGAATGGCTTCATCTCTGTGAACAAACCTTTTTGCCATTTATTATTCTGCAGATCAGTGCTTTGATTGAGCTGCTAGCCAGGTGGAAGCTCTTTCAGCTTGTCAGGATGAGCTTCTGACTTTCTTAATCATATTTGCTGAATAGGTCTTTCTGGTTCATATAGTTCTGCTTTGAATCTTTGCATCCTCTGCATATAGGACATTGTTTTCCTGATCAAAAGGTAGTTCTCAGCTCCAGCAGAGGACTGAGCTGAGGTGATGCCCTGAGGCAGACGCAGGTTCCTGGAGGTGTAGATTTTCCTCTCTGAAGGTTTTTTCTCGACCTATTGATATCTGAATATATACGGGTGGATGTTAGATGTAAAAAATGCAACAGTGGGCTGCAGCATAGCAGAGAAAGGTCATGGGTATTGTGTGAGTGATAGAAATGCCAGTCTACATGTCAAATACGTGGAAGTGAGGGTGATTCATGTTGCTCCAGATAAGCTAGAGAGAAGAACTTTTGACTAGCGGTTTCTATATATCCATTTGAAGTCCGCTAACCCAGAATTCTGATACAAAAATGTGATTTGTATTTAAATGACACTACACAATCAGATAACAATGACTATGTTATCCAGTTCTACACATTTTGTAATTTATTATTTAGTATCTCAGCGAGGGAAGGGCTGGGAGAGGTGCGGGGAACGTCGTCCAAGAGCTGTGGGCGGTGTCTACAATATATCTGAAACCCAGGCCGCTGGGACTCTAGGGGGCATAGTTGGGAAAAATTAGTTTTAGCCAATTAGGGTTAGGGTTATCTTAAATCCTAAGGAAAAAAAAACTGAGGTCTGAGGTTTTATATAGGTATTCAGTAGAGGAAGGTGATACAAAATGACTTACTGTTGTTCATAAATGTTGCTTAATGATGCATGATCCAAAAGTAAAACATACCACATTTGAGCTAGCGCTCCCTTCCAAATTTGGATTGACTAAATCTACTAAATCTAGCCTGAGTCATGAATGATAAGTGTTGGTAAGGGCGTGTAGGAAATCCAGTAAAACAGGCCTATTTTTTTGTGTGTGTGTGTGAGAAATACACAAAGTTCTGCTTTTTTATTCACAAGCCAAATGGATTAGCATACTTATGAGTTATTTGGTCACAAATTATACAAATTGGCCTTTTCTTAGATATAAACCACATAATATGTAAAACCGTACAAAGGAAGTATGAAGGAGCTGCTTCACTGCCTGATTAGCTCCAATAGAAGCAGACTTGGATGGCTTAAAAACATCTGGTCTGGATCTGTGCGTATTTTCTTCTTGACTTCTTACGGTGTAAATATATCCAGTTTTATGAGCAGGTCACATCAATCCCTTCACCTCTTTCTCCTCTCTCCTCCCTGCCTCATTTTCAGGGGATGAGTCACAGCGCGACAGTCGAGTTTTGAATATTGGAAGATTAGTATGTGATACCCAGCAGCGATAACCTTATAATAAGAGGAACAATCCATATTAGAGCCATGAGCTAAATGAGCCCACTGCACTGAATCACAGGCTAAAGGGCAGGGAAGCTCCAACCTCATTTAATAAAGTCATATGATATCCGTGTTGACCGTTGAGACCTTGGGTTTGTGATACTACTACTACTCAAGGACTGTAATATGTGAAAGTCAAGGCAGGTTGTCTTGTGGAAATTAAACGAAAGAAAAGTCATAAAATATTGTACCACTGTAGATAATGAAACTGACAATGAGACATTGACCCTATTAAGATCATGTATTGGTGAGAAATTTAAATGTCAGCAGCATAATGTAAACTTGAACATCATCTTGTACAGTATCAGGATGGTAATGGAAAACATGAAATTAAAGGTCTTGATAACAGCATATCTTTAAATGCTGGATATGCATAATATAGACAATCAGTGTTTAAATAGAAAACAGTATTGTATCTATATAATATATTGGCATGTTTTAAAAGGTAATTATATATATATTGTAAATACAGTACAATGCAGGGAGATAATCAGCTAATTTTCACAGTAATGTGACAGAGGCAGGGTCTAGATTTTGAAATTGTGTTATGGATGAAAAGGTGTTTGAAAAGAATAGGCTGCAGACCATTCAAGTCACCTCATTTCCTTCTCTTGTGGTTTTAATCAACTTTTTTTTAATTATTTTAACAGAAATTGAGCATTTCAGCTCATTGGTTTGGTTTTCTGTTAGTGAAACATGACTCACAATGAATACTTACGCATTAAAAAAAAGAATATATCAGTTTATCTCTACGCGATATTTTTGCGAAGACTATAGCAGCTTCACCACAAACTGTTCAGAGATGAGATGGATGTCCTTGTGCAGGCAGAACAGAGGGCAGCCAAGTTCAAATACCCATAATCCATGCCGCTTGCCAATATGTAGTTCTGAGCCACCCACCAAACTGGAAATGACCCTCAAACGACAACAGGGATTCATCTCGCTCTAAGCATACATTAGCTGCCACATGTACGGATAAAGGAAGTAGCAATTTAACTATGTGCAAACAAGGACAGTGAATAACGTACATAAAAATTAAAATTCTCTTAAGGGTCCAGTGTACTCTGTCAGAACTTCTTATTTGATGGTCAAATAGATTTGGCTTTAATATACCTCCCCCCTCTCCAATGTTGAATCTGAGGGTCTGACTATTTCTACAATTTTCTGAAAACCGACAATCCAATATTCACTTGCACTGGCCAGCAGTGCAGAGGTGGAAGCCGAGGGGTTAGACTGCCCGTGGATGTGAATGTGAGTTTGATAGGCTGATTTAGTTCCATGATAGACTGCCGACTTCCAGGCTTTAGTTAAGGTTTTTACAGCACAATTTTTCAAGTAGTGAAGAGGTAAAGCTCCCATGAAGTGATAATCAATGTCAACAAATGACCCTCTGAGAGAGTTCATGTCTAACACTACATTGAGTGTTTAGAAAAACTAACACTGGTCGGTTTTAGGAAGTGTTAAATTTCCAAGAAGAGTTTAAAATGACGTGAAATTTGGTACCAGCACTCCAAAAAGAGTTAAACTTCACTTTAAAAGAGCTGAAATCAACTCCTACAGTTGTAAATTTAGGCGTGCTGATTTCACTATGTACTATCGCTCCATGGCAGTGGTGAGGAAAGGGGGAGGGTAACGTGCAACTTTGAACAGTAATCAATATGTGCGACAAGTCACCGGAGCTGCCTGTACACGTGTAAACATGTGGGAAGTAATAAGCACCACGTTATCGTCCATGGGACTTTAAAAGGGCGTCCCGAAATAGCACCCCGGGTTCTGCAAGTCTACCAGAGCCGCAATAATTAACAGCAGGAACACGCCTGACCACTGCTCGACAAGATGCAGTGGCTTTTGTAATCTCACCTCTCCTCTATTTGATCATTTATCAAAGAGGAGGGGGGCGTTGTGCATGAGGATGCTGGTATGTCTACTGATTATTGGGTGTCTGGTAGGCTAATAATGGGAGTGGTAACCAGAGTGTACATCCACTGTGGCTAAATAGTGATGGATGAATAGGTAATAAAATCTTGCATCAATTATTAATGGACTCCCTTGTTATAAATCACCTGCGAGGTTGCGTGCTTGCTGGTCTGCGTGTGTGTGTGTGTGTGTGTGTGCTGAGGGAGGGCTCTCTTCATGAATAATGAACATTCAATTCTCACCTCGACCAGGGATTTCACACCTTTCATCTGTGTGTGTGTGTGTGAGAGAGAGAGAGCCGATCAGATAAAAAATGGGCAGAGTGTTGACGTGTGTGTGTGTGTGTGAAAGAGAGAGAGAGAGAGAGAGAGAGAGAAAGAAAGAGAATGTCCATGTAATAGAGAAGGAATGGGATAGAAAATAAATGTGTGAAATGCAAATCAGTCCTGGTTATCAATTGGATGTGTGTGCATATTTAACTATGCGTCACTCCTGAAGTATTGCATTATTCAGGCGGCGAGTAAGAGGCGGACTGAGCTGTTACCTATATCGTGCTCTTACGATTATGTTTGGATTTGCGTCAGAATGATGGATTCTCAAATAAAGGAGCGTCCTCTCCTCATTTCAACTTGTTTCTCCTGTCTGTGGAGAGGAAAGCACGCTGCTGACTGCCATGTCAGGAGGCCATTAAGGAATAAACCACCGCTGTTTAGAGCCTGCCAGAGGATCCAAGAACATAACCATTATGTCATCCACTGACATAAATGTATCTTTTATTCTTTCTTTTTACATCACCGTTTGCTCATTCCTTTCCTCCTACACCTGCTGTTTTCTGCTATTTCCTTTGCTTTCTTTCTTGTTTGTTTATAGTCACATGTCTGTAGCAGTGTAATGTAGCATGTTGTCTTAATGTACGTTTAACAATTAACATACTGATAAATTAATTCGTTGTTTGACATTAAATTGACCATTTTGATAACTGTAGAATGACTAAAATTTCAAATATTTGCTGGCTAGGGTTAGGTTAAGTTTAAGAGGGATTAGCTGTTTTTCTTTGTATTATATTATTGTAATTAATATAGAATTGAGTTTTTGGATGTTGGTTAGACAAAAAAATTCTCTGACTCTCTCAGTCCAGCTTTTGAAATTACGGTAATACTGTAATAACAATAATTTTAAAAAATTGTCTTCCCGTAAAAGTCTGGGAAATCTTGGCTATTTCCAGTGAGTCAAGTCAAAAATCCATCTGAACACAGCTTTCATATTCTCAGTTAGATTTGATATGGCAGGGTCATTTTAATCTCCTTCGGGCTGAGCTCTCATGCTTCACACCTCTCATGACTTCTGCACAGCAAGAACACATTAGATGATTGACGATCTTGCAGCAGTAAAAGTGATGTGATTTGGTATTGGGGGAAAAAAAAACACAAAACAAGCACAAAAGTACTTTAAGGGATTGTGGAAGTTGGTATCTGTTACCAACAAAAAATGGTGATCATGATGATCATCAAACATGTTACTGAACCACTGATATTTTTTTATTTATTTAATAGCTGGATAGTTTCTCTGCTAATTCTCATTTATTAAACTGTTGTGATCCAGTGGCTCAGAAAAAAAAAAGAAAATTTGTTATGCAAGGTGAGTGATCAACAGCATCACACCAAAATATTCTTTGGATTTGAATATTATCAGGAGACCTCTGTCTTCACAAAAGTACAAGCTGAGTTAGAATTCACAAATTTTATGCATGAGAATTTGCTGATTCCCCTGATTATGTCACATGCTTTTTTTTTCTTTTTTTAATCTCAGAATTACTCCTCTTTCCTCTCTCACCCACTAATCGACATCACACAGTAATAAATACAGGGGGAAAAAGGCCATGTGTTTAAAAAGCTAGCCCTCGTGGCACCTAAACAAAATTGCCTCCTAATTAAAAGAGCCTAATTGAGCAGCTCTTATAGTGGCAGTATGCGGTACACTAACCCACCAACATCTCTCATTTTCTGCACCCCAATATTACTGGAAAAAGCTAACATACCCTAACCTCATGCATCCACCATTAGCCAGCACATTAGCCATTAACCCCATGCTGAAGGAAATAACTGAGGCAATGCAGCTTGCAGCCTTCAGTGACTAAGTGACAATAATGTAACTTCATATAATTAAAAGACCAAGCCCGACTGTAACAAAGGTAGTTTTATTCAGCAGTAGTGTGCTTTCATACATTTCTGTAACAAACATGAAGTTGTAGCTTCAGGAAGCAGCTGCGGTGTGGAATATTAAACAGCATGCTAATTTATTAATGAATTCCAGCATGTCTGCCAAACATACAAAGGCATCCCAAGACACGGCCATGACAGAAAGGAAGAGCAGTTTGTTAGAATTTTTCAGATCGAATCTTGCAAGATTGCATCAGTCTTGCAAAGAGCTGCTTTAAAGGTAATTCAGTTTTCCTTTAAGCTCTGTGTGAGACAGCTCCTGTTCTTTTAAGGGTAAAAAAAAAATAAAATGAGACAGCACAAGAGGCGCTAAGAAACACAAAGAATCCAACAGTGTGAATGAATCCTGTAATCTAAAGCTATGTGTCCCTAATCAGTTGGTAAGCAAAATCTTGATGGTACCACGGGAATTCACTGCAGAATGCTTCAGTGAGTATTCATGCTACGTAACACGTACATTGAAAATTATCACTGAGGATTTTCTCAACTTTTTAGTGCAACAGTATTGGGCCTGTATTCATCCAGAGCTTCGTAATCAAAGAGAAGAACAACCCCTCGGGTATTTCTGCTATAATGAATAATGTACCTTCACTAGCTACCTCTTCGAATAACCTTCCTGCTTTGAACTCAACCCAGCAATATAAATTCATGATACTTTTTAGTTCAAAACAACCAAGCCTAATTGGCTAATAAGCTTGGTCGTCATAGAGAGTCTATTTGAGGAGCATAGTCACCCTAAAAAAAAAAAAAAAAAAAAAAAATCAATGTTCCACAAGGAATTTCACATACTTATAATATATCAGAACAGGCTGAGATCAGATTCTGTGTCTTGTTAAATAATTCATCATTTTACAAGAGAACAAGTAGGATAACCTATTTCCATAGTGCTTACTATACAGCTTTCAACCAGCCATAATAACTCTTCTGAGATTTAGGTGATGCTGAGTGATAGGTTTGAAAGTTTTCCTATCACTTTCTGAAGAACTACTTTGTACATAAACAATACTACAATACATAATAACGATAACACATTGGGCTGAGGGGTATATCAATCAAACTGGTGATGATTTATTTAATTTAAGAATGTTATATGTTACTACGGCAGCTATGCTTCAAACTATGACCCTCAACGTACCCTAGCAGCAGTTTCACGGTCAAGTCAGCAACAATACATATGCAACATCCGGTTAGTTTAGTTTGCTGACCCAAAAAATAAATAAATAAAACAAATTAAAAGTGCAAAATCATTGCACTCCAATCTGTTCCATACACTTCCATAGTGGTGGCTCCCGAAATCTGCGCCATCGGTGTGTGAATGCATATGACTGGTTAGCTCCTATGTAGAGCAGCCGGCACCTCGCATGGCAGCCGGTGCCATCAGTGTATGAATGTGTGTGAATAGAGAAGAAGACTAGAAATGCACAATACGTACAGTACAGTCACCACAGAGCATCCAATAATTCGGATCAATGTGTGATCATACATTCTGCGGTTTACGGCCCTTTGAGGAGGCTGAGGATGACAATGCCGGACTCATGTCGGTCATTTTGTTGCAAAAATAAAACGAGTCAAGATATTTTTCTTGTTGTGCTATGAGACATGAGTCTTAAACTTGCCTTGTGTTATTTATTTTGCGCGCCTCATCCTTAAATACTTTCTACATTGATTCTCGTTTTCTCTAGATGTGCATCACCCTGATTTACTTTTATTCAGAACTGAGCCTTAACACACATTTGATGGTTTGAAAGGGTTAAAACCAGGCCACAAGCTTACAGTATAGTCTCATGAACTCCAACATGTGTCTGACCCCTGCTTCTAATGAGTTGTCCAGTGCAGTCTTTATATTTGTATTCGAGAGCATGGTGTCTGTATGAAGAGTCTATCGATCCCTCTGCAAAGAAAGAGAGTGGTGTGGTAGGAGGCCATAAAAGTGTCTTTCGATTCACTCTGTAAATCAATGAGACACACATAGAAGAGAGAGATGCAAACATTTCATGGAAACTAATCAGGGTGCAAGTAAGAGATGCATGGGCAGTGTGCGTGGGGGTGTGTCTGAACTACAGCTCTACACACTGCTGCATTAGCTTGAGGATAATCGATAATGGAAAAAGAAAAGATTTGTTCGTGTGGATGAAATGGATTTCCCACCACACTGTTGTGCTGTAATGGTTCTTGTAAGGTATACCTTTATTGTATGTTGCCGCTGTTTGTAATTGTATGCATGTAAGGTTGAGATGAGTGTGCGTCAGTGTTTTCTTTTTTGTAAGTTGTTATGAGTGTGCAATGCATTCCGACTTTCCTCAGTGTGTATATACGGCCAGTTACGTGTGTTATCCGTAGAAGTGAGTTCATTTGTGTGTGGGTGCAAACGCGTGTACGTTTGCCTAGATGTGAGTAGGCGTGTACATGCAGAACGAAGGTGATCGCCTCTCACTTAATTCCTCCCTCCATCCGTCCATACGGGAGCTCAATCCAACAAAGCAAGAAGGGCGGCTGGCGCAAAGAGTCGTTTGTCAGACATGTTGAAATGTTCCTAATTGGATTTCTTTGGCAGCGGTCTAGGACGGCGGCGAGGGCAGCTGGAGAGAGTGAGAGAAAAATGAGACAAGTTAATTTAGTCTCCTTGAGATGAACTTTCGCCCCCTTTTGTTTATTTAGCCACGTTTGAATTTCAATGAAAGACAAAGAGCTAAAAAGCTACTTGTTTGACACAATGCCTTCATGTGAGCATCATTTGCTTGCTTGTTGATCTTTGCAGCTGTGTGTGTGTTGTTGTGTGTGTTTTGCTGTTTAAAGACAAAGCTCCTTGGCTGACTTTAGTTTCCACGGTCAGACTGGTGCGCTATATGCAACAGATGCATACTAGTATGAGTCATTCTCAATCGTGGTATCAGGACCCAGAGTTTTAATTCTATTAATCCATGTAGTCAGAGACTGATTTACACTTTGGACATCAGGTGAGTGCCGTTATCTCCTGTGACAGAATAACAGCCATTATCTAGCTTTTGATGACCTAGCTAAATGAGGAATCATTGCCAACTAGCCAATTTGTGTAACCTTTTATTTTACCGCAGCAGTTTACGTGATCATTTGAGTTCCATGGCCTCAGGCACCTAGAACTCTTTTGAGCCTGGATCATAAAGCTTAGCTGATATTTCTGCTTTAAGGGGTTAACAGCAGCTACATGTGTAGGCTCTGTAGCTATGCCGGAGGGTATATGGGGAGAGAGATACCACATGAAGACCGCAATGATTGTGATTCGTCAGCTTGGGCCGCTTGTGTTTTGTCTACAAGTTTCTGACAGTGCTGAAGATTCAGTAACAAACAGAGCAAAGCCATTTCCGCTACGAGCCTATTGCTTGTTGCAGCTCCCGCTATTTCTGTGAAAGAAACAATAGAAATGCTAAGTGTCCGGCCACGCTAGCAGCTCATTGAGGCTCTAGTTATAATATAAGACAATGCTAACATGCTGTAAAACTTAGACTTAGACTGTAATAGCATTTACAAGAACCAGGAGGAATATTTACCATTTAATACTTATAACTTAGTTATACAACTCTGAAGTGTCAGTTGTTTTATTACTGGTTGATAATGCTCCATAAGCAAAAGTTAAGTTTTTGCCCAGCAGCCCTGCAGTTTGCAGAACCTTTAGTGTCATCAGCCCTTCACAGAGGTCCCGATAAAATAAATGAGAGGCCTGCTTTTTTTGAAGCAGTGCCATCTAATGCAATCTAATTTCAACTTCTTTCCTGACCACACTTATTGATTATTGATCACTGTAGAGATTACTGCATTTTACTTGAGTGCAGCTCTTGAGTCCAGTTGAAACAGGCTACAACTCTATCTATCTATCTATCTATCTATCTATCTATCTATCTATCTATCTATCTGTAGACCTTATAAACAGTGTTGGGTATAGTTACTTTTAAAGTAGTTACATCATTACCATCAATTAAAAGTAATCTGTTACGTTACAGCGTTACCTATGAATAAAAGTAACGCGATAGAATACACGAATTAAAAGCCATCCGCAGCGCCTCGCACATGCTGCAACTTAACTCACACAGACACACAGCCTCCTTTATATGCACTGAGAAGCCCTGACTTTGAATAATGTCAGCCATCCAAACAAATTAACTCTGATAACAATAACAGGACAGACAGTCAGCTTGGATACAAGATGTTTTTTTTTTTTTTTTCCAATTGGAAGTGGAATCTTTTGCGGTCGACAGAAACTCACCAACGCAGAGTGCACAGGTAACGTAGGTCAGCAGGGCACATGCGTCGACCGTCCGACAAAAAGCAGGCTGCGGTCGGAATTTTTCCACGGATTACTTAAAAAAAATACAAAGTTACTGATTACTTACACAAAACTAACGTGTTATGTTACGTGTCACATGAAAAAAATAATTACTCTAACATGTCACCCACAACACTGCTTATGTCTTTTTGTTTTTTTTTTCTTTTATGACTGAGATCAATGCCGAGGCCAAAGCCAAAGGGCAAACAACACAAGACCAAACAAACAAGACAATCCAACACAGACAGGAAGCCAGACAGATTAACAGCACCAGCATAATTAGCTCCTAGAGCTATGTGTGTTGTTTTATTATGCCTGCTACTGGTCAGGAATGCACAAAGCGAGCCGCTGGAAGAAAGGTATTCCGGTCAAATGGCTATCCTTGGCACTCATCTAGGTATTACTGTTATTGCTGCCTGAGTGGTTGAAGAGAATTACTGAGTGTCTTTGGTTGCAGGGAAGATCCTCATGTTCTCTCCTGGTTTGACAATGGCGATTTAATGGCACAGTTAAAGTCTAAATACTGTTTTAATGTTTCTATAATGTGTTTTCTCTTCCCTGGAAATCACCAGGACAAAAAACGAAGATGGTGGCCATCTTCAGGCAGACATAGAACCGCATCCTTTTCATTTGTGGTATCTACTAAACTCGCTCTCTGGTGATATAGCGGCAGGCCCTGCACAACCTGTCGTAAAAGTCTTGAAAGTCTATGGCATACTACGAAACTATGCAGGATATAACAAAAGATAACTTTTTTTTTTTTTTTTTAATTGCAGTACATCAGTCACGAGACACAAGGTAAACTAATTAAAATATCCCAGATGAACAGTCCAACAGGTTTATAGTAGCTCAGTCATTATACTATCCCTTCAGCATGATGTTCTATATCACCAGGTCATAGAAATGCAGTTTAAAATGCTTTACAGGATAATAAAAATTGAGAAGAAAGATGCATATATACATACACCTGTGTCCAAGACACAAGGGAATCTGAATCTGACAAACTATGGTAATTCTTTACAACCTATGGTAATTATTACAACCAGGAGCTTATCATCAAATGTCAATCGTGGCAAGAAACAAGAGGAGCGGGACAATCAAACTGGCTGCAAAAAAAATCCTCTGCATCCGTGATGAAGAAGAAGAAGAAGAAACCAAGCCAGACTAAAATTCTATCAAACTATTCAGTCATAAAACATCCATCACTGTTTACAGACATGATTATCTCTGAATGTAGACTCCAGTCACCTGCATGCCGGACTGGGAAAAGGGATTATGTTCCAGTTTAGAAAGGTACATCATTTACTTTGACATTGCATATGTTGTGTAAAAATGTCTATTGTAAAATCTATATTTTTTTGTAAAGCAGTCTCTGGTTCCAGTTTATACTTGTGCGGTTGGCATCACTTGGTCACATGAAGTATATAACTAGTACAGAATCCCACATCTCATGAGGTAAGATAAATACATCACGAGAAACACCAACAGCTCGGTTTGCTCTGTGCTGCTGATGACCCTTTTCAGTTTGCGAGAGATAGACACAGAAAGATATAATTCCAGGATAAAAGGCGAAAGATTTAAACAAAGAATGCATAGAATCTAAGTGTTGTTTATTCATGTTGAACATAGTCACTGTGTTGCTGGGCACAGCCCAAAAAAATGTGAATGAAATTCTGGATTTAGACTAATTTTTATTTAGACTCTATTTTACTTTAAGTAAGTGGCATAAAGAGGCAGGCAGTATGCAAACTGATGCAACTGTCCAGAGATCTGCGCTCCATTCAAAGCTCGCATTCATATACTCAATCACAGTCTGAAATCAAAAGCACAGCTCTGGAGCTGATTATTTGACTTTTAGATCTCATGTGGGTGGATGGGACTTATGGAAATAGGAAGGCAAAAGCGAACATTGTCAGTGTGTTACATATATTAATACTTAATACATAAAATAGCTGATGCAGTCAACTTCAGTATGGCATGATGAAAAAAAGCTCCATTGCACAATATTGCATGTGACTCCTTTGCTGTCTCCACTACAGATTTTGTGGGGGGAAAAAAAAACTATACAAATCTTTTTTACAACCTTTTTTTAAACATTAAATGCAGCTATATTTTACTTTGGTCCAACGTTCCATTTTCAAGTCTTTGTACAGCCCTCGACAGCAAAGTTTTTAGCCAATGAACTGCTGTTACAAAACTTCACAGACATACTTAATCTACTTTGTTGATTAGGTCTTTTGGAACAAATAAAACTTAGAGGGAATTTACACATGGAGTGCGCTGAAATTCCAGAAAGAGAATGGTGCAATAGATTGCACTCGTATTGCCATCCCCACACCCGGGAAACATGAGCCCTGAAACTTTTTGATTAGCTGTCTCAGTGTGACCAAATATTGTCAGTGCATTTCACATATTACAGTATATCTCATGTCACATATCTTATATAAGACAATTGGAATTAGTAGTTGAAAATGTTAGAGTGCAAACATTATATTTATTCAATTAAATAATGTCCTGAATTTATTGTTCCGAATTTGGTAGCACTGTCCGTACCAGTGGTTCTGCCATCTTCTCAGTGCACTCGATTGTACTTTCCTCCTAGACTGTCAATATTCTTGAAAGAAAAATAAATAAATAAATAAAAATCTTGGCCCACTGAAATTCCTACTCTTAAACCTATTGCTGGGGATGAGTGGTTGATGTGGGGGGGGGGGGGGGGGGGGGGGGGGGATCTACACGTTATCTCTCGATAAGCTAAATTGGCCGCAGAGCACTCTATCTGGGAACTGCTGGGGGCTAATCAGAGTTACACAATGTTGCCAAGCAAATGATTTCCTGCAGTTGGGCCATTTATTTTGCACACGTAGCTATATCATTGCCTTCAGTTGGTTGCTATGAAGTGAATTTTACATACAGCAGCAGCACGCTGTTCTTGCTATTTGGTTGGCTTCAATGCCCACACACTTTCTTTTGATTATGTCTCAATATCAAAACAGTCCAGCATCGCCCCATCCTGTAAGAGTAGCCACAAACTATGCAACGCAGTTCAGCAGGCTAGACAACAAAATGAACACTAAAACAAAAAGAAACATGGCAAAACTTACAGCTTCCAAGTTTAAAGTCAGGTCACAAACATCTGGTATCGATCCACCCCTGAGCTCGAACTGTTTAAGAAAGCAGTCCAAAGTATGAAGTGATTTTTCTCCATATAAACCTAACACCAGCGAGTGTATCAACCAGTTCTTACCTCAGTGTTTTCATCAAAGTGAATTAACGCATGGAGCTGGAAATGCTTCGAGTGTACGCTGAGCACCACACGCTCCTTCTGCTATTAGATTTTCTCTCTCTCATCTTTTTTCCCTCCTTTCTGTCCTTTCCTTTTTCCTCCCTCAGTTTTGGTCTGTAAGAGGACACATTTCATCACATTTAAGTCATAGAAACAAATCTAACTATAGCCAATCATCAAGCCAATACATGCACAAACATTCGGAGGCGCTGTTGTTCTAAAATCCCTAAAAAACCCTGACCCACAATGTTGCCTATATGTTAACCAGTCAGATTTTTATGGGGACTCCCATTGGTAATTATAGACTTAAAAAGAATCATCTGGAGCCCTCACATATCGGACAAGTTCGGATGCTACAGCATCACAGAAAAGTTTGGGTCATATGAAGATGTAAATCGCTCTAACTTTAGTAATTACAGACTGTTATTTGCGTTTGTCTGTTTGCATCTTTGTAATCAAGTTGTGTCAGAAATAAGTGGATGGAAAGCCAGTGTTACTGCATGCATACAAATGTCTAATAGTGTGTAGAACCTGTTTCTGTTTCTTAAACATCTTATTCTTAAATAAGAATCCTGACGCACATCGCTGCTCATCTCGCAGTCTCGACTGCATACAAAACATGACCTGTGTCATTAGTGACCCCTTGAGTGCAAAATTCCCATCATGCCAATTTCCTGTTGGCCTCTTGATGGGTGATTATCGTCTATCTGGCATGCTCTCTTGAATCTGCACTAAGCTAATGACATGTTGTTGGGCTGAGTGCGGGGAGAGAGATAGCCACTTGAGTCTCGGCTGAGCAAAGTAGGATTTTTACAAAACGAGGCAGATGCTGTCATTTGCCATCCCAGTCTTTTGACACATGTCCTCGTAATCCTGTGGAATAACAGGGATTTAGGAGGGTTATAATACAGTGTAGAGTTTGATTGGTTTGGGTTTCAGCATTGGTCAGAGTGGCATGCACACACAGGAACACACGCATAGTCACAAGCCTACAAACAACGCAATCGCTGTAGAATATCACAATATAAATAACATAACAACTCAATATAAAACTTTGAAATAATTTCATGGCTCTCTAAAAATACATCATGTATTGCATGTCATGATCACAGTTTGGAGAACAATTACTCTACAAATTCTCTTCTTGAATGTTATTTTTTTTTTCTCCTTAGTATTTTTTTAGGGGCAAGGCGATCTTCAGGGGGAAGTAAGGATTTGGCATACTATGACTGAAGTATATGATGATCTTGACCACTTGTCAAAAATCATTAAATACTATATTAAGCCACCAAGACATTGAGGAACACCATAGAGAAATCAACATTGTTAAAGTTTTTGATGTTTGGACATTTCTGTTTTTCAAGGATTGGATGACAAGTGCTTCTGGAAATTGGAAGTTTCAAAATTGGTCTAATTACAATATAATGACTATTAACAGGACTACCTTCAACACACATGAATACATTGGACTCATAGACCCACAGTGTCAGATTCAGTCTGAGTTTCCCATTTAAGTGTATACAATTCCACTCCTGTTTAGGGACCCTAGTATGAAGAAATATTATATACACTCAACAAAAATAGCACATTTATACTTGTATCCATAGAGCCATACAGGTGTCTTGAGGTGCATCAGTGGACCCCTTTTAAAATCTTTAAAATCTTGCCTAAGGGCATTTTGACATATAGACACAAGAAATCAGAGTTCAAACCACCACCCTGTAGTGGACAACCCATTCCAGAGGCCCAGCTGCATCAAAGCCAGCTCACAAAAAAGAAAAAAAGAAAGTCACACATGGAAATGCCAACAGGTAAAAGAAAACCTGGTGTTTGTTGCCTGTGCTGTTGGCCTCAGTCCCATTTAGGAGAAAGAGATTAGAGAGCTATGCCGACATATGCTGCAGCCTTCTGGGATAAAAAATAGATTGAGACACTTTAGTCATCAAGACAACTGCTGTTACCTGTTGGAATCCAGCCTTTAAATATAGATGTCTGAGTAATGCTTTTTTTTTTTTTTTTAAGTGATAGGGGATCCAGCCAAGTGAAATCCCTCAAGTCCAGAATATGAGTATGTCTGTGTGTCTTTTGGAGGGATAAACCTAAACTATGATTCAGACTGCACAGCTGGGGCTTACAACACACATTCACAATAAGACATGTATGAATTGGTTCAGTAGACCCCCGGTTGACTGCTTTAGGTAAGACAGCTGGTCAGGTGAGAGCTGACCTATTTGACGTTAGCAGTCTTCAGATTGCTAAGACAACTATATATATATATATATATATATATATATATATATATATATATATATATATATATATATACACACACACACACACACACACACAAGTACGTTCTAGATCAATAAAAGTGTGTTTAATAAAAAGGGTGTTTTCCATAAAACACCATATAGTCACATAAAGTCACAAAACAAAACAAAACAAAAACAAACAGAATACAGAATTTACCCTTTAAGTAAGTGTCCTTTTCAAGATGGATGAAGCAGAATTTAAAATCCTATGTTTGGAGGGAATCTGAATCTCATCATATAGCACAACTGAAACATGGTTTTACACTGATATGGTCATATTGGTATATATAGATGATATTGGAGCAATGCAGTTATTCAGTTTAGATAACCCTGTCCTATAGGAATATAAATATAATTGAAAAAAAAAGTCTGAGAGCTGTAAATGAAACTGCATAATAGACGAAATAGTTTGGAACGGACTATATAGCATGCAAGAGTCACTTCCAAATAGTACATTGCCTCTGACAGTTGCCAGGGAATCCTGGAACGCGTTTTTTTTTTTTTTTTTCTGATTAACTCGAGATGTACTTCATTCCATGTATGTAACTGCCCCCGTGCTGTTTATGCAACCAAAAGACTTACTGCTCATTTCTATTACGATGCACTCCTGAAATAATTGTTGCTCAGTTGACAAGTGGCACCAGGAATGCGCTGCTGATCAGGAGGCATGAGGTTTTCATTAAAAAATATTCACTTTTAGCGGGTGTCATCTGACAGTGAAAAGGCTGAGAGCACTGCTGTTACACAGAAGACATGAGATGAGAAACATGTAATTAATCCCAGAGTGAGCCCATGACTCTCCCTCATAACAACCAAAACCTAATGAGTGTAAGTTTCAAAATGGAGAATAAACGTTTATGCACAGATGGAGGATGACTTCCACTGTATCAAAACTGAAATGAGCCCACAGCGTGTGATAATGTATTATTATAATGTAATATTCCTCGTATGCATTTATACTGATTGGCTTTGAGGTTTGATAATGGACCTTTGTGCCAGACTGATGCTTCAAGGGCTGAAAGAGTCAGAAACAGCTGCTTGCTACCGAGCATATGGTGCATTCCTACTTTTATACTTTACATCGCTGATAACATCATACGTGTTTATTGCTGGCATAACTCTCATTAAAACAAGAACTCTAATAAATAATAAACCGTACCCCTTTGCAGAGTGAAGAGAGTAGTGCTTTGTCATCCTCGCGATGTGAGATAACATTAATCTGAGACTTCTGTTGGCGCTGTTGGGTATGCCCATTTGTATTTGTAAAAAGAGAAAATAGACAGCTGCTTTTTTTGCGTACACTCATCTAGCAACTGACAGTACCAACCTATAACACTGATCCTCAGTGTTTCACTGATCCATTACGTGATTTAATCTAGATTAGTGAAAAGGGCAGAAGAGTGGTCGAATCATACCAACTGGAGGTCATTTATTTCCTTTATCTCAATAACGCTGGTGATGACTCTTACTCTTCCTTTTCAGCCTCTTCGAGTACCTGCATTTTCATTGACGTCTGCAGATCTTGGTTATACCTGAAATCACTTTGTACTTAAAATAGAGAGCACCACATTTACCCTCCCCTACCCCAAGTGCAAAATGAATGCACTATCAAGTGTCCTTGAACACTCTTAGTGAATAAGGGAGTGATGCTGGATATGGCCCAAGTCATTTCACACATCCACCAGTTGCCCTAATGTAGTGTTCTGTTGTATAAAACTTGCGCTTTTTCAGTGTCCACATTAAGTCCTCCTCCATGTTCCTGTAAATAGTAAATGGTCTGTACTAGCACCTTTCTAGTATCCCAACGACTCCAAGTGTTTTTCCACTATATATCTCAGTCACCCATTCACACACATTCATGCACAGATACCATTAGCTGCCATGCAAGATCCCAACTGTTCTCCAGTTTTAGGAACAAGCCGTCCATATACATTCACACACCGATGGCGAGGCCTACGGGAGCAATTTGTGGTTCAGTATCTTGCCCAAGGACGCTTCAACATGCAGAGTGGAGGAGCTGGGGATCGAACCACCAATCATCTGATGGCTCTACCTCCTGAGCCAAAGCCACCCCCTACTATGACTTATTTTCTTTTTTCGTTTTTTTTTTTTTTTGACGTAATCGAAATGGATCTCACAGAGGAAACAATCTGCCATCACTGCAGCAACCTGGGTTTCATTTTCAGTTTCGATGCTCCCTGCAAGCTGCATTTGTAACTGTGGCTGGTTGGGGGACACGTGCCGGGGGGGGGTGGGGGTGGGACTGCGCTGTTGAAAACTGTCAATGGCATGTAAAATAAATAAAGAAATAATACTAATAATGTGGCTTGTGACTGTATCTGAGGCGACACATGATCCCCGCTGTGTTCCAAGACACACGAGGGATTCAGCATTACACTGGGAGTACAGACAGAGAAAAGGCATAACTATGTTGAGATGTCTCAGAAGGCCCATGAGTGAATTACTGTGTGACAACAGAAGTGCATTGTTTCACGTAATGGCACCAGAAAGCGCATCCCACAGCGGAGGTTAACCCCACATGTTCTCGGGGATACGTCTAGAAGCTGCCTCAAGGAACTTCAAGTTCTCTCATAAAAGACTCTCTGGCCATCACTGCCCTCAGTGGAGCAAGGCGGTAAGAGGAGTATGCAAGAGAGTGGCTAACATGGCTGTAATGATTCCTGAGGCATGATGGGGGAAAGATGGCTTCCTCGGGGGTTATGCTACAAAACATGGATGCTACATTATTGAGACAAGGGTCTGAGGAGGCTGCTTGGTCGTAAATCCTCATCTGGGAAAAGGAGCTGGAGAAGGAGAAAAAGAAAAGCAACCGGGTAGCCAATCCATCAACACAGAGACAGAGAGTTTGTGCTTTTGTTTGAGTCTATGCATGAATGTGTGCGTTTTATGGATGTATATCCTCTTAGGAGAGACGAAGTCTGGCACTAACTCCGGTATGAGACAGAAGGAGGGGGAGAGAGAGAGAGAGAGAGAGGGGACAGAAGAGACAATTGGTATAAAATGACAGCAAGCATTTGTGTACATCTGTGTGAGTGTGCAAATGCATGCAAGAGTGTGCGTCCCTTATGTGTGTGTCAGCGGAGGCGCTTATTCTCAACGGGGAAGAAAAAACTCTGAGGGGAGATTGAGAGGCAGAGTCAAGAGAAAGCTATGAAAATAGGTGTGTGCATGTGTGGGAGAGAGGCAGTCTATCCTCACAGGGAAAGGAACTGCCAGCAATGAAACAATGAGAGACAAGAGACAGAGACAAAAAAAAAAGAGAAGAAGAAAAAAAAAAAGCGGAATAGTTTGGCACAAGGTAGATAGGAATCTGAAGACAAGAACGTGTTTGTGTGAATGTTTGTATGCATGAACGCTACGGAAGCAGCTTGGCGGTATATTAATCATATATGCAACACTTCCACAATTACACAGAGCCTCGGCGTAATTCTAATTATCCATTCGAGGACAGCGACGACTCACCAGTTCGCCGCAGGGCTGAAATCAAAGACGACAGAGCAGAGAGAGAGAGAGAGAGGCAAGGGAAAGGCAAAGTAATGAGAGAGCTGGGGGTTGGGGGGGGGGGGGGACGAGAAGAAGGCGAGGGAGAATCTCACAAAGAAAACAATGTGTTAGTTAAATGTTAATTAACTAGAGACAAAAAAGCCGCACATAGGCCACTGCATTATGAAAGAGAGGATGAAAAAACAGGGGAAGTATTTAGAAACGAGGGGGGAAGAAAAAAAAAATGACTGTTTTGTTCACAACAAATACATGAAGGTGTGCGGAGGAAGCGAAGGCGGCGGGGAGGCTTAAGTATTAACCTATTAACGCAGCAGGTTTGTCATGCTGTAAGCCTCTTAGGAGGACCTTTCCGAGCCGAGAGGCGGTGAGAATGTCAATTTAGGCACTTTCTCTGCTGGTAATTACACACTATCTCTGGGCTAACGGCTTATTTTGCATGCAGATGGACATGTAAAAGATATTAAAAAAAGAAAAGATATCCGAGCAGAGGGCACACAGAGGAGAGACGGGATTCTTGTAGACAGTGGAGGCAAAGTGGCTGTCTAATGAGTTGATGATGTAAATGTGTAGGATATGACCAGATAAACCACGGCGGAATTCTTGATATTATTCATTGAGACGACAGTGCTTTTTTCAGCCCTTTGCAGCTATTTTCTGAATAATATCTCATCTTAAATTGCTGACGCTCCAACGGCCAGTTTTTCTTGGCTTGGTTGAAAGAGTCAACATAAATTGCAAGACTGCATCAATTACACAAGACATCCTGTACAGTTGATCCAGTATGGTTGCAGCAGCAGGGTAATGCTGTCAGAAAAGAGTTGTTTGATGCATTTTATTTACATATTTCAGTATTATTCCCCCCAAAATTTTATATATTAAATCCCTTCACTTTTAATTTTGTCTGATCAGCTTCTAGTGCAGTGCTGATTAATAGGGCACTCCAGCAATTTAGGGTTATACTTCGACAAAGTTTGGTGGACTTGTGAGACAATTATTTTTAATAATGGTCAAAATCTGACCAGTAAAGTCCAAAACACCAAATCCTATTATACAGGCTTTGTGTTAAATATCCAGGACCAAGCTCGGATAACGTGATGACAAGGCTATGATATATTATCATACTTGACAATTGTCAAGCCATATGAAACCATTATACACATAGTTTCAGGCTGAGAATTACTAACTATGGCTATTAAAATGATCTACATGTATACAATGTTTGTAGAGTCAGCGTTACATCCAACAGTAACCCCAGTAGTAATAACGCTCACATATGAAGCGTCTTCTTTATTTAAGAGATGACACACTGGAGATCAAATACAAAACTGAAGCCTCTGTCGCAACAAAGCTTCAAGACAAGTTCTCAACCCAGGAGCTAGCCGGCTATTCAGGCCAGTCATTTCATCACTGTTAAAAAGTATTAACCAAAATTCAGTATGGACAGTCATGCATTCCCTCTTATCTTTCCTCCAACCTTGTGTTATTACAGTTTGCAACTGTGTGTGTATTGTTGTACAGTTATTGCATAATAACTTAAATAAATTATATATATCTGAAATTATATATAACCAAAGTTGGTAAAATCGGAGGTTTGTTCAAAAGTAAAAACTGTAATAGGAAGAGAGTGCTTATTAACCACGATGTCACACTTTGATCCACTTTCTCACTTTTCTTTCCTGCTAAAATCCAAGTGAAGTTTGCATATGCGCTGATGATAGTGTACCATCTAAAAATAACATCGCATTTACATACTGTGTCTATTTGTAATTAAATATTTGCATAATATCTCATCTGTAATGCAACGTTTGTGTTCTGCTTTAGCTGACACTGTTTCGTGCATATTTGTTCGCGCTTTTCATGGGTTGTGATTCCACTAAGGAGTCGTGTCAAACAGAGAGCAGCGTCAGTGCTTCTTGGGGGAGATTCTCCAAATGTCTGGGACTCTACCAAAGGGATGTAAACGGCAGAAGTCAAGAACGACCAGGCCTGCTTATTACCAAACTGGAAACCAAACTTTAGTTCAGAGAGCTGTATGAACGGCTGTTTCTACACACCTCCCCCTGTTCATTTTGAATGCGTTATTGTTATTGCTTTGCATTAATAAAAGTGATCTGTCCTTGTCGTTTGACAAGACTGCGACTGCAACTTCACAGGTGACAAAAGACTTAATGAGTCATCACAAGGAAACAAAAGGGTTGTTTGCTTAAGAGAATGAGGTATATGAACTTATCATGAGAAAGCAACTTTTTTTTTTGTCCTGTAATATGCACAAAAGTTTCAACAAAAGTTTTATTTAGTATTATTTATGCTTAATTATGGGAATTGCAGCGGCAGTGTATGAGGCTAGTCAATGCTTGGTTGTAATCCCTGAACAGTTTTATTCTCCTCTTGTGTGAATGAACAGACCCTGGAAGCTCCTTGTGGAGCTCATCTATTTTTCAGGGTTAGATAAACCCGTCTAGTTCTGTCATGTAAATATTTCATCTTCCGTGCATCTCTCAGGGTAGTTCCCCTCGCGCTTTAACTCCTATTTTACCCCACAGTTGTGTTTCCCGGCTTCTGTCTCTCTCACTGGTGATGTCATGATCTTGGGTTGTGTGTTTCCCCGTCTCTTCCTCTCTTGTGCTAACCAAAACACACCTGTCACTCAATTTCTCATTTCTCATTTCTCTTACTCTCTGGAGTAGCTTGTTTGTTGTCCGTTTTCAGGTTAAGGTCTCATTACACGTAGACTTTTCTAACTTCCATCAGACTCTGTCCAAGGACATCCAAGATGTCACTGGCACAGCTCACAGTGGCCTGTAACTGACAACAACTGATTTTCAGAGGTCGGAAGCCGGCTATTTGGCCTGAGATGTAGGTCGAAAATATTTAAGTGTCTATTGAGGTGATTGTTGACTGGAGGCAGTGGGTCAAATCCAGTCTGCGAAAGCTTCCCATGATCACTGATGAAAGTTTGCAGATAATCAGTGTGGAACAATCTGTGGCAAATTTGCCATTAAAAAGCTGTATTAAGTTACGGCTAATGCAAACCGAACATTTCCTACAGCTGCAGCTTCACGTGGAAAACATTTAGCTGAGGGGGGAAGAAAAAAAGTAACTTTTATTATGAATCCGTCACAGGAAATTCAACGTCAGTCAGCGAGATTGAAACTTGCCGCCAGAGCTCACCGAAATGCATCCACAAAACAAGAAGATGGTCATTTTCAGCATTTTCTTGACGGCAGATCAGTTTGAAATATTGCAGGGAGTAATGGAACAAGAAGGAGCAGCCACAGCGAGTTGTTAAACGCAGAGCTGCAGGCGACAGACTGCACGCGCCAACTTCTCAGCCAGGTAACAAACTCATTTCACTTTCGCTGTTCACAGGCTGATGTGTGAGCAGCATGAAGTCTGATCACGGTTACACACACAAAGATGGAATCAGTGGCAATTATTGCGGAACTTCTTCATGACAATAGTTTGCTTTGCTGCAGCCAGAATTCTGTGACTTGTAGTATTAATCCTCATTTGCTGACACGGGTGCAGACCTGCATAACAGCGTCAAAAGCGATTAAAGTTTATTACTATTCCCTGACAATCAGGGACAATCATTATATAATTACATTTTCAGAATCACAGATTATCGACCATCATTGCTCGGTGAAGTGCCTTAAAAAAAAAGACTCCATCAATAACATAAAATAAACATACAAGTGGCAATCAAACACACAGCACTTGTTTTGAAGGATGTATGTGCTAGGAGATCATTAGAAGGGAACATCATGAAGCAAAACCGAACCATGTTGTGACAATATGTTGATTATAAAACTTGATCAAAGTGCATATCAGTGGCTTATGTATAGCTTCGTAGATATTAAAGGCAAAAAAGTACTAGATTACAATGATGTCAGTATGGGTGTGAGAGATTAAATAGCTAGTCTGCATTCTTATTGACAGGGGAAAATAGTAAGGAACCAAGCCAACAGTAATAAGACGGCTCACTCAAGATGATGTGCATGCATCAACCTAAATCTGAATGACTTCACTATGAATTCAGGTAAACATAGCCACTCTTTTCTCTGTCTCCACTCCATACAAGCGAAACAATCTCTCTTTTTGTTGTTGCTGTGTTACAATCAATCTTTTTGGTCTCTTCCTGTCAGCTCTGTTGCTTTGAGCCGCTTTGGGCCCTCTCTGTCCCTCTTTTCTAATTTCCATTTAGTTGTTTTCCCTCTGAGACATCCTGTTTCTCTTTTCTTTTCTTTTGATACCAATTTAAATGAACAATTTGACCATAAACATGTTCTTATCTGCAATAGCCCAAAGAAAGAGTTGCAAGGAAAATAGATTATCACTCACAGCCGAAACAAACTATCTCTTATTTAGTTCTCATTAACTGAATCTAATTAACTTGATTGTTACAGGCCGCCCAGTGTTAAAAAAAGATTTAAAAAATCAATTCAGTTCATTATTTTTATATTGTAAAACAATCTGTTCTCTAGCTAACAGCACTTTTCTAAAGAAACACAAGGTAACAGAAATAATTACTTATCTTTACACCGTGTCTAAAGTATGCGTCTGAGCTAATATTGGCTTGAATATTTGTACAAAACAAAACTTTTTTTTTTGTTTTTAATTTTCCTGGACATCAAATTCTAAAGCCTTTAATTACCTCTGGCAATTTAGTGGCCTCAGCCTCTCTGAACATGCACCCTGCCTACAGGAGATGCATAATAAAAGTATGCAATCCTGCAATCCTTTGTCTGTGTCTACATAATGGATTCACAGTATGGCGGTGCACTCGAGACAGATGATAGCCATTAACAGTTGGTGAAAATGTCCACATTGAATTTAGGCTGATTACAGGTTTGTTTTTAAGACTGTAAATAACTGAGACACGATTTCATCTGGATGCCTTCAAGTAATTAGAGAATTTGATTCAAGCGTGTTTACTTGTTAAGGATTCAGACTGACAGAAGCAGCACTGCATCTCATTCATTTCAATGAATGAGATGCAGTGGGTGTGCCACTGCACACGACTGAGAAGTTTTGCCTTGGTGCGGTTCAATATTAACCTTGCAGGGTAGGATATGGATTTGTGAGATCACCAGATCATGAGAGAATCCATCCTGCCAGGCTGCTCCATGCACACAGTGGTCATGGACCAATCAGGTTAAGGAAGTACTGGCGGCTACAGCATGAGCAACAGGCGTGATCAACTGCCTGGTGTGTGATGAGGTGTGTGGGAAGTCACCGTGCGCTCAAAAACAACAATGGCAGCTGCTGTAGATGCTGCTAGTAATGCATATCACCCGGCTTGTATTTTTTTGAAAGTGCCTGCTCTTCTCCAAGCAGTTTTCAACGATGACCCAAATGGTTCTGTGTGATGCATTGCACTTTTCCTACTGGTCAGCTTGTAAACACGAGAGATAAACTTCCCAGAGTCTTAAAACGCAGCCTCAAATAAAGATAAGAAGCGATGCCGTTTTGCAAGCGGCACTCAAGCCAGCCACCCCCCCCTTTTTAGCCTGTTTTCAAGCCTGTGCTCCTCAACCCGTACCGATCCTGCCATTCGTGCAGTGACATAATCAGAATAACAGGGGGTTGTGTGAAGGGTAACATGTAAAACATAGCCTCAAGTGGTGAGGGTGGTGGGAGCGTCGGGGCATTTGTTTTACTGCTGCACCAGCGCTGTTTGACTGCACTGAATGCGGAGTGCAGGCTGCGCTCTGACAGTGATGCTGTTTAACACAGTCATCCGCCCTCGGGGCTAAAGGTCTGTCCACATTATGGTGAAGTAGTGAACCCAAGCCAAGAGTAGCGTGTGTGCATATTTACACACCAACACTGCAGACACATTGACATACGGACGCGTGAAAGTGTCCATTGCGTATGAAAACACACATTTATGTCCCGCATGCCCTGCGTTAACATCCTTTTGCATCTGCGGATGCGTGCACGGCGGCTTTATGATTACTGCTTTGGCTCTGCGTGCATGGACACTTCAGTTCGCTGAAAAGCAGGGGTTGGGTACAGTCAGCTGGAGATGATTGTTGTTGTGAGTGTCAGTGGCTAAATGCTGGTTCTCTCCTCTCTAAATGGTAAATGGCAGAAGAGGTAATTAGCCGAGAGGCCAAGGAATCAAGGAGGAGGGAGGAGATTTGAGTTGATAGAGTGCGCACGTGACAGGAAGAACCGGTGGTTGGGAGGGATCGCGTGTTTATTTGCGGAGATGAATAGAAAAAAACAAAGCAGAATGGAGGAAAGAGTGAGGAAAAAAAAAATGTTTTTAGTTTAACCTTGTGAGCTTTTGTGAGTCTCAAAGCTGATGCAGAGGCCAAATGGTTGCTGACAAACTGTCATGCACATTTAGGAACAGAGGCAAGTATGATGTAAAAGAAAAAACACTCACGCACACAAAACAGCAACAAAGTCTCATTTCTCACCTTCGGCTATAAAAAGTCAAAGTCTCGGGAGACTTCACTCTGTGGTGTTTGAACACACAATTAGAAAGAGCACTCTAATTAAAGCGGTATAGAAGTTACTTTGCCCTACCTGTATATTGAAGTGGGTCAGTGGGGGATTTTTTCTTTGTGCTCAACACAACTCCTAAAGACTCCTCTCAGATTTTAATTAGATGTGGGGGTTTTCAATTAGTTGCCCGAAGGGTGTGTGTGTGTGTTTATTTGTGTTTTAGGTTGTGTGTAAGTGTACCTGAGAACAAATTAAAGTATTCCAACAAAGATAAAGTAATCACGTACATTAGTCACCAGTTCACAGAAAAGGGTTAGCGCGCAGGCACGTACACACGCCGCCTCGGTCCACGCACACTTTTTAACCCTCCGATCTAACCTGTAATATATTCAAATTGGAATTCCACTGCCGTCAATATCTGTATGAGTTCATCAGCTCCATGATGTGAATGTGATTGGACCTGACGTGAGTAATCAGACATAATCTGTCTCTCTTTCCAACTCCCCCTTCTTTATTTCCATCTCAGTTAGTTCTTTTCTTCTCATGTTGTCGTACGAATACACCAGAGTAGTAAGCATCACGGGACCGTGGTGAAGCGTGACAGAAATCTAACCACGTTAGCTTTTGACATTTGAGGTGATTCCTATGAAAAAAAGAGGATCAGTGAGCTGCTGAACCAGTGATCATTGTTGTGGAAAAACCGCTGAAATCAATGGTCAGCGGTGAGGTCAGGAGGGAAGAAAGTGTTCAGGAGCCTCTGATGTCTAATATTTATTGACGCTTGACCAAGGAGAATTAGAGACACTCGCAAAGTACATCAGAAGTGCCTGAGTTGGTCTCGCATTCTGCCGGACCCATCCTGGTGGTCAGACAGATAACACCACAAATACTACATGCCCAAAAATAGTCAAAGAGAATGTTTTTAGCCATGTTTGTCTTACTGTCCGCACATTTTAGTCTGAAACCACTATTATCTGTTCACCTTAATAGAACATCAACAGCAAGCTATCTGTTATGTCTAGGAAGGGAACATTCAGTTCCTTCGACCCTGGTCACCACAGTGTTGAGATAGACTGGCAAAGCCAAATCGTGAGGACCTCAAGGCCGTGACCCTGTGTAACCAAAGGATAGAAAGTTCCATAACAATCATCATGGAACACTGGTCATAGTTGCAGCAGGTTCAAGTAGGAGTGCAATCGGTTGTGTAACCCTTTGTAAATCTGTTCTTCATGTCTGACGACATATCTCCGCCGACATCCTTGAGAGTTACATGACTTGGTCAGGCTACATTAATTTAGAAACTTAGAACCACTGTTGACCAGCTGTAGTTCACAGGGAAAAAAAGAAACCCAAATGATGCATGATGAGTGAAAAACATCACTTATTAAACTGTACCGGCTATAACTCACAGATTAATTCTTTGGCTCAAAATCTGATCCCATTCAGTGTGAATGCGGCCTGAGTGCAAAGTAATTGGCTATTATTTAATTCACTTTTATATTTAGCATTTTCTCTCTGACATGTTTTCACACAAGCCTTTTAAAGTCAATGACTTCAGCATGTACGGGTGAAATTTTCATTTTCCCACTCTCTCTCTCTTTTTTTTTTGCAATATTAAATGAAACTGACAATAAAAATTTATTCTGTTTTAAATTTCATGATGAAATGTGCATTTAAAAATATTCAGAGAATAAGTCTGCCGCATTTTTTTTGGGTTTGTTTGTTTTCCTCTTAATATTCAAGTTGGCTCCCGTCTTCCACTATTTGCCATCTGACTTTTGCTTTCCAAGTCCAGTTTTGTCTGTGCTCATGCATGGGTACGTGTGTGTGTGTGTGTGTTAATTCCATCTTTTTTTTTTTTCTTAGTGTGGGCCTTATTAGACCCGCTCAGTATATGTAGCATTCAAGAGAAAAGGTGACACATCCACTGACCCATAGCCAGATGAATACTGTGCGTATGTGTGGGTTTAGTTAACATACCTGCAAATGCATGTCTTCTCCTGTGTTTGTATACAGGAATGTTCCTGCATGAATCATCTACATCTACAGTGTGTAGGGTCATCTCTTCCTCCTCTCAACAATCAAGTTGCCTATTAGTATGAAGCCAATACTCGGCTGCTCACTGCAATTGCTCTGAGCCTAGTTTATGCATATATTTACCTGAAAGTATCATCATTAAAGTGAGATGTATGGCGCTGCCCAAAATAGCTTTTCTGAAGGTCCAAACAATCAAGATCCAGTATGTGTTTAAGCACACACATACTTATCTGTTTGTATTTTGTTGACCTGATGAAGATTCGAGTAGGAATCCATTATCTCAACTGGCTTGAAAAAGAGCATATATCTGCTGCATAGGGGAAAAAAATAGAAAAAGACACATTATGAAAACGATAATCGCAATCATCATTAGCCACTTCAGGACAGCAAGGCTACACTTAGTTCCCATCAAGGTGATGGGAACTCTGGAGTCATTTCAATTTCAGCATATCAAATGATGCCAAACTTTTCCATTATAAGAAAAAAAAAAAAAAAAAAAAGAAAAAAGACAAAACACAGCACTCAGGGCACGGTGGCTTCTGATTAGTCTGCAAGTGCAAAGAAAATGTCTCATAATTGAAATTTGTTTTAAAAGAAAGGTGCACTTTCCATGTTGTATGGGTTGTTTTGAAAGCAACTTTGGCAGACGCACATGTCAATTTCTTTACAGGAATTTAGCCTGGCTTCTGCTGTATGTTAATTAAGGCTTAAGGCTTCAAAGGAGAGTGACTACAGGGACTCATTAAAGCAGAAAGAACAAGGGAGAACATCAAGAGGGAGAAGAGTTTGAGTGATGGTCAGTAGAAGAAAACTTGTACATTGTTTGCCAGGTCCTGGACAAAGAAGCGACTGCCAGCGGGAGACTGGAAATATGCCACGACTGAGTCTGCAGTTATCCCGCATGAACTGGAGGGAGGAAAATTCTGAAAGCTGATTTTGGACCTGGTAAATTGTTTTATTAGGCGTAGTGAGAACCCAAATCCAGCACACTGGACGAAGGTAATACAGGAAAGTCACTTTTATTACTCTTGGCAGTTAGAGGAGCTATAGTACTGTTCAAAGCAACAGCAGAAGAAGTAGCCTCTCTGGGCACGGGGAAAGTCCGGGGGCTTAGGCTGGGAACACCAGTCCGGCAAGCAGGTAGACAGGCATTGAGGCAGACGTACCAGGAGCGAGCCACCAGTAGCTGGGCCGACACCAGCTGGCAGAATCCAGAGTGACTAGAAGCTCGTGGTCGGAGACAGAAGGCAGGGTCGGTTACTGGGATTACAGCAAACAGGTTAGTCCAAGGCAGGCAGAGTCGGCAACGGGAGATCAGGCCGGAGAAGAGTGCCGGAGAGTCCAGCGTGAGCATGTAGAACAATCTGGCAGAGAGTGAGTGAGCAGGGAGAGCTTAAATACTAGCTTGATTGGTGATGGGAAGCAGGTGAGTCAAGCAGGTGAGGGGAGTAGGTCTGATAAGGAGGGCGTGGCTGGCAGGTGAGTGGAGAGGGAATGGAAAATTACTGAGAGGCAGGTGAAAGGGGAGCAGACTGTGACATAGTTTGAATTTCTGGAATCCTAAAGTAAAAGTAGATCAAAATCCAAGTGGCCAAATGCAAATTAAGTCCAAAGCCCTGTTCCTAATATAGAATATATATATATATATATATATATATATATATATATATATGTGTGTGTGTGTGTGTGACTTTATTGTTGTTCCCTGTTCTTGGCATTTTTAGTCAGTTTGTCAATGAAAAAACTGCTGTATAATCAAGATAAGTCTCAATCCAGGTAGCAGCAGGTGAGTGATGGATACTGCGCGGTGGGGAAGTGAGGAATGGCAGGAAATAAACTGTCCAGGATAAACCCACATATCAGTATTTCTGAGAGACGATGAAGGAGAGAAGGTGGGAAGTGAGAAGAAGTTTGATTTTCGCGACTTTTCAATGGGATCGGCGCACGCATACACAAAGACACATTGATAAACGCTAAGTATTCAGAAGAGGCTTCCCTGTACCGTATGTCAGCACCCTTGGAAACCCATAATGCCATTTTCTCTCTCTTTGTGGTAAATTGTATTACCACATGGTGTCTGCACACTGACATAATTGGAGGTTTGTTGCATTATACTAATATGTTCCACAGTCTATCTATGGGGTAATGTCTATCTGCTGAGCTTCATATTGGATAATTCATTCTCATTTTACTTGCATAACTTTGTATGAAGTTACACTGCATTCATGTCATCATCATTCCACTTATTGAAGATTTTTTGAGGATTTGGTCTTCATCGTCGATTTGCTACCGTGCACTACGTCATCTATCGCCTTCCTTCTCTCCCACTCTTGTTGCTGAACTCAGCAGCCATTGACAGATCACCCCTCCTAGTCAAATGTTTACTCTGAGTGGGACCTTGGCGTTACCGTATGCAGCACAATCCAAGAGCAATTTTTCCTGAAATGTTCTCACACCACGTACTGTAGATAATCAGGCTTTGATTGTGAGCGATACTGCCTACCACTTCCCAACAGTCACACAAAAATAAAACAACCAATGAAATGTGCAATTATCCACAAGTACCCGACAATGAATGCGCGCTCCGAAAACAGGTGGTTTATTGTTTAAGCAGACAAAAGGCTTGTTTTTTTTTTTTTCTCATCACAGCCTGGGACGTGAGCAGCCAGGTGCAGGGCGTCCTCTGCCATGTTTTCAGGGCAGCGCTTTTGTGTCCGCGTTCGAGAGACAGAAAGCAAGCAAGAGAACGAGCAACTTAAAGGCATTCATTCACTCCCGCCGTTTATGTTGCCAGGCTCAGCGGGCGACACCACAAGACGGTCGTCAACGTAATCAATTTGAAATGCACTAATCACAGCCCTTGTAGCGGTATGCTAATGTGTATGCGGCTAAATGCTCTGGTAGGTGATTTCCAGAGAACTGTGCGGGCTAATATAGCAGCGGTTGTTGCTGAGCCGTGTGTGGTAAATGGAGGTGGAATGTTTCCTGATAAATGACTGGGACAGGCTAGAGGACAGCAGGTGTGATTCATGGAGGGATCTGAAGCTGGCACCGCTGCAAGCATTACAAATGTTTACCCCTAACTCCACGGTGGGTGTTAATGCCCTGCCTATACCCTTCTGCTGGTACTGCAGCTTGGTCAGTCGGCCTACACTTTAACCCTGGACACAATATCATATAGCCATTACAAAATGATCACGGCCAAAAGAGTTGCAAGAAATAACAACAATAACTGAGGCTGGATTCAATGCGGCCAACTGAGGCCTGGCGGTGGCTGGCAGTTGATCGGCAAAGTGGGCAGACGGTGGCTGGGTGAGTCCTGGAAGACGAGAAGCACAGATGATCACGTCCTAATGGTGACATCCTGATGAATGAGTCAGGTTTAAATATTGAGGAGTTGTTGGTATGGGACAGGAATCAGCTCCAGGTGTGTAGGATGATTGGCAGGCGAGAGACCAGGAAGCCACATCCATTAGCGCACACACATACACACACATAAACAGAGAGAGACAAACTGGGAACAAACATGAGGCAAGAGGAGGGGGGAAACAACAGGATAGGCGGGGGGGAAATGAGGAAGAGAAGAGTGTCTGAACATGCCTGTACAAAACTGACTCCAGAGGTATACCTACAGTTCCCTACTTTGAAACAAAGGTCCACTGACCGAGCTGACATTTATGATTTTTGCTCTTGCGTCTGTGCACCCCTTCTATTGACACACTGAAGACTGCTGTTTGTACCGAAACACGCCTCCAAATTTCATTTACACTACAAAAGAAGACCTGCCATAGCTAAACCAACTGAACTTGAAATGCTGTAATTACAGTAGAAAAGCTGGATTAACTTTTTCAGCTCAAGGGTCTGTTCACGCAAAGTATGCATGGTTTACGAAGGACTTAATCAGACGGTCTCCACAGGCTTCATTATTGGTGAAAAGTTAGTTTCCCAGGAAATAGAAATTCTCATGCAAAAACGTTATAACCTCATATAAAATGTGCATTCAGTGCTTGTGTGTGAGGGCGTGTGCACGTTTTTATGCAGATCCACATGCGCGGTCATTTGCTTCCATTTCAAAGGAACCTCACTGTCGTAATGCACTGAAACCCTAACACCTAATACAAACCTCAAACTCTGAAGTCATGTCTGGACACTTAAGAAGCGCTGGGCCGAACAAAATCCCCCCACTTTCCATGAATCATCACTCTAAAAGCCTCAATTGATCCTCACAAGGATAAAGGCATGAGAGCAGCTTTATACACACACACAAACTTGAGCAGGGACATTTTACACATAATTTACTTATTTACAATCATTTCTTTAACAGGAAAACCACAGGATTAAACATTATTTATATATATGTACACTACAGTCATTTCCTTCGGCAACTTCAAAGAACATTCTGTCCCCAAGCTTTTTTTTTTTTTTTTTTATAATTTCACCAAAGCCAAACAAACCTTGACAAAGCGTGTCGAAAACTTGTTAAGAGAGGACCGTGTGCCAAAAAAGACTTTTGATGTCATTCACATCCCTGGAGCTGTGAGTCCAAAACTCAAGAAATAAATACTGTGCTAAACTGTCAGCTCTCAGTTGGAAATCCGCACCACCAACAGTCACCTCTTTGCTTCTGTCTGATGGCCAACTTAAACCCACTGATTGTTTGTTGGTGTGTGATAATTGCATGCTGCAATAGTTGGATGTTTTCAGCCAGTGAAAGGTGGCCTAAACGTTAAAGGACTATTGTTCACTAATATTCAGCAACATACTTTTATTTTAGGGGGTCATTAGAATGGCTTTACATGGTTTAATGTTCAAATACAAACTGTCCAAACTGTCCAAACTGTCCAAACACTCATATTTTATCATAACTGCAGTACCTCTTTACGCCCTCTATCTGAAGAGCTAAATACCTTCTGCTATTTATTCCTGATTCGTTTGTACATTCCTCAAATTGGTCAACAAGCTCCTAGTGAGACAAGACATGTTAACATTAGTGGCAACTTATCGGTGGAAAATACAGTCAGCTTATGTCGAGCTCTTGGTAATACATAGTGTGCAGCCTGTTTCATCAGCATAATGGAAAAAAGGTTTTTTTTTTTGGAAAATAAGTATGAAATGTATTCTTTCACCTTCTTTAATCATCTATTCCTATTCAAGTCTTATATTATGCAACTTGGTGAAAAACCTGCTGCTGCACCTCTACTCATGCACTTAATGCACTTGTACTGACCTTATTAACTCTTGCAGTCCCAGATCAGATCAGATGTGTCTCTCAAAGTCTTCCATTGGCTTCAATTACCGATGTACGGTACATTTGCCTTTCTAGAATAACTCATAACATGAAGGTTAATGTCATGCTAGTTTTTTAGGACACAGCACTAGTGAACTGAAGGTGAATAGCTAAAGCCAACTAACCAATAAATAACATAGGTAGTAAACTTTGTACCGCTTTATTTCCCTTTCTCACATGTTGCTTGGATTGCTATAACAATATGCAAAGCTGGATTATAACCAAGCATCATAGTTCATTTTGTTCAAAAGGACCAGTGCTATTGTTATATTTTGATTGACAGTGAGATAGCTCAATTGGCTTGTGTACTGTACAAGCTAAAAATAATTAAATCCTAAATGTCTTATTAGGTTAGTCCACTAAAAACATCATTGAGTTTTCTTTATTTAACTAAAATGTTAATTTTCCCCGAGTACTAGATCATAACCGGAAAGCACGAATCCTGAAAGTAGTTATGAGCTGATATTGCAAGGACAACAAGTATGTTGTCAGTGATGGTGAACATTTAGCTGTTTGCTGCAAATCAGTAATAAGATAACAACATAACATAATTTCTAGGAGACAAGGTCGGAGTTAACCATTTGCAGGACAGAAAAAAAGAGCATTTCTTCAATAGCAATTTAGTGAGTTGTTGCACAATTTCACTACGTAATTGGATGGTGATTACAACTGTGACAGTTTTCTCTTTTTCCAATCTTACCTTTACTTGTATTGCAAATGTATTTCATCATCCATTATGTAAGTAATGAAAAAAAAATCAATCCATTACAGATTGAGTGACAGTTTCGATTCACATCTCTACTCAGCGACACAACAGGCACTTTGTTGGACAATAACACACGTGATAAAGTGTCAGATTTGGTTGAAGCCAGAGTGTGGCAGTGATGTGTGTCTGTGTTAGCGCTGAGACATTACTCAGCTCAGTGATTTCCATTTAAATTTCCCTTTGGTCCACCGTGTCTCCATCCACCGCTGCCATCCCTGGTGACTCTCCATAGCAACACTTAGTGCGTTTGGGAGGTCAGCGCTGTTTTAATAGCCTCTCTACACTCTCACAGTTGGCTCAGGGGCTAGGTGCCGGTGCAGTGTTAACCACATTGGGCAGCAGGTGCAAGTGATGGGAAGGCAGACTGTCCTTCAGTGAGAACTGGATTTCTCTTAGTCAAAGTCAAACAGCAGAATCCCACCTTTGAAATACTCAAGGTTCTTTCTTAACCTTTCCTCTTCCCTAACTTTGGACATGACATGGTTCAAGACATAACATGCAGGTTTAGTATGTTTTCTTCATCTTACCTGAAAAGAAAGCCAGCAGCAAGAGTTCATGTGCTCGTTGTGTAACACTTGAACTGCAGAGGCTGCTGTGGAAGAGTGCACAGAGTTTTGTAAAGAAAGGCTGAATTAAAAAACAAAAGTAGTGAACCAAATGCTAAAGGTTCCCTCTGGAGTATTTCAGTAAACAAACAAAGTATCTTTCTGTTAGATAGTGAATATAGTTCCTCGCTCCATAAAATATTTGCAAAGCCATTTTAAATCATAGATTTTTTACATTCACATTTGCTCACCAGCAGTCTTAGCTGATTTTCGGGTCACTTTGGGGCAGCTGAACAAGTTGTGAACACAACAATGTAGACTGGAACAAACTCTTCAAAACACAGTTTTATCATCCAAGAGCATTTGGAGTCCATAGTCAGACTCTTCAGCTTTGTTTTACTCTCTACTAACTCCTCAGGGAAATATCTGTCTCTTTAGCTGTTAGATCATCTCTTGTCTTCACCTGCTGCTCACTGTGCCTCTCTCCTGTTTGCTGCTGAACAGGTAGTGTACGGTACAGCGGGGCGATTTTCATTCATGTATTTATTTTCTGAAAATAGCTGCCTGCTGTTTCTGGAGAGAAGTGAGAGTGAACCAAAACAGTAAGGTTGTGGCCACACTAATCATTGTATTGAAACTCACAGTAAAGCTCTGTAACACTGCAGGTTCAGTTGATAATCCTCTATAGGGCAATCACTGCATGTACAGTAACCCCTTTCACACATCTGACACATTGCTAATTAAAATATTGATTACAGCCACTTTAAGAGCCGGCATTAAGGGTAATCAGATCACAAGTAGAGCGTTCCAAACACAAATATAACCAACCACCAAGATGCATTTGCGCCTTCTTGTAAAATCAGCAAGGCAAACATTGAAAGCCATTGCTGGGGCATTGCTGTTACTGATGGCTATTCTGTGTCTAAACTTTCTTATTGAGAGTTAACTCTGCATTTTGACACAAAAAGAACAAATCATTCAACAAGGCAGTGCTGTTTCAATATTAAAAACACGGTAGGTCTCACTTAATTCATGATGTTTTTTTTTTTTCTCGTGAGCCCACCCTTGTTTTTTCCTATTAATGCATCCTTTCAATTCTCTTACTGGGAAGCAAATTGGTAGTGTGTGAACACCGAAATGTTTAGGATTGTACGGTTATTATGTCTCATTAAATCAATCTGAAGCCACTTCCCCTTGACTCTGCAGTGCGCCGCTGATTTCCTTGTACTGTTTATCTTTTAATTCCTTGAGATATAGTTTGGGAAAGAGCGTGGCTGCTTTGTTCGGCTTCAGGAAGGCACGAATGTTATGCTCTCAATTTTGTATTAGATGCTTCAAAACAAATTAATCCATAAAGTCCCTTCAAAATATTAAAAATATGTTTTGTGGAAAGAGAAGTTGAGTAGAGGCAATTGTAAAGAGATAAACATGCTGGGTAACTGCTTCTGTTGGCATGATTTTAACTGGGCCTAAATATTGTCCCTGGCTTAGCCCCCTGTTTGAACAAGAGTTTATTTTTTATTAATTATTTTTTATTTTTATTAATTTATTTTGCTCAAACCTTGATACTTCGTTTCCTGTAAGAAAAAAAACATTTTCAAGTTATATGTCACAAAGCCCAGTATGGATCTGCAGAATTGTTGAAATCAATTCAGCAGTTTTGACATTATTTAGGGTGGGAAAAAATGAATGGCATGGAATTTGCAAGATGAAGAAATGAGCTTGTGTAAGAGAGAAATGGCTTGTAGCTCACTCTATGATACAAGATAATCTTCATCATGAAGTCTTCTGTGTATGTGATGCAATTTGGATTTCCAAAATTGGCTGTTAGTATAAAATCCCTCTCATCAGTGCACACTACAGAACTGAAGATTTGTTTATGTCAATTACAGTCCACCGTCTGACAGTGAAACAGACAGTGGCTTCAGCCATGCATCAGTTTCAAAAGTATGTCACATGTTTACATATACATGTATAAAGATTTTGGGTTGCCCACCAGGTAGACATTGGTAGCTGAAAAGATTTGCCGACCACGAATCAAGATCCCAAGTTTCATTGATTTTCTTCTTTCCAGATGTCACATAGCACAATCTCACTTTGAAATAATCAGTACTTCTTAACTTTAAATCCTAAACCAACCATAATTACATCCATAATATTAATAATATATCCATAATAAACTGTGTGTGTGTGTGTGTGTGCCACTGCAACAATGTGGCTAATCCGTCATTAAACAAACCAGGTGTTTTTTGAAGTCAGTCTGCAATCATGGTTCTGCTAATGAACACATGAACATGAAATAAAATCACTGAAACCCAGCCGGTGTCCACACCCTGTGAGAAAAACTTCCCTCCCTTGTTCCATGACCCTCTCTGATTGGCTGGCTGTCTGCCATGCAGTTTCCCACATGTAAACATTTTCTCATTTCATTGTTTCACCCTACCGAGCACCCCCCTGATCCCATGCCTCCAGACTGCTGCATTTCTCAGATTCGCTGGACATAAACATGCTTGATGTTTGATCAGCTTCATTACTATCCACTCACACAGAGCACTCTACTTTGCTCCGTGTTGTTTGTCCCTCTACGACTCTCAGCCCTCACCGTATCTCCTCTCTTGGCCCCCTCACCTCAGATTTCCACTCCCTCCCCACACCCCCCCTCGAGACCCTGGTAGCTCTGAGCTGTTTCGTGTTTGTCAGATCCATTAAGATGAAGGCGCAGCAGAGGACGGGAGGGCGCGGGGGGGGGTCAGCCCCTGACGTTTGACCCGTTTTGCCCTCCCCGTCACTGGGCGGCCGGCAGAGCCCTCCGGGAGGTTCTGGGTGTCTGACTGGGTCCTCGTGGCATACGCCTGCCTAGACAGTAATTGGCTGGCTCGGAGCTCCACAATGGGGCCCTTTCCTGACAGCTGGTGGGTGGATGCTGCACACCAATTAGAAAAACAGAGAGAGACACGGGGTGAGAAAGAGAGAGGGAGAGAGAGAGAGGTGTACTGTGTTTCTGTGATTACACGAGAAAGTGAGAGTTGCTGAAATAGTAAAGAGACAAGAGAGCACAGTTTGTACTTTTACCCCGCCAAATACTCGTAGAGTTGCCACAAGTGAGAACACATGGAGACAATCCATACACTATGCATGCACACGCTTTCTCTGTTTCTCTCCAGGGAAGCAAAGTTCCCTAAATATGTCATATTTTTTTTCACTGACTCAAGGACTTCTTCAAAGCAGACAAGTAGTCTAATTTTCCGGCACAGACATAAATAGTGAAACTCACGCAGTACACGTTAACACGCACGCACACATGCAAACACACACCTACACACATACAGTATGGCCGCGATGAGAAAGCAAGAGATGGAAGCAGGCAAGGAGCACACACAGATGAAAGTGAAAATCGATACTGTACCAGCGTTTATGGAAGTCCGAATGCATTAATATTTGAAACCATCCTGGACTATAGGAGTAAAGAAAATCTAAGAACACTAAAGAAACAGCTATGCAGCAAATAAAAATCTACATCCCTTCTGAACTTCAAAGGGACATGAAATTGGCTTTTTTTAATTGGACGATATGAACAGAATGTGTAACTCTGACATTTACATTCGCACCTTGTTTGATGCCACTTTAAATCTTAAGGAAACTGTAATTATTATGTTGTTTAGACAAGCCACATAAGCATTAAAAGATCTCCCTAACTGAATAAGCGTACCGTTTGCATGTTAAATATAGTTAAATGTTTACAGAAACCTCCCAATCAGATATCGTCTGTGGGGGAAAACGTGTCTCGAACTGAGCTGTAGATCAGCTCTAATTATAAAAAGCACAAGAACAATGGATACATGAGCCTGTGAAACGTCTGCACCCAGCAACATAACGGGGTCGGATCTGACAGGATTTTCCTTGCCCCGTAGCGTGCCTGGAGAGGTGGATAATCTTTAACTCTTAAAGTTTTTCTTGCTTCTTGCTTAGCCCAAATAAGCAGTAACCTCCGGTGCTGGGAAATGAAGCCCGTGTAGAAGTGCTAAAAACTCATTCCTGGGATGGCTGCTTCAAGACAGCCCTTCGGAAACGTACGGGTGACGTCACATCAGGCTCTGTCCATTCTTTGTACTCTCATTGATCCCAAATAAATGTTTTCTGAAAACAAAATGGCAGAAATTTAATGCAGTATTCTGTCTAACTTTGTCTTCATTTGTGAGATGAATAAGGTCCTCTTCCATGAAGTACATCATGTGTCCTCGGTAGCCCAGAACAAATACTGGCTCCTGAGAGGGCGTTTCATTGTCACTGCCTGTTCTCCCATATGCTTGGAAGTGGAGGGTGAGACGATGGGTATTCGGGTGGTTGTAATCCACAACCACTCATTTTCAGTGTTTGCTTATCTGAATAATGTCATTAGCAGACTCGGCTTCAATTGAATCTGATCATAAATAGCCCAAGTCTTCCATAAATAGCGGAGAATTTGCTGCTGTGTCCAAAACACACACACACACAAAAAAAAACAAATGCATTCTTCTGAAACAAATGCATCAAACATTCAGCGTGTACAGAGCCACTGAATACAGTTGCAGATAAAACCGTGCATTAAACATAGCGGTGTACAATAATGTTTCTGTGATCACATGATTAAGAGTGAGAGTTGTTTCTGGAAAGCGAAGAGAGGCAAGCACAGATTTTATGCTTAACTTTCCCAGTGGTAAACTGCCATCTGTAGAGTGAAGCACGGTGTCAGCACACACACACACACACACAGACACACAGTCACAAACAGCAAAGTTCTTCAGCACTGAGTGTTATCCTGTCACTGAGGACCTAGTCATACTTCAAAGTGGAAAGACACTTTGCATGGTACAGGCACACACTGACACTCACACTCTCAGTGAAGTTCTCCCCTGCAGACACAAGGTTTCCTGTCACCGAGGACCCGAGCTGTATTCCGAAGCCTGACTCTGCGTGCTGGCATGCACACGGCCGTGAGGCAGCTATAATTGATTACTGAGCCCCCCCTTTGTGCTGTCTCTCGTCCCCTCTGATGTGCGTATAATAGATCAGAATCGCTGCTTTAATCTTTGACTAAATTCAGTCTGCTGTGCTCAGAAATAAACAGACTTTGTTGAAACACATGCCGTTTTTGTGCTCGCAAATATTGTAATGCACTGTATGTGAAACACTGTAATTTTGTACTTATTTACCTTTGGACTAGTTCTGGTTTTGTACCACCTCTTTAATTCCACAGCTGTTTGTGGTTCTGGCTCATGTCTAGTGTAGCACTGTGTATTTGTAAGTCATTTGGGAATTGTTTCGGAAGCGACAAGAGTAGATGACATGTCGGTGCACTGCAATGCGGCATGGCCAATGTGATTCCACAAACTGGATGATGTCAAACTGTCACATGAACGTCCGCCTTTGCTGATTGGTAACGGCTTCCATCATGCCAAACTAAATCTAAGTAATGTAGCAAACACAAACAAATATTTTGATTGGATCGAAATGAGAAAGTCCAGGTCAAAAATGTCTGGAGTTGTGTTTCTAATTATTTTGAGTGTTCTAAGTATGTTTTAGGAAAGTCAGTCATTGACAACGTCTCATAACTAAAGTGAGATTTACTTTCACACAAGCATCATTTTAAGAGCAGGTGTCACATTTTATAATATGTTTTTTTTTTTGGAATTAAACCCTGGCAGAAAGCATTACTGACATGTGCTTTTGGCAGCTGGGCTTTTATAAATAAAACATTCTCTGAATTTCCTTATTTTGGATCTTAATTTAAAGTGCAAGAAGTTGAAGTGCGAGCCTTCTATTTTATTTTTAGAATTCAACGCGGAATTAATGATCACATTGATTTTGCAGTGTTCTGAAAGTTACACCATGGAGACAGTTTGTCGGGTTTATTTCACACCTTCAGGCGTTAATTTAAAATACTACAAAAATACTGTCTTTTGGGATACATTAATCATAATTACATTTTATTTGGATAGGACCGCTCTCCTGTTTACTGCATCGCAGTAGAGTGTCATTTCGTAATCCCTGATGACTAAACTCCAGTCCTAACTATGAACCCGTTTTTTCCATTTTTACTTAATACATCCTGACTCTTCTGACATGAACAACATCTGGATTTGTCTCCTGGTTGGTTCCTGGTCCTCCCACTTCCCTTGTTCTTCCTCTCCTTCTCCTCCTCTTACTCAACAGATGGATGGCAGGGTCCCCTGGGCTCCAATGCTTCAACGATGGAGATTATCCTTCCTTCCCCATCCTTCCCTTGCGCAACAATATAAAAATCACTATACACGATCCAGACATTACTGTAATGAATACACAAGGAGGAAGTCAGATGAAGAAAGCTTGACGACAGCTTACTGACATGACTTCGGAACAATATCATGAAGTCACAAAGACCAGCGCGAGACCCTGGTCTTGGGCTGATCTGCATTCTCAAACTCCTCATGTTTGGCTTACCTACCCACATACTGTAACAAATGTGAATAGAGTAATTTTTGAAGGCAGAAAAAAAAAGGCAAGAAATGTGAATTCCTCTTTGTGATGCGTTTTTAACAGGCTTTAAGCGCCAAATGTTCCACACAAATGAACATGTAAAACTGCTACTAAAAAAAGTGGCAACAAAATTGATATATTTTCTTTTCTTTTGACAGCAATAATTTGCTTTTAGGTGCTTTTATCAGTGGGTGCAAAGAGCATAAAAAAACTGGTTTTCAAAAAAAGAAAAATCATAAAAGATTCAGATGAAGCACTCAAGGTGACCATCATGATTGCATAAAAGGAATTTTCATATCCAGCTCAATATATAAGGTCAGAGTGAGAAGCACTCAGAAACTGTCATCTTCTTTTTTTCTGATCTGTGTAATTACTCTTTACTTTTCAGTTTGAGTGATGCACGTGTTTGCTGTACTTTTGTCTGCGGCAGAACCCCACAGATGTTTTTCATCTTCTTTCCTTTGCCTACACCTTTATAGTGCCCTGGACGGATTCATTCACTTGAAGGTTATCAATCTTTTTGCATTGAACCTGTACCTAAGTTGCATTACTAGTCCTGACAGTATATTTTCTCTCCAAATTTCAAAGAGGGGCAAAAAGAAAACACCAAATTGTTTCTGAAAGGATCTTTTTTTCATAATTGTCAGTAATGGCTCTTTCAGCCACAACAACAATAACACTGCACTCAGTGCATCAAAGAAGGGTGCGGACCGTGATCTCTCATTGCATCTGAAAGTGTCATAAGGAGCCATACTGCTCTTGTGATTTTGGCAGCAAAAACTCTTCTTGGGGAGGTCAGGTATCACCAGTAATGTCTTATATCTTTATTTTATTTGCATGTGTTTTGCTATACAATTAAAAAGGTATATATAATGTTAATCTCCTGAAAAATGATGCCTTTGTGCACCATAATTCCAGCCACTGACTGGGTGGCTTAGATTAAGCTATAATTAGCAGCAGCTAAATAAAGGCTTTGTTTGAGCTTTTCTTGCTAGTTAGCGACAATAGTCCACAATAGTTCTTTTAATTTTCTTTGTATGGAGCCATTTTGTCCCCACAAGTAGTTAGTCATCAGGCCTTTCATTAAATAAAGAGCAGCTGAAGCTTGTGATCTCTGTCACCAACAGGACAAAAGTTCATAGTTTATTTAAAGCATGTATGTATCCTGTCTCAAAACTGTATATACCCCCCTCAGCTAATAACACATAAGAAAATAAGAAGCTAAGTTAGCTTCCTTTATTTACTCCATTCCACCAAATGTCAGCAGACAAACTCGCTTACTATCAGTCAGTGGTGTAAATTTACATGTCAAAGTTCACTTGGCCCAAAAGGTTCACAGATTTATCTCATGAATCTTTGTTCTAATGCAAAATTTGGCCGTTGTGACCCCATCTCAGTTTTTTTTTTAAACCTGGTGTTTCATCTTTAAAAGTGGACAGGTATAATAACAGTAAATGTTCAATGTTGTTATATAAAACTGTTTATCAGTATTATTAGTCTTCATAGATAATCATAAACTTAATTGCCAGTTTATTTAGGAGGCTAAAACCAATGCAGTATAATGCAACTTGCCTGCAATAAGTTCTAACCTTATCAGGCTTATGTTCAGTCACATACTGCTGGATTGTACTGCATTATACTGAGGTTTTTCTACTATTTTGTTAAGCTCGGGTGAACCTTATTTCATAAGGGGTGAACTATAGTTCATAAGTGAGCATTAATGAGTGTGAGTCAAGCCTAAAGTTGCTTTATTTGCAACCTGTCAACTCTCAGCTCCTCTCAGAGATGCACTGCACCCAGAAATTTTGGGATAGAGATTGCTCTGAATACCACTTTGAAAATTTAGGGCACTCAGTGGATTTTCAGGAGAGGTGCTTACTTTTATTGTAGCTTGGTAGTGATTTTTGAATAATTTTTCAAGAAGGCACATCAAGACTTGAGGTGAAGTACTTATCGGAGTGTGTTTGTTATTCGTAGCGGTGTCTCCAAAGTCATTCAAATGCCAAACAAGCCAAAATCAAATCAAGGCTGGGAATGAATATCCTCCACTGTGACATTACCACTATGTTAAGAGTTCCTTCTCTGTGTTAAAACTACCAATTTAAAGTTGAAAATAACATTGAGCTAGAATGTGAATTATATCAATACCAGATAAGTTATATTTCAATCTTACTAATCACAAAAGAATAGATCAAATGGATTACAAATTGTGTGATCGCAAGACTTTTCATGTTTTAAATCCTGTCGTCGGGATGAGGTTGCATGAGTGACCTATATATCTATGTATGCTGTGTTCAGTATACAAAACATATCATCTTTTAACTGCGTTTCCTACCAACAGCACTGATGATACACCATCTGTGTATCAAATTATGGAATAGCGCGAGAACCGAGGCCTTCTCATCAACATGACATTACATTAAGCTCCGTCCTGTTCTTTCGTTCACACTTGTTCTTCCCGCTTCTCTTCTTCTTTATCCCTCTTGCTTCGCTAACCAATCACTCTCCCAAATTACATTCAGTGGTCCCATTATGAATGATGACAAGGCACCCAGAGGACCTGGCCCTCAGAACAGCTTTAATCATAGATAAAATGCACAGAGCAATGCACTAAACCTCCTGTCTTGTGCTATAGGCTCTCAGATGAAATTAGGTTAGCCACCAAGCAAAGTGACAGATATTGGTAGAGCAAAATACCCTAGGCGTGCAGCCAGCACGGGTTTGTCTTCACAAGCTCGAAAGATCACAGTGTTGCTTTTTTTTCCTTGATATTTTCAGCCATGCAAGCGCCGAGGCTGTAGAGATAAGATGACAAGAGAGTTGGAGAGTTGGTCAGTCAGTCACACACCATCAGGATGAAATATCTCAGCCACTACTGGATGGATCGCCATGATATTTTGCACAAATAATTCATGGTTTAGGGGATCTGAGGTCTCTTTGTATTGATACCTCAGACCTCATCTAGTGTCACCAGAAGTTACTTCTCCGGTGATACATACCTACCAGAAAATTGTCGTCATCAAATCAGCAACTACCAAAGATGTTCATAACTTGCCATTAGCTTGTGCCTTGTCTCGAAGGCGTGCAAAACCTCTGAATTCAGACCTGCTGTGCTCCTACTGTATCTTTGCCAGCCATGCTGAATTAATTTCATAACTCCTTGAAATATATCTAAATTCCAAAATTAGATATGTGACACAAAGAAAATCTTTGTCTCCAATCAAAAGAAATAAACCTTTTATAGAGACATGGTTTTCATTTAACGACTGTGTTATTAGCTGATGTGCGCTGTGAAGGTCAAAGGAACTGTTCCGGGGTGACAATCTGCTTCCCATGAATAAAATAAAATACCGAAGGAAGAAAAAAAAAACAAAGAAAAAAATCAAAACTTGATGTATCAATATTGAAAACCTTTGGTGTCAAAAAGATATAAATGCTGCCTATTCAAAAGCAAAGAGAGCTTGATCTTATCCAATTATTTTGTCGGTCTGCTATTTTTAAACCAATAACAAGGCACATGCTGCCATTTTTAAAAAAATCTGTTTATTGTTGTCGTGGATTTTGAAATGAAAATGTTTATGTTTGGGCTTCATCTGCAGCAAACGCCGACTTGATGGATAACAGTTAAAAAAAAAAAAAAAAATCTCTTGAAGATTCTCCGAAGAAGGCATGGCTTTCCAATTAAAGGTAACACTTGGCGTTTTCAGACTCATTACTTCCATAAAGTTAGTGTCACAAGAGAGAGATGGAGCAGAGAGAACAAGAAAGAGATGAGATGAAGAGAGATGGGAGATGAAACGAGAACTCTTCTCCCCCTGTCACAACGTTTTCTGTCCCATCTCTAAAGTATTTTTGGTTCCCACTGGAATGACATACGCAGTGTTTCCAGAGGAGGATTTTAATTGAAAGCGCTTGTCTATAGCAACAGCAGGTATCCTTTGTGCTGCCATGAATCAGTTTGATATTTGAGGCGTGTTTTGTTTGCTTTTTGTCAGATTGTAAGCTATAATCTGCCATATGGATGTGAATCGTACAGTGAGCGCAGGTGTGTGCGTGCACAAGACAGAGGGAGGGTCATGAGGTTTCAGTTTTTAGGAGGGGATTGTTCTAACCCCTCCTGTAACCAAATATATATATTACATATATAAATATATTGCCAAATAGTGATTTAAATTATGTGTATTCATAGTTCCAGCATTGAACTATATTTTCCTTATCATAATTTGAATGATTTTTCTATATACATTCCACAATCATGGACCAAAGTGAGAGCCTTGTCCTTTTTTTTTTTTTTTTTTTTAGCTGTGATTGGTTGATGGCTGGCTGCTGTAGTTACACCCGCTACACTCACCTGTGGCAGACTGAAATGGAGACAAAGAAAGATGAAGTTGGGACTGTAAAGTTGTTTGTCAAGTTCATAGGTAATGTTAATATTATAGTAGTTTTGCCGTTAGTAGGCAATAAAATAATATGTACTTATACTCCTCTAGATCCAGAAGTGCCCGCCATTTTATGATCATATCCAGTGTATAAAAACACAAAAAATAAAGTCCTGAGCTTGGTACTGTAGATAGTTTAGGTTGTCGCTAATAACGGGAACCAGCAAATATCTTATGTAAGCCTTTTTTGTGCCTACCGTGCATTGTCGAAAGAGACAAAGACAGTGAGGTCAAGCAGTTTTCGCTCACACCTCATAACCACCATTAGTAAACAGCAGGACTTACCCGGCTGCTTTCTGGGGGACGGTTAGCCGAGGGACTGACTACTGTAGGTCAAGGTGACTTTTACACATATAAATACTTTTCTTTTTTCTTCAAATGTAGTTGTACTATTGTTTGTTCCTGTGAAGGAAATTGCTATTTGCAACAGTTTTAGTGTCATTTGTGTTTTTGTCTTTCTGAGGTGTTGAAGCAAACTAGGTTTAAAAAGCTACAGGTGCCACATATTTGGAAGAGAGTTCATTTAAAGTGAGACTCCTCAGTCAATCACAGGGATGTGCTCCTCGAGTCTAGAGGGTAAAGATAGCGCTAACAGAAAATTATACAAAACAACAAACTGCGACTTTGAAAATTGCTGCCAATTAAGATCAAGTAAAAAAAAGTAACAATACGTTTACTTTCAAGGAAGTAAAATGGTGTTTAAAAATGCTTTGATTTTCCCTTCAAGATACCAGTGGGGCTGTTTCACCACTGTCCACAACTTGGAAGTTTAGAAGTCTGAATTATTTTCATTCAAAGTTACGTATGGGGACAAGTGTATATATGTGTTTATGCTGTGTGTATACAGCATTTACAGATAAGTTAGTTGTGGCAATGCCATGTCCATTTTTATGAATTTTCTCCTGCATCCTTCTCAGTGAAATTCTTGATGAATAAATAAATAAATAAATCATTTTAGAAAGAGTCACGCTAATTCAGCCATTCAACTAATTTAAGTGAACTCAAATAATTTTTTAAATATATTTTAGGCATAGATCAGGTCATGAGCGTCAACACTTCAGCTTTTGAAGATAACAGACTTTTTTTTAAGAAGCATTTTTTTCTAAGAAAATGAATGACTGGTTTATGAATAAACTGTGAACATTCATCTTATTTAGCAAGTCAAAATTATTCTAATGAATCACGGTGATTAACTCATCTACATGCAGTAATCTACCAAAAAGGTTGCAGTTAAATTAATCAAAACATCATCTTCATCACATTTAAATACTGTTGCATTAATGTTTTTTTTTTTTTTTTTTTTTCCCCCCAGAATTATCAAATGGAGACAAACAATGTGGTTTGTCTCTTGGTTTGTTTTTGTTTTTTTGATTTTTAATTGAAGCAGCATGCACAGACTCACTGTCATTGTAAAGGGTTTTAGCTGGAATAGTGTTTATCTGTAGATCCCATAGCGCCTAAGAGCACCCACACACAGCTCACCAAAGAGTCAGCAGGGAGGACTGGCTGGGTCGTGGTGACTTTTACAAATATGAATTGGGCTTTTTTAAAATTTATTTATTTATTTTTGTACCTGTATTGTTTGTTCTTACAAAGGAAATACGCATTTACAAAAGTTTCAGTGCTGTTTTTTTTTTTTTTTTTTTTCCTGAAGTGTCATTTGAGTGCGGGTTCATGCAGCAACATTATACATTTATAGTGTCTAGAGGATTATCTTGAATGTTTTTTGGTTGATTCGGACTAGTATTACTTTAATCTCATAAATGTTGTGAGACTGGTACACGCTTGTCTTTGCATTTATTGCAACAGTCAATTGATAAGTCTGTAATACAGTACAGACACATTAAAGTCTAAAGAATCCCATGATAATATTCCTATTTTGTACTGTCCTGTTGCCTACCTTTTAGGATTACATCATGTTTCTCATACTATATCACACCCTTAGAGTCCATTAAAGATACAGCAATAGACAGACAGACAGACAGACAACCCGAAATTAAAATCAAACCGTACAGTTCATCATTAGGCCCAATTGGCTTCCTGCTATGCCACAGACATCTGACAGTCTTTGAGGCTACATTTAATCTGGAGAGTAGCTCACTCATTAAAGGTAAAAATGTGGTCTTTTCTGGTTCATTAGCTCTTTGAAATCTGCAGTAGAAGAAGATAAGACAAAGAAAGGCTTTGAAATTCAAAATCCTCCCTCCTGTCACATCATTTCCTGAAATTCTTGTATATATATATATATATATATATATATATATATATATATATATATATATTTTTTTTTTTTTTTTTTGTTTGTTTGTTTTTTTTTTTGTTTTTTTTTGTTTTGTTTTGTTTTTTTTGTTTATTTCTGGTGATGTCTGTAGACTTTATTTTTTCAGCATTTAAAATGTGCAGAGATGTTAGGGCGATTTATTCTATAGCTATGATGTTAGCTATTTACCCTCTCTGCATGGCACCTACAGTGTGGTTAGAATTGTTCACATAAAACATGAACAGTCATGACTCAAATAATTAATGACTGTAGCTACCCAAACCTTTTTACCTTGTATCACAGGGAAGTTCACCTGCAGGTGTGAAGGCAGAGTAATGTGCCCCAGAAAGTGGAGATACTGTTTCTTGAGTTAATGACCACTCAGTAGCAGATAACAGAAGTATAAAATGATGCTGAAGGGCCAAAGTCTTCTACACCAGGCCCTGACTGCATGTGTTATGTGTATGTGCAAAGCCATCTAATGTTTTGATTGAGCAGCTCTCTGCAGCGATGAGATCTATTGTCATATTAAGTTTCGAGCCATACAATCACAGATGATTTCTGCAAGAGAAAGGAAAGAAATGGCAAGAAACTGCATGTTATGGCGGGTTACAATAAAGACTACAATTGGTGTCAGAGCATGCAGCTTAACAAACATTTTAGAACAGACTGTTTCAAGCGGCAAAATATACAAAGGTCTACAACACACATAGATACCCACATGGACCTGAGGGTGGCAGTAGGCGTGACCATCTGAAAGGGCTCCGGTTGTTAATGAATATGGTTCTGCTCTGTGCATACAGTCCCGTGTAGCTCGCATTTATCAGCCAGAGATTCACAGCTGTTGTTTGCATGAAGCAAAAAAAAAAAAAAAAAAAAACTGAAACAATGTAGAGAGAAAGAAGACAAATTAGCCCATAAAACTCACAGAAGGAGAAAATAAAACAGAGTGGAAACAAATGTAATGCTACTTTGTCAAAGAGAGTGCACAGTTGTCCTCAGGAGTAATACTGAATCACGATGAAGCCAATAGGGTTTTATCTTCAGAACAGATCAGTATTGTGGTATAGAGATTGTTATATATTTACAAGTATTTATTATTTTTACTGCCTCTCTTATATGTCATTTTCCACAGTAGTGCAGTACACTGTGTTGGTTCTGCTGATTCCCAGCGAAGTGATGCCAGTCTGCAGGTATTGTTTGCCTATAGTCCGCCATCATGTTGTAAAATGTACATCAAATGTCTTTAATGTGATGGCATATTTTAGCCCGTTAGCTCAGTGCCTGCACATTGCCTGAGAAATGCTGAGATACAATTTGTCCATGAGAGAAGTTGGATTAAGCATCATTAGCTATACCTAATGGTTTTGCCAATATCTGTGAGCCCATGTTAGAGTCTTAAAATAATTGAAATTTTAATACTTTTAGAATGAACTTTTTACATCTTTTACATCTACAGATGCAGTTTCATTATTTATTTCATCTTATTCTCAATGTTTACATTAATTGGCGCCCTTAATTGGTGAACACCACAGATGGTGAACTCCCCACAAAGATCACTGACAAGGTATTGATTACAGTCATTTTATGCTCTGCCGGGTGTCTAATACGCTGCATAAACGCTTTCACTGGTGACTTAATAGATCATTTATATATCAAATGTTTCTTTTTGTTTTGTTTTTCATGCCGACTTTCAATACTGTACACTGACATGTGTTACGTCCAAATAAAAGCTGAAATTTTAATAAAACAAGAGGCTGTACACGAGCCTTAGTAGGGAGACAGTAGTGAGAAGAGATGCTGAGGAAATCTGGATGGACTATCTCAATAATATACTTCCATCTGTCAGTAAGATCCCCTTTGAGCATCTTTCGTTTTGTTTTCCTCCCTTCAGAAAAAAAAAGATCCACTTGCTGGTGATCATTCTTTAAAAGTGAGAAATTGTCTTTTACTGGCTTGACAACTGCCTCAGCTGAACGGCTCATCACAATACACACAAAGCGAGTCTTTCATATTTTAGAACCGTCTACATTTTGTCAGTCACCTGACACCAGGAAGCAATACCAAGGATGTAATTGAAGTTTTCGGAAGTGATCTAATCCTCACACACACACTTACAAACTTTATTGTCACATTCATGCTTTTGTATCAGAGTTTTTTTAGACAGGATGACTCAGTCTGACAACATCGTACGAGAGCAGGAGACTTTAGTTTCCCTTTGGCAGTTGCTTGATCTAAGTGGCTGTAAGAAAGTCACAGTGAAAAATGGAGCCACTGAAAAAGCACAAGCGGGCTCATTAAATCTCCCTTTTTAGCTATATTAAGGTCAACAAACAAATGAAAAGTTTTCAAGCCTTTAACAATCTGGTTCAGGCAGGCGGAGATGAAAAAAGTCAGCCATCAATAAACTGCAAGGTAACAGAGTCACTTCCTTTACTTCTATGCGGAGTGATGGATGATAATGTGTTCTCTGAAAGTGAACTTTGAACAGTGTTTGCTGGGAACATTAATGAAAGGTCTGGTAAATAATTCTATAACATACATGTCCAGGATTTCAGTTTGATGGATGATGATCATAAGAATAGTATTCAAATACCAAAAGTCACCTCCTATATATAATACTGGTGCACAGTCAATCTACTTTATTTGGACCTGACCTATATTCGCTAAACTGAAACTGGAGTGAGAGATTTTTTTTAAGCAGAGGCTTTGAAGTGTTTGCTGATGACGTAAGGGTAGGATTAAACCACCCGTTATATCATGAATTGTGTATGTGTTTTATTGACTGTTTTGCCGAATTGTCTGTCGTTAAAGGTGGGGTAGGAGCATTTTTTACCATATTGCTTGAAAACCTCTTTACAACCCCGATGCAGCCAGTAAAATAGAAAGTTTGTCACAAAAAAACACGACATGTTTTAGTCCAGTCTAGAGGGCGAAATCATGGGAAAACGCCGTCCAATCACGTTGATGAGGCTGCACATTATGATTGGATGCTGACACGTCCGTCAAACTTCAGTCCGCTTCTCTCTCCCCCCTCTGCACGTTCACCCATTTGTGAACGAATAGAGACCCTTCTATTACTTTGAAGGCGTGGTTTTGAGGGAAAAAGGCATGGGGGTGTATTTTCAAAATATAGCTTGCTGGAACCGTTTTCTCAAGATCTCCTACCCCACCATTAAGGATGGATGTCCACCAACTTTTTCAACTTTCTTTACTAGTTAAAAACTGCTCCAGGTAGTGGATCTTGAGCTGATGGTGGATGACAGGATAATATTACCTGTAGGTTTAATCGGTTGTTTCCGATTAAAGTTTAAAAATACTCTCGCTTTCTCGTTTCGACAAGAATTATTATTTCTGAATGACTTACTTCACCCTGTTATGGATGCCAGGAGAGGTCATCGCTCATTGACCCAAACCCCCACTATTTACAGATTTCCATGCACCGCATGGCTTACCACAGGGCAATCTGTCTTACTATCTTGTGTGCACTGTTAGCTGGCCAGTCAGTGTTTGATCTTGCTGGCAGACACACTGGGGAGTTAGACCTAAAAGAGAGATGAAAGAGAAGAGAGGAGAGACTGTAGAAACCCCAGTGAGGTGATGTGGCCTTTTCAGGACGGCAAACTTTGAAGATCTCTCTGGAGAGATTGGTGGTGACACGTGAGTTGATCTCATCTCACGGGTCAAATTCTGTCTAACTTCACTGCATTGTTTCATTAATAGTTGACGTTAAGACCCAAAAAATGCCAGATCAGCTGTTTTGTTTCACTTGCTTCAGTGCATCTTTAAGGTTAAACGGTTACTCACTATAGAGTCAACTGTGACGTGATTGACTACCCCTCTTTGGGTGACATTTTGCTTTATTTGAGTGACTTTTGAGCAAATCTGACTACTGAACTATTTGCACGCTCTGTTGATTTCACATTCATTGTATGTGTACAGAATGTGCCTGTGTTTGTATGACAGCTGAGCATGATTGATCTCAAAACTTGAACTCTTTTGAGTTTTTTCTCTTCATGTCAAAAGCTTCTGAACAAACATGAATTTCCCAGTCAAGATAAATATTTTTAACTTGCAGTGATTGTCGCAGGACCATCTGGACTTTTGACCAAAATGGGCTGAACCCAAAAACCTTGAAAAACTTAACTGTGTATCGACTGTGTCCATGCATTTTTGTTTCTTGCATTTAATGGCTACACGTTGCTTAGAGATGTGAAAATTGGAGAAGAAACTAAGTACTTGGATTTGATGCATCTGATCTGCACATGAATGAACAAGACAAATGTCTCAAACCAAAATGAGCATCGTATCAGAAACCACCATTTAACTACCATTATTATTAAGCCCACATGATGGAAAATTGCCATTGTTTAATGGCAAATCTTCTAACAGTGGAAATTGGATAATTCACCAAAAGTGACAGCATAAACTTTCATGACTACTTTGTTGCAAAACCATTGGATCGACTCAATGTGTATCAGATGCAGAGACGCTGGAAATCAGGCACAGTCGGAGGTGCTGCAGCAATCTGAGAACATTTTACACTTCAGCAGACAGCAAACTACCGTACACACTGTATGTCAAAGCAGCCACAGCAACCATACAGCCAATAATGAGGAACTTATGCATGGGAACTGCAAGGATGAGATAAAGTAGAGACACAGAGCCTAGACGACCCGCAACCAGTTCATTATAGTTTGGAATAATGCAGTGCGGGTGAGGATACAGACGTTTCATAGGTGAGATGAAGAGTAACAAAAGGTTTAATGCAAAAGTCTGCCTCTGCTCGGTTCACTGAGGATACAAAATTACAAAACTGCCATCCTCTTTAGAAACAAACCAATCCAAGGTGGAGAAATACAGCCTTGAATGCCCAGGCCAGGCGACGCCCAAGGTGTTTTCACCGTTTGTTGCCAGAGCAAAATAAGAACAATAATAAATGAGCTATGTCTGGATAGGCTTTTCACATTTTATGAGTTTGAACAGTTGCAATTTGTTAGGGTTCAGACTACAAAGAGTTTGGTCTGTTACAATAATTTTGTAGCATAAACGTCAGTGTCGACTTTTGTCCTCCGTATGTGGACTTGCGCACTCTCTCTTTACGTCACTTGAAATGAATAGCACGTAAAAAATATTTCACCAGATGGGACTGTCCAAAAATTATGCTAGAGGGGTACTTATAGTGTCCAAGTTTGAAACGTAGGGCCCCTGATCAAGCTGCCATATTTAATGAGGAGTGAGAATGGATAGGTCTGTTTCCACTGTATCTCTCCATTGGCTTTATACGTTAGCGCACCACTGTTCTCCCTGAAGAAGAACTCGCTCTGATGTTTCACTATGCTGCGTGCGAGACATGCCGAGAATAATGAAGATGAGAGGGCCAAAGTCTGGTCATTAAAAAAGACTAAAATGTCATTAGACTTGGACTGGTTTCTACCATACAGTAATCCTGTGGTTGTAATTACGCAAATCGAGACCAGATTAATAGTGTGGGAAAGATAATGAGATAAAATGAAGGATGGTGAAGAGTGTGGAAGATTGGTACAGTACAATATGCAGCGCGGGGGGGGAGAGGAGGAAACGAAAGGGTGAGCTGAGGATGGAGGTGCGTCTAATGGCAGCTGGGGAAAGACGAGGAGGGAGAGGGAGAGAGGACAGATACGGAGGGGGAGATGAGGAACAATATGTAGAGATCAGTTATAGGGAAAGTGGAAATGACAGGTAGAAAGAGAAGGACAAAAAGAGTCCACCGAAGGACATTAGAAAAGGAAAAGGGGAAGGTAAGCAGCAGTAAGCCATCCATCATTCCTGCTGTGGATTTCTCGGGGGAGCCACATCTTATTATTTTCAGTGTATGTTATGTATCATGTGTAATACAGACTTCATTATATGCTTCCTCTACCGTGTGTCAGTATGTTGTGTGTTACTATTTCAGGTGACAATAACATCCCTACACAGATGGCGCTGATGGCAAATCGCTTTACATTTATTGTGTTTGGTGATAAAAACTGATTAAGACTTTTTTTTTTTTTTTTTTTTTACTCCAGCAGCAACTGCAGATTTAATTCTCCGGCTCAGTGGAGCGCCCTGGTGGATCAACAAACCGGGATGCATGATATATACTGCATGCTTGCGATCCCGCACGTTGTACATCTGACGTGATTCACTCTCACACTTTTTCACCCTCAAATATGAGTTGTTTGATATATATTAAAAAAAAAAGCAGGAACAGTTTAATCTCCGCTGAAGTAATCTCTAACTTCTCAACCCCAGAACGAGTGCGACGCCCTCGCTAATTTTGGAGATAAAACACAAAGCGGGAGAGGATGAGAGGGATGAGTCTTGCATGGCTAATGTAATAAGATGCTATTTTGCTGAGTATCCAAAACGGGCGCAGATATAGCGAGACACTTGAGTTTAAAAGCTCCCATGCAAATGGGTTCATCCTTACTGACATTAGCGTCATCAAAAAGATCATTTTGCTCTAGGAGCTAGAACATCACTGCGCAGAAGGTAATATACAAAACGTAATTAGCAAAACATGATTACGATTCCATTTTAAGCCGGTAAGAAAGAAAAGGGACACACAATTACATAAATCTCCTTAATCTCTTTCACACGAGGTAGAAATGATTCAAAGTAATTACAGTCCATATCATGAGAAAGAAAAATTCCTTAAGATGAGTTAGTTAGGATCCAGGAGTCATTATACCATATCACAGCTCACATAAAAATGGAATAAAGACATTAAATATGAATGCACGTACATAATTGCATTGCAAAACCCCGGGGATCACAGCCATAGGTTAAAACTATAATACCATATAATCAACTGTAGCGTACATTTAAGTGGATTTCCTCAGGTGTTGATTTGCCCTCTGTGGGTTCTGATTCACATTTGGCTTGTTAATTCTGGACACCCATCCATAGCTGTAATTAAATGGCGCACTTAAAAAAAAACCAAATGAAATACCGCTTAGTCTCGCTGTTTATAAATCGGGATGATTAGAGCAAAAGCAGCAGGTAATAAAGGATTATGATAGCCTAGGCTTTGTTTGTTCTTTTGAGGAAGTTTCTTTGAAAAGTACAAGTTTAGATACACTACACTCATACAAGACTACAACTTACAGTTTCGCTAAATAAAGGCCGTCACATCGCATCATCGAAAGCGCGGCAAAAAACGCCGCTAATGACGATGAAAAATTGGACTCCTTTTGAACAGTGCAGAGAACATTCACTGTGATCACGTACTCAAACTTCACATGTGAAAGTTTTCTCAGAGGAGCTACTCTATTCCGCATCATGAGTCTATTTAATTAGGACCGTGGAGGTTTCTCATCAGCGTGAGAATCAAAGGTTTCATCTCAGACCTGGGGGCCAGATGTGTAACATGAAATACATTTATGCACAAAAGGCAACCCATATATTATCCAGTCGTGTTTACCAAAAAATAATAGTAATAGATCCATTTCTTAACTAAAAATACTAACATAACACAAGATGTAAAAATGCTTGAAAATACTTTAAATGTACTACAAGAGATATTTCGGTTGCAAGACTATCAGTGATAACCGTGACTGTGATAACATTGCGTATATCTGTATAATTGTAGTGCCTGCTACCAGGCAGCCGGTTCAGCCACGTTTCCTTCGAAATCAAAAAATCTGGCTGTGCAAACACACACAACCCAGAAAATATGAAATAAAAATCAACATTATTATTCTTGTTAGAAAGTTTATAGTTACACATTACAAAAACAACAACATATATATATATATATATATATATATATATATATATATATATATATATATATATATATAACACAGTGTATAAATTAGAAAGTCACTGAGCTAATCCACCACTAGGTTAATTAGTGTTTGGGTATGAATATATGCATGTGTGTGCATGGAGCCATGCATATGCTTATATGCAGTAAGTGCCTGTTCCTCAGGTGACTGGTTTCATTTCACCCCCGTGGGAATTAACTTGACTGATTAGCTACAGAGAATTAATCAAAGTAACAAGCCGGGGAAATCCTGCAGAGCAGACGGACACATCCTTCATCTGGAGGACGCACTTCAACAAGGTCCACGGAGACGTGAAGCTGCCAGAGTCCCAGAAAGATCATCCACATTTACCATATGTGTACGTGTGCGGTACATATCATAGCTGATACGGAGGAATGCGCAAGTGTGAGAGCAGGTAAAGTGTTCACTAGCAACATTTTAACATGGTAAAGGGTAGTATTAGCAGTGTATAGGGGGTCATGCTATATGGAAATATTGCTGAATACTAGAGCATGTGACTGGAAATGATGCTGGATTTTAGTGTTTCGGACTTTGGTAGCAGTTGTATCGATAGACGTTGTTGATGATTTCCGCTTGCTTTAATTCAATGTGGCAGTCACTTCTTATCCAGCCGAATAGCGGTTTAGATGTGTGCAAATGTGTCACTAACCAAACACTTCACTGTATTTATGTTTTGTCTTCTGCACGGCCAAATGCGGTGCAGCTGACAAGTCTACACAATACACACGGAGCAGATGCTGATAAATGTGCAGTTTAAAACATTGCGCTCAGCATGTGATATGCTCCAGAGAAGGCTAACAAGCAGGTCGATAGAGAAATAATGCTTTTTTTGATCAACTGATCAACCATCCATCTTACTCCCTCGCCCCTCCTTTTATCGTGGCTTCAGTTGCTTTCGACTGAGGCGGCAGCGCTTTGAACAGCAAGAGTGAATTATCACAGCTGCAATATTTTTCCACTTGCCGCCTGATTTCTGGTGAGTTCTGTGCTCCTCCCCCACTCACTCATTACAACCCCAATCGATCCCCAGTATACGCTGGTCTGGTCACGTGACCACACCCAGGATAGGTAACACAGGCACACACACACACACACACACACACTGTGTTGTTGTATAACAAATCCATTGATTATACATAAGGATTGTGACCATATTTAACAGGTAGCTCCTTCTGATCAACAACAAGAACATGGCAGAAGCTGCAGGGTCTCTGATTCTGTTCTGTCACCTCACTGCAGAGTATCCTCTACATGCTGGATGTGCAAGCTATGAAGGACATACGGCTAGAAAAAACAATGGAAACATAGTGTAACGTCAAAGTTATGTCTTCTAATCACAAAATAAGACAATAGAAAACACAGATGACACAGCATACAGTCAAGGAAGCTCAAGGCTAACCTGTTCAGTATTAAAACCCGAAGCTGTGATGATTGTGACAACTGACATGGTGTCTTTATATAGAAGGAAACTTTAATAACCATATAATGACATCAATAATGGCTCTGTTCTAATCTGGTGTGTCGATAAGTCAGCAGGTACTGAAGTTTATTTTCTGAAAGTTGAAGAGTTAAGAAAAGGCTTACTTGTTATATATTCAGAGATAGTACACAGTAAATGTTGTGCTATAGAATTTGTTGGTTGCAAGCAGGAAAAAAAAACAGGAAATTTAGTGAAGAAGAAAACCGGTAGCAAGAAAGTGTGGATATTAATGCAGTATTTATTTTTATTTATTTTATTTTTTGCAAATAAATGTCTCTGAAAAATGTTTGAGAGCTATATTTTTCTAATTTTTTTTTTATTCTAACAAACAACAAAGGTGGCTGAAAGTTTCCACTTTCCAGTCCACTTGCCAAACTTAATAATATAATTTACGGTTTTACATCCTGTTCAACATCCTGTCAAACTGTAAAGTCTGAAAGACCGGACCAAACCAGGAGGCCGTGAAAGGGCCCCAAAGCTTTAAGCCGCCATTATCATTACACTGTGCTGGAAGTGAAACCTAAGGTTTGGCTCAATCCTTGTCTGGCAAACACTGTAAACTGGCCTAAAAAATGTCAATCCTGTCCAGGAAATTTTGGATGTTGGCTAGTATGTGACATTCATCAATTGTCCACTATGTCTCCTTATTGGTAAAAACTGTAAAATCTGTCGCTCTATTTCATATTCTCTGTGTCGCTCTTGTATATCAGACGTAATGTTGTTTTTTGATGAAACCCACAAAGCCACAAATAAACGTTTAGGGGTTAATCTGTTTCTGTTATTTTTCTTGTCTTCTATTGCTCCATTCATGACAACATGACCTCAAAAGAATGAAAGGTATTACCCCCATTACTCTCCTACACATGACACTTATTGTTGATGGTCCTATATTGCATTTGTCACCAGATTAAGTGGTGTGGCAGCTCTGGCCGATATTGTCCAACTTTTATCTCTCCGTCTACCCTTGAGGTCTTGATCTCAGACATTCCTTCCAACACACATGGTTAGTTTTCAGCTCAATAACTACACTAACAACTCTCTCTGTCCCTGCACAGTGCCTCAGTTTGTTTTATTTGCCTTTTACCTATTGATTGCGTTTCGCTTCTGCTAACGTCTGGGGAATGACGGATATGATGTCTGTTTGTCCCAATGAACAAAACTTAAATAAAGGGTGGTCTGCTGTTACTCTCAGTTAAGTTACTTTGGATAATTGAGTAGGATTCTAATAAATGTGTATAATGCATTTTTGTTTCAGTTGTGTATTGTCCTCGGTTATTGTATCTCCTGGTAATTCGCCTGCAAACCAATATTTCCAGTAGTCATGTCCCTCTGTGCTGTTTCATCTTTTAAATGAGCAGTTTAATAGTGCAATTCTCATAATTTGAGTCAGAAAATTTGGTGCTTGCCGCATAAAAATAATTCTCAGTCTTATAATGTGCCCTCAGAATCATCATTTATTGTAATCAGAGGAGCTCCAGGTTAAAATTTTCCAATTATGAAGAGTCTTCCATCTTGGTAGATTGTTAAAATAGACATGGAGAAAACTTTGATGAATGCATTTCAACCAAAAAACCATCCTTGAAAATGCAACCACTGCAAATGCATTTTAGTGCGATGGAAATGAAGAATTGATCTCAAAAACTGGATGGTTTCCGCACACTGAGGAACACATAATGCATTTAAATTCTGTTGTGCTATTTTCCCATTTGGACCTACAGACATGCAGTCAGTATTTTAAATTTAGAGATACGTTACATGAATATGAATGTGAATATGCTCTACAGAAGCAACTTCCAATAAGAAAGTTGATATTTGAAACCCAGAGCATGGTGGGGAAATGTAAATAAGACACGTTTATCCTCCTGTCCTACATCTGAAAGAGCTGTTGAGTTATACTAAGACGCTTTCAGGTGTGAATATGTGCAAATGTGGAAATGTGAGGTCAGGTAATTCCCCAACATTTGGTGTGAGGACTGGATTCGAGGTTTACATCTGAACCAAGGTTTGTCCAGTAGCATGGCAGTAAAAGCTGAGGAAGCACAATGTCAATTAAAACTTAATTAAACCAAAATCAAATCAAAATCAAAAGTTTGTGCATGTGTAAATAGTTGTCATTTTGCCATGATCGTGATGTTATAGGGTAATGGTATGGCCCCATATAGCCTACAAGGATCAGTGTTGGAGCTGCAATGGACCAGGTGAGAATCCAAGGATTATCAGCACTTGTGTTTTCCTCAACAAGACTCTGATGCCAGTGATGATTGATTGTATAGCATAACATGATAATAATAAAATAATAAAAGCCCCATAATCTTCTCATTTTCAGTAACAGACATCTAGCAAAGCTGTTCCACTGTAAACCTTCTGCTCACCACGATCATCACTGTCAAATCACAAAGAGAATAAAAGAACATGAGCGTACAGTACAACAGCACTTTAATGAGTACACTGCAATAGTCTTCTATTCAGTAGGAAGACAAAGAAAACTTTTCCATCAGCACTAGATCACAAAGTAAATACGAGGATGTCAGCACAATTGCTACAGCCTGATAATGCACAACACATCCATCTGTTGTTGTAGTGGCGTGAGCAACAGCTAAAACTCCAACGCTGAACCATAAATCAAATCCCACTTAGACAAATTTGCTGTATATTTAGTAGCAATCTGTCCATTAAATCTTTGCAATGCGTTGTTATGGGCCGAGGAGTTGGTGAAGGACACGAAATTCCTAATAATTCATTAAATCATTAGAACTCATCTTCTGTTTTTTTTTTATGTTTACAGAATTCCCTGGCCATCTAACCAGTAGGTGTTGAGATGCCTCATCCAGACCGATGCACCGGATGGAAAAATTGACCGATGAACCTATTTCGCAATCCCTCATCAAGACCTCACCACTACCAGGATTATTCTGCAAAATCCAGATGATACGCAATGTCGACATTTTTAACATCTGATGTTATGTTTCTACAATATTTGCACATGGCAGTGACGGTATGGTCAAGGTTAGTGAAAGAATTGCATTTGGATTTCATTTACAACTTGTACCGCTACAGAGTAATGTTTTGGCTTGTCTCATGCGCACATAGGGGTGATGTGAAACACAATCTTACCAATGTTCTAGCACTTTTTCACTGATTCATAGCTACTTAATACTTAATGGTAATTGTAAACAGCGACATGCCAACAGGAGCAGGGAAAAAGAGGATACCTTTATCTTCTCCGTGATCATGCTACACACCCGTCCAACATCCCAACCTTCACATGTTTACTTTCCATCTCACAGCATAAACAGCATTGGACTTAAATCGTGGGGTATGGAATTTTCCAACATAAATGTAATCTTTGGTTGTAGTGGGCTTTGGGCAAACTCCCTATCCATTTTCTTTTGAAATGTTGCTGTAGCAAAATATTGATAGATAAAAGATAAATAAAGCTGTTCAAATTCTTTCTCTTCATAATATTGGAAGTTCAGGCTATATTGCTGAAGTTCCATCACTGCGGGCCTCCCAGCAGGGCTCCTTTTGTCTAGGTTTATTTATTTTTATTTATTTATTTTTTTTAAATCCATCTAGCTCATTATACTTGAAATCTCCAGTCAGTTTCCCCTTCAATTGTGCCTCTTTTCTTCTTTTTCTCTACCTACGCTCACGTATTTCTCTCTTCTCGTCTTTTTATCTGTCCATCGACATCGGCACAGGCCAACGAAGGGAAATGTTCTGTTTCTTCCTTTATTCATTTTTCTCTCCACCCTTCCTTCCTGCTGTTATTCCCCCTTTTCCTTGTGGCCCTGGCATCAATAATTCACAGTCCCCCTGCAGAGACTACTGCCTGGTGGACTGATTAAACATGAGAGAGAGAGAGAGAGACAGAAAGAGATTGCAGAGGTATGAGGGAGATGCAAGGGAGTGGGAATAATGACAAGAAAGATGAATCAATGTTTGTAACTTTGAAACACACTAAATGTAGTCTAGAGGTATGAACCTAGTAGAAATTAATATAATGTTGTAGGATATCTAAATGATATCCAAACTATTTGAGAGTGTGTGTTCCTGTACTTGTATCTTTGTAAGAACCAGTGTTACCTTTAGAGTAAGCATTTTCGTGCGGTCTGGACAGTCTTTAAGGTGCTTTTCTATCATGCAGTCTTGGGTTTAGGGATAGCTTAGGCTAATGGATCAGAGGTGAAGGCTACTCTTAATGTAAATATCTTAGTGGGTACAAATACAGTCTATGTGTGTGGGAGAGGGTGGGGTTGGGGTGGGGACCTCCAATATGTGCTCAATCCAGCCACCCAGAAAGCCCAATATTATCCCCATCACCAAGTGGGCGTGGGCAACATAACTCAACCATCTCTGATATACACAGCCCCACTAATGTACCGTCGTTAGGTGAAGGAAGCATCACATTAATATTGCCTCCTCTCTTTAAATCTGCCACTTCCTCTCCTTCTCATTCCCCAAGCAGTCACCCATGAAGGAGCTTGTATCTTGAATCTTGCAGTGCTCTCCCTCTGCAGTAGTTCTGTTCTCTACTTGCTGAAATTGTGGTAACTTTTCATTGGAAAAGTCTCTGTCAATACACTTAAAATACTTGGAAGGTGATTGAACAAATTTAAATTCAACCCTATCAGATCAGTGAACCATGTAATGTAATCAAACTCTCACCAAAGTCAGTTTGGAAGAGGGAAAACATCTCTTCCGTCGAGAAAAGCCCATAGCTCAGGCTGTAGTTGTCAAATGATCCTCATAGGAGGTCCTCATAGGACGGTGATTGGTCCAACTCACCGTGGCTCAGACAGACAGAAGTCCAGCTGCCTCGCAAGGTTACCGCTTTTTGGCTGGCGTTAACAAATTCAGCATCACTACTAAGAATCACTTTAACTTTAAGAGAACTTTAAGTAACTCAGAGTGGCATTGTTGCTAAATCCCAAAATATGTCGCACACATGGCTTCGGGATTCCATGACTCATCAAAATAAAGGACACTGAATTGCTCATTTGAATAATCTAATATAATATAAAAACTAATAATAATAATATAAAACTTCAATATTATTCCTCTATGTATAATAGAAATGGTTTGTTGCCCCCAACCTCTTAAAAACCCATAGAATCAGAACATTTTTTTTTGTACTGTTCATGGCCTGCTACAGTATCAGAACCGTGTTGTTCCCACACTGCTAACACACATAAACCACAAGACGCAAAGTGCCAAGAAAACCATACTGTCATAAGCGTGGCGTGCATGCTATACGTACATGGCAGACTGCCATATTGATCTTAATGGAAGATGAACTTAGTGTGTTGGAGCCTGGCGGGGGCTATTAAATTTGGTTCTAGTTCGGGATGATTTAATGAGGGTTTAAAAACATACCACCTGCTTGGGAGGCTTTGGGGCGAGGCAGAGGGATTAATATTTAGCTGTGGCGCCTTGAAAGCTGTGGCAGATGATGGAAAGTTGTGTTTTCATGAAGTCTTCCCTCTGCTTCTCAAATCTGTAACCGTGACCATTAATAATCCAGACACATACAGACACACACACCAATATACTTTCAAATTACGTGATAAGGCTTATGCGCGCAGTGTAAAACAATGACGTGATAAGGCATTCGGCTTACTTACTTACTATCACTCACACATACAGTTGAGCAATTTACACGAATCTATTGTCACACTAGCTTATACTGTCGAGCCCACTTTTACATGACTGCAAGACGTCATTGCCCCTTAATGACTCCTGCCAATGCCTTAGGCTGCAGATTTATTAGTGTCATATTATGAGGAAATGGAAAGAATTCACCCAAGGCGGCTGAACAGTTCAATTTATTTATGGACCTATGAGAGTAGTAATATACTGTATCTGACAAAGAGGAAGGGAATATTAACAGGTGCTCGAGGCAGGTGTAGCGTGTGTTTCCCCTTCATGTGCTTACTTGTAAGTCTGTGCGCATCTCCATTTTGATGCGTGTTTGGGGGGTGAATATGACAGACGGTTACAGAGGGAAAGTACATGCACAGTACATGCACATTTCGGATCAGATGTTCCAAACATTACTGGCTTGTGACCCATTAAAATGAAGTAATGTCTACTTGTGATCCCGTGCCACAACTGGCATATTCACTGAGTCACTAAGTCACTTTGTTGTTGTTGTTGTTTTTTTTTTTATTGCTCTAACCTTGAATTTGATTTGAATAAGTGTATGAAACTGTATTCAGTATTTCAGAACAAAAACAAAAATGAGTTTTTCACTATCCCTGTATTTGTGGCCACCTGTCACCCTCATGCAAGTCTAAGTTTGAACCACTCAGGGGTTATGACCTGACCCAAACCACACATCACACAGTTCTGACAGTTATAAATATACCTACAACGTCAAGCCATTCACAGAGCAATAAGTTTAAGTTTCCTCGCACGTGTTTGTCAATGTTTGCATCTGTGCATATAAAGTAAGCTGTCAGTGTATGTGTCTAATTATGTGTATTGCATTTTGTCCTAAATCATTACTGAATATCTCCTGCAGACAACTACGGCTTTCACGTAGTATTGTTCTGATCCATTCCTCATCAATGAGTTCAGCACTGTGTGCCATGTTGCAGTACACCGGGGTCTGATTGATAGCTGTTTAAAATGTAAGGTAGGGGGATAGAGAACATAGAATCAGATATATTTCCCCTTTTGTTGCAAAGGCATCACAGAATCAGCGGGTGGGGAAAGGTGGTTACATCTGACTGAAAACATGTCTAAACATGTACGGCTACAAGCTGCCAAATCCCAGATGAGTTTGAATAGAGCACTTCTGAATGCTCTTTGCTGATGACAAATATGCCATAAACAATAAATAGGAAGAAGGTCTACTTTAAAATAACAGATATAAGGCGCAGACTTATGCTTCAGAGCTATCTACTGAAGTTAGCATGCTTAAACATTAGCCCCGCTCATATTTTCTTGAACACCACTTGTGCCTTGAGAAATGATAGTGTTTCTTGGTGCAGACATCCTCTGGTATTGTAATCTTCATCTGTGGGCATTTACTGCAATTAAATGACTAGTTAAAATCAGTTTCCTTGGGTTCATATCGCTGTAATGTCAGTAAGTGGGTTCAAGTGGCTTGAACTGTTCCTGTAGTGTTAATGTAACCAATTGGCATTACTGTTGTGACAGTTTGGAAAGTTGGCAATATACTTCTGAGGACAATGCAATATATGCCTATATCTGTAAACACGCTTGAGGAGTGTCACAGCATCAGTGGTGGCAGGAGGTGGCACGCTGTCTCCTATGGTTGTTTGTTGAGGGGTCCCTTTGACAGAAAGCAACATTATTGCTGGTCTAGACACTACGCAAACTCTGGCATTATAGTTGGGCATCATGCTTTTGTTCTGACAGCCCATTATTTCAAAACCCAAATAGTTTGAAAAATGCCCCATTGGACTGAAAATACACATTGTCCCTGCATGCAGTTGTTAGTTCAGTAACTGCCAGGCCCTGTTCACGGTGCTGCATCGGCAGGGGTTTTCCCTTAATGGGGAATCTTTCTGGCCTCACATCAAATAACATTTACTGCTGCAGACAAATTCCCAATGTCAGAAGAAAATCTTGACAGTTTTACCACACTTAATTCAAACCCTACCACTAACCCTAACTTATTAATGCCACCATGGACAGGACGGGCAGTCACGAAACTAACAACTGCACACAGGAACAGTGTGCATTTTTGAAATGAGGACTGTCTGGCAAATGGGCTTTCGGTACAATGGGCAATCTACCACAGTCGGACATGCCAACTGTCCAACCATCATCAACCTCTACACCTGTAAGACATCAGTGTGTCAAAAAATTCAAATAATTTTGGTTACTTGCAGAAATGATTCAGCCATACATGCTGCTGCTGCTATTTGGCAGGTGTATGGAGGTGAGAACATAAGCAGGATTTCCACTTCTTGTCTACTACAGTACAGTACAACACCATTTAGAGAATGATTGGAATCAGCCTTATTGCAGGGTCTTTGCCCCACATTCAGCTCACTTACAAATCTTTGCCTTTAGACCCAGTCAGATGACACATTACACAAACTAAGCAGACTTTCAGTCCAGCCACACACGCCACACAAAGGGCAGAGCATTAGTAGGGAAAGCTGGCGCTGGACATAAATCATGTGCTAAAATATGAACATAATTCACTCCACCACATCCAGGACTTTAGCCCGTCCTGTCCAGATCAAATACACTTGACATTTTCGAGTCACCTTGCGGTTGGTGCCACTCTGACAACTAAACTTTCAGCAGTGCATGTCACCACATTATGTTCAGCAAATGGGACATGGCTTCTCACAGAAAGTCTCTTGAACACCTCTCCTCAGCTGCATATAGATACAGTGTTTCCTTGTCATTGTTCAGTCACTCATTGTCAGTGTCATTATTGCATTTTAAAGTTACATGATGAACAAAGAATATCATTTCATTTTGATTTCATGTCACATGACAGCTAAGTCAAACCTTTCTGAGGCAGAGGAAAATAATCTTTTTTTTTTTTATCTCTGAGGGTTTGAATATTGTGTCATGTAAGTGGGATTATACGGGAGGAGGAAAAAACGTGGACACAGAAATGAGCCTTTTTTTCACAGGATGCTGACATTCCTCAACAAAAAACAGCATTCATTGTCAGATAGAGACATACAGTCTCGCTGGATGCTGACTGATGTGACAGACCTCTGGCTCAAAATAACACATTTCTCAAAGCTTTCATGCCTCGACCTGAATAATTAATGTTCTTTCAAAGTGATCCTGTTCTGATCTAAAATGTTCAAAAGTACCTATTGTGCTTTTGGTGCTTTGTAATGGCAGCGATTCTGCTTTACTGAGAGGTGTTAGCTCTTCCTCTTTCTTGTCTCTCAACTTTTTAGCTTTCCCAGTGCCCAGACCACAATGTCCATCTTAACCTTCCATGATACCATGATGACCACTGTAAGAATTTAAATCGTTCCTGAGCTTTTTGGCTTATGAGCCATTACAAAAAAAGCAACTGGGGCCCTTTAAATAGTAAATTAAATAAACTCATTTGAAACATAACAAAAAGACATTTTCTAAAATCTACCAAATTCCTTGGTCTGCCAAACAGTGGTTTAAATTAAGAAGAAGCTCCAAAAGCTAAAATTACCCAACATTTAACAGTACGGTTTGTTTAAAAAGTCCTTGAAATTGATTATAAAATAATGTTTTGACCAAGGTTTTGTTCATCAAGCCATCACTAAATTGCTCACAATCAGAAATGGCTGTTTTTTGTCACTGCCTGCCTCTTTCTGACTCACCACTGGCTCTTTCTCTTCCTTCTTCCTCACCTACTACTTGCAAATACAAGTACTTCTACTTTTGATACTTCGAAATATTTTTCTGATGATATTGTTGTACTTATACTCCAGCGAGATTAAGAATGGAACACTTAACTTATAACAGAGTGTTTCTACATTCCTGCATTAGCTCCTCCTCCTACTACTCGTACTACTACTACTAATGTACCACTTTCATTTGCTCACTCGTAATATGTATCCAGGCATAGCAAAGTCTCCCATCTTCCCTAATGAGATTATATAGTAGCCTTCTTTCTGGCTATTGTTTCATTATGATGTTGCCATTGCCAATAATTGCTCTCCACACAGAAACAAATTAAAACTTAAAAGCAGAATGCAAACTCCAACATGTCTCTATTTGATTTCTGTTGTTTATATGTTGCGATATAAGTGTGCTGGTTATAGTACCCTAAAATGTTCATGTTGGACGATGAAGGTATTCGTGAGAATATTAAGTTATCAACTGAAGCACTGAGCTTTAAGATATCATTTTTGACAGCTGATTTCCATGAGAGACAAGTCGTCCAGTTCAATCCAATCCAGTTTTCTAAGATTTTCTTTCACACAAGTGACTGTATGTTATTTCTATCCAGTGACATTATCACACTATGGGTCATATTATTGAGATTGAGCGACAGGTTTTGAAAAGGTTTCACAAACTCAGAGTGGCAAGAATTTCTCAACCCACAGAGAATCATGCGTTCCCGCATGTAAAAACATGAATATCACCACAGTTTGCCTGCCAGCACGTTGTTTCCTCTGACTATCTTGCCATCTCTTAAAATAATCTATTTTATACATCACAGGATTATTTTGAAGTATATGAAATCCATTCATATTTCAGATCTGGATGCCATGAATAATACAGGCCTATACAGACTGAAATGATGTTTGAAAAAAAAATCTGTGCTGTATAGCACAGATGCATTTTTTCTCATTTTTTCATTTCATTTTTAATTTTATTATTTTATTATAATATATATTTTAATAATAATATGGCACAGTCAAATGCACTGTGAGCTGATCCTAACATAAATTTGCCTCATGCAAAAGACAAATAACGCCAAATTAAAGCATAATTCAGATATGCTTCATGAAAAGAGTCACTACCTTGTCATGGTATTGTCTAATAAGCTGCTAAGGATTGTGCTGGTTTTAATGTGGTCGGAGGTCTTAAATTTGCAGTACAACACAAGAAATATACTGTATTAAAATAAATGAACTGGTTAATCCTTGAGACAGCAGAAATCCCCCATGAACAAACCAAATTGATGAAGAGACTCTTCTTTTGTGAGTCTCTCAGCTCATTTTTCACGCAAGATGTAGTTCACATCTAACAATGTATCACCTTGTTAAAGATGTACTCAGGTTGTTGTAGGTGATGTCCTGGTTTGTCCAGAATTGTCCTGGTTCCAAGCTGGGTGTCACTGAAATGTCCCAGTTTTTAACATTCATCACTGAATTCTCCCGATTTTAACCACAATTAAAACAGTAATTATAATATTATAGTTGTTTTTGGATCTTAGATAGACATTTTTAGATAGATAGATAGTTTTGTCCCCCACCTAAACCAGTAGAAAAAAACATAAACAATGTACTACATGTCTGAATTCAATACTGTTTTATCTGTAGGTGTATCAATCAATCAATCAGTCAATCAATCAATGTGTCATTGTCAAGGCTGATGCTTGCCTATGAGTCATGCTTCAGCTATTTCTGACAGAACCTGTCAGTTCTCTAAAATTTGGCTGTCAGACTGAAAAGAAAGTCGGCCTTTTCTAAAGAGCTTCAGGGGGTTTATACCTTCCTATTGAAAGTGCCCAGCAACCAAAATGCTGCTGTTAAAAGCTTCACTTAGTAGGTGTGCCGTATAGGCACCGAAATGATTGTCCCCACATCCTGATGAAAATGGCTGTGGTACGTGCACAAGTGAAGAAAATAGATCCTGATGTATAGAAAACTTGAAGCCAAGTAGCGTTCATCTGGGACCAACCTGTCTGTTTTGTTTGTCTGGCTCCAACTTCCAGACCTCACATAAGTGTCTACCCTTTGGCACCTACCCCCTCCTTTCCCTCTACCCTTGCTGCCCAATACTTGCTCTTTCCTTTCCTGCCTTTTGCTCCATCCCCATTTACATATTGTGTAACCATGGCTGATTTCTGTATAAAAGAGTTTCTCTCCATTTGCTCCTGGTCTGCTCACTGGCTCTCTGTGATACCCTCTGTGACCGTCAGTTCACCAGTGTGCCGGCGTGCTTCTTAATAAACACACCACCACAGCAAACATCTCAACTGGACTCGATGATTTCTTCGACAGCACGTGATATTACAGTTACAAGAAGGGTTCTACTTTGGTGGGTTGAAGATACGGTCACCCTATCATGTTGTTTGTGAAATGTCATCAGCATCTGAAATGCTGTGAATGTGTATTTACTATAGAGTCAAATAGAACCTAAAGCATGCTATTGGAAAGCCCGGTTTAAAGGGCTCATGTTGTTTGAGTAAAAACACTCTTACAATCCTGTTTTAATGATACAGTACATACAGCCATGCCAGTAGCTCACCAATGCTACACTAAAGTAGCCAAAAACTCAGGCAAGATCCATCTAGACATAAACACACCTTACAACCCAGCAATACGTAGCACATGCAGTTTTCATCAGATTTTTTGATGTAGTGTTTGTGGTGTGAAATGTGCTGAGCAAACCTAAGGTAACCTAAAAGTTTAAGACATTTAGGTCTCGATTGCATTTCATAATTTTTAACAAAAAGTTGCCCCTCTTTAATATTTCATGTTTCCTAACAATGATTTGGTCACCTGCACAAATTTTCCTCCTGCTTATTTTCCTCCAATTATTCAGTCAGTCATAAAACCTGGCACTCACAATCTGCACGACTGAATAAGGATTTATGGAAAAGGTTAATTGATGGCCTAAATGTTGAGTTGTTTTCATTGTTTGTTAGTTTAATAAAATGGCGACATAAAATCGATAGAAGCCATTTGAAAGCTGGGTATGGAAGCCTGTTTTGAATTAGATACAACTCCGCGGTTGCATGTAGCTTTTTTTTCTGAGGCATGCTGTCAATATTGGAGAAGAGTGGTGACTAAATGCATGGACAACAAGCGTGAACAAACCCAGAGACGGGTGGATCAGGATAGAGAGACAATACTGTATTGATCAGATCACAGATTCGACTTAATGAGTCTCAAAACAGCTGCTCTTGTTAAAGTGAAAGACACTGAATCCCTATAATTGTCACTCACTGAATAAAATCACATTTGAGACACCCTTTAGGGGTGGATTAAAAACTCCATAAAAAGATACATTGAACTCCACCGTGAAGCTTTTCAATTTAAGCCAGTGAAATGTGCCACTAGTCAGTCTGATGCTCTCTAGTGGGAATGGGAACCTCCTGACCCTCCTGAGAGCAGCACTGTAGTTTAAAATTAACATTTGGATCAATCTTTTTTTTTTATGACTAGCAAAGATTAACAATCTTGCTTCCATAAAGTTGGGGAATTTGCAAAAAAGACATTAAATAAATAATGGTCCAAAAACAAAATGGATGCTTTCTCCTCTCTGCTGTTAGTGTAACTCAGTCTTAGAATCCATCTGCCATCATCAGCTATGGATGATGTTTCTGGGCTTCTGATGTAGCCATCGAATATCCAGAAATGGATCATGAATATCTGGCCCAAGAATGTTTTCTGCAAACTTTATATGGAATTATTAAAATTTTTACTAAACTTTAATAAAATTTAATGATATAAAGGAAAACTGATGAAGAGATAATAGCCAATGGGTTACGAGATTGCTCTGAGAATTGTAATTACCTTCACTGTTGCTCGTAATGTGTAAAGCAGTAAAGCTATTGGTCTGGTTTTGTGGATGAACTGTGTGTTATTATGTGTGTTAAACCCTGATATCGTTTATTTTCAAAGGCAGTTACACGTCCTATTCTGTTACCGGTGGACTGAATAAATAGTAGAATAGAGTTAAATCTTTCTACTGTCAAGTGTATACATATTGGGCCATCTACAGTGTACTGTTTAATAGATGTCGAATCATCCTCTCATCATGTTTAAATGCAATAAAATAAATCAAATGTACAATACAGAGCTTCAGTGCTCGAAGTGCATGAAATTAATGTTTTTCAACCATAAAAGAAATCTTTTGGGATCCACCAGAGTATTGACCAGGACAATTTGACCAGAATGTCACCTAGAGGAGAAATTATGACATAAAAAAGGAAAAGAAGAAATTGAACAAGATGACATACTGTATATTTTATTGAACCCAGGGGGCAAAAACCAGTGTCATTTTACACCAAACAAGTCCAAAGAACACGCACTAAAAGGCAACCAAAACAGCACTCGAGTAAAACGGAAAATTCCGATACTGATAAAGTGTGAAGGCTGGAGATGATCCAGATACCTCCACTGCATTATGCCTTAAGGTCCCCTGCCCCTCACCCCAAGGCACTGAGGCACACCTAACTGCTCTGCCAAGGCAGGTCTAAGGTAGCTGGCTGGCTACAACTTGTCTCCCGTATCTCATGAGGGCCTGGGGGAATCACCAGGCCCCGGGGCAGCACTTGTAGTTTTGGCAGGATGTGCTATCCCGGGGCTTTCTCTCCATCCTCAGACACTTGCCCCTGGCTGGTAAACACAGACGCCTGATGAGGAAAAGATAAAGTAAAATATGCTGAAAACAAAAATGTGCATGGATCCACCAATCACTTGGAAAAAAAAACTCATCACAATTCATTTTTTCACACTTTTCAAAGACATTTTACATGAGTTGAAATCACCGTCACACAGCAACATCTCACAACTTACAAGCATTCTAAAATGGTGACTTTGGAGTCCTAATTTGAAGATGGACAGTAGTGGACAACAGTGCCATCTGGATTTGTTTGGTCTCCCTGGTCTGGTGCCAATCTGGTGCACCAGGTTGGTCCTAAGTGGGGAAGACACTGTGGTTGACATCAGACAAACGGAGGCTGTCGGACCTGAGTATGGTGGAAAGCTTTGTGAGTTAAGAGACAGACTGGAACCGTTGCGGGACAGGGAGTCAGAGGAGTTTTTTTGTGGACCAGATGTGCTGGGTGATGTGCAGATGAGGCGAGCAGGTATAGGCAGCATAATTCTGGATATACTGAATTTATCTCTAGATATTTTATATAATTCATTCACGACATCGGATATTGTGACAAAGGAAGCAATTGCAGTTGTCTATTATGGGTGCGAGGAAGGCAAGGCAAAATATAGATTTTGAAAGCAGGCTTAAAAGATTGTTTTGTCAGTTGCAAATAGCTGACAGAACTATTTCCAAACAGTCTTGAATGGATAACGAATTGGACCTGCCAGGTACACACCCTTTCTACGGGCACTTAGAGCGCAATTAACAATCGACGTAGTGATGCTTAAATTGAATTTAATATAGACTTTAAGTGTGAAAAGCAAAGCTGCTATCATCACATATGAACAAGAACTGAAACTACTACCTTGCCCACATTGGCTTTTTCAACCTCTAGATTACTGACCCTCTCGTCCAGGGTTAGGGTTAGGGCTAACCCTAACCCAAGCAAACATGACTCATCATAGTGTGACACCTCTGTCTAATGGGCAGCGACATGGCACTTTTGGGGTAACAGACAGCTGATGTCTTATTCATTCAAGTGTCATAGTTTAAAGAAAAAAGAATCCTCGCAAAGAGATCCCGCCTCCCGTATGAGTTTATTAATCTGGAATCAGACACAAACTGCAGCGAGCACTTTACTGTCAGCAGAGTTGACTGTGTGTATAAGTGTGATTATTAATGACTCCTGAAAAGCTTTTCCCCGTCAGCAGTTTCTGCGCGTCACAGGAAAGAATGCATGTCCAATTTACTTTGGGCTTTTATCCACTCATTCATTTTTACATTGATACAATGCCTACATAATAACTCTTGTGCTGATCACACACAGCAGTTTGCTCCGTCACAGGTGATTTATGAAGCAGTTTGTTGATTGATTCCACATCAAATAGCTGCGAATAGGAGGGAATAATTGCGATTCAATTAAACGTAATAGGCATTTAATTATATGCAACACATATTGAATTAATTCACTTCCTAACTGTTCAATAATTATTTACAATTTTTATCAGACCTTGACCTCATCCAGGATACGGTAAATTTGCTTAATAAAGTGTGAGGTGCTTTTCCACCTCAGTCAACTCAGAGAGTGATACCCAAGAGCAGGGAGGCTGGAGGTGACTAGAGGATTGAGGACAGCGTAGGGCTGGGTTTGTCAGATTCTTCAGGTGGTGGTGCTGGATGTGGTAAATGGTAAATGGGCTGTAACTTATATAGCGCCTTTCTAGTATTCCGACCATTCAGAACACTTTTACACTGCATATCTCCTTCACCCATACACACAGCAATTTGGGGTTCAGTATCCTGGCCAAGGACACTTCGATATGCAGACCACAGGAGCCGGGGTCGAACCTCCAAGCCCGTATGATGGACTAATATGGTAGGTGTATGATAGACTAGATTCCTGAGGCACAGGGAATGCAGGGTTAGCAAAAAAAAAAAAGAGGAGAGATAATCCCAGAGTACAAAGTTGGCCACACGTAGTTACCACTGAGTAGTCATTACAATCTGGTGAAGTATGGAAGGCTGAGCCGGTCTTAAGTACTGCAAGGGTTCATTAGTGATGAGCCACAGGTGGTGAGGTAAAGAACAGGTGGGAGGAACGGGGACAGACAGACGCAGAAGAGAGGGCGAGAAGCAGGAAACATCAGGCAGTGAGAAGCCTCCATCACGACACTGAATGAATAGTTATGATGACCTTCAGAAAGGCCAGATGTTGTCATATGTTATTTGAATACCGAAAGCTTTGCAGAAAGCGGTAAACTTACTGTGAACTACAGTCCTGTGATCTGTTGGTTTTAAACGACAGATGTCCTTTGGATGACACTGAATATATCTACAAGCTATTCACACACATAAACACACACACACACACCTGTAATGAGGTCTCCCCTGACATTGCAGAGGTCCGGTCCTCTGTCCTGCATTGAACTGGAATGACATTTACTTTAAGGCAGAGATCAAAACAGATCCATAGCTGTGGCCAATGAAAGGAGTATTAAGAATGAACTAAGCCCTGCTCTTAGTTCTCTGTAGCCCTTAATCGTTTTGTTTTTATTTTTTTATAACTGCATTACCTAAACCAGTACAGAATTCAACTCAGTGAAAGTTAGTCCACCTTAAAAACTGAACATTAAAATCTCAGTGAAGATGTGATTGATTGCAGGGCTGGCTTTCACTTTTAGAAGGGTCTTGATTCAACTTTATAGTCATTTTGTGGGGGTGTAATTTATGGACTTATTAAAAAAAACAACAAAGCACAGTTTAGCATGTTGGTTTGGGGTACCTCCCAGCCGATCGCTTATTTTTCAACTTTCTTCAAAAACACCCTGGCAACCCGATAGGCAATGTACTTTTAATGATAAAAAGAGCCAAGAAGAAAGTAAGTGAACCCCTATGTCTAAAAGCAACATGGAGATATTGTGTCGTTTTCATTAATTTCAAGAACATCCTTTAGCAAAGGCAATGCAAATCCTGTAAGGAGGAGAGCTGGATACACACAATATCCCTGATGTCAATCAGGGACATTTCCAGCACTAATCTAGCCTCTGTATGTTTTTTTTTTTTTCAGTTTTATTTAATTTTGCTGCTCATAGCGGTTTTGCAGAGTACGGAGGGAAATGATATTATTAAATCATGATCAAGAGTTATCTAATGCCATTTAAGAGAAAATCCGTTTTGAACACTCACAATACAAGCCGCATGATTTGATTTTGGATAACATATCCACATAGTTCAGATCATAATTGAACTAATGAGACTTTGTGTAGGTTTTTGCAGTTCCTTCTGATTAGAAACATCAAGTCTGTATCACTGCTAGGGAAAGAAAGGGCAGAATTTAGATACTTTGATACTTAGATATAATTGTCTGGTGGACTTTTGTGGGGAAATAAGCAGGGAGCTCTGGGTACAAGCAACATGCTTGTTCATTTGAATATACTAGCCACATGGTAATGATACAAAGGTGGGAAATCAATAAAGTTCCCCTTAAAGGTGCACAAACAAGGCATCTCTAAATAATCCTAAATAATCCTAAAGCAGCAGTTCAGTCGATGTGAGGTCAAATGCTTCATCTTATAAACAAACATATCACACCTCCATATCTATCTTGTGAGCATACCAATAGTCAGAGCTCAGTTTCTGCATCTGGAATAGAGCTATCAACCCAGGGTCAGGCATTGCAACAATGCCAGCTTTTGAAATAACTACAAGGTGTTTGACTTCACACGATAAGAGATTTGCTTTTTGCTCACCAGGACGTAGAGTGCACAGCATAGTGCTTTCAGAAGTAAAGTGCAGCGCAGTCAGCAAAACCACACACTAGAATTTCTGTATGTAAAGTGATGGGATTACTGTTCCTAAGCCAGTGTTTTCTGTTTGTTTATATAGCTATGCTTAGGATAATATTGGCATAGCTAGCGTACATAAACAGCTAGGCTAACTTGAGCATTTTGTAAACTATACCAATACATAAAGCTGGTGGCCCAATCCGACTGATGGCGTTTGGTCATTAATTACCTTTCCTCCTGAGTTTTCTACTGTCCGCCTCCCTTGCTTACATGCATCACTGCTATGAAAAAGTCACATGCTGCTATCTCATGGGTTGTGCTTTGAAAGCAAAACCACAGCAAACGTCAAAATGGAAATAATTTGAACTCTGTGGCAGTTTCAAGCATACACACTCGTCCTCTCACAGTTTCTTCTATCCATTCTCAGACTTTCTCATTCCCACCTTCAGCAACCTGTTTGCTCTCCGAACTGGCTTATATTGATTGTGTCACATCATCTGAGTGGTTGTGTTTAATCAGTGACACGTGCATGCTCTATTTGTAATTTTTACCACTTCGTGTTTACCAGTATGGGTGACATTATTATGGGCGTTTTGCTGAAAAGTGTAAGTGAGATCTGCAAATTGTGTTTTACCGTGTGAGATGGTTTAAGGTACTGGCAACAGACTGAACAATTAGCTAAATGAGTTCAGGCAACTGAGAACTTTCTTCAGCCAATGGGTTTGAGTTTTTGAGTGTGAGGAGGAGCAGTTTTGCCGGGCCTTAAGGCAACAAGCTTCAACATGAAGAGTTTGCACATCAAGAAAACAAGTATCAAACACCTGAGAGGGACACATTTCCTTCGTGACTTTGAAGTGATGTGAGAACAATAAATTAATAACAAATATTAATTAAATGAACACTAAATTATCTTAATGCTTTTTTCTTCATGCTGTTCTTTGCTGTAACTCCACAGTCTTGGACAAAGGCCTAAGACGTTGACACATGAACTCTGCTGCCAGCCCTCAACAGAAAACTAGCAACATCTTGCGAGCAGTAGTGAGTCTCTACGCCCATGAGCTCTGTTTGCTGGGGACACAGCGGGAGCTGCGTAAGCCTACTGGTTCTCCACCCACATTGTCATCTAAGAGAAAGCAACTGAATTATTAACTGAGCAGCGCTGCAGTAGACTCATTTAAAAACATGCATTGGGTAATTAATGTTTAGAATGATCCAGTTTATTGTACACTACCTTTGCAAAACAAATGAATGAAACTGAGCTGTGGAATGACATTAAGAATGTGAAAAGAAATCAGTTTGGGAATATTTATAGTTTATATATTGCTTTTTTTTAAGTTTTCAGTCACAGTTTTGGGTGAGGGGGCAAGAAAATAAAGTAGTTAAGACGGAGGGAGGTGGAAAGGATTCACAGGGGGTATGGAAGCAGCTGAAAAGAGGGTGGAGAAATTAAGGACAAAATGGAGAGATGGATGAGGATGAAGACAGGGAGGAGATGATGGCAAATAGGATTAGCAACTATGACGGTGGTTTCCAAGAGAAACAAGAGAACAGATAAAATAAGTACCCTGTGTAATTTTGCATTCAGAATTTCCCACACATGCATGGGACCCATTTTTATTTTTAACCTAGAGGTAGCATATTAGCTCATTTTGAGACCTCTGAAATACTGCCCTCTGCCAGTCTCCAATTTGTTCAGCGATTCAGATGATGTGCTTATTGATGGCTGTTTCCTCTGGCTCAAGACAAGATGAAGAATCTGGATGTCACTGCATAGCCAGCTAGTTACCCAGCTGCGTCCATGAAATCTGGCAACAATGACAACCTCTTCCACATAATTTCATATCAATTACCCTGGATCACCCTGGGAAAACACTCATATAAAGTCATTTTAATAAAGCATAAGGGCTGGACCTTGCTCGAGGATATCTCATGGTAAGGAACAACAATCATGTGTCCATTGTGTTTTCTGGTGTTGTTATAATTTCTCTAATTGATCTGTGGCGTCTCTGAGAAAGTCAAAAGATTGTGGCCTGCGATTATCTGCTGGAGTGGAGTCAAAGGCACAAGGATTTAACAATGTCTGACTCAGTTATGAACTGAAAACACGTCGATAACGTTAACACAGCTTAGACACAGAGGCGTACTTCAACCAGCTGCTACTGCAGACAATATATGTTTATCTTTGAGTTAATTTAGTCTCTATTTTGTCCATCCTGAGGGAATATGAATGCCTGTAAAAAAAAAAAAAATTCATGGCAATTTGTAGGCATGGCAAATAAATATTCTACTCAAAATCGTGAATGTGAACATTACAGCGAGAGAAAAGGTCAGGGAATCACCACAGCCAGCATTCTTCCCCTGGAAACTATGAATATATGTACACATTATTTTGTTTTTACTGTAATTCAGAAAATATTTGGATAAAAGTGGTAACGTGACTTGCAATGGAAAGAGAAAATTCTCTATCTTGACAATTGTCATTGTTTTTATCTTTATATTTAAGACTTAAGTCAGATTCATTCAGTGTCGAGGGAAATATTTTGAAGTGCAGTGGCCCTGCAAGACAGTTAAAGGTAAAAATCTATGAGCTCCTGGAAGACACCTGGAAGAAAGGAGAGACAAGCAAGTTGACAGATGCAAGAACGCAAGAGACAGAAAGTTTCGCCTGGGCATATGGAGAGCTGGATGCAGAGTCACATCTTGGCTGGTGTGTCTAGCTCCCCCTTGGCCCTCTCTGTCTGGTCCCTTTTGAAATGGACGAGAGGAGGCAGACAGCAGGCTCAAGCAAAAATACAGGGTAGAGCGAGAAGGGTGGGTGGGGGGACTGAGAGAGAGAGCAGCCAACAGAGACAACAACAGCTGAATCAGGGAGAAACGGATCCAAAAGTAGGAGCCGCCCTCACCTAATGAAACACCATAAATACGACGGACAACTTCCCTTCCACTCTTTCCTTCTCCTTTATCTGAGCCTCTCTCTCTTTCTTTGCCAACACGCGCCCACACACGCTCTCTTTGACAAAATTCTATATTCAATGGCTGCCTTTACAGTATCGGCTTCACTGGAGATGATACATGCAGACTGGTGTTTGCCCTGACAAACACTAATGGTCTGTGACCGCATCATTTGAATAAATCCTTACACAACGATGACACCTGCTGGCAAATGAGACCTGAATGACCCAAGACCCAAGAACTTAGCCAGCTAGACAGGTTAGCTTTACAGACACGGTCAAGAGATCACACGTGTTTATATAATAAACTCTGGTTATACTGTTCTGGATGAAAATCATCTTTATTTATTAACAGGGTCATTTTGTGCTCTCCTAATTTTGAATCATGCCACAGTTGGATCTCTTCTTGTTTACTGCGGGTCCTGACTAATTAATCTTGAATCACTTTGCCTAATTTAAAATGTCTGAACCTCATTTACAATGCCGCCGTTTTAAATGGTTGCAAATGAGGAAACCGTGTAGCTCCACTGAAAGAACATTTTGACTCAAGACAGTCAGACGGTTATCTCATCGACTGCCATTTTAGGATTCTGGGCCACAAACAGCGTAATACATCTGTACTTTTTGTATACACAGCAGACATAAACCCAGCCCAAGGGTCTGCAAAAAGACAGTGACAAAGATGTCAGTGTTAGGTGTCGACCAGTCAAGTCAAGAGGTCTGAGCAGCATAAAATATTCAAAGTTTGGCAAGCCATGTCTTTTAGGCTTATAAAGTATAAAACAACACTGCTGGAAAAGTGTCTTACAGACAAGGACAAGACAGGAAAAATTATATGTAATGTAATGCACTTGAATATATTAAAGCTGCGCAAACTTACTGAAAGAAAAATCAGGAGAATTATTCCTTATTTGGTCTTCCCGATCTTCCACTGTTCTGTTCTTCTCAAAAACTGCTGAAGCTGCTGAAGGTAAAATTCAGTTCAAAGCTAAGATTTCATTCATCTAAGGGTAAAAAGCTGCTTAAATAAGATTTTATTTTGACTATAGTGGGTCACTTAGTAAAACCCGAGCTAATGAGATTAATCTCAGGTTAGCAGCTTTCTAAATCTGGGTGATTGAATTTCACAATAAATCTGCTTAAAGTGCAGAGTGCTTAAGTGGATATACTGTATATATATATATATATATATATATATATATATATATATATACACACACACACAGTATATCAGTGTATGGCTTTTAAATAATTTTCAAGAACCGAGTGTCTGTCCTTGACTGTGTGAATGTGACTGTGGACTGGCTTTTGTGCTGAGCAGCTCATTTCACCAGCATTTATCCCTTTCATTGGCCATTCCTCACAGATAAGCAGATTTAGTTTTATTGACTAATGCGACAGATCACCTTAACATTAAAGGAAACATTTCTGAGAGGATGAAAAACATAATCCCCAATATTTTATCACAATGATGTGACATAAAACTCATCTGAAAAAGATTTTTCTTTTCAAAAACAGAAGCAGAAAGTTATCCGTATTGTCGCTGATGTGTATACGCCGACAATATATTCAGACAAAGGTCCAGAACCACATTTTATCTGTGATGTGTAAATGTAACCTTTTCTTTCACTTGATTTTCTGTGGTGAACAATTGTATACAAAAGTATATAATTGAATCATACATCATCAAATGATAGCCAGTGGGTTGTGACTGACTGACAGCAAACAGAAACCAGAATGTTTCTTGGTCCCTTGAATACAGATTTTAGGTTTAGATCTGTTTAAAGAGATTGTGTCATCTATAATGGGAATCATGTCTTTTTGGAATGCAGGCATATCTCGTAGTTCTTCAGTTGACCTCTGGGATGAATTGGCATTGACCCACAGCACTGTTTTCATCTCTGTTGATATACTGTACAACAGCAGATACATCCCTATGGTGAAAATGTTGGAGCTAGGGTAGCCTAAGCACGTCCTGGACCCAGTCTACTGAACACTAAGATGAATTCACTATTGATCATCTCATCGCTCAGTGGTAGTGGTGGTGGCATGTTTTCCCAATATATTTTTCCAATATGTCAGTCTCAATACATGTGACTTCATTTCAGGTATGTTTGTTCTCCTCTTATTGTTTTAACCATGGATTTATCCTTTACGTCATATTCAGCCATGCTGGCTAATGATTTTTATTTTCATACAGTACCTTTCATTGTTCTCTCTCTCTCTTGTTTTTCAACTCCATTGTCTCTCTTCGCCCACCCATGTTTTGAATCAATACACTATTCCTTCTGCCTGTTTTGAGGCCAGCTTATTTCTCTCCATCTGTCTATCAGTCTGTTTGTTCTTCCTCTCTGTACAGTATATACCACAGTTGGCTTGTTCCACTTCCATTCCTGTTGCTCTTCTCCAGCAGATTGTCATGTTTGTCATACACGTGCTTATTGCAGGCACTTTCTCAGGATCCAAAAAAAAAAAAAAAAAAAAAAATTCCTTTGGCTGACTTAAACCTCAGTGGATGGAGTCGAGTGACTGTAAACGTCCACCGAAAAAGACAAACGTTGGAGCTACCTTTTTTTAGCTGTGCATAGAAAAGTGCATTAAAAAGTGAAGGAATAATCAAACAGTGTAGTCTTGAATGTAAACAAAAACACAACAATTAAAATATGCATACGACAATTGATAAGAATAATATATTCCATTTCTGCCATATTCTGTCAATAAATTCTGCTAAATATTATCCACTGAACTGTTCATTTGTTGAACGTTTTGTATTGTTTTTAAATTCAGATCTTCTGCATCACTGACTTAAGAAGCGACAAACAAGCAACACGGTGTGTGTCTGCATGGTCAAGTTAGCTGTAGTCCTTTATCACAAACAAACCTCAAAAGACTCTGAAAAGAAAAGGGAAAAAAAACAGACTTGTGAGAAGTGAAATTCTTCATCAGAATGAAGGATGTGGACACGACGGCAACATAAGTACGAGATCCCTCAAGCCACGTCTCACACAATGCAGATCAATACCAAAGTGAGTGTCTCTGTCGATGTGAATGATGGTGTGTGTCCCTGGATTACGACAGGGGACAGAAAACAAACGCTTTCTCTGAAATACCTGTGTGGCTATACGAATGCATAATAGGGCTACAGACCGTATACAGGTGACGGGTAAAATAATGTGAACAAAAACTGAATTTGAAGACCGTAGACCAGGCATAGCACATACTTCTGTACCCGATGATTGTCGACAAAGGGAAAAGCGGTCCATACAAGAACGAAATATGAAAGAAGAAAAGACAAGGAAAAAAATCAAGAAAATATAGATATAGTAGCAGGAATAGAGAGAAAGAAAAGGTCAACGTGTTGATCTCTGCAGTCCATTGGGAATGACCAGAGGAGCATGACGGAACATGAATATTGGATGAACACATCCCTCCGTCTGAATTTTAACACTGAATACAGGAAGGAGGTGACATCAGAGGTCATATTTCCAAGCATAGCGACCATCTTTTTGCCTTCTGCACCCCCTTTTTACAATATTAAGGTAATAACATTGGTATGCCATAAGTAGCATGCACAATAAGTGATGTACAGTACATGTCTCCTTACATGATCGGTACTGATTGCCTGCGGTGTCATGAATATGTCTCAAAGTGACATTCTGATACCACTCACTGGTATTTTGACATCTCTTTGACATGCTCCAAATGAAATTTGGGGCAGCATGCTGTCTCATCAGAAGCCTGATATGGTGAGACAGCAATCAATGTAAACTCTCTGTTCTTAGGAAAGTCATCACTGAGGCACAGTTCAGATGGGCAATTAGCCAATGAGACATTATCACAAGAAGATTTAATTCATACATCTATAAAGAATTTTCCAGTCATTACTCATCACAGTGTGGAAGTGCGTCGTGATGCAGCTACCGGAATGGCTACCAGATGCAGGGTCCAAATTGGTTTTAACCTGAGGCAAAAGTGGATGCCACCCCGGGCGAATGTGTGTAAATACATTTTCTATTTGAAAAGCCTGCAGGGAAAAAGTGCAAGAAACAAGCTGCGCGTGGAAGCAAACTTTAAATTTAACACATTTTAACTGTGAGGCTTGTTTCAAATAGTTCATACTGTATACTGCATTTGCAATACTGGAACGGAAGCTTTTATTAGTAATCATTTGGCACAAACATTTAGTATTAAAAACATTTTTTCACTCGATTTTTGCAAAACAAGCCCTCCTGCCACATGGATTGTGGAACCTTATACTCGTGTACCCAAAAATACTCATTCAAAGAGATGATTATTCAGGCTGGCACTGAACTGTGCCAGTTGGTTTACAACTGATTGGATTCATTCTTGTACAAAAAGCCACCAGTTGAGCACACAGCACTCGACTAATTAAAGGAGATGGCCTCTCTTTTCCAGAACATGCTCATGTCAAAATAAAAAAGAAAAGCTCTTTTAGTCTAGGCTAAGAGCAATTTAATGGGCTTTATTTCCAATTAATGTACCACAGTTCCCCACATTGAATGGTGAGTAAATCAGACAGAAAGTGTCACTTCTGCCTTCCGTCCTTATTCAGTGATGTAGTGTGTTGGAGTTCTTGTTATTAACTATGAACTCTGTTCTACAGTATCTTTATTGACACCAATATTGTTTGAATATTTGCTGTTTTGAACAGCATATTGCCTCTTCATCAAATACTCTTCTCTAAACTGAGCACAGCACGGAGTCAGGTACAGTTACTAAATACAAGTACTTCAAAATTGTCATTGATCATTTGATTATTTCTTAATCTTACTTGCCAACTTTCAAGATTAATAGAGATATAGTTTACATTTACTAAAGGTCTTCATGCGCTCTCAGTCAGATTAAATGAGTAAATCTAATGTTTTGTCTATAGGGGCAATTGTTGGCTGAAAATGTTTCACGGCTTAATTACACACACCAGCAAGTCGAGTCAGAGCAGACTAAATCTCCAGAGAGAGAACAGTACAATTGTTTGGTGGTTGTTGAAAAGCTGATAATATTGCTTTCTTACATGATAGAAGAAGTTTTTTTTTTTTTTCAAAAATCAATAAAAAATTGTACTGAAAGCATTTTCAAAAAGTTGCATCAAAGTTTTATGTACTCAATATCAGGTTCCTGCAAAACTGTATTCAACAAAGAGATGCTGAGACTCGTTCTGCTTCAAACAAGTGATCATTAGCTTTTTCTTTGATGGATGGTCTCATAACGCAGTGACACTTTCAACAGCCACTGGAGTTTAAACAGTAAATCTCATTTATGTTGCCAACTGCTGGTTCATTTGATGATGATTGCATGCCACAGCGCCATTCCAACGTGTTGGTATGTGACCGATGTAGTCTCAGTTTTTATTCAGTTTTAAAGTGCTGACCACAGAGGTGCAGGGATTTATACAGCCTAGCAATAAGATATTAGATCATTGTACACAGTGTTCTTTATATTAGACTGTTGGTAATTAATGTTTAAACAGGGGCATTGCGCCTTTTAGATCTTCGCTTGTTTTCTAAGAATAAAATTGACAGGGATGATTTGATTCAGACTGAAGTGTAAACCCACCATGATATCACTATTTGGCATTTTGTGTTTTGGAGCCAGAAGTGACCATATTTGGTCAAGAGCGTGCAGCCAGTAAACGAACATGTTTCTGTAAACATTTGAGTTGATAAATAGGCAATACAGTAACAGAATAGTTGATCAGCATTGCTTAGCTTAGCAGTTTGATGCAGATGCTAATTCATACTTGGTTTTCAGACTGGCTGGATTACTCTTAAATTGAATTTTTTGGAGCTTTAACTATATACCCTAAAAAAAAATGGTGTTGGTGAGGGAGTTGGACTTTACTCCGTTTTACTGGACTTACAATTTACAGGACGCAGGTGGTTGTGAGGACAGTTAAGAATAGGTTTCTGATATGTACCTGCAAACATACAGTATGTGTGTCCAACAGCAACTTGGATCTGTCGGATTAAACTTCTCCTAAAATGGACCAGATATCGGTATGATTCGGTGAAAATTGTAAAAACCTAGATCAGATATTTCTGTTTTAGAAAAAGTGCACATATGTGGAGTTATGGTCGTAAACGTTACAAAAACAATAAAGAAATTTGGAAAGTCTTCTAGTGAGGAGTAAATGTGATCATTGCCTCTCTGCGGGCCATGATGTCCACCGACTAATTGGCTTTTTCATGAATAATGGCGTGAACCTCCAGGCTTCCACCGTGCTGAAGTCAGAGATAAACAAACAATGTCTTGGCCGAAACACTGTGCAGAAAAACGTCTTATTGAGCTAGCATATTGAGTGTGGGTGGGAAAAGACAGGTTCATCTGTACTTGAATGCACGCAGACACATATTGACAATTGTTGCAATAATAGGTTCTTCTGCACTTGCCGAAAACTTGATGAATTAAGATTAAGGTCTGAATATATACATCCGATGTGAGTTTAAAAGCAGAAGTGCAACACAGAACAGTGAATACACTGGCTGTTTGAGGAGGAAAAAAACACAGTCCGGCAACACTTAAATCACCGTCACAAGACAAAAGTTTGCTTTGCTTTGTGTCTGGACACACTGTAGTGGTGTTGCTCATCCTATCTATCTCTAGTCAAACTATTCCTTTAAAGGTCCCATACGGTACAGTAAAATCAGTATTTATTTGTATCGTTAAGCAGGTCTGGGTGCTATATAAGTCCACCATCTATGTGGGCTCCATTCTCTTACCTAAGGCTCATTAATATTAATGACCCAAAATGCAGATATAGAGAGAAGTGTCAGAGAAAAAAAGTTGTCTGGTGTTTTAGTGGTTGTCTTGGATGCCACCTTGTTACCATTTCCATAAAACTAGGTCTAAAGATCCCAATGTAAAAGAGAATAAATACATACAAACATTGTTTCAATGGCATTTCAATGAGTGTCAAGGTTCGGTGTTAGTTTAGTTTATATGATATATAATTGGAATCACTTTCATATATTCTCTCTTAAAGGATATTCTGAGATTATAGTATTTACTTACAATGCTATCATCATTGCCTTGTGTTACACGTTTTACAGATTATCCAGTGTTATTTTTCCATGGCACTCATTGTCTATCACTCATTCAGTGTATGAAATGAAATGAAAAGCAGAGACACTAAAGTTGCTGACAGCTCAGTCTGAGTTTGCCATTATACTCTTTGCCCTTTTAGAATCCCCGGTAAAGAAATAATCAAGTCATTTCATATCACACTTAAGATGAAACCATGACTTTGCATATTTTGACAGCAAGTCCATTAAGTCCTGCAGACTTGGTAATGGTGCCCTCACACTGCATGGTGTATAAGCCAATAAAATCAGAGGGAGAGACATGGTGAATAACTGATGCGGTGAGATTCAGTCAGGGGAGAGAAGTTTCAAAAAGCAGTCAGGGAAAAATACACAAAAGGGAAAAAAACAGGGGGATAAACAGAAAGACGCAGGGCTTTTAAAACTTTCATAAACTGTTAGATCGCAACCTTGAATTGTCCACACTGATAGCCTATTTCATCAAAGCCATTCATTGATCCCCGGACTCTGCATCAAAGCCCAATTTTATTTTTATTTTTACACCATCTGGGTGAATACCACCTGAGAAAATGAGTTGACAAGTTCACAGAGGGAGACTTTGATTGAAATGCTACTAAAGCAATCAGTTGTTACAGACTACCACATTAAAACCCGCAGCGTTTGAAAACAATTATGACTGGAAGGCTGATTCTTTCTGAACCGTTGAACAAATTTGATTGAAAGCCATTTCTCTCAGTCCACGTCCCAAAGCCATGAAAACAAAACAACAAAAAAATATGAATCTCACTTTATGATTTCCTGTTGATTATCAACTCAGCTTCCATGCTACGATGCATCAGGGTCCATTTGCTCTCCTTTTAGCTCCAAATGAACAATGGAGTCAACTCGTCTTAACTGTGCTGGAATTAGAGGGCAACAACAGATGCTGAAACATTGAACAGAGACATCACGGTGTCTTCAAGGTAAAACATGACACTCGTGTAGGCTATAGTAGTAGGTCAGTGCAGTGCAGCTGTTCTGCATCTGTAACTGGACAGAGGCCATGAATAATATATTTCTGATTATCCTAGACGACGTGTTTTGAAGAAAAAAAAACACACACACACACACAAACACATGATGAATTGCTTGTGGTCCTTTGTCCGTACATGTTGGTACTGGGCTTTGGTACAGTGGGTGTATTAGAGCTGTCCTTTTTTGCACGTGTATGAAAAAGCACAACTCCTCCCAGCCATTATCATTTCCCGTTAAACAAATATTTGACCCATAAACATCCCCTGATGTGATGATGCGACTTCTGATTTGTTCTGAAGTTTGACTTTGACGTTGTAAACAACCAGCAACCTCACGAAGGAGCCCAAACATCATCTATAAGCTAATGCAGAATGCTTGTTGAATAACGACGGCGTATAAACATCCAAAGCTATTATGTAATCTTAAAAATAAAGCTGGATTTACATAGAAATTTAGGCATAAATAATAAACAAGTCTTTTCAGCTCTGGTCCTGTTAGGCTCAGTTTGCACTCATCTAAATAGATAAATAAAGTGAATCTTATCAACTGAATGTCTTTAATGCAAAAGAAAAAAAAAAACTATTATCCACACGTCGGTTTTCTATAACATCTTTATTTAAAAGGATTTACAACACAAACTGGCAGCACTTAATTTAATGGCATCTTTTTTTTTTTCTTTTTAATCCTCGGTTCTGCACATCTTTGTAGTTTTGTACATACATACACACAAAATGTGTCCCTTCAGAAAACAAAACAATTTGTAGGAAAAAAAAAAAAAGACAACAGAATTCAAAAAGGGTGGACAAATCCTGGCAGTTCAGTTCGGTCTGCGTAATAATGCGTGCCTCTCAGAGCACGCTGACCAACATTTACTCCTAGTGAGTGCATCAAATGGCAGATCGGGGCTCCTGAATCAGAAAAAAAAACACACCCTTCAAATTCTGAGAAAGAATAACACTGTTTTGGTTACCTTCCTCATATGAACTAAACTAATGAAATGTGGCAACTTGATTACGCGTTCGGTTTAGTTCGATCAGTGGTTTGTGTTAGCTTATTTGAGACAATCTGAGATGACGTTAACGTTGTTAGCTGACACTATATGCTGGTGCGTTTAGACCCTTAACAAAAACACCATACAGTATCTGTCTCATGGCTTATCTGGCTGACTGACTATTAGAGTCAAAGCTGATATATAGAAATATCTGTACCAAAAAATATTTTTTTTTATCTCTGGTCATGTAAGAAATCGACTTCCTATGTCTGATACAAGTTAAATCTTTAGAACTTTGAAACTCAGAAATGCTTATTGCAGCCACATTTTGATTTATTTAGAGTAGAAAGATAATGTGCAGACACTAAAGTCACATCAGAATCATTTTAAGTTAAATATGTTCTTACTTGGCTTTTAACATTGAAGGTGTGAAACACCACTTGAGTTTTTGCATTAAAGTAGCAAAATAGCTGCTGAGAGAATTTGTCTTTTGGATTTTTGGTGACGACTGCATCAGAATGGAAGAAAGTTGTGCTTATACCTGCTTGGTTTAAGCAAGCTGAGTAGGTGACTTCACAAAGACTTGACACACGACAAAGCCACTTTGACACTTAACATTACTTTGGGGGGGTGAAAGAAGCAAACGTTTCAGATCTCTTCTCTCTTGGCTGGGTGAACTGGATCTAGTAGAACTGCAACACTGGCTCAAAAAAAGAGGAGCTAACAATGATAACTGATGTTTGGACCGTGTGAGATCAAATGGATGAGACCGTTTTGCTCTTCATCTCCAAGGAGACGTTCCATGACATGACAGCCGATGACTGGTGAACAGTCCACAACAGGAAAATTAACTTTCTGTCGATGAAATTCACCAAACTCTGGCACTTCACGGCAGTAAAACAAACGCTCGGCAGGTGATTTCCACACCACAAAATGAACAACCACCCGACAGGATGGTAGGATGAGCGAACATTACACCAGCCCAAAGGTTCTGCTCGTCACAGAACGTTATTAAGTATAAGGTTGGCGTAAAGTCTCTTTCAGTTCAATCAAATCTCAATGTGAATTCAAACTGCCAATCTCTCTAATTCCTCAAATGACTGATGTAAGAGTAAGTGGACTCCAGCCTAAATGCATGACAAAGTTGCCTGCCTGCTTGAAAGTTAGGTGGATGTGAACAGATGATGTAAATCGAGGAAAAGGCGATGAAGAAGAAAAAAAATGAGCAACAGGAAAAAAAAAAAAAAAGTAGATTATGGAGGGCAGGGAAAGTGACAAATGCCTCTGCTGGCTGGGGAACCAAGTTAATGCTATAAAAAACAAGATGAACACCCTCAAACTTGTATTAAAATAGAAAAAGTTATATAATGAAATCTACAAACTAAAAAAACTCAATACCACCTTCAGCAGCCCACAAAGTAGTGACACCAATGAAGCTTTAAATTGACAATGTGGGAAAGAATTCACTCTCTTATGATTCAAAACCGTCTGAATTATCATCTTATATTAAAGAACCATGTCCAGTCAGTCACCAGAGGGCCATGTAGTCACTTTCCCCTCCCCTGTAAAAGAGACAGGGTCGCGTGTTTTTAGGCTGTGCCCGCTGCTCCTGCAGGCACCGCTGTAGAGATTGCTGCAGGGTTCAGGCCTTTCCCTCGATGTCTTTGACCGCCTCTCCTGCGCCCTCCACCTCCCGACTTGAGCTGCAGACAGACAGGAACACGACAGAGATCGGGTCAGAAGAAGACAGCAGGCAAAATTGGTTGGCCCACAGTGGTTCGGATGTCTGAAAAACTGAAATGCATTTCTCACTTGTGTCTTAAAACTCAAAAAAAAAAAAAAGGTTAAAAGGGATTAGGTTTTTTTTTCCTGGGGAAGAAATTAAATGAAAAAGTAAGTCCCAAAAGTTCAGTCTTTCCTCTAGGAAATGTTTAGTGGAGGTGAAAAGGTCCCTTCGATCGCTTTATTCATTAAATATACGGCTTTTTGTGATGTGATGTAGCACCTCTGCTTTTATCTGAAGGTTAAGGCGCGTTTCCATCAAACACTTTTCAGCATAGTACCCTCGAAACCTGCGACTAACCCCCAGATCTGCTTCACGTTTCCACTGCAGACCGTACAGCAGGCAGTACTCTTAAACGTGCCGGGGCTTTAGGGCAAACACCCTTTACAGCAGCTGGGAAACAACACGCCGCATTTGCAGCATTGCAGCCGCAGCATTAATTTACGGACGCGGTGTAATCTTCGCTCTACATTTACTGCCAGATTCACAACTTACTGTTAACCTTTCCTCTGCTCCACTTGCATTTACGCTTCACTTTTCCGCCGTTCCCTCTCTGTCTCTTTCGTTTTCCCCTCACGCTCTCTCGCTCTCTACTTACACACAATATGTAGCTGTTTATTGCAACAAGGACAGGAGCTTTGTTTGAGAGAAAGGCGGCAGGGAGCAAGACAAAAGACGGCACACTGAACTGTCCCGGTTTAGTGTGCTTGGTACCTCAACAGAATGTTAATGAAAAAAAATGTGACTGAACGCAGTGGTGGCCATCCGCAACTTTTGACAACGCGACAAGCATAAAATGTGTACTGAACCGAGCTGTACAACGTGGTGGAAACATTTAACAGGTGTTAGAGTTTTCATCTCACATTAGTAGGTGTTCCCACCTCCACTAGAATGCACTACAGAGAACCCGGCAACTGCAATTAGTTACAAATACAGTGACTTCATTTCAAATGCCGTAAAAGGTCCAGTGTGTAGGATTTAGTGAAATCTTGTGCTAAAGTTGCAGATTGCAACTAAATGAATAAGACTTTATACAAAAAGGAGGACCCACTGCCTCTGTGGATATAAAAGATTCATTCTAAGGTAACAAGAACATAACAATTCTTATTTTCAGATGATTATACACAAATGAAAAGATGCTTGTGAATATTACATTCAGCTTCATGTCATATTCTGCCGGTAGATCTCGTTAAATCTCACACACTGAACCCATCAGGGGGAGAAAAAAAAAAACAGAGAAAAACATCAAAGCACCAGCTATGTATTTTTCTCTTTTAAATAAGGTAAGCACTTCAACTGTTTCCAAATCAAAAACGACTGGGATTCAGTTCAATAGCTACTTCAGCAATTAAGCATTTAATTGCCAAAAAGTGAAGCTGCTCAGTGGCCAGCAGCAAAAACACTGCAGTCGTACTGGAGCAGCTTCCCAGGTGTGACAGTTTGAGACTGAATAGACACAAGGCTACACTGGAAAAAAGGGAGTTTGCATGCTAGGAAAACATCAGTTCATGAAGTTTAGAAAGTGAAGAAACCAACCACAAAGAACAACATCCAAGCTTAAGTAGACAAGGACCCCATCATGACTCCCACAGTCTGCACAAACAGCTTTACCTTGTTTTCTTTACTATCTTTACACAGAGGCTCCTCCTCTGCCACTGTCTTTGACGCAGCGTGCCAAGACGGGGGAGGGAGCGAGAGAGCAGGAGAGACGGGAGCAGAAAAGCAAAGCGTTAGAGTTGAGGGCAGAGAACGTGAACGCCAGATGAGGCGGGGAGGAGAGGTGAAGAGGTGAGTAAATGAAAAAGAACGATGAGGGGCAACTCATAACCGTAATGGGAGGGCGGAAGCAGGATCTTAGGGGCAGGGTAACAAGGTCATTGAAAGCAGATATGAGGGGGGGGGGGGAATAAACGTGAGGCAGAACAATCACATGATTGATGAAGCAGAACAGGTAACAGAGAGAGAGAGAGAGAGAACAGACAATTGAAAAAAGCAGGAAGAAAAGGAAACACGTAGCAGCTTCAACATTCAGGTTGGACAGTGAACACGAGCGTTACAAAACCTTCATTTTTAAAAAAAAGATTTTATTAAATACAAATAGTGTAAGATACGCTGCCCTCATGACAGAAGATAGTTACTTTTTTGAATTAGTTTGTTTCAGGGCATCTTTCTAGCACCTTTTTTCAGCAATCGACGATGCAATGAATTGTCCTGCACTATGTAATGATAGCGAATCAATAAAAAGAATAAAAATTAAAAAGTAAAACTAAATTAAAGTTCTGGTTTGAAAATGAATTCAGACTTTGGTGCTTAAGGCCAACTCTGATGACGAACTTAACTTTGACTAATTACAATCTGGGGTACATAAAACATTTTCTAACACGTTTGACTTTTCTTCCCCTGAGCCTGGTTACTTACCGGTAGCTGTGCTGCGTTGGGACTAGGCGGCCGCGCTGTTGATCCGGCCTCCTCATTGGCTGCTGTGCCCATTTTCTTACTGGCCTGCATCTTCACCTGCTGGGCTTTAGCTGCCTGGGTGTTCACCGATTGGAGAAGCTGAAATCGCAAACACGGCCAGTGCCAGTGACAGTCAGCATTCATCGGTGTTGTTGACATTAACACTCCAGCGACTGCACCCACATCTCCACTGAAGCACACAAGTTAACTTAAGCTCCGGTACCTTTATGATAGTGCCCACAGCTTTGGTGCGTCCCTCCCTGAACACCAGTTTCTGGTCACAGTGCAGGTACTCGGGAGTCTTAATGAAGCGGAAGTGGACCGTGGCCTTGTCTCCTGTTCGTAAGCAGTCTTTGTTCATGGTCAGGATGGTGGCTGTCTGCCTGATGCTGCCACAGTGGACTGGGCGAGATGGAAAGGGAGTGTGAGCAGTTAATCTCGGTAGGAATGTTTCAGTGTGACCAGGTGTAACTGCACCCGAAATAATCTTCTGAAGATCAGTTCAGTCAAACGAAAGACACACAGAAGCTACGTGACTCTGTTGTCACTAACCCATTGCCTGGTATCTCGGGGATATCGTGGTGGGGTGGTGCAACACCAGAATCTCCGCCTCGAACTCCCAGGTGGCCTGTGGCATCAGCTTTGGCGACACCATCACCATGCCTTTCCTTATAGACGAACGTTTGATCTGAGACGTGGAGGGAATGAGAAATAAATGAAAAACAGCAGGGGCAGAATGAGGGCGGTGGAGAGTGATGAAGCCACACTAGTATTAGACAGAACAGTCCCTACCACCCATACTTTCGGATTTGCATGCATTATAAAACTGATTACAAAGTTAGGGAACTAATTCATATCACATCCAAAAGTTTCAGAAGAACGGTCCTCTGCAGAACATTTTACAAACTTAACTTTGTATCAGGTTGTCTGCGCGTTGCTTTTTGTGTCAAGCGGTTCCGGGAACTGTTCCGCTACAAACCTTTTTGAGGGCAAAGGACGCCGTCTGTCCACCGCGGACCTCTCTAACAGGCATCCTCTTGCGGTGGATGGATTTTACAGCGATGGGGATGAAGGTGCCTAGAGGGTCTGGGCCTAAGAGCAGCGTGTCGTTGAGTCTAATCATCCCACGTAACGTAGTCCCTGAAACTACTGTGCCCACACCCTGCCAAGAGAAGATAAAGAGGATAAAGAGAGTGTCATAATGGTTCACTGCCCTTTTTTTTTTTTTTGCTGTGGTCATCTATAGACGCTCTCCATTTGTGTGAAGCCTTGAGTGCATAGTTCTCTACAAATCATGTCTGCACACTGAGTATTTTCTACGAGACAGTGTAAATGTAAAAAGGTTAAAGCTACTCCACACCTTGTCATGAATTTTCACATTGCACTGCACCCACAATCATCTTTTTTATATCCAGAAAATAATAGTAAGCATTTTCACCACTGTCAACTGCCACTGCTTTCACTCAAGTGACACTGAAAGAAAACGTTAAGCTTTTAATACTGTGAGAGGTGCTGAGGGACTGTACGGAACAGAATGTGCTGCTAAAAGCAGTGACAATCTCTGCGCTAACATTTGCATGCAGGATTTTGACATTGAAAGCACGGATTCAGTTCAGTGTTTTTGCTCAAAGACACTTTCACATGACACACTGCAGCTTGCTGAGAGACACGCTGGCTTTTGTATCTGTGGTAAACTGCAGCAGCAGAGACTCTCAAACCGCTGATGTCTCCCATCAGGACTTGACTTTAACATTTAGACCACTGTCAGCTATTCTGTTTGGTCCAGTTCCGCCGGTTGGGAACGTTCTTTCATGTGTCTTTCAAGCGAGGAAGCAGAAGAGAAAAGAGCGACACTGCTAAAACATCACCTCAACATCTTTGAGCGTGCGGCTGAGAGTGTGTATTGTCCTGTCTGTTTGCAACCACTTTCATATGTTGAAAAGAAAAGTGAGGAAGCAGGACAGAGTGACTGAGCTGATATGTGTTATCGGGGTCTCTGCAGGTTTCAACAAGTCAAATTTAAGACAATTGAGACAATTTAAGAAAAAAAGGACAAAAGGCATGAAGGAAAATCGGAACTCAGAATAAACAAATATTGGAAAACATCGTAATAAAAAAACTCTACAGCCAATGGCCATTGTGTGTGTGTGTGTGTGTGTGTGTGTGTGTGTGCATCTGTGTGTGCGTGCATTAAATTGATGAAAAAAAAAAAAAAAGCACAGCTCGCTCGCTGGTTGTGCTCGATAAATTCTGACTGGGCTGCACAGGTACTTTAATTTTGTAATTATGTTAAAGTGTCCTCAAACATTTAAAAGCAAGACTGAAGTTTATGCATTTGTTTTGAATGAAAGTAAAGTTAGTATATTTTTAAGACCCTTCAAAATCATACTTAAGACATTTTTAGAGAGATTTTAAGACGATTTTAGACATTTTAAAAAGGCCTTAAATTCAAATTATTGGATTTTAAGATTTAAGACCTTTTAAGACCCTGCGGATACCCTGGTTATGAGTACAGCTGAGTGCGTGGGTTTCATACCGGTACTGAGTATGTGTCGTCTATTTGGAACTCTGCGGGCTCATCGTTGCTGAAGTTGGTCCTAGAAGAGAGGAGGTTGAGGAACATCTTCAGCAGGTCCATGTTCTCCCCCGTCACATTTGAGATCTGAAAGATTGGACACATCCTGCAGAGAAGGGATTCAGAGAAGATAAAAGTATGAACATTGATAACATGACAAAAAAAACACAGCACAAACCCACAACCCTGATCAGAAAACGTCTGTTCTGCTTGCTCAGGTGTCCTTGAGGACAGCTTTCAAGCTCTACCAGCCGAATTCTTGCGCTTGATTCTGTCTTGACAATCTCAATGGGACAACTAGTTTAATAATATGTCTTTACTGCCCTGTGCCCCCTCCTCTTCTTTGCCTTTACCTCTCAGAGCTGAAGTTGGAGGCTGTGACGATGACATCATCCTTGTTCTGGACCAACACAGGGATTTTCCTGCAGCCTGGTGACTTTAATAGCCTCTGTAATAATTTTAGCGTCTCTGCAGATGCACACACACGCAAAGGTTAATCAGCAAAAAAAAGACACCACAGTAGAAATTCTCAAGAGTCTGAAGATACTACACAACTGACTGCACAAATATTGAACATGAACGCGCTTCAAAAGGAGTACATGCATTATAACAAGGACACTGGAGAAAAGGGGAGACCTTTAGCAGAGATAGCAATTTTATGTCTGCCTTCCCCATTTTAAAAGCATGTTTAATCATATTTTAGCATAAAGACTCACTGTCTACTAAACTTCTCCGAAATGCTTTGTTCAAACTCCTAACCTTCCCTTAGAGACCTTATTGTAAGTGTTGAGTTCCACACACACTTCCCAAACATCATTAAAGTGGTGTACAGAAGGAATTAGTGCTTAATAACATTTTAAAAACAGAATTTAAAGTATGGAAGGGTTGTGTTGTAGTACTTGCCATTATTGCTGTGGGAAATTATGCTAACTTTACCATGCGGTACATTAATCTCACTGATAACTTCCTAATGTGCTCGCAATCTGAACAAATGGGAATTTCAACAATAGCTTATCTAACTTTCCCAGACGTGAGGTGACGTGATCATTGTTAATAAGATGTATAGCTCTACAGTTGTACAAGTATCACTGTACAATGGCGCTTTACCTTGCAAGATGTTGGCTGGACACATGTCTATTTTAGTAACCACTACAAACACCGGCACGTTGAGGGCCAATGCCAGACCCAGATGCTCTTTGGTCATGCCAACGATGCCAGCGTTACTGCCGACCTGAGACGGGAAAGAGGAAGAGCAAAGGAACAGAAGAGGAAATTTAATCCGCTGACTAAGCGACAAGGCAAACACAAGCACTCTTTTCCAACTCTATTCTCTCTCACCATGAGCATGCAGAAATCAGGCAGGTGCCCCGTCATGCCGAACACAGTGGTTTTGAGGTACTTCTCGTGGCCAGCCAGATCGATGAAGGTGATGACCTTTGAGGATTTCTCACAGATCTTAGTCCAGTCTAGACCCCCGCCATGGCTATCTGGCTTGTTCACCACCTGAAGAAGCAGAAAGCAGAAACAGGCAGAGAGAATAGCAGATGACTTGACAACGTATGTGAGAAAAAATCAACAGTAGAATAAAAAATAAATATTAGGAATGGCCTTTTTGGGACCACAGGGACGCTACATATGGATTTCATTCATTGTGTCAATTAAACTGGACTTTTACGGTTAAAGGAAAGATCTCTTGTTTCCAGTCAAACCTCTCACCAGGTTACAGCCACAGGAAGTATCCTGGTGAGAGGTTTGACTGGAAACACTCTGACCTGGTCAACTAAATTCCAGGTTCTCTTTCTTTTATCTCTCACCCCATGAACACCCCCTCTGAACCTCTGTGTCCTCTGCTGGTTAGCACACCGCTAACCAAGACCGTAAACAAGATAGTGCCTGCAGCACAAAAGGCTGCTGGCTGACTTCGAGAAGCAACAACAAGCAGCAGCTTAACCTTTGTCAATATGGATGTAAGTTATTGATGAGGTTTACTATTGTGATGGTTTCCATGGTTAACAGGAGGTTACTATCTAACTCTTGTTCTCTGCTACATAGTTGAGCTGATGCTACTTGGGTTATGGAGGAAGTATTTTGGTTAATTACACCACACTTATAAGTATTATTAAGTTATTAAGTAATAATAACATTAAATATAACATACAGTCACCTCTCCAAGCACTGTTGTTGATACATGGGGTTTAAAACATTATAGATCTTGAGCATTAGCAGCAGCTCACCTGTCCCTCCTGGTCAAAACCCAGGATGTCATTGCCCACACTGCTGGTCCTGCCGCTCTCCATCTCATGTTTGTGTCTGAAGAGCTTCTGGCGAGCGAAGCCTCTGCCATTGTCAAGCTCACCATGGGTCAAAACCCCCAGCAGGGTGCTCTTCCCCGCGTCGACATTCCCGACCACTGCCACTCTGTAGACAAGAGGAGGAACATGAATAAATGAGAATATGGCGACTGAGAACTGCACATCAGTACAAAGAAATATGGTGTTAGTAGTACGGCAAAGTAAGTACACATCCTCTCTCTGCCTGTGAATGCTTTAAGCCTCTACTTTATTGTCTTTCATTGTGTTTTACTGATCTCTCAGTTCATTTTCTCGTATCACTTTATTTCAACAGGCTGCTGCAATAAATCAACATGTATCCGCAGCACAACCTAATCTGTATCAATACGTCTCTCAAAAATCATTTTCTCCTCAACATAAATGAAACCCACACAGCAGTGCGTGTGTTGTGTGTACTGTAGGTTTTGTTGGGGGGAAAAAAAAAAAAACACACACACACACACGTCCAAATAGAATAAATAGCACCAGAAGCAGTAAATGAAAATATTACTTATTTATGTCCCACTGCCAGAACCTTAAATCATAATTTTACCTGACTTCCAGGAAATCCTGCTCACCCACACGCCGGCGGATGAGGTAGTCCTGAATCTTTCCGCCGGTGTCTGTCCTCTCCCTTAAAAAGATGAGGTCCGCCTCAATCTGCTCGCACAGCAACCGCACCGTGGCTACCGATGCCTCCATGTCCTTCTCATCCAGGCCATAGTCACCTCCATCTAAACAGAGAGAAGGGAAAGAAGGGGGGGGGGAGTGAAAGAGGGACCAGAGGAGGAAGAAAACAGAATAAGTCTGATCTAGGCTAGAGAATGGGCAATATTACACATCTGTCATTTAATGTATGCTCTCATCAAGAGCACAGAACAGTGAGCCTATACTTTCTGAGCACGTCTGGGAAATGTCGAGACAAAAAAAGGCCTCGCCCTGAGAATGTCGTTAACTTGCTGTATTACTGGGTGGCGACCAGGAGGACAAATACCACAGTGGAGGCAGATTTTGGAGAAGAAACGGTGAATAAACAGGTGGTTTAAAGGAGAGGTCAGAGTGGATGCTTGATCACAGGCTTGTAGACTGTGTCACAGATTACTAGATACAGATATAACATTCTTATGTAAATGTGCATTTCCAAAGAAAGCCCATAAATACACTAAAGGACAGGACATTGATGTTAAGGCCCACACACTCCCACTAACTGGCCACAACGTCTAGTTACACTAGACTCAGACATGGAAAGTGCTTGTCAGTCCAGTCGGACAGACGTGAACTGGTGAACCAGTGACAGTCCTTGTGCTGAGCAGGGAAAAATGACACCCTTTCACAGACACATGCACTCTGACCCCCCTCCCCAACAAGCCACATGGGTCACACATGTTGCTGTAGCAGGCAAAAATAACTCTGGTTGCCAACAAAAGCCCCTCGCATTCGTGCGTGGGGCAGAATGAAAACTAAATAACAGACAAATGGGGTTAGCTGGCTGGGAGGACAGACCAGGCCACAGCTGACAGAAATGATGGTTCTGCTACTACAAACTGGTGGCTTGGCCTTCCCATAACAATATACTAAAAGAGACAGCTACCGGACTTTCCTCAGCTTCACACAGAGATGTAAAGCAACCTTCCTGTCCTGTACTGATGATGGATGTGTGAACGTCTTTATCCAACATGCTGGTAAAAGTTACCTTGTGAAATACCCTTATGAAAATCCAGCTGGTAAGATGTTAAAAGTCTTTGGTGCCATCTATAGGATATGTTCCCCATACACACCAGACGACTACAAAGATTACTTTCTTTCTATATCTGCATCTCTCAAATCAAACATTTTAGTCAATAAAATGCAAAACATGTTTCAGTGTTCATTCAGCTGCCGTCCATCCTGCCTGTCTTTTATATGTGTGTGTGCACTTCGCGCATATTTGTCTTGACTTTTTTGGTCAATGATCATTACATTTTTATTTTATTATGTTCATTTTTTCATTAATATATCATGAAAACTACTTACATTCTATTTGGTAATGAAAATGTATTCTTATAATTTATTATTAAAAAAAGTGGACGATAAATATATTTTGCCACCATTTTCATGAAATGTAAGTAACTCTGCTTCTTTTTTAATTATATTTCTAACACATACATGAAGGCTATTTGTGACAGTTGAGCCACTAGCAGCTAGTGTACATGCAGGGAAAGCCTTGAGTCCAGTGCAGCATCAGCAAAAGTCTGATCAGAGCTGAGAGCAGAGGAAGCGGTTGCTCTAGGACAAGACACTTTACTGTTGAACCTTCTGACACAACCAAGAGAAACTTTCATATTCAATGTGCATTTCCCTCCTTCTGACTATATGGACGGAAATAGAAATTGTCACTTTGTCATTTACACATACCTGCTACTTTGTTCAAGGTTTTCAAGATTTAATATGAGCACAGACGATTTTCCAGGTGCTGACAGAACATTATTTTCTTTTTTGTTTTTCTTTCTACTTTACTTTATTGATCCCTTTATTGAGTTCATGCATTTTTACTTGAAACACACACACACGGAGGGCTCACAGACATAGGTTGGAATCTTGCTCAAGGCAGGAGATGAACCGGCTCTAGCTACCAGTCCATTTTCCATACTTTTAGTCCATACCAGACCAACAGGCTGAGGTACTGCCGCCCCCGTATAAGCTATTTCAACTTTAGCTGCCATTCTAGTGAACTGTGTGCTGTTTGGTGGACCAAGTGTTGCATGAAAGTAAGTTACCCTTACCTGACCCCATCCCAACAACATAGATTGTCTCTCCGCAGCCTTCATCTAATCGCTCCCTTAGATGTCGTAGTAAGGAATCGTACTGTTCCCCCGTTGGACTCACTAGGACGAGCTGAGGGATGAGACACAAGGGATGAGACAACAGAGAGACACGTGGAAAGGTCAACAAAGACACAACTTCAACAAGTAATACGAATTTTTGTTTGTTTGTTTTGTTTTAAAGATGTGCTCTGCAAATCAGTCAACAACTGTGTGTGTGTGTATTTTGACAGTTCAGCCTGGTACCTTAAGCTGTTCCTGCAACGTTTGCACATATATAGTAAATAAAGCCCCTGGGTGAGCAACCTGCCAGCTGGATGCGGTTACATTCGTAGTGCAACATACGTGTCACTTCTCTGGTGTTTTGCACAGCCGGCGAAAAAAAAATGAGCTATGCGAAACTACCACGCAAAGGAATTTTATAAAATCACTGCACATCGCTCAAAAACAAAAACAAAAAAAAGCTGCATGTTTGAAAAATCTTAAAACTTAACGTTACTGGGTGCAATTCACAGCGAGGCCCACCTTGCTGCTCAAGTCTAAATGATCCTCGGACTCGCCGTTTGTGCCCTCGCCGTCTTCAAAGCCCTCTCCACTGCACGGATCGTCGGCACATCCCCGGTCCGGTGCAAACATACAAGCGGGCACTATGGACTCCGCTGCTGGCATTGCACCCGGGCATATCACTGGTTCTGTCGCCGTTGACGACGCCATTTCTAGAAAGAGAAATGATGCAAACGCAGCAGAAATAAATAAACTTACCCCCCTTTTAGCGTAGCTTCACGAGCTAACCTACAGCTACTAGCAGGTACAGAAAGTTAGGTTGATCATCACAGCCGGCTAGCTAATGCTATCAAATATCAAACTTGTTGTTGCAATAGGCGACAATCATAAAATAAATAAATGATAAATAAATGGCTATCTGGATGGTTTATCTATATAATTAGATATCTTTTTTTTAAAAGAAGGCATACCAGAAGTTGCTAACTAGCTGACAAGCTAGCTTAGTTGTTTATTCGGTTTAGCTACAGGACGCTGACTCAATGACACGCCCACCAGAAAATGGAGACACGGGATTGGCTGCCGTGCTCAAAGTCACGCCCACTGTGATGAAGTACAACAGACATCAGCGTGCTGCTCGGGTGACCTACTTTCAGACGCGCGCGCCTGCTCACACACGGACACACGCCTCTTCGTGTGACATAATAACACTACATAAATTAGCGTTTTGTATAGTTTTGCAAACAATACAGATAAACAGTGAATGGGTTTATTTGACAAAGAGATACAGCAGTTTCTATTTTCTTTTCTTAAATCGTGTTTTTGAATCAATACTTGATTTATATTCTATTCTATTTCCTTCATTAATATTCATATATACCTATCCATTCCATAAATAATGCTTTCTAAATAACAATTGTACGAGGGAATATTAATTTAACTGGTGTAGCTTATTTTCTACATTATAGCAGTCCGGTATATTTGAATACAAAAAACAAACAAAAAAAAAAAAAAAAAAACAGAGAGAAGGGAAAGAAGGGGGGGAGTGAAAGAGGGACCAAGAATAGAACAGAATAAGTCTGATCCAGGCTAGAGAATGGGTAATATTACACATCTGTCATTTAATGTATGCTCTCATCAAGAGCACAGAACAGTGAGCCTATACTTTCTCAGCACGCCTGGGAAATGTCGAGACAAACAAAGGCCTCGCCCTGAGAATGTCATTAACTTCCTGTATTACTGGGTGGCGACCAGGAGGACAAATACCACAGTGGAGGCAGATTTTGGAGAAGAAACGGTGAATAAACAGGTGGTTTAAAGGAGAGGTCAGAGTGGATGCTGGATCACAAGCACTTATGACAGAACAGCAGGCTTGTAGACTGTGTCACAGATTACTAGATACAGATATAACGTTCTTATGTAAATGTGTTTTTGAATCAATACTTGATTTATATTCTGCTATTTCCTTCATTAATATTCATATATATATATCCATTCAATGTTCTTAAATAATGCTTTCTAAATAACAATTGTACGAGGGAATATTAATTTAACTGGTGTAGCTTATTTTCTACATTATAGCAGTCCAGTATATTTGAATACAAAAAACAAAACAAAACAAAAAAAAACAAACAAACAAAAAAAGAATAAAATACTGAGGTATAAAAAATAAATAAGCAAGAATAAAACACAGAATGGGGCAAGGACACTTACATTCAAGAAAGTGTTAAAAAAAAGAGACCAATTTATACTGAAATTAATACAATGCATCATTTGAATAGCTAAATATGATGCCCATCTCTCATGTACCAATGAACACAAGAATATTTTCCAGTCCATTTTTCCATTCATCAAGAATGACCTCTTTTAGAGCTAGGATGGATGCTGGCTGGAGAGTGATGCTCAACTTGTCTCTTCAGAATAGGCGCTCAATTGGGTTCAGATCAGGACTTGGACACTGAATCACTTTGATGCTGCAGGAAGGCCTTGGCAGTGCCGTCGACCCCTCGTGTTGAGAGAAAGAGGAGGATGCCAAAAAGCTGTAAAGAACAACTATACAACAAAGCACTTCCTCTCTCACCACCAAGAAAGTTTGTCAAGGGAGCAGTTTCATGCAGCTTGAAGATCCCTAAAAAAAACACTTTGCTAATGTCTTACTCATCATCCTTCATCATATTTTTGTCTCCCCACCGCCTGAGCTGCTGCAATTCACCGGCGGCCCCTGAGGCCCCTGAGCGAGGATGCACATTAAAAATCACAACAATAAAGCGGTATTATGTAATGTGACATTTGCATAATGAGATGCATTCATCTATAATCATTGCATCTCTTTTACAGTACATTATTTTGCTTCTGCAGTCTTTCCAAATAGGGATTAAATGAACTAAATGTTATTAAGTTACAGTAGAATATGAGGCAAACCAATAAATAACACCCTCTTCTCTCTTAAATCCAACCGTCAACAGTTTCTCAAATGCAGAACAAACTTATCAAGAGTAAATCAGTAACCAGTTATTGTAGCTTGTTGTGAGGACACCACTTTCCTTACGGAGGACGACCATTATAACAAGAAATATTCAATATGCAGTATATAAGAGGTTTACTTTGTCGAACCATATGGATATGTTTTTTTTCATGTGGTCAATATTACTTTGAGTCAGATTTCCCTTTAAAAACATGTATTTTGATAGCAGGAAGTTTATATCCAAAGCTGAACCCAACATCCTATGAAACAGAAGAGTGTCGGTGACTGTGTCGTCTCGCTGAGGAGGAAATAAGATTAAATATTTGTTATTCTTCTTGTTATTCTCGTTATTCTATTTGTTAATCCTTCCCCCATTGGTTGCTTCCTCCCCCTTGAGCCGCCAGGGTTATATAAACCACACACCTACCTGCAGAGCTGTGTTACTCCAGCCACAACCCACTAAAGACAGCCAAGATGGTAAGTGATGTGAAAGGTTTACTTCCTAAGATAGTTTTTCACTCTCCTCATGGACAAATTTATTATCTTGTTATTCCTTATTGTAGTAATGTGATTGTTCAGATTTATTTATTTTTTCTCAGCCACATTCTATAATCTAGCTATTCAATGTTTTAATTTAATGTTTAACGTGACTCATTGAATTTCTAAATACACACAACTTCTGACTGCGCCTAAACTAATCATCAGTTCAAACCTATATTTACACATTTCAGATTATATAAACTGAATATATCTGAGATAGATGTGTGAAAGAGGTTGTGATTAACATTCTTTGCAGAGTCATAAACGCACAGGTTTTGTGACGGCTTAAGTCGCACCTTTCTGATGTTGTAGCATTTAGTCAGGTGTTAACACTCATCACAGGGACAACCTGAAATATTTCTCACTTTTACAGTGTGATTTGGTTGTTGTAATTTTTAGGCGTGATCAGTACAGAAGCTGAGCGACAAATCTAAAATTTCCATCTCTGTGTTGGCGCAGGAAGTGCTTAGCTTAATCTAAACAAAGTAGCAATTCTCAAAATCTTAGAGCCTCAGTGGTCAACTCAGTCACTTATCCCAATCCTCTTTGACCCCTCTGAGACATGGATGTATTGTGAGGTATGAAATGAAACAATAGGCTGTTGACAGAACACAGGCAATGTGCTGATGTCATACTCACAGGAAAGTTTAACTTCCAGTCAATAATTAAAATCAGTACTGATCCGTGATGGGGGATAAGACGTGACTTCAAAGAACACATTGTGAGGTACTGTATCTATGGGTGTGTTATATAAGTTCATGTGTAACCATGAGGTGATGCTCAGCATATAGAAGATAAGAAGCGTAGTGTATAGATTTTATTGCATTACTGATTAGATGAACAGGTGACTTAGAAAGGGAAGGACATGCCTGGTATGCCATGGTGTTTTTTTTTTTTTTCCTGGAGTGCAAACTTTAAAATGTGGGTGTTTTATTAGGTTTTCTTTAATTGTCGTATAGCCACACACATCCACACCTTTTAGAAAGGTGTGTTAGGGGTACCTATAGTGTTTGCAGATCTAACATGGCATAGAGCCTGTGCAAGGGTGTCTTTTATGGTTTTATTATCTCCGTATGACGACCACATGTCAACGGACAAATACCATGCCTTCCTGTTTCAGTACTTTTACAGCAGAGGCTGCACTGCTCCACCCTGGTTGATCATCAACAGCTAAGATAAGAACACCTAGGATCATTACTTCACCCACCAGTGCGCACTGTGCACACGGTCATTTTATCATTATTTGGCTGTCAAATATTCCTAAATTAAAAGCCAAAGCATTTTTTCCCAGCCTGTAGATAAAGTGACAAACTAAATAAGATCGATAAACGTGTTCTCATTGCAGAAGGATTAACACGAGGAGCAGAGCAGTCAGCAGTTCACATTTATCCCTGCATTTTTTTTGTAAAATGTTTTTTCAAGATTGGTGGTCCAAACTTTAGTGGTACTAAAATAAAAGTATGTTCACTTTTATCCTGTGTAAAGTGAAGTTAGCTCTGAATGCTGCTTTAAATCTATGAAAAACTCATTTTAGTTAAGACTCATCCATCCATCCATACGAATCGGTTCCCTTATTCTTCTTTTTCATTTCCCTCTACAGAAAGTCAAGGACATGACATTCAAGGAGGGGCAGGAGTTCAAAATCCGCATCAAGCCCAAGGATGACTGCATGTCGTAAGTTCTCCTAATAAGAAAGTTGTAGTTGTAATATAGGCTGTGCACACAGTATGGTTACAATGGGGCTCGTAGGGTAGGGGGCTTGTAGTCAGTAATACTCAGTAGCTCTATAACAAAAGTATTCTACATATAAACTACTCAATTAAGAAAATAATTTCAGTGTCTTTATACATACATATATGATACATACATATCATGATCATGTGATGACATACAACATATAGCTAGGGCCCATCATAAAGGGCCTAACTACCTCAAGCCACTTGGTCAAATGGTGAAGAACTTTCTGACATTGTATCAGATCCATTGTCTCTGGTTTGGCCTTTAGATGTCGATTCAGTTACATTTAATGAGGAGGAAGCTGGCATAGTGTACTGTGAAGCAGCTTAATGCTCCATCCACTTCTTCCCTTTTTCATCGCACTCTTTTGACCTCTGTCTTCTTGCCTTCGCTGCAGCTTCGCCATCAACATCGGTCATGACTCCGAGAACGTCGCAATGCACTTCAACCCCCGTTTCGACTGCGGCGATGACACTAATGTCATTGTCTTCAACTCCTTGTCCGGGGGATGCTGGGGTGACGAGCACCGCGAGGGAGTTTTCCCTTTCTCACGAGGGGAGGAATGCAAGGTGTGTTGGGAGAGTGTGACTGTCTTTGTCCGTGATCGGTCATGCTTCCTGTAGGTCTGATGCCAAACAGCAAAAAAATTGAAGTCTCTTATATACATTTAAATACAAGGTTTAGTCTAAAGGAGGTAACATGTACTCTTTAGCCTCAAGTCAGACTTAAGTCAGTGACACCACACGATAACACACAATAACTTAAGTCATATACAGAATATAAGTCACTGTAATCTACTCGTGTAAGACCGAGAAAGGTTGTCTCAGCAAAAGACACGATAAGAGTATTTTGACCTGAGACAGGGTGTGTTTTATTACTCACAATTTCAACCTTTCATTCGTAACAGGAGGAGCAAGTCGAGTATTCTTACATCTTTGCAGTCTCATTAAGCCTCTTTCTTTCACTCTAAATTGATGCTTGACTAATTCAAGACTTAGACATACATCAAATTATATAATTACAAACATTTCACATCACATTGTGCAGCATCTAAAATGGCAAATATCTCATTCCCCAGGCAAACCCGTCACAGCGTCTTATGATTTTATCGTTGTTTATACAACAAGGGCTCAAAGCTGCTTTTGGTTGTGAGCACAGTTCACACGCAGATCTTTCTGTATTTGAAAGAATATTGTTACGGAGCGCTGGCAAAGTACTTTTGCTGTAGTTATTGCAGTCATTTGGCCTAAGTTCAATTTTCATAATGTCTTTTGCCATAAGGTTTGGTATCTGTGCTGTAACCCTGTTAGGTCAACAGAGCTATACAATCATGAAGGGGTTTATGGGCTCATAAAATTTAATAGCCCCTGAGACAGAGCTTTACCTATCTATCCACCTCAATCATTCCCTTGACAATCGTGTTCTCTTCTCCTTTTGTTGCAGCCTGTCTGACACTGAGAGATTTGTGATTTCTCTTTTTCAGTTTTACATCAACTTCAACAATGAGCAGTTTTACATCAAGCTTCCCGATGGCTCCATGGTGAACTTTCCCAACCGCCTGGGAGACGTCAAGTACAAATACTTTGATGTCAGCGGCGACGCAAGGATTGTCGGCATCAAGATCAAGTAGAGGCTCAACTCCGCTTAACCTTTTGACTCTTGATGATGGCCCATCTTTTTTTTGTTGCTGAAATAGTCTGTCTTACATTACTGAGCTCAGGCCTGCTTATTCATCTTTGCTCCTGCTAAGAGTTATGGAATAATAAGCCTAAAGATGTATACCAACATGCATGGCATGCTGCTGTTGTAATGAGAGGAATTGGCCTAAAGAGGGAGCCATAGCAGATCTTACCTCATTATGCTTGACATCTCATCAGTCTCTGGGTTGGTTAATAAATGCTGTGAAAAACAACAACAACCAAAGAAACAAGTGTCCTCTCCGACTGTTTTCTTTTATTCAACACTCATTAAAACACACGGCTTTTAAATACATTATAAATATTACACTGAAAACAAAGAAACTATCTACAAAATATCCCACCTGAAGAGCTGGTTTGTGACAATTTGGCCTCAGTGTGTGCAGTCACATTAAAATTCAGGCATGTTTTAAAGGTGGGGGAAGTCATTTTGGAGAACACCATGATAAATACTTTAATATAGTGCAAATAACAACACAGCAAGTCATATAGGTATGTTGTGAGTTTGCAAACTGTCTCTAAAGTTGCTGCCGCTCAGCTGACATACAGATGGAAGAGATGATTTCCAGAGGTAAAAAGTAACTAATTCCAACAACGCATTTATGACACAATTTAATCTATTGTGTTACTTTTAAAATCATAATATGGAGTAGACCTGCAATCTGAATCATAGCCAAACTTTTAATCTGCATTTTAGTATCCAGTTGCCAGGGACACACAGGTGGTGAAAGTACTGTGAAGCGTCTGTTCCATTTTTCAGCTTGCCGCGGAAGAATCTGGCAAGAAAAAAGATTCTGTGGGCCAATGAAATCCACAAAATAAATTAATAAAAAAAATAAACACATATGCTACTGTAGCTAAAATCACAATAACAGTATATCTTGGCAAACTAGGAAGTAAGCAAGTCATTTAACAATTCCTGACAAACAAATCCTGGCTGAAATAATAAGTTAGTGTTGTTGTGCTGTTGTGTGCGGCGCGCCAAGCCACTTTATTATTCCCCATTAACAAAGCCAGGCTCAGGCTGGTGGACTGTAAAAAAGATGTTCACTGAATTAGAAAAAAAAGAAAAAGTGTTATGTATTGGATTCAAAGTCAGAATTTTTGTGCAGGTATTTAACCAGATATAAACGTCAATACAGTGGTGCTGTAGATTATATTGCTATTTGAGACTGTGCTTCAGTGCGTGCAAAATATGAAGTGATCAAACCAGTGCATGTTGGAAAAATCCAAAAAGAGATGTCAGCATACATCAAAGTGAATTCAAAACCCGATAAGAGCCGCAGATTCTGCATGATGAGCACCGATGACGACCTCATGAAGTCTGTGACACTGTTCATTTTTTTGACACTGCCCTGTTAAAACTAGTCTAAGAAATTAGTAAAATATGTAATATGAAGAAAAAAAAGAGTTGAGCTATAGTTCAGAATTCATCACTAAGGCTTGCTGTAAGCATAGAGCAGATAGCAGACGATGAAACCGGATAATGCAGAAGGAGGGACAATATACGAGAGAGGTGAGATGAAGCGCATTCATATGGAGACAATTTGCAGGAGGACTCAAAGAAGGTAGCCCGAGGCTGAGGAATGTGGCACAATGGAAGCACATTCCCTCAACAGAGATGAAATATCCTTTACAGTAGCTGTGTGAGTTTGTGCATGTGTGCAAGGTGTATTGCAAATGGGAGAGAAAAGAAAAAAACAGAAGCATATTTCAGTAAAGTAACTGATTTCACTGAGGAATTCTTGTGACCATTCAAACCTTGTTTAAGTTGGAATATAAGTTACATTTTAACCCGATTTTCAGGACCTTAAAAATCTTATCAAATGTGTATTTGCCAGAGTGATGTCATCCGTGTCACGAGGGCAGAATGGGAGACCGTTAGGCATAATTTGTACATGTAGGGAATAAGCTTTAGAATATACAAGAAATAACATCATTCAAATACTGTGTCATTTGTGCTGTTTGCCCCCCGAGCAGACTTGCAGTCAGACTTTTATGTTAACAAACATCCACCTGCTGTGCTCAGTTTCTCTGAGTCCTTAACAACTCTGGTTACCCTTCTCAACAGAGCTGGAAATGTGTAGCATTACACATTACATACACACATTTACACAGACACATTTTTTGTAACAAGTGCTACATCAGATTATGACATAAATATGACATTTTCCGGTACAAAATAATTATAGCAAAAATGCCCTCTCTCAGGCTGATGAGGGTGTTTATATTTTCTCTATGTATGTCTATGCAATATCTTTTTCATTCACTAAAGGTCTTGCAGTGGTGTAGTCATAGCTGACCCGGGGTCAGCCCTGCTTGAACCCACTGACTGACCTTTCTGGGCCAAGTAATCTTTATAGTTCCGGGTCAGAAGAGTGTAAAGAAATGGATTGATGCAGCTGTTCCCATAGGTTAGACACGTGACAAAGAAATTTACATAATTATGAGCAGCTGGGGACAATGCTTTGAGGGACTCTGGAGAGAACAGTTTGGCTAGTTGCCACCCCCAGAAAGGCAAGAAACAAGCCCAGTAGGCCACCACAATGCTAAAGATCATTGAGACAACTTTTTGTTTGAGTCCTCTCCTCCGTGCAGAGCGGCCGCTACCTCCTAAGCTAGCCTGCGCTGCCCAGTAGCGCCTGGCTAGTCCAACATACAGCCCAACGATGACCAATCCAGGAATTAAAACACTTGTAAGAAACAGGACGGTGATATAAGCCTTGAAGGCCTCAGGGGTCCAGGTAGGGAAGCAGATCCTCTTGACCAGACCAGCTGCAGTGGGTTTGCCCACTCTGAGTCGGATCATCACCATCATGGGAAGTGTCAGCACGAAAGCTACCCCCCAGATAATTCCTGCCATTAGCCTTCGTCTGCGGGACGAGGATCTGTGCGCACTGAAGGGCCTGGCCACGGCACGGTAGCGCTCCAGGCTCATCGCAACCAAAATGAAGACACTGGCATGCATGGTGAGGAGGTCGAGACTGAGCAGGATGCGACAGCCTGCCTCGCCAAACAGCCAGTCATGGGCAAAGTAGGTGCAGACCACAAAGGGAATGGTGGACAGGTACAGCAGGTCAGCCAGCGCCAAATTGACAATGTAAACGTACATGGAACCTGTCCGACGCAAAGCGGCTGAGCGTGTAATGACGAGCGTGTACGTGTTGCCTGCCACACCCATGGCGCACATGATCATCAGTGTGGCACCAAGGATGGACGTCACCCAAAGGCCCCCATTGCCTCCACTCCCACCACTCTCCTGGGAACCTCCATCTCCAGTCCCTAGGCTGAGGACCAGCTGTGGAGTGATGGTGACATTAGGAGTGCAGTTCATTGCAGGTTCACAGAACAGAGGTCAAAGGTCAGGCTCTAATCTTTAAGAGCCAGTTTGCACAAAGCTATAAGATGGTTGGCTCCTGCACTAAATTAGAAAAGGGTTCAGTGTCTGTGTAAACATTCCCTGCTGTGGGGTAAGGTGAACATTTCTTGTCACTCTTTTTTGTTCAAACCCTTAAATTGTTGGAGCCAAATCCAAGATAAAGCATGAATAGGATGGAAGGATGACAAGAGTATTAATCCACAGAGAGGATATAAATAGATCACTGACACGAGCAGCTTCAGTCACTGCAGAGCTGCCTGCGGGTTGGAGCACTTATCCCTGGATATGAGGTCCTCCACGAAGCCATGATCCCGTATTTCTCAAAAATAAAGTGTAAAAGCCTCCAGCAAAGATTTAAGGCATCAAGAAGCCTCAGATATGAGAGGTGTTCTCAGTACAGAGTTTTTTTTCCATTGGGCTTTGGGATGAAGTAAAGCTGGCAAAGGTCATTTGGGAGCAGCATAGTGGCACAGGGAGTCAGCACACTGCTTTTCAACTTGACAAACTGTGTTCAAGGTCTCTGATAGAAGACTCCTACGGTGCCAACGTTTGCTTGAGCAAGACTTCAGTTGTCTCCTCGTGAGGATTAGTTATCATTTTTAGTATGGGAAAGAAAAAGATCCACTCTGCTTTTCTCCATCCATCTGGCAACCACGAAACATGTCCACTGTAGGTTTAATTTGCTTTCTCTTGATTGTACTAAGTTGGCCTGAATCAACGACTGTACATCCAGCTTGTTGTCTTCTCTCTTCTTGGCTTCCACCTGCATAGAGACATCCAAGTAAAACAAACCCTTTGCTTTATCCAAATGATCCAAGTTGTTGCCTCACTGATGTTCCTCTGTAAAAAATGTGATGCATGGTAGATGAATCTTCAGTTTCTCCTAAGATCTCCAGTCCCTATTTGGTTCCCAGATTAGATAGAAGACTGGGTCTGTAGTGCCTTGGTTGTAGTCCCCTCCCTCCTCTTCTCCTCTCTCCTCTGACCTCCCTCCTTCTCACCAGAGTGAAAAACTAGCATGGGCCTATAGATTTATGAGGTATTCCTCTCGGGCCTCAACCTGCTGCTGTCTCTGACACCCAGAAATCACTGGCAGAGGCAGTTGCCCACAACCGCACACATACCTAAGTATCCAAACACATCATATATAAAGGAGTGTATTTAAAATATTAATTTCAGCTTGTTTATAATGTGCCTTCAGAACTTTAAAGAAACCAAACCTGCTTTGTCTGTCAATTATATGGACTATGTAAGAATAGGTATAGAATAGGTAAGTATAGGTTTAAGTTTGTAGTGCAATGATATTTTGGCACAGGAAATCTGATACCATAATATTTTACAGAATATATATATATATATATATATATATATATATATGGAAATGCATTTGATGAGTTCAGGATGGAACCTAGTTTTGGAATAACTCTGAGTCTGAAAAGAGCGATACATCATTCAATACTATTGAATCCACACAAAATGTGTACAGATATTCCTTGACAACATCCAGAGAAAATATTTTTTATTTGTGATCATCAAAAAATGAATACGCTGTCAGTCAGCTACGGTCAATCACAGAAATACTTTTACTTAAAAAAAAAAAGAAAAAAGAAAAAATGTTAGACACCAAATAATATGATTGCCTCTTTAACCCAAAACAGAAAAGGAAAACAATGAAAAATATCACTGGCTATTAAAAATGATAGAGAAAAAAATAACTTATTATTGGAATTATTGTTTTAACAATGACTTAGTATATATATATACTGTATGCCACATGGGGGTACTGTTACACCATGTTATGGCTTGCAGTATTTCCAGGATTTCTACCAATGCATTCGCAAATCTCCATCTCTTCGTATGTCTCAAAAACTGCTTACAAAATCAACATTTGCTGAGTCTTAAAAGAAAATACAAAATTATAAGTCATACTGACTTCATGACATAAACTGTACAAGTACTGTGTCTGAAGATATTGCTTTGCTTTTGAGCTTTTGGACTGAAACAGCACAGCAAGTAGCATTATGTAGCTGCAACTCATGACCTGGGATGCAGTACTGTTGCTTAATGTAAATGTTTTAAGTCATGAAAGTAATAACAACGCTGACATAAAACAACAAATTAATAAAAATGCTTTTATTAAAATAAAGAAAAATCAAAAGCGATTCAGAATCCACGCAAAATATTGTTTTCTATTGGGTGATAAACTGTACTGTTTTTTGTTTTTTGTTTTTTCAGTCCCTGTACCATACTAGCATTAACAAATCATCACATAATAGCTAGATAAAGAATACTTAATAAAAGAGGACCAAGGCACTTCTCACCTTGAAAATGTCAATTAAATCATACATAGAATGTCTAATGAACCTAAAATTCATCCATAGTGATTAGGTTTTGCAACAATTTCCAGAAATCACTAAAGGAGTCAGTGACGAAGGTGATGTTGATGGGTCTGTCAGATTGGTGATGGGTTGAGAGAAGAGGAAAACGGTCCCTCAGGCCTCTGCTCCATCAATGCCTGTGCTTGAACAGGGCTTCCACTTGAAAACAAATTAAAGTCCAAAGTTAAAAGAAAATCCCCCCACCTATGTAGACAAATAATTTTGAATGACATATACAACACAACACTATTTGTGTTTCATTGATCTGCATTAATTTGCCCTCCAACATTAATTCTTGTGATTATTATTATGGCATTAGCGTAAAAAGACAAATGTTGTCTTCCACTGAAGTATATGTATTGGAGCTCACTGCTCTCCAGGTAAACTTATCCATCACTGGATTCATTTGACAGCAAAAGGTTTTGGTATTTGGTTGCACTAGTGGAAGAGTTCTACGATCAGAAACTGGACCAGAAATGTAATTTTCTATGTATGGTTTGGAAACATCACAATGATGGCAAGTTTCCAAAATCTCTATTTACTGTTCATAAGGTATTTAACCCACAGTTGAAACTGCCAATAATGAATGGTTAGATGCAGAAACTATCCATTATTGGCAAATGACTTATTCCACTGTGCCCCTGCAGCAACTATTTGGTGTGAAACTTAACAATAAGTAGTACTTTGAAAAGAAGAAATCTGCATTAATTATAGGCTAACAGCTAACTAGCTATTAACAAGTTTTGAATTCTTACTTGTGTACTCCTGAGGGGACATCAGAGCACTCATGACATTGTTGAAGTGTTTTAGCCAATCCTGCTGGTCGCTTTCTGTTTCGCAAGTAAACAGGAAAAGGCGGTCAGGTGTTTCTATGGTGATGCCATGTTGCCAGGCGCCGTTGCAGTGGGTGCCAGCAGGCAGGCCAGGGGAGGCGCTGTAACCGTGGTCCTTGTTCCCCAAGAACACCTCACCTTTGGCAAAGGCGTCCTTTAAACAGTGAGAAAGAGTCCAGACTCCTCATCATGTTCATCTTCATCATCATCACTAACCAACTAACTAATCAACCAATCTCAGAACCCATAAGCTATCGTACGGTTAGCAACATCATATACGAGAATGACAAGAAACACTGAATTTAGGTAACTGTGACAAAAAGCACCAATCTTTAGTTCAGAGCTAAAGCGCCAATTAATATCTTGATTCATCCATTACTCATTCGTTCTATAACATACTGAAAAATAACCATTACAATTGCAGCAACTGCAAATTGTCTTTCCTCACAGAAACAGATATAAACTTGCTATACATGGATATGACTGAAACAGTTATCAATTATTAAAATTGTTACTGATTGTTATTTCAATTGACTAATTGATTGCTCTCTCACTCGAATACCTGCAAAACCAAGGAGGCTGTAACTAAAAGTTGACATCAGTTGTGTCATGCATAATTTAGTTAGTATTGAAGTGATCTAATTACACTTGCTTTGAACTTCCTGCACATATTCCCAGTCCACACTCAACTTCATTAGACTTCCTCTTCCTTTCATCTACCAGTTTTTCTTGCCTAACACTCTTGGGGTCTGATGGACATTTCAGTCACTTAACACCTATAATTATTGCACCTCTCCATTGAACTCTTACATCAGCAAGAAAGCTGAGCTAATCTTGCTTGGCTATCCAATGTGTAGTTAGCCAAGTATTGGGAAATCTAGATGGCCCCCTTTCAAGGCAAGTGTCTAAGATAACCCCTGCGATAAAAGCTCCCCTCTCATCACTCAATTAATCAGGATCTTTCACAACATCTCTACTTTTCAAGTACCGATAACAGATATATTAAGTCCAACTTTGTACATAGAGTTATTTGTCTATATTACAGGATATAAGTACTCTACATGCTAGCGTTTCAGTTCACACTGAGGCAATCAATACTGTCAGTTCATGGCAATGACTGCCATATTTATAATAAAGTTACATACAAATGAAAACTCATACCATTCTCTGTCCACTGAGTTATGGCTTCATATCCTCAACACTGTCTACGTAATCTAATTTGCTTCATGGTAGGAACCCTCCTGCTCCCACATGGCGCTCATTTATATCTTTTCAGAGCACAAGATTGACGTCACTCAGGCACCAACTAAATGCTTGAAATATAAACCGATACTGAGGTCTTTTTAGTGTGTGTAGGCGTGTGTAAAGATGCCATACCAGCGGATCTTTGAAGTACATGAGTCGTCTGTGGTCCAGAGTGAACCAGCGTTTCTTGAAGCCTTCCGTTTGCTGCCAAGACAAAAAAAAAAAAAGATGACAATCATTCAGACGTAAGGTGAGACAGTGAGACAGTGACATACAGGGAAACTGTATAGAGACATAAAGTGGCATTGTACTTGTACCAAGGGTGTCTGTCTGGTTCAGGAAGTGATTCATATGGTGCTTTTAAATTGGCCCTTTTGTATCAAGACTTCAAACATCAAACATCTTCCCTGAGGCTGCAACTCCTGATTGTAAGTTATTTGTTCAAGTCATTTTTTAATCTGTAATTTAAAAAAATGCCCAAAGTGACTGGAATTATTTGTTTTGTCCAACTAAAAGTAAAGAACCCAAAGGAAACCCTTCCATTTAAAAGTATATAGCAGCAAATCCTCACATTTGAGAAGCTAGAACCAACACATATTTCTGTTAGTGCTCATAATTAAAATGGTTTTCTCCTTGGCAGACCTGTTTGAATGCTTATTGCACCAACTTCCCCAACACTCTCAATACTGAGTTTGAAATGTCACGGATGAACGTTTACATCAGTGCAACAGAAATTCACAGCTAAAAGCAAGTATCTTGAAGTATGGCACCTTTGAAGAGTTTACTCAAGTGCACGAACGGCTTGAGCTCTTTCCAGAGAGCTGAGCTTCAAATAATGAGGATGCTCAGGTCCCAGGCTGCCGCCAAATTGCCCCCATAAAAGTGTTTGATATTCATTGTGGCATAAGCCTGAACAACTGACTGTTCCCGTCTCAATTCGTCAGTGACTCCTTCCACAAATATGCCTCACATGTATGAGAGGGAAATGAATTATGACACCCATTTAGCAAATCAGCCCAACGGAGCAAGTTAGTAAGTCTTTTCATCTGTCAGCCTGACAGACGGAGATTATACTCGGAGTCTGTGTGTGACTGAATACAGAAGCGGTTGTGTTGCTGAGGATCAGGTTGCTTGGTGTTCCCTGTGTCACCTGCACAGGGAACTGCCTGAATCCTGTTTATGAAAACACCTTCAGTTGTGTACACATTCTTATATAAAAGTGCGTGTGCAACAGTGCATGACTGTATATGTACAAATGTCTCTTTGTGTTAATGCTTAATCCAAACATATGTATTTGAGGCTTCGACATTTAAGGATTAAGTTGATCCCCAGCTGGAAGTCTTTTATTCCCTCTCAGACAGAGTGACTGACAGACAGACGGACGGACGGTGAGGCAGGCAGGTATGACCTCTCGGCTGTCAATCAGCCTGTCAGGCAGCGGTGGAAAGCGGCCACGCTAACAGTCCCTGTTCCGTTAAAGCAGGGATTAATCCTGGTTTAGTTAGCTAGGCAAAAAAAAAAAAAAAATCTCAGCTGCTTTTAAACCAGTGTAAAGTATATGATGGCTGGGATTCAGCACATTTTACTGATAGCTGATCTGTATATTAATGTGTCATAATTAGTATTCGACATTTCTTCTCTGACTTGAATGACATCTCTGCTGGCTTTAAGGGTTTTAAATGTGTTCAGAACAAAGGAGTTATCACATGGTGACGCTAAATTATTGTTGAAATAGGTCATGTGACTCAGTGCTGGAGTAGATTCATACTTTCAACAAAGTAATCTGAGCCAACGTTTGTACTTTATAAATGGTAAAGAGTTTTTCTTGTAGCTGTTGCTGATCTCCATAATTATTTCAAATCAAAACACCCTCAGGTATCTGTCCCGTGTGAGCTGGGTTTGAAAACGACTTAATTGACAAATACGCTGTGATTAGTTCTGTACTCCGAGGGGAGGTTTGGAAGATAGTTAATTGCTGTCTATTATAATTCAAAGCTTATTACGATCTACATTCACTAATTTATGAAAACATGAACTTGTGGATTTGGTACTGTCATTAGGGTGGACTGCTGCACTGGAAGAAACGAAGAGAGGAAGTGTATAACGGGAGGGAAAATGAGAGTTCAAATAAAGGTTGACGGTGTGTATCCATCTATCTGTATACATCTGTCTGTGTGTGTGTGTGATACTTGCCCTGGGACCTGTCTTTTCCATGTATCCTTCCTTCAGAAAGTTCCGGGTAAGTTTGGGTATCAGCTGAAAACAACAAGGGATAAGCAAAGGGATAAAAAAAAAAAAACAGCATGACGATACAAAGAGAAAGGGCTGAAGATTCATTTTGGAAAAAAAATGACAAAAAATCAATGTTAATATAATTTTAATCTCGGCAATTATTGATGGTAGGTGTCCTTTCTCGATTACTGCAAATCTAAAAATCGGGGGAATAAACTGTGTGTGTGCTCACCTCAGCATCCGTCGCCCCAGGAAAGGCCACCTTTAGGTAGTGAAGCTGAACTGCACGAATGGAATTAAACCAGTCTACGATCTCCTAATGCACAGAGAGGGAGAGAGAAGAAATGAGCTATTCCTGTTCCTTATTGCTTTTTGCCCCCTTTTTGTCGTTTAGAGAGGATAACTCCAGAGATTTGTGTCAAGCCTCTGAGGATAATACGGCTGAGATGCAGCTAAAAAGCGTTATCTCATGACTGTTGATCATAATTTTCACAAATAACTCTAACAAAAACAGGGTGTTTTGTGTGAGCATCTCTTTTGATTGACTGACTGTTTTCTGGCCCACACACCGCCATGCTAACCACAGGTAATGGATTGTAGCCTGCCTGGACGATGGGTCCAGTTTGGCCTTCTAAAGCCGTCTTAAGGAGCTGGTTTAGTCGTTATAAAATGACCTATATGCTGATGGTGGGTATACCATTCTATGAGATGTGACTGAAAGCCTCAAAAACACAGACCGTGTGTTGGATTTTTTTTTTAAGCTGCATTTTCTGACGTCAGGAACAAACCTTCAAGCTACGGTTTGCTGATGAGCAGAAGTTTGACCAGTTGTTCGCTGGTTCCAAATATGAATGTCGCCCTTATCCTTTTGTGATTTGGTAACTTGGTTTGCCAATCACAAATCAGCTGTAATGATGGTTCTGGGATTCTGTCTACACATTCATTCAGATTCAACAGACTGCGGACCTTGCCGTTGTCATGGTAGACAAAGATGTTGCGGGTGCTGTAGTCTTTGAGGTAGGTGATCTGCAGGCCGTTGGGGTTTCCTATCTTCTCAGGCTGGAAGGTCGCGTTCATGGTGTCCACCTTGAGTACCGCTTTGGGCTCCTTAGCCTGCAGGAGGAAGAGAGGAAGGCAAGGAAGTGAGGAGAGAGGGGAGGTGTGTGTGTCTGTATGTCTGTGATTGTAACTCTGCCTTCTCTTCATCAAAACCAAGAATGGTTTCTCTAAATCTGATGATTTTAGGTTGAGGGTCGCCACAAATCAACCACAACTACCCAACTTAAAAAATAAAATAAAAAATGTATCTATGCTTTGTTTTCACTATTGGAATGAAATGACTGAGACAGCTGACTATTTTATTCTATCTACTAAAAATTAGACTTTTTTTTTTTAACAAAAAGGCAGAGGAAGATGTTTTTTTTTCTCCTACTGCTTGACCAGTTATGGAGCCACGGTGTGTGTATGGTATCAAGGCTTGGGGCCATAGTTTGTGCTCTTTCTAACCATGAAAATAATATCCAGAGCATTACTGATAGGCATCATGTCTCAGACCAACACTAATGCCAGCGAACCTACCTTGTGGAAGCTACGCTTTAATCTGACCTGACTTGAATTTAAATAAGCACCTATGGTAACAGAATCTGCTTCGGGGTGTATCTTCTGCCCTTGACTTTAACAGATAACAGACACGGCCACGCTTACGTGGCAGCTGATTAGATTTTACACTCTTCTCTCGTTGTGAGCACTGACTCTCTCTCGTCACGAAGAAAAAGACTTTTACCAAGCAGTGAGTTGGACTTGAGTCAGACTGTAAACTTGTGCCTGAATATTTTAAACAACTCAACGCTTTGTCTGAATGCCAACAGGCTCGCCGGCTTTGGAAACCCGGAGCACCCGAGCGAAAGCGAGCGGCGCTTTTATCACCGTTGTGACTCTCTGCGGGTGTTTTTGTTTTACTGCTATAGTATCATATCACAGACACCAGAAGCACATGAGGCGGCAGTTGAATATTTCATGGGAGCCCTCCTGGAGAACAGGAAGAAACATTCACGAGAAAAAAAAAAAAGGCATTTGTATGCCAAGACACATGCTAAAATACACCGTCACTATCGTTTTACAATACGTATTTCCAGACTTTTTCTGGTCTTTTTAAATACATTAGTCCCACTTGCCCTGAGCTGGTTAACTGTGACAAACAAAGAGCTCCCAGTGTTTCCGGCCCTAATTGGTGTACGGCTTAGTGAATCAGCCACACTGACAGAGATGACAGGCTGCTGGTTAAGCTTGTCTGAGCATGCTCAGACGCGGCAGAGAGTGCAGGTACAGATACATCTTGTAGGCTTCTGCTAATGTGTATGATTAGAAAGTTAACTGTGTGTATGTAAAAATATCGCAGCACTTAATGTGGGGGTGTTGTCTGCAGAACATTCTAGGTCTTTGAAGTGCTCTCTAATTAATGTACACGCGCGTGTGTGTGGGGGGGGGGGGGTGTCGAACATGTGCTGGAAGTGAACTGCTGCCTTCAAACAACGCTAACAAGAAAGCTGTTTAATTACAATAGATTACAGGCATCCTACAGGCATGGTTTGGTGTAGGGTCTGTGTTGGAAAAGTGTGTGTTTAACGTGCGTGTGGGCAATAAAAGTCTAATCAGAAGCTGCCGCTCACATCATATTTGGTGAAATACTTCAGGGTTCCCTCCCTCTCTGAGAGAACAAATCGTCTGCTGAGGAACTGCCCGTTGTCCCGCCCCCTCTTCATCAGCATGCCATCTCTAGTTCCTGCAGAAAACCAGCAAAGGTCAATTATTTGCATGAATGTGTTTTGTTCATGCATGCTCGTGTGTGTGTGTGTGTGTGTGTGTGTGCACGCACTGACCTTCCTCATACGTTAAGTTTCCAGGCTCCGAGAACTCCTTCCTCTCATACTTTGCTCTTATCCACTGCTCCCTTAACACCCTGAACACACACACACACACACACACACACACACACAAACAGATGAAACGTCAGTAGCGCTAGCTTGTAAAACATGCCTGTGCGTACGCAGACTGAGCAGACATCTTGCATACTTTGTGGCGGATGAGAAGGAGACTGAGCTGCATGCATGACGATGACTGATATATTAAAGCAGGAACCCAAACTGGAGGAGTACTATGTGTTCTGCTCAAGTAGATCTGGTAATCTGCCAGATTCACTGCCTAGCTCAGTAAAAACATAAAGTTTTTTTTAATATATTTTCAGTCTGAAATATGATCTAAATATGTCTACAATATGATTCATTGATAAGTTGTTTGGTCTGTGAAATCAGCCACATGCATGCATGTACTGTCATACACAAGGAAGATTAATTCCTACAAATACGATTATTTATTGCTGAATCCTGAACAGAACAGAAGAGGAACTGGATTTAATTTGTCGTTCGAGAGTTTCCGCACCTGATCCGCCAAAAATTTAAACTAAATTTGAACTAGTTTAATTTGAACCACTGCTCATAGGTGACAGCAAACCTGGCTCAGGATTAAAAGTCTGTGTGATGAAATCCTATTCTTTGTCTTCAGTTTACTTGTTTACCCTTGTGTGTCTGTGTGCGTGCGTGTGCATGCAGACAGCAGACAGACTCTGTCTCACTTTAAAGACCTCAGAGAGTCTAAATGGATGAGGTTGAATCCAGCTGAGTCAGCTCTTTTTATATACTGAACCTGGAAGGAATGAGAGGCCGAGTGTTTCTTCCCTCTCTCTTCTCGCTCGCATCCACCTACCTCTGCGCCAGCCTTTATCACTCATGATCAAAGAACACGTGTGTAGCGTTGTGCGTGTGTGTAAGAGTGGGACAAGGGCGTGGAGAGTTGAGCTGTCCTCAGGCACATTTTTACACACGCGGTGTGAGTTACTCCTTCCAGACGCACGCTGCATTTTTCTGCATCGTACAGGGTGACCACGGAAGCTTATCGTGCATTTTTTTTTTTTTTTTTTGCCACATGAGACGGTTTTCTCATTTCCAAACATTCCCAGCTTCGCATTCATACAATTCCAAGCATTCCTGTTGGGGAGCTGCCCGACGCAGCCACAGGAACACTATGAAACAATGTATGCAGGTAATCCAGAGGCTACCTGCAGCAGCGAGACAGTCAACAGTCTGATTTTTTTTTTTTTTAAAGTATTCATATTCTCTGACAGTGAAGCACAAACTGCTTCTCATAAAGTATGTAAGTAAAACCATTGTTAGAAACAAGGTCCTGTTTGCACTGGTCCTAAACCTTTTGGCAACAGCCCAGGGGAAGCTCTTAATGTAACAACACACATCTGGCTGTAAATATTAGTGTATATAATAAAAAATAACATGTTTCTTATGTGATTGTACTATATATGTGGTTGAATTTACAGCTAGTATCACAGCGGCAATGTTCAGTAATGTTTGAAGAATCATGTCTTCACAAGTTCCAAACATTGGTATTGATTCACACACCCAGTGAAATGCTAACACTCAGGACTGAGTCATTTAGAAGTGTTATTACAAAATAACCAAAGAGAGAGAGAGAGAAAAAACTTGATTATCACCGGGTTTAGTGAGAAATGTATTTCTCTAACTTTGCATGCAGATATCATGTTCTCACGGTATATGATACATATTAAAACATAGGAGATGTAGAGAAAGAATGAAAGCTGTTAGTGACCTGCGAGTTATTACAGCCGTTAGAAAAAAGTGTTAGGGCTCAGGCCGTTGTTCTTTGTCAAGTATACTTAATTCACAGCAGAGACTAAAACATTAAAGCTCTTCAAACTGCACGCCACTTAAGATCAGATTTTGCCAGCACATACACACACACCCAAATGGTTTCAAACGTATTCAGACATGCCCCACTTCAGAAGCCAAAGAAAGTTTTAGGCCATTCTTCCACACAATTTTTGTATCAATCATTAACAACGACGAGAGAAATGAACAATAAAAAGTGACCAGTTGAATTTCAGTGAAATAATTGTCAGTTAAGAAAAAAAAACTATTTTTATTTATTATTCATCTTAGTTTCACTCCATATTTTTTCCCGTCTCCATGCCCTACTTGCACGAAATTGGGGACACAGCTTTTGTCTCCCCAAAGGCAGATAGAAGGTAGAAGTCAGACCCACACTTACACAGATAATCCTCCTGATCTGCCCTCTTGTCTCACTGTATATTCACTTTATTAATCACAGTTCTGTGTTATGTAGATTAATGAGAGAAATTCCTTTATCGTTGGATAAGAGCTACAGTTTAAATGTAGCTAGTGAGACCTGTATGTGAGTACACAGTTTATTAAAAATCTATTTAACTCTATAATGAAATCATGGTACATATTACCATTTAGCTTTTGCAATGTTTCAGATCATTGTAAATCGAATATCTGTGGCCAAACTATAAATGTAATGGCATATCCACATCTTGAATTCTATTTATAATCTCTGAAATGACTTGAACAACTTTTTCATATATACACATTTGCTCTACAACTTCAGCAAGCTTAATCAAGTCTGTCTGGTAGAAAAGTAGAAGATCCCAAAATAGAGACATACCCAAGAGTGTGTGAATCACTGCCAAGAGGCGCTACAGTACAGCGCTGTCACAGGGGTTGAATACATCTGCATTTCACATGGAAACTGAGCTGAATAGCCTCTAAAGACCCCGCGTGTATCTATAAGTAACCAGTTGCTCAGAGAGTTAGAAGAACACAGCTTTCAGCCCTGCAGCCTGCAGGTATTATCCTTCTCAGGTAATCTGTCTCTTCCTTTAAAACTAAAATCAGCTGACAAAAGCCAGCTAGATGGCTATGCTGATTGGACCAATCACTTCACATAGCTCTTCCTGGGGTGATGTATAATAAACAATGCAATTGAGTTATAAGTACTTGAGGTGTGTTAGTTAGAAGTCTTATCTCATAATTATGTTATCGTTTGGCTTTTGTTTATTAAGTAAAACAGGAAACCACCTTCGTGAATGCAGACGGTCACACACTGGTACACACTTGAAAAGTACGACATACATTAGGTTTGAAATTGTACATTTAGTAGCATATATGTATGTTATTTTTACGTGTGTGTGCATGTGTCTATGCAGGCTTGTGTGTGTGCGTCGGCATAGGTACTTACTGGCAGTCTTTGTAAGTTGGTTTGTAATAGTAGACTGGGACGGCAGCCTCATATTTACTCTTCATCAGGTCATTTCCATTCTTACCCATGAACTAAAAAAAAAAACACACACACAGAGACATACCACAGACCACTTACTGGAGGATTAATGACAACTTGGCATATGACCTGACAGACCTAACATTTCTTTATCTGGTCAAAAGGGAGAATTATTGTAACAAGTGTGCAATATTTTCCAATGTTTAATACACTAATAAATCATAGAGCTTTGATGATAAATGCAAGAAGTATTTTTTCTTTTTTTTTATTTTTTTTTTAGATAAAGACGTGCAAAGCACCATCATCATTTATTTATCTGGTTTCTGCGAAATCCAGTGCACAGTTTCAGGAATACTTGGAAATGTGCTGGGCAGGAAGGTGATTGATATTTGAAATGTTTCTCCATAAATGCCTCAAAATGGAAATGGAAGCTGTTTTTCTCTCACGGCGCGTCTTAATTTTAAGGATTTCAAAGCAGTGTCCATTTCCATAATCCCCACTGCAGTAACATCAGTCATCAATTACACTGCAGTAAATAAATCACTTTTATAAGGTGTGATACACTGGCATGATGAAGGATTTTTACGTTTTCACTTTAATACAGCTATGTTTCACTCCAGCCATTTTGAAATGAAAGTTAAAAATAATGGAATAGACTGACCATGTGTTTACAGGCTATAGCTACAGAACATTTCTTTAATGTGGCGTCACCTATACATCATCTTTGATAAGAGCAGATAGATAATGTTAATGATGTGATTACGCAAGTCTTTATTTCAGGCATATTTACTCAACCATCCAACTCTCAAGAAACTAACAGGCAAAGATTATAAATTATAAATGAATCTAAAATTGAATCTGTTTCTCTCAGCTTACTGAAGATTCATACAGTTTTTATTGATTGAAATGAGGCCACTGCTTACAGTACAAGCACCTCTGTAAGCTCACAAACCATCGCTCATATGTTGCTCGCTAAAGCTGGACAAAAAACAAGTTAGATGACCATTTTAAGATGAGTTACATGTTGGGCTATTTCTTGGCTGGTACCACTAACTTCCCAAAGTCATTGCGGGCAACTGGTCCCAGTTAAACATAATCCTCTGTAAAACAATGAGCTGTCATGTCTTTCTTCAGTTTTTTTTTTTTTTTTTTTAAATTGACAGCACATTTCTCTTTTCGATGCCAGTGGAGAACCCGATATACTGCAAACAGCGGTTGTGCCGGCTCTGTGCTCTCACCTGCACCTCGTGGTCCTCCCAGTGGGAAAGGCTCAGGGACTTGACCTTGCTGATGTCAGGGATGTTGCGGTGGATGCCAGAGCAGGCCAGACAGATGAACACCCCCAGGGAGCAGGAGCCCCATGTAGGTTCTGCAAGAAAGGAAGACGGAACGAACGAATGTAGCGTGGGCCCACGCGAATAAAAGGAGCTATAGGTTGATGGATATCACGGGACAGTGACACAAATAGACACAGAAAGAAGGAGCGGCTATGAGCAAGTTTTGTACGGCTAATGACTGATTTAGTATTTATTGATTTTTGAAGTTTATCAGTCATTTATTTTGAATAACTGCAGTGCCCATCAACATGTGGACGTTCCAACTAATAAGTAATGAGTACTCATAACTAATGATAACATTAGTACGCACACCCATCTCTTCTACACACCTGTGCTGTTTCCTGATTATGTCTTGCACATTTGAGTTGTAATGGTAAGAAGTTAAGCTTAAACCTTAGGACCATTAACGACTAAAGCTGTCCATCATGGCACAATTACTTTTTGTTAATCTGTGAAAACTAGAAGAAAGTTTTTAAACACCTTTCTATCCAGGGAAGCGTAAGCTACACCGTGTTTTCTACTTTTCTAGAGCAGTTTAGGGTTTCCTGTCTTCCTGTCTTCCTTAAAGGTGACTCAAAAGAAATTTTTCAGGTCGATTTATCTCCTCTTTGAGCCATAATATACAAGAAATGTTTACTTTGTTTCAACCACACCTAAATCACCTTCCTGAAACTCTACATCTTGGCAGCCTTTGTGTGAGCCCCTGCCTCGCTCTTATCGCTACCGATCACGGATGTCTCAGCGGGTAGAACGACACATTCTTTACCTTTGCAATGGCGAACAACATACTATTTGCTTTTTTTCTTTTCTTTTTTGCCACGTCACTGTTTCCCAGTTCCAGGGAGATGGCAGAACAAAAATGAACCAGCCTACACGCGCGCACGCCAACTCGCCAAAGTCACTGTCGTTTGTCTCGGAGCATGAGGGACAAAGCAAATGACAGGGATATGAGCCAGGATGTGACCGGAGGGATTGACTCTTGGAACTTGGCAGAGAAATGTGTCTTTGAGACAGAACGTGTACTGCGCAGCCAGTCGGCCTTCTCTGGATAAATAAATACTGAAGAGATTAAGAGATGAAGCCTGGCTGTGATATTATCTTTGTTGCACTGCTCAACTACAGCAAGGCAGCGCCACAGGGCCTGGATTAAGTGATTTGACCGTGATTCACTCAAGTGTAATGTATATACTGAGGGCCTGTATTGCAACAAAGCCAAATACAGTCCTGCTTATTATGTCCAAACGGAGACCACAGCCTGTCTGTTTGCTGGGTTTAATCTGCCACGGAAACGTAAAATGTCCTTGAAAGCAACTACAAATCAAAAACAAACTAAACCACAGAAACTCCAGATATTGGCAAATCAGTTATGACGGCCTGCGAGTTTTCATTTTCCTTAACTTAATTGGGCAGCAGATCATTTTTGACATTCAATATAAATATTACATGAACCCATTTCACTTCCTTAAGCTTGGAAATGTAAAGGATGGCTGAAAAACAAATGATCTAAAAGTGAAATGCAGGCATCATATCAGCCTTTGCACAGTTTGCGCTAGTCTGAAAACTACCTTTAACTCAAATTCACATCTTATAGAGTAGCCACTATAGTTCCTATAACATGCCCAAAAAATGAACATATAGAAGGGCATAGGACGACTTCTTGCAAAAAGCACCAGGTGGGGGTGTATGCCTGCACTCTGCATGTCAAGACTTGCTGCACTGCGAAAGTTTGTTATCTTGCAGCCTCCACCACAGACAACCGAGAGGCTTCAACCTGCACTGTTACCTTCAAGCGCACCAGGAAAGTTCCTACCTCACCTCACCACCACGCATTACCACTTCAGAGGAACAACACAACTCAAGTTACGGCGTTTCCTTAACACTTAGTTTGTTCTTGAAAGTCCCCCAAAAAAGTGCATGAGCACGATGTGGTAATGATTAACTGAGAGCCGCACCTCCCTCACGTCACATCTCAGCAACAGGAGACCTGCTGGAAAGTTTGATTTCCCGGTTCAGAACATGTTCACCTCTAACTAAAACATTTGTCCTGTTTTTTTTTTTTTTTTCTTACCAGGTGCTCCGCAGTCTGCGCAAGTGTCATTTCCAGGCTTTTGCTGGATCTCCCTCAGTGCCCGGATTGCTCTCTCATTTGACGACATTTCAGTGATCGGATCGGTTATTCCTTCGTTTTCCGAGAGAGAGAGAGAGAGAGAGAGAGAGAGAGAGAGGTGGGGTAGGGGGGGGGGGGGGGGGCGCCGTAGAGCCGCAAAAGGCGTGTCTCCTCAGGCTCGACTCCCCCACTTGAGCGCTACCTACACCGGACAAGTCCGCACAGGTATGCGCCCTCGGCACACACAGGCGAGGCGTGCCTCCCGATGGAAGAAAAATCAAATCAGTGTATCTCCGTAAGCGTCCATTCTCTCTTCTCTTTCTGCTGCGGCCCACAAAGTCACTACTGCGGACACCTTTCAGGTGGACTACGAGGCGTGACGAAGTCTGTAGTCAGCCGCCACAGTCCAGCAGTGTGTGTGTGTGTGTGTGTGTGGAGAGAGAGGAGGATGTTTGAAGTGTCATGAAAATCAACACTAGGAAGTGAGATGCACAGGTTGTTCTAACTTGCTTTTCCGCATTATTTTGAGGTTAGGCGGTGCACATCGCTGCGGGGCCAACTGGTGCAGCGTGCAAAGTGCATCCACTTAGCTTTGGAGCTACACGTGGTGCTTGTCAAATGGAAACGTGGAGATCGGATGGCCGATGTAACATCAGCCACCATGCATGTTATGAACTGGAGATTGTGATCACGCTAAAAGGGCTGATGGGATATTACTCATTCAGTAAAACAAAATGGCAGTGTTGAGATCTCTTCTGTAAAGGGGTCATGCACAATCTAGAAGTACTCAATTACAAATAAAAAAATACTCCATTCCAAATAGGACTTGAAGTGAAATTTGATTAATTTAGCTAATTTTATATCGTTTTTGTAGCTTATACTGGTGGATTATTTGGTAGTTTAACCAATCTTTTGAGAAAATTACTTCTAAACTGACAATAATGGGGTTCGAGACATGATTAATGGGATAAGAAAGAAAAAAATGCTTCTCAAATCTATAATATATATTACATTTTTGGCACCATTTCCTCACAGGAGGAGGTTTTCTGGTTCGAACCTTAGCTGGGGCCTTTCCTTGTGGAGTTTGCATGTTCTTCCTGTGTCTTTCTCCTACAGTCCAAAGACATGCACTTATTAGATTAATTGATGAATATAAATTGTCTGTAGGTGTGAATGGTTCCAGCCCCAGCATGACCCTGATGAGGATAAGGGGTTACATATAATGGATAGCTATTATATTTTTGCCCTCTGCGGGCCTTGAGGGGTTAATTTATTAAACCCATGTGAGTTCAGAGGGGAAATTTGATTGTGGAGCTGCTAACAAGTCCGACAAGGAGCCCCAACTAGACAAAGTGGTTACGGTTCAATAGCCACTTTATTTATTTATTTATTTAGAATGTGTTTTTTTGTAATCTGATGAAGTGTTTTTGTTTGTAGCTAAAATGTTCTGGAGAAATGTTGTGGAGGAAACGTCACGTAAAGAAGCAGAAAATGTAAATTCTCTTCTTCTCGTGATTTAAAAATTGTACTTAAGTAAATTCACTTTTTTTTGCAGCTGATAGCAATGTATTATATTATTTTGGCTGATCATAAATGAAACAGCCAAAAATATGTGAACAGCCCTGTATGGATCTCATACTTCTGGAGCTATTTTAGTCCCCTTAGCTCCGTCAAGACAGCGGCATATCAAACGCTTTTAGACTGGCATGTTGAAAATTCATATATGGGTGTATTGTTTGGTTGTTCACATGCTTTGAGTGGATGTCCACTTGTGGTGTATATGGCGTTAAATATGAACCTGAAAGTAACTTTAGGTACAATATTTCCCTCTCAAATGTGCAAAGAGTTAATAGATTTATTAATAGACTCTCCCAGCCTGTTGTAGCTCCACGTTCGGCCAGTAGGTGGAAACAGTTCATCATATTTCTCCCTGTGAAATATGAAATATTGGGTTTGGCTCTGTGTGGTACATGAGTGGCTGCCAGTGCTGTATCTTTGTAGCCTGAATATATATGTTTTCTGACCAAATATCTCTCCCCTCTCTCCCAAGAAGAAAAATGATATTCTGTGGAAATATGAAAAAAAAATGTTCTCTCTCGTAAGTAACTTCTTTCCACCCGTGGACATTCACTACCACAATTTGGTTGCCTAAGTGAGACAGATAGCAGTTAGGCTGATTTGACAGGAAGCAGGGTTTGATGTCATTTTGCAGTACCAGATTTACCCTGTCCCAACAAAAGCCTAATGCCCATTACCAAGCTCATTTGTCAACATCAGTCCAGCAGTCGCTGGCTTGTCTCTTCTCTCCCACCTTGCTTCCATTTTTCTCTGCCAATTCTGGAGTCAGGCGCAAACAACTGTCAGGCAGTGGGGTAGGTGACACCTAATTGAGTGAGGTTAAAGTCTGCGCGCGTGTTTTCGAGACAGATGAGGGAGCGCCCCATCCCTTCTGCCCACTCTGGATGGGTTGCATAAGAGCATCAGTCAAGTGATTTTTACAGACGTCTTAAGGGGGCACAAGCAAACGAATGAATTTATAGATGCTATACTTACATAATACGCTCTTTCTTACCTTCCTGTCTATTGTACTGTCTTTTTGTCTCATAGTGAACCTGGAGTCTACTTGTGCGTGAAGCCAAAGGCGGATGTTTTTTTGTCCACATAGTGTGTGGTTGTATATTCCCCCTTTATTTGCAACAACAATTTGGAGTTAAACATGCACACTGTACCTCCTCTCTGTCTCGCTCCCTGAAGATTTATATGCGCGCGGTTGGTGGCATTTTGAAGCTGGCTGGTTATGACAGGGGCTAAATGGCAGCAAATCCAGGCCATTAGTATGTGTCTTGCTGGGTCTTCTGACATATCATGCCCCGTCTGTGGCCCTGCCTTTGAGTCTGGTTTTCAATCTATTCTGTGATCTACAGTCGTAAATCAGACTACAGGAGTTGCCCAACACAAAGTTTAAATCAATCCTCTAAACTGGGTGCTAAATGGTTGAAGACTTTTTATTTGAATGAATTCTTTAGTGCTGACGTCAAGTGGCAATAGGAAGGTAAAAATTCGACTGACTGGAGCACAAATTAGGATCGAGAGTTTGCAGCGTGAGACAGAAACGGCACCAACAGACATCAAGGGAAAAGACAAAAGCACATCAAACAGGCTTTGAAAATCTGTGGCTACTGACCTGGCCTTCATTAAAATACATGCCGTTTTGTCTACTGCTTGGATATACAAGCAGAACATAAAACTAACAATATGGTGCAGAAAAGCTGCATAGTATGGTGGTTGATGATCCCACGTAAGTAATGCAGCTGTGCAGGTCGCAGGTGTCATACGGTAGCCATTATTTTCTACCCAGCTTAAACATATTCTGGTTAAATTCACAATATGCATTACGCTCAGATTTCTACAATGATTGTATAGATTTCCGCGGGCTGCGATTCCTCTCATACCTGTATCTATACACTGATGCTTCACTTTTAGTTTAGACACAACAGCAGTGTGTTAGAAATCAACTCAACTCAACTCTGTTTATCTGTATAGCACCTTTCATGCAGAGATGCAGCCCAAAGTGCTTCACAGAGCAGAATAAAAACAGAAATAGACATCAGCGCACAGTTCTTTAGGCAACAGATCGGCTTCATAAAAACTAGAAATTAGAACAAAAATAAAAGCTTAAAACTACAACAGCAAAACAAATAAAAAGTAAATTAAAACCTATAAGTTATAAAGCATAATTTAAGAACAGATGCATAAAAATGAAAAGCCAAAATAACAAAGATAGAAATTGCAACAATAAAATAAATTTAAAAAACATATTAATGAAAGAATACAAAAAACTAAGAAAAGTAAAAGTAAATAAGGCCTGTAAAGTAACAGGGAATGATCAGGATCTGCCAAGGCACCTTAAGTAAAAGCCAGGCTAAAAGAAAATGCCATTACTTCTATATTCCTTCTCTTATTTTGTTCTTTTGAAACATTGTCATGAATCAATTTCTATAAAATCTGCCAAAGAAAATGCAAATGAACGCTTGCCTCCTTCCACTGCTAGGTCAATATTGGGAGTTGGGTGCCAGTACGCCACTGCAGAAGAAGAGGGCGCGAGATGATGTAATTAAAAGAGCTGCAGTCAAACCTCAGGTGATGAAAGTGTAGAAAATGAACATGATCATTTTAGGAACGTTACAGCTGAGTTGAGCCTCCTCATCATCGACACAGAGCCCATGTTTAATTTGTTTTTGCCTCCTCGGTGGAGCTGAAGCTTGAGCAACTCACGTGTCTTTAATGATTTATTCGCTTAGAATGTTTCATTTGCCAATAACCAGTCACTGGTTATTCCTCGTGCGTTTTCCAGGGAGAAAGCAGAAGCATAATGTTTGAAAATATGAACATAGAGTCATAAATCCAATGACTGCTGCATGTCAAGCATATTTTTTTCTATGATAAGCATCCCAACAGGGCATTATATTAGACCAATACCATTTCAATGACATTTTTTTTTATATATATATATATATATATATATATATATATATATATATATATAAAATACAGTACTTAATACTAGAACTGACTCTACTGACTGCTCTTTCATGTCCATGTTTTCTACGTGGATCATTAGCTGATAGAATACGGTCAATTAGCAACCAAACAGTATGAATTAGTTAGAAGAAAATGGTTTTACTGTGAATGCATTAACTAAACTTCAACCTCAGTGTGGCTGTTTAGTCATCAAGTCAGGTGTGCGTGAGCGGACAGACTTTGTGAGGAGGCAGGAGGTAAAGTTAGGAGGAATATGATGAGCGATGCAGGGAAAAACCACGAGAAGGAGAGAGAGGGAGAAGGTGGTGAAGAAATGGACGGACTTAAGGGCCACAGGTGCACAGAAAAAAGAAGATCTAGTAGAAAGAAATGGAAAAAAAACAGGCATAAAAAGACAAAGTGAGTGAGTGGTACAGTAGGCTGAAAAAAGGAGAGACATCGAGAGACACTTATCCTGGGTAAAGGACAGAAAGGACCGAAGAGGCAAGAAGAGTGAGAGGACCAGAGCGAGACAGAGGAGAGGAAACTGGGAGAGAGAAGACAGACCCAGAGAGGAGAGAAACGGAAGAGAACATATTACTCGTGGCAGACTCTGTCATGGAGTTAATGGGGTTTTGCTACTTCCTATCATCCCAGTGCCTTTTGAACCGTGGCCTTTGCATACAGAAAGATCATTAACTCTCAGCTCTGCCTCCTCCGGGGGCCTCGTCTCCTCCTCGTCTGCAGGACGGCTTGTCAGCAAGAGCCTGGTGCCTGCCTCCCTGCTTCCATTTAAATGTGCACCACATACTTGATGTAACAATACACCCATATTAGCAGCCTCGCCCACAAATTAGGGCCATAACAAGGAAGAGAGCACCATTCTGTCTAATTGAGATGTTGCAGATTCCCTCTCCTTGAAATTCCACGTTTGGATATGCACACAGAACTTTTTAACATCTTAGGCCAAGAGTTTGAAAGTAACATAAAAACCTTGCTTTTAAATGCAACTTGCATACATTTAGTGCATAAACTCCATAGAATGTACGCTCAGGGACTCCTGATCTTATGTGATGTGAATTGTAACATCAGTTATCAGCTTCTAAAAGTCTCGTATTTACCTCATTACTGGGTTTATTTACTTCAGTATCTGGTGGAGGTGGAAGACCTTGCTTATTACTGGAGAGTAGGCCAGAGCAGTGTCAGCAAGTGAGGAAAATGTTGAGATAATAAGGTAGGTTTAGCCTTTTTCTTTTTGCACAGTAGTTTCGATTATTTCGATTTTTTAAAAATTTTGTTTGACTTTTTATGCTCTTTGGAAGTAAATACTGGAATTACATGTATTACGTTGATTATAAATGATCTGGACTGACTTAAGAAGTGATACTATATCAATTAGAACAACTCAAAAATAAAAGTCCTCTAGAGTGATGTTGCAATTGCGAATCACGGCTGAAAAATGTCCCTTATATGAGAGAACTGTGGTCAAAGTTTGGTGAAGTTCCGGCGCCAAAACCACTTGGTTGGGTTTAGGGATAATGATTGACACAACATGTCAGTTGCTGATTTGAACAGGACAATGAGCAGCACCGTCCCAGGTCAAAGTCTGATCTGCTGATCCATCCTTCCATTCCAACCGTCCCTCCATGTGGACTTCCTCTAACAATGTCACCTGACTTCCTCATTTTCTACCATCGTATATATCCACTGGAGGGTTTGTCACTTGAACATGAACAAATGTCATTTTGGGACACTTGCTTACTAACTGTTGCTTCTTTGTGGCACCATATTGACTTGAAAGTCTCATGGTGTTTCTCCTGCCCTCAAGTGGCCAAGACAGTTATCAGTTATTGCAAAATAGCAAAATATAGATTTTATTGATAACTTCTTCTTCCAGGAGAAGTGCGCCGTGTCTTTTTAATAACGTCTTGATTAAAAAGGGTAGTTGTTACCTTGGCGGGTGCAAACGCAAAGCTGCTCCTGGGGAAAGTAAGGTCTTAAATGCTTTAAAATTCCAGGATTCCTGATTAGAAGCAGCTCCTGTTGCAATAAGCTCTGTGTCAAGGACTGAACCCCTGAGCTGTTTACGCTGACTGCGGCAGGGCAGGGATGGGGATAGAAAGGTAGGATACCTACCGGGTAATCAGTTGGATAAATCCTCAGTCAGGTGGTTGAGAGATGAATAAGTCAGAGAAGGAGGACCAGAGCCAGAGGGAGGTCATTGTCGTACATCCTTCACCTCTCCTCCTCTAATTCGACAGAGTCACTTAATCCTGCTGCAATCAGAGCCTGAGCAGAACTCACACAGGTTGATTCAAAATCACGTGTGCACATTTCTTTTTTGTCTGATTGAACACCCGATATTTTCACTGAGAGAGGAGAGAAGGGAAAACAACTCACTCGCTTCCTATCTACGCTTGAAATTGATTAAAAAGACACCTTTCATGCTAACACAATTAAACACCTCGCCTTGACTTTAGACAGCAGGTGAAACGAATCAAGCGAAACAGTCTTGGATGAGTTGCGTCCCTTTGTTGTTTATCTTCTTTCGGGATAAACTTTAACGCGTCAGTGATTTTCAAACTTTGTGTTCCAAACTTACACATTCTGCAACTTTTTACTTAAAATACAGTACATTTCATTCTCAGCGATGGTCCACAGAAGTGCAGAGAGCATCCTTTCAGCTGCATTTGTTAATAAGTCCTTACTAAGGACTTATTTTGTTGTATGACAAAATGTTTGTTGTATGATTTCTGCAAAGTTATTGTAATAAGCTCATTTCAGTGGAAAAAGATATGTCCAGCCACCAGCAGTTTTGTTGCTAGTAGCAACCACTACTGGTGCAGTTCTATAGCAGCTGCTGCTAAACTGACATTGTCATAGTGATATTGTGATAGTATTGAATCTTTCATCTACCTCCCAAAAGTCCTTGTTAGACCTGTATCTGTAGGTACTACATTTTGCGATTGTTCAGTTTGTACAATTTAATTTTTCAATTATCTACTTGCTGCTAAGCTAGCTACCGCTAGCTGCTTGGAGCTAATGCAAAATCTTGTTTAACTTAATGTATTGTTGAAATAACTGATGTGTTTCTTTTACTTAGACTCTTGTGGAATCTATATGTGTACTTCCTGTGGCGAGTTAACGTTCGCTTGTGATACTAATTTGACGACTAGTCTGTAGTGTTGTGACTCTAGTTACTTTGTGAATGAACTAATACATTTTTAACACCTTTACCTTTTATGCAACACTGTTTTCTAACCATTGTCACATTTTCACTGTGCACCTAAATGCATAGTAAGGGCAGCAGAGCATGCCTACGTAGTTTCTATGACACGGTTTGTGTCATAGAAGATGAAGCAAACCCAAGCTCTCCCTGACTTGACAAACAACATGCGGCTAGCAGTAAACGGCTGCACAGTCCAAATTCATCTCCTCTCCAGAAACAGCAAATTAGAGCATCTTTGTGGGACACCGGGAGATTATTCACGCTCTCCTTTTTCAGCTCAAAGCGCCCTCTTCACCCCTTATTCATATAGGCTTTCCCGCCGTATGTATTGCATTCTATTGTTTACACATCCCCCTCTTTGCAAACAAGTTGATCATTTCACGTTGATGGAGCGCATGCAGAAGGGGCATGACACATGGATTACATGTTTAAGCTGTGTTTTTGCTTGAAATAATGCATGGCTTCTATTTATGGAGGCGTTGGCAAACATGCTCGTGGTTGTGTACCGTCATGACGATTGCGATGGTGGAGATGGATCACAGGGGACTATTTATCCAGCCTTGTTTGCCTGAGTATCTAGGCCAGATCAGCTTCTTAGGAATATCCTGACAGTGCTGATTAATCAGCCAAATAAATGATACATGCATGATGCTTGACGCCTATACTGCTGCAGTGCACGTGGAAGTCAAGGTTAAGCTAAAGGGCTGAAGAGATTAAATCCTAGGCAGGGAAGCGCCGTGAGCGCTGTGCAGCGGAGACTGTTCAGAAATCTTCCTCACACGAGACCATATGTCAGTGTCAGCTCCTCACGGTGTGAGGAGTCTTGTGTCAGCACCTGGGAGGACAGACACATCAGGTACCATGGCAGGAAACGAGTCATGAGGCCACGAGCTGTCCTGTAATTACAATGTGAAGTTAACAAATCTGCTAGGCGTGGAGAGGTGGGAAGTCAAACACACGCACACACACAAAAAAGTGTACTACAGTTCCCAGATTAATGAAGAAATCAGGTCAGTGATGATTACGCTGCACGTGGCACCGGCAGTTTCCCACACAACAGCAGTTAATTACCTTGCTGAGAAGTTGGAGGTGTGCAATGTCAGCGGCTGCTCCTCCGCTGCTGAAAAAAAAAACGACTGTTGTCTAGCTCCTTAGACACATTTTCGATGCATTTAGAACTAACCTTGGTGTCAAATACATTTTTGTTTCCTGTGGCTGCTCCACAATGAGAAATCATCTGCGTATTGTCATTTGAATGCTTTTAGTATGAAGCAGTAGCAGCGGGAAACGTTGGGTTTGTATCAACGGATACTTAAAGCGGATCTGGCGCGGCTGCGGCAGAGTCAACAGTAAACAGAGAGGCTGATAAAAAAAATAAAAATAAAAATGCTTACATGCACGACTGATTCTTTGTGAAACCCTTGTGCGTGTAATGGCAGTTTCAGTACAGCGCTGGAATGGCGGACACTGCCGCTAACAATGAAAACCGTGTAGAAAGGTAATCACTGAGTGTAATTTAGGGATTAGTGAGTACACCATTATCTGAAATTGAACATATTTGACAAAATAATGAAATTAGCTCAAAGAGAAGAAAGATATAATAACTACTGGTTCACGCATTTTGAGATACTGAATGTTACATACTGTTTGCTCATCATTTTTGAAGGTGGATGAAACGTCTGCTGTATAAATAACACCAAACAGAAACTATCCCAGTAAATAGCCCTGAGGACTAACAGGAATTTAATATGCTGTACTCAGTCTTCAGTGTATTTTTCAGACAGTTGGAAAAAAAAAAAAAGTCAATTTTATGGACAATGCTCTACACACACGCTACAGTATATACACTGTCTGTTGTTTAAAGGTGGTAGAGGAAACACATACAGTGACCGAAAGCTTCTGAATCCTGGGCTTGTCACCAGTGAGTCGACAGCTGAACTCCCAGTATTGGCTGACTGATCATCACTGACTTCCAAACAGGGGAATCTAGTGATTTAGTATTGTACCTCCATGAAGTTTTGGGGCAGATTTAAAAAAAAAAAAAAAAAAAGAACAGTCAAACAGATTAAAGTAAATCCAGGCTTTAGGTCACGAGAGGCCCAAAGTGAATATTAACATTAATATTCACTTGACAAATGTTCAGGAAAATTCACACATACAAACCAGCAGACACAGTTCTGGGTCCCTGGAGAAGTCCCCCCCCTTTCTGAGTGGTCCTCCGGTGTTGTACCTAGCTATATGTAAATAACAGGGCATTGCCATGACGTTAGCAGCTATTGATTTCTCTCGTCATTTTATTTCTTCAAACATTTCAAATATTTAACATCCAGAGGAAGCAGATGGCACATACTAAATACTGCAACGAGATCCTGAAAAATCCATGACTGCTGTGGTATTGATGTTAGCACAGGCAGGGGATAGTAATGCAAGCCTCTCTTTTTTTATTACATTTAGAAATATCAGGAGATTAGACTGAAATGAATTACTGGCTGCCATATTATATTTTATGCATTAGAACCTCAGACCTCCAAGAGCCAAACCACAACTCCAGTGACACCTTGTGGCAGCTCTTCATCTGCTGCTCTCTGATCTATTTCGCAGCTGTTTGTTTTCCGATATATTTTATGTCATTGTGCTGGGTTTAACAAAGATGCTCAAGGAACTCAAAAGATAAAACTTTTACAAATACAGGTAATTTAGCCATTACAGACTCTGCTTAAAATTCAGCATGAATTATATCAGCGTCACGGTCGAGAAATGCACAACTAAGCGCTTCGCTGAATAATAGGGTGGTTTTTAAACCAGCCTGCTTACAGCAATGATCCTCCACAGCTCTAATCAACTGTGGAATTTTCCTCCTCTTAACAATTTCCTCTCTGCTCCACTGCTCCTCATTTGGCTAATATCTCTGTTTTCTCTCCCTTTCATAGTTTGTTCCTTTGTCATACTGTCATCATCACGCTGCGTGCAGCAAATATTTGCTGAATGGTAATTAAAAGCCAGTCTAATGTGTGTTTGTGTGTCCTTGTATTGTTTTTTTTTTTTTTTTATTCTGTAAGGAGTGTGTGGACAAGACGGCTGAGCAGTTGGCAGTAAGACTGAACGAATGATAAATCTTTCCTCTGTTCAATTTCGTTGCAGGTGTCACCGTTGAGTGCGTGCGTGTGTTCGTACATACTTGCAACAGTTTGACATTTGGGCGTGGGAAAGGAAGATCAAACTGTGCTCTGCTTGGGTAGCATCTGTTTCCTCCATCTACTGGCAGCATGTCTGTTACTGTGCGTGTGCGAGAGAGAGAGTGTGTGTGTCTGGGTGTGTGTGTGTGCATTCCCTCTCTGTGAAGTAAGATACAAACTCACAAAAAGACATCTTGATGCTCTCCTTCATTACTTTATTATGTACTTGTGCTAAGTGTGACTAAAAAAAGGCACATTCTTCACCTCTAGTTACACTTCAACAGAAGTATATACTTTGCCTTAGAACTATGATCTGTTACTGACCTTTACAGACCTCAAAAATACTTTATTTTTCATTCCATTGACTGTGAATGAAGCCATCGTAATCAATAAACAAACTATGCAGTACTGAACACTCAATAAACCCTCAATAAAAGTGAGGGGCATGTGACAAGCTTTATGTTTTTGCACGGCGCATAATGCATTTTACAGCAGCGACAAGTTTACTACCTAAAATTCACAGCAATTTTTTAAAACAAAATCGGTCCTACGTCCTTTGAATTGACAACTGTTGCCGGCAGAGATCAGTGACATCAGGGTGGGATTGATCTTCCCTCAATGAGAGCAAGTAAGTGTATTTCTCAAAATGTATTTCTCAAAATTTTGGTCAAATGACACCTTTAAACATACGCTAAATTAGCTATCAGCAGTATACTGTTGTGGGGAAGATCTCACACTAAAATCATGTATATTCATCTTTCTGAGTAGCACATACAGTAAAAGTTGTAAAGTAAACACACTCCTGTCATCTTTGAAAAATGCAGTCTGAAGTGAGGCAGGAAATAACAGTGTTTAAAGAGAATAGAGTTGTGGGGGGGGGGGAATCCATATGTGACAAAAGTCAAGGGCAAGCAGCTGGCACAAAAACAACTTTATCAGCAAAGCTAAGCATGAAGCCGGCGCCCTTGAAATATTGATGCCAGTATTTTCATTGCGCAGAGTCGTGCGCTGTGTGTTGACGCTGTGGGTCCACGTACGGCGAGCTACAGGAGAGGGTGGGGGCTAGGGTGGACAGGGGCATTTCCAAGATAAACGTTAAGGGCTTTTATTTTTCAATATCAAACCGGTGATACGTCTGAAAAAGGAGCCGAGAAAAAAGAGCTTTAAAGCAGAATCAACAGGTTTTCTGCTGTCAGTCTACCTGACTCAAGAGCGTTTTGTTTTTTTCAAAGATATTTCTGAACTGTGAAAAAAAAAATGTTGACCAGACATCTGTGACCAGAAACTGAGTGTACACACAGTTTATAGCTGGGTTACTTTGATACTGCGGCTCTGCCCATTCTTTGTACTGTCATTGGTTGGAATGTGTTAGTGCTGTAGTTTGACCTGATCTCCTCTCTGACGATCGTAGCCCTTGAGACGCAGCTCCTACATACTCTCTTCTTCTTTGCATACTGGAGTAATTAACTGCCAAGACCTCAAACACACCACACTCTCTGTTTTTGGTGTGTCTACATGTCTGTTGTGTGTTTAAGGAAAACGCAGCAAGTGTTTCATTGATTAAATTGAGATTTCTAATCAGTCTGAAGATGAAGTGAACAAAAATGACTCCCTTCTTCCCTCCCTCCCTCCTCTATTCATTGCTCTATCCCTCTTTCTACCTCATCATTTAGATAACAAGATTACAGTGACACTGCGTGAGGCGCCCCTAACATTACTTTACATTAGCTAAATAATTACTTTGCCCCTTCCTCGTACGTTTGTCATCGCAGGGACCCCACCGACAGGGCTTTCATCGCCACAATAGCTTTCGCTATTGATGACGGAAAGAATTCACCACTACAGCGAGCAGCTTCATCAAGCTTCAGTCTATTTTTACTGAAGTGTGCGCGTGTGAGTGAGACAGGGAAAGACAGACAGTGTACATTATCACGCTTCCTTTTATAGGACAGAATGGATTATGCTTTTTTTACTGTCGTGGGATAGTGAGAGAAAGAAAGACAATGTATTATCATACTCCCACTTTTAGAACATGATTATTAACAATCTTGCTTTGCTGAATTTATCCATTTTCTCTCTTGTGCACGCATGGCGGCGGGGGTGCACGCCGTATGCGGGCGCAGGGGAGCGGAGTTTGTGCATGCACGTGTCTAATTCCACTCCTTTATACATTTCTGCAACATTGCTTTAATATGATATTAATGGCAAGAGACAACCACTTCAAATCTGTAGAATGAAGGGAGAAATAAGGCGTAGAGGGGGAAAAAAAAAACAAGATTGTGTCTGGAGTTTATTATGATACCAGGAGAGAGAAATGGAGACACACAGAAACAAAAGATCCAGTTTAATTGGGTTCAGCTTGCTAAGATTCAAACTTCCTAACAAGTCTGCAATTCAACAAAACCTTGTCTTCTGTTTTGTCTACACAAACCGTCACCAAAATATACATAAAAAAAACGCAACTTAACTCCCTTTGACGTTTGTAAGACAGCAGCTACTGCTGAAACCTGAAGGGCAGCTAGATGAACTGCACCGAAATGCAGCACCCTAAGGCACTTTGGATAAAAAAAAAAAAGTGTCCACCACTGGTAAAATGTTAACTGTTATTGAAAATTAAACTGGGTAACGCCTGCCACCCGGGCATCCACAAGGATTAGCAATTTTCGCACTGAGAGGCATAGCAATTTTAAGAGGTTTATCTAGGTTACGTAATGGGGATGGAAAATTATTGCCCATCAACATGACAGGGGGAGATAGCGAGAGCGTCTGTATATATTTGCGCTCGCGGGCTTTGGTTTATGGCAACATATGCATTTTGAAATGGAGAGCAGAGCCGAATGTGAAGTGTGGGCTGAGGCTTAAACCCTACATGATATATTGCAAATTACTTATGGTAAAAGGGGAGGAGGAAGACTGCTATATACTCTACCCTACACAAGTATGTTTGCCACACTGTACGTGTCAGTGCGGGAATGCTAGAGGGAAAACTGGGAAAAGGAAAATCCTAAGAAGTGAGGACAGCTTGTCTCCCTCCACTTTTTATGGCATTAAAAAAGGAAGCATTTTTTTGACAATGAGACCCAAAGGTGCTTTCCAGAATCACTAGATGTTTCGGCTAGTAGGCTATTAGTTCAATTGCAGGACGATGCATCAGTGAGGCACAAACTGTAGACGCCTTACTGTATAAAATAAAGAAAAAAGCACATTAAATTGTAGGCCTACGTGGATTTTATACTGAAAGGACTGTCTGTTACGTTTCATCTGCCCTCTCGTTTCCTCTGTTGAATCCAGTCACCTGTTCATCCAGCTGCACTTCATCAGCAATCATTCTACACAGCATACAGAACCCGGTGGAGCCATTTATAGACAGATTGTCTGTGTTGATGTGCAGCTTCTGGAACCTGCCGGACCAAACGATGGACAAGACACTTTCAAAGCAGTGAACCACTTTAAGGGACCTGTGATTAAACTGGTTCTCTGGAAACTACAAAACAGTCACTGCGGTGCATGCCCTCCTTTAAAGAAGAAGCAGAATCATTTCAGCACTAGTCCTTGCCCAGTAATTTAAAATGGTTTTCTCTGGATAGGATAGAGAAGGTGGTGCCAGCTCTGGCACTTTCTTTGAAATGGAAAAGCCCCACAGATTGCCAACATAAGAGCAAACAATGATTGTTGCCTGCAGTATTACCTGGATAGTCCAACAAATCAGCCAACGTGAATCTACTGTCGAAATCACATGTGAAAATTATGAAAGACTTTATGATGTTTTGCTCTTTCTGGGGCATTCTATCTAATCTTGAAAGCCGAATGAATGCTGGGAAATCTGTGCTGGCAAGTCAGCACAAAAAACACCCAAAACACCCCAAGACAGAGCCTAAAAAAATTTTTAAAAAAATGGCATCTGACTGTGAATGCAGATTAAGGAAGGCCCTCGGACTTAAAAGTATCCTTTAACGCTGCAGGTCATGTGACATGCAGGGCTGAAGCCTGAGATCATTGTATTTACTGGGATTTCTCACTGAAATCACTCTGATGCGTGAAATTAATGCTGATATATGTGGTGGTGAATCCACACACAGTACTACCTTCTCTTTCTATAGGTCCAGCTATAAAGCTGCATGGTGGACCCACCGCCTGCGTTCAGCAGCTTAGGCTTCCTGACTAATGTGATGTCATGGGCTCACATTCGCCATCCAACTGTTGGAGAAATGTGAAGATCATTCATATTATTTCACACAACCATTTTCACAGCGTATACTCTACGTTGCAGCTGTTCTCACTGCCCTTAATGGTTAAGCCACAAAACGGAGTCCCGCATCTCAAAGAAGCTCAGAACCTCGACCTCCAGAAATGAATCTAGATCACTGAATTAAAAGGTCACAGTCTCAAGGTCCACATTTCTGATTTGTGCTGTTCATGCTTTCTATTTCTTGTCTCTGAAGCAGCAGATCTGCAAGCTGCTGGTCTACAACAAGCTACAACAACACTATATCGTGCTTTGCAACTGTTTTGTTTCAGATGTAGTAAACCGCTAAAACCCAATTGGTTGCATCCATTAAGAAGATGAAGAAAACTGATTTCCCTAACATTTTTGGTGTCTTTCAACTGGAAATAAAAGAGAGCTAGTGGCTTGAATCCAACCACCCATTTCATCTTTTTTCTAGTTGCAAAGCCAGGACTATGAAATGGAGAAACCTGATTGGCTTTTGGCAACCATTTAGAGCAATAATTTGACATTCCCCATCTGGACGACATCTGAAATTCTGATATGAGTACCACAATCTGACTGATTTTTTTTTCTGATGCTGTGCAGAATGAGATACGATATGTATGTCTCTATACGGAGTGGAATTCGGCTTTTGTCCATTCACCTTTTAAAATAATAAAACATTACCAAGGACAAGCAAACGGACAGGTGGCGAAGTGTAAAATGTCAGAGACTCAAGATGGACCTCACTTCAAAGAATACAAGCACACCCTGGGACATGCTCGGCCAATGTAAGTAACACAAACACAGCCACCGTTACTCTTACTGGTCTCACACATATCTGTCAGACAAAATGTCACTTCAAAAATACACAGTGGGCATATAACGTATACGCAACCTTGAGGCAGACCAAGGGACTGAGGTGACCTGTAGTCCGTGAGTCAATCAGCTGATATTACACAGAAATAGAGGTGGGGGGGTGAAGTCATGGTTCACTGATCTGATTGGTTCAGAGACAGAAGCTGTCCGCTCTCATCCGACAATACCACGTTCACTGGTCTGAGCACAAATTTCGCCTGATTGAGGTTGGACCTCTCCCTCGCTCGGTTTCCCTTTTTTTCATGATTTCGTCGTGCTAATGCCTTCCTCAGTATTCACAAGCTCGGTCAAATCTCTCAGCAAAAATCAATGCGTATTCACTGGGGCTGCCAGTTTGATCATGTATAGGTTAATACATTCAAACGGTTGTCCCAAAGTGAAACAGAACACGGGAAATTAAGTAATTGTCTTTAAGCTTGCATCAAGTTTTTGTTTTGACACGTAAGAATCAGGATTCAAGGCAGTCAGTAAAGTAGCAGTAGTATCAGTGTATGTACACATGCTTCATAATGTCATATATGGATTTTATTGGCCTAATGACAACCTAACAATTTGAATGCTTCTCCAGAAAACCACACACCTACAACCTTCCATAAATCCCACAACCACCAGTCAACCACCTTTAAGACCTGGTTCCATATATAGTGTCACCGCAAAATTCTTCCACGCAATTTTCTCAATGGTTGTAGAAGGTGAAATAGTGACTACTCACAGAACTAGATGGTAAAATACTGGAACTGGCAAGCTAACCACCAACATAGTAGCCAGCTGGATCATCTACTATTTCCTGGTAAGCCTAAGATATTTGCACAGCTTTACTTTGCCTCTGCAAGTAATCCATTTGTGTGTGTGTTGTTAAGTTGAACATAGCAAACCACAAAAGTAAAACAGTTACCAGTTATGTAGCACAGTTAGCAGCACAACAGAGCCTGAACGATCAGGCGGCATCTGGGAGACTGAGTTGATTATTTTATCCTGCGCAGGTTGACTGGCTGATGGGATGCAGGTGTGGTAGTGTTTGGGAAAAATGGCATGCCCAGCAACAGGAGGCAAAAGCCCCATTGTAACATAGTGACACATTTAGAAATAATGAAGTACTCGTAGCAAGTGCCACTCTGTCTTCCAGAGGAATACTGTATAAAGTAATTTGAACCAGGGTTCATAAAACAATTTTTTTCCCAATCAACATATCACTTTCATGTTAAGCCAGAGCCTGCAGAAATAATTTTATATGAAGAAAGTAATTACATGGAGCATCATGAAAATCCATACATTATTATCTATACATCTCTACTGCCCCTCCACTCATTAATGGTTGGGTACTGGAGTGTTCAGTGGAGGATTCTGATCCATCTGTCTGCTGAGGCAGTTCAGAGCTCTGGGTTAATTCCTTCACTCTGAGGCTCTCTCCTCTGCAGATTCACACTCCTCACTCCCATCCGACTGGACCAGCAGATGTTTGCTGTTAATTAACAAGCTGATGTGGCAGATGCAGAGGTCGAGAGCTTGATGGCGTTCACGGCTGTCATCTCGCTGGGTACCAGATGAAAAAAAAAAAGTTTGAGGGCTCAGTGTTGTGGACCCCGAAGGATTAGTGCATGGGAAGTGCACCTGTGGGTCCGCTGTCCATACTGGAGAGGGTCAGGCCAAAGCACCGTGGCCAATTAGCGACTCAACAAGAGATAAACCTATTTGTTGGCCTTTTTGAATTACGTGAGGAAGGCCAAAAGGTGAAGAAAAACAAGCGCAAGACAGATGAGCTAAACCTCTTTTTTTCCCCAAGAGATTAAAAAAGGGGAGTCCAGGTCAGCCTAAACAGTCACTGCTCTCGAGCTCTCAACCGCCTCACACTCTCACTGCCGCTCTCCATCCCTCACTGACGACAACGTGGCTTTCTCATTATAGACCCATTCATCTGTCACACCAGGCTCAGCACAGGAGGTCCAGTTTTACTGTCACTCTCCCTGTTCAGCCTGCACGCCTCAGATTTGGGTCATATGGCACCGAATTTCACAGCGTGCAATTTGAGATTTTACTGTAAGGTACGACGCTTGAATTCATTTACCTTCTACACAGGGAGAGGGCAGACATAAGACTTTCACCCGCCACTTGGGTAAATCTGAAAAAAAAAAAAAAATCAAAAAGTATTCATAAATGATTGAAATGTAATAGTTCTAGCCAGGATTAAATGCATCCTTCTCTTCAGGTCATAATCTTTACTGCTCCCAAATATAGACAAGACCAAAGGGGGTGAGTGAAAATAACCTCTCTGCCTTTATGAGATGCATTAATGAGAGCCTGGGAAAAAGATAAAACTCAAAATTCTATTTCTTGTGTTATTTTGATTCAGTGTCAGCCTGCTTTCTAGTAACATTCATGCATAGTGCATGCATACATCTATGGTTTGTTGGCAGAATATGACAGAAAGTATAGTAAACAGGGAAGGGATAGTAGATGAAAGTAGAATTAATGGCTGAAAAAACACTGCAACGTGCCAGCAAACTACTTTAGCTATCTAAAGTAGCTCTGGTTCCATTCAGGATTCAGCAACAGTCAACGATAAATAATCTTTTTTTTATTAGGAATAAACCTGCCTCCTCTATGAACTGGCGACGCTATGGCTATGCTCCATCTAAGCTAAAAATTTTTTTTACTGCCATTGAAATTATTCTTCTTCTGGCATTTTTGGCGGTTAGTAACCAGCTTCAGCTACATTAACACCACTGGGGACTGGAGTCAGGCTGATTTTCATGCAGCCCAGTGATGCATTGGTCGACCTACAACCCACAGTTCCCTGTCTCTCTTCCATGCAAAAACACACACACAATACCAGTTAATTTTCATTTTGGTTATGGCAATTAAATATCACATTCTTTTATCTCTTTCTCTCTCGTTCAGAAGATTTTTCTGACGGAAAAAGCCAATGAAAATGGAGCACAGAGAAGATGCAAGAGGGAGAGATAACGGGGAGAGGAAAGAAGAAAAAGAATCCCAAACCAGAATCCATCTTTTCTTTCCATCTAATCACACATCTATGAGGTTTGGAGATAAAATAAAGCTAAAGGCAGTACAGTAGTAACAGTTTACTACGCAACAGTCTGACATACAGTAGCATAAATAACATGGATGAGCAAAGAGGGGAAATTTGGGTTACGATAAATTTAACATGTATGTAAGAGCCACTTAAGCCATATAGCTTTGTTTTGCCGTCATGCAGCTCTCAGTGTGCATGAGTGCCGGAAAATATGTGGATAATTGGTTATGTATTTACACTCTGGAGTCTGCTGAGGTTTGGTTTGTTATAAGTTTTTGACCGTCAGCACTGTTGTCATTTATCTCACATTGAGGACCGCATTGAGTCGGTAGTGCTTTAAGATTTGGATTTTGTGGATTTTTGTACCATAATTAGTTGTCAATTTTCAAATAAATCAACGTTCCAGATCACCTTCATCTCTCTTTGTGATTGCAGTGGGTTTTCCGCAAGAGGATTGGGTTAGGTTCATGGACACGCATCAAAAATAAGATTCCTCTGCTGACTAACTGTTCTAGGCCCGTGGGCCTTTGGTAATCAGTCACTGCAATATGAGATGTAAGAGTTTTGTTTACTTGGCCATATTTTCGCCTAAATATTAAGTCATCATGTCTCAGCCTGTGGCTAAATTGAATCTCTGTTTGTATAGTTAAAATCCATCATGAAGGGTTAAATGTCAAATTATTCCCCTTCCAGATACAGCGTAGACCAGTGGTGCATCAGCAGTCTGTAGAGGCCTGAGGACATGTTCTCAAAGGGTCCAGTGGGAGTAGATGTTAGGGCGCTGAAATATTTTAATAACATAACCATTTCAGTGGCATTTTTGAGCAAATATATATATATATATATATATATATATATATGTGTGTGTGTGTGTTCCTTCCAAAGTATATTTTTGACCTGTGGTTCACACTGTTCACATCCTGTATACAAACATTTAGACAGTCTGTTCGTGCATGTGCGGAATGTGACATACTGCATGTGACACAGAAAAAATAATGATTGCAATGTAATGATTGCCCCCCCCCCTTACACAAACATACACACACACATAAACATATCCAATTTGTCAAGTGACAGGTATGTCAAGATGGTATCGTCCTGTTCTGTGGAAGTCATTACCATGTAAATAGGAGGAGAGGCCAAACAGAAAACCGGCCCAGTGACCCTTTTTTCTCATTTAGCTCCAATGGGCTAGACTCCTCAGATTGATGCTTTTGTCCTTTCTATTAGAATGCAACAAGGTTATTACGACACTGACCAACGAGCGCTCTCCTCCTCCTCCTCCTCCTCCTCCTCTTCCTCCGTCAAGCCATTTAGCCCGTGAATTGCCGTTTAGCTGGAAATTCAAATGCTGTGATAGAATTTACACAGTGATGCCTTCAACTCTTAATCACACTGATGTGCACACACAGGTCTATACACACACACACCTCCAGTCATTCCACTTGAGAGCCAATAAAGCCATTGCAGTAATAACATGCTTCATTTTCAATCTCCCTCTACCCGTCTCCAGACTGCTCACACCTACATACGGGCTTCCATCTGCGGCCACATTGGCTCTTAACACCTGCGCACGATTAGCATTTGACAGCAAACTTTGCACCAGATTTCATTTACCGGATTTAATTCATGAAATTGATTGGAACTGTCGCAAAGGGGAATAAAGCAAATCTTTGTGTCGGATAAATTGTTATCAGAGATGTTCATTTGGATCGCCGACCTGTCAGCAAATGTCGGTGGCGTGGAGGTTTGTGCAAGTCCAAAATGGAGGCCGCTTGTTTCAGCTAATGCCACTGTTACCGCCAGACCCGTACCTCCTGCCAGTACTGTGCATGTGCACCCTTTAACAGAGATGAGAAGGAAGCAAGATGGCTCCCCTGTTAATGCTTCAAACATCAGCTTAATGAAGAATGTTATGGATTGAGACCTTTTTCCTTTATTGTCTTCTGGATGGGTCTGAACACCTCACACCACGAAGGTTTCTCATTCAGCAAAAGTTTCCTGGTTTTTATGGGATCTAGTTTCTGACGATGGAGGCATAAATGTGTTGTCAGCTATTTCTTGGTTGATGTGCTCAGGTTTTAGTTGTGTGGTAGCAACTAACTGTGGTTTGCTGTTGCACGCTTGGATCTGGGAAAGCTTACCGTTTCTCGGTCTCCTGAAATGGAAATTTTAAGGGCATATTTCACTACATGGGAAGTTTGGGAATGTTTTCACATTCAAATGATTTACTCGGAGCGTGAGAAAAATGTAAAATGGATCGAGCATTCTTGTTAGCTTCTTGGTGAGAGACAAAAACACCCACATAATAAATTTAAAAAGTAACAATGGACCACTCGTGAACTCTATCCTGGCACGTTACACTTTCAAAGTAGTGAATCTGTGCACAGTACAGAGTTGCTCACGCGGGCTCCTGTGAACACAGTGAACACATCCACTTAAGACACTAATAATTGCGAGATTGCGGCTGGTGTAATTTAGCTGTTTTCACACTTTGTGGTGTGACTCGGACTTCGCAGAGCTGAATGTACGTGTTGACAAGCAGCGAAACAGATGCTTGAGGTGGAAAATTATGAATTACTTGCAGGCTCGTATGAATTCATTCAGTAAAGTTCAAAGATTCATAGTTCTACACTGTAATATGGTACCGATTCAGTCAGTGGCATTAAGGACTCAGAGAGTTCTTTATTTGAAAAGAAAATTTTAAAAGAAAAACACATGAGAGCAAAACTGGCCCATGTATATACGAGCACAATGTTCATATGTGCAATCTGTCTCTGCCAGCTCTTATACAGGGGCCATCACTCTTCCATTGTCTCCCAGCCTTCGCTGGCTGCAGTAAGAAGACGACAATGTGCCAGACTGCGCACATGCTTGGCACCTCCACACAGCTCGTCTTTATGCACTTTCTCCCATTGTCTCCCCCTTCCCGTTCCGCGCTGAATGTAGCGTTGGAGTATGAGCTTTATGTTAAGTCTGAGTCAGAGACTGGGGAGGTAGGGATGGTAATTGCATGTCGCGCTTCCCCCCTTTTTCTGCCCTTCGATGGCCCCCTTATTGCACGGCGCAGACAGAGAGGAAACACACGTATAGCTATTTCTCTGATTAATTGGCTATCTACGGCCCACCAGTTCACTCTCTGTGGCCTAATTACGTTTTTTTTAATGGGAATAGGAATTAAATTGAGAGCGCTCTTATCTTGTTATTGCCCTGTAAATTCTATCAAGTGGTCACACATGGTTTGTCAAGGATGTGTGACTGCGTATGCGTGTTTCGTCCAGTGCCACCATGACTAAAACTACTTTTAGTATTTCGTCAAAGAAAGTATAGGAATTAGTACCATTCCTGACCCTATGGTTACTTCTGCAATATGGCACTACGACGTCAAATTCCTGATTATGCCCTCACTGCTAAACTATGCGTAGGGCCAGCACATTTCTCTAAAGAGAGTCATTTTGTGGTTATCATATTCTGTTTAATCCACTGTTGGAGCTATAAAGTCACAGATGGTTGGATTGGAGCTGGTTTTGTAAGTGGGCTTTTGGGTTGGATTCTTTATTTTAAATTATTCTTAAAAGGAAAATATTTTCGGGAGGCATTAAGGCAATTCATTCTCATTAAGCGGCCTGGAGTCTTTAAGAAGTTAAGCTGTTTGCACAAGTGGCCGGTGAAGTCAGCGAAGAGGGACTTTTATGTTTATGCGTCAGATCACTTGTTACTGAAGCCGCGTGACATTTAACATTTAACTGACAACGGCTGATTGAACATTTCCTTGTTAAAGTTACCAATTAGGCGGTGCCGAAGCTGACTGCAGGTGGGCTCTCCTGAAGTGGCAGGTACAAAGACTTCAGTGGGTCGCTGTTGATGGAGACTTTCGGCATATGCTGTGAAGTCTGCAAACACACACACACACACCCACACGCAGCAGCGAGGAGCAGATGTGGAGCAACAGCCAGAACAAGATGAAGCTCCTGAAGGCCTCACAGCTGGTAAACATCTGACAACTGCGACAGCTGGGGGCTGGCTTCGATCTCTCTCTCCGTCGGTGACGCAGTTTGAGAGGTCTGTTTGAGCGTTTATAGGGGTGACTCGATGAGTTGGGGCTAGAATTGATTTGGTTTGCCTAGTCTGTCTAAGATCTTGGTGTCATCATGATGAGGGAAATAAATCCTTCTCTCTTAAAGTTGTCATCCTCAGGACATTTGTATTTTCGCAGTTTCGTGCCCCTAGTTCCAATATATAAAATATACATATACCTTTAAACACGTGTTTGTCGTGACTTTATTACTTGTGATGAAAGTTAACGAGTCAATAACGTTGCTGACAGCTAAACAGCAGGTGCAACAGCACAAGATGTAGCAGTGAGCTGGATCTTACTCAGAGCACATAGTAACACAGTGCAAGAACACACAGGTACAGTATGCAGGGTGGCACGCAGGAATGACAGAGGCACTGTTTACCTGATTACATATCAGTGTAGCATAGCTACATGCTGCAGGTGTTTTTTTTTTTTTGTTTGACTCAATTGTTGCTCCTGTACTTTTTTGGCATGTGTTGCGGGCATCAAATTCAGAATGAGTGGATTTATAGAAAAATAAATAAAGTTTATCAGTTTGTGGTTGGTTAGGTCAGGCTGTTTTGGAATCGAGGGTAGTAATATCTCTTTATTATCTGTCTGTTGTCTTGTGGTGAAGAGGCGACTCATTTAGGGGACCCCGACAGCAGTAAAATCAGCCCCTGTGTCTCTTCTCCCATTGTGGTTTCTATAGTTGCTATGGAAACAAAGCATTGTTGCTGCCACCGACAGCCACACACTTTCTGAAAGCACCCCATAACAATGAAATAAAACTATAGTGAGAGGTAAATACTGAATGTGCAGTAAAAACATCAAACAGCTGTCGCTAAAAAAACAAAAAAAAAGGCCAACCATAAACCTGCGAGCCTGCTGTTTTGTCTTTTTAATTCTAGGAATCTACAGGATGAAGGCAATAGGCGTGTGTGCTTTCTCATAGCCCAGAATTATGTTGAAAAATCAAGTTATCAAGTCGGAGTGAACCAAAAAACGTCTTGAATCGTAAAAAGAAAAAGAAAAAAACTTATAGAAAAACACCTGTTTTCAACTTTTTCAGTTGTATCTTCAGTTGCTTTAAAGGACCACTGTGTAACAGTTAGTATCATCTGGTGGTGTAGACGCACACTGGAAATACAACTTTATATAAAATAAAATTTAAAAAAAAATGCTAATCTTGGTCCAAAAGCTTGTGTTTAAGCACTATTGAAATAAAGTATTACCACCTGTTACACCCATTTTACATTCATACATTTATGTTCATCTATCAATTAAACTATTGATTCTTTTTATCCCCTCATTTAGCAATGAGTTGACAGGATCATTGCACCAACCTTCATCTATCAGCCACCTCTCGTTGGCAGATTTATTTCGACACACATGCCTATTCCTCTCTCAGATGTTGGATCACTCCGCGCGTGGGACTCCTGGTCATTTCCAATTGATCAGGCTCTCATTAAAGCCTGCTAAATTAATTTGGACACCCAAACCTGCGAGCCTGCTGTTTGTTTACATGCAGCCTTTGATTAGAGTGTAGGTGTCCCAGGAGATGCACAGGTGTATGAATCTCAGGTGTGAGGCCTGCTTTATGCTAATTCTTGGAGCTGGGAAAAAATTCTGAGCTGTAGGATGTCTTGGCACAAATTCAAGCAGTTGCTTAAGGCGCGCGTTTGTGCATGCGTGTGTGTGTGTGCGCAAAAGCTTGCTCTCCATACATAACAGGATTGGCTTTGCTGGCAGAATTTTTTAAGTGACTTTAGCGAACCAGAGTCTTTTCATGTCTTACTTCCAGGAAAATGCTTGGCAGTGTCAACCGTGTTTGTTGTGTGTGGTGTTCACACTGTTGTCAGTGCATGGCAGCTGGTTGCAGGTGAACTTCCATCACCTGTTAATCACATCACCTATTATCCATGTCAAAAACCCCACCTGTCGCTGCACCAGTACTGGCAGAACACCTAGTGCTTATTTTGAAATTACCAGTCTTCTTTCACATCATATTTACTCTGCTGATTCCAGAGAAGGCCAAGCCAATTTCACTTTCCAATATAATTAAAAAAAAAGAGTTTTTTCATCATAAGTTTGTAGTTTGTTGACTTTACTAGTTGTTGCCAATGGCAAACTTACATCTGCTGAGTTAGTGTATAACAAAGAAGAACTGTTTCTATCCATCCCTGGGACTAGCCCTAGCCTCAGTGCAACATGTGTGCAAAAGAAAAACAACAACCCCAACATGATATCTTGCTTGCAGCATATCATGTTAACAGCATGACTCAAGGGGTGGCAATGTTTGTGTCTGTCCACCACTGTGGTCCAGATTGAGATATGTCAACAACTAGTGGATATAGTTAGAAATTTTCCATGAGAATTAATGGGAATTTAAGGGAATACATGGGAATAAACAAAAACTGAAAGTTGGCCCTTAATGGGGAACTGAAATATAGTTGGGAAATATGTATATTTTAGCATAATCTTGACAAAAACAACCAGATATTATGAAAGTACACTTGAATATCTGCTATTCCTCCATCACATGCACAGATGATTTCTGCAACCCTGGCCCAGAGCACAGGAGTATTGAAGGCACACATTTGAGCCTGTGGACGACATGAAGTGAAGTAACTCATACAGTAGTTAGATGCTAAATAAGCTGTAGTACCAAAATTACCACAATTTTCCAGCTGATTCATGTAAATTCATATTAATCTTCATACATTTCTGTAATTCACATAGAAAGCTTCCAGTTTGGCTTAACTTGCCATGGAAAGTTGCTGGGAATTTATTATATATTTCCCATCCCTTTGCAACCCTATACAAGATTAATGTTTAGTTTCTGGAGCTTTAGGCAAAATATAATCAGTGTGCATCATGTACGTCAAGCGCATTGTGTACTCTGCTGTAAGCACTCCACTTCATGGGCACTTGAAGGTGACAGGAAATATACACAATGCAAAGAGCATTGAGGGATTGCAAAGCTCATTTTTGCCCCAAGGCTGCGACTGATTTAATCCAGTCACACTTACAAATGTAAATATCTTTTCATTCATACCGAAGGCAAAAAACTTTACGGGCGTGACTGCATTTTTTTAGTTTGCAGATGTGGTTTATCTGCATACTCTATACATGTGCCTTGTTGATGCCACATGTCTACTGGAAGAGAAGTGTAATCCAGCACCGGGAAATCAGCAGAAAATAGAGTTAGAATTCATTTCCATTGAGGTTTATGTGATAGTGAAGCTGTGTCAAATATATTTCACTAATGACGTTTCTTTCAGAGTTGGCAGCGCCTCGCTGTAATGGCCCAGGCCTGGGTGAGATCAGACAGGAAAATAAGAGATGAAAGGGAGCGAGTGGCATCAGAGGGAAGAGTGGAGGCGCTTAATGTGGATTTGAATGTAACTGAGCATGGATAGGGTGGTGAGGGTAAATGAGAAAAAAATAAGAAAAGAGAGACTCGTGTCAGTTACAGAGGAGGAAGAGCTGTGACACGACTTTCTTATATTCTGTATAAAAATGTGTTCCCTTACTGTCTGCATCCATGCTAACAGTTCTGCCAGGCAGAGTTTACAGGTAAATATCAATGCTAGCATGCTCACAACGACAATACTGACATTCCAGTGTTGAGCACGACATGATGTATACAATGTTAGTTTAGCATGCTAGCATACTAGCACTAACCACAAAGTTCAGCTGCAGCTTATAGTGTCATTAGTGCTGCAACGATTGGACAGATAGGACAGAGGTACTGTTATGAAATATTAGATTACCAAAGTTGTCACAATTCTTCCTGTGGGGGACATCAGTGTCTGCGACACATTGCATGACAATCCATGACATTTCACTCAAAACCAAAATGCCAAAATGAGTGATTCAAGAGGAAAAAACACCAAGTCATTAGGGTTCATCCTCTGGGCACTATGCATGTGTGTTGTGATGCTACTAGCATTAGATTTTTAAAAAAGCGAGTGCAACAGTTTGATTGTGATATAAGAGAGAATAATCAAATGGACAGCACGCATGGAGAACCAGAAAGAATCAAATTTGGTGTTTTAAATGATCTGACAACAGCTACATCAAGGACTAATCAAATGACTAGTGTTACTATAACCACACCCACAGCCCCCTTTTTAATTAACAATGCCTCGGTCAAAGCTTTTGTTTTTCTAGAAGAAAATGATTCAGAATGTTTCTAAAAACAGTAAAACAGTCTACCCCCCTTCGTCCTACACTGCCAGCAACCAAGCAAGCTGCAGGGTTTTTTTTTTTTTTTTTTTTTTTTTTAAATCCAGCACAGTTTCCAAAGCGACAGGCTTTTTTCTGGGTGGAAGAAAAAACAAAAAAACAGATTAAATATGAAGCAGTAATAGCAGAGCCCACATCTATTGTTTACAATGTACAAATATTTGTCAAGGAGATTATTTGCCAGGATCCCCAACGACTAAGTACAGCACAAAAGAGTGCAGAGATTTTTTTTTTTTATTGTGTGTGGATGCTGGGACTGCAAGATGCCTGCTGAGGAATCCGTTTATTGAGCCGAAACTAAATAATGCCAGAGGTAGAACAGCCTTGTTTTTATGTAGTGAGGGAGAAATTTTCTATCAACCAGTCAAAATCCTGTGCGACTTATTGCTCAACATCTATGAATGCCTCGACAATTACAAATCACACAAATAGATGTTAACTGCAGTGCTATCGAATGCTTTAATCCAACCCAGAGTATCAGTAGTCGGCAGTTGACAATATCACACTGTGTCCCCTATTCAAAACCCGCTATTGCTAGTTAAACGTGAAAGTATTTCCCATAGTGAATGGAAAGTTAGTGTAGTAGTTTTTGAGTTTTCATTTCAAGATGTCACGTTGCTTTTTTTTCCAGAACTGTGACTGAACTGACAGGTGAATTGATAATAAAGGCAGGGACAACTGCAACTGCATTCGTATTAGCTACAGATACAGGCAAATCACGCCCTTTATCTTTCACCACATGCTGTGTCTTAGTGCAAGAAATGTCTTCATTCGAGTTGCCTCCTCAATAATTGGGTCGAAAGAAGCCGGACAAATCTTCTGGGTGCAACCTGACATTTAGGACTACTATTATAATACTGTGCCACATCATTTGTGTGCAGCAGTTGAAATGAAAACAACAATAAATAAGCAATTATGCAAAAATTATGTATAAATAAATCTATACCTTATTATCTTATCTGTCATTGCAATGTCGGTGCTTAAAGTGTTTTTCTTCTTCTTTGTTGGCTGTATGAATGTCAGTCAGTTGAGGGTTAAGCTCTATGCTCATTCAAGGGAGAAAGTTTATCAAAATTAATATTAAGTTCTTCATCCACAGTAATAACCAAAAACACTTACCTGTCTCATGCTTATGCTTAAGTTATGGTTATTACCAAATAACTGAATTTTCTCTAAGATAAATGCATGCACAAAAAAAAAAAAAAAAAAAAAAAAAACATTCCATCCTATTTAGCTTATTTTAATATAGCAACATATCACTACCAATTATTTTTGATATTTTGCATCCAGCCATTCTACTAGGGACACTGCTAATAAGAGAAGTCACCTTTCTGTGAATAAAGAAGAAGCTGAGACCAAAACTCTGACACAACCTTGAAGAATGAAACAAACAAAGAAAAAAAATATATACATATGTGTGTAGCAACCTTCATTTAGAAAGAAAAACGTCAGGAGTCAGAGGTTGAAAAGCTATCTCACTTTTATATGACACTAGAATGACATTTAAGAAAACAGGAAGAAAAAAAAATCCGACATGCATCTTGGAGAAATTAAATCTGTTTGGGAAGATGGAAGGGGAAAAGGAGAAAACATACTCTCCAACACGCTGGAATACATGAATACATCATCATCCTTTCAGTGACCTTTGAATTTCAGTGACATTTTATTCTAATACATGAATTCATAAATATAATCCTCTCTCACCATATACTCTATCTATACGAGTCTCATACATCTAACTGTACATCTATTGTAGCATATTGCATATCTCAAAAGGGCGGGGCGTCAATAGTCATTTAATACTCCAACTTCTCTGCCGAAGGGAGATAATACAATTATATGGGAATAAGGAGGGAATGAAGACAGAGTGGAGGAACAGATAAGCACTGTCTCATCTCAAACTACAGAAACATCCTGCAGCGTTGCGACAGTGACATCTTTGTATGATATGTATGACCGTTTGTGTATGTGTACGTGCACTCTATGCATGTGCTTCAGTGTGTGGTGTATATAATGTTGTGTGTGTGAGTGCATATAGGTCCACCTGAGGTCCACCTGCTCTGGATTTCAAATATTATAACACAGCTATATGTTATACGATGGGTCGTTACAATTTGTCAAAATGTCTGACAAACAACTGCTAAAAGTTACAAGTCATACTAATTTAGATCTCATTGCTTTCCTTAATATAGGGTGTTTTCTAAACTCTTGCTACACTCAAGCAGACCTGAGTCAAATAATCATTTGGGTTTAATGCAGCAAACACAAACTGGGAATCCCGTCTATGGAATTCCTGGAAATCTGATAAACCACACAACATACAAGAACTCTGCCCAGTGTTTAACACACATGTGCTGGGAAACCTTGAGTGTATTATCAGCTGTTAAGGTGTATTCTGTGTTATGGAGGCAGTTTAATGTCATTCAGTTTGCCTTGAATCTCCAAACTGGTCCCACAGAGCAATGCATGTACAGTATATACTAGCATTAGTGCTTCCTGGTATGACTCAAATGAACAACTGAGAACCTACTTTGTTCAAAACACAAATTAGTTGGCAACAGTGGATGTATCTTTATTATTTGTGTGGCTCTTGGAGTTTGATTTAAAATCCCAGTGTATCGTGGTGGCAACAGGTTGGAAGAAGGAAACAAGACAACTCCTATCTACAGTCGGGCTAGCATCTCTGTGAGGCTGTGCCTGTGCTTGTCAACAGCTGTGCTTTGAGCTAGGTACTAATGTTAGCATGGCAACATACTAACACAGAGCTAATGATAATGTTTAGCAGTAATAAGGTTTATAACGTTCTATCATCTTATAGTTTCACATGCTAGCATGCTAACGTGCTAATTAGCGATGAGGCTGATGGAAGTGTCATCAATATATAAACAAACAGATTTTGACATGATGATAGTGCTTAGGGGGAAAGAAATAACAAGGTGGGCAAAGGTTATTGCAATACGTGTTGACGGGGAATTTGAATATCCGCAAGCTTTTGTGCCAGTCCATGTAGTGTATGAGATATTTCTAATAACAATATATAGCACCACCTGTTGGCGATGCTGGATAGGAAATTAGCATTCATCTTCTGGACACCATGAATATCTGCTCAATCTTTCATGGAAGTCATCATATAGTTGAGAGATTTCAGTCTGGGCCATGTGGCATACCGGTCAATAGGTCGACAATCATCTGTGGTTCATAGCTCTAAGGTTTCAGGCTAAGCTACAAGTACATATTAAAATATCAAACGACTGCATGAAGCAGAGACACTGTTGATGTGTTGGTTGCACAGAAGGAGAACTTGGGAAAAGTGGATGACATCAAACTGTCTTCTTCTGATTATTAAGATTTTCATGTTCATATTGTACTGAGATATTTTCAGAAGATTTTGTTTACCCCCCTGCCTTGCAAAGTACGTCTTTGACCTGTAGGAATCACTACGACCCATTTAACATGCAAATAAATGGTGTAGTTGTTAAGAAAGTCTGATTTTTTAAAATTATTTTGTGTGTAAATCTATAAAATACAATTTTTCAGTATTCCAAACTACAGTTTAACAAGTCAGTGATTATTTCAGTGACATGTGTCTTAGCCTACATGTGCACATTTTTAGAATCGAAAGAATTAAACGTAATGGATGTACCATAAAGACACTTTCAAACAGTATGTTAGGTAGCAAAAGATTATTTGCCAATTTGGCCCAGGTCTGCACTCTGCACATTTTAGCCCTTTCATGGGTATGTAGAAAGCACAGAGTCCACTCTGAAAGTGGCCAACGTTCCCACTAACAACCCCCATGTATTCTCAGCAGCAGTCACGTATCCATTTTTTTTCGATTTCAAGAGGCCGTCCTCATCCTTTCCTTGGTCTCCCTCTCCCTCACAAACGGAGACAAACGTGTCTACATTCACACAACTTCAACACGATGAAGCTGCAAAAGGAACACACAAAATATACAGCCTCTCAATTTCCTTACCCACTGAATCTGCTAAAGAGGAAAAAAAAGGTTGGTAGATGCTACTGTAAGCGATGGTTATTACAAAAAAAATCTAAGAAAAAAAAAAGCTGTACAAAGTTCAGTTCTTCCTCAAAAGAAGCTTCAGAGTTGCCATCTGTCCAATGTTGATGACACTGTTTTTGCACAAAGGTTGAGGGCACGTTGGGTCAAGCAAGTTTAAAGTTTGATACTTTTTCTTTTTTTCCATTTAAAATAACATCACCTTAATAAAGTTCATCAATCTCTGTAATTTTCAGGCCTGTCTCCCTAATGGATTTCCAAAAATTCTGTATTTCAGGATGGCTAAAATCTAAAGCCCAGAACTGCCACAGCCTTTAAGACTGAATCCTGGTTAGGCTTAAAATCTAAACCCCTCGCCATTAAGTCCTTTGAAAAAGCAACTACGTATCCGGTGGAAAAGAAAGGATGTCAAAACCCAGAAGCGATTGTGATCTTTTGAGAAATGACTGATCCAAAGCAGCCAGATCCGAGGAGGAAAGAGAGAGAGCAGATGATTCAAAGACGAGAGAATTTCAGAATCAGGTTCACAGGACATGTACTGTATTAAAAGTCTCTCCCTGTTCTGTCCAGAAAGGTCCAGAAATGCAAATGTTACAGTGTTCCACAACAGAGAGGCAACAAGTGTTTCATCTATTTTTCCTCGAGCTTGTGTCTGTGGGCCGGCTGCTGCTTTTCATGTTGAATCCTGTGATATCACTGTCCTCCTCACCTCTCGCCCTTCCATCCACCCAGGGATTGGACAAGTAACCATGAGCATCTATACCGTACAAGTGCCGTCCATCTTTACTCCGGGCAGACAGATTGGTTTGGTCCAGTGAGCCTGTGCTGTTACATTTCTTCACCAATGGGGATGCCAGAGAGCTCGGGGTGAGCAGTGATGTCAGTGAGAGGCTATTCAGTGTTTCTGACAAGTGTTCGCTGTTGAGGGTCTGTCGGCAGCCATCCCCACCCGCCCCTGTGCCCGTGTCCTCATCTGAAGGGTCCATGGAGTCCTGCCGAGGGCAGCCAGGGCTGGTGCTGCCACCGCCGCAGCTGCTTTGACTCCTCTGGTGCCCCCTGGTGTCTTGGAGGTTAAAAGTAGTACTGCGTCTCTTTAGTGAAGGGTTTTCTTGGTCTCCTGTGTCCGGTTCCTGGGGGTGTAAGGGATGACTAGGGAGGGGGCAAAGGAGAGGCATGGGGAGGTCCAGATCTCGAGATGGGGATACGCTGAAGCTGAGTCCTTCCTCTAAAGTAGTCTGTAGGCTGCCCTCTGAACTACCTGTGGCCAGGGAGGAGTCACTGTGGGATGGGTGCTGCACACAGAGGAGGTGAAAGAAAATTATTATTGATGGATTGAACCAACAGGAAATTCTACATAAGATTAGCATTAAACTGTATTTAAAATGATTGTCAGCATATAAAAGATGATATATTAAAGATGTCTAATCTCTGTTTAGGTTGAAATGGATGGAGATATTCTGGTTACTCCACATACCAAGAAGTATCAAGCTGCAAGTTTAGTAGCAAGTGGTTTACTTACATGTGAATAAACCACAAGACTGTCTGTCTGATGTATGTCTGTCTTTCTGCTATCTCTCATGTTTACTAGAAGGCACAACATTTCTGTTGAGTTTTGGTTATATTTCAGTTCAGATTATTTCCTGAATCTGTGGTGCCGTTAAGTACAAAGTTAACAAAGCACGGCCAGGCTGAGTTGTTCTGTCTTCCAGGGATTGTGCTTATTTTGCTCAGTCGGTGCAGCCAGAACGGTTCAAAGTTAAACAGAACAAGATCTGAAATTGCTATTTGAAAATGTGGAAGAAATGGTAGATTTGAATCATGATTGAGATTTTAAGAAATGTTTCAAAATAAAACTTTGAATCAATTTAAAACTAGGTTTAAAGTAGTGCAGCGGATGTGTAAAAGTTCATCCTGGTTGGTGCAACACAGCCATTGTGTCTTATAGCATTTGTTTCACCGAAAATATTACATGGGGAAGAAGGTGTCAGCCTGCGGAGAGTAAGAGATTGGGAGAAATTGAGAGATTGTCAGAAAAAGAACCAGACAACGGAGGGAAGAGGCGCAGAGAGAAGGAATTTCGGAGAAAGACATAACAAGATGAAGGTGATACAAGAAAAGGGACAAGAGAGAATGTGAATAACACGAGCCAACAACAACAGTGTGCACAGAGTCGGTATCAGGCTCAGGGCTGGCCGGGCTAATTAGCTGAGTGCCGCAGAGCATTACTGTAGCAGCTGAGGATCACAGATGCACTCAGACATGAGCTAAACAAACCAAACAGGTAGAGGGGAAATCTGTCTCCATGGTAACGCAGGAACAAGAACTAAAATAAGGGCCTTTTCACTCTTGTTTGTTTCATGCAGGAGCCAACAGAGGAAGGTGTTAGATTCAATGGGAATGAGATCCTAGCTTTAATTATAACTAAATAACTTCACCAGAGTTTCACACTACAGTGGGACATCGGCGGAGGGTGGTAGGTGTCATGTTCTCAATTTGGTAATACAACAAGTTGTGCATGCTCAGTTGGAATTAGCTACTGAAGCCATTTGTAAGTCTTTAGTTTCTGAATGATAAACCCCACATTTAATCATGATCACACTTTTTCTTGTTGTAGTGTTGATTTCTGACAAAACCAATGCTATCTTTTGCAAAAGGCTGTTGAAGCTCAGATACTATCGACAAATTGTAATAAAGTCATTTTAAATCAGTACATTCTGTAAATATTTTGTCTTTTGTCACTGTGTGTGCCCATATATTAAGGCATGTTACAGTATCAAGCTGCCAGATCACTGTATTTGGGCCGAAAGGCCCATTCTTACACCTCATTTGGCAAATCCCATCTGAATGCCTGAAGTGTTTTTGATGCATGACAACTTTGGTTCACTGAACCTTCTCATAGGACTTGTCTATTTACACTGCTCCATCATGTCTTTGATGTTTTGCACAGAGAGATGGATGTCAGGTTCTTATTTGTCTATTCACCCATCCATCCATTTAGACACACAAGTTCATCCATCTGTCCATAATACCTGAGAACTCAGGGGCCTGCTGTTTGCTCCAGGTGAGCGAAGGGAGGCCCAGGAGGCTGGGGAAGCCAACCTGGATGGCCCTCTGTCTCCTGGGCCAACACTGTTCCCAGGACTGCCTGGATGAGCCGCAGCAGCAGGGTGGAAGAAGTCTGCTGGTAGATGAAAGACAGGTGAAAACTCACCACCACCTCTACTGCAACCTCCACCATCTCCATCTGAAAAGAAAACGTATCAGTTTAATATAACAATGTCAGCGCTAATGTTCATAATTTCGTGTCAGGACATTTAACACTTTCGTATAGAGCCATTAGAGCCTCAGTGCAAGACTACTTTATTTCCCTTGAGGAGTTCTGTTTAAAAAGAGTAAATATTTTTTGTGGTGTGCCTCAAGGTTGAGAGCTGGGCCTCATTGTTTTCTGTCTCTACATGCTGCCATTAGGTTCTTTCATCTGCAAACATAAAACTTGTTTCTATTACTACATAGATGACACACAACTCAATATTTCTGCTTCTCCTGATGATATGAGTCTTGTAAATAGCATTTTAGAAATTAGCCACTTGATTGCTCATATTTTTCATCAGGTAAAGAAGGAAAACTTAATTAACAGCATAATTGAGTTAATGAGCCAACAGGGAGAACCTCATTTCATCTTGGTGCAAATTATATACTTAGATATGGAATGTAGTCTAAAATGTAATGTAACAATTAAAATTTGAAGCATGCATTTGAATCACCACAAAACTGTATTTTACAAAAAAAAAAAAACACTTCTCTCATAGGACAACTCACTTGACAAACTCATTGAGTCTTGATGAGTCAGTGAGCCACAGTGTTGACTCTTCTTCATTGCATCATTGCCTGAACTGTTCCAAGTCACCAAAAAGTGGGCCAATATCATACCTCAGCTGTTTAACATTTTTGCCCCCCAAATATTTTGAAATAGATCTTAATATTGTTCACACTTGCACAGCTCACAGTCGACAAATTGAAAGTACTAACATATCCTAAATCTTGCATATTTAAAAGACATAGAAGGTGAGCTTTAAAGCAACTATTTCATCCACAAACCTCATAGAATTTAGTTTTTTTTTCTTAGTTTCATCTTTTTTAAGAGTCGCTGACCGAAGTTATATATATATATATATATATATATATATATATATATATATATATATATATATATATATATATATATATATATATATGCAACAGTCTGTGATATTGGAACAGTCCCCCTGAATTGACTTTGACTTGTATCGCTCCATCTGTTCCAGAGATGACGGTCATGTTACGGAGGGGTGGTGAGCCATCAGCATACCATAACATGTCATTCATCAACATCTCTGTGTCTGCGTTGTCGCTGGCCTCATCTATCACTGCTTTAATTGCAGTGGAAGTCAATCAACTGTAAGGAATATGAGACGCGTCCTTGTGTGTCTGTCGGCTCCAGAGCCATTCAGAAAAAAAAAAAAAAAGCCTCATCTTATTTAAATGATACTATCAATGTCGCGTCAAAGTCACGGCTTAATGAAATCGTGATGGTTAAATACCAGCAAGGGTCATAAAGAACACTGATAAGGATAATAGGAAACGCTGATGAAAGGTAACCCTTAGAGGGATTATTTTAATATGATTGGGTGATGTGAAAGATTCAACTGAACCATTTTGCTGCTGTGTGGATTAAAAAAATGCAGGTTTTACTGAAGGAAAAAACATTTTATTATTCAAACTATTCGACCCTTGACTTCAAATATTATTGTATTCGAAAATGCATGAAGCACATGGGAGAAGTTTGCCTTCAGGGCTTTTTGGCGGAAAGGCTTTCAGCCCTGAGGGCAAACTTCGTCTGTGTGCTTATAAACTAACCCTGAGGGGATTTCTTGCGAAAAAAAATAAAAAAACAAATTTGTGTTTATGTTCCATGTGTTATGTATGCGTACAAAATTTCATTGTGTGTGCGTGTCCAATCTTTCAGACGTTTTGAGCTAGCTTTAAACTATTTGAAGACTGCATTATTTACATTCACGTCTTCTACTTTTCATACTTTTCCTCCATGCCCAATCAAATACCATTAAACTGACGGCAGGACAGTGCATTTCTGCAGACATGAATTGCTATGCTACGAGTGCTATGCACTTTTTAATTGTTTCTTTACACTGCTATATTATGTTGAACATTTGTGCTCATATAACGCAAAATGCTATACAGTATAAAGGTCTGAGTTAAACATACACCAGAAACTTTACAGACATCTGGTGTTCACTGGTTTACTTCAAAGAAACTTTCCTCACCAGACAAACATGACCATTTGTCATCTGTTCAAACAACTCTGCTCATGTCAGGTTGTTATGGAATAAAACAAACCAAAAACTTACTTACTTTGTTATTAAGGGTGATTCATTCACTCTGTATGACAGCACTAACTAAATACAGTATCTCAGATGCTGTGCTTCCGTCACGTGTACCTGTGCAATGTGACGGACTCGGCTGCTCCAGCGAGGGAGTATTCAGGTGAGGATGGACGCCCACCTCAAACAACTCCTGGACCCCTTCCTCACTTCCCGATCTGGAGGGCCGAAGCCCTCTGTAGCCACCCTGGGTGGGCAACTCCTCCGAACTGTGGGAGTCACTGCTGCCCCTCTGACGGCGTCACGCGTGATATGAAAAGGAAGAGAGGAAGTGAAGATAAGAGAAGCCGGCGAAAGAGAGACAAAGAGACGCGGGGGGAATCCGTGCGATATCCAGGTGCACGAATGTTTACTGGAGCAATCATGATATCAAACTGAATCCTTTCATTTCCCCTTGTCATAATGGAAATCTGAGTACAGTTTGATTCCAATGTCAAAAAAAAGCTCCCTTTTCATGTCCCTTCCATTATCCATCTATACAAGTCTGATTAAAACTGGATGTGGCAAAAAGAAAGTAACAGCAGGCTTCAAAGCTTCAAATTGCTCGGCTGTTGTTGTCAGCTGTAAACTGGATCAAATGAACTGGCCTTCAATAACGTAGTGATGAAACAGGCCAGGTGGAACCGCTGTGAGCTGAGAGAGGAGTGCTCATGGAGAACATATGAAAGTGTGTGTGTGTGTGTGTGTGTGTGTGTGTGTGTGTGTGTGTGCTCACACACATGCAGACACACATTAACACACACACACACCGGTATCCCAGCATGCCCATATCAAGAGCACGGAGGGAGGCAGGTGGTTTTAATCAGGCGGTAAGGCATGTAAATAGTAATTAATGATGATTAGCAAGATGGAAGGAGTGTGATGACAAGAGCCCTGACTCCCCAAAGCCCAAAAGACATGCGCCCGTGTGTGTGTGAGTGATTATTACAGTTATGCACATATCAGAGGTTTAATCTTACAAAAATGGCTCCATGCCTCACTGCTTTGAATAAAGGTACTGACATATTCATTGGTTTATTGTTGAGACATATTTTGCCTCCCTGTACATCTATATCGACGTTTATATACTGCTACTGTGTCACAGCCTCCACTCTTGTGTCTCCAGGCTTTCCAAGTGATTTCTCAATCTGGCTGCAGGGATTTGCTCCCTTTCAGCCCCCAAGGGCACTAGTGAGGTCCTACACTGATGCTGGGAGATACGGTCTGTCTCACAGTCAGTGTTCAGGTTAATCCCAAAGGTGTTTGATGGGGATGAGATCGGGGATCTGTGCAGGCCAGATGAGTTTTTCCACGCCAAACTGGGAAAACCATTGCTTTATGGACGTGGCTCTGTCCATTTGGGGACATTGCCATGAAAGATGAAAGAGGACGTCCCCAGACTGTTGCCATACAGCTTGGGACACAATTGCCTTAAATATGATGGTAAGATCAAGTCTAGAATAATAAAATTGATATTTAAACCTATCTTTTTTTAAAAAATGCAGTTTGCTTCATGTCATTATTTTGGACAGCTGTGTAAAATCCACACATGAAACGACAGGAAACGTTTGTGCGCGTTTCGATGTGGGCGCGCGTGAGTACCTTGCTGTCTCTTACCAGCAGCTGGTAGCTGCTGTGTTCGTCCAGGCTGAGGTCATCAGGCAGCGCCAGAGAAGATGACTTGTCTGACAGCTGCTCTGACATCAGAGACGCCTGCTCCACCTCCGCCAGTTGTATCTGTCACACCAACACAAAGGAAACGCAGGCAAGTAACATCCATGGTATAATTTGTCAACAGGTAGTGATGCCACCACACAGCAGTGTGAGACATTGTGCAAGAGGGACTGAGAGAGAAACAGCAAAGTATACCATAAAGGAAATGTGTTTTTAACACAATTATTGATATCAAAACAAGTCTAGCACACATAGAACAGATTTAATAGAAATGACACATAAACCACTAGCATTTAAATGACTGCGCGTATGAGACTGCTATATATGTGAAAAAGGTTTCTCTTTTTCATTTATGGAGGGTTAGGGGTCTATATTGATGACATATTGCCTGGTTAAACATTAGAGAGACCTTTAAAATCAAGGAAATTACTCTCACCAACCAACACTGACTGCAGAACATAGGAAATAAAAACAGAGCATAGAAAGCATAGAAAATGGATAGATAGATAAATCGTTCAATTTTCATCTCACTGTTGGAAGATCAAATAAATATGAGATAAAACGCTGAGGGGTGAGGAAAAAGGAATACAAAAAAAAGATGAATGTACAGCACTGTATAAGAAATGAAGACCATTTGTTTATGGTAGCATATTTGCAATCTATCATTCATGTCAATACTTTTAGGTAAGTAATTTAATGCGAGAAGAAAAGCAGCTGCCCGGGTAGGTCACACTTTTACATAATGCATCTTAGTATCTGGAACACGTTAACAGTAAGCTGCTGTGACTCACAAAATGACCCCCCCCACTCACAAAGCTACAGATTGAAATATGCAATCTGCACATATATCAGGTGGAAATCATGGAATCACCTCTGGTCTTGGCTGAAATTGGTTTCACTTGTTATGTGTGACCGATGTTCTCGCATGTCTGCGTGCGTCACGGCTGAATGCACTTGTTGAGCAACCAAGTTTAGAGGTCGTTTGGCGGGGAAAACGAATGATTGGACCTTTGAGAGGGACACTGCGTGATTGTACAAGGCAGAGAAAAATGTCTGAGCATTATTACCAACTACAGAAATACGGAGCGGACTTTGACAGCTTAGCCCTCCAATATTGGATATTGCTATTTCAATCCTTGTAGAAAATAAAATCTGGGTATTAGCAGTGTCTGATTTACTTCAAATGAAATGAAATCTTGCAAAATAGGCTGGCCTAAAATGCATATATCATGAAACCTTACCTCTTTTGATAAGTTCTTGAACGATAAAACGATTACATAAGTTAGTCATCAGCATCTTTTACTCAATACTGTCATGATTTTCACATTTTTGGCGAAGGCAGCACATATTGCACAGTCCCTGAAATTAAGGACACACGTTTTTTTTTTTTTTCCAATGTGCTCAGAAAACACCACAACGCCACATCTATGAAAATACTATTACAGTACTGTACGGTGTCTTGATTGCAATGCGGTGCTAATCTGCATATCTATTACCGGGATATCAAAGTGACCTTCTTCTGACATTGCTGGGATTTTACTGGAGGAAATGGTTTGAAAGGATGTTTTTACGTTAATCTGCAGAAGCTTTATCGCCATCTTGGGTGTTACGTATTGCACAAGAAAGACTGATATGATAACTCACTTCTGAATCATTTCTTTGGGTTTTCATAATTGTGTAGCTGAAATGAACACAACAGGAGTATCACTTTGCTCAGAGGGAAAAAAAAGAAAAGAAAAAACTACATACTTGGAATATAACAGGTTAGGTTACTGGAAATCCCAGAGCTATGGAACGTGTAGAATTATTTACAGCTCATATTATGTAAAGTGTTATTTGAGTACACTGACTTTCTGTCTAGGGATAGATAAACAAATATATAAATAGATATCATTTTCTAGTGAACTGAACCGTACATGAAGAACCTGGGGAAATGGAGGACGATGCGGATTCACTGCGATATTTGATCCTATATCGACTGGGGGATACAGATATTTGCATCTGTGGGATTGCCACACACAGTTGTTTGCGATGCACACTGTTGCTATGTGGTTTGGTAGAGCTCTGCACATTCATGAGATTTAATCATGTGAGAATTTTCCTTCCATGCACTCACACACAGACGCCACGGCTAATGTGATAGCTGCATACGTTTATGGGAGAGACACACTTTGCCTCTTTCTCTCGATACACGCATCGATACAGTATATCACAAACACGCTGGATTTTTGTTTTTTATTATTTCTGCAGACATGGTTTGTGTGAAGAATCAAACAGCTTTGATCCTGGACTGCACAAAATGGTAGACCACTTATTTTGCCGTACAAAGGCTTGTCACTTGGGCAGTAGTACTCCTTGTTGCATCTGCACCAGTTGTACTAAATGTACTTTTAAACGGTGGTGTTTATGTTAGTTCTGTGCAATATAGGCAATATCAAATATCCATATATGTCCAATTTAGTAATCTTCTCATGTCCTGTCCTGTGTGAAAGAGATAGTGCTGACAGATCAATCCCTAACGCTGCAGCAAGGATGTGATCCCTCACTGGCTTCCCATTAGTGAAGGCTTTTTTTGTGACCAGAAACTACGAGTTCAACCGAGCAGAAACACTGAAGCCAGGCATTTAAACCAGGTCTCTGGACAAGTAATTACTGTGCTTTAGTATCTACAGTAATGACACACAAAACTGCCCATTTAATTTAGACTCAAGACTGTGCCTTGATCTGACTACATGTGTATTAGCATGCACAGAAATTATTACACTTGCTCCAGATGATGACGTTTTGTTTGATTGAGCTGCTTCAGGTTAATCTCACTCTCTGAGCAATGTGAACTACAAAGTGAAAAAACAAAAAAAAACGAGAGAGAAAAGAAAACGAGAGAAGAGGAAAGACGTGCAACAGAGAGATCTGGACAGTTAAAAATACAACTGGCTTAACACTACTTAGCAAAAATAAATCTACATCTGATGCATGTGCGAATAATGTTAAAAAAAAGGGAAGTTTAAGCATAGTGCCCACTGGTATTAAAAGGCCTTTGTAAACATGACTAATAATAAGAGCTTTCTAGCAAGAATGAACGAGACAGAAGGGATGTGTGTGTTTGTGTGTACACCACTACTAACCTCTTGTGGGTGGCCCTTACAGTCCTTGCAGACGGGAGCAGAGCAGTAGTGGTGGAAAACTGAACCAGAGAGGTTGTCAATCATGTCCCCTTCCAACGAGTCCTTAATGAGCAGAGACACACTGTCCAGCCACTGGCTCTCCTGCAACACACAAGCACACGCACAGACACTATATTAACCGTTTGGTTTGTTTGTAATTAGCACAAAGAACAATATTATAAATATCAAAAATAGCCTCACCGGACTACTTGTTTTCCCTCTGCTTCCAGTCTTTATGCTAAGCTAGGCTAATCTTATCTTGCGACCAGCTCTGCGCACTTTAATGCACACAAATGGCACTGGTATTGATCTTCACATTTCATTATCAGGTCCAAATGTAAACCATCCAGCTGGTATCCATCTAATTAAATGTTTTCTGGGGATATGTCTTGGCGAGCATTGCTGGAAGTCAAATAAGTTACTGGTCCATGCCAATAAATGGATGGATACTTATTGCCTGTACAGACTAAACAAACCAGATGATAATGATAATGATAATGTGTTAAGACTTTATTGCTAAGCTAAGCTAACTAGATGCAAGCTCTAGACTCCTATTTACTGTACAGACGTGAGGATCTTCTCATCTAACTGGAGGTAAAAAAGGGAATAAGCATATTTCCAAAAATGTCAAACTACTACCACTGCTGCCTGAATAGAAAGTTGTACAATTTTGTGTTGCGGCCACAAGAAATACCAAATTAAAATAGGTTTTACATCAAACACTTTCACGGACTCAGTCTGTCTTATCCATCTTTGTCATCTGCGCCAAATCTCGCCCCTTCATCTTCTTTCTTGCCCTTCATCTCGCCCTTTCTTCCTCGAGTCTTTTATACAACATCTGTAATTCAGACTAAACCCTGTGTTGTTTAATTAACCACGATCTGTTGGAGCTGGTGTTATTTTCAGCTGCTGCTGGCAGGTTCGAGACAGATATCGATGACTACTGCCTGCTTTAAGCCATACCAAAGGAGCAGATGAATGTCATTGTTGTAAGATTAATTGCATGGACCAAAAAAAAAAAAAAAAAACTACATTGGTCTACTTTGGCTGTAGATGACTTTGAATTCCCACTGAGTGGCCTTGGAGAAAGATTCCTGTGAAGAAGATTTTACAAAGTCAGGATGTTCTGAGGAAATCTGATGAGAAAGAGCCCATCTCTTTCTCTCTTTCTTTTCCCTAGCTGTTGGTGCCTCATTCCAGATGTCTTGGCTCTGGATCTTCGGTCTCTAGGAGATTCATCCTCTCCTCATCTCTCTCTCTCTCTCTCTCTCTCGAGTAAATGTTGTCTTTGTCTCTCTCTCCCTCTGTGTGTTTGTTTCCTCTCTCATCTCTGTGTGAACGCCGTTCTTTATATATGTTTACATTCTATCTATAATCTTGTTATCCTGATTGTCTGTACTGTCGTTTTTCTACTCAGTACATGTGACATATATTTTATTGCAAGAGGGGATGCATCCTCGTGTGCTCCCCCTGAGGTTTTCTTCTTTTTCCCGTTAAAGGCTTTTGTTCCTGGGGATGGGTTTTCCCTTATCTGAAACGAGGTTGTAAAGTCCCTTGCGGCGATATTGAGCTCCGTACAAAATAAACTTGACTTTACCGTTCAGATTTTCTATCGCGCTCACTCAGCCTCAGCTAGACTGAATCTGTCTGTAGTGAGCTTCAAAAACCATCATGACCAACCATCTGACAGTTATGAACAAGGCGAAACATCCAAGAATCAATGCATGGAAACATTCAGGCAAAAATGCTCCCATTTTGTAGCCTGTATGTATGTATAAACTCTTGAACTCTGACTGTAATGAATAACCATGACTGACAGCCCACAGTGGTAGCCTGTAGCGTTGTAAAGTAATACACCAGCAGAACTTAGCAGCCAAAAAATAGAGAAAGAAAACCCTTTATTTTGAGGTTACGTCAATTTGGAAATAAATGTTCCTTCAACTTAATACGTGTATTTTGTACAAAATTTCATCCACGCATTTTTGTGACTTGAATTTGCAGCCTTAAAAAAAGGAAAAGCTTAAGTACAAATATTTTTACTTTCTGTCGAATTTCACTTTAAAGCCTTGGAGCCACATGAAGCTGGAGGCCTTTTCTTGGTCAGTCGGGTTTCCCAATGAACTATTCTCTTTCTCTCTCGTTCAAGTTGAATTTTTTTTCACGTCAACCCTCATTTTCCTGCTGCCATGTCAAAAGTTTAAACTGCCCGTTCCTTCCGGTTGCTGCGCTTTCCTACTTTTGCTCTCCATGCAAGAGTTCCTGCTGAAGGGTGTGAGGTGAAGAGGGCAACCACAGTTGATGGCCAGACCTTGGCAGCACCCACTGGTGTACTGTACACACACACTTACACATTGTTTCAAGTGCAGGGAGATGCACAGCGAGGGGTGAGGCAGCCTGATTGATTGGCTAAGCCGGGGGGGCCTTGGTTGTGGTAAATGGTGCCTATGACCCTGTTTGATTCACTGCACTGCCATCTGGTTTCTACCATCCAGAATGCTCTTGTCCACTATGAACCTCCACACTGTGGATCCTCTCTTTTTAGTTATATGTTTATTTTTTACATTGTTGTACATCTGTATATCTGTTTGTTGGTCATAATTGCCACTGCTTGGGGTGGGTCCAATTATAGCTACGATTGCAACAAGAGGCAGCAAAAAAATGAGAACGATTTAAGAACACCATCCTAATGGAAAAAAGTGAGTTTGGATATGTTGTAGTTAGTATGTTGGGTCCGGTTCGAAGGCACTGCTTCATTTATGCACCACTTTTATATGCAGGACACAGGAACAGCAATACGCCAGCAGCACAAAAGCAGCAGCTGCAGTCCTCCGTCAGTGTCCACACTGAACCTGTTCAGCCAAACTACTGCTGTACTCTGAAGCGCCGCATTTATTTTTACCAGTCTATAAAAGAGTTTCTCTCTCTTGGTGTGTCTAGATTTCACTCTCTCCGGTGCCCTGTGAGCTTCATACAAACTAATTATGACAAGTGAGTGTCTGCCCAGCTACATTCGATTGGCTTTTTTCAATTCATCATCTGCCGCTGGAGTCATTAGCAAGTTAAGTGTTTCCAAGCGCACGAACCATTAAATGGTAATTTGAATAACACTGGACTGGCTTTGTTACATGTTGCGTTAGGGATCAACTGATTTCAGATATTACACTGGATGCTTTATATTCTGCAGGGATTCTACACCTGCATTTTAACTTCATTGTCAGAATAACATGGTACAGAAAAAAAAACCCAGAAAAACAGGATTGATTTGTTTATGAACTCTCATTTCTGAAAAAGCCAACTGGTGTCTACAGGAAGAAGGAAGAAGCCACAGAAAGGTATATATTTCTGATTACTGCTTGATTTGTGCATGCATTGTCATTTATGCTTTCATCGTGTTAATGTTATTTTAGGCTGGTGTTCTGCTGACCCTTACTGATCCCCTGTTACAGTCCCATGATTGCGAGTTGAAACTTCTTGATCAAAGAATTTGTGACACATAGAAGAAGATGTAATTCCTCTGTTGTACGATTTCAAATTGTATCCATTAAAAGGATAGTTTGGGATATTTGACATGAATCTGTATGGCATCCGCACAGCCACACCGACTTACCCCCGACAGTGTCCTGTGGGCCGAGTTCTGTCCAGGTTTGGTCAGCAACGAAAGTAGTCCGGCAGGTTTGCTGGGACACTTAAATAAAAAGTTTTTCTTCTCAAAACAGCATGTGTTCAAAAGAGTGATATATTTGCATCACAAAACTGATGTCCACGAAAAGTCACACCTCGTGATCACTTGGCCCTACTTTCTCTCTTTTTGTATCTCTGCGCTGCTGCAAGATGACAGACGAGGGCTGGGCTGCCCGGAAAGAGCCTGATGGGGCCGAACGAGCCGGGTCGGAATGGGGGGGCTTTTAAAAAGTGCCCCATTCCGACGCGGCCCTCGTCCGCGAAGCAACTACGTGGTATATATATATATATATATATATACAATATCACGAACTATCCCTTTAAGTTGGACTTCTGTATGTTCGGATACTTTTATACAAAGTTTAACACAATTACTAACTTGCTCTTAGTCACTGCATGTATTTTCTTATCTATACTTATTGTCCATCATCAATCTGAAGTGTTTCTAAATCTCAGTATAGACGCTGATAAAAATAGTCAGAGCAACAAATCCGCTTGCTGGCTAATCAGAATAGAGATTTAAAGCACAGTGCATATAGGAAGACATATAAAGAGTCCCTCCTCTTTCTCATCTCTCTTATGCTCTTCTGGTTAAAAATACCAGTAGGCTGACAGACAATGAGCTATAAGCACAATGAGACTGTGGCGGAGCCTGCCACCCACTCACAATCTCCCTCTGTCTTCCAACCCTTCCACAGTCAGCCTCTCTCTCTGTTCTCTCCTCCCTTCTCTCTCTCACCCATTGATTCAGTGTCATTCTTTAAGATGGATGACAGTATTAATTTCCTTTGGTCTGAACCAAAGTACAAAAGATTACTTAGGTTCATTAGGTTCACATACGCAGTTCTCAACATAACAAGGCTTAATGGTAAAATCTGGACTCAAGTCCAGATAACTTTAGCTAAAATGGTGAACACACGTTATACTTGTTGGGCCGATTATAGTCATGACAGTATGACAAGTGATCAGACAACATTTTGAGTCTATTTCAGTCTGCGCCAGATGGTGTTGTTGGTAGGGAGATAAATTCCTACAGTATGTCTGACAGTAATGTATTTTTTTGCCACTTGGAGGCGGCAGGACAAGCTGTAAAAACAAGACAAATCACAAAAGTTCCTATAGCAAAAATGTTGGCAAACGGTTGCCTATTCACACATCGAGTACACAAGTGGCGACAAGGACATTCATCTGGAGTCATGTTTTTGGCACCTCAAGAATAATCCAAAAATGTTCGCTGCAGCTGGACCAAATATCCAAACAATTATCAAAAAATAGCCTGAATAGATCAGTCGAGCTGATGAGGACAGCAAAAAAACAATGTGCAATTATACTTTGGCTACGCTGAATATACACTGTGTGCGTAGCTAAAACTAGCCGTCTGTGACAGTGCCCACCTCAAAGTCACTCAAAGTGGGCATGCTCTGGCAATTATGCGTAATATTAAGCTTTAATAAAATGTGAACAGGGAAATTAGCTATTGAGACTAAATCAGTTTTTTTGTGCCAGGCTGTAAACATGTTTATTTCTGCTGTGAAGTTTGCCATCTTAACATGTGGAGTTATGGAGATACGACTCGTTTTGAAGCCAGCCTTTAGTGGCCATTTGGGGAACTGCAGTTTTTGGCACTAGCATGTTGGATTAATTTCACAGCTACCGAGGTTGCAGCTTGTATCTTTTTTCCTGGCTACATGCGTTGTGCATGTATGGTGTACATTGGATGAGTGAGGTAGGAGTGCGGAAACACTCCCTAAAACCAGGCATAAAAATCATCAGATGATAAAAAAAGGTGTGAGCAGCAGAGGCTCATCTACTATAAATTGCATCTGCATCCTCACAGCACTGCTTATTATACTCTACGGTGTGATGAACCGGTCGTGGGTCATGCCTCTTGCCTACTCTCGGATGCTGATGCTGTCTCTCCCACTTCACAACTCCTGCAGGTCTCATGCATTAGTTGTCTTGCCGATTGTGTAGTTTTGGTGACTTTTTGACAAGTATGTTGGTATTCAAGTTAAATGTTAAATTGTTTTATCACCATTTGATATGTTATCCTTAAATTAATACTATATATATAATATAGCTGACCTTCTCTTAGCATGCACGACTTTGAGTGACTTCCAGCGTGCATGTGTGTGAGTGAGTCACAGGCAAAACAAGATGATGAGTTTTCATTTTGGGAGTGTGTGGGATCGTGTCTACACTTTTTGGACCTAGCACAGCGCTGTCACACTTCAACTTTTTCATAGAGTTTGTGTAATACGGGTATGTTAACATCTACACACTACAGCTGACTATGTAAAGGATAAAGTTACTAAGCAAACAATCATTCAGTCTGCTATTTCAGTCTCTCCTGGCAGCTATTATCCGGAAGAGGGCGGTGGCAGGAAACAATAAATAATAATAGAAATCAAAACCAAACGACCAATAAGCTCATATGTTACATGTTACTGGCTAGAAATGAAATATATGCTTATTCCATATGAATTGATATGGAACTGTTTGCTATAAAGTTTGAGACATCAACTCAAAGTGAGTCAAACTCAAAGTGGGAGCCTCTGATGGAAACCAAGGTCCAAGAATTGATTGTCAATTTCTCAAGAAATTATTGCTAATACCAACCTGGCAACCATTAATGTGAAGCCCTGATCATTTTGCACCTTTCTTTGAATTTTGCTCAAATTGATTGAAATTGTTCTTGCTGGATTTGGGAAATCGCCTCTACTCGCTCAGTCATTAGTGTTCCATTTGTTCAATATATGTTCTTTCCTCTGCAGGTTGGTGGTAATGTTCAAGATAAAAGGCCGTTCCCGGCTTTAAAATGACAAATCAAATGTGTCTACTGTAAAATTCGGAAGTTGTGAAGAAATAATGAGCATTAGTCCAGACTGCCTTTTTTTGTTGTTATGGATTCCTAGATATTCTAGGCCCAGTTGGCAATCAGATGCCAACACCCAGCTCCTTCTACGTCTGCTAATCAGTGTTTGTGTTTACAGGGTCATTTCTAATGAGCCACCTTGCAGTTTACTTGGCGCTGCTGTCACCTGCCCAAACACATTAAAGTTAGGGAGTAAACACTTGTAGCGTGGAGTCACTCGGTGCAAACACACCTTACGTCACTCCACGCGATCATTCAGTCAGTCAGTCCCTGACTCATGCACGCTCATTTGTCACTCATTCAGCCACTCGCTCATTGACTTCCTACAGCAATTAGTCACTTGCTCTCCTCTCATATTCTCTCTCCCGTTGCTCTCAGCTGTCACCTATATTTGTTTTAATGTCTCTCTCCGTTTTCCAATTCCGCCCGCTTCCCCCATCTCTCCTTTGTTTCAGCCTTTGTTTGTTTATTTACTTCCTTCTTTCTTTCTGCCTCAGCGAGCGTACGCCTAAAAATACCTGTTCTCATCTGCAGGTGCTATAATTTTATGTAAGTGTGATTATAGATGAAGCTTGTACTGACTTGCCGTTTGAGATGCAGCAATCAGGGAGCCGAAGAATGAAAGCCACCACTGTTACTGCCCCCACTCGTGGTATTTTTAGAATGTTGGAGACAGCGGCCATTTAATATCTTTGCATGGGTGTATGTGCGCATGTGCACGCAGGTTGTCTGCAGAAGATGTAGAGCCGTGTGTGTTTTTAGCATGTTCATCATCGACGCTTTGTATTTGCACAGGTGGAGCCGCAATGTTTCATGAATTCAAACAACCGACCCACAACTCTTCATAAAGTTGATGACATCAGCATGGTTAACACATTAGGACATTCAAAAGAATACTTTTGTTTTCTCATTTGAAATTTCTATTCCTTTTTTCAGCTACGCTACAGTTGAATTCACCAAACTCTCTTAACTGCACAAACCTATTAGGAATAACTCATTTCAACCTGGTGAGTGGCAAGTGTCATTGAAAAAAATCAGTCAAAGTAAAGAGTAAAAAGAAGAATTTCACACCAAAGTCTTGCTTTCAGAAATCAGGAGATGAAAGCATAGCAGATGTAGTCATTTCAGTAACTGTGTCAGAGGACTTGAAACAATTAGAAAATATTAATACTTAGGCTAACGATGTCTCGTCAGAGCAGCACGGTGTGACTGAAATAAATCAATGGTTTGAAGACGTTAATCCTATAAAATGTTCCTCTGCGGTCCATGACTTAGCTGAGAGGCGGTTGCAATACCACAACTTTGTCACGCTCCCCTTAGGGCCTCATACATTTAGCATCTGTATGTGATGTACAGTACAGTACAAGACCGAAAATGCCAATCAAAAGTTCAGAGACCCCAAGCTGACATTGCAAAATGTTTGTTTTGACTGACCAGAAGTCATAAACAATAGATTTCCAAGTTTGAGAACCACTGGATTCATTTTCACTCAGCTGACTGACTAATCAATGAATCTTTTCAGCGCTCAGTGGCTGATTTTCTGGATTCCACTCACTTTGGGTGAGACCGGTGTCTGAGTTCTTCTGAATGTGTAAATATGCTACATAATTAAACTGCTTCCCTTTTGGCTGTTTTTAAGATGGAAAATTTGCACGGGGGGGGGGGGGGGGGGGTTATTTTAAAATTCCACCAGATTCTCTATTCAGTTTCTGTGGCTGACTTCTGGCCAGCTTGAGCTGCTCTGTGCAGATTGACACGGGTTGCTGGTCCGTCAAAAATAGAACAGCCGCATATTTTCCACAGAGGAGAGCGGAGACCCACTTCAGGGACGCTTCTCAAACGAACCACGGCAGGGCCGGTGGGGTTTGAAACATTGACTAGAATCAGTGCCAGGTGGAATTTGGGGGTTAGATGCGCACGTGCAACCTTGAACAACACTGAATATTAACATCCATTGATAGGATCTCTGGGGCTTAACCTAATCAGCACTGTTTGGGAGAGATTTTGAGATCTCTATTTAGAGTTAAGTGATAACGAACATTTTAGATATTTGCAGCAAGCACTCAATTACTGTAGTAGCCCTGAACATACAAACCAAACACTGATCTACATAAGGCCTTTAGCTTTTAATCTGATGTTAAAGCTGAAGATGAAAGGTTCAATAAATCACGAGAAAGAAAACTGGAGTCTGGACAAAGACACGCGGCAGCTACATCGACGTGCTCCATAGCTCCAGTGTGTGTTTGAAAGTAAAAAGGACGAAACCACACTAATGTGAATTTGGAAGCCAGAGTTCTTCTTACATGCTTGGAAGGAGAGGGTGAAGCATGGGAGATATTTATTTGGTTGCAATCTGCAACTTCACTGCTAGGAGGCACTAAACTCTACACAGTGGACCCTTAAACACAGATACAGTAATGCTAAATAAATGAATAATAATAATAATTTAAAAAAACAATCATGTCACAATTGAATCTCCATTTGATCAACATGGGAAGTAAGTGTATCTAAAATAACTGGGATTGGAGCACTGTATTGCATCATCAAAAATAGAAGTATGGTCTGTATCGGCAGTAATTACTCTCCTGGACGTGTGAAAGTGCTCTTACCTGGGCGGGAGAGAAGAGCCGACATCGATGATGCGAGTGTCCCTCATGAGCTGCGCTGCCTCCTCCTCCATCCCGAAGCGGTGCAATCACGCCGCCACTTGGACCCCCGACCGTCCCCGCTGTAATTGCACCAGACGCTCCTCCGCCCACACCGGCCCCGCCTGCGGCACCACCTGTGGCCCCCGCGATGGCGCCGATGCCCCCCATCATGCAACAGAGGCCCCCCTGAGCCAGCTCCAGCTCGATCTCAGCATCCATCTCAGCGTCCTCCTGTGCCTCCTTGTTGGAGTCGTCCAGATGCTTCATCAGCACGGCCACCACCACGTTTATCAGAACAAACTGAGCCGTGAGCACAAAGGAAACGAAATACAGCGGAGAGATAAACTGCAGTCCGGCGTGGCAGCCGTAGTCGCTGCCTGGGCCATCCGGTGGGCACTCCCTCAGTGTGTCCTAGTGGGTGATGGGGTATTGGGAGAGTTTAGGGGTGAAGAAGAGACAGACAGAAGAAGAAGAAGAAGAAGAAGAGGAGAATAAAGTGAAAGAATAGTAAGATTTCAGTGAGATGAACAGAGACAAAAAGCAAAAGGGAAAGATGGAGAAAAGGACAGAAAGATGATCAGTGTCACTTGCCAAAATACATTTAGCTCTATTTTAACTGGCAAGTAATTAACTTGCAGACTGGCAGGTCTTGGACTCAAAGGGGCTGGGTGACATGGACTAATTCAGCTTGTCATAGCTTTTCCTGCAGTGATGAGTCCACCATAAAAATGCTTATTATACAGTATAAAGCTCTTCTCACATTGAGTTCACGTTGAATTCTGCCCCATCACACAATAAACTAACTGTTTCCGAACTAATTATCATTGCTTTATTATTAAGAGAAATAATAAAGCAATGATCACAATGAGTGAAATGGTTGAAGCCATTAAGTCTCTTTCTTTCATAAGAATTTTACTCAAAGGGAACAATCAACTGGGTAATACCTTTATGTTCAATAAAAAAGACAAAGTCACAAATTTGAGCGCTAAAGCAATTTGTAATGTCATCACAGAACACATGTCAATCTCTCACAATCCGGCTCGGGGCCTGACAAAGTTTCCCGTCTGTCTTCCTTTCATCAACAGTCAATCACTCTTTCTAAAAGCCTAATCAGCCAGTCCTGATTAACTTTCTCTCGGAAATAGGCTGTGATAAAAAAAAAAAAAAAATCTTTTAAGAGCTCAAGGTACTTGGGTGTGATTAGTGAGTGAGAGATTAGAGAAAGATGAGGGGAATCGCATACTCAGATTTTGTTAGTGGAAATTTTCATCTTTATTCATCCGTAGGAGATTTTTGTTGAGTGCACATTTACTTTTTCGGCACCCTCTTTGCTAAAGCTCATTACTAAATACTGAATAATCCTGGGAGCCAAACTCAAGACCTTCAATCACAGTTCTGCCTGTCCACTTGTGTCTGTGCTGAGATTCAGGTACCGGCTCAGAAAAGTCTGTCTAGACTCTAAAGTAGAGCAGCTTTAGACATCTGCATGACCCTCATCTCAGAAAAATGTGCGCTGTCTCCACTGAAGATGAGGTTGACGTTGAGGAAAGTGAAAACCGATCAGCTTACTCGATTGCATAGCTCAGTCCAAATGTCTACAGACAGGGGTGATATGAACCCATTGTAATGCAGATGTAAACTGAAGTACCTTCATGATGCCATTCCAGTTGTCACCAGTGGAGACCTGGAAGAGTGTGAGGAAGGCCATCCCAAAGTTTTCAAAGGTGGCATGTCGACTCATTCCTTCACAGGGGTAGTCGGCATTACACACTGAGAGAAGACATGATGAGAAAAGAAAGAGAACGAGGGAAAGAAAGGGTTCAGAGAGTGGAGGCTCGGTAACGTCAAACTTTTATGGAGGTTATTTGAGAGATCAGAACTTTAAATTGGTTCCCTTGGTTGAAACGAGTTGTGAAAAAAAACAACTGTTGTATCTATTCTGAATTAGAAATGAGGCAGAATTTAGAAAACAAAATTCACACAGAGGAACAAAGGACCGGAGCACAGTGACTCACAGCCTGTAATACAGACAAACATGTCTTCATCAAAGTCAAAATAGACAAAAACAGATATGGCTAACCAAGAATGGGTGTACATTTGTCATTGGATGGTGGGTTGAACAAAAAATCCAATCTATATCACATCTGCTAAAAGCCAGCACAATTCTTGGAACCCGTTTGCCTGTTTGTGTGATGTGATGTACAAATTTAAAGGATTTCTCGAAATGCCTTGGGTAGTCATTAAGAAACGGACAACCAATAAACACAAATATTTCATTCAGCGAAGAAAATGTGACAGTGGACATAATTCTTGTCCTTTAATTTGGGCGGTCAAAAACAAACTGGAAAGTTGATTTCCAATTTAGACAGCATGGACTGCACAACACAGTGTTCTTCTAAGGCTACGATTGCAAAAAAAGAATAGGTCATAACTTAATAACACACATATTAAAGTGTTTTAATCACTTGTATAGCTTTCCACTGAAAGAAGCCTGTTTAGACTCACCCAGCTCTCCAAACAGCTCCACTCCCAGAGCTGCGTAGATGAAAAACAGCAACATGAAGAGCAGACCAAGGTTTCCCACCTGCCACGCAAAAAAGGAACGGTCACATATCATATGAACAGTGATAACTCATGTATTTGTAAGATATTTAATTGGTTAATTTAGCATTCACGCAGTTGATCCCGCTGTGATTTCTACGTGTTAATTAAACAGTAAAAAAACAAACTCAACATTTGTTACTGTCCTTCAAACCCCAAATAAAGAGATTCCCCGTTGGCTTATTATCTTTTCAAGGTCTTAACAGCATTTACTAAAGCTCTAACACAACATAAGAGACGCATTTCATCAAAACTACAACCACTGAAGCTGCTAAACAATTTAGGGTTCGTAAGATCATCAGTCCTGCCCAACCAGCTGGATAAACAACACTCTGGACAGAAAGCCCTGAAAAATGAAAACAGGCTCATGATGGTCATGCATTTTTGAAACACTACATTAGGTTATGAAAGTTTTAGTGCTTAATGATCATGAAAACATCCTTCAAACATTCCATCTAATCAGAATTAGTTTCAGAAATTGACAGGCTAACACAATGCAACCACAACCAAAGCACCACCCCCTTCCTCAAACAGAGATAATCATTCTATTACATGCTTTGGGGAAACTTTTACTTGACTTCTTAACAGCTATGAATCCATCTGTGTAGAGACTCAAAGCATTCAGGGATAGAGATATGTAATGCAAATGAGAAAAGGACCCCCTGGGGTGCGATAGTAGGCAATAAGCGGAATGCCATTAGCTAAGTCACCTCGCAGGGAAGGCAATGAGGTGCATTTGAATACATAGAATTTCATTAGATAGGCAAATAAACTGGGAGAGTAGATTGGGAGAGAATCAGACATATAGAGGAGAGGCTGACATGGTAGACAGAGTGGAAATAATGAGAGGATTTTGGGGAGGTAAGCAAAGCCCGAGGACAACTATCTTTCTCTCCTCAGTTGTGCATGTTGATGTTTCCTGGTGCATATTAAAAGCAGTGATTTGGCCCGAAGCGGTTTGCAGCTTGTAACTTCAGCCCATCTGATGTCTTTAGATCCCTCAAGCAGAGAGCTAAAGCACACTGCAGGGATGAGGATGCCGTGGTATATAAAACAGATTGTTAGATGCTATGGAAGCATTAGAGCTGGCAACTAGGCAACAGAAGCCTGCGTGAACTTTGATATTTATACATTTGGTTTCCATAGCGAACAAACCTGTACTGATCATCAAACTTTTAAGACTATTTACTGAACATGTTCTTTTCTGCATTTAGACTAATGAGACCTCGACTCGACGTTATCTGGGCATAGACATGGTGGGGACCATTTTTGTTTCAATTACGTTGGAAATTTGGCACACAATTTGACACATCACGTTGACATACTGTACAAAAGTCATTATCCCGGCTTCAAACTCCATTGACAGTAAAGACCCTTTAAATAGAGGGGATAAGACGTTCTCGGGTAATAAACAATAGAAACTGACAGACCATAAATGTTGCAGTCTTCTTAGAAAGACAATCTTCATACATCATGAAGTCAAACGACATCAGTGGAAAGGATTATGGTGACCATTCAGATCTCAAAATGTCAATATGTACTGTAGAATTTTCACATTTCTGAGAAGTGATACTCTAAGTCCTTAACAATAGTTTTAGTTTGAAGAAATTCTGACTGGACTTACTCACAGTGCAGTGGTAATTATTTACACCTTTATGGAGAATCTACTTTCCAAAAACTGAAAAGCTTGTGATTTAGCCAAACGTGTGTAGTCAGGAGGGGAAGTAGCCAGGAGAAGAAGTCAAGTGTTAATGAAAAAGTCAATAAAGCCAGACCTTATCTAAGAGTGTATTAGGCTTTCTTCAGATTGCTAGCTCAAATCCATTTTTTTATATGAAATGTCATTTTTCAAGTACATTTGGAGCTGGTTTCCAAACGGGTTTCTAGAATATCTAGAACTATGGCTGCTCATAAGATTGGATTTTTAAGTGTCTTTTGAATCACTTGCACCACACACTCAGGATCTTCCTGTTACTGGCAGAGTGGTATGGAGGACAACACAGAGTGGACAAGTGCTTAGACAGACTGAAATAAACTGTCTGATGCTTCTTTAGGTGATGCTTCTGTGTCTTCTGTATAGGTAAAGCTGCTTCAGCGTTGGAAAGCCAACACCGCAAGCCTTTGTAGTTACTGCCACACAGGTCGTTACGACAGCAACCCAAGCAGATAGACTGGTGATGTCTGGACACTTTCAAATAACAGTGCAAACTTGAAGCCTGATTTAAGAAACAAATCTGCAGTTTGAACAAAAATCTAAGCTGAATAACATTACAAGGAAACAATTAGCAGTTCTGGTGCAATACATTTCTGTGAGGAAGGAAATTACTGGAGGATTGTTTGGTTGCAATACTCTGATGATTCTCATGTTACTAACAAACAAACAAACAAAACACATTTTTCAGTGTTATTAAAGAATCAAAGAGAGGATTTTGGCAAGACTGCTGCTTTGCTGTTTTCAGAGCACAACAGGTAATTTACACTCTTCCTCGATATCCATGTTTAAGTGTTTTTACTTTTTCAAAGATGATTTTTTTTGGCCTACTTTTGATAGAGACAGCTGAAGAGCAGCAGGAACGTGGAGAAGGGCATTCGGGAAAGAGCCACAGGTCGGACCTGAACCCCAGGCCTCCGCAGCAAGGACAGAGCCCCCGCACGTGGGGCGGCCGCTCCACCAACCGAGCCAAACGCCGCCCCCGAACGACATTTTTCACTTCCTATTGATCTGTGAGTGTGTGTTGTGTTTGTGTTTGCTAATGTTCACAACGCTCTATGACAACAGTACGGTACTGTGCCTCCAGTGACCCCTGATTAGATTTATGTGTATTTTTCTTGCGGCTTAAGCTTCCCCAGCAGGAAACAAGAACAACAAAGCCAATGAAAGCTGGTCAAACGAGAGAGGAGGGACTGGAAGAAAACAAGTTAAAGTGAATGGAAAAAGGAGACTATTGATTTTGAGGCACAAGTGTAGTGAAGGAGCTTTCTGTCACTGTACCCTGTCCATTAGTGTATTTCTCTCTGGTTTCTTCACGTTAAAGAAAGACACAAAGAAAGAAAGCGTTCTAGAAGTTATGTGAAAATGCAGAGGACGAATAATGACATGTCATTTTATCTTGGTATTGTAAAAAGCTGTGAAGTGGCTTTTGCAGAACTCGGCCCATGTGACCTTGTAATCTCAGAAAATACATTTCCAAGCCAAAACATCTACAGTTTATTTGCAGCTTGCGAAGGCTCATTATAATCAGAGAGAAACCTCCTTAATTGGCAATGCATCTAGAAACTATTTGACAAAATATCCGACGCAAGACTTGTATCAAATGTACGGTTTGTCATCTTTGTCTGCTCACATGCATGGTTTCTGTTCCCCGATCTCATACTATGCTGTGAATGTGTGTAATCAGCTGCTCATGTTGATATCATGGCATAGCTGTACTATCCACCAGAAGCACTGGGAGAAGTCCCGGTGGGCCAGTCGCTCTGTAGGCCGATTGGGCAGAGCGTCATACAAAAACAAGAGCAACAGAGGCGGTCCACCACCCACTTTGATTACGCACCAACCCACATCGCCCTCAGCATTCTCAATACCAGTTCAACTGTTAGTCAGAGTTTTTCAGCAGAGGCCACAATTTAGAAGACAATAAGGATGAGACTACTTATCCTAGCTAAAGACCTTCACTACTGTCTGAATGCAGTCATTGCAGTCGATCCTACTTGTAGGATCTGAGAGCATCATATCCGATAGTCCCAAATGAATTTACTACCCACTTTTGTTTAAGTAATGTTTCCTAAAATCTACACGGTCCAAATGTGTTCATTTTTTTTAAAAGAAAAAAAAACATAAAGTATCTATTTGTGTCCCATTCTTAAAGATGAATGTCTTCAGGAGGATCTAATGGGCTTAAACCAGAAAGAGAAGTCAAAAGCGGCAGACTGATGCTTTGCTGATATCGGCCTTTTCATGGGATCCGTTGACAATAACAGACAAATACTGCCAGACTTATCCTTCAATGCGCCGTCTAAAAGCAGCACATCGCCATTTGTACATATTAATGGCAGCGAGTATGTCATCTCCGGTAGGCCCTACCGGACAAATGTTTTCTTATTACAGAACATCCAAAGCCACGTATGATTAGTTGGGCAATTTGTCAAAGCAAATGTGCCAAAGATACATCATCATTTATCTGACAAAAAATCCTTTCTGCCACTAACCGCTCTGCGCTTAATCCATCTTCATCATTAAATACAGTGTCTGCTTCAGGCGCAGGAAACACAGCTAATTAATAACTGAACTTATGGAGGCAGACAAAGTGACAGTGATGGAAAGCTGTCCAGCTACAGAGACAAAACACAGAGCAGGAATGGAATAGAACACAGACTTAAAAGAACAAAAAGAGATAAAGTGAGGAAAAAAGGAAAGGAAATGAGTCTCATGAGGTTTTGGAAAACTCCAATGCTTTTTATCGTGTTTCTCATTTCACACAAATTCAAAAAGTGACAAGTTTGGTTTCCACTACAGTAAAAGCTACAGCTGGTTGCAGTATTTCATGAATTATAGGACAAGCAAATACTGAATATGTGAATCTGAGCAATGGCCAAAGTATAAAAATCCTTTTTTGTGTACCAAAGGAGTAGAACTGTTTAACATGCTCCTTTCTCATCAACAGCCATGGGAATTAAAAAGCTTAAAGTAATGCCATTAAGGTCTTTTTATTTCCTTAATAAACGAGAGGAACAGTGTAAAGTAAAGCAAAGTGTCGTAACATTGGGGGCAAAAAGTTTAGTTATAACCCGACTTCCTGAAAGTCATAATTCTCAGGGAGCCTCTATCGACGCTGATCGTTTATCATTTCACAAATGTTAATTAACTCCTGTGTGTCCTTGTGATAAGCTAAAGGAGGATGTCTGTGTCTGTGTGTGTCTGTGTGTGTCTGTGTGTGTGTGCGCGATGACACATACCTGAGGCAGAGCCTGGACCACTGTGTCGAGCAGGGCTCTCATCCCGGTTGCCATTTTCAACAACTTCAACACTGGAGAGAGATCATAGGGTGAGATAACTATAGCATCCACACACACAGTGTGTGTGTATGTGCATGTGTGTGCCTGTGTGTTACTTTGGACACAAGTGTTTGGGTGATGAACAAGAGACAAACACCTACAGAGTGAGAGAAAGTGAACAAAGGACACCGCAGAGACAGAAGGGAACGATCAAGATAGATAAGAGGTAGGCAGAGAAAGAGGAGGAGAGAGATAACAAATTGTCAGTAGATGGAATACTGTAGGTTTCGGGCTCTCCATTAGAGACCCTACATTATTCCCAGCGGTCCAATTTCTGGAGGACCATGGTTGACTATGTAGCAGAGAGAAAAAAAAAAAAAAACAGGCGTATTCTTATGGGGAACGTCAGTGGCCACTGAAACAATAAAGCCTCCTGGGAGATAGACTTCTGTCAGGATGGTTGGTGGTGGTTATACAGTAACTGTGTGTGTATGTGTGTGAGAGAGGAAAAGTGCATGGAGTTGTGGTTTTGGTGGTATGGCCAGAGCAACTCTAAATCAAATCTGTAAATCCTCTGTAGGAACCTTCTTTCCAAACTCCTACACAATAGCATCACTTAGAAATGCATTTTTTGGTGCAAAGTTTGTGTGTTGCAGCCTCACGCTTCACAGACTGGTGTTCTTTAGATTTACTGTTAGTAAAAAAAAAAAACACAATGTAGTAAACAGTTTAAAGATCTCAGGAATTAACCTGGTTCAAAACTTGGTTCCTGGGCTGGATTTAAAGTTAGTTAGGTACAGTAAAGTTGGTCTGCAGGACAATACTTGTCATGAATTATAACAAATAACCATCTGACACTGTCTGAACATTGTGTCTCACGTTTGTCATAATTGTAAAAAGCCTAATCTGACAAATCTGCAGGGTTGTTGAGATGTATGTGCTAATAGATCTACTTGAACTGTGCTTCTTGAATTTAGTTCTTTGAGCTCCCTGATCACAAAGAACTAAATTCGAGTTTAAATTTGTTCCCCCACTTATACCCTTGTCCTTGTACCTCTTTAGCAACTGTTGCTAAGGCAGTCAAGCTTTCCATTCTAGCATGGCAGATAATGCAGGGCCACAAATTTATCACAAGAAAATTGCAGTGATTTTTGAACCTACGGGATCTCTATCTTTGATTTTCCACAGAAGTAAACAGAGGCAGAATGAAGATTAGCAGCAAAGACGATTAGAGGTCCTGCAGAGATGCAAAGAGGAGAAGTGCACTGTGACCAGAAAGGTTCTTGTATTCTTAAAATTTTAACATTTTAATATTCTTTCCCAGTGCGACACAAGTTATTTAACATTCAGGCAGAGTTGTAAAAATATTATAAGAGGAGCAGAAATACTATAAGTCGCCGGTAACCCTCACACTCATCATAAAATACCCCACTTGCTTGTTAATTACCACCAGCTGCTGTTTAATTAGCATATTACCCATGGGTCTACTCAGCGGCCCCTGGGCAGTATTACAGAGGGCAGAGGGCGATGGTAAGAGGGCGAGGCTTAACTGAGATTGATGTAATTAGCCTTTATCCTCCTTAGTGTGAAGTTAAGAGGAAGCGGTGCAGCCCAGAGAGCAGTAATTTCCTCTGAATAATAAGAACAAAGGTGCGGAATAAGATTCCAATTAAAAAAGCAGAGATTGAAGTGTTACCTTTATTCACGGACAACAACAGGACTGTCAATGACACGTGTATAAGATTAAAAAAGTAAAAAAAAAAATAAATGGTGCAATAAAGCCACAGTCTCAAAATGCCATCCATCCAGTCTATCCATTATCTGTAATTACTTCATCAGGGTCACAGCGGGGTTGGAGCCTATCCCAGCTGACTGGACAAGAGGCGTAGTACACCCTGGACAAGTTGGCATTCACATAGCCAATTTACAGTCACCAATTAACCTATTAAGCGCATGTCTTTGGACTGTGGGAGGAAGCCGGAGTACCCGGAGAGAACTCACCCAACCTTCTAAGGCGACAGTGCTTACCGCTGCACCACCATGCCACCCAACAGTAGAACAGTCCAACTATACAGTCTTAATTAAACTGAACAACTTAATGTAATAATATGTAATAGGTAATAATAATGGTATGATATGGTATGGAAAGTGTCCTCATTTATTTGAGTGGCCTGAGGTTAGTCCTGACCTGGTGTATCCAGAAGATTCTTCCTGATAATAAGGACAAAAAGGCTATTATCTGGGTGGCTGGGATCTCCGTTTTCCAGGATCTATTATAGATGTCCTTTAGGCAGCATAGAGCTAAATGAACCAGTCTTCGTTACGGTACAGTTTCTATACCAAACAGTGATTTCCCTGTCAGGATGGTGGAGTAGGAGTAGCGATTCCTTTGTAGATATATGGAATATCCTCAAGCATCTGAGGTGAAAGAGTCCATACCTTGCCTTTTTCACCACAGTCTTTATGCAGCGTCCAGCCCTCAGTCATGTGGAAACCAAGGTACTTGAATCTGTCTACTCTGTCAGAGGACCTGTTGATATCGAGGAGGGTGTAATTTCTTCTCTGCTTATTCCCAAGGTCTTGCTGACATTCAGGAGGACATTTTTGTCTTTACAACAGCGGGTCAAGTTGTCTACTTCTTTTAGATAGTTCTTTTTATTGTTTTCAGTGATCAGACCCATCACAGTCAGAGTGTACAGGGAGTAAAGCAGGGGTCTCAAAACACAGCCCTGGGGTGCTCCAATGTTAAGGATAAAGTTGGATGAGGTATTTCTCCTACCTTGCTCTCCTGGACAGAGCAAGGTTTTTCCCTTGTGGTTTCTTTTGTCAACTTTATTGTCATTCTTAAATTGTAGATTGTTGCTTCACAAATGTCCATGTTGCCAAATCGCAGACCTCTTCCTGCCGTCATACCTATCCTTGGTCCCCATAGAGCACTCACCTCGTCCACCTATTTTCGAGTCCTGTCAGATTGATATCCATAAAAAGGGTCACTTGGTTAAATGGTTAGTTAAATCCATTATTCCAGGATTCAGCCAAGCTGCAGTGGAACAAAAGGTATTACAGTTCCTGATATCCCATTGGAAACTGATACTCAAAAATTCTCTGCGCATGAAGGTCATCCAGTTAGTATGTTGGCAAGCGGGATGCTTAGTATCCTAAGCTAGTGTTTAATCCCTCCACATCGGTGTTTCTTCTGAGCTTGATGCAGGAATAGACAGAGAGATTGATGGCTTGTCTGTGTGGTCAGGATCATAGTTGGTCTTTATTTCATCCCCTTCTTCTTCTTCTTCTCCTCTTCCTTCTTTCCACTGTGTTTACTCTGATGTTTACTGCTATCTGTCATCTTGACAGATAGCAGAGACAGCAGGAGGAGAGTTCACAAAGCAGGGAGTTGTCCATTTCCCTATTCTGATGATTGTACCTCTGCATTAAACTGTCTGAGGATGACTGAAACGGCTGTTTGTTTCCACAACAGAGAATGAATATGAATGTGCATACTTTGTATGTGTTTAAAATGTGTGTGTGTGTGTGTGTGTGTGTGTGTGTGCGTGTGTGTGTGTGTGTGTGTGTGTGTACCTCGTGCTATCCTGAGTACCCTCATGATCCTGATGATGGTGGGATTGATGGGAAGGGAGGCGTTGATCTCAATCTCTTCCAGGGTGATGCCCATCACTGACAGCAGGACAATGGCTAGGTCCAACTGATTCCACCTATACATACATAAACACACACTGAGTTTTTGATCTACCATACATTGTAGGATCTGGCCATCATTTCAGGGCTAAACAACAAGCTATATGTTGAAATGTGATCTTGTTCGGATCAATAGCAGATGCAGCTACAATTGTAGTGAATATAATGGTCAATAATACTTTTGTTTCATTGATATGTTTGTGCCTGACCACTGCAAAAATTTCAGTCCCCTTCGGAAAATACAGGCTATACCAATCCCAGCGCTATCTGACATTTAAGCATCTAAAGAGCATGTAAACAAGCCATGAATCAATCTCAAATACCTTTTTTTTCTCTTTGTTAGCAAATATTGTGGCCCAAATGCACACACAACTAGAGAACATTCCTCAGATGCAAAAAATAAATAATATAGATATCCAAAAGATTAAGATCAAGTGTTTTGTTACTCGGTGGGCCATTTTATGTTTATTTTTTGTGATAGGACCGCTTATTTTGGCTACACAGATACATGTAGTATGTACTGGTGCCTTGGGAGGCTGAATCAATTGCAATACCAAAAAAGAAAATGGAAAAAAATTCAAAAAATTCCAACTACTCTACTCCAGCAGACTCTGTATTCACCTCACAAAATGTTTTTTGGTGGTGCTCTGATGAATGGTGAGACGCGTCATGTGTTTTCATGGGTTGCTTGGAAGCTCACACTCGTCTTTACACCTCACTGTGTGTGTTTGCAGAGTAAGGAAAATTCAGTCAATGTACTGTGTTACTCCCATGAATTTAAGTGGGTTGTGTCTTATAATATCTACCTTTTTAATTACTTTTAACATGAAAAAAAAATGAATTGACAAGACATATCCAACTGAGTAATAGACAGAACGCCATACTTGTACTCCTGCTCTTGTCCACTGTATTTTGTAGGTATCACAGGCATCTGTAAATTCTGTGCCAAGCACTTCACACACACAAAAAAAAACAAAAAAAAAAAACTTGGATTTTGCCTAGCCCAAAGCTATAGTTCAAGAGAATGAGAAAAGCAAGGGAAACCTGTCCAACTGTCAAATCTACCCTTAGTCAAACCATCATCTAAGCCATACCGTAGTGTAACGTCTTGGTTACGAAGACAGCTGCACTTCTTTAAATCCACATTTTTAGTCTAGTGAAGTTTCATTTTTTACCTTATTTCAGTGCAAAATTGCTGCCTGTGGTATATTCCTCCATACATAATGTGTCATGTCCCAGATAATGATTCGAAAACAGCGGAACTGTCACACAACTGCCTCGCAGGGTGTAAAACACACACACAAAATGGGGAAAGGGAGAGAGATGGAAGGACACAAATTACAATGACGAACAGAAGGAATAATATGACTAAAAATGTTTCCGGTTTACATAAAGAGAGAGAGAGAGAGAGACGAAGAGGAGGATACAAAGAAACAGTGGGACAGGCAAAGAGCATTAAGATAGCTCGGAAGAAATAATTTTGCAAAGAAAAGAGGGCAGAAATATCCAACAGCAATTTCCTCCAGCACATCCACAATTCTAAAAATGGCTCGGAAGATGCAATAATAAAATCTACATTGTACGGTCCCTCAAATAATATTCACCAACAGCATCACAGCTGCTCCACACGGCTGTACACATGGATCGAGGACCCCTGGTTTGTGGGATTATTAAGGTGTTGGGTGGAGATATTGAAATCTATTAAAATGAAAGTGTTTCTGCACCTGCACAGCCTTAATGTGAGTCATTTATTTAGTCTAGAACCAGTGTTTATATAAACTGTTCTACATATAACTCCGTGATTAACATCATTGCCATTTTTTTAGGGCTAGCAGACAGAGAGGACATCACGTGTTGGTCAAAAAAATTAATCAGACCTCAGTGCATCACCCAATGCCAGCTGGGATTGGCTATGGCTATGGCTATGATTGATATGGATATGAGGTTATGGAAAATGCATCAACTCAATGCCATACAGATTACATTCTCTGTCAACATAAGGATAGTCACGAGCCTGAAGCCAATAAATTCCCTCCAAGAAAATGTCAAATGTGTACGACTACTGCTATATTTATGAATTTGTATATCCCAAATGTTGTACATACCAAATTTAAATGTTGGGAGACAGAGCCAGGATATTAACATTGGTATGAGCAGATTCATAAACCTCTTCAGTACAAATCTAAACAGTCTTAACACAACGTGGAGGGTCCCCGTTGTACCTGTCCTTGAAGAAGCGTCGGAAACCAAAGGCTACCAGCTTCAGGGACGCCTCAATCACAAAGGTGGAGGTGAAGAAGTAGTTGCAGTACTTCAGTGTAGTCTCCAGAGACTGACATAGAGACAGACAGGGGACAAGCATTAAGGAACGTAAAGCAGAAGTAATAGATGGTTCATTTCCTCTGTCTCTATCTCTATAAACTAATGGATTCTTTTATGTTCTCCTACAGTTTAGAGGATAGCCACTTCTTTGTCCAGAATAAGATATTGTTAATTGTTTGTCATGGCAATTAAAGAACTTTTGAGAGAAAAAAATGACATAACAAGGATTATTGGTGTTGTTCAGTGAATCATTTCTCTTCAATGTAAGAAAATCTATCTTGCCAGTAAATCTCTTTTAATAGAAGAGAGCTTAATTGAGACAGACAACTAAAGCATGTCAGACTCTGGGGAGGAACAGAGAACATTTTTCTACAACACAAGCACTAATGAATCAGACAGAAAAGCTCATAAAGGCACATAAGGACTCAACCATGTGAGAGTGGCATTGATCTTCTCATCTGAATCAACTCATCCACACCATATATTATCTGAATAAACTACAACCTTAGCATTTCTATAACTATACCATAATTATAAAGTATATATTTGTAATACTGTGGGAAAGTATTCTGAAATATGACGTTTTCAGCAGTTGACATTAATTTAACAAGTGTTTTTTTTTGTCAGATTCTGTCAAGGAATCATAGATTTTTAGAGCTCAGGCACATTTGGATATTCCTGTTAACCTTGAAGCAAAGGTACTAACTACTAATAGCTTGTTAGATACTGTAGTTACCTTATTCTGCTGTTTTCATTGGGCTTCAGTCCAGTGTTAAAACCTGTAAGTCTTTGGCTGTAGCTTGGCATGTTTAGACAAAACTGGCAGCTCAAATAGTTGCTGACTTGGAGTGTCAAACACACTGAAAAGGTGAAACCAACTGAAAATAATGAGCTTTGTGGATTATCTGTTTGCAGCCAGCCAAAGCAACTGCTACTATTTTATTATTTATTAAAATGAAAAAAATACTTTTGAGGAGATACAAGGAGAGTCATTCAAACTGACTAATTTACAGTATTTCTTACAGAGGCTTATTCAAACAATTCAATTTCCTGCTGTGGGGGCAGCTGTGGCTCAGGAGGTAGAGTGGGTCATCTGCTAATCAGATGATTTGTGGTTCGATCCCCGGCTCCTCCGGTTTGCATGTAGAAGTGTCCTTGGGCGAGATACTGAACCCCAAACTGCTCCCTGTAAATCGCTTTGAATGTTAGATTTCATGCAGTTTCAGTGTGTGATGAACAATATTGTTTACTGCCATTAAACTACAGGCCTGTTTTTTTTTTTTTTTTTTTCGTTTGAATCAAACTTATTTTTTGTCACCCTCGAGCATCTCTGCCTTTTACATAACGAATACCCCAATCTGCCAGATTGTTTGTAATCCAGCACGTGGATAAATGTTTTGGTCAATGGCTGTTTGTGCTGCTGATTCAGAGCAGCAGGTTGGCAGCCTGCCTCCGGGAGTGCCCACTTAAAAAAAACAACAATAAAAAAAAAATAAAAATCTGCCCAGATGGTGTATCAACACCTACTCAGAAACCCTCAAACAAGACTGCAGTATCTGTCTCACTCCTAACACCTACACCCAGACTGCCCTCCCATCCCCACTGAGAAGTGTGGCCACCTGTGGCTGGTTGTAGTGCTCCAGTGACATGGTGATGACATTGATGCAGATGATAAAGGTGATGACCAAGTCCAGATAGTGGCTGGTGCACAGGGTGTGGATAGCAAGCCGGGCTGGACCATACGACGCATAGTAGGGCAGCTTCTGAGCCTCTGGAGAGAATAAGAAAACATGAGATAAATAAAAGAGGGGGAAAAAAAATAAGAGAAGGTAATAAGAGAGGTTTCACATCAGCGAAAAGGCAGGAAAACATCTTAGAGAAAGACAGATTGGAAAAGGGAGTTTCAGTCTGGAGGGGAAGGAGGTTGGAGAAGATGAATGTCGAAATGAAAGCACACAATCAAAGGATAAGCGGCGGAAACACAGAAAGACAGGAATAACACAGAAAGAGAGCAAAAGAAAATGAGGTATAGGAGAGAGAAACAGATATTTGGTTGAAAATATGAAAAGAGTGTGGAGAAAGTGATGCAAAGTGCAAACAGAATTATTTGTTTGGGCCAAAAGGGGGTTAAACCTGAGGGGAGGAGATTTATTCTGAAGTGGTAAACAGACATTTCTTCATATATTTGTATATTATAAGCAATTTCCTTAATTTACCAATTCCCTCTATGCTCCATGAAGCTATTCCTCTTTTTCAAAAGGACCCCCGTCCCTTCATCACCCATTCCTCCCTCTACGCGGCCCTTTGTCTCCTCCTTCCCTCCCAGAAGATTTATGTGTCCATCTGTCCTTTCAGCTATTTCAGCTTTTTTTCCCTTCATCTCCTCTTCTCTGTATATTTCATCTCTTCTTTCTGTGTTTCAAAGCCCTTTCTTACTTATTTTCTCCACACAACATTTGAATTCGTCTCTCTTCCCTCTGCCTTTTCCCCCCTCCTTCCCCAGGGCTTACTTCTCCTCTTCTTCTCCATGCGACGCTGGCGTTTCTCCTCTCGTCGCCTAGCCTCCTCCACCTCCTGGTGCTGGCGGCACTTGTGGAAGTTCTCCACCACGACGCCCACAAACATGTTGAGGACAAAGAAGCTGACGATCAGGAGGAAGGAGATAAAGTAGAGCAGCATCCATGGGTTGTTGTTGATCATCGGCTGGAGGAGAGGGAGGGGAGGAGAGAGTTGGGAGGAGGAAGTCAAAGAGCAGAGAAAAAGAGGTGAGACAACAAACTTGTAGAACGATAGTCAGAAAGACAAAATGGAGGACTGGCAGAAGTCTTTCGAGGAAAGAAAGTTAAGACAGAGTGATCAGGCAGAGAGGTGAACAGGAGGTTATTGGGAAACGATAAAAAGAAAAAGAAAGATAAAAAAGAAAAAACAAACAGGATAACAGATAGAAACAAAAGGAGTAAAAGAAGAGAAACAAGATGGAAAATTTGACAATGGGGAAGAAGAAGAACAGAGAAAAGGTGAAACAATATGAAAGTAAAGTAAGAAAAAATAACACTAGATGTATAAGATGGGAACAGCAAAGCGGCAGAGCGGTGGAGAAGCATTAAAGGAGCCTGGAAGGAGCTCAAGGTAGCAACAGCCACCACTTGAAATCTCCAAGCCAACAACAGCATGTTCGTCTTAATCAATGGCACTCAGCGGAGGGTGAATGAGACGGCAGAATTCATTTGAGTTATTTATATGCACATTTAATTCACAGAAGTAAAATATTATTAGACCAGAAAAAAGAACATAAGAACTTGGAATAACAAGCAGCAAAGGTCCAGCAATGGTGGTTCAGTGGTAAAGATAGTCCTGGGTTCAAATCCAGAATGGTGTGTGCATGAAGCGTAAACCCGCTGTGATGCCACACACTGGTTGTCGACAACCATTTTGAAGCCTCGAGTTCATTGGGGCTCTTTGTTCACTGGAGCAACAAGTGACAGTGTTTGGACTCATACTGCGCTTCGTTTTGACTTCATTTACAAGGAGGAAGAAATGTCCACCTGTCTATTCACATGTGTTCTCATATTATAGTTAAACACTAAAATATGTATATGATATAACTATAACTTCACAATCATATTGTGTGAAAGACAACAAGAAACTAGTAGCTGAGACCATAAACACGTGAGGAGGAGAAGTGTTTCCTGAGGTATGAAATCATTTGGGGAAGTAGGGTCATTTCTCCATAGGAATCCATACAATTGGACCTTAATGTTGCAGCCCATGGCGCTGCCCTCTGCTGGCCATAGGAAAGAATGCAGATTTAAGCGTTTGCTTCACCTTACAGACCTGGAAGCTCTGTTCACTAATGATATATTGTCAACGCATTACAATGACTGCTTCGACTTCATCCCACGGTCCAGATATATACAGATTAGGCGAACTGGAAATGGTTAATTGCCCGTAAGTGTTGTGATGTGAGAGTCATTGTTGGTTTGATTATATGTTAGCCCTGCAATAGATCAGTGACATGTACAAGATCTACCCAATGTAAACTGGGATTGGCACCAGCTCCTTGCGACCATGCACAGGATAAACACAGGATAAGGATGGAGCTATTTATACAATTAAATGCAGGATATACAAAGGAAAAAAGTATGTAGACTTACATCTTCTTGTGCTGCAATGTGCTATAATGTATTATATAATAATACATATCATGATGTCTGAATGCTGCTGACTGCATATCAGTTTATTCTCTGAGAAATTCTGGATGAAATCATTGTCTTAAAAGGAATAAAGCAGTGACCGAGTGGTACTCATCTATATTTGCCCAGTTTTGAGATACATTTGAAATAAATGTAAATTTTCCAATTAACCAAGCCACTCCAGCACAGTCCGAAAAAGTCCTTGAGCTGCCACTTTGCCAGGATTACAGGGGAAAGGGCAGGAAAGGGAGACAATGTGAGGAAAAGACGAGGATGATTGGGTGTCGGGGTAGTCATTGCAGGAAGTCATTACAAAACAAAAATCAAGTTCAGGTGCAGTAAAACCAGAGATGAGCATCAGATTTTCAATTTGGAGGAGCGCTGAGTGTTGAAAGTGCAGGGTGGAGTGCAAATGGGATTAGTCATTCAGAGCCATGCTGGACTGCAGTGAGGTTTCTCCCCCTGAGGTGGGGGAACCGAACCATCCAGAACGATGCGCTCTCTTTAACATTCATTCATTCAACAGAATAAAACTAATACAAATAAAGGTCATCTCTTCACTTTGGAGACACGTCAGAAGACCCATTTGCATCGCTACATTGGAGTTTGATCGCGTTCACTTCTCTGAACTAGTGTATTACACTGAGGTGGCAAGAAAGGATCTCCTAGAGTCTTAGTTTGGGCTAAATTAATGTATCCTGGGTGATGGATGAAAATAAAATAAGTGCACTGAGGCCTCTGCCTCCATATGTCGACCATCTGGCGATGCAAGACATCTATCCCCCTTTTCTTGCAGGTGCTGAGCCCGCAGTCTGGGCTGACTTTGGCTAAGACTCATCTTCAACCCTGGCTACCACCTGCAAGTTTTCCTTTCAAATTAATGGAAATGAATTGTACTGTTCTGAAAGGCTGAGTGAAAAGCCAGTCATCACAGAGAGAGGATATTTAAGGTTATGATAACATGAGGGAATTTCACTCGGTGCTGGAAGGAGTTCATAGTTGCACTCACATAAACAGTGACAGAAATCGTTTTAGAGAGAGAGAGAGACGTTCAAACCCGGGCTCATTTCACACCCCCGCGTTGCTGACCAATCACAGCATCAAGCGAGTGTGAATGTCGGTTTTGGAAAGTTACTGAAATTGTGGGTGCCCAAAGTGATTCAGCTGTACGCTGCCAGCTCAAAGGTGACGACATGCATCAGAGATTCCACAGCAAAAGATACTGTTTGAGGTCAACTCTAAGAAAGAGACAAAGAGTGAACTTTATTCTTTTGGGGCAAGTTGAGGTGGTTTGGTAATCGGAGCAGGATGCCTCTGTGTAGAGGATTTGTGGGCACATCCAACTGGGTGGAGATCCCAGGGTGAACAGACGGACGGATTCATATCCCATCTGGGGAGGATGCGTGGGATTCCCCAGAAAGATCTGGATATCTGGGCACATGGGCTACTTTGCTTTGGTTTTTTTCCCCACTGCAAAGTGGACCCACATAAGTGGTGGAAAATGGCATTATGAGGAGAAGAGCACCAGACCTTATGTGTATGTATATATAATTACACACACAAGTCTGTACCAGTGCAGTTATTACCTGCTGGTCTATTCCCACTGCATCCAGTCCATGGTACATGATGTTGACCCAGCCATCTTTTGAGGCCAGCACAAACAGAGACATTAAAGCCTGGAGGAGACACACACAAACAAAACATGCACAAATCCACAAAACTTTATTTAGATTTAAACTGGTTATTAGAGTGAGATGAAGTGCTTACAATAACACTGACTGAGAAGCTGCAAATTTGTAAAATGACTTTATACCCAAAACTAATACAGCTAATTGCGTTGTTGTGCATTCATCTACAGTATGATTCTCTTTCTTTGTCTGCTTGTTTCGTAATTTATTATTGTAGTGGCAAATTTGGTGCAAACTGTTCATTGCTGTAGTGTTCAGCCACGACAGCACTGCAGTTCTTTGTTCATTTGTTCCAAACAAGCAGCTGAACTTCAAACCCTTCCTGTGCGCCGGAGGACATTTACCTACCTGTACCTCCCCTCTCTAGATTTAGAAGCACTCCTTTTGTACTGCTTTACTATTGGTTATACTGTATGTCTTTTATTCATGTTATAGGAGAAAGTCTGTCCTCTGCAGTGCGGTGAAAGGAATTATTAATATTTTGCATATGTGCACAGAATGAATAAGTTTAACGCCATGCATCTTTTCTCTCCCGTACCTGTCCAAGGTTGTCAAAGTTGTATTTGTGATGAACCCATCGATAGTTGGCAGCCAGGCAGTCGGACTTGTTAGTGATATTCTTCACATCGAAACCCACACAGTAGTAGAACTTTCCTTTAAAGAGCTAGGGAGGAAAAACACACACACACGTGGAGAAGGACATGAGAGACAGAGGCCCGCAAAGATCCATTTTGATGAAGTCATGACAACGCTTGTGTGTAACCACTTCTTTCATGCGGCTTTTGAAGTCATTTCCTAATTAGCGTCTGTAACTAGTGTGTGGACAAAGACTAACTGGAGACTCCAACGGCACTTGATATCAGCTGTGTGTCTCTTCCTCCGGAGAGAAGATGTTTCTAATTCTCAATCATACTGAGCACATCAAAGAGGGGAGTGAGTAAAATAACGCATAACGGTGGATCCGGGGAGAACAATAACGTGAAATGATATAGGGAAGACCGCGGTGGGACTGACAACGAGATGCAATAAAAACTACGGGACTGCGCTGATGAAATAAAAATGGGAAAAGTTAGTGAGCTGTATGTTCGCAAGACTCGTGGACTTGCCTGTGAAAAGGATAAATTACTAATGATGCAGGCTGTAGTGCACATACTGTTAATACTGAGGACATATTGTGTAGTTTTATGAGCCATTTGTAACAATCCAGTTGTTAAGGTGGCATTTAAATTGGTTTCTTTTCATTTGACAGGGTGGATCTTCTTGGTTATTTTTTCTGTATGTTTAGAATGTTTCGAGATTTTTGTTGGCACACTTTTTGACATTTAGGGTTATTCCTCTCTGTGTTCTTCAGACCCATAATTCATGTTAATCTCAAGATGTACGTCAAACGTGTCACTTTTTGTCTGTCGGATGGATAGGGTCGTGGATAATTATACGACCGTGTTTGGAGAGCAAAACTCGGTCCTTTAAAGTCATCCTGTTCTTTGTTTTGGCATGAAAATCACCCACATTTGCTGGATTTTTGCAGGTTGTTGTATTACCATTACACCTCTCTCTGGTAGATTCTACTCTAATTAGCCTTCTTTAGCCAAGCTGTGAGAACGAGATTTCTTCGTGGGTGCAAATAGGGCTACGCGGCCTCATCTCATTTTCTCCACCGCTCGTGTTTAATCTTCTGTTTCTTTGTTTTAGTTCTAGATGGTGTAAGAGTGTAAGAACATAATTATGGCCCAGGTAACATATTTTGACCCACTTTAGCTTTCATGTGCATACAGCCTTAAGAGTGCAGAATACAGAGTGCCATGGTGAGCATAGGGGTTGCTATGTTAGGTCATATCATATTTGCAATAGTTTGACCATCTAGGGTCCAATTAAAAATCTTTCAGAGAGTTTTCATAAATTGCTAAAGGCTTGTGAGATCCCCTGACTAAAGAAAAATAAATAGAATGATAGCAAACAATGAAATCCATATTTGATGGTGTTTACCTGAACACCAAGAATACCAAAGATGATGAAGAAGGCACAGCAGATGAGGACGATGTTGCCAATGGGCTTGAGGGATGTGATGAGGGTCTCGACTACGAGCTTCAGCCCTGGAGCCCTGCTGATCACCCTGGAGGACCATGGGGGAGATACAGAGAGAGAAAGAGAGAGGGAGAAAAAAAACTCTGATGTAGTAGACATAGGTTTAGCAACATCATCCCCTTTATTTCACTTTTATATGGGGTAAAGTAACAATATAGCATCAACACATGTTTAATAGTTTGAACAAAGAGAGATACGTCTGTAGAAGATAAACACTGTGTCTGGCCCCTGTTGTGGCAATGATGTGCAGCACCGACTGAATTCATCCAGACTTAAAATCACCTTAGTTGTATGTAATTTGAGCTCCCTGCTTTGTAGTTCACCAGCTGCTTCCATCTCAGCTATTCACTTAACTGCTCTGTCTGGTAATGTTTGGCACGAAATGGTTATAAAAAATATCACCGAGCAGAGGGAGTTGGAAGCCCCGATGAAGTGTCATGAAGTGACGAATGGGACTTGTGAAGTTAGTTATTCAAGTTGTTCAAATAACAGGATATGGGAGTGAACATTTCAGCCTTTATTTGAATTGGCCAACTCATAAACATACTTTCGAATGGCCGTATGCACCATGTTTTCAATATACTGCATGACTGGCGCTCATAAAGTAATAATTTGACATTTTGCACTTGCTGAAAAATGGCATGACAATCTATCTCGGTTTGTATGGTAAACATGAAGCTACTGCAAGCAGCTGGTTAGCTTAACTCAAAGACTGGAAACAATAGTGACAACGACAATAACAGTAACAAAATCTGGCTATCAGCATCCCAGTCTCATTAATGAACACATTATATCTTGTAAGTTTAACCAAAATGTAGTCCAAAATCCAAAATATTGTCCATGTGTCCAGCCTCTATGTTAAGTTGAGGCACTCTAGCCAAGTGTCTTTCCCAAAATGTCAAGCTATTTCTTTACGAACAATCCCAGCCAATCACGTCGTAACAGGAAATGTGTCAGTTCTTCCTCCTCACCTGAGGGGGCGTAACGTCCTGAGCAACCTGAGAACACGGAGAACCCCCAGGATCTTAGCCCCGCCTGCCATCGACACCACAATATCGATCAGAGACACGAACACGAGGAAACCGTCCAGAATGTTCCAGCTGCTCCTTAGATAGGCTTTCTCCCCCAGGTACAGACCCATGGACACCACCTGGAGAGATGAAGGGAGAATCCCACGCAGGTAATGCAACAGTGGCCGGGTGCACACATACAGATTCAGGCTTTGATATTTAGATTTCGGATTTATCTTCTCAAACAGGTGAGAGGAGAGGAGAGGAGAGGAGAGGAGAGGAGAGGAGAAAGTTAACTCCAGTGAAAAAGAGTGAATACTCAAAAGAAAGAGGAAATAACAGACAAGAATAGGAATCAAGGAAGCTAAGGGAAGAGGGAAAAGGAAAGGCAATTAAAATTTTAATTAAAAGTGTGCCACAATTTTAGGCAGCAGTGGACACATTCACATCCACATTCAGATTTCATGGCCTTTGGATGATGACTTTGCAGAAAAATCAAAGCGATATGGTTTTGTTTGTGCTGCTAACCAGCTTTTATGATGACACTGATTTTTTTTCGCTGACTCTGCTGTAACTGAGGGACATATCTATGTTTGAAATAGGAATCATAAAAGGAAATTTCAGTTAAGACAGTATTGTGTGACTGCTGACACTGCACCCAGCCACCCAGTGACTGCGGAGGTCTCGCGAATCCACTCAGGCGGGCCCTAATGGGGATTGAACCAGAGGTAAAAGGAAGAGAATATTCTGGAAAAATATGAGCGAGGTGGGAGCAATCAACAAATTTGTAAAAAAAAAAAAAGAAAAGAAAAAAAAAGCGAGACAACTATCAGTGTGTGAGGAATAAGAGGCAGGAGTTAGGGGGCGGAGGAGACAGACAGAAGAAGAGAAAGTTTCTTGAAATCAAGGGGAAAGTTGCATGGCAGGTGTTTCGACATCATTTGACACCTGCCAGGTACTTTCACGGCGGCAACAACTCGGCGTGGCTGTCATGTCGAAACGGCACTTCAAAGGGCGCGGCGGGTTTCGCCTTCGCTGTTCGGCAGAAAATGCTGCCGGAGAGATTTTTTTGGAAAGATGGAAAATCCTGGAGAAGGGGGGATAAGCTAATGGCGTTTGCGTGTCTGCACAGGCGTTGCGATGGCACACTGCCACGACATGAGCCACGGAAAATAGATCTTTGAAGAATCAAGTTGCCTCCCAGTGGCTTGAAAGGAGGCCATCAAATCGTGGAGCTCCTTCATGAGCCGTAGTCGGATTCCAGTGTCAAACATCCATTGAGACCTCGGAAATCACACCTGCAACATAACCCAGTTCTCTGCAGCTGCTCCTTGTCTTGCCACTCGCCCCAAATATCACTAATAAAGTGTCTTCTTCCAGTTTTTAGCTTACTGAGCTGTCTTGTAGAGAGTTTCTTGAATATTATATATAACAGCAGATACAAATTGTGCTTGTAAGGAGTGGTTCTAGAAGTTTCTATTGACATTTTGATGCCATGTGGTTATATGAGTGGGTCACTGCCCTGTCTTAAGTTGCCTTAAGAAATAAACTTTTCTGAGCCAACGTTCAAGCCTCACACAGCGGGGATTTGGTATTTAAAAGATTGATTTTCACTTTTGTATTTTTTAAAAGAACAAGCTAAACTAATCTTAATGACCTCACTATACCCGCTTATAACAATGTGTCACCAATGTGAAAACAGCTCTGTCCTAAAATATCATGTTAGCAGTGGTGTCCTACGGTACGTCATCATAGTATTCGGGGGAAAAAAACTCTTTACGTCAGCCTCCTACTTGCAAATCCAAGTTAGCGATATCAGACATTTTTAACAGCGATGACACACCTCCAACTCGGCGAAAAGAAGTGCAGATATGTCAGTTAAAGTTTGTTTCTATTTGGTTTCCCTCGTTCATGAATCACCACATATACGTGAGACAACAAAAGTAGATAGGTCAGGCTATATTTAAACAGCGTGACTAAAAGCCAAGCAATGGGAGTGACACAATAACAGGACATGTTCCTGTACACTCTGGTGTAGATGTTCTTATTAGGTATCATCAAAAATGACTGTCTGCCCTCTAGGAATACTTGTTGTAAACCGTCAACATGTCCTACCTCTGAAAAAAACACACACACACACACCGTGACTGTCACCGCAGTGAGTGATGGCAGCAGCAGTGGAAGCATGATAGCAGGCACTGCCATGCCAACTGTTGTCAGGGCATCTTAACTATAGAAACAATGTGGAGGTTGAGGCGTCGGAGGGTGACAGAGAAAGAAAACGAAGAGTAATAAAGAAACGGGACAAAATGAGGACAAAGCGGAAGGCAAGGCAGATAAAGCGAGAAAGATGAGGAAAGAAAAAGACACCTATGCATCAGAAAAGCGACCTAAAGGAGTCAGCGCAGCTCTGTTTAGGAACAGACAATCTTTCCACCTTGTTTTGACAACTAACGTGGTCCAAAACTCTCGCTGTAAGAAAATGTTCCATCTGTCTTCACTGGTGAGATCTGCGCAGCAGCGAGTCACTGTCGTGACATATAAGATAGGTCTTTTGTCATGTTTTGACAGGCTGAATGGCGAGTTACAATACATCTGCTCTGTTATTAATAGCAGCCGGCTATACCGAAGCCCCTTCGGGACTACTTGAATGCCGTGGGGCCTCCATTAAGCAGATCAAATACCACCATGATAAAACATGATGCATGGGAAATCTATAGCTGCTTGGTGCCAGCGCGATCATCAAAGCCTGCTCCTTTCCTCTCACACTACCAGCCTGTCCTTTGGCTGACGGTGCAAGTGTGTCACATTAAATTCCAATTTAAATTACATTTAAACTCCATTTGCAATATCACTTTGCAGAAAATATGGCAATTACTGCACTTGTCGCTTCAGCGTTATTTTTGTAATCTGATGTCTACAATGAGGTTTTGTGAGATCGCATTGCTGCACATTGATTTGAAAATGATTAGAAGCTCTGATGGGTGTCCTCTACACTTTATTCTTTGTAGCCAGAATGTTATAATACTATAAAGACTTTTGGGTGATGGAGTCTGACTGAGTCTGTTTATTCAAGTATCTGACCTGTATCAGCCAAATCTTTTCTTTGTGAATTGACCCTTGAATGTGTGTGTGCTTTTTGTTATTTTTAAGTGGCCAAGGTAGCCGAGTGGTTTACTGTGGCCTAGCAACAGAAAGTTACACATGAGTTGGCTCCGGCCTGTATATAGCTACACTTTTGGGGTAGCTGACATAGGCTGGGAATCAGCTCACCAAGCCTATGACTTACAAATTACAACTGGATAATGTTCAATTATCAAAACACAATCAACATGAGGAAAAAATTGCAAGGAGGTCACCAGTGACTGGCACCAGTACAGGGATTTGCATCAATACATTTAGATTTGGACAACAAAGTGACTTTGGATTGGGTTAAATGTTGATAAGTAATGTCCTGCCTGCCTGTTTTTTTTACTTAACTTAACCAAGGTGACAATCTTTGCATATGTGGTTAGCAACACATGTTGAGGTTAACACAACAACATGCTGATTGGTGTACCAGTCAGTCGCAGTATGGCAAGTGCACATAAAACACCACAGCTGGAAGACCCACCTACATCCTTTAGATCAGGTTTTCAGAAACAATTCAGGTTCCTGGTCAGTTCCACCAGGAATGGCGATACAGTTTTGGATAAGACAAGGTCAGTCTGTTGACATTACTCCGCCGCTGTAGGATATGTGAACGCAAACAGTGGAAATGCAGTGCAATACATAAATGGTCGGGTGCCTCAATGTTTAAATATAGCCACGGGGGAAATAACTGAAACACTCCAAGTATTGTTTTTTTTACGACTTGTTTTTTGTGAAAATGTTCTGTGTTTTTGTGTAATAGAAAAATGTTTTAGATGTTAAAAACTGAATACCAAAGTTGCCAGTCGGGGGGGAAAAAAAGCTGAGTCCCCAGGAAAAGGGCTTTGTCTGTCTTTGACACTTGGTACTACTGTCAAAATAAATGAAAAGTAATGTATCCATATGCATGCACTCACTGGAGTATGAACCGAACCCTGACTTCCGCGTACTGTTATGCGGCTAAGTGAACATTTGGTTCGATGTGCTCTGTGTGATGGTTTTAGGCACGCTGTTTAAACTATTCTGACCACCTGGTTAAGTATTAAGTGTGAACACAAACATGTTTGTTCTGCATGAGTCAGTAGTAATTAACATTCGTACTTCATTTAATTATTACTCTGATATTGACTCATCCGCTTGCTCATTAAAAAGCTAAATATTTTGAATTTCTTAGGCGGCGCACACTAATTACAGATCTAGCATTATCCTTCCTTCTGTAGCAGATATCAGCTGCCCAGTGCAATCATTAGGATTTTGCAGAGCAACACCAAACGGGTCCAGTGGAGTAGTACGGAAATGTGGTATCTTGCTCAAGAGTTCTGATTTCAACAAGTAAAGAACCTAATCAAATTCATTTTCGCTGGTTGGACCCTCTCAGTCCGATGTGAGGAGTCTCAGTGCAGGAGTTCTTACCAGGCAACACTTTCTGTGCGGCTGGAATGCACATTCATCGTGCTCATGTCTGAATCCTGAAAAAAAGTTGCACAGTAATGCTACTTAGAGCTAAAGCCCCAGCCTGACTGCATTTCTTTGAGCTCCTGTCACTAAGCTGCTGAGTAAGTGATATGAAGCTGTTTTGAAGAAGAAGGGGGGGAAAAAAAGCATCATGATGTTTGATGAAAACATCATTTGTTGCTCTCTACTCAGCTCCGCATATTTGAAGCCGTGCAGCCTCAAGCTAATTGCTGTTTCATGACAGCCCCGGGGTTGGATGACTAGTGCCGGGGTGAGAAATGGACAAAACAAAGCTGCATACTGGAACTTTAAATTTGGCATGATGACAGTATAAACACAAATAGTGCAAATGAATGACTGCTAAAATGCTGCTAAAAGAGAGAGAGAGAGAGGTGGGAAGACAGCGAGATCTACACTCCCCTCTCTAATTAGAGACCGATGTTCAAGGTCAGACTCACCGCGTGCAGGTGACACTGTTTACACTGATCGCTGCTGCTCATGTTTGCGCGTGGACGCGCATTTGTGCGCCTGGAAAGGAAATGAGAACAGGCGGTCTCCGTGATGGAGCGCACGTCGAAGGGGAAACTCTGTTTAATTAGTGCTCCTCGGAGAGAGATCAGGCTGACCGGCCTGGTAGCGCAGATTAAGAGCAACAGCCAGAGAGAGAGAAGGATGGGAGGGGAGGAGGGTGCGATACAGTCAGAATAAAATCTAGTTGTTTTAGTCCTGTATTGACACGAATATAAGAGAACGAAAGGCACTCGAGATCGTTACCTCAAGTGTCCATGAATTAATTCATTATTGTTTTGTTCAAGGAAAATGCCTTACACTGTTCATCCGCACGATGCGTTTACTGTATAAACGGCATAATTACTTTTTTTTCCCCCCATGGCAATGTTCCCAAGCGCACAGCTCAACATGTGAATGTGTGTAGCATTTACTTAGCAGACATAACAGAGACATAAAATGAAAACAATTTGCCATGTATTTGTTTTGTACACAACAGTGTTGCAGTGTTTAGTGCTGTTGCCTCACAGTGAGACGGTCCCTGGTTTGAACCTCAGCTGGAACCATGTTCTCCCCGTGTCTGCGTGGGTTCTCTCCAGTTAGTGTGTGTGACTGGTTGTTTTCCTCTATGTGCACTATGATAAGCTGGTGACTTGTCCAGTGAATACCCTGCCCTATACCCCCACCCTAAATCAACTGGCTTCAGCCCCACTGTGACCCTGAGGAGAATAAGCAGTTACTGTACAGACAGTAGATAGGATGGGATTTGTACTTTAAGTGATATTGGTAAGGGTTTGATGTTGGTAATACGTTTCGTGTGGTATTTTGGTAACGTCAGTGATCAATCAAGCAGGCTGCAAACCGTGTTGTATGATTCCAGCCACCTCACAATGCTAGCTGATATAACTTCATATGATCTGCCAGATCTGGCCCAGGACTGAATGAATTAGCTGACATCCTCCGATGAAGACAGTCTTCTGCCAACAATTCATCTGCATGGGCAAGCTAATGTTAGCTAATAGGTCAAGTTGCAGGTCAAGTGTTAGTTTTGATTTTGGACTTCTGGTTGGCTGCTGGTTTTTTGCTGATGTTAGGGAACTCGATTTCAGAGCTAACGTTAACGCTAGCGCTGCACAATGTTGACACCGTTAGGGAAGCAAAGAGTACAGAGGCTCTAACAAGTGAAGAAACACAACATCCTTTTGTCCCAGAAAATTGTCCCACATCCCTACATACAAACCCATGTTACAACATGTTTAGACATTAGCTATAACGAAGAAAATAAACCATAAAATGAATACATAAAATGCTCCAGAACCTTACATATGGCAACTTTAAGTGAATAAGTACCCATAAAATTACTTAATTAATAATTAAATCACTTAGCTAGAAAACAGTTAGAGGTAAATAATTAAGTAAATAATTCAGCAAGCAAATAAGTAAGTAAGTTAGTAATTAAGAAATTCATTAAGTAAGTTAGTAAGTAATTATGTAGGTGTATAAACAAGTAATGAAACAAACAAGTAGCCAGTAGACCTAAGGGTAGTATTGCTAAATGAGGCTTTTTCAGCTGCCTTGATAAAATTGATGCGTACGTTCACATAATAAATGCTGACACAAATGTATTAAGACAAATGAGTGTGTACTTGTGTATGTGCTGTGGGACTTTGACAGCTCAGATAATGTTAACGTGCAAATACAAGTGGATTTTGTGACAGTTCAATCACAGGACAACTACTTAATTATTTGAGTAAGTGCGACGGCCACACCTTCGATTCCACAGTGAGCGGAAGTTAATGGCGCAGTACAGAAGTTGATCCACTATTTGAGATAAGAACAAAGAGCAGCGGGAGCGTTCAGGGACCACATCTGAGTATGCAAATGAAGCAGGGCACAGATAACAATGGAGCTCGACTGATTAAATTACAAATGGAGGGACAAAAGAGCAGAGAGAACGATAAGAGACGGACGAATATGAAATTAATCAAATGAGCGGCACGGGGAAGATAAAGCGAGTGAAAATGTGAGTGATCGGAAGACTGATCGAAGGAATGGAAGCAAATCAAGATACGGAGAGGGGATACAGAAGGGAATAAATAAACCCGAGCCAAGTTCAACCTGAGGCCAGAGGCATGTATGTGCATATATGTGCATATATGTGAACTCTGCACCACCACAGCGCTGAGCTGATCTACATGTCATCGTGCTACACATGTCTTCATTATCCCTGGCCATAAATAAATCACTATAAGGTTTCTACCAATGCAGGAAACGTCTGGAGACACAAGGTCCTTAAATAATGGATGATGCCCTGTCTTCTGGATAGCAGATTAGTGGATTAAAATGCGAATGTGTGTTTGTATGTGTGCGTGTGTGTGTGCGTGTATGTTTATCGATGGGAAGTCCAGGGGTAGCTAAAGGCCAGCTGAAGAGAGATAGCCTTCTAATTAACTGCATTATCTAGCTGCCCATCGCTAATGGGACATGTGCAACTGATTAAACTGCAAGTTGCAGAGTTGTCAAGAAATAAGGAGGAGGGAGGGAGTGGGAAAGGATGGGAGGATGGACTGGAGCAGCTGGAGACGAAAGAAGAAAGACAAGGGGAGGAAAGAAAGGGAAAAGGATGGAGCGAGAGAAGTGAGGGTGAAGAGTAAAGGAGATAGGAAATGAGGAGATAGGAAATGAGGAGCGGAAAGAAGTGGGCAGGATAAAAAGGGAATGAAAGAGAAGACGAAAGAGAAAAAATAATGTTTTAAAAAGGAGGAGAAACAAAACAAGCACAGGAATGAAGAAAGGAAGGAAAGAGGATGATGAGATGAGATACAAGGTAGGAAAAAGGAGGAGGAGAGGAGAAGAATAATGGAGGAGAGAGGAAAGGGATAGGGATGTATTTCAGGGTGAAGAAAGGAGACTGAAGGATGTGAAGAAAGTAGAATAGACCAGCAGGGAAAAAAGGGAGAGGGGAATTTTACCTTGACGGTCATCTCTGCAACGAAGATAGCAGTAAAGATGTAGTTGGAAATTGTGAGAAACACCCGTTCCTGTAACAAAAGAAGAAAGGGAGAGTTTTAAAGGAGACGTGGAGGATGAAGAGAGACAGAAAGAAGTGGCAGAAACGCGGCAAAGCACGGAGAAGAAAAGATGCCGAAGAAAGATCGAGAGCCCTTGACTCTGCTCTTCAAAGCAGGATATGAGAATCAAAATTAGTTCACGTCCTGCGCTGACTTGGTTTTGTCAGTGCTTTTGCTATTAAATTAAAATTGCTCATTGCCAAATTAAATGCCCAAATTCAAAGAGCTGCTATGTTTCAGATCGCTTTAAAAAAAAAAAGTGATTGCACAAAAGTAGTTTGATGTCAAAATCCAGTGAGAGCTTGGAACAACGACGGCAAGTAGATTCATTTCATTAAATTACTACTGGTTTATAAGTCATCTGTAGAACTGTTTGTTTATAAAATATAGACTACACAACATACACAAATATAAGAACATACATAAAAACATTGTTATAAGATCAATATTTCTAATGACAGCAGGTTTCCATACATAATAATCACAGCACATGTAGTTAGTAGCAACCGCGATCAGCACATGATGACAGTTCTTACCAGACTGCCTTGCAGTATCTTCGGCCTCTCCAAAGCCACGGTGATGCAGTTGAGAAAGATGAAGGCCAGGACCACGTAGTCAAAGAGCTTATGGGCGATAATGGACTGGCAGAGCAGTCTGAACCTGACAAGCGAGAAAGAGACGGGGTTAAAGGGATTTGTCAGTCCTCTGCCGAGAAAAGAGTTTATTTAAGACGTCCTAAAAATACACGCTCTGGTGTGTTAAAGGGCATTCATTTACTGTGATGTTCTGCAGGGTTTCATTGTGTTGAAAGCCATATGATTAAATGAACCAAAGGCGTAAAAGACTCCATCACACCGGCATGTTATCTCAGGACACAGACACAGCAGGTCTAGATCATACTCTCATAATATTATATACAGAGACTCAACAGTGTTTGCATGCTGTGACCTGAACCACTGGTGTGGGGACTTTAACACCTGTAGACACCTGCAGGGTTGTTGTCAAATTGTCAGCTCCAGGGCCGGTAAAGGCAGTAAGCAGCTCCTGAGTGAAGCCCTCAACCGTCTGAGCTCATCTGCCAGCTATACGAGGGAACAGAATATACCGAGCGCTGCACCTGTTCTCTGGGTGAGGAAATCAATGTGCTAATCTGACTTGCTTTTCCTCCAGACCTGGCAACTATGTCCCTTTATCTATTGATTCAAATCTGGCAACCCCGTCCCCTGATATCGATCGTGACCAGCGGCATCGCTGGCGTAGGCACTTATCCCGCCTGAGACACAACTTCTGTTCTTGGCTTGTTTCTCGTTTTGTTTTGTTTGTTCGTCGGCTTGCCTCACTTCAATTCTGCTTAGGTACACTTGTTAGAGCAAAAACACACATGTGCCTACGCACACACTCGGGCGTATATAGTACACTGAGGCATAAACACGCACATATGCTCACACGTTCCCACGAGCACATAGGCAAAGTCCTCCGCAAACGAACAAATGCACGAACACTAACCAAAGATATGGCCTAATGCTAGTACACACACCGCCAACACACACACACACACACACACACACACACAGCCCTTGCTTGACAGATGGCACCTGCCAGGATGCCAAAACACAGCCCTGGGGCCTGGCTTCCCTTAAGTGGCTATCAGCAAGTAGGGAATCGGGTGAGTAAGCGAATGGATGACTGAGTGATTTTTCTTTCATGTTGCTTTCAGGGGCGTTTCTACCAGCAACGCATTGACGGCTGGGAGAAAAAACGTAATAACACAAACACACACACGCAACTTGGAGCCTATAGTCAATAACACCGTCTAGACCAAAAAAAAAAAAAAAAAAGAATGCTTTGGAGAAAGCGCACAGCGACATCACTTTAACAAGCCATTTGTGAAAACAGAAGACAGCAGGGTTTTTTTTTCCTGTGCGTGAACAAATGGTTTGACTACGCGGCTCCCCGTTCTTCTGCGTTATCAGGACAGCACTGCTAACGTTTGCTAACATTTGTTTTCTGGGGCATTAGTCTCGCTTGTCTTGCTTATCTTTCCGCATTCGGCTTCCCTGTGCTTGAGCACAGCTCAGTAGAAACACTGGGCCAAAGCAAACTATCACAAGTACTGACACATTCATTAAAACGTTAAGTTTTGTTGCGCATTTTTGCTTCAGACCATTTCCCACTGACCACTGTCGGGTTATCACCTGAAAATAAAACCTTTGGAGATTTTATTTTTCTAAATCAAGGGTCTAAGGATAAAGGCTGTCATTTGCCGTGTTCATATCATGAAGCCTCTTGAGACGAATTGGTGATATTGGGTTATATATATATATTGATTTGAATGGCATTAAAATTTGACTAAAGAAACAGGACTATAGACGTGAGTAAAGACGTATTTCACGCCCAACATGATTAGGATAAAGGCACTGGAAAAGTTTTTAGTAGCAGATTTAGTTTCATCAGTCGCAGCTTTCACATTCAGACTAGAAATGCATTCATTCACATGCATATTCATTCCTATGTTTTTGATGCAGCACAGCTGAAAGCTGATGTTACTGGGGGAGGCCTTGAGTCAAAAGACAAATCTTTTTTTCTGTATTCTCGGTTGCTTTGACTAAACTCACTTGTTCTGAGGGGAGAACAGGTAGACGGACCACTCCTCTCTGCTTTCACACCAGTCTGGCTTGTACACCTCCATCATCTTCTGGATACGGAAACACAAACTCTGGAGGAAAGAGGAGGGAAAAGGGAAACGCAAATACTATTAAGATGATGATTCACGAGTCGCTCGGATGAAATTAGAAGATCTCTGGCAAGCTTGGAAAATTTCATAAAGTGACTACCAACTCACTGCAGAGGTTAGATAAACCAATAGTGCTGCCTCATTTCTACTTTCTGACTCCCAGAGTGATTATGTTTTTATCAGCTATTATCTCGAAATATCTGGGAACCAATAAAGAATCCCTCGTTCATCCACTGCTAGCAGCATCCCTGAGTGGTGCCCTGAAGCTACTCTCTCATTTGGACACATATACAACAATAAAAAAGATATACAACTGCTGTTTTAGCATCTAAAGTATCTAGTGGAACCATATCACCTCAAGAGGTAATAATCTTTTTTTTTTTTTCTTTCTTGAGTGACTCACATAATCTGTCTCTTCATCAAGGTCTGCTCTGTCCTTGCGAGCACTGACATGAGGAAAAACGTCAGCCATCAGCTGCGTGTGGGGACCCGGTGTCTTGCCATTACAGTCCCGGTGGTCCACTCCTAAACCACTACCAGCCCCAGACCCCCCAGTGATGGATCCCCCTGCCCCGGACCCACTCCTCCTCCTGGGGTCTGGGTGAACAGGGGGCGGGCCCGGGGGCTGTCCACCTGCCCGATGCAGCTCTGGGAGCTCTAGGGAAAGAGCCCGTCGATACCCCCTCACAGCAAAGTGTCTGGAGAAGAACGATGGAGGCGGAGGCGGATGATGAGGGTGTAAGGGATGATGAGAGTGGGATGGGTGCGAGAGCAGAGACTCCTGCTCAGCGGCGTAGGTGTAGGAGTGGGGGGAGCGGGTGCTGTGTACACGGAGGCTCCCTCCTACAATAGGAGCCCCACCAAATCCATAGCTCCTCCTGCCCAGACTGTTTGAGCTTGACCTGCAGAGGAGAAAAGACAGTAAAAATAAGCGGAATTTAATATTGATGAAAAATGTATAATGTATTAATAAAGAGGTACTCAACACTGTTCTACAGGGTTTAGTCAGGAAGGTAATAAGGGCTTAAAACAACAGCAAAGATGTTTTGATGTTGTTAATTAAGGTTCAAAAAAGGTATTGAGAATTCATTAAGGCAATAACTGAACTCAAAAAGTAAATATCTGTCTACCTGCGGCTCCATGCAGACTGTGGATGGAAAGGACGCCCCCAGTTGTGGTAGTTTGGACTGCGGCCATGGCGCTAGAAAAGACACAAAGCAGTATGGAGTAATGATCAGCGGTTTGCATGCAGTGTAAACAAATCAATCAAAGAAGAAGAAAGACCCAATAACTATGTGCTATAAACATGTATGTGCTAAGAACGAAAGAAGCTATTGTGAAACCCATACTGCTCATATGGATATATTGCCTTTATATGGCACGATTTTCTGCCCAAGCTTTTAGAGGATTTGAGATTTGGCAAATTTGTTATAATTGCATCACAATAATGTGAATGTGAAGAATAATTGCACCCTATTTTTGTAGTTTTGGCCATAATTCTTGAGGACACGGCCTCACCTCAAAGAATTTTGATGGAACAAGAGACGGATATGGGTGAGATTATCAGACGGTTTAATATATTGAAAAATAGTTGCAGTAAACATGTGAAAAGACTTATATAAACATAAAAAATATAGTACTGAAATGTGGAGTTAGAGGTTTTTTACTGTTTTTTCACCAGTTTTCAGTCCAGGATTTTGTGGGCGGTCCCTAAAGGGTGGCTCGATGACACACTGAGGCCACCCTGAGCATACCCCTGCACCTCTAGCAGAGAGACAGATGAATTCACCTCGCTCAAAAAGTGTTTCAAAGTTAGTCATGTCATTTTCTGAACTCATCTGACACGTTCCAGTCTCAAAGTTTTAAAATTGTTGCTTGACTGCTCCCACAAGTGGGCATGGCTTCAGCACATTCAGCGGACACGCCCCCACAGTCCTGGAGCTGAAAATACTGCTCATTTTTACCCATTCTGACACCTAATTTCATAAACTTGTTGATATGTTGTTGAATCCTTCGAATTTGGCTGGTTGGATAATAACATTTTCTTCTTTGGTCAGACAAATTCAGAACACAGATTTATTCGTCCTTTGCAGTGAATTAATATTGTACTTTTTGATGGTGTTAACGTATTTATTTATTTTGATGTAATGAACTTTTGCTGGGTAGCTCCCTTTTACTTTTCACTTTTAAACTCATTAAAAGTTCTTAACTTGTCAGCCAGAAATACTCTTAAGCAAGTATCTCCCACCTGCTCCAATGGAAATGCTTAGTGGCTGCCAGTATAAAAAATAAAATGGATGTAGAGGGCATGACAAGTGTGTTAATATGGAGCTATAAGGGATAATTGGAAAAGAGCACGACTGCTGCTGTAGGTCAATCATTTATGAACAAATAAGCAAATGACTGAACAAATGAAATATAAACTGGGCTTTTCAAATGAGATTGCCGTTCACTCAGCAGGCTGTCATCAAGTTTAATATGCAAACCCCTGAGTGCCAGTTCCACTTAGAGGAACATAACCAGTTGTGTTTGTTTCCGCGTGTCTAATCCTCTCAGCATGATAGGCCTAATTATACGTTTTACCCTTGGAAACGTACATGTCACCAATCACAGCCTGAGTCAATGCCATATACCGGAGAATCTATGCATCCGTCTCTATAGAAACTGCAGTGAAGGGTGCACGCTTGCTATTAAATAACACCTTGGTCCTCACAGACCTGCACTGCGGCTCATTCAAGAGGAACATTAAGAGTGTGTGTGTGTGTGTGTGTACATGTGTTTTAGACACCAAATATTACTGTCAAGGCAAGTTGTTTCACACTATATAGCAATTTGATTCACACTATACAGTAATTTGTTCCACTCTATAGGGCATCAGACACCATCTGATACTAATGTACTGTACTGCAATATGCTTGTTTGCTGCCAAACATACTGTAACTACAGCAACTTTTTTTCTTATAGAAAAGGCAAGTGAATGTTAGTCAAATTGCCATTACATCAAATAAACCAACAGTTTATATCGAGATATAGTGTACACCTCTGCATCAATGCAGTGTGTTACCGAGCACGCAGGTTGTTTTCCCACTCTGTGAATGCTGCTTGTTGTGTTATACTGTCTATTGATTTCTGTCAAAGTACAATTTTGCTGACACTGAACTGAGGTCAACTGTGATACTCCACACGAAATACGCTGATCTAGGTTGTGTGGTAATTAAATATAAGCGAAGCGAAGAGAAAATCACTCTTTCTTTTTTTTTTAAATTCCTACAACACCATTCTTACTCTGTGCAAGAATGGTAGAGAACAACAGAAGAAAGAATAAATACATACTTTGTACATACATACTCTTTTATAGTGCTTTATTGAGAGCACGCTTTCTTTTTGCATCCTTTACTGTTCTGGAAACACTACAGCAATTCACAGAAACCAGACAGGAAAAATTGGAGATATTAACAATTGCTTTTTGACTAGTTGTAATTCCAAAACAACATCAATGGTTGAAATAACTACAGATAACTAGAACTGATTCATGTAACATAACTACAGCTAACTTTTACCACTGACTTGACTATTGAAACTCAATTACAGATATCTATAATTCCATATTGACATCTTATAATGCCAAGTCAACATGTCCATAAGGTAATATTGACTAGTTGCAATTCTAATTGATATCTGTGTCAACAATTGAAAATGTGTTGATGTCAGCAGTTCTGTAATACTTCTTAGTAGTGGCAATGTTTATTGTAGATATCTATGATTTATATTGAAACTAGTGCAGTATCAGATATCTAGGCGAATCACTCACAACAAAGCAGCACACCCGATTTGACACCGATTGTTGTGATGCAGCACAATCAAGTCACAGAGTGATGAATCACTGGCTAATCAACAGGGGCTGATATACCGCGTGAGACGGTAAAACAAACAAAGCACCCAGCAAAGACGGAACTGATTCATAGTTTGAAATGATTTCATCAAAGAGGATCAAAGGCGTCTGGAGCGGCTGATAAAACTTCGGGAAAACGTAGTAAACTATGACAGGCATCTTTCTCAGTGCTTATCATGGCGGCACTTGCTCAGAGTGATGTGAACGGTGCCTTCCGATTTCAATTGACCTGAAGCACTGCGAGAGAGGAGGAGGAGACTTTACGGTGAAGTAGATCTTCCACACGCACCGTTTGTAACATTGTAACCTCAGCTTATCATGTCTGTGGTTTCCACTCCCCTCTATCTTCCCACCATTGCCTCGTCCTTCCCATCTCTTTCCTTTACCATCTCTCTCTTCTGTTTCCCTCTCTCTACTTCTCTCACTTGTGACTGAAGAGAAGAGGGGGGCAGTCAATTAATATAAGTTGCCATGGCAACTGGATACCGAGCCAAACCTTATAGTTTAACTGTTTTAATTTCATCCCCCATAAGAATGCACACACTCTGGCATTCTTGCTGTGTTTTGTTCTGTAAAAGGTATTTGTTCATTTTCTCTCTCTGTCTATAAATGCGTCTGGGCTTACCAGGGAGAGGGAGCGTCTCTCAAGGCTACTCTTGCCCAGGCTCATCACACTGCTCTTTCTGGACTCGATGGTGAAGCTTCGCCTGTCTGAGGAGTACGATCCTCTGGACCCTGAAAGAGCACCCAGTTCCAGGTGGCCGTTGGGGGTCAGTGTGCAGATCCTTGGGTCTAAAAGGGAGTTGAAAGAGAGCAGTTCAGAGTATTTTGGTTATTTTTTTTTGTCCATGCTATGTATGCTGTTTTGACTTTAGTTAATTCCTGAAGTTATCTTGTGATACCAGTGTAACCCTGCGTCGCTCAGTCTTTCTATTAGGCCATCTTTTCTGTCTTTTTTTCCCTTTTTCCAGAATGACATTTGCCGATTGCTCTACATGCAGCAATGCATGTCAGCAACTAAGACATTCAGACAAGGCTTGCAAGTTTTGTAACTAAGGGAAATACCGGTGATAAAAGTTCAATTTAAAAAGAAATTCTCATTTAGTTTTGTTCACCAAATTAGTTTCTGAAAAGACAGGGTTCCTTTGAAATGGTTCAATTCTAAAGATTCCTACAGAGAATCTGAAGAGACTGAGAGATAAAATAAATAAATAAATAAATAAATAAATAAAAAGAGAGGTGAAGAACAAAAATTGACCCACATAAAATAAAGAAAATCCAAACAACCAAAAGCGATAGCTCTGTGCTGTGTAAGTGGACAGACAGCAAAACACGATTGTTATATCCCCATCTACTGCAGAGTTTCATCTTTTGCTTACACTGCACTGCAGAGATCACATCTCCTCTGCAGCAGTAGCCCACTCACACTATATAGAAATGGTTCTCCCAGTCTCTGAACTCATGTTTAATCCTCTCTGCATTGTTTACTGGGTCTCTTGAAGAAGGCTGCATAGCTGGAACAGGTTGATTGTGGGCTCTGGATAAAGATAAAGCTCATTCATATTTAAAGTCCGCTGGATATTCTCAGAGTTTTTGCAAGTTCATAAGCTTTTGGCACATACGTACGCCTGTCTTACATTTTTGGGGGGTTGAGCACATCTAGCTTCTTCAATCAGCAGTGGGAAACAAGGATTGCTGGCTTGAGAGTGAGATTCAAACAGATTGGTGGTTGTGTTGTTCACTTTTTACAAGAATGGCAACATCTCTGATGTGAATTATGGCATTAGCAACTCACAGAAACTAGGGATTTAGTTTTAAAATCTTAAAAGCACAGATTTAAAATAGAATTTCTTTCTAAATGAATTATCAGCAAACCGTGCTTTTAACTGTACAAACCAGGAACGTTACAGATAGCATTACCATTGTAAATATGCAATATTTATTTTCCAGCACTCAGGAGCTTAGGCAAAGCTTTTGACAGTTAATCGGCATTCAAACCCTCACCTATGGCCATGAGCTTTGGGTAGTGTCCTGAAGTATCGTTTCTGGCTGAAATTCAGTCAGAAAATGTGGTTGGGAGTTTGGGATGAATGCTTTTGAGGCAGCAATCATAAATACGATTCCTGACGCACACTGTATTAGCGACACACAGCACGAATAGCATTAGTCTTTTCTTTTAAGAAAAGAAAAAAATATGAGCAATGTATGAGTATGAGCCATTTATTTATAATAACTTCAGAAAAACTGGACTTTGGGGTATCATCAGAATATGCTGGAGAGATTATATATGTCACCTGGCATGGGAATAACAAAGCATCCCCAAGGAGAAGCTGAAAATGAAGATAATGTCTGGAAGTAACTAGCTAACGTATATTAAGTCACAGCCTACAGTCAGACATTTTCAGATATGTTAAGGCACTGACGGATAAACCTCAAATCAAAATATACTTTAATAATAAGGACGAGAAGAAGAAACAGCTCACCAGACAACTTTATGGAGTCGTGTTTCTCGCTCTCGTCAAAGTTGGAAGAGGAGCGGTCATCATCCGAATACGAGCGATTGGCATCACCCTGGAGATAAAAAGAGGGTGAGAGACAGAGAGGGGAGAAAAAAAGAGGAAAAAAAGAAAGTGGGAATTACGCAGGGCTCATGCTGGAGGAGACTCTCAAAGTGCACTGTAACAGATTTTGACTTAGGACCTCTAATCTCCTGCGCGACATCAGTCAAACCAACAGACTCCGCTCTCTCTCGCTCTCTCTCTCTCTCCCAGCAACTGTCAGACATATTTAAGGTTATCAGAGTGGCTCAGATCTGTGTTACATCAGTGTTAAATTGGTAAAAACCCTCAAACTGCTGACACACTACTCCAGTAACCCCACGGATTTGGTTTAAAAGACAATAGGATTTCTTTGTCACACTGGGAAAATCTGAAGTAAATTGTGTCAATAATCCTGAGTGTGTAGAGGAAGCAGACAGAGCGTGGATAAGCAGAAGGTGAGAACGCCAGATGGGAGGAAGACCAACAGTGAGGGAAGGAGAGAGAGACAGAGACGGAATGAAAGAGTGATGGTGGCTTTTTGTTTTGGCGTTTCAAAAAGATCAGTCTTGTCTTGTCACTCGTGTCAGCGCTTTGACTCACACATCATAGCCGCACGACGTGAATATGATAATGCTTTGATCTATGGACGAAAACAACCGGATTACTCAACCGCACTACAGTTTTTCCAATGATACATCTGAGACTTTGACAACTGACGGCTGACTGACGGCATCATTTTCCAGTGTTTTCCACCGAGATTGAAGGCTTCGCAGGACACTATTGTGTTTAATACACCATGATTATGTTTTGACTGCTGATACAGCCTCTGACAAATATCTGTAATTATTCTTTCTACAGTATAAGACTGATTTCACACCCTTTGCCCGCAAAGCCCCAGGACTTGGCATACAATATCTATTCAAAATAGACAGTAGCTATGTTTCCATTCAAATTTACCAATGTTAACCACCGCTGACTGGTTCACAAGATTAGCAGGAGATGATGCCAGTTCTCGAGTTGGAAAGAAGAACAAGAAGGAACAAAACAAGGTGGCATACTTAAGAGAGCCAGCAAACATTCAATCGGTGAAAAACACTACAGAAAACACGATGAAGACATAACATTTCTATATGTTTCATGTATTGATGTCAGGAAGAAATTCTAAGAAATGAAAGACGGTCTTCCAATATTATAAGGAGCATGTTTTTAATGGATTATATATTTCACTTTTTTCCTTTAGAGATTTATATGATGAGCATCATGTTTGAGGTTAAGAAGAGTAACCTTACAATATAATCTGTTGTTTACTGTAGCTATGGGCTGTAACTCTGAATATTTTCCATTTCCGTCGCCCATTGTCTCTTACTTGTCTCCTGTTTGTGCTGCAGCCGGAGATGTACAGACAACAATCACTTGGATAACTTTTGATACTGAAATAAATTTGATAATTATGAGCCAGAATCTAGTTAGTTAAAAGAAGGAGCATGTTTTGCAGATAGTTTCAGTGTGGATTAATGGATGTTCTTGACACAAGTGGGAGACACTGTTGTTGGAAAAAGTGTGTTTGGGCATTCTGCTTTGACTTTGAGTTATGACTCTGAGAAACAGTTTAGCACAACTTGTTGCTCTGAAAACAAATTCGTCAGGGACAATCTGGAACGATCAACATAATTGTTATACTGAATGTTTTTTACCAATCGGGTAACACGTGCCCTGCTTTACTATTATCTGTCAAGATAATATAGTACATTATGTCTATAGCTAATGGGGGCTGTTGATCAACTTCATCTATGCAACTTTTAACTTCTTTACTGTATCCGTCACAATAAAGCCCACCTATACAAGACCATTTCTTATTTAACAGTGAGGGATAATGACAGTTGCAAGTACTGGTGGTTTAGTCTATAAGCTATTTGAGAGTGTTTCATTATTACTGTGCATGTCAATCTGCCCAGTTCTGTGATTATGAAAATCAGCAGGAAACAAAAGCCTGGGCTTATTTTGGCTGTGAAGGTTGCTGACAAAGGTTAAAGTCTTTAGTCTTTGAGAAGCACAGACAGATGGATGTCAGCTGCTCATGGGGGAGGATACTGTTCATCGAATAAAAGAATGGATGGATGGAGATAAGCTAAACATAGAAGAGCTGTCAGAGTCTGAAGGTTTATGTAAATCAGAGACATCATCGAATTAGAGGCCATGCTTTGCTAAATACCAATTCATTTCCACAATATTAGAAATGTGGCATTCATTTCGAATAGATTCTACTCCATCGATTTATAAACCAAGGTTTGGTTGATTCATGATTCATTTGGACAATGTTAGAAACATGGCACTAGTTTAGAGTAAATGATTTAATAATTGTGAGGTAAGCAGTTGTTGATTTGTTGCACTTCCTTAGTTGCTCCTTGTTAAAGGACATTAATAATTTGAAATATATCGCCTCTTCTGGTGCAGGTTAAACTTATCACTCTTCTTAAAAGGATGAATAATGAATAAGATGACAAATCTGGTCCCAGCACCTCAATCATTAATAACTAAATTATAAGGTCGGCTAATGAAACAAGCTGACATCCTGCAGTTTAAGCCCATGTGGCATGTGTGTCCTTACCTCTGCCTGAAAGCCTTCAACCAAGATGGCCACCAGCAGGTTGAAGAGGACATAGTTTCCAAATGTCATGAGGGCCACAAAGTAGAGAGCGGCAATTGGTGAAGTGGCTGCCATACCATTGTACAAAACCACATTCCAGTCCTCCTGGGTCAAAATCTGAGATAATGACATAAACAAACGGGGTGTTAATAGCACAGAAATAGAAGTACACCACTTAAAAAAGTTAATAATTAAATATCAGTACAAACATTTACAGAGAGTATCCTCATTAAGCTTTCACAGAGTAATAGCATGCAGACTTTTTGGTGTATTACCAAAAATATGCATCACTGCGAGCTTGATTTGATATGATTCATAACCAATATGCAAAGGTTTTAGGTGGTTAGATATACAGGTTAAGGTATGTATGAAAAATGCCGAAATGTATCTTAAAAGATAAGTGCAAGTCATCTGCATATAGAGACATGTAGATCATACGGAGAGCAGAGATATGTGCTAGCGTGTTTGTGTGCATGATTATCCAAACAGTGACGTGTTGATTACCTGGAAAACAGTGACAATGGCCCAGAGCAGGGAGTCAAAGTTCTTCCTGTCTGGTACTGTGTCACCGGTCTCTGTCTTGAGACTGAATTTACAGCCAAAGATGTGCATTCCCAGGATACTGAAACACAACAGTAGAGCCTCTGATGATGTTAACATGCTAACACTGAAAATATATCATCTGCTTTACCAGGCCGATAATTAAATGCAGATCTTTGCATATTTAGGTAAGCAAGATGAATACAAGACCTACTTATCTTTGAGAGGCTTTCAGTGACTAAAGTCTCTGTTTGTCTCAACTGCATCTTGTTTTAAAAATTCTTCCTTTTTTTTTGCTGGGATAAAGGAAATAATTGTAAATGTTTGATTGTCACTGAAGCACAAAACCTGGTTATGTGAGATGCTATCTACTCCAGTGGCCTTGCTGCAGCTGTAAAGTATCTCAGTAAACACAAAGTAAAAGAGTCAAAGTAAAAGAAGAGGTGGTTTTATAGATAATAGTTATAGATAAGCATGTGTACAAAATCAAACTGTGGATATAAACTATGACCAGCACCAGAGCACAGTCCAGAAATGTATAATATTTCTAAAAAATTGTGTCATCATCTTGGGCAGTGCTCAGTAGAGCAGCCACCCCATATGCGAAGGCTCACTGCGGCTGGCCTGGGTTTGAGTCCCGACCTGTGGCCCTTTCCCGCATGTCATTCCCCATCTCTTTCCCCACATTTCCTGTCACTCTTCAGCTGTCTCTATCTAATAAAGCCTGGAAAGGCCAAAAAAAAAGCAAAGCAAACATGTCAGGAGCAAATGTTAATGGAAATGTTGCTGGCATCTAAGATCAAAAACCTTGTTATAGCAACTCAGTATACAGTATAGTTTTTGTAGTTTGTATTATGGTAAAGTTGGGGTCAGTTCCTCTCACATCACCTTAGAAAACAAACTAGTTCAAGTGGAATGTGAAGCTGTGAGGGAGGAAAACACTGAGTAATGCAGTCATTGATTGTCCCCTTAAAGATCTTTTAGGCTTTCAAAGCATTGCTGTGTCAGTGCTTGAGATCCAACAAATGTCTACTTGTTATGTTGGTCCGGTTCTTTAAGTGACGCTTGTTAAATTCTAACCACATTTTCAAGTGTGTGCTTGTTATTTTCCACCCAGGGTTAATAGCTGCCGAGGAACACTGTGACCTTCTGCTCTTCAATGGCAGCTTTTAAGCAGGTGCGCAGCGCTTGGGGGAGAAAAAAGACAGAAGCCAGCGCATACAACCATGCATAAAAGCGAGAGGATGAAACAATAATCTCTCGCCGAATTTCACTGAAAAAAAAAAAAACAACAAACTAAAAAACACTTCTAAAAGTTGTGAGCGTGACTTTACCTGAAGATGAAGATGAAGAGCATGAGCAGCATGCAGAAGGTGGCCACATTGTCCATGGTCTTCATGAGGACCACCAGCTGTCTCCTCAGAGCTGGCATGAACCTTACCAGCTTCAGCACCCTCAGCAGTCTGAAGGTCCTCAGCACAGACAAACCACCGTCAGACTGCCCAACAATCTCACACACACTGAGAAGAGAAACAGACCACACACACAACCACGAAAAAGAAAGAGGCTTTAAAATTTGCTTTTAAATGGCAGGTGTCATGATTCCCCTTGATACTGGCCGATCCAGCGAAACCCTGTTTATGTATGTATTTTATATCCAATGCGTATGTTTTTAACAATCTTGCTTTCATAATGCGAGTGCAAACTCTAGTATGGTAATGAATAAAATATGGTTCATTTTTGGCAGATATAACAATTGCGTTAGATTTACAAGTGATAATGTTTGACAAATAAGTGATGAACATAAACTCCAGTCTCATGCATGAAAATCAGCTACATATCCATCCACAACCCCGACCTTTACACATTGCATTACTACACACGAGGCTCACTACTCGATGTGTTGGCACTGGACAGAAGGTAGGTGCCTGAGCAGCAGCTGCCCAAATGACTAAAAAAGAATGCATGCGGCACTGACCACAAAGAAAAAAAAAAGTATCAGGAAGAAAAAAAAAAAAAACTGGCTCATCAATTGGCCAGGACCGAAAACGAAAATCCATCTCCTTCAGCCGGCTTGTTTGCAACAAGAACAAAACTTCCTCTCTCTGGTTCGCTGGATTGTCCATTTGTATTCTAACTTTAAGCGTACAGCACCAGGATTCGCTCGCAAGCGAACCGAGACACGCTTTTTTTAGGCGGCCCAGCATTCACTTGTTTGGTCCGCACCCGAGTTTTGATGAGCTTTCACGTCTGCCCAAATGAAGCAGACTATCCGAGTACAGCGGACCAAACTGCTCTGGTGTGAAAGCCCAGAAATGCCCTTAAAGTCCATCCTCAGGACACTAATGTAAAAGGGAATTATCATAACTTTAATTTACATTTACAGCTTACAAGGCCTATTTTTATACTGAACAAATTAAGAAAACAAAAAAGAAACGAACTAAATTCACCACAAATTCTAGGGCAATGGAAATAATTCTTCCTTTATCTTGTCTTGCAGTAATGTGGTCCACTTAAGAAGTTCCTAAAGTTTTGGACATTATAAATCAAGCTTGCTTAAATACTTAATGACTTTCTTAATTGCTGTTTGCTGCCGCAGAACAACCACAAAAGGAGGGTAACAAAAGTTTTATCTACCCTTTGAGTTCTTGATCATGAGCGGAGAACCATTTCCTAGTGTAAAATCGGGCTTTAAAGAAATTTGTCCTCTAATGGAGGTGCTTATCAAAGGCTCTACTCAGCACATCAAAATAGCATCGGCTCTGCATTGGCAAAGATTGAATAGGGGCACTTTTATAGAGCACCTCTGTATGAATAGCTGAGGACATTCAGATAGATGAAGAGAGGGAAATTGGTAGTGGAGCGAGATATAACAAGACAGCTGTAGATATGTTCAATCGACATGTATCTTTCTGTGACGGGCTGCACATTTGATCTTCTTCAGTTTTTGCTGCTTTGATGTGTATTTGATCTCCGGATCATAATGGGGATCACAGACAAAGGTGCTCAGCCGGATGAATTGGAAAAAAAAAAATGCTATCAGATCAAAGACAGAGCCATTTACCTGAAGCTCTCGGCACACATACAACAAAAGACAAAACCTGGTTACTGCTGTCTGACGCTTTGGCATCCAAATACATACAGGTGGTACATTTGTACCAATGTAAAACGCAGATGACAATTTGACAAAGCGTGACATGAATAATTTAACTGCAGGATCTCTTTCCAGAACAGTCTGGCAGACCAAAAAAAAAAAGTATACCTCGATCACACCAGTCAATATTTCAGAAACATTATATTTTTGTCCTCCAAAAGCGGCTTCTTTCTTTTTTCCACTCTGTCTGCCAAAATCATGCATACTCAGGATATTCATATCATGCAATTACCTTATGATGACAATGATTCCATCAAAGACATTGTAGGGGTTTCTCAGGTAGTTGAAGGAGCCAAATGCAGTGAGTTTGAGGATCATCTCCAAGGAGAACATGCTAGTGAAGACGATGTTGCAGATCTCCAGAACATTAGTGAGCTCCTCTGGCTGACAGAGGACAAAAAGAGGAGAGATTGGACAATGAAAAGAGAAGACAAAGGAGATATAAGGGGGAGGAAAGAGGAAAGAAGAGAGAAAGTTCAAGCAGAACAATTTAAAAGTGCACTAAAAGCAAAGCCACATTTGGGAAAATACAAACTTTAGCACCAGACGAGCAGAACCGGTCAGGTCAGGTCGGGTTAAACTTTGGCTCAACTTTGATCTGTCTAAGATGTACTTTGGCAGCCTCAGCTGTGCTTCTAGCTGAAATGGAGCATGTTGTGTCAACATGCTAGTTATCACGCTAGGTATGTTAGCATCATTCATTCTATGTTCACATTAAACTCTCTCTGACTAAGACATTTGTATAATTAGCCATTTTTTTGATGACCCACTATATATATATATATATATATATATATATATATATATATATATATATATATATATATATATATATATATATATATATATATATATATATATATATATATATAGTGAAGGCAGAGAGTTGACAGAAGAAACTGAATGGAAAGCTGGTGAGAGAAAGGGAAATGAGCAGTAACTGGGTAATACAAGAGGAAATGAGAAGCAGTGCAACAAGTACGGGGGAAATAAAAATGCGAGTGTAGACGTTATCTGCGGGAACATCGTGGTCCCTTTTGTCATACATCCACAAGCAAGCAGTCTCAGTTAATCAATACTTTGAGGAAATAAGGCAATCATCTAGTGTCACTCTCTCTCAGGGTACTATACACACTTGCAGCGAGGCTAGAATGTTCAACTGTATTTCTGGTAAAAGAATAAAATAAAAATGAAAACGCTAGAAGCTTCACAGAATTTAGTTCATAGTTTATCTTCATCTATCACTTGGTCTGTTCTTTCTTTTGCTTTCTCAGCGCTTTGTCTTGTTATCAGCCATTTTTCACCATAGATCGAGTGGTGGAAAGAACAAGAAGGAGGACAACAATCATTTCACACACAGATGCATCGATGTCAGTAAAGAGTACTAGGAAACTAGCGCCATTTTAGAACGGTGCTGACAAATACATAATGACAAGCAGTAGAATAGCTGGTGCATTGTTCAAACGTGTCTGTTTTTTCTAGCACAGCAGCAGGTAGCAGGCAAACAAAACACGACGCATTTCATCATCAATTATGCATGTTGCATATGCCGCAATTAAAAAGGTCCAACATTTTACTCCTGCCGCCTTGGAGACAAATATTTTTGCTTCCCCGGGTTAGTCTGGGGAGCTGTGATGTTATACTGTATACTCATTCAGTTCTGGAAGTTACAACATCAAAGCAATTATTCATTTACTGTGAGGACGATAAAATTAGCACCCAAACACGCTGCCAGTGACTCCACAATTCTTGTTACCACATGAACATTGGCAGGAACTGTTGGATGCATTTCTTTTTTTTGCCCCCTACCGTATGCCTTTACAATACATTTCATTTTCTTTATACTTGCTGTCAGTCTCACGTTGTTAATGTGCATCAATGTCTGTCTTTTCAGCAACTCTGACACTGTTTGAGTTCGTCTGTCTCTTTGTCTTTCTGTTTCTGTCGGGCTTTGCTCAATATAAGGAAGACCACACACATGCGCGCGCACACACAAAGAGCTAAATTTGGCACAATCATGATTTCCAGCACATCACTATTCCACAGAGCTCCTCTGTAGCCGCGATGACGCTTCTGACATTTCACCGCCCCAGAATCAATGAGCACTGCGTGTTTTACATTTACACGTCTGTCTGTGTGCATCTGTTTGTACTGCTGCACGCGTGTGTGTGCGTGTGTGCGTGTTTGTCAGTACTAATGAGTGTTTAGCTGTGTGAAAACATGGGCTAATGATGCATGCCCACCAGTGTCAGTAACAATGTGATGGCTGACCGCTGTTTGCAGACCAGCCAAACAGTGTCGGCAGCCCCTGGAGATCCATTACTGCAGTCTCATTACTGCAGACTTGGGAACAGGTCTAAAGACTTTGTTTTATCCTCAGCTGATGTATGGAATAAAATAAGAAGTGTGGGGATATTATGTCACCCTGAGGACTCATATTTGGTTTAGGAAAGTGAACGATGTTTGACTTTTAAAAACTTTTATAGCAATATCAGTTCCCTGATTTTAAACAGAACCTAAAAATAAACTAAAATCTAAATTTGAAAAGGACAATACCTAGCCAAAACTGCTATCTGCAATGTTTACCATGCATCGATAACCCTTAAATGCATATTAATAGTAATTGGGGTCACACAAAATGAGCATTGGCATGGTTTCTAAAATGCAAACGCAAATAAAAAATGGTAATTGGTAATGGTAATTCTGCCTACCGAGTAGCTTGTACTGTCTGAACAGCATATTTGAAAGCGTTAACTCAATTCAGTTCAACAACTGTACAAAAGCATAAGCCTGAAACTCTTGTGCTGCTCTGTATGTGTGATCTGATTAGTACACTTTACTGACCAGGTTAGTTTGGGTCAATCTGTTGACACCAGAGCCTGCTGTTTGCATCTGTGTCCTACCAGCAGTTAATGCAGATTCATTTTAACTGTGATTGTGGTCCTTCCCTAACCTTAACCAAGTAGTATTAGTTGCTTAATAGTTGCTTAGTGATAGGGCATTCCTGTGACGTGTGGTCATTTTTTTTTTTTTTTTTTTTACTTTTTACATTTTTAACCTTTTCACTACTTTTCACCTGTCTCAGGTAACATGAATAACTCAAAGCCATTGCTGTAGTATCATACATAAATGTCAGCAATGTGACAGTAATGACCTGGATCAATCCTAATACAGTCAGATACAGTTTCCTGTACAGAGCGTGAAGAATTGTTGAATCTCTTCAATAAGAGCTTTTTATGTTTCAACAGCAGCTTTGGTTAATGTAGATTATAACTTCATTTAATAATCCTTAAATAGGGTCGGAAGGTTATCTACAACATACATTTCAGAAGCAGGACTTCGGTAGCTCTCATTTTCAATTCTGAGACATCCAGCTGTTTTCTGTTGATTCATTTATTGCCCCCTAATACCCATTTATAATTACTCTTTCATTCATAATTACGATAATCATGATGGCTGTCGCTGCAACATCAATCTGGCCATTGTGTTCTGCTTCCACCTTAGCGTCTAGTTTCCAATGTAGGACAAATTGTCTGAACAAAGAATAAGTCTTGGGAAGTCAAAACATTATTTTTACTGTTATGTCACAAATGAGATAATTATATAATGCAAAAAGAAACAAGTCACACTGCACATTTTCCTTGCTCATTTTGAAAGGAGAATCTGGAAAAAAATAGTTCTTAAAGATGCATATAATGACCATACACGACTATATCCATAATGCAACAAAGAGCAGGACAGATGTGCTAACATTACCCTAAACTCTGATCTGATCGCACAAAAGAGCAACCAGGGTTGGCTTTGGCACAAAAGGGAAATACTACACAGTGTACATAGATTTTCTGATTCATTTTAGTTAGCATGGCATGTAAAGATGGCAGTTTATGTTAGTGCAAAAAAAAAACAAAACAAAAAAAACAACAGCATATAGAACATAATGCATTCCTTACACTTCCTACACACCACATGTAATGAGAGAAGGTAGGGAAATATTGTTGTCGAGGTGCTCTGTTATAGATCTATTTTAATTGTTATAAAATGTGTCTTTGCTCTTGTATAAAAGAAAAAAAAAAACAATGTGGGGGCCATCCTAAAACATCTAACACTCTTTCATCACTTTATGAATTATGTCTGGTTGCCTGCCAAAGTGGCTGGTGGCCTACATCATATCTGCTACAGCCCAGAAACCTAAAAAAAAAAAAGAAAGCATTTGGCTGGCATTTTCTCGCATTGGTCATCTGTTGTTCCTATAACAGACCTGTAGAGCACAGGTGTCGCAGGACAGATGGAAGCACCTCACACCAGGCTGAGGATTTGGAGAGATGCTACAGATTAGGCCTCTGATAGCACTGTTCAAACAGAGGGAGGCATGACTCCAGTTTGCTAAACAGGCGGCGGAAGCTCAGACATTCCTGCTAGCTATTTCCTCCCCATTAAAGGAGCAAAGTCTCTGTCTGCCTCTCTCGTTCTGTCTCTCTCTATTTTTAGCCGCCCCTGAGATGAGAGACGACCCACCACTGCGGCGATGGCAGGCGTGAGTGGGCGATGGTATAGCAAGAGCGAGAAATATTGATATAAAGACAAAGAGTGTAGAAAGCGGAGCGACAGCAGAGACAGGAAATAGAAGGGGAAAGAAGCAAAGCATGAGGCATCTTTTTTTTTTCTTTTCTTTTTATCACTAAGAGATTTTGGTGAGTGTGATAGGAACCTAAAGTTTGTTAACGGTTCTGGTGGCCCTGCCTATATACTGCTGCCTAATCTGAGTGGAAACTCAAGAGGAAGAGGAAAACATATGTAAGACAGAGAGATAGACATACAGGAAAAAGAATATGGAGAGGTTTACTGTACATTGTTAAAAAGTGACAACAAGTGACTGGGAGAGACACTGAAAGAGACTTTGGGTTCACATTGCAAACAACGTGGTTGTTAGTTCACTCTCAATCAACTGAGTGACAGCAGCTCATGCATCTACAGGCGAATCCTTTGTGTAATTGCTTTGGATTTCCCCAGTCATAAATTGATATTGTTAGCTTGTTAGTACATGCTAATTGCGTGGCAAAAACTTAAGATTAACGCGCATATGGTAAATAAACAACAAGACAACAACTGCAATACATTAACTCCTGCATTATCACTAATGGATGAAACATCCCTCCCGGCATTGTTAGATTGTTTTGTTCCTCTTCCCATTCAACTACAAGTTGTAAAAGCCAGAGAAGCTAAGAATGTTTCTAATTGGGTCTCATTATTTTTTCCTCTTGGCAAGCCTGAGGAGAAAAATCATGTGATTGATGACAATGAAAAGTTGGAGCTGAATGTTTCATGGCTTTCAAAGAGTCTGTTGATATTCTATCCGTTCATCCATTTTCTGTAACCGCTATCCTTATCAGGATCGCCGGTGGGGGGGGGGGCTGGCCGAGAGGTAGGATACACCCTGGAAAGGTTGCCAGTTCATCACAGGGCTGACTCAAAGAGACAAACAACCATTCACGCTCACATTCATTCCTACTTTAGAATGGCCAATTAACCTGAATGTCCTTGGACACAGAAAGGCCCAAGCCATGATTTGAACCAGGAACCTTCCTGCTGCCGTGCGCTAATATTCTGGAAATAATATGGAAATAAAACAGTCCAAATTCAACAGTGAATTGACTACAGAGAAAAAAAGTGTGTGTGTGTGTGTGTGTGTGTGTGTGTAGGTAGGTAGGTAGCCTAACCTTTCAATAACACTCAAAGCCTAAAAGCTTTTTATTAAAAAAAAGAAAAAAATTGCTCCTCACACAGTGTGAGTCTTCCATCTTTGGCTTTCTGTTCGATTGACGGTGGCCTTGTGACTCCTTTATGCCATGGTAATGGCTAGAATTTTGGTTTTTGGAACATTTTGTCCTTTAATTAAAACACAAAAGCAACTTTTCTGGCAGACTGTGCTAGACAACTAGACATTAAAACAGCTAGCTTTGATTTGCTGTTAAGTACTTGCCTGTGCCATGACGTCATAACTGACAACAACTTGTCAATATACGCGTGAACGGCACATCTGTGACGCTGAAAACATGTAATTGATCTGATGACTAGACAGACAGCTGTGGAAAAGAAACAGGTGGACGAAGAATGGAAGAGGCGACGCAAAAATGAAAGAGATTATATCAAAGAAAAGGACCACAAGCATTTCAAACCTTTCTGCAACACGGAAGAAGAGAGCGGCGGCTGTCTGTACCTGCTCGTGGTGCTCGATGCCCATGCTGATGGTGTTGATCAGGATGGCAATCATAATGCCTCGATTGAAGTACTTGCTCTCCACGATTCCCCACAGCTTTATCCTTATGTCGTGCCACACATCCCTGCAACTTTTCTTTGGATTCTTCTGACCTTTCTTGTCCTTCTCCTTACTACTGCAGTGTTCCCCCTCCCTGTCCGTTTCCTCCACAGCGCCCTCCTCTGCTTCGTCGTTTGTACTGTGAACCGGTCCTATCCCGTCGGTAAGCGACAAGGCTGCGGCACACTGAGGACAGCCGTCGGTGGCAGAGGTGGTGGTGAGGGCCATGGGTGAGGCGTGGTCTGGTTTCGTATGGTGGGGACAGGGGCCTCCTAAAATGGTGCAAAGGTCAAAGAGTCAGTGTTTAAAGCCTGCGTCTGAATACTACTGTCTCAAGATTTTCACAGTTACATACCGTGCCTCCTCATCGCTCTCCTCTCACGCTCTCCTCTTCCGTTGGCTTTTCTCTCCCTCCCTTCTCCTCCTCCTCTGCCTCTACCGACACCCCGGAAGCCACGAGGTTTACCCCTCAGGGTGTTAAAAAGGGCAACGGTTTTCCTCTTGGCCTTGCGGAGGACGTGGCAGACCAGCTGGAAGAGCTCTTCGTAGCAGTCCCCGGGTTCGCTGGCCATGGTGGAGTTGGAGGAACACTCTGCGCGCTGCTTCTGCATCAGCTGGTGCTCCCTTTGCTTGGTCTCTGAGAACTGGGTGGCGATGACCACGAGGCACAGGTTGATCATGAAGAAGGACCCCACCTGGGAGGATGAGAGCCATACATGAAAATACAGACCCACGTGTTTGTGATACCGCCATATGTAAAATGTTTTTTTGAGTGCTACATCTGAGCTATTAGCGGTCAGTTCCTGCCAGCTAATAACACTGAATAAAGAACTCACAGCAAGATGGCTTGAGGCCAGTAGAGATTAGCTGTTGCTACCTCTAGACTGTTAGCCCACTTGGCTGGACAAGTCCACACATAACACATTGTACAATATGGTTGCAAACAAAGCTGCTGCGTTTTCAGTGAAAACACTGAAGATACTGAGCTGTGTCCCCTGTCTTTTCTTTCAGAGTGTGATGAGAATGTGCTTCCACAATCAGCAAAACTTACGAGAACAACCACCGAAAACCTATGAGGAGATAGGAGCTAACACCTACTGTACACCTCCTTGATGTTGTTGCTGCTGTAATTAAATTTTCTTTGTTAATTTTCTTTCTTTCTACTTTCATCATAACATAAATCTTAGATTAAATAATTACCCTGAAACTTCATATGATTTAGAGAAATAACCCACAAGTGCCAAGGATGGTTGAAACTGAACATGTTCTAACCCAGGCTAGTACTAGTACTACGAGTTTCCAAATAGAGGAAGCTATATGGATCAGAGTTAAAAGCCCCATTCATTTTCTCCACAGTGCAGATGTTGCATGGTTCAGTGTTGGAGTACTTCCACAGATTGGATGGACATGAAACTCCTGGATGAGTCCTCAACCACGAGAGAAAGGGCTTTTACAAGAGGGGAATGAAAATGAAGTGGAACATTTACTCATCTACTGAAGCTTATGTTTAATTGTGAATGTATGCTTATTTATGTGTTTTCTGTATGGTGTGAAGTATTTGTATTTCTGTATATCTGGAAAACATACAAATGTACATACCCCCATTTTACAACTGTATAACACAAATACAAGAAAAAACACCATTTAAAGGTCCAGTGTGTAAGTTTGGGGGCCTCTATCACTTTGTTTTCATGCATGTATAATCACCTGAAATCTTTTTGTTTTTGTTACATCATCGCCTATTTATATCTACAGTGGGAGCGGGTCCTCCTCCATAGAGACTGCCATTTTGAAGCGCCTTGTTTCTACGGTAGCCCAGACCAAACAAACTAAATACCCACTCTAAACAGGGCCTTTCAATGTTGTTTCTCCTTTACACTAGGTAGGCGAGGGTGATGTGATGAGACTCCAATGCCATGATTACACTACTGGATGCAACCACACATTGGACCTTTAAATAATTAATACTGGTTTGCACAGGAATAATACTCTCAGTATGTTGTTATAATAACAATGTAGTTATAACTTACACAACTGACTAACACAAACTAACACAACTCATATAGTTAGATGTGTATGTCACTTACTTTATTTGTGTGTAACGTTACAGTAGCCGTGATTGAGGAAACAAAGTTTTAAAGTACTTGTGTGCACATAAATGTTCTTTTACCATTGCAGTTGCTTTGTAGAAGGGAGCACAGATATCTAATATTATATGCAGGACTCTAAACTTATACACCACAGGGCCAAGTCAGTGTTATGCACACTGGTGGAAGCAGCAGTAACTGAAACCTGGCCTTGAGAATGGTTGTCCTTGATTAATAATGAACTGGTTGTTAGCATAAGTAAACCTTGTGAGACTACAGTATGCAAATATAGTACTTTTTCTTACTCATCATCTATTTCTACTACTGCTGAACTCACACTAGGATTGCTTTAACTAAAAGCTGATCTATGCTCCGTTAGGTTCAGTTCTATTGCAGTCATTGTTTAAACTTTAATACAGATATAAAATATTGTGTTTTCTGTGTCAGAAAGCTGTAAGGTATGTGTGTTGCATTTTCAATGTTTTCGTCTCACTCTCTTTGCAAGAGACAGCAGGTGAGACGGATATAGAAGGAGAGAGAAAAAAGGGGAGAAGAAAAAGGGCAAGGTCACCCCGAGAAGCAGAGCTAATGTGGAAAAAATAAAAAAAGAGGAGGAGAGAGAAAGTGAGACGTGCAGAGAGGGGGAAGTCTAACGCTCTCTGGGCTGTGATCAATAGTGATTGTGAAGCCTGATAACCCCCTTCTGCTCTCCATCTGAACCACTGTGACAAAGACCATGGAAGAGCTGGATAGAAAAAGTGTGTGTAAGCAGACTTATGTGTGTGTGTGTGTGTGTGTCAATGTGTGTTTTGTGCGTAACGCTGCTCTTCATTGATCCAAAGCAGAGATTTGTGGTCAGGCTGGCTGGTTTTTAATGCCACCTCTCTGGACTCGCGGGCTGAAAGGGAGGCACTGGGTCCCAGCACCCGTTCAGCACCCTCGCTGATCCCATCAAATATTTATACTCACACTCTGCTGGAGCCGCTGAAATACAATTAGATTAGTGTGTGGGTTTGTGTGTGTGTATGTGTATGTCTGCAGCAAAGTGACATTAATGACTATGTGTGAAATGCAATGAGTATGTGTGGATGACAGTGAATGCATGCGCTGTGCGTGAGAGTTTGTCACTGAGCAAGAAAAAGGGAGACAAGCCCCCACTTTTTTAAAAGAATTACAGTGACTCCTGAATATTAAACTCTACTAATCAATATTTCTCAACAAGGAAGGTGAAAGGCGCTGTATACTGTACACTGACAAACCAGAGGGAGCGGATCTACAAAACTTTCTCGCCTCTCTTAGCTTATTATCTTGTTTTTAAGGCAGTTTTGTGTGGTTAGATACATTTCCTTTCTTATTTTTGTAATTTTAGTTAGTAGTTTTTACTAAAGAGACTTTGATAAGCCGACAAGGATGCAAGGATAAATCTAATGGCAAAAAAAGGAGAATCAGTGTTGGACTTACGTTCATCAAATGAACAGAAACGTGACAAATGAGTGCGATGTTGTACTGCGCTAGCTGGTCTTGTAACCACACCACTGTTTGCTACTCATAGACTTTATCAGCACATATCGGATCATCTGTGGACCTCTGTGCATCTCTGCACCTTACTCGGTTGTGCCGAAAGTAGTAAGCTAATTGCATGGACAATCAGTTCCACCTGCAGTACAACTGGCACAAAACATGGTTACATAAGAGTAACAGTAATTTATTATTCCGGCTAAAAATCATTACTTTTAATCCAAATACGAAATACTGTCATTAAACTTGAATACTTCCTGCCGCTACCTCCATCCAGCTTATGAAATAAGTTCTTTTTTTAACTGGGTTTTCTAATAGTGTGGATGTTTGTTTTCACCCTTAATGGGGTTTAATGAGACACTCAGTGTGTCATGATATGCACTAGGTGCCTATATACAACTACGATTGCGGTGATTCCAGTCAGGTTTATGTTTATGGCTTATAAATGTAGCAAATTTCATTTAGATTAATTTCAAATGTTGAGTAAAACATATACCGCAGTATGTATGTCACATTACAGGTTCTCACAAATCAGAAAAGTCTGATAGTGAAGTGTAGAAATGGTTATATATCAACTAAACCATAGAAAAACGTGCCGTTTTGCGTCCATATATAAAGCACAAAGACAGTAACAGGTAGGGCCGTTACATGAGTTCAGTGAACAGGTGTTTGTATCCATATCCATGCATGGGCTGATGTTAATACCAGGAGTTAGGGAGGGTAAACAGAGGGCTTGCACAGTGTCAAATCAAAAGGCTTATCGCACTGTGCGGCTTTGTAACAAAACAGGCTGAGGCTGGCATTTCCGGATGTTAAACCTTAATTCCACAGGGCCAAGCTATTTTCCATGGAAAGCCTTTAATTCCACCAAGTCCTCTTGTGTAAACTGCCCTACACGAGGGTAATCAGTATACACCATCTCTCAAACCCTCTCCATCTTCATACCGCTTTTTTTCTTTTTCATCTGTCTCTCCATCTGTCACACTCTCTCTCTTCGTCTCTCTCATCAGCGCGTTCATCTCCCTTCCTTGCGCCCTCCTATCTCAGGTTCAATTGGATTTAACATGCTTAATCTGCATGAACGTTACGTGAGTGGGATTGTCAAAGCATCCCCGTGCAACCTGAACCCCTCTTTCTCTCCGCCTGTATCTCTCCTTCTGTTTGCCTCGGCGGCTGGCGCTCGCTCGCTTCCGTCTCGCCGTCTCTGCTTAGTGTCACGCACTGTTAAAGGAAATATAATTAAAAGTCTCTTCGTCTTCGTCTGCTAGTGAGATGAGGACGAGCCGGGTTATGAGCAGAACTTTTAACACGCGAACAGTAATGCTCAAATCGCATTCCTCCGCTCGGCCTCTTTGTGAGACAAGACTTGAAAGTTGCTGCAGCAACAAAGCCAACACGTGCCAGAGTGTCAAGTCAAGTTTCTGCGGGGGGGAAAGGACAGACGTGCAAATCCTGCCATGAAGGTACAACAGTTTGTAACATGATGAATTACATCCTGAGTCACTTAAATCAGTGGAAATTTGCTCCCTCGTTCAGATAATGTTCAGGCCTGCTGTATGTGTTTAAGTTCTTCAAATTCCAACAACTGAATTGATTTTGTTCCCGAATCAGCAGGATGGTTCAAGTTAATTATTTAATTTGTGAAATACTTTACACATACTCCACCACAGAGGTTTTACACACTCACAGCTCCCCGGCATTTCCAGCTTTATAAGAATAAAGTAAAAACAGAGAGAAACTGTGGTACATATCTGTTTTTTTTAGTATTCTAAAGATGTTCTCTTAGGTGATCTGGAAGTGGTCCGCTAACCACTCCCGGAGTTTGCTTCGACTTGAATAAAAGACTTTTATGTTTCTCTCTGTTTTGATCTCTTTAATTTCTTTTAAAGTGGTTTCTGCCCTCTTTATTTGTATTTGAATATTTTATGCAGGCTTCTACTGAATATTTGAATGCATCGCGTGAAGAGCAGCTTTTCTTTCTGAAACTGTACTGCATGTACAAGCCTGCCTTCCCCTAGCATTTTCACTCTAAAGGCTGGAGGACAGAAGGACATAGTGTATGAAATACTGATAAACCCGATGCTGTGATCAGCGGGACTGCTCCGACCGCGTGAGCCCAGGGGACACGCTGAGGGATTCACTCTAATTGATAAAAATTTAAGATCAAAGAGGGAGGCCGACATGTGTGCACTTTCCCTCTCCCCTTCTCTAATCCTCCCTCTGATTTCACGCCGACACTCGAGTCCATCATCACCACCTCCCGGTTTCTCCTCTTTATCGACCCGTCCACCAGCCCATCCCCAGTCCGCTTCTTCCCTCTTCATCAACTTCACTCTCGAGCTCACTCGCCATCTTCGTCCTCCTCGCGTTCCGTCTCTCCTCCATTTCCTTCCACCCATTTATTTTCATCATCCATCCTTCCTTTGATCTTTGATACTCTCCACCAACCCTTACTCCTGTCCCCAATAATTTCCTTGTCCTTTCCTCCTCCCTCCACCCCCTCGCCTCGGTGATGTTGACGCATCGAGTGTAACTACTATATCACAACTTGTCTGTAGCAAGGCAATTTCTGGTTGATGGAGAGTTGGGAGAGTCAATAGTGTCCAACAGTGAATCTGCACGTGTGTCAATAAATTAGTTTTTTTCATATAACTGATAAGTATTTTTGTGGTAAGGAGGGACGACAGCTGGATTACCGAGTGGGCCGTGACATTAAAATTTCTGCTAAGCCAGTGGGGTAAGTCACGGCAGTTTAGCATCTTTGCTTGGGTGAGAGGGGGAGTTAAAGGCGGCTTAAAGGTAAGTTAGGCCAGGGCAAGAGAATGGTGTCGTCTGTCACGGGGCTCAGTGGATTAATGACGGCGCAGCCCGATACCCACTGCAGGGCTCGGTGACAGGTCAAAACATCATTTAAAAAGAATACTCAGCTTCCAGAGGAATGCTCACTAAACTTTTTGCTGTGTATTGATAAGAGGTGCGTGTGCGCCTCCTTTGAAAGCTCACGTGCGCATGTGTTTCCGCGTGACTGAGAATAATGAGTAGAGTGACAGATACATGAACGATGCTCAGCGAGGACGGGGCGATGAAATGAAGGCAAGGAGAGGAGTGGATAAGGGGGAGCCGGGAGGTGGCAGAGATGAAAGAAAAGAGAAGGAAGGAGGCAGGGAAGGAAGTGTGGGCAGAGGCAGGGATTGATCGATGGCAGGAAAAGGTAAGAAAGGTGGGGCGGCAAAGAGCAGAGACTGACAGATTTATGGAGATCCGGAGAAGTAATGGAAGAAAGAATGGAGGTGTAAGAAATGAAGGGAGCGCCGGTGAGACGAGGGGAGGGGAGAGACGGAGCTCGCGTCTGAATCTTGAAGGCAGGCAATTAAAAGTGTAATAAAAAGACAAGACAGCCTCTGGCTTGAGGAAGTAACCAGGACTGGCAGTCACACTGCATTATGATAACGCTTTCACACGCACACATACTCTCTGACAGGAAAAACAAAAAAGGAATACACTGAGGAGAACGCGCATCAACACTCACACACACAAGGGCAATACACACCCAGTGCGGCACACGCAGGAGCTAAAAGACTGGAATTAAAAAAAATGTGTTATAAAAACAAAGGAGGGGAGAGAGGGGGATTCTTCTGGGATTTCAGCTTAGCTTTCACTCTGACACTGACAGCCTGTAGTGTGTATTTGTTTACGTATGTGTGCCCGCATAGGTACTACAGTACAGTACAGTACAGTATGTGAGCGGGCTGACTGCTACAACTTCACTGCATGTCTGTGTATTGATAAGTGTGTACCTGTGCGTATTATAACTCAATATTAGCTTTTTTTCCCAAGTGGGATTGGACTCTAATGATATCGTTTCATCATGTAAATGATTTCAAATGAAGGATTCCAAGCATGTTTTAATTAAAAACCAACAACATTAGTTATAGAAACGCTATAGTTTTTTTCCCCTCTAATTTATTGCGGACAATTTCATAGATTATTTCATATTTTGAATTCACCATATGCTGAAAATCTCTGGATTGACATGGCTTTCAGCCATGACCCCTGTGCACACTTCCTGCCCCGTATGTGTTCGTGTATGAGTGTGACTTACGATAATCAGCAAAATGAAGTAGATGAAGTTGTAGAAGGAATGGGCATCCATCACATAGTACATGATCTCCACCCAGCCCTCCAGAGTGATCACCTAGAGTCAAGAGGAAAGATGTAGTCAGCAAGATAATAACTGCATCCGCGGGAAGTGGACATTATTTTTAATGTTTGTCCATTACAAAATAAGGCGGTAAGCCTAACTTAGCATAAAGATGGGATACAGGGGAACATCATCTTCTGGACGTATCATATCTCATTTCTCAAAATCTGTTCAAGTGAAAATGAGGATTTGCCATTTTATGGGCACTCTATTTCTTGGCTGGGGACAGAAACTGAAGTCTCTACTAGTTAAGTCAAGAACCCTTGATATGAACCTTTGTTTTGTCGAGACTGTTCTGTGTATTTAACGTACACATTTAAGTTGCTACTGTCTGTGAAAAGATTGCTGAATACACTGCAAATGGTCTGCTTCTATGGTACCACTTTGACCAAAATTCCCACCTGGAAGATGACAATCCAGGCGTAGGCAATGTTGTCAAAGTTGATAGCTCCTTTATGAGGGTTGCTGTTCCCTGTATGACACCGGGTGTAGTACCGGTTCCAGTTGACACAGAGGCCTGCTACGCGGTCGGTCCCATTGGCCAGAGGCTCAGGACTCAGGCCCAGCGACTGGCGGTACAGGGCGTCGTCCTTGTCCAGGCAGCACACCCTGCCTCCCTCACGGCGGGCTGGGACGTCGGAGCAGGACATGATGCCGTTGTCGACTGGCAGGGAGCAGATGAAGGGTCGCTCATCATCCTCGTCAGCCATGTAGTAGGGCCGAGGGAGACTGATACCCGTGTCCCTGGAAGCATAAAGGGAGGGAGGGGTGAGTACAAAGTAAAAATTATTTGTAACTCTTTAATATAAATCTGTAAAATGGGAAGCATCAACAAAAAAAGAAAGAAGAAAGGGTGATGACACCAAATGGGGAAAATAATTTTGAGATTCTAATAAAAATCTAAGTTGGCAGCAGGTGAAAATTAAGACCTTCACAAGCTGCTGAACTGGTATCAACGAAAAAACAAATATGTGTGTGGCTGCATCACTTCCAAAAGTTTTGAGTACATATGTATTAGGCCTTATACCTTACAAAGGAATTGAAGTATTGGTATAACAGAATTGGTATAACATCCAAAAATGTTTTCTCTCTTGACTTTAAAAAATCTAGAGAAACTTTAAGTACATTTGGAAAGCTACAAGATTTCCGTTCTGAAATTCAGGCATCTTACTTCTTTGTCTGAACAGTAACTCATACTGAGGCATGTGTAAAAGGTCTGCCATATACTGCACGTTGAGGCTGTGCATTCTAAGTAATCAGTAACATTTGTAAATCAATTTTTTAAGCCTAGCTTGTGCAGATATGCTGCGAATACAGACATTTTTGTCTGGTTGCTAGAAAAACCTTTAAAAGGGTCCCAGAATAAAAAAAAGTGTTACAAAAACGTGTGTTTCCTCTTCATCCACTTCAACAGGAAGATAGAGGTTTGTAGTAAAACATGCCATCAAAGGTAATGTGAGTTTGTATGTCTGTGTGTGTGTGTTTTGCATGCATACCAGTTTGCTATGGGAATTTTAGACAGGACAAAAATCACTTGTCCTTCATGGCTATTTCCAACATTTGCGTGGTGTGGGATCGGAACTGAAAGCATAATGACTGCAGACGGAGAGACGAGTGGATGAAAGGATGGCGAGAAAGAGGGAGACGGACATCGAGAGCGATGATTATCTTTGTAATGGCAAAACCGAAAGAAAGTGCCACGCAGCGAGAGGCAGAAAGGCGGAGATGGAGACGCGTTAACCTTCACACCAAACTGATAGTCAGCTCTTTCCCACCAGCATGTGTTCGACCATTTCCTGCAGATTTTGCGCTGCGTCCGACATCATTGGGGCTCTGTTCTACACATATTCACTGTGGTCAGATTGACTGTGTTGAACTGGAACAGAAGTCCATAAGAGCTGTCTGACTGACAACAGACTGTAACAAATCACTGACTTCACCCTTTTAATGTGCCGTCTACTTATTTTACCCTTTTTCTTCTTCCACTAACAAATGCAGACCCGTCATACTGTACGCTGAAACACAAGCGGCGCAAGGCACAACTTTGGGATGTCTTTCAAGCGTGAACTGTTAAATCAAACTCACGGCGGCGTGAAAACGGTTTCGTACAATAGTTTGTTTTGTTTGCCTTCCTTTGATATCCTTTGGACTGCATATATCACAATGGTGTGCAGAACGTGCGTATGCAGATCAGCGGCTGTTAAAGTGCAACCTTTAACAGAAAAAAAAGAGCAATGTGCAGTGTTTGAACAGATCCCCTTTGTCAGCGTTCTCTTTGCAGTGTCATGGCTTTTAGAGAGAAACAGACAGGAATAGACTAAAAGCGTCGTATGACTTCACTCCATTAAATGAGCTACAGTGAGTGTGCAAGCTCAATGTTTGCGTTAAAAGAAGTTGAAATAGATGGAAACAAGGAGCAGAAGAGAGGAACGGTAGGGAAAGACTAAATAAAATGTAAGATAGGGACACTGAAAAGAAACTGAAAGATGGAAAGAAAGAAAGAAAGAAAGAAAGAAAGAAAGAAAGATACATTTTAAGGAAGACCCCTGAAAAAGACAGAGGGAAGAAGCTGTAGAAAAATGTAAAGCAGGAAGGCAAGAAACAAAAGAAAAGCGTTCAGAGAGATAAAATGAACAGGAAAAATCAAAAACTGAATCAATAACTGAAAGACAGAAGGCAAGACAGGGAGGAGAAAAACAAGAATAATATGCGTGAGGGGGAAAAAAGAAAGAAAAAAAAGAGCAAGAGGGTCAGTTTGCCTTGGCATTACAAAAAGAGCAAGGTAGACACTAAGGACAGAGAAAGGCAAAGCTCTGTGTGATCTCACTTTAATCCAAGGGTGGGTTGCTATTTAAAGGGCAGACCGGAGAAAGAGATACAGATGAATTCAGGCTGTGGTTAGCAATTACATCTGACCTGGTATTTGAGAAGGCTCGATGGAAGCAGCATTGTGAGTACTACCCTGCTTCTCACTCAGTCTGTCTTAGTCACACTCTTTGTATGTCTGTCACCGACTCTCCCTGTCTGTATTGTACGGGACTGAAAAGAAGCTATTAGAGCATCTTTTTTTTTTTTTTTTTTTTAACTGATTCTGGCCAAAACTTTCCTCAATTTTATCATCTCATCTTAGTTGGAACTATATTGGCTCACAGGGCCAATACAAAACTAAATGTGCCCGCAAGCATGTCATTCTGTTGTTTTAAACTTGGGGAAAAAAAGCACACACATGTTAATCCTTCAGATTATCAGAAAAACACGTTCAAAATCTAAATTTCTAAATTCTCTGCATAGGAACAGTAAGGAAAGGTTACTGGTAACTAAAGCTCTTAGACTGGAGCTGTGGAGTAAAAAGTACAATATTTTCCTCTCAGGTGCCGTAAGGTAAAAGTATAAATATGAGTGAAATGGAAATACTCAAGTAAAACTCCTAAAGTACAGTGCTTGAGTTGAGCTGCTGAAAGTCAGCAAAGTTAGGTGAAGAAGGTGAAACATCTATCAGCCATAATAACTTAAGTTTTGGGTTTGTCAGCTCGCTGTGGAGGTCTTCTGCCCCCCAAGTTGGCATAAAATAATCTGTCACTGCAGCTTCAGGTTGAACCTCTCAGTAATCAGAACAACTTTTAGTGCAGTCTGTGCGCCCTGGCACGCTATTAAAATCACATTCAACAGGTCTGGAGCAAGACGTTTCAGCGATTCATTTAATTTTATTTATTCCCAGTTTTTAATCCACGGCACTGTTCTCTCCTTCTCTTTCCGACGTCTCGTCTTACTGTGTTCGACTGTGCGCGATTCATGAAAAGCGCTGACGTCTGGTCTTGTGTCTCATTATTCATGCGCTCTGTTAAACAAGACTGTTTTTGTGTGATCACTTTCTATTTGTTTTTTTAGTTCTTTAATCCTGAGGGTGCAATTAAGTGACAGGCAGCCTTGCCAAATGCTGTCCTGGCCAAGCAAAGCTGGCTACAAAACACCGAAGACAAGCCCACGGCAGCTATAGGAGAAAATGTTTCTCACTTTACTCAGAATCCTTGATAACAAACATGTGTTTTTGTGTACCGTATGTATAAATTAGTATTGTACTTCCAATTAAAAACTCAAATACTTGAATAACAGATAATTACGTGAGTTGTGCTATGCGCTTTGGAGACTGGGCCTCAAGGGGCTGAAACATTCTGTTTATCATACTAAAAGGAAATGATAATATCTAATTGTCTAATTGAATACCGATTCCTTTCTGTAAACATTTATGAATCTTCTTCACTGGACACCCCGCACACAAGAGAGCAAATACAAACCTATAAATAAATAACTGTGGGCTGCAATATAGCAGTATGCAGAGGAAGGGGTTTCAGTCTGTGGAACAGTTTTTATAACAGACCACCGACCAGTGTGGTGAAATGACTTTTTTTTATTCAACTCATAATGCCAGGTGGGAGACGTGTCATACTGTAGTTATGATTACCACTTGCAGACACTATTTGTTTTATCAACGAGCAGATGATTTGATCTAATATGAGCCCAGCCTTAACAGAGGAAAAGAAAAGTCAAATACATCTGTATTCATTTTTTCTTTATTCCTGCCTGTGTTCACCTGTTGAGCCCATCTGCTCGGTAGTTCTCATATCAAAGACATCTGCTCAGCAAAGTTCATATTTCTTTCTATTTTCCATGCGGCACAAAGGGCCCGCGTTACGCCGCGTGTCTGCATGAACAAACCTGTGCTCTCCGATGTGATTTCCTGTTGATCTTTTGTACTTTGGTCTTACTGCTAACCAACAGCCTGGGAACGAGGAGTATATATATATATATATATATATATATATATATATATTATATATATATATATATATATCGGGAAAAACGTGACCATCCACCCACTTGTTATACTCTTCTTCTCATCGCACACCCCGCCCACTTAATCCACCTCTGTGCGTGACCGAGGGAGGGCGGACATCAGGGCCGTGCTCGTTATCAGATCCGACATCAGTTGTGTGTGTCGCTGTATACTGAGGTGATTACGTTTACCAGCAGACAGTGTCAGACAGACAGCAGTCATTTCACACATGAGGAGACGTTGGACTCCTGACAGCGGAGGCACCGGCCAAAGGTGTGTTTGTGTGTGTGCGTGCGTGCGTTTTATACCTCCTGCTCTTGTTCCAGGAAACACTGATTTACAACCGTCACACATGGTTTGCATCAGCTCTGTGGCACAAGAGGAAAAAAAAAACTCGCGCTTGTGTGCATATTTTACTAACATTGGATGACATTACTGAAATTAACTCAGGTGGGTCAGGACACCCTATGATTACATCCCCTCTTCATCTCTGAATCCGTTGCCATGGTGATAGCCTTCCCCAAAGCCTCTCATCAGATCATTATTTTCTCTCTGGACTCAGCAGCGCAGACCGCCGTCCAGCCTACTCCTCCGTGCAGCCAAACTGCCCAAATCAAACGCTTGGCCATGGGTTTGGTCTACCCGGGCTCTCGCTCACCACCGGCCTGAATCTCAGATATTGTCTGAGTGTTTTCACAGCGGTATTAGCTGTACTCTTAATCATAGATATATTTGGGGACAAACAACACCTGTTAAGGTTCCAGATCCTAATTTGGACGTGCTATTTTCTTTTGCCGTTACCAGGGGACATGAATGAGACCTCATGACTGATTGATATTTATTTATTTGTTTCTTTTAAATCACCCTGCTGTCACACATTCAACTAAACCCAGTTACCCTGCACAACAAATGCATTCTTAGACACTGGGATGAGAACACACAGACACATGCATCAATAAATATAATTGTAATTTTTTTTGTTTTTTCAACTCATGTTGTCTGATTTCTTCCAAGGTGGTGTGGTAAACTAGGTGTGAGAGTGTGATCAAAACCAAATGCAAGTCGGAAACCACTGAGATGATACAGGTTTCCAGGAAAGTAACTGCTATTTCAATTTAAGAACTTCTGACTCTTTGAGATCTTGGGTAATGGGTCCTTTCTGCTACGAGGGTGAATAAACAACGTTTTCCAATGTTTGTGCTTAGAGATGGGCCGAAAACTGTGAAGGATCCATCCTTGACTGAGCGCTTATCTTCTGATGGTTTAGAAAATGTACACTTAACCGTCACAGAAACTCATTTCTTCCATCTCCATTAAGACTTTATTATTTTAGCAGCAGTTGAATGCTGTGCTGATTGTAAGATTTACACGGGCTGTGTATTAATCTAGCTGTTGGTTTTTACTGTTGAACATGTACATAGTACAGTGTATAATACTTAGATGTAATATTCTGCCTTTATTGGTTTTAGTGATTGTATTGGTTTTTACTGTTTTGTAATTGGTTTTAATGGTTTCATTGGTCTATTGGTTTTATTGTTGAATGTGTGAACACGGTTTTTTCATTTTAAGTATTTTAATGAATGATTGTAAGGATTCTACTATAAGTGTCTGTGAATGAATCTCATGTAACGGAGAGATGCCGAATCCAATTCGAGTTTCCCCAGGGGGACAATAAAACATTTTACCTGAAGACTGTCATTTTGTAGTCTCAGAAACTTTTCTCAAATGCTTGCTATGTCATTTTTTAATAATACTGATTTGAAAATTGGACTTTTTTTTTTCAAATTGCAGTTTTTGGTATTAAAACAAAACAAAACTAAAAAGCACACTGTCACCTCATCTATTAAATTATCTTGCAAGGGAACTGTGATGCGGTTCATGGAGTGTGAAAATGGCATCAAAACCAGCTGTGTGAAATCACCAAAAGATGCCCGATTTTATGGGCAGAAGTTGTAGGGGGATTGACATCTGATTGGCAGCCGTTGCTGCACACAAAGACACACACAAACAAGCGTGATCCCTGCGCTACTGAAAAACGCAGGCAGAGAGCGTATCAGCGGCTGCCCTAAATCAAACAATAGCATTTTGCACTCTTCTGATTTTGAAAAGACATGACAGAAGAGTAATTGAATTTTTGACACTTCCACCAAAATAAACAGCCCACAGCCACGCAGATACATAGTATTAATCCCGGAAACACCACACGCTACAATACAACAATAACGCTCTCACACTTGCACCAAAGAAATGGAAAGAGGACGAGTGAAAAGGTGAAGAGATATAGAAAAAATGTCAAACGGTAAAGGTTAGAGGAAGTAGCAATGCACCTGGTACATATAATTAGCATCTTAAAGCTTTTCCAAAACCCCAGATACTCTGCTGTGTATCAATGATTGTGTGTGTGTGTGTGTGTGTGTGTGTGTGTGTGTGCATCCTTGCAAGTGTGTGTCTTTTAGCAGAGTGACGAGTGTGTGTAGCAAGGGCATGTGTGTGCGCACAGCAGGGGACGATTTGCCACATCCACTTACGATAACTGCTAATCTGTGTGATACTGAGGAGACGATCCAAAGTAAAAGTTAAGCCAATTGAGAACAGCATAGAAGAGGAAAGAAAAGTTTTTTTTTTGTTTTTTCCTCAAAAGAACACAGGAAAAGAGGTCAGTGGGTCCAGCTTCTCTTCTAAAATGAGACGACAGGAGTGAGTTCAGTGAAACAAGTCTTTTGTCTACACACAGTTTTGGGTCCAGACCCTCCAGAGACACCCTAAAGTGGTGCTGCAGCTTGTGGTGATCGCTAAAACTTGTAGAAATAATAACTGTTATGTTCTGAAAGACAAACTGATACACACATAACACACATTGAATGCATATATGTCGGCATGTCGGTGTTCCCCAATCCCCTCTCGACAAATCCGGTCTCACACGTGTACAAAATACTATATAATACTATAATAATTCATTTTTGTCTGCTGGGATCAAGAGCGGAAGTATTACATTTTTACTGGCCAAGCAAAACGTCGTGAAAAAGGTCAGGAGGGATGGATGGACTCGACTTTTCTATCAACAGCTCAGCAGTCACCTAACGTACAAAGTAGTTTTTGTGTTTAAACCTAACCAAACCTCCAAGTGGTGCCAAGCAAGGGGACAGGAATATAAATAATGATCTAGTGGACGATGGAGGTAATGACATCAACGACGTACCAATGCGTTTCAAGGTTTGGAGAGAGAACATTACAAAATGTTCTTCGTTCTTTATTAGAAAACGACAAAGGGAGAAAAGGCGCTTTACATTCACCACTGAAAAGAGGATTATTGCATTTAAAACTGAGGGCCGTATGAGCAATCCGACAAAGAAATGTGCAACCTACAGTACGCACAAATATGGAACCACTCCAAAACACTGCTGAAAGGATGTGTTCACTGACCTTTCTTTTGAACTAATCTTCATATTGCTTTCTTTCTCGCTCCGATCTTGCCTTTTTTTTTTTCCTGGAAAGTTTCTACTGTATATATCTTATTGCATTTATGCTAAAATAACATCAGTGATTTGACAGCAGAGGTTTGCGATCGGGGGTTGACGGAGTTTGGGTGGGGGTGAAATAAAGAGAGCGTCAGATTTTAATTAAGTGGCAGAAGTGACTCGGAGTTAATGATATTTGCTTTGTGCAAATTTTGGTTTGCAATCACCCTCATTACATTAACACATGAGCAAGAGAGCGAGAGCAGAGACAGAGAGAGAGAGCCTTCATCTCACTCTATGGTAATACCAGTACATTGAGTAGATGGTGTAATTAATCTTCTAGAGTCACACTAAGGGAGGGCAGGTAATAAGAGGAGAGGTGATAGATCTGTGTACTAAACACACAAATGCATATGTAACAGCACATGCCGTGGACACAGTGTGTTCTCGTGCGTACTGTGTACACTCATTCACACCATTACACTATGGACAACAACAGAGCTCAAATATTACACCGACTCAGACAGGCAGATGAACCTTGAAGCTGACAGACCAACATGTCACAGGTCCTTGAGCATCAAATTGTTCCACGCTGCTCTCTCGCAGTTTCTCGTTCACACACTGACGCACACACACACACACGTACTGTAGACGGAGCAGGAGGTGACTCACCGTGTGAAGTTCTCCTCCGGGTAGCAGCGGTTCCTCAGCAGCCCCGCCCACAGCTGCACCCCGATGATGCCGAAAATGAAGAAGACGAAGAAGCAGAGGAGTAGGACATTACCCAGCATGGGCAAAGTGTCCAGCAGCAGGTTCACCAGGATACGCATGCCTGAGGAGACAAACGCGGAAAACATTAATACTGAAACGCATGTCACATTCAGTACAACGTACCCTGCCAAACTAAATCTTAACTTTAAAGCCTGCAAGCCTACAAGATGCAACCGTGTCACCTAAACAGAATGGTTGATGAATTCAGGGGTCCAAGCAGCATCTACTTGGTCAACCTCCAAACTTATCCTTGCATCAAACAGTCAACAAAGTCATTGATATGAATAGCCCACTTGGACAAGTTCTGTAATATATAAACAGAAAAGTACATAAACTTTTTTTTTTGGAAAGCAGCGACACTAATAAAAATAAAGATAATGAGTCTGACAGCTGTTGGAATGAAGGACCTGCCGTACCACTCCTTCTTACATGGCGGGAGTAGCAGTACGTTGCTGAAGGAGCTGCTTAAGGCCAACAACGTGTGGACCCGCCTTAATGAGAAATGGTCATCTCGGGGTACGGAGGACGCTAAAGGTTAAAGTAGTCCTCCAAATTCACATGAAAGATAACCCCGCTTCTCAAGGAGCTGTTGTAATGACGCAGCCTTGTTGACCTTTTAATGTGCAATGCATCAGACCATTAGTCTTTGAGGCAGCCTGAACAGGAACACAGCTTGCCTCACACTCACACACAAGCAGGCGAGTCATCACTTTTCCTCTTGGGAAACCAGTTAGCTGCAATTTAGCTGTCATTCACTGAGATAAAAATGACATGTCGTGTGTGTGAGAGCCACCCAATAATTCATACTGCTGCCTTAAGGTATCGGTCAAGTATTAGATTTAGTTAACAAGCCAACAACAGGTTTGTTATTTACTTAATAAATTCGGGAATAAACAAAGATTCTCATGTTTAATCTGTACACTCGTACACACAAACACACTTTCAGAATTCTATCTTTTCCACCTGACTACCGCTTCCTCTCGCACAAACGCCCCTCCCACTCCTTTGCTCATGCTGGAATTAACACATTATGCTTCCATTTCCATATAAGCCGTCGTATTATCATAATTAGCTAATCAATCCCTAATCTTCACACTAATTGGGATCCCATGGCCCATTACTTTGGCTCTGATCTGCAGAGGGAATCTAAACCAGGGGTTAAATTCTATCTGTAAAATAGATCATGAATTGATACAGCATTTAGCTGACTAATCAAGGGTAAGTGGGCAGGCGGTCCTCAGATCTTCCTCCCAGGGGTCCTGCCAAATGATATAATGATTTAAGAAGTTCTAGTCTGATGAAGCAGGAGACAAGGAAGCTGGAAAACCTTGAAGATCATTTAAGGGTACCTAAATACTTGTTTAAAGTACAGCAATATTTTGTTTAGCGTGCTTACACAAATCATTTTGAGTTTAGATCTAAGCCAACCAACCAGAAGATGAGTCACGGCGATAAAAAACTGCACGTACTTTTCCAATGATTTCCAACCTAATGAGAGCGTCATCTTTCTTCTTGAATTTAACCCCATTAATATTGATATTGTTAATAATAGTGCGGTAATATTTTGTCATTTGTGTTGTGTGTGCGCTCAACCTCACTGCTGAGCTCTGTGAACAACGAAGAATCCTCCTTTTAGCAATGGATGGAACTTTTTAAGTTGATGTTTTCTTGTGGGGAATATTTTCATATATATTTTTCAGCTCTGCAGGAGGCGGCTAATCCAAACTAGAAAAACACACGTTCCTCATGAGAATGAAATCCCCCTAAAGGGAAAGAGATTCCGGTTTTGTTGGGGAAAACATGAAATGTTTTTTTCCTCTCTCATCCTCCTAGTTTAAACACAGACGGACAACGGCATGACCTTGGCTGAACTGCATGCTGAGTTTAGTTTGGATTTTTGATGTACAATCGTAAATATTTCATGATTTATGGGCACCGGATTCTTCAAACTTCAAACAGTTGCCAGTCAGGGCAAAACAATTATAGAAGGTGCCGAGAAAGACAGTTTCTATCAGTTTCTAAGATTGCCCTTGTTTTAATTAGTGTGACTATTGGCTTCAACCACAGTCAAATTAAATCGAATGAAATTACACTAAACTCTGCTGGAACACTGGCAGTGTTTGCCAGATATTACACAGAGCCTGATTTCCTTTGAGAAAGTTGGAACAACAGTAATTAAGTCTGTTTGAAGGCAGCAGCAGCAGCATGATGCAGCAATAAGTCACAAGTCGCCATGATGTTATTGATCAACAGTAATAACACTTAACTTTATGTCACAAAGAAGGAAACAAGACAGAAAAAAGACAAATAAAAATAAAATAGAAATAAAATAGCATAAAAAGACACTTACAACAGGTTTTAAGTTTAAAATGTAATTTTAAAAAAATGAAAAAGATTGTTCCCTTTAGGAAGTAAAATTAAAGTCACAGCTAATCACATTAGCCTGGCTATTTGATTGTGGGGTATTGCCAAGCGCTGACTAAATAGAACAACAAACGTTTGTTTTATATAAAAAGCAACTTTAATCATTTTAATCATTTACAACACGCTGCTGATGGAGGGAGGGGAACATTAGGAAGTGAAGAAAAGGATAAATGAGCAACGTGAAAATGCAATTCAAAGTGAGAAACAACAGAATATAAATGAAAAAGAGAAGCAGCAGAGGAGCATGTGCTGATGACCGTTACCTTGGCTGCTAATACGGCATTCTCCCAGGGGGAGGGTTGTGGGTAATGTAGTAAACAAACCTAGTCCTTTAAGCTGTGGCCAGTGGGAACCAGGGCCTGGATAATTTCCATTAGTGTCCCATTAACTGCCCCTATGTTCGCTTCGCACATCATTCACAGAGTGTGCGTGCACATTCAGTCAATGAGTGCTTAAAACTGCCTGTATGCAAGTGTTTGTTGCTTTGCATTAGATATCGCCTGTGTGGAGTGTGTGTGTGTGTGTGTCTCTCCCACAGCATGGAGATTGAATTACCCCTGAGATGAGCTCTGTGGTAAATTGTCTTTAATAAAGCAGAGTATTGCTTCTTTATTCATCCCACAAATAAAGGCGGGTGAAAATAACTGGCTTTTGGCAGCCGGTGCTGGAGCTGAGCATGACTGCGTTTGTCAGAAACTGACCTCTTCATCCTGCGGCCACGGCGGCTGGAGGTTTACAAAATGACTTGACACTTTTCCATTTATGTTTGTGACTGTCCCGTCAATAGCTGATGAAGCACAAATGAGCCATTTCATAACATGACTTTTATGCTTTCCTGGAACCAGCGGCCAATTTTGGAATGACTCGACGTTAAATGACGCCATTTGTTAACATTCATTTCTGAATTCAGGGAGATATTGTCTCCAGTGATGATGTAAAGCCCTGTTTCACAGAGCACACTCCAGAACCACGGTGGTTAACAAAACTTGTCCTTCACTTATCATCAAAACGTCTGCTGTGAGATGTTTTAATGATTTATCACCACTACAGAAACCCCTAGATAAATGCACAAGTATGACAATGATTTGTCTGATGTTGACTGCTGTGTGTTTGATTAATGGTTTACTGATGTGTGTATTGATCACTGCTGACAGTGGCTGATCAGGCTATTTATCAGCTATTGTACTTGACACCTGTCCTCATGGCAGTACGCTTTTTTTCCAAGTCACATTAACATTTATTCACCCAGAAAAATATTTCTCTGCATAATACGATTTCCTCTTTCCATCAGATTTCCATCACTGTCTCTGCAGTGTTACAGATTTTTCCACTCATGAATTCAGTTAAACCTGTGACTTATTTATCCGGAGCACTGGTGTATTCGTATATATGATGCTCCAAAATATGAGCACCACACGCGATATTGATTCACAGTGAGCGAACAGCTTTATTGGTCATTTCTGAAGGCTCCGTTGCAGGAAATGGCACTTTGAGGTGTTATCTGGATTGAAAATTTCATGACAGACCTCTCCTTGCGTGTCACTAATCTTGCCCTCTTGCCTTCAGTGGTGCTTTGAGGAAAACGGCATAGCAGTAGATAACATACAATTCATCTGGCAGGGAACCGATTTCCTGGTAATCCGTCCAACAGTTGTTGACCCATTTCAGTTTGGACTAGAGTGGCAGACCAATCAGCTGATTGACACTGCCAACCCTCGAGCTACATCACTACCATGGACCAACATTAACTGTTGGTCTGTGACTGGAAACAAAGCCCTCTCTACAGCGTGAAAGTTGAACTTGTCGATCCAGCACCGCAATTTGGCTTTTTGCTTGGTTATATGAAGGGATCGCTGCTTTCTGTGCTTCCACTGAACATGGTGTATTGTGCATTGAAGAACCCACCGATTTTGTTTTGTTTCTCGTAGGAACAGCTGTGGATGTGTCTGCCTTGTTAGTTTAGTTATGAAAAAATCACCATAGATAAATAAGAAATAGATCATCAACCTAAAATGATGTTTTTAACAGTCCGGTATCAACTTTATTCCAGGGTCTCAATCATGACCCTCATATATGTCTGCATAGTAACACCATTGCTGTTACAAAGGTACAGAACACGAGACCCATGAAAGCTTCAAGCAATGTGTGTGTGTGTTTGTGTGTTTGTGTGTGTTGTTATCTCTTGTAGACTCAAGGTCTGAAGAAAATTGCAACATTGGGATTTATGCCTCAATCTACCGCAGTTCATTTAAGTTGAAGAAAATTTATTACACTCGCGTGTGTGTGTGTTTGTGTGTGTTTGTGCATGATGTATGACGTGTTGTGATACTGCTCCTTGTCAATTCATTTACATATTTTCAAGAAACTGAAAAAAAACAAAAACAAAAATGAGTTCCCCTTCTTTTACTCTGAGACCTTTTCTCATCTGGTCTTGCACTGTCGTCCCGTCGTCCGTCCTCACTCTCCCTCGCTCATTTCATCTCTATTCATCCGATGATTCCCTCCATCCCTCGCACTTGTCTCCTCGGCTCGATCTATCATCGTAATAGCCTGCTCATCTGAGTCCCCCCACATCTCTCCTCTCATCATCCCTCTAGTCCTCTCGTCCATCTTCGCCTATCCTTCATGGAGCTGGATAATCCCCTTTTTCCCTCCCTCGTTTGTCTCTCTGTATCTCTTTTTTCCCCTCCTTTCTCACCTGCTTCTACTTCGTTTTTATCCTTCCTTAACCCAAATGCAGTGTCCTTATTGAAATGTTGCTGAGCAGGCAACAAAAAAAAAGCATCAATCTAGTGCGTCGAGAGGTGTTCGGTGACTTTCTTATACTGCCTCTTTACTTGCTCTGTTACATATGGGCTGATACAGGCCGACACGTTCGCATTTCTAATGTCGAAAAGGAGAATCAGTGACTAGAAAAGTCACCACTGCTCATAGAACTGCAGCTGTGAAAGTGTATACTTGAATGACTTATTGTTTGTGTTTCCTCCCAACAGAGAGCTGTACCAAATAACAATTTAGTGGCAAATTAAGTCCACCTTGCATGTAAACACTGACAGCCATCGGGGACGTACAGTAATGAAACAGAAGCCTCTGTGTAATGCAAAACCCACAGCGTGCGACGCTTTGTGTAATGTTGGGTAGTGCTTGCCGTTTTCTCCGTTACACCAATGACTGCAAAGTTAACAACGATTAGTTTTGTTATGTTCTGTCTCGAAATCAAAACCGGTTTGTCTGTCAGTGCCTTCCAAAGTTTTGTCATAATGACTGATTGAAATGGCAGTCGTTGTTTCTGTGACAACAACAAACCTATGAAGCAAACACAAACTCAGGGATTTGAATGCATTTGACTAGCTAAGGTGTTATTTTTCGCATGAGGATAAGAAAAAAATGTGTGCGAACAAAAACACGGCTGAGTCCTGCATGCACAATACACTGTCTCCTCAGCTGACACCCCTGTCTGCAATACAACACCATTTGTCAATGCTTTCCAAAACTGTCACAAAATATCGTATAAAAAATGTAAGCTAAGGGTTAGGTTTGGTGAGGTTTGGATACAAAAACAACTTGGTTCAGGAGATTTGGGGTAAAAAAAAAATAATACTGCAACTACACAACAGGAGGACGGGTCTTGACTGAAAAAGCAACTTTATATAAAAAAAAGGCAATGCAGTAAACGTAAAAGGATGGAGGAGATCTGCTACGTCCCTTACTGTTAACAAAGAAATAATAAAAACGGATGAGGATATGTGAAAGTCTTGCTCTCTTTTCATCAGCGAAACACGCAGAGGGGTAGAATGGACAGATGACACTGACAGAATTGGCAAAGCTGTCCTTGACTCTAGATACCCATTTCCCTGTGACCAACCGGATTCGCTACAATTCTTTGCAGAGAAGAAAAAGAAGAAGAATAAGAAGAAGAAGAAGAAGAAGAAGAAGAAAAAGAAGAAGAAGAAGTAAATTGCTCAGATAGTTTATGTTGCAGATTTATGAGCAGTGGCAGGCTTGCAATTACGCTTATAACGAAAGCAAAACAACATTAACTTCAAGCACCAGCATATCCGACTTCGAGAGCACTCATAGCTTCTTAGAATGATTGCCTGCTAGGCACAATTTAGACATATAAAGCAAAAAAGCAACTAGAAGCAAGCTCTGATTATTCTCATCAGAAAAGCACGGAGACTAAGCAGCACTCTCAGAGTTAAAGTGACAGGCTCGATGTGTTCAAAACACTCGCGTAGTGACTTCTGGCATTGCTTCAGTGATGGCTTTGGGTGCCGAGGAGATTTTGTTGAAAAAAAAAAAAAAATTGGACAGTTCAGCATGGATGAAATTACTTGTAAGGAATTCTAACCCGTATAATTACAGCCAAGACCTCACTGGATTTATTTGGGCTGTATCTGGCAGGCAGGTTGGGGTTGACGTTTATGGTGCAGCAGTTAACGGTGAAGAGTTTCATGTGGCCAGTACGCCTCGCGATGAACAATGGACTGAAACAAAATCAGTGTCAGTGACAATAAGGTGAAGCCGTGATCACCATAATCAGATCAGTCCTGCAAAAATATTATTAATCATTATCAAATCAGTGACAATTCATTGTGAGGAAAGGACACTTTAAATACAGCGATGCAATTAAACACTACGAATGAAACAAAGCTTAAATAAAGTCTGAGGTGAATTCTTTTTAGCTACTGCCGAGAGATAAAATGACTTCTCAGTCATCCCCGTGGCCCTCTCGAAGATCTATGTGAAATCAAACTAAAAATACAGTAGCATATTCTTAGATGTCTCTCTCTAATTACTGCAGGATGACAGCCCACCCGGCTAATACTTTGCTAAGGTGCTGGAAGCAGCAATGAGTCCAGACTGATGGGAGAGATATGCGTTACACCGAGCTGCATGCAGTGTCTCACTTTATATGAGCTCTTGGTCTATCAGACCTTCATCAGAGCATACACTCGCTCTAATTATTAAAAAATATATATATTTTAATCTTATGAACCAGTCACTGAGTCTCTTCCTCACTCTCCCTTAGCATCAAAAGCAGACAGGATGTGACTGCTTTACTTCTGATGGGCCTAAAAATAACTCCAGCATGTTTTAACTGCAGTGTTATGTTTATGTTGGTTCCCATTCTGACTGCGGGTCATCCTAGCTGTGCCCTCCTCCTCTGTGGTAGAGATGTTAGAAACACAACTCCAGAAAAAATAAACAAAGAAGCTGCGTAAGCCTCTAAAAGCGTTCTAAATGAACTTCAATTTTACATACATTATTACACATTCTTGCTTTTGATAGTACAGAGAGTGGCCTCCTGTGGTTAACTGCATGACCAACCTAACTGTAATAATGTACATCTGATGCTTCTGGTAATTCTGCACACACGCCTGTAACTTGGAATCTCTACTGCAGGAAGAAAAGAAAAGTCTGAAATCTGGAAAGACAACCATTACATAAAGCGTGTACTGTCCTTCCCCAGCTTTTAAAATCTCCTTTTCTAGCCTCCACAGGCACATTGAAGTAAGCTGCGCATAGTGTAGGTGAAAACGTAGTCAGCTATGGGGATCCAGTTAGCTCAGTAGGCAGAGTGTGCAGTCCCTGCAGTGGTCCGGGGTTCAAATCCAACCTGTGGCTATTCACTGCCTGTCATTTCCATGAAGCTGCTCTATAGTGGCAGCTGAAGAGTTCAGGCTACAAATATTTAATTTAACTGCTGATGAAGGTAATATGTTTGTTTGTTTGTTTTATTCTTCATTTTTACTGTTGAAAGTTCTTCCATAAATCAAAATTTACATCAAATAGTTAACAGGTTCAGTTTAGAAATTGGCTTTAATCAAAGCCAAATCCTTCTGCCTCCAAGTAATAAGCATAGCTTGTTGTCATCTAATCTGAACTATTCACAGTTGAGGTATTCCTGGCTCAGTGACTCATATTCAGGACCTCGGACAGCAACCAGGCTGCTCTCGCAGGCAGCTGTCCATGGTTCTGAATGACAGAAAGCACAGTGTATGAATAAACATATTTTAATCTCTCAGTTTTAAGGATGAACAGGCCGTTTATTAGCATGTGTAGGCCTTTTTTTTCCATTATAAAACATGTCATTTAATATGATAACAGCACAACCTAGTCTGAAGTTGAGTCGTGACTTACTTGGCACCCTGTTAATTGCTCTGAGAGGCCGCAGTACCCTCACTGTCCTGATGGCCGTGAAGTTGACATTCTGTAGGTCCAGCGAGTATTCAACCATCCTGGAAAACACACACAAAACGTACAGGGAGACTTGTTAACACCACAAACGCAAGGCCAACACAAAAAAGAACAGCTGCTATGCTAACCATGTGATCATCACTGAGGAACAATCCCTCCATGTTTGTTCACATTAGAAAAAAAAAGCTTAAACAGAAGCTCACAGAGTCAACATCCCGCTGCGCTGAGCCTAATATGAATTAATGAGCTGGAATTTGTGCACCTAATAAAGCGAGACATTCAAAGAAACAGGTCAGTTGCAAACTTCATAGCTTACTGCGCTTGCAAAAAGAAACTCGGTGGGACAACGCGAACAGTTTGCAGCCATACGTAAATATTAATTAATGTAGGTGGATTGCATCACATGGCAAAGTTAGAGTGCTGCTCCGGCATTAAAAACAAAGCGCTGTGTTGTTTTAACACAGAGGAAGATGTCAGAGTACAGGAGTGAATAAGTACAGTAGACCTCCCGCATCCTTGCAGCTGGATATACCTTTTTATAACATGCATTGAAAGTATCAAAGCGTGATGTCTGTTCGCAGGCGTGCTGAAGCATGAGAGGCGTGAGATTAAACCTGCAACCATCTGAGATGAAAGTGGGGCTTAGGAAGGAGCGGGAATTGGAGGTGGAGGGAATAAACAAGCTTGAAGTAAAACTAGGTGTGGGATAATGGAGACAGAGGAGGGAAACAGCGAGTGAGGATTTTGTTATTTGACCTATTTCTGAAAAAAAAACACACACACACACTTTGGAGGAAGGAGGGATAGAACAGATAGGAAGAGAAAAGAGAAGAGAGGAGAAGAAGAAACAGAGGGATCAGAAAGCAAAGCAAGTAAAGCACCGAGGGATGATTAAGTGCAATATAATGATGGCAATAAAGCGAGATTGGGAAAGGAAGAGGGAGAGAGCCTGAGGGTTTTATCAAGTGTTGGAGATAATTACAACGTTAGGAACAGAGAGACAGACAGAGGAGAGCAATATGCATATACCTGGCTGAACAGAATAAAGCTGTTCTCAGACTGGGAGTAGAGGGGTGGTGGTGGTGGTGGTGGTAGGGAGGGGGTGGGGGGGTGGGGGGGGTAGAGCGTTGTCAAGATATGGGGAAAAAAAGTACCGAGGCAAGTTTCAGGTATTTCACACCAATATTCTTCTCTAAGATTTTCCAGCACTTCATAATAACAAGCTCATTTCAGCGAGAGGTTGGAACACCTACCAGGTGATTTTTCAAGAGTTTAAAAAGGCCCAGGCAATTATTTCCTTTCGATCTTCTGACCTACACTTTCGGAGAGGAGTCTTCAAAAAAGTTTCTGATAGCAAAATAGCGGCGAAGTACACAACTTAAAAATCCTCCAATTCCCCGATGATCCAGAGGGAGTTTCACAGCTTGAATAAATTAAATCCTGCAAGGTTTTAAAGTTTGAAAACATGAATTTCTCTTATGTTTGGAAGTAACTCGAAAATCTGCCCAAGTCAAAAATTCTATCAGGATTTGATAAAATACAAGCACTGCTAACTTCAGTTCAATGTCAAGTTACAAGAGCAGAGGACATCCCAGATTCAGAAGTTGAAAAAACTTGATCAGGCCAAAGTTTCAAAGTTGAAATATGGAGCTCATTCACAGAACTGTTTGCTTTTTATTTTTTATTTTTTATTTGCAGTCCAGCAACTGAACCTCACTTCAGTGACCAAATCCCCGGACATGCTTCAAAGCATCCTTAAGTTGTGGATTTAACTCAGTGAGCCATAACATATGAATCTCTCCTCTTACCGGCGTATTACTGTAACCTTGGCTGTGACAGAGGCCGACAAAGCTCTGATTCCGCAACAGCTCCCCCACAAATCAGGCCTGAACTGCGCTAGTAAAACACACTGACCGTGAAAAGTGAGGCCAGAGTTCGCGGAGTACCTGCATGTGGCCGTATCTGCATGAGATCACAGAGGTTGATTCTCAGAGTGTGGCCGTGATCTAATCTGACAGGCCATTTTCTATGGAGGGAGAAAAGAAAAGAGCATACCTATCATCCACTTACACGGTGAGTGGAAGAAAAAAGGACACTGCATTTTTGGAGTGCAAGTCGGAGCACGGGCCCGAAAGGGAGCCGGAATAATACAAAAGCAAAACATAAAAAATCTTAAAGGTCCAGTGTGAAAGAGTTGGGAGGCACTATTTACCCTCATGGCATAGCTTATATATCTTATAATGGCTTGAAAATAAGCACCACTATGTTTTATTTCCTTTTTTCTTGAGTTTCATGACCATCGTACTTTCACCTTGACACTAGGAAGGACAGGGTTAGGCAAGTGGGTTATATTTAGATGCCACTAAATCCCCCACACTGGACCTTTAATTAAATTATATCAAATTTAATTATGATTAGATGTTAAAAAAACATTTTAGTATCATTTTTTGTAAAGGAGGAAAAGGACTAAATAAACTGGACTGGGAGTAAGCACAATAGTTTTGTGTACTATAGCTGCTATTTCAATAACTGTGTTGCGTGTGTGTGTGTGTGTGTAGTGGCGAATATAATGGGGATTTGTCATTTTGAGTAATTTTCTGCAGCAATTTTAGATAAGACAGCCCATTTCGGCCACACATACACGCACGATCGCACACATGCAACGCATACACGTACGCAAACAGACCCGCGCACGCAATAATATGCACACACACAAATGCAAAGAAACAGTCTCTTTCACACACAGGCAGAATGACACAGAAAATGCGGATAACCTCAGCATGACACCCAAATACAATCGTGCACATCAACGCAAACACTCTGAGTACAGAAAATGCTTGGGGCCGACTCCGGGCTCACACAATGTTGTTTCAAATCAGAAGACAAAGGTCACACACTTGCACAAAAGCACAGGCACACATCCACACACACACACACTTTGTCTTTCTAACACTAATAAATACACGCATGCACACTCCTAAAGAGTGTACAGTAGTTATGTAAGCCGTGAACCCACACACGCACACACACAGACAATCACTCTCAGACACACACACACACACACACACACACACACACACACACACACACACTATTATACAAGTACAATACAAGTAAAACTAAATTTAGTATCTGTCTGTGTTTGAGTAAGGGTTGCTCTCCAAACAAACAACTTCATGAATATTTGAGGGGAACTAGATTGCTTTTGTTGCTAAGCCACGTTAGAGGTGGTGTGGCTATCTAACTATCCTCTTTCTGTAGCTTTTCTTGAGACAGCTGCTCTGTCCCCACTGTTTACTTTATCCCCCAAAATGTGCTGTCACAAGTTGGCATTGTGAAATCTCTCTGGAGCCATCAGAGAGGAATTGTGGGAGAGTTTTTCTCCGGGGATGCTTAGCTGGTTGGAGGGGGAAGCTTTGAATGTTGAAGCTAATGCAGGTGTAGCCGTTTGAAACCCTACACAGCATTCATAGGTATCGCTGTGTTGGGTGAAAAAATCCATCTATCATCATTCTACTCAACTCACAGTGCCTGGGGAGCACCTCAGCCGTGGCAGTCTTTTTTGAGCAGCAGGTTATTGGATGACTGACTCGACCACTGAGCCACGGTCACCCCTTAATTATCATTTTAATATGGCTTATACTAATGGGTATATTATAACCTATACAGCTATGGACACAAGAGAGTTGTCAAAGTACAGCAAAACCACCACCAGTGTCAAAGTCCAAACATAAATACCAATTCACATAACTCTTAAAGGGTCTTTGTAGCACATGTCACTGCTAAAATTGGAACTGCTACCCGAATTGCAAAGTCCTTATTCGAACTTTCAGTAAGAAACGAGCCACTCCTGACTTCAGCAGGTGAGATTTCTGCCCTCCAAATTCATCTTCACGACGCCTCAAACTCAACCAGAGGAGTCTAGAGGTTTTTTTCTTATTGAAAGTTTAATTTAGCTTGGGACGAAAACTATACGTCCACTTGGAGAGTCTCTTGACAGCACACTCATTTTCCTTTGAATTCAGTCAAAACACGGCGTTCCCCACAGGTTTAATTATTTTGCTATAGCGCAGTGATCTTCAAAAGCAGCACTCACATCAGTCTGTGTCAGACGCTGCATTTCGTCACCAGGGTGTGATACAAATAATACCCCTATTTATTTATTTTAAATATACACAATCACGCAATTAAGAAGAGGAATAATCTGCTTTTTTTTCACAAACTGTATTAGTTATGCATTTAATCTCAGTGATTACCCCTACTTTACATGCATCGTGTTAGCATATAGAGCAGCACATTTGTTTAGGGACAGCAGTGCTTTGAGCTAAACGCTAACGTTGGCATTTCTGTTGTTTTAGTTTAGCGTGTCATCATGCTAGTCTTTGATCATTTGTTTTTCAGGTGTCCGATCAATACAGAAAATACTGGACAAATCAGAACTTTGACCCGATTGCACCAGATGAAAAGTGAAGTGATACCTACAGTAGACCCACAACGCTAGGATGGCAAACATGAGCAGTGGACTTCATATGCCGCTTTTCTGACGGCAGAGGCTGCCATGCAAGGTGCAAACTGTTCATGAGGAGCAATATGACAATACAGCTCCTGATGAGCAATCAAAAGCTATTCAAGATCACAATAATACTAAACTTACCCATGCATGCACGCCCACCAGCTTCACTAATATGCCACAGAAGTATATGTTTAGTTGACGAGTGACGGCAACTAACCAGCTAATACTGAAACAAAACTGACAATTGATGGTGAACCCTGAAAGATCAACAGCTATTCACTGGGCAAATTAACTCATAATAGCTCGAAAGCATAGTTGTTTATCTGCCACAGTGGCCAAGACACGCATGCACTTGCGGCACTTCCACAAGATAAGGTTCACAAGCATTAACAGCAAAAGTCCATCCATTTTCAGCCACATTAGGTGTGACATAAATTAACAAAAATGAGCCAGGCTGCGGATGGGCTTGTAAAGCAAGATAAAGCAGCTAAATATATAATGCACATTTAAGCCATTTTGCCGGCTGTACACTGACCTAACAGGCGTGAATAAACTAATATGGCAATTACGGGAGAGCTGTAAATGTCTCATTTTATGCCAACAGTCCAGGCCGAGCTCCGTCTGGAGAAGACTGCATCAATTATTAAAATGAGATTAATGGATGCAGTAGATCTTCTGTCCCAGAAGAGGTTTGCAAGTCAGAGAAGATAGAGGGCCACACACATGCGTGCAGGCAAGTGAGCACGTCAAGACGCACACTCATTTACAGCGGCTCTGAAGTACTTGTCTCCTGCCTCTCCTACCTTTTCCCCTCCTCCCCTTCCTCTTTTATCCTTTCTACCAACTTTTCCGCTTCACAGACTCCCTTAAATATCGTCCTCTACTGCTTACATGCGTTCCCCACTTTATTATTTTATTTATTTTAGCTCTTCATCTGTTTTGGTTTGTCCTCGCTCTGTATGCGTTATCCTCCGTTCTCACATTCCCACACTGTGTTGTTTGGTGTCAGAGTTCTAATGAGCTACTGTTACACCTCCAGCTGGGTACAGATGCTCATACACATGTCGATATATGAGGGTGTGTGTGTGTGTGTGCGTGGGTGGGCGTGTGAATATCTTGTCAAAGATGAAAGCCAGCTGTCCGCTGGAGCTGATGCCGTCACATGACCCATCCCTCCTCCTGTATAGCGTCCCCGTCGCTTCCTGGTTGACTCTACATGTCATCATTAAGCCTCTGAATTTCTAATATTATGACTATGAAATCAAATGGGGGAGTTAATGATTCATAGGTATCTTTCCCAGAAAACTGGAAGTGCATCAAAATCCAGCATATGTGACTAATTTTTGCCGTTGAGGAGAAATAAATGAAATAAAACACCGTCGAAATGAGGTCATTTACATTTCTGTGATGGTGGGCTATATCTTATCCATGTTTTTAATAAATGTGGGCGTCCTAATGACTAACTGAACCTCTCACCCCGTCTGCGCAACCTTCCAGTTATGTTACTCACCACCAACACCATGCCAGCGCTTCGATAACATATGAAACTTGACTGCATCTCTGAGGAGTCACGGCACTGACCAAACTGGACGGACAAGGGAAACCAGCATGTCTGTATATTCTCTATTAGTCATGTGACAGTACAACTTATTAATCAGCCGTGAACGCATACACGTCTGTTTAGACAGTTGGTGCTATATGATGCCAGAATGATTCCCGGGCCTCATTTACTATACACTTAGTGTCAGAAACGCTTCAGGGTCATTAACTCAATAACGTCACGCCTCATCTTCCAGTTAAAGTAATTACGATATGTGCATATGGCAACATGTGCCCCCGTACACGCGCAGCACAAACACATGGTATGTGCAAAAAACTGAGCTTCAGCAAATCAAACATACTGCATGTCCGTCACTCACTGCAATACATTTGCAGTGCGAATGAGAGAGGCCTTTCATCATATGTTAACTCAGTTATTGACAGCACACTAACAAGGACAAACCATATTGCCGCGGCACGCTTATGAACACGTGACGCCATGCGATGTTTATCTCAGATGGTGTCACTGTGGTGGTATCATGTTTGCTTCTGTCAGCTTGTCCACATTTGGTGAAAGTGATCACACACACACACACACAGAACAATTTGAACCAATAAAATGCAAGCTGCAACCCTAACCCTAACCCTAACTAGACGGGTACCTACAGTTTAGGTTGATACAGAATATGTGTTTGCAGGGTTTTATTGTTGACATAATTTTACACTTTAAATTATGTATATTATTATCTTATTTATAGTCTTACATAATCGTGTCCTTATATTTAATTAATTAGTTTTGGCAATAATCTTGTCACAAGAACTGATTGCCCAGTTTCGCCAGCTGCTTCTTTCTGCAGATGACAGAGGGATTTTTGAACAACTCACAAATACATCTGCAAACATCCAAAGAAACCATCAGGGATTTGATGAGACATCGATGAAACACTCAAAAACCCCTTTGCCAACTGATGGTCTGATGCCCATGCAGGACTTTCTGGCATAGGTCCTTTTCAATAAGGTTGCAGACTTTTCTTTTCTTTTTTTTTTTTACTGAGTAATGACTAGATGATAGAGTGCCTGATTCAGCAGTACAGCAGCACAAGTCCTCTCTCTTCAGAGCTGACAGGATGGTGGATTCACTAAAAAACAATGAGGTTGCAGCATATGCGATGTGAATCAAAAATGGTCTACCGACTCAACGGTCTTATCAGTGCGAGAGTCTCACAGTACAAACAAATGCAAAGCCTTTTATCCACCAAGAGAATTCACCTCTATTATATTTGTAGCCACCTTGGTCCCATAACTGGAGAATTCATTGATTCTGATAATGGGAGATTTTAGTCATATCAGATTGGAAAGGACACCACAGAAGGAAAAACAGCAAGCGAAGGTCAATACTGGAAAACAACAAAAGCTCAAACATGGCTACAGCTCGATAACACAGGCAGACTACACATTAGCTGGAATTCCCCTTAGGCAGTTAGATCACTAGTTGTCTCTCATCTCATCTCATCTCATCAGTCCAAACGGTTATCAGAGAAACGTTTGGTTAGCAATTCAATCCAGTATCTAATGGGCACATGCAAAGTATAGAAACACCTTCAAATAAAATAGTTTTTATATAAAAAAAAAAAATGTCTTACCCACAATTTTATTCAAATTCTCAGGACATTTGGAGATGACATTGTACGTTATTGTTAGTGCGATTTTGTTACTTTTAACTTCAGGAACGTAACTGCTCCGCTCCAAGATTTCAAAAATCTATAAAAGCAGACAGCACTTATTTCTGTCAATAGGTAGAGGGAGAACGCCTCATACATGTGTAAATATAGTGCTGCCAACACAGATCGGGATCAATTATGGTCTTCCATCTGCTCTCTTTACCGGCACAATGTTTGGCAGCTCGGGATATAAGAGGGAGACATAGGGAGATATACTCAAAGCCGACCAGAACGGAGAGACATAGACCCAAATCAAAACACACCGGACAAAGAAATATTAAAGACACAATGACACACACTGACGGGTTCAGACACAACTTTGTCATGATATGACTGTTAAACTCTTTGTTGTTAAGAGTGAGACTCGCTGAACTCATCGAGGAGATGACTTTCACCAACGTCCAGCTTTCTTTTACTATCAAATATCCACAAAGCAGATTTCTAAAAAAATAAATGTTTTAGAAACAAATGAAGCCAACATTTGGGGAGACAATATTATGTGCTGGACCCTGGAAAAGGTAGACGTGGGACAAACAAATACATCATATAACTAAAACCAGTGATATTCACTAAAGAAGCAGCAACTCAAGCTATGCAGTCCGTATTTTGAGTACCACTGACATGAGATAGATGCTACAGATTATCTTGACTTTGGTCCCGAAGAATCTTACAAAGGAGCTGCAAAATGCTTTGGCTTAATTATTTTTAGAATATCTATATCTGTCATTTTAATATCTATTTCATAGACCCGTATTCTGAGTTGTTCAAAGTATAAAGGAGAAGAAGGCATACAAACGTGTCTCTATTCCGTAGAAAGAATAAATATGGCCTTATTGTCATTATTATTTAAAATCATGTGATAAGATTCAAGGTGCCTGGAAAAGTGATAAATCCTTCCTGGCATGAAGAAAAAGCCTTTCTAGCCGAGCAAGAAATAAATTATGTGTGGAACACAGGATCATTGTCACCGTGGTGACTAAGGCAAGCGATTGACTGGTTCAGATTGCCCATTGCACGGTGCTGCTTCTGCTCAGATGTGTAATGCTCTAAGCAGCAGAGGACACAGTGCTGGTTGTCGTTCCCACAATAGGTTTGATAAGAACGCATTTAAATGTGCAAATGTATGAGCCCTGACATTTCTCCAATCATACGCTTTGATGTCCCTTCCTTTCTCCGTCACGCCGCTAGTATTTTTCATTCATGCTCTCCCAACACATCAGCCCGTCTTCACCTCCTCCTCTGCTGAGTGTCGGAGACAGATAGAGGGCGTGAGGGGAGAGAGGAGGAGCAAATGAATGCATCCTGGGAGAGAGGAGACGTAAAGCCGGGCCTGTGCTCGCAGATAGCCTCTCCGACATTACCCCGGATGACAGACTATCACAAAAGCACGTACACATGCACAGTAGTTTAAGTATACAGTAGGCAAACATACACGCACCCGTACAAACAATACATGAAGATAATGACGGGGCAGATTTAGCGATACACACATTTCCGACGCAGAGATGCTTTGATGGAGAAAAATAGGAAAAAGAGGGTTAGAGAGCGGAGCGAAGTCTGTGCAGAAAAGGGGCCAGGGAGCAGGAAAAACAAGCTTTACTTGGTCTATATTAGGTGTGATGAAGCTGATCTTCAAAAGCATACAAGATGTCTAAGACTGTCAAATGAAACCTGCGTCCTTTTTAAGATCTTTGGTACTTGGTAAAAGTCGTTTCTTTTTCTGCATTTCAGACATCGCAGACTCTGTAAAATTGGTTCTTCTCACAGGGAAGTTAATCCAAACCAGGATTTTCTTGACTTCCAGTGCAGTTTCACATCCAAAAGCGTACCCGCCAATCTCCTCATGCGAGCAAGGCAACAGTCCCAGCGCAGAGCAATAGCAGGCGCCAACAGTAAAAGACTAAAGGCAAAAAAAAAACAAAAAAAAAAAGACAAAATACCATCAGTCTCATGTCTTTCCTTGCGCCGCTCCCCTTTTCTTTCCTGTCCTGTTCCTCCCTGTCCACTCTGCTGCAGGCAGACACAGCGGTGCAGCGCTCCAACAAATTAGCATCAGCGTCACTCATTAGAAGTAATGTTATCACTGTGACCGAGAGCCGAGAGCAGCCGTATGTATAATCACCACGCCAGACCATCTGAACACAGAGAGACGGATATCTTATGGCACTAGTTTTGTTGTGCATAATGGAATTGCCATCATTACCTGAGCTGTAAGAGACCTCGGAGAAAAAGAAAACTGAGGATGAGGATATGTGAATCTATTCACTATAGTTAAGACGTCCAATAAGAAAAAGACAAACAATGATTTCCTGGGTTTTATTGAGGTTATGCACCAATTTATAATGCACGTGGAATAAGACGAACCAGAGTCAAAAAAATAAAAAATAATGAATAAATAAATGTTGCCATAGAAGCCACATTTGTAAAATGTGTGTCAAGATGCACCCCTCGTCTGCTGCAATTCAAATCTACCTACGAGTACAAATAAACTGACCTGAACCTGAAGCGTGTGTTCACGAGGGCTGAAAGAAGACGTACGCATGAGGCAGCGCACGCAAGCGCACGCAAGCGCACATCCAGACGCACCGAATCATCATCAGCTTGCAAAGCACACACGCACGCGCTGTGTCATTCAAGGACTCCCTGAGGGTTTTGCACAACACATGTTGTCTTTTTACACATTATCATTGTGGAAAGGTTTGCACTCTTGACTCCAGGCCCGGAAGGAATGAGATCCCCTTTTTTGAATGTGAAGAGGCTCTTTTGTCATGTCAGAGTCTTTTTTCTTCTTTTTTTTTTTGTCATGACATTCTGTGCTGGACCTCGGTGACGAGTATGAACCCACGAGGGAGCGAAGCGGGAAACAATGTTAGTAAAAAGAATGCCCTTTTTATTTTCAGTGGAAAGATGAACGCCCGCGGGCTGAAAGCAGAAACGTGTTTGAACAGACAACCAAGTCGCATTCACAAGTTTACCTTTCACATTTGCTTTTACATTTCACATTGTATCCATACCGAAAAATATTTGAACTCGTTCTAAAAATCCTTGGTCCCTTTAACAAAATCATGTTTTTCCTTGAAGGTTAGAATAAATCTAGATTCAACTAATGGTTTCTGCTAACACGATGGGTCAACATAAGACACTTGGTTCGTGCTTTTATCTACATTTCTCAATTCAGTTGGACTGAGTCATACTTGGATGTTTAATATCACCAATTACTACAATTTAGCACACACTGGTAAAGGTCAGCAAATCTAGTAAGAATAAAAATAAGGAACATTTGTTTGTCAGAATTAAAAATGCCTAACAAACTCAGTGGGAGGGTTGCATCTGAGGGAGAATTTACACACAAAAAAGCAAGCTTTTGGTTTAATGCTGGACGCCTGCCTTCTCCACACCAGTCCACACGCACACACACATATGTCATGCTCACAGATTTCTCTATACAATCTAACTGTGTGCAGGGGTCTGGTTCAGCTGAACAGGCAAGCTAAGTAGAGCCTGGTGTGGAACTCACGCTGCTCCTAATCCCTTTCCTGCAGCTCGCCTACTGTTTGTGTTTGCAGCACACTAGTTCCCAGGGGTGCAACGTTTTATCACACCCACCCTCCTTGCAGCTACACGCGCTGCATGTGGTGGATGTAAGACTGGGGAGTAATTGGTGGTGGTGGTGGCGGTATCTCTCTGGAACGCAAGCTCTGAGCATTGGGGTTTGGCACGCAGAGGCGAGGCAACAGATCTCTGTGGCTGCCGCTTAAAGGATGATGACGGGGGGAAAAGGCGCGAAGAAAGAAGGGCGAGGGAAGACATACGAGCCGAAACTGCGGGATCAGAGTCGAGGAAACGGACCAGATAAAACATTGCGAGAAAGCAAGATGGTGGCGGCAGTAGCTTTTCTAGCCTAGGGGCTGGAAGAAGGCAATGGTGGAAATGTATGGAAAGCCAAGAGAAACCAGGGCAGTAAAAGTGAATGAAAAACCTTCCCTTGAGGGAAAAAACAAGAAGAGAAGGGAAAGCCAAAGAAAGGGGAAGTGTGAAAGGAAAAAAAAACTTCAGAGGGGAAATCTTCATAAGAAAGATGAAACAGAAATGCATGAATCTTACATACAAACATTGTCGTTTGACGCAATATTTAAAACTATTATTTGAATATCAATACAAAATTAACACACTTGCTTTCATGTTCTCATCGGGACATCCTGAAATGTTACTGAGGGCATTGTGGGAAGAGCGAGGAGATACTTATATCATGCTGTGTGGTTTATTGAGCAGTTTGTCGTGTGGACTCCTTCCAAGCGGATTTGTTTTGGCAACCGTATTAGTGTACAGAAGTGAAGGAAAGAGCAATCACGCAGTCACACTCCGGCACTGTGCTGGTATGAGGGCACAAAGCTATAGCAGCTTAACTGTAGTGGCAACTGGTACAGTAATATGAAGTTACAACCTTTGTGTTTTCATATTTGTCCTTGGAATTCGTTTTTTATGAATCCATCAACATGACACAGGAATATTTTATTCCACTGCGTGTTTACACACTTTATGCAACATCACGTAGCTGTTTAATTACAAAATCCAGTAACTGTACTTATAAAAACTGCTTTAATAGTCATGGAAAGTTGAAAACAGCTACTGTATATATCCTTTGTGGCTCTGCAGGAGCTTGGTCAAGTCAGACGATGACCAAATATATTATCAGGTTTGTCTCTGTCCAACCATTTATTTATCCATACATGCATTCATTCAGTGAACCTTCCGTGCACTCATTTACGATTATGTTAATAGTATAATAGAATAATTAATTCATAATTAATTCACTGAGCGTTGTATACATTGTTTCACATTGACCTGCACACCTATAATCTGTATATTAGTTTAGCAACAAGGCGATATATGAATGCAAGTTTCCATTCAGGGCTTTAAAACAACCAAAATCCAACATGCACATGGTACACGTAGCTGCTGCGCCGTACACAACGCAGACTGAAAAACACATAGTGCGATGTCTGTTCTAACACTTGCATGTTGGAATATGACAAACTAAATTAAAGCTATCCACAGCATGTCCACTACTAACAGAGTATTTGCTTTGACAGGTGTTGTACAACAGTGATACAGTTTAGGAGAGAACAACCGGACAGAGAGAAATGATATCTTGTTTATATATAGCATGTATTTCACCCACCTGTTGAGCTTCTAAAAGAACCAGATTTGGCATTTGGAGAGTGAAAAAAAGCTCCAGCCGACGGCAGACACAGACACGAGATATTTACACGGCACGCCGAGACAACCTGCTGGTGTCATCTCCTGTAAAGGGTTTGTTTACTGATCACCGGAGGGGGGGGGGCTTCTACTCTGCATGCTAATGATCACTTAACAGAAATCTTGAGAACATAAATGATATGATACAACTTGATTGTTTTGATCCATCGAATCATGTTAATTACTTTAATTCTTGTGTGCCAAGAGATAATGTAGTACCCCAGCTTTGGGAATGTCTGCTTCTTCTTGCCAGAGCTTTTTCCGGTTGTGTTTCTTATTCCGTCACCGCCGTTCTGGCGATCTTATCTACTGATTTATTTATTTGTTTTCAATCAAGTGAAATTGCAAATTAAATCGAAAGCCAATTAGGCCTTGGTGATTATAAAAATACAGAGCGCTTCCTGAATTCAAATTGAGAGACGCACACATACTAGAATTACTTTAGGTAACATAACTGACTGTCTGTGTGTAAAGAAATAAGTGTATAATTTGATTGTGAATCATGATTCTGAATCACTGAAGCACACCCAGGTTCATTCATTCATCTTTTTAAAGTTCGCACTTGGCTATGAATTGGCAGTGATGTGTCTTTCAAACCTGACCTGTGGGCAATCAGTCTTATTGTTGAGCTCTGACATTATTCATCATTCATATCACATGAGGTCCGGCTGCCGCTCTTTTCTTTGTGAGAAATATAAAATAAACACATGAAGCAGGATAAAATGCACACCATCAGAACTACAAGGCAACGTCTTATTGGCACTTGGACAGTCTGCAGTATTTGTAACAGCTCATTGGTCAAGATTCAACAAACGTTTTCTGATATTACAACACTGTGGTTGTTTGCTTAGGTTTACGCACTGCAAATATCTTAGGTTAGGATGGGTCCGTGAATTGTCAAATATACTTTGATGATATTATGTTAAAGATGTCCCCATAAAAGGATCCAGTTGAAATGTTAAATATATAAAAAATAAAGTGTTACCTTTGTTCTCCCTGTTAGTCTGGACCAACTGAACTGAACTACACAGTGAGGATGCCACATTAATGTGTTTTGGCAGAAGTTACAATACTACAATCACAGACTGTGACTTCCAAATAAACATCTACATCTTTTGAAATCCTATCTTGCATTTGGAAAGAGAGGTTTCTGGTCCCTGTACTCATGGATAATAAAACATCAAATGATTTAAAAAAGACAGATCTTCCCTTGCTAGTAGAACATCACTCCAGGAAGCGGAAGATGTTCAAAGGAAACTGAAAGCAGTACGAGCATCCCACTGTCATGAAAACAGATTGCAACAGGTGGATAACAAGGGCTCTGAACGAGATGGTAAAATAGAAACTGTGAGACCTACAATGCATGAGACGAATGAACAAAGATGCGTAGCTGAAATCACATTGCTTTATAAACAGGATGGGCTTCAGTTTGGGGTCACAGTGCTGCATATTTAAGGGTTGAGCTGATAGCTTATCATTTAATATATATATGACTGATGATATATGATTTTAAAGACACAATTTGAAACAGGTTATAGACTCATTTGTGATTTTTTTCTTTTTTAAAAAGAGGGGGAATGCTACAGTCTTTATGAGTCCAATCAGTCAGTTAAGCGCTTTCATTTTGCCAGCCAAAGGTTTTGGCTCATATCCGTGAAGTCAGCAGTAAACGCTATGAGTGTTGCGCCAAAATGATGACAGGGTAATTTCAGCTCATTCATTCAATTACATCGCAGCGATTAGCTCGGCTGAATTACATTATTGTTGTGTTATTGTCAGCCACGTCCCAGGTGAAAGCCGGTGACTATCAACATGTTAATATTTAATGTCGTTACATATTTAACTGCGGCATGACTGGCCATGCATGGCAGGGTAGCACAATGGATCATGAAGTGTCAGGAAGACAAAAAAAGCAGAGTGGAAAAATTAGACTTGGTGTCTGGCCTTTAAATAGATGTATGATATATCATAATTAAACATTTGAACATTTAACTAATTCAAACATGCTATATATGGAAGCTGTAGGGATATAGGAAAAAACACATTACTGTGAATTAATTGCAAGAGAAAAGAGATTAAATAAAGTAAACAGGAGAACCTCACCCGGCCATGACTATAAAGAAATCCAGTCGGTTCCACGTGTCCCCGAGGTAACAGCGTTGACCAAAGATTCCCCGGGCGACCATCTTTATAACCATCTCCAGAGCGAAGAAGATGTAGATGAACGCATCGAAAGCCTGACAGAAAGACACGAAGAGACAATGTGTCAGGAATGAAAATGAGGATGGCACGAATCAAGATTAATCTAAGGAGTCCCAACAAGAAAAAACAAATCCTCTGCATCACTTTTTTTTTTCAGATTTTTCTCTAGTCTTTAAATTACCGTCGACCACCTACAGTATTGGCTTCTAAATACGATTCAGATTGTCCCAGTCTGAGAAAGGAAAATCATTTGTTTTGAGAACAGCTCATAACTCGTTGGCATGCACCCTGTGATGACAGGGCATTTCTGTGTATTACAGGAATCACTGAAATGTGTGACTTGATGTGATTGTTTATGCCGTTCCAAACAAAGTTTTTCAGTGAAATAGAAAATCCTGTAATGCAATTTTTGTAAAAAAAAACAAAAAACAAAAAAAAAAACAAATGTCAATGGTTTCATTGTGCCAGCTGTCAAAAAGGATGAAAGAAATGCTGTTTACTCAACTATATCAAACGAGCAACACACCAAGATGCGGATGCTAGATCCTCTCAGCAATATGAGCATCCCTGAATCCAAATTTCAGGACTTATACACCTGCAAACTCAATAAGCTAGGTAAGGTAAGGACTAGGTAAGTTAGTAAGGAGACTGAAGTGTACTTCCTTAAGTCGGCTTGTTTTATTTGGCTTCTTGTATGGCCAGCTACAAGTAACGTGGACAAATTGGGATATACAATACAAACATGTACTTACAAAACCTTTAAGATGCACTGTACATTCATACATGTCATTGGTCAGTTCATATTATAATGCTTGATACTGCACACAAATTGTGACTCCATTTAGAAACATACTATAAGATGGATTACAAGGTCAAGTTGATTATGACTGTTGTTGTTGATTGGTTAATGACTTCTTCTACAGCATGACCCTTTATGCACGTGATTAATCGCAAACATTTACAGGTTCCAGCATTTCAAATGCGATTGTTTGACCACTGGTATCGATAAAATCTAAGCAATTCCCATCCCTACCATTTAATGATTTTCTTTGATTATACAGACCAAAAACTAGATGACACAGCTGAGAAAATACAGTAAGTAAAGACAGTCAGCACTTCTGTATAAAAAAGGAAGTGTCAAGGCAGCAAATTTAGACGGTGGAGATTTGGATTCAGTCAATGACTTTAGCTCAGTTTTTAAGCCATTAACACAGTGGCACCTCAGAGATGAGGTGGGCGATACCCTGGAGTGATTCCAGCACAAATTCCAATTGCAGTGAGGTAAACTGTGATCCTATCCGCCACCAAGATACTTACATAAGAAATAATGAACCAAGACAGGTTTCGGTAATATTTTCTCTTTCCTCTCCTTCTTTCGTAGCCCAGTCTCCCACCCCGGCTTCTCTCAATCATCGTCCTCCATTTCCTTCCACAACTCCCCGCTGATCTCTTACTTTCATCTCCGTACCTGCAACCGTTTTACTTATTTTCTTTCGCCGCTTTCCCTTTTTTTTCATATCCATCTCTCTCCCAGCCTCCTTCCCTCTATTAAACCTCGTTTTTTTCTCCTTCCTCAACTCACCCAACCTCCTCCCTCTCCCCAGTTGAGCAGTTTACCCCTAAACGATGGGGTAATGGAAAATAATTTGTTTGAGCATCAATCAGAGATAAGCCCCGCATTGACACCCACCCCACCCCACCTCACTCACAGCTTTAATCAAGCATCTAATTAAAAGAAGAGAGAGAGAGGGAAAAAAATCCAAATAAATCAAAGATCTCAGCTTGCTAATGCGTGTTATTGCTGTTGTGAGCAAAAAGCCCAGATTAGCTGCTGTTCCTTTCTATGTATACAGGGGGATTAGAGATGAACTGACACGCTCGGTGTTGCCTGTAATTTGATTTTCGGAGGGAAGTACTGTAGGCAACATGATCTGAAGCTGAACCACCGATGTGAATCTTTGTTTTGTCACCACCTTGCCCCTGAAAAGAAGCATCCTACTCAGCAGTCCTGGAGGTGTGCAGAGATGCCAGACCGGCCTACTAATGCGGGGGGAGCGGCCAAAGCTTGCAACCTTGACCTTTGTCAAACGGGAAAGATGGACGAGGTCCTACCTTCTGTAAAGTTTGCTGAACCAAGGGAGAGCAAAACTCTAGCAAATGTCAAAAAAATATTCCTCCTCTGACATTTCCACAGCTCCCTTTTTTACACCTTTCACTTTCTCACTGTCAGTCTTATCTATCGCTTTTTTTTTTTTCATCACTGCCTCTAAATGTCTGTCGTTATCCATTTCACTCCTCTCTCTGCTTGTTTCTTGTTTGGCTCTCAATCGTCAATCTGTTCATACTTTGGCAAAATGATCTGATATTACATTATGTCTTTTTCTGCATCATCGACAGACATAAATGCCAACAGGTCAGTATTGAGCAATATATCCATATCAGTCAGGCTCTAACTGGAATAAATTAATTGATCAGGCAAATAAACAGTGCATACAGTTTGTATCCATTGTGTCTTTGCAGGTGTTACTAGGATAACAAATATCTGCATTACGGATGAAAAACTGTCAACAGACTGCTTTCCCTTTTCCAATTCTTCTTCTTTGTTTTTTAATGAACATAATGTTTTGACCAGCAGAAGACCAGCAAGGTCCAAATCCTTCCATTCAAGGGTCTCCTAAACCTTGAGGTCTGTTTTTGCAGTGATAATGAAGTCGTAACTGACTGATTATGACTACATTATTTAAACAAAATGTCGCTCCATCTCATGGATTAAAAATGAAGGTTGCTCTGGAAAAAAGATATCTATAGGATAGTGTAATAACATCATGACCTGTCGGCCTATGAATGCTTTTATTACACTGTGAAGACTTTTGTTGTTACTGTTCTACAGTAGAATTTGAAAAAGGAGGAGCGGGAAGGGAAAACATACCATTTGATGGTTATTATCCCTACAGAACTGCACATTTCTCCTCAATGCTATTACAAATGTTTCTTTTAAAATCGCAAAACATAACTGTATAAAAGAAAAAAAGGATTATTATGAAGTATTTAATTCAACTTCAAGTTATCATATCAAAGAACTCTGCTATTAGAAAACACACTTCATGGCATCAGTTTAGTGTATCAGCACAAGTGTATAGTCGGCCCGAGCTCTTGTGTAACTGTAACTTGTGATAGGACGTAACCTCGATTTAGTCTTCTTTCCGAGGGCTCATCGTCGATTCTCTTGCATTTCCTATTCCGTAAGATGAAAACACTGTTGTCTCTACAACATGCAATGTCTATAAAAACTCTCACCCATCCAGGTCACAGGATAGCTAGAAGGAAGTCAAATGCAAATGAGATTTCTATCTGGTCCTGATTGTTGTTGCCTTCAGTGATAATCCATCCAAACCATCCTTTTTTTTTCCTCCAACTCATCCACTCACCCAACCATATACAAGTGGGTACTAGCTGACTAAATAACTAGATAAGCCTCCAGAGGTCTTTAAGTCCACATTTGTTCGAGTTTAAAGATTGTGCTGGTGAGGCACCATTGAGATCGTGGTATTGAACAACGGATTTTCTGAGTGGAGCGTATTGACTGTGGCGCTGTAGCCCACTAAATCCATGCTGATATTGAATGGGGTCTATAGATACTTGGAGGAGAAATTCTATTAGGTCCAACTCACCAGCCACCCCCACCCGCCCCCCGCCGCCCAGGGAGCCAAATCAATCAACTGTGTGTGTTGGCCGTTCCATGATGAGTGCGGTGCCTTGAGTGAGAATGTGAAAAAACAGGACGCCGGGGTGATTCAACAAGCACTTCACACCGACAGGCTGAAGACATACGCGCACGATCTTGCGCGCAGATGTTACACCCACTCGGGCCCACCTTTTGACATAAGTGAGAAGGAATTCTGCGTCTTGCCAGATGACGGGGGGTGGGGGGGCTGCTGAGGTGCTGTGCGTGAGAAAGTCATGCTCGCTGCACCATAAAGACCACATGCTAGCAGTGAGTCACCGAGAGGAGTTACAGGCCCCAGCATGGGAGGTAGAGCACGAGGGGAGATCGAGACGAGGAAGGACTGAAAGGAAGGGAGGAAGCGTGTGTGCGGGTGTGTGTGTGTGTGTGTGTGAATTAGCGTGTGCTTTACGTGTCAACACCAGAATGTAAGAATAAATGCATGCGTATGCACAGAAGCACGCTCTTTGCTCTCTGTTTCTAGGAATATGAGTGTATGTGTCTGTTCCTACATCTTGTCAAGTGCTCCCTTTGTGTCCTTATGTGAATTCAGTATGTCTGCCTTTGTTGGGGTTGCACGCTGCATAAAATATGCATGGCTGGGTGTACATGGGCACAGATTTGTTAACACGTTTGTGAGTGCTTTTGTAAAGCACACATGTATTTGGAGCCTCTGATAAAATATGCATGATACTGTGTAACTAAGTATAACTTTATTTATAGAGCAACTGTCAAAAACAAGAGAAAAAGAAGAGTCTCCAGCCACACGGGCGGCTCCGTGAAGCTGTGATGCTCGCTGTAAAGGAGACACAATGCGCAACAGTATGATCACAACAAAGGAAAAAAAGTGTGTATGTGTGTGTTGGCATCTACCTGCAGTATTTGGCATCGGTCTGAGGAGCAGTCGATGTTCTCACAGGGCTGGTACATCCCCAGGGTCACGCAGTTCAACAGGATCACCATGATACTCACACGTTCGAACCACGTAGAAGAAGAAAAAAACATGGACTGTTAAGGAGAACGCCTCATCGAGCGTCACAGAAGAGGACACAGCGGATAGAGAACAGAGAACAGACGAGTTTTCAGAATTTTTCGATTTCGCAATCGTGCGGAAGTGATGAAGGATGACAGGCGGATGCGGTTTCGACCCTCGCTCACGTGCACACCACGACGGCGGAAGGCGTTACGAAAACGGACCCGTTCGAAATCTATGGCGCCGCAATCAGCGCGACAGATCATCAAACATGGCGTCAAGGCGAGTGACAAGAGTGACTTCAAATATCAGAGGACGCGTAACAGCGCTGGCCTCGCGTGAGTTTGACACCCAGTTCATCCTTTTTTGTCAGGGTCAGCTACCATTATTGGAAAACTGAGAATGTGGCAAAACTAGTGCAATCCTGGAGGTACCATTCAATTCAATTCAATATCAAGATGTCAGAGTTTTAAAGTACAGCTTTGACTTTTAGGGCCTGCCATGATTCTTCTTAGACTACTACTGTCTAAATGTTGCAGGCCTTCAGAGCAGTTAGAACAGAGGATGTATTATTTGCAGTAGCAATTACGTTCACATTGTGGATTAAACTATTCATTTCCTGGTTAACTGTATCGCTCCCCTGACATTCACGCACACATCCCCACAGAAATCTAAATTATGAAGCTAAAGCAGCTCTCACACATTTCACCTACCACTTCTACCAGCATTTACTCTCAAAGTAGTTCAGAGGTTTCAGGGAAATCTCAATGACTAGAGCGATGCCGCAGAACAAACGTCAGACAATATCTGCGGCACTGCCAAATGTTCTGAGAGCGCGACGGCTTGGACAACACCAAGCTGCATGCCGGAGAAAAAAAAACTAAAACGGCGGAAACAAAGCAGCAGAGTGTGACGGAGTGATTCAATGTGCATTTTCTGTGTGTTGAGGGAGTGAATGTGCCGCTTGGCTAACAAGCGTGTGAAGGAGGATGTGCTGTAATAGGTCCAGGTCCGATCCGTCCCCGAGCCTATACAGCACAGGATGCTAAAAAAAAAAATCTCCCCCAGCAGAACTACAGTACAGGAGGAGAGCTGCTTCAGCAAGAAATAAGAGAGACAAATGAAGAACCTGCGAACCGCGCCGCGTGTTCGAACAGACAGAAGTCCCAGAAAAAGATTAAATTCTCAACATGTTTCTCTTGGCCCTGCCTGAACCCTCCTAGAAAGACACGGACTATTGTAGATATCGCAAGCACGGATAAAGATAGGCTGTGAGTGGGCAAAACACATGCATACACATAAACACGCAGACAGGGCCTGCACACAAACACCCACTCGCCAGCAACACACGGGCGGGAAAGTACACATACGCAGATATCGCACGTGCAAAACCAACCGACCGCGTTCAAAAACATAAACGCTTGCACTCACCCACCCACACGTGAGCACACATTCACACGCTCTCTCTCTCACACACACACGCATAGACACCCGCACTTGTGCACGTTAAGTCTCATATTAAATCAAACATTAAATCGATGTGTGTCAGCTGACGGGGATCGTTTAAAGAGAAATATTCAGAGCAGCAGGGAGACATGATTAATATTGACGTCCCGCAGGTTAATATCTGTAAAATAGACATATGCTACAAGGTAAAGAGAGAGAGGAGAGGTGTGTAATCTAATACGAGTTCTTTCGACCTCACAGACAGCGCTGCCAAGCTGACATCACACACAGTAATTAATACACATCAGATCCATTTTGAATTGGATTATATCTTTTAAATATTGCTTACGAAATCAGGCTCTGGTTGTTATATGTAAAAACACAGTGGGTGGCACATGGAGGCTACAGCAGTGAGACGAGTGGACACACAAACAAATGCACACCTAATGCTATATTTCATTTGCAATTACTGATATGGACGTGACATAAACTACGGGAAAGCTTCGACTCGTGCACAGAAATATCACAAGGAGGGTCGTCAGGGAAAGCTCGGCTCCCCTTAAGACACGAGCATGCGATATGTTATTTCTGCCATGATTTTCCTGGATCTTTATCATCACGGCTCACACATCAAATTAGGCTAATATTGATGCATTATTGGCGCACGAGTGAGTGATTCATGATTCGTGGTGATTCATCACTAATTCGTTTTAATAAAGGCGCCAACGCGCGTGGCATTCTCGCTATTGACGGGCAGGTGAGAAACTGAGCTCCCCGGACAACGGGCGTATAGTTCGCACACTGAAAACATCTCAGATTCCATGGAGTTTAATCAAAACGACGACTGATTGACGAAGTGGCTAAATTTGGTGTATTCGGCAGAGTATGTATGAGGACTCATCGTAAATTCACAAACGAAAGATGGTCTGAGGGTTTTGAGAGTCTCGCCAGTGAAAATATTTGTACATTTTATGCTCACCGAGGCAGCGGCGCTTAAAATAATCAAGACAAAACGGGTAAACAGATCAAACGAAGGATGTTCGGAGTGAAACAGCAAATTAGAACAGATCAAATCCTAACAACAGCAGAGATCATAAAGAGGGGCCTGTATGCAAATGAGCTAAATACTGCTATTATTTGTGATTCATGTTTAGATAAATGTATGTATGCATATTTATTACCTGAATAAGGTGTAAAAATGCAGAGTTTTGAGGGATTTGATGAGTGTATGATGTGAGCCAACATGCATTTTGGAAATCAAAATATAATGATTTCCTTTCAAACGTATGCGTCATGAAATCAATTTTCCGTCCAATTGCATATGATATAAATATTCAAATGATGTCTTCATTCCTCGGGCAGGCACATACTGCACACACTTCGCCAATTCAGCTATTCTCCGTAGCCGGCCCTCCCTAATAAGCAAAGATATCATCCGCAGGTGTCACTGAGCTCATGATGAGACCCTCCAGGCGGCATCTGTGAATACGCCACCTAAAAAGCGAAATCTTTCCAGGCAGATACACTTTAATGCGAATAGCATGGCTGGATAAACCCGCAGGTCAGCGCTTTCTTACTCCCCCCCCCCCCCCCCCATTCTAAGTAATGATGACAGCCTTTTGGGTTAATGCTATAAGGATTATCTCTGGGTTATTTCCACTGCCAAATGCATTCTTTAAAAAAAAAAAAAAAAACAGCTTCTGTGAAGTCGCCCCAGCTCTTCAGTTTAGCTTCTCATGCACGCTGCCGATACATGAGCTGCCTTTAACAATGTGCGTGTGTCTGTCTGTCTCTCTCTCTCTCCACTTCTGAAAAATGAGTCAATTAGTGTAGGTGCCTTGGAGGAGGTTCTGTATCTCTCTCTTTTTTTTTTCCCTCCCTCACACAGACACATGCACACACAGTGCACATCAACACTGCAGCTAGATGGAGAATGAGGTGGAATTCAAAGCACAAAGCTCTATTACAGGCAGGGTGTTCAAAGAAGATTAACTCAGAAATTGTTTTATAGAACCGTTTCACCTCCGGAAAGCTGTTTTTTTTTTTTGCAAAGTAGGTTTCTGTTTTTCAGCACGCTCAACTTCACATCCGTGCAGCGGCTGTCACTCACTTGTGGGAGCTGCCGGGAACACCTACAGTATTTCAATGTGGGCCACTGTGCTGCTCCATTATGATGGCAGGAAGCACAGATTGACTGATAGGTTCATTCTGAAAGCGTTCTGATGGATGTGAGCACTTTTCCATCAAAATGGACAAAATGCTTCTAAAAGAAAAGCTTCTAAAGGCGGATTTAAGCAACACCGGGACACATAAAACCTCCAGGAATGTCCATAAAAATAGAAATATGAGAGCGAGGCAGGTGTTAAAGGTTTTACTTGAGTGCAGATTGTAGAATTACTCGCAGTGATCCATATACAGCACTGTGTGTTTACTGGTTTAGACACTTTTATATTGATTGTTATGAGAGGCAAAGCATTTTAGGGATGCATCCTTGGGTTTGTCACCATTAATTCATCTATAAATTTTAATTAAGTAATTAAAATGATTGAACCCTGTGAAAAAGGGCAACCACCATCTGTGGAAGCAACCACCATCTTATTGTTAACATTGTCATTTGAACACTCCAAACCTCCAAAGACTTTCTGTTTCAGTTTCAAACACTACTGTTAAATGACGACACAATTGATTGATTCAGTTCAGACTCATTTCCACTCTGAAACAATCTACATTCATTTTGGCATCATGGGATTTTCCTTGCAACCCAGTGTCCACGCCTGCAGAGTAAAGGTATGACAGAGTTTGATCCAGGAGCTGATTCAGTTACATAATACAGCCGCCAGGAAACAAATCCAAGGTTTTAAAAGGCCAGATAGAATTCACTTGTGGCACTGGAGACCATTACCCGAAAGATCTGGACGTGCCGAAAGCATGAGCGTGACAGAGCTGGAAAGAGCCGGGAGGCTTGAAAGTGTGTGGCAGCGGGGGCTAAATGAATTCTTAATACCTCACTGCATGGCATCACTCTTTCTAACCCTTCCTCTGTGTCTCTCTGCCTCTTCTCTCTCTTCTTCCCTCTCTTGTTTTTATTGTACCCAAAGAGACACGCAGGAGGCAAACGACCTCCGGTTTCCACAGCAACCCATCGACTATCAAATGAAGTAAATAGTCACAAAGAGCGGGGAGCGGGATAGAGAGAGATGGAGAGACGAAAAGAGAGAGGAGTGGGGAATAGGGGGAAGTTATTTTGGTTCGGGGCTTGTGGAGTCTGTAAGTGAGACCCCATCATGTCACGAGGAATCACAGTCTGCGTCGATGTTTCTACCACTGTTAATGACACAGGAGGAACAGTATTTGTGACTTAAGATAGAAACATTACGCTTGTCGCTTTGGCGTGGAGTCTCAAATATCTTGGGGGGAAAGAAGAACATGAGAAAATGCTCTCCTACGTTTCTTCAACAGCCACTGTGCAATGCGCTTAACATGCAACTGTAGCTGTCGCAGGTCTGTTTGAATGTGAAGGAGGGAAACTGCCTGGTCATATTTATCTGTTTAAATTGAACAAGTATACACTGACTAGCAAAGACAGCTTTAGAGTTTCACATTGGACAGAGCCAGGCTAACTGTTTCCTCTTGCATGCTAAACTAGGCTGACTTTAAGGACGAGTGTTTAGGGTTTAGTGACATTTAGCCATGTGGTCACTGATTATGACCCCCCACTCTTGGTCCAAGAGTGAAGGAAAAACTGTGGTAGCTGTAGAGCCAGTGGTTTGGTTGGATTGTCTGTTTTGGATCACTGCAGGAACACGGTACAACGCAGCAAACTCTGTGGAAGTCCGCAGAGCCTCCTTTGTCAAAATGTTGAACTATCCCTTTGAACTAATTTAAAGCAAATGACAAACTAGTTCAAGTTTCTCATTTCTAAGTAAGAAATTGTACAACCCAGTTATAAACTGGCCTGAGGAGTTGTTATTTTTCTTTTCCTTTCTTTTCATCTTCTCTATTGCTCGCTCAGCCTGGGACTTTAGTAATTTATTTACTTTGTTGTCAAAGCAAAACTCTTGGCTGAAAGTTTAGACTGGATGTCGTTTACTGTGCTGCTCTCAGCACATTCGATATATAACCATTTATTCTAACAACATTTACTGCTTTAGTCTTCCTTTTTGGTACTTTTGTTTATTCTTTAGACATTTATCTCACCTCAGGCCACCTTCTCACATGCCATCTAGCTTCATTTGCTCGCTCTATCTACAACCCCCTCCTCTTCCTCTTCCACCATCTATCTTCTCCTCTATCACTGTATACTGTTCACAGAGGCTGGCAGGTCTTTTTCTTTCCTGGAATTTTCCATCAGGGGTTCTTCGATCCAGTACAGCTGACTGGATAAAGGGAGGATGGAGTGAGTGTGTGTGGGTGCGTGGGGAGCGATGGTGTGTGCATGTGTGTGTGTGTGTGTGTGTGTGCGTGTGCCGGACAGCAGTAAATGTCATGGGATATCACACAGTAATGCTTCACAGCGTCTCATGTCAGCTCCTCTTTTTCCTAAGCTGTCAGGTCAGAAGTGCACACTGACACGTACACGCGCTTAGAAACACTCAGACACGTGGATGGTAAAGGTTATGTGGATAATTGTCAAGATGACAGTAACAAAATAAGCTATTACTATGAATCTCTCAGTACTCATCCGGCTGCTGCCTGACAGTCATGTTTGACTTCTAACATGGAAAGTGATGATTAGTTACATGAGGCGTTTAAACTATATGCCATTAACACATTAACTCGATAGCTTTAGTATGATGACTAGAGATACAGAGATACCCACTTTTTAGGATGTGTTGGAACCATTTCTAATATTGGTACCGGAGCAACTCTAATAATTACTATTAACAAGTTACAATTGTTTGTATAGGCTACCCCATACAATAAGTCTGTGAAGCTTCATTCGTCAGGATTTAATTTAATTTTTTTTTTAAATAATAAAATAAAATAAATTTAAAAAAAGGGGGGGGGGGGGGTAATAATGCTGTAATAATAATAATAATAATAATAATAATAATAATAATAATAATAATAATAATAATAATAATAATAACACAAAGACAGATACATAAATCATGATTAATTACAAATTAAATAACATCAAACAAAGGACATAGAAACTTCATTATGAGCATCTCTCCTGACAAGCTAAAGGAAGATTTGGTCCAATAATCAGGGACTAAACTGACCCATTTCTTAATCTCGCTAACTAAGCCCTGGTTTGTCAATGAACTGGTTCCACAGCAGACATTTTGACAGCAGGGCAACTGAGAAACTCGATGGAAACAGGCTGTTGTTACTGTTGTTAAGTCCACCTGTGTTTTTTCCTGCTTGTGACAAGTCTAAATGTCTGCCGTGCATCCAGTCCGTTGCTTCGCCAACCAATGACCAAAACAGCTGTCATTGGACACAACACCGGACCTGTCTGAATCACTGAATAAATCAAAGATGTCGGCGCAGATCCAGAAGGCTGGAACGAGGGTACGACTCAGACTGACTGCAAAGCAAATGTAGAGGCAGTGTTATTGCACGCGTCTACAAATGGAATGCAAATAGACGGGCAATTGCTCTCGACAGAGTACATTATGGTGTGATCCTGAGTGTGCAAGCGAGAAACTGGGGATACTGAGTTTAAAATCAGTTTGACTCCATTCTCTGTTTTTTTCAACTCCGACCTCATTTAGTCATCGTTTTGTTTCAAAGTGACTAATGGAGTCGTCGAGTTTTGAATTTGTTCCAGTATTGAGTCAGAGTGCTGCAACTGGGAACTACGAAAGAGGGTACCATGTATCATCCACATCCATTGAACCTGCTTGTATTTGCCACTGACTGGCTCAGAAGTGTTTGACAACACAACTGTATAATGGAATAAAACCACCTCTGTTCCTTTAACCTGATCTGCAGTGTGTCTAACCAAGCGTCCCTCAAGGTGAAGTCTTGTTCAGAAACCCTCAGGAGAGGTTTGTTGTGGCAGTCATCAGTGGAAACTTGGAAACAGAAGTACTGAAACAGTAGCTTAGTGTTATGTAAAAGACTTTCAATGTCATGGATGATTTTTTAGGTTATTTCAACAATGTGGATGAACACTTATTTCATATTTATTTGATCCGGAGTATACGGATTAGACAGGAGAGAGGGAAGAGAGGGGCAACAGGAAGAGGGTGAACCAGCTGCCGCGGGGCTCTGAAGCTGGTGAGCAGTTGTGTTTCTGTGGGTGCTGTGATTTTACACCCATGGAGGAGATTTCACAGACCAGATCGAGACAAAAGGCTAAGTCTCTCTGTAGAGTTCTTTCCATAATGGTGCCAGACACTACAATGGTGAAAGCTGGTCAGGGACAAAAACAAGCAATTTAATCGATGTATTTGGACAGTGCGCATTTGCCCACAAGAATTACATTGTAGCCTATGTCACGGCCGCAGGCTGCAGCACTCTCACTCAACGCTGGACCGAATTTAAAACTTGTCCCCATTTGTCACTTTGGCACAGAAACATGGGAAAATAAGTTTGAAGATTGAAAAATACCAAAGATATCCTTAAACAACCTCACAAATATATACTCTCAAGGAGTTTACAGTGTGTGCCAATAAGCTATATTTGTATTTAGAATTATCCTTGACTCATTTAGGAGGCCCAGACTGTTTATTCTATATAATGTAGATTAAAATTAATGTTAGCTTGTCCGACTGCTCAGTCAGCTGTGAAGTGGTGTTATTGTTTCTTATTATTCCTTCATAGATTGGAAGGTCAGAGGTCAGGATTGAGCTGCAGGCCAGTAGCTGTACAGGTGGTGAAAATTGTGTCGTGAAACTGGCTCTTTGAATAGAGGAGGAACTCTAATAGGGCCAATCTGCAACCAGGCTTTTCCTAGCTGTCTTAACTGTCACACATCCTCAAAAGGAGATAATCCGATTAAATGAATCATAAAGTTTTGGTCACGAATTTTACTATTTTCTCACTCAACTTTCCACCTCCTCAACTCTCTGACTTCTCTTGCCGCCTGTCTCCCCCTCTATTTCTCTCCCAGATGGCCAGTGCACAGCTGCCATAGGATTCCTCAAGCTCTACCCTGTTGCTGTGGCAACCGGCGCTGACAAAAAATATTAGGAATCCTCTGTTGTGTGCATGCTGCGTTTGGTTCTTAGGTGTGCGTGTGTGTGTGCGTGTTTGTATTGCGAATAAATTCACATTTTGGCTGATTAAATCACGAGTTCATCTGTGGATACCTTGATTGATTCATCCAACAAGACCAGGGTTTGGTTTAATAACGTGTAATCAATCTTTTTTGTGGAAGAAGACGCCACTTAACTTATCAGCGTGTTATGAGTTCATTTAGCAGTCCATCACCTGCTGGAAATAGACCGAGGTAGATTAGTTGCAGCAACACGGCCGACTGAAGGCACGGGGAGATAGATTAACTTCTACTGGTTTACTAACAGCTGCCAACTCTGGTGTCTTTTAGCAGTGATGGAGAGATACGAGGAATGGAGGCAGCGAGGAAAGACTTGTGCAATTACAGATAGAAGTCTGCTCGTAAGACGGGAGGAGACACAAACACGCACACAGAGTCTTCCTTTAGACCATCTGGTGGGATTTTCTGTGCTTTTCCGTCTTGCTGTCTTTTTTTTTTCTCTCGTTCTCTCTTTCTGTGATGTAGCATGGTGGTAATATGATGCGAATGTTAAGTGTGTAGGTTTCCTCTCCTGCCCACGACCACTGTTACATGCTATTTCCGTCCTCCGGCGTTGCCAGGCTTGTGTAACCGAGAGCAAAATCCGGAGGAACAGACTGACCACCCCATTACACAATACAACTACTGCTGGAGCTAAAAATACAGTGCCAGTGAAAAAAGTACATAAGAAAACACAACAGCATAAAAAGTCACACTAAGGTTTGCTATATGTACCTGTTATAAGAACAATATGGAATTATTATAATGGGTTTGAAAGGGTAGAGGATTTTATTGTTAATGCTTCTTGGTAGCCTTTCACAACATACTGCACCAGCTTCATGAGAGCTTTATGCATAATCAATAACAAATTTTATGTTTAGGCTTTATATTTAGAATTGGAATTTAAATAAGATCTTAATGAAATAGCAGATGGCGTAGTGGTAACTTATTTTGAGATGATGGAGGGTGTGAATCTCTTCAGATTTCTGTCAGCAGCTGCGGATCCAGCAGCAGATACATTAGTTAATCCGGCGGCTGATGAGCTGAAGCGAACTGAGGCTTCACAGATGAGGACCGGTTAAACTGTGGCGGGTTAAGATATACTTTACTCGTGTTATCGCTGCCATCGCGCCGTCGCACTGTCACTGTGAAACCAGAGGCCTTTTTTCTTTTTTTCACAAGAAGAGACAAATTGCTGCTCAACCATGATGAGAAATAACGTGCTAAAAAAGAAAAGTACCGTTTGTTCTAATGGTCTAATTCTCATGAAAGTTGGTGTAAAGGTGTAACCTGAGAGAAGGACGAGCCCATTAACCTCTGGGGCAGATGCGCAAGATATTTTTCACCTTCACTGACAAAAACACTTGGAATACAGACAGACTCTGTATAGTGTGCTTACAGATTTGCATATCTTAGAGGTCTGTGCTCTCCCACTGCTCTTCTAGTTTCTTATTGTTCTGGAATTTTATCAAGTCCAAAATGTGAAACAGATGACAACAAGAATCAATTTAATGGGCCAGGCTGTAAGATTTAGTGGCATCTAGCAGTATAGTCGCAGACTGTGAGGCCCTCCACCCACGCTCCTGTTCCAACTGTAAAGTTTGTTTAGTTTGTCCATTCTAGGACACTGTAGTAACATAGCGGTGCAACATGGTGGTCACCATGAAAGAGGACCCGCAGTGTCTTTGAAGTGACAATGAACAATAACAATCCTCATTTTCAGGTGGTTATACAATAATAAAAACATTGGTATGCACCCTAAATCTTAACACTGTGGACGGTTAGGTCTTTAAATAATCACAAGTGAGTCGATTCCTACAGTAGTCAGTTCCTCGCCTCAATTCTGCAGGTCCCTCTCTCCCTATTGTCTTCCTCTCACCTTATCCCCAAAACTCTCCATCCTCAATTCACTCCTTCAGCTACTCTACATCTCACTGATCTCCTTTTGTATCAGTCTTTGCTCATTTGTTACACATTTATTCCCCTCTTAGCCTTTTAGCTCTCTTGCCGCTCTTTTTTGCGCGGTTCAAACATCTATCTCTGTGCAGGGAGGTCAATCAGCCCTGAGTGTTTCAGGATGCTCTGGTCTCTGCATTTTTCTCTTGCTTGGCATCATCATAATTTGGCTGAGACTTAACAAGGTGACACATTAATATTCATGATCCTAACAACAGGAACAAAGTGCGGTATCTGCAGGGACAAGTACATTCAGCAGGGACTAGATGCTTCCTAAATTGAGACGCTAATTTGGGTTCACAGAACAAAGGTACACAAACACACGCTTGTACACACACACACACGCAGGCGCGCGCAACACATTAACGTGTGCCAGTCAGCGGTTCCCAAGATAACACCATGCAGATAGCAATCATTGGAGGCGAGTGTTAATGACAGAATAATGACTGTCATTTACCAAACTTGGGAGAACGTCTTCATTTGGACTGTCTCGGTTTTTTTCGTTCTTCGTCTATGTGGAAGTTTATCACCAACATCCTATGTTAGACCATATTTATGAAATTAATGTTTAAAAATTGATCAAATTCTATTTTTTTTATGAAAGTCATCAGTCGTATGTGCAGTCTAAAGACTTACCATGTGCGCTGCAGTGCTTTTTTCAGTTTGGAAAATCGAGTGTGTTGCCTGTTTTAGGTTTAGAATGCAACAGATGTTAAATGGACTGTACTTATATTGCGTGTCGCCTTTCTGGGTCTTCCGACCACTCTCATTCACCCATTCACACACACACACACACACACTACACTGATCGCACTGGCTGCTCATCAATTTTTGCATTCAACCACCGATGGCACAGCCTTCGGGAGAAATTCGGGGTTCAGTATCTTACCCAAGGACACTTCGACATGCAGTCCGGAGGATGAATCAAACCCCCCAGTCATCTGATTAATGGATGACCCGTTCTACCTGAGCCACAGACACCACCAAAAAAAAGCTAGTTTGTAGTAGCCAAATCAGTTATCAGGTGGTCGGTGCAACGGGAGCAGAGGTCACGAAAGCGCACATCCACGCAGTCCAGGTAACGTGGTTATGATAAATGTAATACGGTTTCTGGTGCTGTCCAAGACAGCGGGCCATTAAGAGCAGCTTATGTTTGATCTCCTTCTTTTGTTTATTAGAATTCGCACACTTGACAATTGTTCCTGCGCTGTTCTTTGCACTGCGTTGTATCACAAGTGCATACAAGTTTCCCCCGAGGATAAACAGAGTATCTGGGGCACATATTTCAGTCCCCCCATGTCAGATGAAGTATTTAGTTCCACGCAGATCTATGCACCATGTACTGACACATAGTGCACAGATCTACGGGAGGAGACGGGGTTGCACACTAAGCTCTATCAGAACTTTGCGATAAACAGACAGACTGACTGCAAAATGTCAGGCTGTTTTTACGACTGTTTACTATCTAAAGGTTGAATTCTTCCTGTCCTCTGATATTTATTAGTCTTTTGCTGCAATCTGTTGTACCTCCAACATGGGGAAATGCAGTTAACGGTCATTCAAATTGGAATTTATAGACAGAAACTAGATTATTTTAAAGTGTGTTAAGTAGATGCTTAAGCAGTTCAGATACCCGACATACGAAACTCAGTTTGCTGTGGTTAGACTGAAAGTTGCGAATGCCCACTCGGAGCCGTCGACTTCCGACTTGCAATGGATTGCAGCATCTAATCCCAGCGTACATATATAAACTTTCTATCACTCATCAGCCGTCATCAATTGTACTCTGAGACTTATTTATAAATATTATAAGCGTCGCTACAGTAAAGCATTTTGACTATTGTTTTACAGTACTAGACAGTTACAAAAACTGCTTAAGGCAAAAGTCTTCCTGCTGAGTTAGCAGAAAAGTTCCATGACATAGTTTGGTCCTCTGAGGATCGCCTGACAGGCTATTATAAATACCAGACACACACACACACACACACACACAAACACAAGTCGGAGGGAACTCGTAACGAGTGCAGGGTCAGAACATCTGACTTCTATACATCACCGTGGCAACACAGACAGCTGTGGGCTGTGGGAAAGCAAAAGAAAGGGATGAAAGGATTGAGGAGGAGAAAGGGAACCGAGGAGAAAAACAAAAGAGGATTCCTAGCGATGGCGACACACACACACACACACACACACAAACACACAAACATCCAACCCCATGTTAAGGAACCTGCTGTGCTAATTACTGGGTCTGCGGTTCTCTGAAGGCTGCTCCTCACATCGGATGACCTCTTACCCATTCGCTCACACATACACACACACACACAGGTGTTGTACGCCCTCTAACCATCTCTACAGGATCCAGTGTGTTATTTCAGCACCCGCGGGCTCAGTAGGCGATGCCAAGCTGACAATAATATGTACTGGCAGCAACCAGCATGAAAGCGGAGCAGCAATACAGTACATGGCATCAACAGCATGGGGCTGTCTGGAGCAGGAGGGGGTAAATGCAAAGAGGACAGAGGACACACAGGTAGGAGTTATAAATTAAACATGTGGGACCAGCATCACTGTGTGATGCTTAATTGTTAAACTTAGTTATAAGCAATTTAGTTAAATGAGATATCAGTGTATTTTTTTTTTTTTTTTACATTCACAAGATATCCGTGGGACTTGCAGCCTCCAAACTACAATTTCTGTTTTTTGGCACTGGGTTTGGTCTTGGCGTAGAACTGGAAAAGTTTGTTGTTTGGAGTGCAAGTGTAGCTTCATTTTCAGAGGTTGTACTAATTTCAGAGGGTCAAAGCAATAAAGTGTTAAACATCTTAAACATCTTGTGTTTTAAAACAACTCTACCACGCCAGAACAACAGAAAAAAATGGTGTAGCATAGCAGCATCTTCTTTACATCAGAAAGGTTTAGGCTCATGGTCCTAATTTTGTGAGATACATTACAAATGCCAGTAAAGTAAAACTGCTACTAAGTCATGTCAAACTTAGAGGTGTAAAGTGAACTCTAAAGTGGGGTAGATGTCAAAAGTGCAAATAAAACTTCTCACACAAACTGTGGTAAATTTAGGCCTCCAAAATCAGATAACCAATGTAGGCTACCCGCCCATGTCCCAAGAATTTTGGCAACCACTAACGAACAGTTTGCCTCTTCTTTCACGTGTGTCCGATATAATCCATCACAGCAGGAGAGGAGATGTTCCCCGAAGAGTTAACTGAGGCAAAGTATTACCAGACACCGCTCGATGACAAAATCCCAAAGGAACACAAAAAATCCAGTCAAGCCACTCCTATTCATTGTCAATCAATGGCATTGATTGGCGTACAGAACTATTGATGTTCTTATTGAATTTGCCTGATTGGTTGGTGTTTCTACATATTACAGATGACATTCATCTACGGTGCAAAGGTCAGAAAAGAGGCCAAGGCAGAAGAAAAACTGATTCATGAAAGTGTACTGAGGTGTTTTAAGATGGGGTGAAAAAAGGGGGATTTAAGGGTAAGTACAGAGGAGTCATGGGCAACAGCATGCGTAGAGCATCATCTATCTGAGCTGCAGAATATACAGATGCTGTGGTATAGGAAAAGATTGTAATACTGCTGAAGAACAGCAACTTTTAAATGTTTGGTACCATTAGCATATAAACCGATACCCCAACAAATCCACATCCAGCCCACTTACATGGAATGCAAAATGCAATAGAGAACAGGCTGCATCAAAATGAATGTGATGATTTAAAGGCTAAGCATTGCTTTAAAATAAATCACAGAGAGAATTAGATACCCTAGGTTATCAATTTCAAATATTTTCTCTCTCTCTCTCTCTCTACCTTTCTGTTTCTCTCCAGCCCACTCCTACGTGAGCTTCCCTCGCCTCACATCCACGAGAGTCAGCAAATTATACCAAAAAGTACTTGTGCTCTGTTCCATGGCCCTCTAAAATTTTATTAAGCAATCTCATTTGTCTGTGCCATCGCCAATGCCGGCTCTAACTGCTGTAGGAAGTGGAACTTAAAGATGTACCACAACGGTTAACTAGGAAAGGTTGGCCATTAAAATGAATTGCGGCTTCTGCCAAAGAAGAAATTGTCTATTCAGTGAAATAAGAGCTGCCAATGCTGTGATAAAAGATGGTGTAGAGCCTGCGGGATGAAGGTCTTCATACCCAAACATCTCATCTCCATTTTGGAAAGAAATTGATGTTTGTAATTGAGCAGGTTTCCTTTAAAAGCTGGATTTTTGCTTTCAGGAACATAGTTTATGATGATATAAAACTTGCTCATATCACATATTAGTACATACTTAATTGTTCTCAGATTGAGATGTTGTATATATATTTGATGTTGAAGGACTGCTGTTATTTTTGTTTGGTAATTATAGCTTAAATTCAGTTATATGACAGCTTAAGGGCTCTTGGCTGGCAAAGACGCAGCCCCAACCAAAAGCAAAGATGGCCTGTGTGTGTTCACCCTGGCAGGCACCGGTGACCCTCCTGCATTCATATCCTAAGGCAAAAATAAAAGCTTGTGCATTGATGGGGACCCATGCCGGTCCTGCATAAATTAATGAAGGATCATATCTCAGTGAACATAGGTCTCATACAAAGCAGGAGTTATAATCTTCCATCGGCTATATTCTATAATTGGCTCTAATAAATTGAACAGTCCAAAATTGGATGCGTTAGAACACTTAATTCTAGTGTATTATGGCTGTGCAATGGTCAGGGAGTGATTACAGCCAAACAAAATACCAGTGTAGTTCGACGGCCTTAATGCCTAATAACAGCCCGCTATCGCAGAACGCAAACAAAGGCTACTGACACTCATGGACACAAACAAAACACCAACAGGGAGAAAGAAGGACTGTTATTTTTTTTTTTTTCTGAAAATGAGGGCGTGGGCGGACTGACCAACACGCTGCTGTAATAACAGACTTTTTTCTAATGTGTGTGTGACATGGAACATGAGTGTTTTGTCAATTTTGTTTCTCTTTTTGCCAGCAGACACTTAACTCAGCAGGGAGCAATGGTAATAGCAACAAATGGATATAAATAATAATAATAATAAAGTTTCATTTACACTGTGTCATCTGCAGAAAATTGAACATCATCAGGAGAATATTCATGGTAAAAAGATATTCCTGCACTGGAGTGGACTGGCTGATCAATCATTTTCAGTGCAGCACGACATTGACCTGAGCAGACCGAAAGAAGAGGTCATCAGCTGATAGAGTTAATAATACTAAATAAATTAAGCTTAATATAATTAAGAATTAAGTATATGGATATATCACATTTCTGTGTTCTATATAAGTGGAAACCTCTACAGCTGTGAAGGGAAGCTTGCACGTACTGTAAGGGACAAAAACTGCAATTCCTCAAATGGCCACAGCCTGGTACAAAAAATTTTTGGGTTTGGGTCTCTTTAGCTAATTAGTCTGAATTTTTTAATTACTCGTCCATTCAAATTACATTACGGCTTAAAGTTATGTATAATTAACAGCATGCCTGGATATGACATCCAATCTTTCCACTGCTGATGGTTCTATAGCAGATTATTTACGGATGGTAAACTACCAAGGCTACATTTTCAGCAGCTCTGTTGTGTTTCTTGTTGTTGACTGGCGTCTAGCAATCGCTTGCACCACACACATTCATACACGCTCACTCTTTTTTTTTTTTTTCCCCCAGACAGCCTCAAGTACACATGAACATGCATGACTGCATGAGCTGGCACACATGGATGCTCTTATTGTTTCTGTCTCTCACACATAACTGAATATCAAGCCATTAAAGAAACCAAGCTTTTTGCTACGCAATCTGATTCACACATATTGTTTTATGCACACACAGACACACACACACACACACACACACTGCCACACGCGACATCAGTGGGATTTCCTCGTGGATGCCCACAGTACTCCCCGTCTGCGTCTGAAAGAGCCTGGTGAAGAGGTTAAAATATCAAAAATGTTGGCTTGAATGATGCTTTTTAAAAATATTTTGGCAGCATTGTTAGCTCCTCAGTGCTGTTGTGTCTGTTCAATCAGGGTGAAATGGAAAACAAAAGTATGAAAAAGAAACAATAAACGGGGGAGATGGTGGCAAGAAATTGCCCAGTGGGAGAAAGGACAAAGGGAGGAGGGGAGGGGGGACGAGGTATAAAAAAAATGAATGTAATGAATAAAACTGAATTGAATACATGAAGGGACAGAGGGAGTAAAGGAGAAGAGGAAAGGACCGATCCTCATATGCAGCCTTTCCACCAGTTTGACAGGTAGGTACAGTGACATTAGCATAGTGATTAACAGGCGCATTAGCATAATGATTAATACCAGCATTAGCATAAGAACCACAGCTGGTAAAACATGGGAGAGAGCCAAAGGAAGACAGAGCGAGGCTGCAATGCAAAGATGTATAGTATAAAATATATAGAAACTGGAGATGGGAAAAATGTATAGGTTATGTGAGAGAGAGAGAACAAAATGGATGAAGACAGGCGTTGTTTCTTTTTTTTTTTCCTCCCATCACAGCTGTTGACAGCTTCAGCTCCGTCCGTTCCAACATGTCTTCATGAATAAGTTTTCTCTTCATCCGCGCTCCATGTCCAGTTAAGAGGAAGGAATGTCCCAAAGAGGGAGACTAGCTGTCAGCACTATTCCCCCGGCACATACGCGACCCTTATAGAGTTCTATAGGTAGAATCACTGACCTCTGCATACAGACAGAGAAAAGGCCGACATACAGCCAAACAATCTTCAGGGTAAACCTGCAGGTCCAGTCTTTCATCAGCACATGAGTTCTGATACTGCCAGCACATGAGTCTTTTTGTACATACAGTAAACTGTTTTTAGGCTACAATTAAATTGTCAATATCAGCCAAATAACTACCTCTCTAGTTATCTTATCAGACCGAATAAAAACACTCTATAGTTATGATTTCTTTATATATCGGCATGTGAATTATTCAGTTTACTGCAACTTTCCGTATTATTTAAGGTAAATGTGTTTTGAGCTGTTAGTGGAAATAATTCAGTATTACTATTAACAGAAAATGCTTTTATTTTGAAGTGCAACCAAATAACCTGTTTTGTGGTTCTTTGGCTCGCTGTAGTGATGGTAGGAGCACAAAGGCAAAAATATGTTTTGTCTACTTTTCTCTGTAAAACTGCAGAACTTTGGACGGTAAAATGTTCAGTGTGAACGTGAACGACGCCCATTCTGGTCATTATTTGAACCTTCCACTATGACAGTCAGGAGTTCAGCATCATGCAGGCACAATGGGAATTAAGACACCATTCATCAGTCAGTCAGACCCATCTGACTGAGGAACGTCTCATCTGGGTCAGTTGATAAAAAATATTCAATTTCAGGCAGAAATTGTAGTTACAACAGTGCACAGGTTAACTGATGCTGCACCACTAGCCAGTAAGTGTCACTGCCTATATATTTTTTGTAATTGAAATGGCAGGTAGAGCAATGCCGCACATCTTCACTAAGATTGAGATCAGCGGATCAGGTTTTTCATGACCTGAATCTGGTCCACAGTGATTTCCTGGATTCCACTGCTGTATATAAGAAGATAGAGACTTGCTGTTACAAGTATAAAGTACGTCTGTAACATGAAAACATATACGAACAGCACTGCGATAAAAGTGATCATCTCCTCATCAAGACCTTAAAGACACATTCATTTCGCCTCTGTGTGGACTCGCTGTTTACAGTGAAGAGAGACAGCAATACATTGCACATCTCCTGCCATGAGCAAATGAATGTCCCAGTCATGACTTGCAGAAAACACTATAAGCCTGAGGTGAGGTGCTTTCGCCTCCGCTGTCTATAATGTAAACTCTCGGCTCTTCGTGAACGCACGCAGCCCTTTGCCGCTGCATCTGGAGTTTATGTTGGTTCAACTTTTTTTCAGCTCCCTCGCTGCGTGACCATGGCAACCGCAGAAACTACAGGGAGGGAACCAACACAGGAGCTGATGTATGTGAGTTATACACCGCTTCACCAGCAACATGAGCCTCCAAGTCTTTAAAATGCCATCACGGACAATAAATGACCTTTACGATATAGGTTAGCAAAACTTGCTATAATATCTGTATAATCAATTTTACACTACCACCTGTTGTATTTAGCTTTCTTTTAGAACACCACGACAACCGGTCGCTGTCTGAAAGCACCTTTACAGTCCTCCAAAGACACATATAAGGGTCTCTGCGGGTCTATACAGTGAAAGGTGTTGCGGGAAACCATACAGTAGGTCACTGACGCTCAAAGATGAGATGTACACACATTTTTTTTTTTTTTTTAAAGATTATTTTTTTGGCCGTTTTATGCCTTTAATGATAGTGCAGCTGAAGATGGACAGGAAACAGGGTGCAGAGAGAGGGGGAGTGACACGCAGTAAATGGGCGTCTGATGCGGGAGTCGAACCGGAGCCGCTGCAGCGAGGACTGTAGCCTCCATACATGGGGCGGTCGCTTAACCCGCTACGCCACGGGCCGCCCCATTGTACACACATTTTATGGATTTTAGGGACCTTAATGTTAAGGAAGATGGTTGGGTGATTGAATTTCTGTCGGGCAAGTCTGAAAGAGTAAAACATGTCAATACTGCACTTAAAAACCGTCCAAGTACAAGTACAACGGCTATATGGACATCTCCAAATAAACGTCAGGCACACACTGCTTCTGTGCAACCTAGAGGTCCCCGGTGTGAATTAAAAGTCCTTCGGGATGCACCAAAACCAAAACACCAAACCAAAGCAGATGGAGGCTACACAGACTTCTGCTGAGAGCAGCAGCACGTGTCATCTTGCCAGAATTAGTCAGGTCCTGTCAAGTCAAGTTTGTTCATATACTGTAGTCTGTGATAGAGGATTTTCCTCTCCCTTTTCCCTGTGCTTTTGTTTCACAGTATAAAACCCTGGCTCATGCATCCAGACTTAGGAGATTTAGCATTTTTGGTACGCCATGGCCTGGACTTAGTTTATTATGCAAGTTCTCGTCCGTTCTTGTGCTTTTGCTTGCCTGAGCCTCTGTCCTTTGCATGTCTCAGGATCATAGAGATTGTTCGCCACGTCCTGCGGCCTCCAGTCTTCAGTTTGCCTGTTTAGAGTATGCTACCACTACGAAGACTGGAACCTCAGCATCTTTACGGACCACCATTCCCCTCATTCCACACCCCTCCTCTGTGACAATAAATCTGACACTGGCTGCCCTGTGGTCTGTGTTTGCATTTGGGTTCACCTGTTCTGCCTTAACAGAGAAAATTAACAACTCCTGAAAAAGAAGACATCATCCATTCTATATGCCAAGTTGGCAATTTACCAAAACACCACTGTAGCCAGGCTGCTGCTCTTTTAAATTATGTGGCGCCGGTTCCTGCTGAAACATAGCCATTGGAAATGGGGCAGAACCCTTTGCCTGCAAAGCACTGTTCAGCAAAAGAGTACTTTTTAGACATCATTAAAGGTGACACCTGCACTCACTGCCAGGAAATTAATTTACCAATTAAACTTAATTTGTTGAGCAGACATCTTATATGAGATAGTCCTGTTTAGCTGCATTAATCCAATCATCATCCAATCAAATAACCTTAGTGGGTATTTCACAGCAATCCCCTTGTGCTTAATGATCAGCCTAGAAGTGGCAATTTATATTAAATGCAGCAGAATCCCATTTTCTTGATGCAGGGCGCTAGAAAAGCCAACCCGTCAGAACCCAACCTGATCTATGCAGCCACTCCACCACACATAGACCCCATTCATTAAAATGTAGTTATCTTGAGGTAATGTATGCATCATACACTTGAAACTCATATAATTTTAGTGGTAAAATCATATCCAAATGGCCCATTACAGGCATCAAATGTTGTTAAACTGCTGCTCAGAGCCAAACCAGCAGCCAGACGTGGAATCAAATAGCAAGTAGGCTTAATGGGAGAATGCAAATTATGTAAGTATAAGCATGGAAGCAGATGGCCAATGGAGTAAAGGGAAAATATAGGGAAAATATCAAACACATATATATATATATATATATATATATATATATATATATATATATATATATATATATATATATATATATATATATATATATATATATATATATTTATATATATATATATATTTATATATATATATTTATATATATATATAAAATCATTAAATTTAAGAAAAAACTCACACTGAATACACACTGAATACGGCGGTGTGTATCTAGATATCTGTAAATGTCATAGTTTTTTTTCTGAGAGAGTGTGTGAACGTGCAGTAATGCCAGTGGCACTGAGGGCCACATGTGTTGGTCCAGAGAAGATTGAAAGTGAATTGGAAGCTATTAATCTGACCTTCCCTTGCTATCAAATTTGGTTTGGAGCAGAATATATATATATTCGGTCCACATGCTCTGTTTGTCTTTGCACAGTACGTTTCTCTTTTCATTATATCTCTACCTCTTCCTGTATCTCTCTCCTGCCCTTCCTTCTTTTCAATCCGCGGGTACAGGTTTAGGATGTGGAGAGCAGCATTTTTTACATTTCAGCCTTTGAAATGATCTCTATTATTCTCTCCACCCATGCTGCTCTGATTATCCCTCCTCTATGTGAATGAACTGGGCTGTGTCTACGCCTGAGAGCTGGTTAACGTGATATTTTGCAGCTCCACACTCACTTTCAGCTCAGCACCGGCGGGAAAAACACACAGATGTGGATACAATGACAGTACTCCCCGTTGGAAACAGCTTCGTTGTACAAAGTAGGGAAGAGAAACCACAGACTGTGACAAGTCTGCCTTGACATTACATTTCTTATGTAAGTTTGCAGTCTGTTCAGCGAGGGAAATGTACAATTAAGCAAAAACAAATAGGAAATTGTACATAAATGTTAAGACTGCTGGCAGGGCCTCAGTTTGAATATTATTATATTGTGTGCAACCAGAAAAGTTCCAGTTATTTCTTTTAACCACTTCTGTCCAGGTTCTTCAATACAGAGTTTGCTTGAGTTTACTTATAACTGCTCTCCAACCACCACTTTAAATATATAATGCAACTGAGACGAGAGCCCTTGGGTAGCGATATGGTTATGGTTTAATAAGATAAAGTTTTTTGTTGTATCCACATAAAGCATACTGCTGGAAATTGTGACTGGAGGAAAAAATCTGGCCCCTTTTTCTCTGATTTCTACTTCTCCTCAGGTCTACCCATCTAAAAAAAGAAAAAACTAAGAATGAAGAAAAAAAGTCTTTCAAACTGCATCTTAAAACTGAATCAAATGATCACCATGTTACATAATGCAGATCCCGCTGTCAATCAACACCCCAGTTGGCCAGTTACTTGCAGTAACTTACCTCATAAAATCTAAATGTGCATCATTGCAAAGCACCGAATGACCAGTATAATGGTGGTTGGCGAAGAAAGTTAAATATCTATGAAGCCAAAAAAATCCAAATATATTTTGTAGCAGCTGACGAAACCAAAGAGGAAAAAAAGTCAATTCTTGACAGGCTGCTTTGTCTTTCTTTTCTCACAAACACAGAATGAAACTATTCTGAACTGTGACATTCTTGCTGTGCGTTAGTGTGAATGACGGACCGAAAAAAAAACAGACCTGCGCTGTCAAGCTAAAATGAGCAGATGAGTAACACATATGCTGTCCGGCTACAGCAAGCAACAGCAACAAAAAAGTGATACACAAATGAAAGACGGGGGGGAATTTAGAATAGGTGAATAGTGACAAAAGCTTAATCTGCCTATCACTGCAGATAGCCAGAGGCGTTTCTTTCTTTTCTTAATGTTGACTGCCAACTGTCCCACTCTGCCTCACTGACAGCCTCTCTCTACCTCTGCAAACTTGAACTCCGTGGAAACTACAAATGATTTGCTGTCTAGAAAGGAGGGGGTAAAGTAAAGTGATCGAGACGGAGGGGGAGCTGAGCCAGCAGGTACAGCAGAACTCCAAATAACTGGCTAAAAAACTCTGAGCCTGCTTTAAGACCGTCCTCCAAACCACATCCTTCCAGTCTTATTTCTATTAGCTCTTCAACATGAACCCAATCTTTTCCCGAGTGTGCCCATATAGCGTTCACTTAATAAAATACTCCCTCTTTCAAGCTGCACTCGATTTTGTTAGAGGGCCCTCAAACTTTATTCCATGTCGCTACCCGGGTTCTCTCAAGTGTAAAATTACATTTTCAGTATTCACCAGTGTCACTACAGCCACATTTACAGCTCTCAACGGCACATGTTTGACTGTTAGTGACGAGAAACTGAAGAGATGCGCTCTAAAACTAAATAAAAACAGGATACACGTTTAAGAATGTACTCCTTGTGTCAGGAGTTACCTGCAGACACCAGCTGATTAAGCTTTGTAGTTTAATATAAAGTATAAGGGACATGTAGTGTACATACATAAGTTAATAAATTGCTGGCAGTAGCGGAGTTGCTGCATCCCCTGGATTATATTTGAACCAGACCTTATCATGAGCTCTATGATTCTCTATCACTTTACACCTCTGCTATTTATTAGTTCATAGGATTTCTATTTATTTTATTTTTCCACTTAAGTTTCGCTGATGCACTTTGTCTCCGCGCAATTGTTGCTAAAATAAAGCACACACATGCAGACAAGTTCCGGTAGTGGACTGAATGTATTCATGCACACAAAGAGGATTTCAAATGCGGATCAATCCACAGCACCATTCAATCTCAACTCACAATGCAAGAAAGTGGACCTGGTCAATACAAGCCCTTTCATTTTAGGGAAGTAACAGGGACACACACACACACACACACACACACACACACACACTCACACACACACTCACACAAGCACATACTGCTATATTCACTCATATTTCCTCTTTCAGTCACAGTGATTTAATTGAATGCCGAGAGGTGGTGAAACCAGCAGCTGTGTCAAAGACGGACTTAGAGGTTATCCTCACTCTGTATGAGAACACAGTCATACATGTTAGGACCTCCTGGAGCAAATAAACTGGGGCAAAAGTCCATGGCCAAACACTATTAGTAGCACAAAGCTACAACACTCACTGTTGGATGAAGAACAAACAGAGGCCGTTTTTGCTCTTTGCAGACCCTTTTAAGTAGTTGGACTATGAGATGCAAAGCTTGGCCTGAGGGGTAAGCCAGTGGTTCTCACTTTGGGCTTGAGACCCTCGAGGCGGTCACAAAATATATTATTATTTTTTGCCAGAATTAAATGAGTCATGCTGTCTATCGGCAAAGAAGGAGGAGAGTTGTGAACACCAGTAATGCTATAAAATATATTGAATATTGAATATATATGTATAATTTATATTAAAAGTCAACATGTAGACCCCTTTATATTTACACCATTCACAAAAAGTTTGGGATATTCAACATTCGGGCAAAACTTCATGCTAAAAAGGTTCATGCTACAGTGATGTTATATCATGAAAGTAGGGCATTTAACTGGAAGCATGCAATGGTCATTTCATCATCTCAAACAATTTATTGAAAGAAAAGCAGCGGGTGTACCACCAAAAGCTGGATATCCCTAACTTTTTGTGAACGGTGTATATTCAACGTTGAGCCCTGAAATTACACTGTGAATTGTGAATCTATAGTACCTCGGGACCAATAATTAGAATCTGAAAATTCCTATGAAACAATGGTGTCGGAGTGAAAATCCTCTGAGCCAAAGTAATGGCATCAGGCTTTAAAGGAAAAGGGAAAGGGCCTTGAGCTGAGGCCCTGAGGCACTGCAGGCTTATGAGAAGTTTCGAATCAGGCCCCATGGCGCCGATAAAGGCATAAGGAGGAAATCTCCCTCGGAGAGAGGAGACTGAGATTATAAATTACGGTGTGTATGAAGCACGCTGCGTATATAAAAACGATGGTGAGCTGCTTTGTCTTCATGGAAGAATAAACTCCCAACCTTTGCTCATGCTCAGGGAATTTTGGCACTCTCCTTTGATTATTTTTAAAGGAGTTTTGGAGATTTTTGTGCCAGTTCGTCACGTCCCTTGATTTGAGAACCAGCGTCCAGCTCCATGTGTAATCAGGTTTTGTGCTTTGTTCTAGTCAGTTTTGTTTCAAGCCATGTTTTTGTAGATTTCCTTTGTTACTTTGTGTCAGTCTCCATTAGTCAGGTTTTTCCTCGTAAGAGTGATTTTCTGTTTTTTTTCCTGTAGTTAGTTCAGTAGTGTTTTTTCCTCCTTGAGAGTGATTTTCATTTGGTACTTTGTCAATAAAGACTTTCCCTTTTAAAAGGACCGTGAAAGAGTCGTGCATTTGGGTTCAGCCTCCAGCCCCCCATTGTCACAACCTAGTCCATGCAAAAATCTGACTTTCTGATCACATTAGCTGACATAATATCCACAGATCACACACACATCAACAGCAGCAGTGAATGCCTCAAACTCTTTAGCTTTAATGCTTGGCTTTATATGAGTTAGCTGATTACAGAAGAACAACCCTCTGTTGAGATCATACCCTCTGACATAAATCTCTGACTCATCACACGAAAACTTGTCTTGGCAGTCAGTCTTTTCAAGACACATGAGATTAGTTAGTGGACAAAATTATACCGAAGTCGCTTGTCAATTTTTCTCAAGGTAACGCGGGAGACGGGACCGGAATACTTATAACGGAAAGATAACAAGAGACAACAGGAGAGAGAGACAGAGGGGAGAAAGAGAATTAAAGACAGGATCAAAACACAGACAAACCAAGTGTTTTATCTCTGACTTAAGAGATAGTCCTAAGGAAGCCCATTCAACCCTTTGTCCTCCTCTCTCTGTAGTCATATTTTTTTTCTGTCTCTCTCTAGTCGGTTATAAATTCATGTCAGTCCCAACCAGAAGATGATGCGATGCTTACTTCACGGAAAGCTAAGACAGCACAGTGTCTGCAAACAGAACATTCATCCCAATGTTATTCTTTCTATCACAGCAATTACAACTGGATTCATGACTCAGGAAAAAAATTATATATATATATATATATATGTTCTCCCTTACTTATGGGACAAAAGGATAAATCAGAGGCTCTCAAAGTTTCTCTCTTTCCACCGCCCTTCTTTATGTCTTTCCAGGAATCAGTATACCCTTCACTGCATCTTTTTTTTTTCTACCTTTATTTGTCTGTCTCTGCCGTTTCCCTTATTATTTTTCTTCTTTCTCCATCTCTGCTTTAAAGAACTTCAACCAGTCAGTCATATCCGCTTCTCCACGCATTCATTCTCACTCTTTACACCCAGCGGGGTTACTACTTGCAGACATAATAAGTGTTTGGGGAATTTGTGTATACGTGCGTGAGTCACACATAACTTCACTAATAGTGTTGCTGTTAACAAGCTTGATAAGTGTATGCTGAACGCTGGGGCAGCTGAAACAGTGCACCATTTGTGCTGCTGCTCTAGATTATATTAGACACAGCACGATTGTGTGCGTTCTTTGTGTGAACACCAAACAAAATTATCTATGGCTAGTTTCGTAATTAATCCAATAGGACTGATTTAGTGTTTGGAATTTGCAACTCTACATCTAAGGCTACTCAGATTACTGTCACATTCACATTCTCATCACGCCCTCCACTGTGGCTTGGTAAATCTCATCTGTCCTATGCTTAATAAAAAAATTTTTCAGGCAAAATTCAAATTTGGTAATTAGTGGACATCAGCAGCAAACCTCGTGTTAATCTGTTGAATGCAGCATGTTTCTGGTGCAGAATGTGTCAGGTCTGCAGCAGAACAAATAGGCACAAAAGTAACAGTAAATCTGATGTCGTTGCAGTTAACTACACTTGAATACCTGGACTTGGATGTAGCCTCCAATGCACCACACAAACATCAGAAAAAAACACAGAACAGCGCTCCTTCGCCATGCGAGGTAAAGTTAAATCGAATTGAACTAAATAGAAATTCAGCTTTGATCTGGGGCTGCAGGTAAAAAACATCCAAAAGCCAGAGTTTTTGTCAATTGACAGCATAGTACCTATGATAAATGACGAAATGAAGACGGATTTGGATAATAAAAGCGGCACATTTTTGCTGATAATCCATAATCTCTAAAAAAAGGATATGGGCTGGAGACCATGCGGATGCACCAGCTGCGAGGACAGGTTGTCTGCTTGAGGCAGAAGAAGACCACAGGTACCATGTCAGGGTAGGGCACAACCAACACACTGGTATCACTGCTGGCATCGTCATCATCATCTTCATCATCATCCCCCTCACACTCCTCCAACTCATCCTCCTTCTCAATCCTCTCTTCCTGAATAATTCCTTCCTCCTCTATTTCCTCTTCTTTCTCTTTCGCTTCCTCGGGACATGGGAGGTGGTACGGAGAGGGCCTGTGGGGGGAGGAGGGAGCGACGGTGTCATTGCTGTTGCCCCTGGCCGTCGCTGTTGTCGTCCTGGAGTTTGCTGCCGCCGACGGTGTCGTTGCTGTTGATGTTGCAACACTGGGGCCCTCCTCCTCCTCGCTCGTCATGGCAACGCAACGTTCTGGGGTGAAGACACAGAGAGGGTGGGAAGAAGAAGAATTGAAATTTACAAACCACTTTATCACCTTCAGATTAGAAATAAACTCACAGATCAGGATAAACAAAACTCAGCTTGCATTACTGCGCTATGGAGAAGGTTTGAGGCAACAGAGAAGTCCATTTTAAAGGGTAACTTTGGTATTTTTCAACCTTATTTTCCCATGTTTTTGTGTCAAGAAGTTTTGAATTTGGTCCAATGTTGAGTGAGAGTGCTGCAGCCTGCAGGCTACAATGTAATCCATATAGGTAATTGCGCACTGTGAGTACATCCATTAAAGGTTCTTGTTTTTGCCGCTGATTGGCTCAGATTGTTCTCTGTCTGATAACATGACCCAGCAAATACCAGCTTACATCACTGCTTTGTTAAAAGGTCTGTTTTTCCCGCACACGCTGAAATGCCAAGCTACTGTTTTGAGATTTACGCAGTCTGGAAATAATCTTGGAAGAGCTCAGTCTTTGGGTGAGAAAAATGCTGCTTCAGTCTGGACGGAGGGCTCACGCGGAGGGAGGGAAAAATCATGCATTAGCTAATTTAGCCAGCTTAGTGTGGACGTGGACTTTTACGGCGTGAACATAAACAGAAAGACAATCTGCCTTCGCGCAAATTACCACCGTAAAGTAGATGTCAGACTGGTTTAATGACATGGATTATACCATCAAGTTAAAAGACAAGCCAGTCTCCTTCAACTGAGTTATTCTACTTCACTTAAAGACAGTTAAACAAGGCACCCGAGTGACATCCATTATTTCTCAAAGTTTGATCACTCGCAGAAACAAAAGACAGAGATAGAACGGGTGCACAATGGAGAGGTTGTGGAAAGAAAAAGAGAGAGAGAGAAGACAGCAAAGCGCTGAAAGGCCGGAGACAGAAACAAAGGAGGGATGAAAGAGAGCGTTAGGCAAGAGAGTTCAGTGGTTTAGTCAGAGGCTTAGTGTTGGGAGGAATCAATACGGTATAGCAGGAGGGAGAACAGATGGAGCAGGAGTCCTGATATGACTGAGTGGCACCTGCCCATGGATTTCCAATGACTGAGCTGAACGCACAAAGCTACTCAAAGCTCACGTTCGCTTCAGTCATAAAAGAGAGCCTCCAGAGGAAGTGTAAAGTGGATTATGTTTATTTAAGTTACAAGGTGTGTTTTTTTTAGACCACTGTTATGACTACAAATAAAGGGAAAATGACTTAGACAAAGCGAAATACTCCTGTCTTCCCTTATTGACACGGTCAATATGGAACCAATTTATCAACGGCCAAAGAAGCACAAGATCAAATCTGGCAAAGCTTCTCAAGGAGGCCAGTTAACTACAGCTGAGATACAAGGGAAATATCTTGCGAATAGGAATACAGTAGTCTAACAATCAAGCGCTGAGTTATGCTCCTAAATCACAGCAGGGACTGAAAGGGGAGTTTTTAATGAAAGAACTCTCAGCATCTGGCAGAGTAATTATCAACTAATTGGTAAGATAACATAAAACTTTATAGAACCCTGTGGAGAAATTCGGTTGTTGCAGTAACAACAGACTAATAGGATCCCAGCAAGTAAAGTAAAAGAATAAAACAACTAGAACATAAAATCCAGCGATCAGTGGAGTGGATATTAAAACAAATGGCTACGTACAAAAACAGATTGTTAACAGTAATGTTTATACAACCACATGTTGCTAATTAAAGTCATGGGATAGTCCGAGGTCGGGAATGGGTTGACATTCTGGGTGACATTCGCTAGTTTTAGATAAGAAGACTGATACCTTGCCATTCTGGGCGCACGTGGCATTTCTATCATATTGTTTGAATAGAGCTCCCTAAATTTGACACACTGGAGCATGTCCACGTATTTTGATCCCATGCGAGATTGTATGGGGTGTAAAAACGTTTTAGTCATTCTGGATTCTGCATCTGGTTGTGGACATCTGTCTTTTACTTGTTTCTTAGAAATACTTACTTGCATAATAACAATTTGCCTATCAAAGGGGAGAGGCATTGCAACAGATGGTGTTGATACAGGATTGATAAGTAATGTACCCATCTGTGGTGCCCATACAGTTGGATAAAGTGGACAGATATTGAAAATATAGACTTAAGCAGCATCTTGGCATATTTCACAACAATGGTGGGTGCATGTACATTTTCCTAAAACACAGTTTAGAAATCAATCCATTAAACTGAATAGACTCTATTGAAAAATCATAACGGTGCAGAATGCCTTCCTTACTAACCGATCGAACTGCCCTCCTGGGGTCCCTGTAGGCCCAAGCCAATTGGGAAAGTGCTGCAAGCATTTTCCCAAAAATATTGAACAAGTGTATATTATTTGTGGAAAAAGACCACTGAAGCCACCTGCGTGGAGATCCTAATTTCCCCATTCAGTTCATGGACCCTTCCTGACCGCAGTGATGCTTAGGGCTGCCACTGGTAGCCACAAGCTATATTACATCAAAACATCAGTATTGCTATATTATAAGGGTTCAGGAGCATTAAATGTCAGAAATGAAGGTTTTACCCAAGCATTAACACCATGATGCTTAGTGTCACCAGTGACAGCAGCTATTTGATTATCTGCTAATGCCAGCTGGTGGAGAAAACGAAAATCACCACGACACGGTATGGTATTTATGTGCTATTTGTCCTAAAACCTTTCCAAGCTAACCAAATGGTGCAATATGTCACGAAAAGACGATGACTGGCTCGAAAGAGTCAAAAGGCTGCAAGTCCAGTGGCTTTGCGGGATAATATAACGTTCACCACATAAAATAAAAGTGATCTCCTGCAGCCAGGGAGAATGGCAGACAATAAAGCTCAAGTACAAAGACAGTGCACTTAGGCAGCCATTGCCTGTAAAAAAAAAAAGAGAAGAAAGTACTTTTCCAATTAAAATGCAAAGTGCAGCATTTGGTGATACATTACAGCTATTCAGGGCCAGTGAGGCAGGCTAGCTGCTGCTCGCTGTTTGTAGCAACACATTGCTTTAGCTTCACTGCTGTGTTTGCAGCTGTTGCGAACAGTCCTTTACAGCAGAAACAAGTAGTTGTCCAGAAGTTTTAAACCAATGTGCCTTTGTTAAGCTGTTTCTTTGTTAAGCAGAGGAATATGTGATCACTCCGTGCATTCTTAGTCTCTGCACCATCAGTGCACTGCATAATGTACTCCTTTTACTGCACAACACCTACTTATATAACTACACCACTGATACACCACTGATTTCAGACTTCAATGTTTCAATGTTTCAATGACTTCAGTGTCCAATGAGGTCAGCTCATTGGACACTGAAGTCCAATGATGCAATGATGCTCAATGCATCTTGGATGACTTTACATGTACACTTTTGCAAGTTCAAGCACTATCCAATTGCAGTGTGATCACTCAAAACACATTTTAATGCAAGGTGAAGAGTCCACCTGTACCTAAAAAGGTAATAAACCTAAAAGTAATGCCCCTTGTTCTGAGCTCGTATCCCAAAGTTCTAGGGTTAGATCCTCTTGAGCATAGATTAACATATCTAACATATAAAATAATACTTAGAAATAAAGGGGCCTTACCGAAGCCTTGTTTAAGAAGCCCTGGATCAGTAGATTGATGAATTCAAAAAGCACACAAATGTTCCTGTCCTTCAGCAGATCAAACGATCTACTTGGTTTTATTCAGCACAGTGAGCACAAAAAAACCCTCAAAAATGTGAAAATAAATCCATTGCAAAAAAGGAATTACATGATATAAACCTTGATTTGACAAGGTAAAAAGAGCTAATCTCAGATAAAACTTCAACTTCAAAGAGAGATGTCAGAAGTTAAGGATGTTTGCAATGCCTATATGGTGAAAACGTGAAAAAAAGAGATTTCATCGGTTACACAGGTTATGCAAACAGGATGTACAGTACATCAACTCGTATGATTTAAAAATAAACCCAAAGTATACCCACTTTGGGTTTATTACCCAAAGTATAATTGGGTAAAAGAGTGTACATGCAGTGATCATGCATGATCGACCCAGACAGCTACACAAAAAGCTTCTTATTGGTTATAAAGGGTATGCATGCACAGAGCATGCATGATCATGGGCGGGATGTGGGTTCTGTGGCTTCTGTCTCTTTGCAAGGGGGCCTTTCACAGCACAAATTGCACAGTTTAGTTGAATATAGTAAAACAACTCAACAACAACAACTTAGTCAAGTCAACAGCGCATTCAAATCAAACTCAGCTAATCTTAATCAAAGCCAGTCCCACATCAAATACTACTACTTTTTTTTTAAAATAATGCACATTGCAGTGAGTTCCAAAATAGCACTACAGCACAGACAACTGCAACAAAAGGAGCGGGAGCATGGAGCATTAACACATATTTATTTTTTTTTTTCTTTTCTTTTTGGAGCTCATCAGTCTCTCGGTCTCTTTAGACACTCAGGTATGGGGACACTTAAGGAGCCTTCATTGTCTGCATGAGCCAAAGTCAAAATCATTTTATGCATCGTCTAGTCATATCCAATCACAATTAGAATAAAGAATAGAATAAATTAGAATAAAATCCATTATATTTGAAGAAAACCAGAAAGAGAAGATCAAGTCGGTGCCTCATCTAGGTGATATTCCAGTAGTAACTTAGAGAAAGAGGGAAAAAAAAAAAGTCACAAAGTTCAAGTGGTATTCAGTTTCCATCCAATATAATCACATGTCTATGTGCTGTACCTCAAAAGGTGCTTGAATTAACTAGTGTGGTATCTCTGGGAACAAAAAAAGTGATACTTCTGAGCAGCGGTGAACCCACAGCACACACACACACACAAAAAAAAACATAATGGTCAGTCCACGGCTAATGATCAAATTCCCCAATCATTAACCCTGAGGTGAGGTTCACTAAAGACGTAAAGTATGACGGGGCATGGCTCCCATTAATCTGTCAGAGACATAATAGGAACACAGGCACACGCTAATGTAATCCTAATGATTTCAGCCTTGGAAACAAAAACAAAGTCTAAATGAGGTTATACTGGACTTCACTTTTGAACAGGTTTGCCAGTGGTTAGAAGAACACGAGCAAAAATGCCTCAGCATTATCGCAGCATAATCAAATCCCCTTGGTTTATTCAAAATAAATTCCTAGAAGTCAATGGCCGTGCAAAACAATTTCATTATTAAACCATAAAGAGAGAGAGAACACACACATCAACATTGCTGCCACTGACCTGAAAATCTGCTAATTAATTTTGAGGAACATCATGGTCTACATGTCTGCCACCTTGTTAAATCTGAACTAATGATCCATGCTACTGAATCACACTGCTGAATAATAGCAGTGATTTCACTAGGACATGAAGCAGCGCCTGTTAGGCAGTGTTTTATTCTACCTTTTTTTTTTTTTTTTTTTTTTTTAAACAGCATGAACGGCCAAGAAAATTACACATTATTGCAAAGGTGGGACAAAATAATTGTTTTTCTGTATTTACAGAATACAGAAGAAATTGAACATAATGTTATAATGTAATACAATACAATATAATGTAATATCACCTGAAAATAACAATCATTTGTGTTATTATGTTTTTTGTTACCTTAGAATGAGCCGTCTGTGTCTACAGACCAGGGGTCCACCGTGTTGAACTACCATATTTCTACAGTTACCCAGAATGGGCAAACAAACACTGATTCGACAACATGTGCCTTGTTCTCACATTTCATGGCCACGATAGATCCTCCTGCATGCCTGGAAAGGGAGAGTGTGTCAAGGCATTTGCAATGACCAAACTGTTTTGTGCCACTAAATATGACACACTGCTTTAGTTTAGTTTTAGACGGCAACAGACGACGGTAACTAAAAAAATGTTTATTTTTAGCTTGATGACTAAATTTTAATGTTCACTGAAGAACTCTTGATTTATGGCCACTGTGCGATGACAACAAAGCTAATTTTCTGCTTTGAATGCGTTGGACTGCTACTCAGCTAAAAGGCAATAAAACAACACAGTCATCTCCTCGATGGCGTTGTTAAGTCTCAATGGCATATTTGAGTGATTAACGACATGTGTCAGGCGAGGATTGACCTTTACTGATCACCTGTCAGCAGCTGGCTCATATATCACAGTCTTGTGCAAAGCTAAGGGTCACGATGGACACTACTGCCACAATAGCACATGGAGGGAGGGGAATTTGAAGCACACACACACACACACACAAGTCTGTGCAGTGAATTATTTGTTAGAAAATGAAAAGACAGATTGAGTTTTCCTTAACAGAAGTTTGATTCATTGCAATATGAGCACCAATCAGGCTAATGTATAAGAGGTACAGTATCTACTGTATACTGCACATCCACTCATTCAGCTTACTGACAAAGCTCAGAAGAATTTAGATTATTTGCTTGGTGTGTTAATATTTTAGAAACATATCCAATATTTCACAACAAACACATGCACCGATGCAGTTCTTGGTAAAATTACTTCATATTTTACTTTATAATATTATTTACAGAGACCCAACAATTCCAGCCTGAGCAAGCACTTGGTGACGGTGGCAAGGAAAAACTTGCTTTTATAATAGGGGCCCATTTTTTAACCCGGTACCCAGTTCTCCTTAATACATCCATGATACTAACTACCAAATACTCCCATTCATGCACCACAGACAGCTATTGAATCCTTTATCTTGAGAAAGACCTTTCCAACATAATGAAACACTCTATGAAATAATGGGTAAATGCTGAATCACCCTTGTGTTACATCAGTTACCATAAGGAATATTTTGAGGTGCTCTGGGTTATTACCTTAAACCTATTCCTCGCATTATTATTGTGGATCTTCAATTCAAAAGACAATCATTTGCTACATCCAGTGCTGCTGGAAATCGAACTTCACCTGGTCGGTTGCAACCTTAATTAGCCCAGCAGGAAGTCTCATTCACCTAGGACTATAGTATATCTATGTGGCCCTAAAAGCTAAACAGCTCACAGCACTTAAGTGACTCAATGGGCTGGAGAAGATGAGCAATATACACAGCAAAGAGCTGGTGGTAAAAGGACAGAACATAAAATGCATATATAAGTGCTATGTTCCGAATCATTTACTTTTTATTTCCAGTATGTACTTCAGCTGCCCTTCAAAGTAAATGCTGTTACATGCAGCGTGCATAAAATTGGGACATGCTACTTTGTCATAACATGCCCCTTTAACTTTGACCCTGTTGTGACAGGTCACAGTGTAAATATTTAACTGATTGTACCTGTATGACTCAAACTTCTACTTTCTACTGCACAGGAATTTAGCATACTAAATAGTATGATGATATGGATATTAAAAATGTGGTATGCAGTATTACATCTAGGCTTATGTCTAGCTAATGAGGCCCAAAGTACCCCAAATATATTTTTCCCGAAGGTTTCTGTTATTTTAGGCATTTTTTTTAATTCCAGGAATGTATGTTTATTTTTTTCTGATTTGTTTTTTGATGCTATAAAAAATGCAATTTCAAGTCAAGACTGACAGCTGAGCCCTGCTCACAATTGAGTCTGCAGATGTATGGCCAGGACCTCACCGTGCCAACCCAGATCACTCCTGCACAAACTCTGGCTCCAAATGATGTCACCAGCGTGTGATGACAGCACTTTTTGACTTCATATTTGTACTGTGGTAGGAAGCAGAGGTCTTTCGTCGTCAATCTTTGGGTATGATTTACACATATACATTTAGAGAGCGTCAGAAGCTAAGAGCTAGCTAACTAGGTCTGGCGTTGATGTGTTTTGATGTAACAAAGATCCTCATTAGCGAGCTCTAGACCGCGCTGACGGCTTAATGGCCTGTACACTCACTTAGACCTAGGCAACACACACAACTATACTCAAACTCATCAAGACCAAACTGAAACCGTAACACGTACATGGGTAGAAAGGTAAGCATGGACAATCAAGCACAAACAGGCCCCATGCACGCTCATTAAGATGGTGGCTCATTCCCGCACAGCCTGAGACAAGCACACAGACCCAATTGTAGGCACCAAAAAGCAAACATGGCAGGCCCTTAATGATGTTGGCTAACTCAGATGAAAGGCTTTAGCAGGCCCAGTAGAGCCCGTCGCTGCACCCACTATCCCCCATTGACATTTCCCTCAGCTAACAACACAAGCCGTTTGCTCATCGACTTTCCCATAGAGAAACCAACACTGACAAACGGGTGCTTATCCCCATTCACACCGAACATGCACACTTGCTCGATTCAGAAATTGATTTTTAAGCGGCAGAAGAAGGAACTGAGCAGGAGAGGAGCCCTGACAGTTTGGGGTTCAATTCCATTCCACAATTCCAATACTAAAATTCTTATTAGCATTACACAAAACAGAATAAATTTGTATCAGGTGGCATTTCCATCTCCTCTGTATTTAACAGTAATAAGAAGCTGGCGAGGAGCCTTCAAAAAGACATGAAATTGAACTTGATTTGTTGTTTGCCACGACTGACATGATTTGCCCTCCTGGCTGAGTGAATATGCACTGATTTCTTACATTCCTAACAGCGGATTTATCATTCTTGTCGAAACTCGAATGTGAAACCATTAATTAGCCAAACCACATGAAGGTTCTAGCACTACACAAAGAGTTTTGTGGCATAGCCAAACACATTCGTCATGCTCCGAGGAAATCATTACTTGTTTACAAAATGCACACTCAAGTCCCATTTGAAATATAAAAGCTAAGTGCCAGTGTGCATAAATACTCACATTTCAGGCAACTGTCAACCTAATTAGACTCTATTTTAACTAACAAATGAGTGCCAATGAATGACTACTGGAGACTGCTTGTTAATGCTAATAATGCTTGTTTCCAGACAGGAAAAAGGCCACGTGAATGCTTGGCTCACATAATTGAAAATACTGAATTCTTTCAATCTTAATTGGAAAACACAATTTGTCCTGTAATCGTTACTAGTCAATTGATTCATCTTATTGTTTTCTACCTCTTGTTTCTCCTTCTAAACTGTGGGTGCCACTACTGATACATCATGAGTCTCTTAAAAAAAAAAAAAAAAACAGAAATTGTTATTGGGAGGCTTAAAATCTGCGTTCTTTAAAGTTACAATGTTGCTCGAGGTCAGATCGATGTTTGGCTGAAGCAAGGATGCAATGGGGAAATGGAAGATGACATGGGTTTAAGGTGTATGATTGGTGTATTTCTGGTTCTGCTTCTTGTCTACAGTGTTCTACATCTTTGTGCACTTAATTTTTGTGTATGAACCCTCTCCTTAACTGAACAAAAACATTGTGACTATCTTATGTTGTAGGTCAACTTTGCTGTAGTGTGAACAACATCATTAAACAACACAGCCTACAGAAGCCTTCAGAGGAGAGAAGGCCGAATTTAATTTATAACACAAATTCACTATTGCATCATTCCAACTGCAAGTCTACCAGTACAACTGTGATCACATGGTTTCGAAAACTGAGAAAACTTCTTTTCATATTTTCAGGTTCACAATTTAAATCTTTACAGGAAATCTACTGTACTTCAAATGGTCTACTGTGCAAATGGAAATGACTTTACAGTGCAATTGAAAAGCAACATTATTCAAGAAAAAGATAGAGGATACTAGGTAATAAGAAATCTTGACTCTGGAGCTTTTTTGAAGCTGCAACCCTGTACCCTGTGGTTTTACCACTGAAGAGTTCCACAGTTTTTCATTATAGCTGCTGACAAATGTTTTCGATACAACAAAAAGTTCGATTCGCAAAAAGTGTAAATTTATAAGATGTACCCAAAAAACAAACAAACAAAAATTGTTCTTTTCTTTGCATGAATATATCTGTTGTGGGTCATATCTCTTGTCAGCTGACTCCATCCTAGATTCCACATGAGCCAGCTGGCTCCCATCCATGAACTGCAATCAGCTTCTCTGTCTTTCCACAGATTCAAACGGAAGACATGCTGCTGAGTACTGAGCAGTTGTTTGGCTACAGTGTCTGCGCTGGTAAGAAATCATTTCTGTGCTCTCTCTACCTCAGCAATATTTCCTACTTAGATGGCCTCTGGGCTTGTGCTTTTCAGGCAGTAACTACGGGTTAGTGCTTTGGTCATTCGCCCAAAGCATTTTGACTGCTGAAGACAAGGGTGGCTGGTGCTTAAGTGTGGAAACACGTGTGCAGGTATGCCAACTCTGGAGGTGTTGATGAGTCTGCAGTTGGCAGGACTCTGCGAAACTGCATGTGCTTTTATTCGTGTGGGAAAATTTTTTGTCCTTGACAATTTTAACATCAGCGAGTCTATCTGTCTTCTGTCCGAGTTCATCTGTAATCAGCTTCACTAGTTTGGGACCCCAAGGACAAAAAAGCTCTTTTGGGACCTTACAGTTGCCTCCAATCTTCTCTTACTGCCCTCAAATTGCAAGAGGGGTGTAACACATTTGGTCCATTTCAATGTACTTTTCACAGTCCCAAACTTGTGTACCTCAGTTTCCACCAACTGTCAAACAATTGGTACTAGGGGTCAATCAAATTATGAGGTATTACAACAGAAATGATGTGTGTATATCATGCAAACAGTGTAGATTATGTTACACACAGCAGACTAAAAGCATGGAAGCTTTACAGTACTTTGTAAGCCAAGGGACCCAGACACTTTATAATGGAATAATATATTCTAGCTCACAGTTCTCTGCATATCAAATGTCTACGCTACTTTTATTAAACAGACCTTAATTTAAGGATATGCACCATGTCAGTATAATAATGGTCTTAAAACTAGATTTTAAAACAAGAACTCACTAGCAGACAAGGCCACAAATTATGCATTGTCTATCATATATTGTACTTTAGTGCAGCAAATTACATTACAACACTTACTAATAACCACTGATATAACGTGAACCTGGGGCTTCGGGGTCTTTAGGGGTTAGAAGCAGTTGCCAGGAGTGAACCTAGGACATTTGGGACTAGTGTATGTCTAGGTGACTAGCTTTCTTGCTTATTTTATTATATGTATTTATTCATCCTTTTAGAGTATATTTTGGTGAAGTTATGACACTGATATCTCAGGCCTTTTTGTCTTCTAAAAATCAAGAAACCATACATGCAACACAACACATGTATCTGTAACTCTTTAATGTAAAACATTCATGTGAACTGTTCATTTGATATACCGCACAGCAAAAGTGAAAAGTGAAAAGTCACCAATCAGTTACTTCCAATCTAAACAGCGTGTGAGCAGCGTCTTACATCAGTGTATTAGCATTGACATAGAACAAAGGTTTACTGGTTACGTTCGTCTGGCTTTAAAGATGCACCCACATGTTTCCACCTGCTTAATCTGTTTAATATTTGCTATATATACTACATTCTCCTTCAAAGTATCAAATTGTGTAAGTAGTATTAGTATTGACAGTGCCTTAAAAAGAGTTGGCATTTTCATAAGCTGAGGAAATACCCTAGTGCTCCATACATGACAGCTAACAGAATTAGGTTTTAATTGATAGGGGAGTTATTCTATAAAGCATTGAAGAAGGCCAACAAGGGTTGAGGGGGGAATTCATTTGTGGAGATGATGTTATTTACTTCCACTGTATGAAGAAGAGGATAACCAATGTTAATTTCTCTGAATAGCTGAAGCCCACTGAAAAAGAAAGATTCTTTTGAGAAATGAGGGTCTGAAAAGTTGCTATATCTAGTGAAAAAGTTACTAAGTAGGCACGTTTTTTTCATTTCATTTAACTGAGCAGTTGTTCTCCAGTAAATGTACTCTCTATATGAAACTTATTAAATTATAAAATTATAAATTATTATAAATTATATTCTCTTATGCTGATTGATGTTTGAACCGCAGCAGTTTATATAATTTCCCGTTTATGCTATTTTGATTACACTAATGCTTCTATCTGTAACACATTTGTTTTTGTCCACAATAAATAGGAAGACTGTTTATCTTTGAGTGCTGAAATTCCTTTTGTTGCTACAACACGGCACTCAACACAGTATTATGCACGCTGCTACTTTTCACTGCAAAATCATAAGAAAAGAAGTGCTTTCTGTGCTGCCATCCTGATGTTCTCCTCTTGTACGGACACACACAGTGGTCTGCAAGAGACAAACACGTACGTTTGCAGACACATGAACGCGTCATTATTCGCCAACATCAGACAACTGTCAGTGCATTACTGCTCATAACTCAATTCTTTCTGACAATGCCTCTCTGTATTACACATCCTAACAGCTGCTGTGCAGCTGATGTGAAGTGGTTTGGTCAGGTTTCATCTTGTTAAAGCAGATAGCAACATGATTAGAAATCAATGACATGTATTTCCCAACCAGACCATCTTACAAATTCTTCATGCATCAGACTACCAGCTACCCTCTGCATTTCCTGCTGTCCACTTGTCACATTCACTTTTGCAGACTTCCTTTTTGTGTATCTTTGCCTCTTCTTTTCCCCTGTTCTCTTGGACACATGTTGTCTACTGTGCAGTAGATAATATATACACCTTTACACCTTGACAATAGGCTTAGACGATACCCAGTGAAGTACACATGGACAAACAAGAATCCAATCTGCCACGCCACACTGCACACGAAACACATGCTGTCTTGCTGTAGATCTCCTTATTGCCCTCTACCCCCTGTCTCATATACAGATGGGTGACAAATCAAAGGAATAAAGAATATAAAGTGTGTTAGTGCTGCTCCACTATAAGCCTCCAAAACACCTTCAGTGCTCCTTGTCAGAGGTTCTTCAAGTGTCTTGAACTCTACAGAAATGCTTAACGTTGTTCTTCTATTTGATGCATTGATGGTGGAGAAGAACAGTATCTAAAATGTTGGTCCAAAACCCAACACTGATTCAAACACCAGCATAAACCAGAAAATCCTCTAAAGGCCCTCTAGAGTATCCCAAAGGTCCACTAGAAAACACCTCCTTGAACCTTTTAAAGAACAGCTAAAATCTTGAAAAACACCAGAACCAGAACCTCTTTAACGTTCAGTAGAACTTTTTAAATGACCCTTAAACTCCTAAATTACCACTAGGCCTTCTACAGGAACCCTAGAACCTTCTCAGTGACCACAAGAGTCCCCAACAACACAAGCTCTTCAAAGGACATAGAACCTTGTCTGTTGTAGTACATAAAGTGTGCTAGTAACCCATGACCCTGGTTCTTCCTTTAATCTGTCACTTGTCTGTTGTAGTACGAAGAGCAGTGCACACACACTTCCCAAAATGTTTTGTAGTGGTCTATTATTCTGTATATTAGTATATTAGTATTATAGTATATTATGTCTGTTTGAAGGCTGCAATTATTATTTCCATTTTCGATTCATCTACCAACTACTTTCAGTTAATCAATGGATTGATGAATGGTTTATATAATGTTAGGACATAGCTAAAAAGGCCCATTGCAAGTTTGCAAAACCCAAGGTGATGTCAAGGAAATCAAAATTACTTCAACAGTCAGAAACTCAAAGAAGTTTGGAGTCTGTGGAGTCTGCCTACACATATATACTGTATATATTGTATACATTTTATTGTGTGTACATATGCATGTAATATATTATAACCATCTGGGGTCAGAACAATCACCCACGACTGCAAGAGCAATTGATAGGAGCCCATAGAGCATAAATACTTTTTGCAAGCAAATGTCACCAGTGTGTTTTCTAGCACCAGAGTTAGAAAACAGAGTTTGAGGGGAAAAAAAGTCAATTTTGAAGGTAACATATTGTAAATCTGATGCAATATATTACATTCCATTGACAGACGCTTTTGCCCGAAGCAATTTACAAATGGAATGAGAGCTCGATGTCAATAGAAATGTACATATACATCTCACAAGGCGAGAGTACATTTAATGCTATGGCTGATGCTTGTTTTTCTTATACCCAAAGAAACATATTTAGCACTGCGCCCAATAGAAAACTCATCAACTCAGACCAAAAGAGAACAATAACAAGGTCCAACAACGAGTCCAGCTGACAAAATCCATTACTGCCCACCCAGGAATATTAAATATTTTGTCAAATAACTTTATCTTAAAAGGCAACAAAGGGAGTTATTGATAAAGCAAATTCAGCACTTCAAAAATTGACATTCTGTCTAATTCCAGACACTGAGAGGGATTTTCCCAGACACTCATCTATACGGCTCTTCTTTATTTAATTTGCATTATGCACTGCAGTCTCTTATCCACAAACCAGCAGTCCTTCTCCCTCCGCTGTGTAATAATCTCCACAGTCGTCACCACCCACCCATTCTCTGTAATTAACCTCCTCTGCTTTCGCATGTCTGTCCTAACCCTTACCAACATGAATCTGACTGAGCGGAGTGCATCTGCGTGACACAGAGCATCTCTAAAGCTGCAATTCAACACTGCGATGAACATAATTGTATTGCGCATGCAATGCAATCGCACACACGTATTGAAAATATATATGCACGGATTGACACCTCAACTGTACATGAGATCAACAAGCTATCATTAGCCTGCACTGTCAAGCAAAATAAATAAATACATAAACACAAATGCTCATTATAACGAATCAGCGTTCAATCAAACTGTTTCTTCGGTCAGGCCATATCATTGTCACACTGCTTTGCAGACAGCTCGGCTCAGGTACCCAAAGAAAAACAATGAAGTTAAAAAAAAAGTTTGCATGGCATGCAACTCGTCTGATCACTGTTGCTAGGCAGTTTATGTATTGTTGTGTTTCTGTACTACAATTCCCAGTTTTAGATACCGCTGTCTTTTTTGTCTGTATAAAAGTGGTGTCACTGTTCATATTAACTACGCAGTCTTCCTTCTGTTTATTCCAAACAAAGTGCTGTTGCTGCTGTTGGAAACATAAAACACGTCCATCCCTGTGTCCCAAAGACAGCAAAAATCAGACTCTGAATCTTGAATCCAGCAAATTATAAAGCATGTAGGAAGGAATTTGTAGCAAGGAATGGCTAACAAAGAGCAGCAAATGGACATTTATGTCAAGAATATACAGATCGTTGCCTCAAATTAGTTTTTACAATGGACTCAACCCACTCTCTTGCTCTCACTATAGCTTCTGTAATTAACAGATTCATTCAGCAGGTAGCCTTCATTCGGTTGGCCAGACATTATTAAACACAGCGGTGCCCTACGATTGTCCTGTAGAGAGAGAAAGAGACCAGACTGAAGTTTTTCAAAGCTGCCATGAATAAAGAAAGCGGTAAAGACGGAAAAAGACGCAGAGAAACCGAGAGACAGACGACGGAAGAGACCAAAACCCCTTCTGGTCTCTTCCGTCGGAGGGAAACAGTGTGAATGGGGAGAGAAAAAAAGATGCCCTGTCAAATCAGGGTGTACTAACATGGTAGAAACAACAGGGAGCTGACATAAGCACCGGTCTGCTCAAGGGGCAAACAGTGGGGCTTCCACAATAACAGAGGACTGTGCTGAATGAGGTGACTGGTTGAGAGCCTGTTGAATTATTCAGGTCCTTCTTCAACTTTTCAACTGCACTGTTTTAGACTGTGTCCTCTTTTGACTGGGACAGACACCTGGATGTGTGTGAGTGTGTGTTTGCAATGCCATTTACTAAGAAAAAGTCAGTCGACCTGGGAGGTTTATAAATCGTGCTAAAGTGCCTTGCTCAAGGGCAAAATCTACCTTGTCGTTTGGTCACGAAGCGGGGATATTTATTTGAGCTTCTATCCTTGAATAAGCAGCCCTGTTTATGTGTATTTCCAATGTCCCGGGCTCCCTCCGGGGGCCATCTCTCCATGCCTTAAGCAGATTGGCTATTCACTGATTCAGTCGTCTCGTAATGACAGCACTGACAAGTCAAACAAATGCTCAGCTGGACTTACTGAGTCCATTAAAGATAGAGGGGGAAAGAGAGGGGGAATTAAAGTGGAACAGGGCAAGAGGGAGAGACGTGAAAGATTGAATTCAAGAGGAGAGGAAAAAAATGAAAAACCTACAGGGCATGACGAGAGAGAGAAATAGAAAGAAGGGGATGGAGTTCAAGGCATGTTTTAATAAGGGTTTTACTCCAAATTCTGCTCTCCAAGGTTTACACTATATATACATCCAAAGACATGCATTTAATAGGTTAATTAATGACTCTAAACTGCCCATAGGTGTGAATGTGAGTGTGAGTGCTTGTTCGTCTCTAGGTGCCCTGCGATGAACTGGTGACTTGTCCAGGGTGGTGTACCCCACCTCTCGCCAAAAGTCAGCTAGGATAGGCTCCAGCCCCACCGTGACCCTGATGAAGTTTAGCATGCTAGCATGTTAATATTTGCCATGTAGCACTACTCAGAAAAAGTGCATCTGCGCCTCAGGGAAAGGCCATTAGTTCTGTATAGTCAGTTATAAGTCATAACCTTATGGACGTGACCTATTGAAAAAATGTGGAGTTTTACTCGATGAAAGGTCAGGGGCTCATCAAAGTTATTACAATTCATTCTGAGTGGGGGCTGGATGTGTGTTTTCCACATTTCATGGTACAGTAATACATCCAATAGCTGTTGAGACGTTTCACTCAAAACCATGTCAGGGAGCATGAATGTGTGCGCAAAACTTGGAGCTAATCATATATTAGATGCTGATACTGCTTTGAACTGCTGGTGCCACTAAAAAAGAAAAAGCCACAAGAACACTAAAATCACTGGGCATCATCCTCTGGGGACCATAAATGCCTGTACAAAATGTCACGGTTATCCATGCAATGGTCTGAACGACCAACACAGAAACAGATTTGTGGATTTCCACCACATAAATCTTGGTCAGCTGCCACACATAATATATTTCAGCATACATTTCATTTCAGTTCTTTTGTAAACTGATAGACACAGAGAGAGGAACAGAATATTCATTTCGGCCTGTGTTGAAAATAATTTTTCATAGAGAGCAGCACTTTCAACAAAGGTCTGTTAAGCAGAAGTATTTCTTGGATAGTTTGCTGTTCAGTAGGCGTATGTGACAGTTATATATAAATAGGCCTTTATAACTTTAATGCATTAGATTAAAAATCTCTCCATTTGGCCAAAGGGAACAGAAGGACATGGACAATGACAATAAAGGTGCACAGATCCATTTTTTTTTCTCTTTTGATACCTTAATTGCAGATATTTTCCAGTACCAAGTTCTGATCCATGTCCAGGGCTTTAATTTCCCGAAATATACGGTCTGTAAATTGAGATCGGAAATGTCCTTATGTGTGATAACACAACGCCATGGGACCTGACATGACTGAATAAATGAATGTACTATTTTTAATGACAATGATCAGACTTGCCATGATCGGTTTGATAAGGCCAGAATCAACACTTATACTAGTCTACCATATCAGATTGGTGCACCCCAACAGAAAACCATCAGAGAACTGTGGTACACTATAATAAAAAAGAAAGTGCTCAGGACAAAAAACAGATAACATTGTCCTGGGTGGAATTAATAACTACAACAGTTACATGAAGGTGGGTTCAAGAGATAAGTTCACAGTGATAAATCGGTTTGTTCCTTTTGGGAGGCTAATGTCTAATCAGGGCTCAAGACTGATGGTGTGGTGTCAGAGCAAATCGTGAAAAATCATGCAGGAGCATTCATGCTCGATTGTACAGAATCTGAATTTGGAAGTGATTATATGCTGCAGATATCCTTTAGATTTTCTCAGTTTTATTGAAGGAAGGCTAATGGCAGATTAGCAAGATGCAAAAACAATCAAATGGGTGGCAAGGTAAAGTCAATTTTATTCCATTCTGCATTTCATGAGCTCTTTATGACAAGTGCAAAACTTTAATAAATGGAGGCATAACTACAGCGTGGCTTGGTGTCATTAGACTTAACTTTTCCCTTACAGTCTGTGTGGATATAATAAAGCCTCCAGTAAAGCTTCCAGTATAATCAACACTCATTAATTCGACTTCCCGATTCCCGATGTCAAGCATTGATTCTAACCTTTCAAACAATATGAGCTACCACTTCATCTCCTACTTTTAAGGGTATATTACCAAGAAATGAAGAAAATTAAACAACACAAATAGTTTTGGTTTAATTTGGCATGGTTTAGAGATCTGAGCCCCAACACAATGGGTAGAGAATTACATTTGAAAGCTCTTCACATCTCTCCAAAAATGCTTCTAACACACTGGATAGTATATCATGCTGTCAAGTATTTTCTTTGATAAAAAGTACCTCCAATGAAAACAATGAGGTCTGCACATTGTCCGGAATAGCCGGACCATTGCTGTTGAGTTTGTTTAAATATTTTCCAATGCTGTGAGCATCTCCCCCATGGTCTTAGGGTCCCAGATACAGATCAAAACCAAAACTAACTGTATGACTAGATAACAACTGAAGAAATCCATCCATCTGTAAATGAGATAAACCATCCCTTTAGATAATCACCTCGGTTATGTGAAGTTGTTTAAATATGGAAATGTACAAATATTGTCCCTGACAGTGTTCATCAGTGCTTGACATATTTTTGCAATAGTGTGTCTGTGGCGGTTCGAAAACAATGGTGAAAATCATGCAGTACTCCGTGGTGGTACACAATGTGACAATTTGTGAAAGATTATGTGCTGCAGATGTCACTCAGCGTTTCCTGAGCTTTGTTCAAGAGAAGCTGATGACATATTCATTAAAATGAGCTGAGAAGATGAAAATGGTGTTGCAAACTCACGCACTTTGGGGACTTGTGAATTTCATGAATACATATACATATTGTACAAACTGGAAGTACATACACCAGGTGTTATGTTATGTTATGTTATGTTATGTTATGTTATGTTATGTTATGTTATGTTATGCTGTGCTATGCTATGCTATGCTATGCTATGTTATGCTATGTATCTGTTGGCGCATGTGTGTGTCTGTGTAAAGTATCATCAGTGTGGTTCACAGTGTGTCCTCCATTACTCTAGATGTGAGGGTCTGACAGTACCAGACCACTAGGATCTATGGCTGGTAAAAATAGACTGAAGCAGCTGTAGCGCTCTGTAGGCTGGTACTAATACAGTCTGTCTGAAGTCACACTATCTACCTGCAGTGCTGAGGGACATAGAAAGCCATGTCCATAAATCACCCTTTTACTTCCTGGGTTAAAGGATCCACAGATACAAGAGAGCTGTTAGGGGGGAGTGTAAATATACACAACCTAGTTAGTGTGAGTGATGCGTCACTGTCACTGACCGGGAGAACTGGGAGGTGAGCACTACGTTACGGCACCAATTTGTAAAGTTCGCTTTAAGCGGCGTGTTTTCTAAAAATGTCATGTCACTAAAATATAATCTCAGAAAGTTAGCAAAAAACAGTTACCCAAGCTTATAATTAATATATTTGAATTGCGTACACATTTGGCTTAATAAACGCATGAGAAATAACCTCTGCTCTCGATTTGGAAGCCTGATTAATCTCAGGGAAGGAAAACAAAATTAATTATTATTTGCTGCTTAAAATGAATAATTTGCATCCTCAGATTGTTTAATCTTCTCCCTTCATGTAATAATTTGTGTCCTCTAATTACATAAATTATGCCTGCACATCACTTGATCCATTACCTAAAGGTGATACTAATAAATTAGAGGTTAGAGGCTGGAACTGAAGTTAAAGGTTATTGTGGCTGCTCGAGTAATAGAAGCAGCTGTGTTTCAGTGTTAACATGCAGACAGACATTTCATTATATTATTTCAGATGGATGTCTCAGCACTCATTGTTTACCCTTTGCTGGAGGTGCGGCACAGTTGGTCTCCATGCATTTGTGCCTTTGTCCGTGACCAACATCATGTACTTTATGTCCACTAATGCAACACTTAGATAGCACCAGTGACTGTAGCAACACAATAAGGCCACTCGGTGATGAATTAGTCATGCTGATGTCGCGCATTTATCCTCCCAAGTGAATGAAACCAGTGACACTGGGTAACCCTGTAACTACCAAACTACCCTGCATGCAGCAGACTACTTCAAGTCACCTACACTGCCATCCATTACAAGTGTAAACCACATCAACAGTAACATAGCAGAGAAGTCAGTGTTTAAAATGAATATTAATCCTACAGACATTCATGGAGGTACCCAATGACAATCGATGCACACACTGCATCAAAACAAAAATAGATAAATGAATGAATGAATGAAGCATGGCATGATAATGATTCACTTGCGTGATCTATTGATTGTTTATCATTTTAATATGGTGCAAATGCATTCCAGTTTTTGGGTCATTACACACGTTTAACACATGCCATACAATTTCGTATGTTAATTGCAGGAATGAACAACATTAATTAGGAAACATGAGGCTTGTAAATGACATGACGATCTTTATTTGTTTCTTTCTCGGCTATGGAAGAAAAAAACAACTCCTTTACAATTCCCTTTTAAGAAGTGTACACTGAATTTTTTTTTTTGTTGTTTATGGTCCATTCTAAACATTTTGGTAGTCTCGTAATGTAATTCGAGGTATTACTTAATCACTGCATTGGAGAAACAAACAATCAAAGCTTAAGTGTTCAGCACAACTCACAAAATATTGCTGAAATGAGGCCAAATGAAAATACATTAGCATTTCAAATTAATTATGCAAATGATTTTTTTTTTTTGGTCTAAGATATAATTTGAACTGTTAATTCTACTGAGAATATCATTTCCAATGGCCTGTTTGCGGTTTGTTTTCTCGCTAGTGATGTAAAAAGGCAACATTATGAAAAATACATCTAATTATTTATTTATTGTTGATTAAGAAGTTTTATCTGAAGATAAACTGGGTCCATAAGTAGAAATAATGAAGACATGTATAGTTAGCTGCTAACTGCAATGTAATAAAGAAAAGAGGCTACCATAAGACATCCACTGTGTACATCCGCAAAACAACAATGAACAGTGTAGCAAGACTAAGAGGCTTCAAGGTGCTGACTGTACTTCAACACAGCAGTGCTTTGACTGCTAATAACTGCTAATGTCAGGGTACTAATATTATAATATACCAATATGTTCACAATGACCACGCTAACAAGCTAATTATTTGGCAGGTATAATGTTTACCACCACGTTTACCACCGCTTTTGGCATGCTCACATTTACTAATTAGCAAAAGCCGCGCACACAAAGTGAAGTGGTTGGAAATTTAATTAATTTTACCAGTATTTACTCACATATCAAGGATCTGTACATAAATAAATAAATAAATGAACTCACTATGGATATCTGAACCAAATTTTATGGCAATTAGTCCGGCAGCTGTTGATGTTTTAATCCAAAGTGGTGGACCAACAGGCAGCAAAAAATAAAAAGAAAACATCAGAAGATTCTTTGAGATACATGAAAACTACCTGACCTCACCCGTGATGGAAACATAAGTAATTACTGCTTTCTTGTTTAAAATATCGTCCCTTCGGTGTGTGAACTCAACAAGAAGGCCGTCCTCAGCCACGACAAACGGCAGCTCATCACATCAGTGAGTCACCATCCCCATCAGGGCTCCTTAATGGCTTGGATTGAATCCCTAACACACATGCACACACACACGCACACAGCAGTGACATCAATAGCTTTTGATTCCAAATCAGTCACGCAGAACAAAAGGGGAACGCCGTTCACACCTTGCAGCCACAGCTCTCAGCTTTCAGACTAATGAATCAGCAGCTGCTGGAATATCGACAGAATATTGACACAGGGGCATGCGAACACAATGCGATGATAAGAAATATGCTTGATGAGGAAGGTCAGGGGGCAAGGCGGGAGGTGCGGAAGGTCGGGGTATGGGGGAGATGGCGGTGAGGTAAAGGCTGAGAGTAGGAGAAGAGAGGAATGACATGAAAGGCGGTGGGATTGTGCATGAGAGAGAGAGAGAGAGAGAGAGAGAGAGGTGGGGGTGTGAGATGATGGATGTGAAGAGAGGGGAGGGTGCGTGGGGTGATATGACAGATACCTCGTGAGTAACGGCAGGCTTGGGGCAAAATAACTCCTCGCTACAATTACACAGGGGGGCTCTGACTGTGGATTGTGCGTGTGTGCGAGAGCGAGGTTACATTACAGTAGCAGTAGCATATACAGTGCATGCGTGCACGTACATTCTGTACATTACTGTACATGCACGCTGACAGGGAGGTGTATCCGGAGTCCCTGTGTGTGCACATATACTAATTCGAGCATGTGTGCGGGTCCTGTGTGTGTAAGATGTGTATCAGTGCAAGGAGCCACGCAGAGGGAAGCAGCACCAGCCGACGGAGGTAAAAAGAAAGGATGACAGTCACACTCCCTGAGAGACACGCGGTAAGTGTGAGGAAGAAGAAGATGGAGAGGGCAAGGAGGGGTGGCTAAAATAACTGCAGAGAGATAAAGAGGTGTCCCAAGGTGAGTTATAAAGAGAAAAACCAACAAGAACGGGAGGAGGAAAAAAAAAAAAAAAAGGCACACACAATGCAGCTGAGCTGACGGATAACGATGTATTGGCACGAGTGGCCCGCAGTTGAGATTCTTTGCACCTTGGCTAGAGCGACTAATCCTTCAACATACTCAGACACGTAGGGTCATCATACTACATCACCGGACTGAAGAGAGGGGGGAAAGCAAGGGAGGGAGGGGATTAGATAGGTGGCCCAATGTGTGCACAAAGAAGGAGAACAAGGCTGTGAAAGGAAGAGAGTCACACTAACTGGACTGAGTGAAGGAAGGCGTTAAGCCGGCATGCCAAAAAGAAAAACAAAATGAAGGAAGAACAATTATTTACGTGTATTAAATTAAACTGCAGGTCTTATCCTGATTTTTATACTCGACATATGAAGTTAACGGCTGCTTGTACGCCTCTGACAGCTTGACTGACTGATGTCTGATTGTCTGTGTTAGAGCATGTCTAGCAATGGACTGGGAGTAAACAAATCATGCCCGGATGTCTTCTTCACTTCTAAAACACTCACAAGCAAAGGAGCTGCTTGTTCACTGGCAAGAACTGTGTTGATAGGAAACTTTTCAACAGCTACTGTAACATAACTTTGTGCCAGGCAGCACTTCATTTTTGTTTATCTGTAACCCCTGAGGCAAGGGTCATATAAAAAGAGGAATCTCAAAAAAAGCTGCTATTACAGTGTGCTCCTCCACAGACATACAGTTCAGCTCTTCTTCTTTTTTTTTGGTCAAATCACTGCATAGCTTCAAGGGGAATTTTACTCTTTTGTGCAGCAAGTTGCAAATGTTTAACTTTGACTATTTCTTACGGCACTGATCAATCCTGCACCACTTGCTATCCAACAGCACTATGAAAGCGGTGTAAACCACTAGTGAACTTGGAGTGTACAAAAAAGAGAAACAAAATAAATTGTTGACTGACACTCAGGCGCCATGAAACAAAGTCAGAGAGGAGAGAACCGTAGAAAGGATGTGGGTGAACATTCACAAGATGAAAAAAAAGGAAGAGAAGGAAGCGAGCAGGGAAGGCGAGACAGGGAGGACGTTTGGTAGGAGTACAAGGAAAGTCAGCAAGAGAACTTTGTTAGGAAGCGAGGGGGGGGGCTGCCAGGAAGCCAGACAAGTGAGCAAATGGGGAGGGAATGAAGGAATGGGGTGAGAAACAAGCAGCGAGAAGTGAGGCAGGAGGAAGCCGGGTGATTGGGAAGTTGATTAGTAAGGAAGAAGTCAGCCAGACAGGAAGCTAGACCATCATTAACAGAGGAGAAGATGGCAGACTGAACCATCGTCATATTCAACATGAAGACATCTCCTCTGCTTGCTCTCTCTCCTGCTCCTGAACCGGCAGGATGAATGACTGTTGCGCGGCTGTCGATCGAGTGCAGGAAAGTGTGTTTGTCAGTTCAGAGAGAATGCGTGCAGCTCTGTACGTACAGAGTTTATTAAAAAACACACCTGGTTTGATATAAGGATTAGGATTCATGCTCTGTACGCGCTTAAATAGGCTACAGAGTACTTGGGCGTGAAGTAAAGAAAGCACTGCAGATAAGTGCACACAGCAGCGCACGTGAACACAAACCCTCTCGCATGCATCGGCTCTATCCTTTTATATTCGGCTCTATATTAGAATTTTAGCCCCACAGCCCAGGTAGGCAACATGCAAACATGTTTTCGCGTGTGAGCACCCAAACACACAGAGCATTAAAATTGTGTAACATGCCGGTTTTATGTAAGCGTGGAGCACACCCACTCCCTGGGAGTTGACAGTTTGCAGAGCACTGAGGTAAAGAGGAGGGAGAAACGGAGAGAGAAGAGATGAAGGGAAACCATGACAGAGGGAGGCATGAAAAGTGGGAAGACTGAGAAATGTAGTCAGCAAAACAAATTCGTCAAGACCCTCCACTTGTTTACAAGCAGCTTGGAAATATCGATGACTGCGTTGTTCTGGAACTTTTTAGTTTATTAGTCAATTATCTGATATAAAATTCAGAAGCGGAACATTTGCCCGTTGTTTTCTGCATCAATATTTTGTGTTTTCCAAGCTGCTATTGAGTCAGTCGAAGCAACTTCAGCTTCAGAGCAGACAGGCAGACGTGAAACTCCAAGGGGGATTTGATTTCATTACTCAAAAGTCACCATGGCTACAAGCATGGAGTGTCTGGAGAGCAAACCTTAAATGTGTACAGAGAACTGCTCATGTCCAACCATGCACCCCTAACCAGCATTGTCCAAAAGATCAGTGGGGCTTTATGTGAGATGATCACAGTTGATAGGTCACAACAAATCCCATTTAGTTATCAAAATTCAACAGAGGAAAAAGGGATTCAGGGGGTGGGAATTAAGGGTGGCTTCACGCCTAATCCATTTGGTCTGGTTCAAATAAACTGGTGTAACGTTTGTTCAGTTTAGGTGGACGTAAAAAGCTGTCAGTTCAGCTGGACCAAACAACAGGACAACGCTGTTTGGGGTGGGCCTTGGTCCATTTCCAATCAAACTACACTGAGCTACGTTTCTTCAAACCTGTAGCTAGTGTCCCATGGTTGATATCAATGGATGACTTGGTAAACTTGCATTTTCCTTGGTCTTCTCACATAGAAAAGATTCCAAGTGAAACGAAATGCATCTCTGAAAGCTATGCGAGAACAACACTCATTGGTTAGATGTGTCTGGGGCAGGCTTAGAAGGATCCTGAATTGTATAGCCTCACAGCAGGAAGGTTCCTTTTTGTGTGGAGATTGCATGTTTTCCTTCTGTTCACAGAGGTTTCCTGGGTTGCCTGTGTATTGATTTCCGTTCATTATCTGGAGACTTTAAATTGCCTTAAGGCGCGTGCATGAGCGTCTGTCTGTGTACGTGTCAAGAGTTCTTCCCTGCCTTCCACCAATCACAGCACGGGAACCTGAATGAATGAACGTACTACACTCTGATCCGTCTAACACCAACAGGCATATTCAAATGCTCCCTTCGGTTTGATGGAGCAGAAAATGTGAGGCGATTGCATCATCCATTTTCCACCAAGCAGGGTGTTGCATTTCCTCCCATCTGCTCCCAGTGAAATATGTGATGTTCCGCCATCTATCACCACAGACTCTCATGTAGCCGGGAAGCTCCTGCTCAAGCTGTGTGACAACGTGCCCAGAAAAGGCGTCTAAGGTACCACAACATGTGTAAACAATTACAAAACATGCTCAGTGTCTGAGACTATCTTACCGAGTGGAAATTCAGAAGGGACTTTGCGTCTTCGCTTCCAGGCACATACTGCATTTCACAAGAGGGTCCAGAGAAGCAGGAAGGTGAAGCATCCCTGGAGTAGATTTGGCATCTTGCTCACAGAAACCTCAACACATTTGTTTTTGAGGGGTATTAAACTTTTGATCTTCCAGTTACAAAGAAAGATTTCTCTCACTTCTACGCTTTTTCTGGTTTCTGATCAAAGATAATGATTGACCTTTGGTTTCCCTTGAAGATGTGTCCTATGCGTTTTACAAGAACTTGAGTGTCCGAGTATTCCAAGTATTTAAATTTCACATCAGCTGTTTTGACCGACACTTTTAGGCCACATTCAGACTGACAGTAGCCCTGCATGTAAAAAAATAAATAGCCACATTTGAATGGAGCCAGTCCATCAGCGCAGCGGGGGTACCAACACAGGGACATCTGAAAAAAGCAATTCTGGGTCGTCACTGCATGCTTCCACCACCAGCTCTCCGTAATTTCAAGGAACTAATTCATGCAAAAAAAATTCTACCGTTTAAAAGGTCAGAGCCTTGTTCATCGCAAACATGCGCGCAATGGCAATATAAAATGGACAACCTCTTAAAATGTATTTGTGTTTTCTTTAGATGTCATACAGATTTTTTTTTTTTTTTTTTTTTTTTTTTTTTACACAGCAGGACACAAAGCCAGGACCAATCTGTCGCCGCCACTTTACCTTTCAATCTCGCAAGATTGTGTTGATGTGAATTCATGAATACTGGCAAGCGACGTAGCACAACCCACACACATATTAAAGACAGACTGACAAAGGGACATGTTTACAGGGTTGTAAAGAGGAATGGCGTTAAGAAGTGAAAAAAAACATCTGTGACATTGTAGATGGATGCGTTTGTCTGTCCATGTCTCAGTCAGAATGCTGCCTTGTCATTAAAGAGCGCGACATAGTCGCTTGCTCTCTTTCAAAGCCGCCCCCTTCTCATCACTCCCCTTATTCCATAATTTCCCATTTTCTCTGTTCCTGTTCACCTTTATTGCTCTCTGAAGCTGCAGTACAATGGCTCCTCGGTCTTCTTTCAATTTTGTTTCCATGCCTTTCATTTCACTGGCTGTCTTTCCGTTTTTCATTTTCTTCTTTTTTTTATTTTGATGTGTTTATCCTCTATCACTTTTTGCTTCTTTTCTTCTATTTTCAATAACTGCCTACAATTTTTTATAGTCTCTCTTTTGAAGCCTGCCTAATGTTTAGGACACCAAACCAAGCAGAACATATATATATATATATATATATATATATATATATATATATATATATATATATATATATATATATATATATATATATATATGGGAAGCAATGATCGAAATCTTGCATGGTTTTCTGACATTTTATAGGCCAAACAACAAATAATTAATTGAGAAAACGATTGACAGATTGATTCATTAATAATGAAAATAGTGGATTTCAGCAACATAACCCGGGGTGGCCAAATACGCAAAGGTGACAAAGCCACAGAAACAAGATGAAAGGCCCTACATTTGACAAAAGACACAACTTCTGACCAATCCATTAACAGCTCCCTCTCCAAAATTGCGCTGGTGGCCATAACTTAAGACAAAGAAAGCTGCAGACTCAGGTGATACTTCTCTGGAGTTTCATCACAACAACCAGCTCCTTCCACATTGTCACATTGCTTTCACATTGCTATTTGATGATAAACTATTGATTATAATCACTTTAAAGATTGTTATTAAGTCAGAGTAGCAAGCCATTATTGTCAATTTGTGTTACGTTTACAGTAGCCAGGAGACACACGGACACTCTCACCATACACATCTGTCATCCCTCTTTGTCTCAAGGGAATCTTGATGGGAGCCTGATTTTCTCCGGCACTTCAGAAGCTCTTCTTACTTACGGTAACAGCTGTCCACTTGAAGAGCGATAGCTGCAGCATGTCTCATCTTTTTCCTCACCTCTAGTAGCACATATGTTCACGTTTCCATAACTATGTGATTTTCCTTTTTTTTTTCTTGACATCAATAAAAACTGAAATGATTTAGATTTACAGTAGCTTTGTGTTAGCTCAGCAGCAGAGGGTAATTCCCAATGGTTTTCCATTACCTTTTTGTGTGGTGCCGCTTTCAGATCAAATGCAACATCGTGCATAGCTCTGCTGTAGGTTTACTCTCGAGAAAAAGACTTTTGTTCAATAATTTAATATTGTAAAATGTAAATGGTCTAAAATGCGCAGAGCACGTCGATTCTCCTGGCATCTTTTTTGACTTAATAATCCAATGTCCTCAACGTTACAATTCTAAACAGCATTAATCTTGTTATTCAACTCTTTTGTTTTCATGACAAAGATGGGCTAAAAGCAGATCTTTGATAATAAAACCTGTGGCGAGAGGTGTGTTTTTGGTGATGAGCCTGAACTGAAATGTAAGTGGTGGACTGCCTGACATAAAAGAAAAAAAGAAAAGAAGAGGCGAGGCAAAGTGATGTGCAGGTCTGGGTTTTATCGGAACAGCAAAAATATCCATTAATTAACGACCTGAACCCGACCTGACAATTGGCAGCACTATGCAGCACTCTCCAAAGGGGCAGGTCCTGCTGGCTCAAGGCTGTACATAGTGCTCTCTTCTCTTTTCAACCGTGGCCGCAGTACGGACGGAAAGATCTAGGCAAAGAATTCTTCCCGACGTGTTCTGTTGAATAGCAGCGAAAAAAGTAACCCATCTCTCTCTGTCAAACATACACTGTACATGCACTGCATACACAAAAATAAGATACTTAGTAAACTACAAGATTACTACAACTAAAATCTAATGAATTTTCATTGACTTCCATTGACTCAAAGCATTTTGAGTGAATAAAACCAGATAAAATAACTTATAATAACATATAATAACAGACAAAATCTAAAATATCTAAATCTAAAAAGTGTTGAGCTGAAACATTCAAAATAATATACGTGTTCATTTGTTGCTTACAGTCATTTTCTTCTTAAGCTCAATCAGCTCTTGCTTGTTCCCCCAAAGCGATGATGTAAATCATCTTTCTGCTGATTTTATATGGCTGTTTATTGTTGTAATAAATTTACAAAAAAATACCTTGGCAATGTTTAGTCATGTCTAACTGCGCTGCCAATAAAACACTGTTGAATTTGCCAGAGAATGACAGGGATAAGAGAGGAGGTAGATGTGAAGGGTACGAACAGATGGAGATTACTCAGGCTGAGCAGGATATTTAAAAAAAGAAACCAACAATCAAGGTAAAAAAAAAAAAATACAAAATCTCATTCAAATGAGAAAATTAAAAGAAATACTGGGTACATCTGGTTGTTTGACACGTACTGCCCCAAAGCATTTTTTGCATGAGTCTTACTTCCCTTATGTAGTGAAATAATAAAAGATACAATGACATTCACTTGTTGTTCCATTTAGTGAGTGTCAGCGATCGCAGCAGGTGAGTCCACTATTTGATTGACGATTGTAATGAGAAGAATACAAATTACTTCTTATTGTGAAAGAGACACCACAGTGGCTATAACAGTGCAAAAAGAGGTAATCTGAGATGCTGCTGCGGACATCACGTCTGCGACTTTTTGGTTGCATAAGATGTGTATTTGTTAAAGTAAGTTTTACAAATGTTCAATATTGAATCGGTTGTCTAAAGCCTGATGGTGTGTGATTCCGTTCTTCATTCGAACCAAGCTTAAGCAGCTTTTCTGCTGTTTTACAACAGAATACATGAATAACAGACTCACTTTGTCTCTCCTAGAGTATCATTTTGCAGTGCAATGACCAGGCCTCTACATGTAGATTGTTGGTTGAAAAACTGCATTTTAACATCTGTATTTGGTTGATGAAAAGTCCTGTAGATGAAAATACACTGTCCACATCCTGACAAACTGTGATAACACAACAGACCTAGACTAACAGCAGGTTCTCTAAGAATAGAAATCTAAATGTGTAAGATGAAGGGACAGGTATTGGAAGAGTCAAAATCTGGTTACACTGATGCCCAACCTCAAATCTGAACCACTTTCTGTGTCTGTAACCTTTTTGACTGCAGTTAACTCCATCTCGTCTAGATCTTGGACAAAGAGGACTCAGGATTTGATTCATGATTTGTTAATATATTACTAGTGTTTCCTATTATAATGTCTAATTTATCCCGCCATGGTTTCATAATTGACTGTAAATGCTTTCACACTTCAGGTGGAACACTTTTAGTTTCACTTTTACTTTACGGTGGTTGGCGCACCACCGAGGAGAGTAAAACAAATGACAGTGAAAGCAGCTGCAGAGAAACAGTTCAAAAAGAGAGAGTGAACACCTGCATGGCACAGAAACCAGGAGAGGTCAGGTCGAGGTTTAACCACAACACCACCAGCTGAAAAGCTCTCTCAACAAATCAAACTCAGTATTTTATAGTGAGAAGCATTTTTTTTAAAATTATGTTAACTGGTTCAGTTTTGGGACTTTGAACTAGAAATTAAAAAAAACACCCTCCTCTCTTGTTACTCCGTCCTTCTGTGGGAAATGTTTTACGTACGTTGTTAAACTCCAGTTGCTCCTACTAACCAGCTGTTGGCTGCTCTCGTTCAAGTTGTTTCTAAGAGAGAGAGCTGCACATAACCATCTATACCTTTACAACCAGTGTGTTTATGATCGAAGCGCACCATATTGATGCATTTAGCTTTGAAATGTGCAACATTTTCTTTAGGGCGGCAGCCCCCAGACACCAACTAGTAGGTCTGAGGTCCATCCACTGCAGTCTCACAAGATCCTCATGAATGAAACTAATAACTTAACTAATAACTAAGTAATGTTTGTTACTGTGAACCGCTGTCAGCCATCGCTGCCCTTCTTCGCGCGCATTCCTAGAAAGTGACTGTATCGGACGTCAGCCGAACCTTCTGTAATAAAATTTGACTCCCTGAATCACAAAGAGTTTGTCTGTAAAACAGCGTCCAAAAGAAAACACACAACAGTATGACAGGAAGAGATCTGGAAAATATTAGCTGTGTTAGGTACCTAAGTAGGCTATGTACACTCTGGTCTTATCCTTCACTAGGCTTTGCCCCGCCTTGGCCTTGGTCAATGTTTGTTTTATCCTTCTTCCTCTTCCACTGCTATGCGTTATACTTTTTTTTTTTTTAGCCATGCATCCCCGTTTAACCACTGTGTAAATGACTCAAATCAAATCCGGTATAACTGAAAGAAAGGAGCAGCAAAAGAAACAATAAGTATAGTTTTAGCTCAATCTGTTGCAATTAAACTGTAGATATATTATATTTCACAGTGACGATGACAACCATTTAACCTTTTGATAGATCTGATGTCAGTGATGAGCCATCAGCAGCCGAGTCCCTGCGCTGGATGATACTGGATCATATCTGACATTCAAACGCCTCTGCAAGAGTTAGATGCAACTGTCTGTGGGAGTAGAACTACGCAGGAGCCATTGATTACCTTGTGGGTGTGATAACAACCATATTTTGCTTCACAGAAAAAAAAGAAACATGTAATAGGTCTTTACTGCTACACTGATGCATCTCGGCGGCTTAATTCATGTGTCTTTTATCAGGCTGTTAAAACGAGGAATTCTGAATATTTTCCAGAATTTGCCACGTTACGGCGGTGCACACGTTTCGTCACATCTATGCCCGTTTCATCCCTTTGCAATTAAGACGGGAGCAGCAGAAGCCTTGAGAGTGCTGCGATCGTTATTTCCGTGAACTTCACCGCTTTTGTTCAACAAAGCAGGAATAAGTGAGCATTTGTCAGCATATTCCGGTGTCAGCACCGAGGGACGCTTTGCATACCACCATCTAATTAGCCACACACCATTCCACATATCCATATGTCAGTGGTTTAGAAATTAATGAAATTGTGCATTATTAAGCGGTTGCAGTATAATTTCAAAGTACTGGATGCCGACATCAGGAATACATATTTGTGGCACTGTGGTTGGCAACTGTGACAATGGGCAAAAAAAAAAAAAATAGGTCACCCCACGGGCTGATCGCAGATACAGTTCTTGGAGCCATTTTTTGTGACGTCCTTCTATATACATACTATAAATACTCCGCTTAATGAGCCATGTCAGTTGCTTGCTGTATTTAGAACAACATTTTGTTGTAATGCTCCATTCATCTTGCAGCTAGTTAGCCCTGGTGATTAACCATTTTGCAAATGAGGCTTAACATTCTGCATCATTTTTGTTAAAGACAAAAGAAACACGCCGGACTTGAGCAACAGTTTGACGATTCAGAAAATTACAAACAGAAACCTCATGCTCTGTGTTAAATTATGATATTTGTACACCCTACAGGAGATATATAGTATATGATAATCTCTTGAGTCCCATCTGTTGTTAGGTTTAGGACTCTATAACACTTAAGGATTAGGATTGCAGTTTTTAAACAAATGTCATGTTGACTTTTTTGATATTTAACTCTCTTGGCCTATGTAGTCTGATTCTTAAAATAACACCAGTAGTATATTTGACTAATTTGAATAAAAAAAGATGAAATATGAATACAGAGGCATAATTCCCAGTATGAAATAAACCCGTGGAAAGATCCATTGCTTTGATTCATCTTATTACTCTTCTACTACTACTGCCACTAGTATTTTTGTCATCTGCATTTCGTCATCCCTCAAGCTTTAATTAACACAACAAAGGGCTCCATGTCCCCCGATGACGGCACTCGGAGGAGAAATTCCTCCTCAGCTAAGTCAACGAAGCCATGCAACGGGGCAGTGCACATAAAAGGCACATCAAAGATGATGTTTAAATTCTCATGGAGCCGTGAAGAAAAGGTAGAAAGTATTCAACACTGGCCGACATATTCGTATTGCATAAGTCTCATAGATCAGTTACACTGAAATCTGTTGATACTGGCTCTAGGGAATGCAACACGTAAGTTGTATTATTTTTTGCAGTTTTGTTTTATTTGCTATATGTATTTATTTATTTCAGTTTGTGGATATCAATAAAAGGAAAAACTACAGACACATTATTTGATGTTTTGCTATAAAAAGATGAATATCCAGGCATCACAGATGTTGGGTAGAGACATTTTTTAAGATAACATAATGACAAAATTACACAGAGAGGCATATCTTACTGGCTAAAAAGCATATTACGCTTCACCAATCCCAACAATTCCCCAGGCTCCCTCCATAGATCCAAGTGCAATTGTTTTAATGACAGCAATGAGAGAAACTAAAATGACTGTGACAAAAAACTGTAACAAAAATACAGTTGCAAAAAAGCAGCAATTATAGCAGAAAGAAAGGAAAAGCAGGCTAGCGTCGCTAATTATGACCCTCTCACACTGTCCAGCTTTGAATAGGCTGAAGAACAGAGGGAAAATCACCTCCTCCTTCAGGCCAAAGCCATTATAACAGCTGGATCCAATGAGCCAGAGCCAACCAAACTCTTTAACCAACGGGGACCCAGATCTGCTCTGCGTCTATGTGTGCATCCTTCTGGCCTGGCTGCTGAACTCCCCATGGCCAATTTCCTTGTAATGTTCCCTCTACCAACCACTGCTTATTAGGCCAGCTGCCAGCCACTATAACTGCACTCAGGGGGACGAAAAAAAAAAGCAACAAAGAACATTGCCTTACAAAACTAGTGCACTGGCCAGAGCGCAGAGAGGCACACGAGAAGGAGTTTAGCTGATAGAAATTTTCCAGGAGGGGGATTTGGTTTGATGGTCAGCAGTCCCCTGTGAGGTTAAGTTAGAGAACAGAGGCTTGAAGAGAGAAAGCAGCGGAATTTGAATCTGCAATCGCTCAAACGCGCTCGTGCGTGTTTTAGATGATATGTGGGGACGGGGCGCGTGCACACCGCGTACACGAGGACATCCAAAGCGTGAGTAAAACCACAAGCACAAAGACAGCAGTTGAATCCTGTCCTTAGTGCTGTGTGCATGATGGATCATAGAGAGAGACCTCAAAGAGGTCAAGGGGGTCAACCTCCTCCATCTGGAGTGTGACATCCTCCCTCATTCCCGCCCGCCACCCCTCCTCTTCATTTTGCTCCACGCTACCATTCATCCAAATCGCAGCCTTTCTCACTCGCTCGCAACACAGAAGCAGCTCTCTCTCTTATGTCTTTGCTCTCCGACTGCCTGGCAGCCAGAGCACCTTGGGACTAAAGTGACTGTTGGCAGTTTTTAAAGCGACTTTCCTCTCAGGAAGCTTGATATTCGCTTAACTGTACCACAATGCTGTCATTTTACTCCAACAGCCCGACAGTTTGGCTTATTAGGGAGCCGCATAAGGCACATCAAACAAAACGCAAGCGATGTGATTCGCACGGCTTTCTTCCGCATGTCTTCTATAGGTCAGCGGGCTCCTTCTTTGACTACAGCCCTTCTGTGTATTCGACATGTTAAAGTCAAGCGACATCACGCAGGAGTTTTGAGAAATGCCGTACAAAACAGGGGCAAGAGGACTCACAATCAAGTTGACGGTGACGCCGTTGACTAGGACACGATTCGCTAAACCTTTGCAGATGCATGAAGCCACCACACAGATGTAACCGGAGCGCCTCACACCACCAATTATGAGTCAGAACTTGAGTCGCTCTCTGGTCTCCAGGGTCGCTGTGGGAAGGCCGCGCAGCTTACCAAAAATAACAACCCCCAACAAACACGCTGTACAGTGTTCCCTGCTCGTTTCTTCTCATTTCTTTCCATTTCATTTCAATGTTTGCTTCGTTCCACTGGGGAAAGGTGAGAATACACTTGTTTTACTTGCAGCGTATCCATGCTTAATAAAGACGTAATAAATAACAGAACAGAGAGAGATAACCGATATAATACCCGATTTATTCATTAGACTGGAATGAATGCCTTTATGTTGTCAGGGAACTCATTCATGAAATGATTTGATTGTCTATGAAAACACAGATTTAAGAGTACAACTCATGGCATTTAATAATGTGTGATAAATGTCAAGACAACTGCGAATGGACAGTGCGGGGTGCTTTAACATTGTTACGGCAAAGCGCTGCATAAATCTAGCTTGTAACGTGTTTTCTTGGACGACAAAAAGAAACGTTGGATTCATCATCATGAGTCATCAGGATCTTGTTGCCTTCTAAATGCCAAACAAACGGCACCAAGTAAACAAAGCCGCGGCGTCTCATAACGACCGAAAATAGGTGCAATGTATATGATTTCTGATGGAGCGCAGAGCCGCCGAACAGCACTGACATTTCAAACAGTGACAGACGCGCCAGAGAGAACTCCTTCCCCCTGTCAATCTGTTTTCCGCTGTAAATCATGAGCTACAGTATCACTCTGCCTGTGCGCGAGATCCATTTAACCACAAAGAAGTGATAAGGGAGAGATCTATAATCGCTGACTGACACAGGTTATCGCAGTGCCACAGAGGGCAAAGGGATAATACAGAGAGGAGAGAGAGGGGATGCGAGGATGAGTGAAAACGGTGCAGCAGGTGATGAATGGGAGGGGAGATGGTACGTTAGTAGCAGGATTATGGAGGCAGGGAGCGAGGTAAGGAAGTGCAGGGAAACAGTGATGCACTGTGAGGTTATAGTAATAATTCACTGGATTTTCTCATGACAAAAAAAAATCTGTTTTTTGCCGCTCGGACAGATGTAATAAAACTGTGATTCAGCCAATTTGTAAATGCTTTTACCTCCGCTGCTCAGAGTGCATGGTGTAAGCTAAGCCATTCTCAGAAAACGACCTCTGTCACCCAATAAGTGATGCCATGAACATGAGCAGCGAAAATCAGCATAGAAAAGGAAAAGAGCACCACCTGCAGAAGCTCCTATGAGAGACATTAAAGTGATGGGCACTGACTTTGGCCTTAAAGAATCCGGTGGAGGCCTATAACAACACTGAACACTTAATATGGAGTTAAAAAGGAGGATCGTGACCAGCCACTTGACACGAGATCTGCTTCTGCAGCAGTGAGTTTAGTGTCTCTGCGCTATGCCAATACAGTCATACAGTGTGTGGCTTCTAAAATGTACTACACAAATGGTCTTGCCCCGTTTTGACCTTTCCATGGAGTTTTCTTAATGTTTCCCAGTGTCATCACACTGGAGATCAGCAGTAATCTCTCCCACTCTCCTAAATAAGACCAAAGCCCCGTTCAGAAATTCAAAACTGTGAGCATCTTTTGTGTAACAATTTATTCATTAGTGACCACAATGCTGAAAGGCCTTTATGTTTGTCGTCGCAAGAATAACACAGAATATTCCTGTTTATGTAACACGTTGGAATCTTGTACTCTTCACAGCAGGTGGTGAAAAACTAGCTAGTTCGTAGCATGAGTCAGGCTAAATACAGTTAAAATAGCCTAAAAGCAGAAGTGTCTCAAATACACTCCTAAGCCACGGAACTGGAAAACTATCTGAATGATCATATGATCACATACATACACAGGTTACCCAAAAGCTACATGGGGAATGTTCGGCCGGTAACGCGGAGGTGGAGTTCTAACCAGAGGTGGAAGATGTCAGAAGGCGACCATTGTCATTAATAGTTCATAGTTCAGCATAGTTTGTCTCCACATCTACAAATATGAAGTAAGACTCTACCATGCAAACAGAAAGCCATATATCAACAAATTCCACCAAAATCTTTGGGCTGGAACTCATCTGAGATTAGGGTACGTGTAAAAACAGTGCCAGGGTCGGACGTCTACATTTTTTGTTTTTTGAAGTTATTAAAATGTACACTTTACAAAGTGTCCCAACCTTTGGAATTGGCAGTTTTGGCCTGGGGTGCTACATTTTGGCTGCGATGGCTTTAATAAATTTGTATTTATAAAAGTTCAAAGTGGCCCTGCACTAAAAATGAATAAATTCCAGGACTGAAATATCAATGACCCTGTTGAAGACACAGGAAACCAGGTTACTGGGAGGGATCAGCAGGAAATCATAGTACAACCTCTGCAGTAACCTGGTTATTATAACACCTCTGTTTCCATGTAGCTACTCACTAATCACATTACTCCCCAAAATAGAGCCAGATTTCTGGTGCTACTTACAATGCAGAAAAAGAACAGGCACTAGTGAGAGTGCCTAGTTTGGGGATGTGTGTGGATCTAACTAGATTTTCATGTGCATTTTAGGGCTGTAATCAACCAAAGAAATTCCTGGTTGACTGAAACCCTGACTAGTGGGTTGGGCTAGTCCAAAATACGGGGTGCTCTGAAAACACCCCCATTAGCACGTGGTATTTTCCTCCTGATGAAATTATCGGAGCAAAAAATCGACCAATCAGAATTTTGGTCGACCCAGAACGTATCGACCAATAAGACGACCAGTCGACTAGGACTTCACAGCCCTAGTGCATTTCAAAGCTACTATTCTTCATTTCAGTGTCATTCCCTGCTTTAATCAGAGCTTTGTTACTTTAGATACAACACAACGCTGCTACCATTGATTAGTGCTAAGAGAAATGATTGATCAGTCAATAATAATTGATACGTGGGAGAAAGACATCATAAATTCTGCTTGTTTAAAGGACAATTTCAGTCAATGACAACTTTCCCTTTCCATGGGTTATGATGATGCAAAAACACATCTACCAGACAAACTGTAAACAAGCCAACAGCCAGATTATCTTCATTTAGAGGTAAAACTGAACATCTCTGCACTTGAAATGCCAGAAATAATGCCACAGGAAGTCAGTCTGGATATTTACATGTGCATATAATTTTGCAGTTTTCTTTGCTACTCATCATTTTTGGCTGACACAAAGCTATCTTTTCAAAGTGGATGATCATCTGACTGTTTATCGTGTTTATCGTACCACCAGAAAGTTTTGAGTTATGTCATCACACTCCAAGGCGTCAGCCACTAACTTAGTGAGAAGAATCTTATTTTATCAAATGGAATGATGGCCAAAAAAAAAAAAAAAACCCTACCAAAACAAACCAGGGCTGTTGCTTTAGAAGCATGTGAAACCTCGATTTGAGCCCACGCTGCAACAAAAAGATTCTGTGTTCCCGCTAATAAATGGAATCCCTATAACTTAAATTAGAGATAGAAAGGTTGTAGATGGTTGTGCAGGTGAAGTAATGCAACAGCTTTACAGATGGTTCAGAAGCAGAAGCAAAAATAACAGGATACAGTGTGCCAGTAGAGGTGGGTGGATCTGGTTGGGTTGCAAAGGCAGAGAGAGACACCAGGAGAGAGAGAGCGAGAAATAACGTAGAAAGAAAAAAAGTGTTTTGAAGGGCACAAATTACATGGTTCCAATAAAAATTACTAAATATAATTAAAACCACAGGCATTTAGACTCAAACACACACTTGCTCTCTCTCTCTCTCTGTGTCTCTGAAGGCCATGTGTCTCTTTTGCTTCATGGCTCCCTTGTTTCCTCTCGTTGCTCATCCCTCTCTCCTGTCTATCTCTCTGTGCTCTGCTTTGCTTTAATTATCAGCTGACTGCCACAGACACTGAGTAACCACTTCTGACAACCAGGTGTGGAATGACAGGGACGCACACACATTCTTGCACCCAGAAAAACACACACACACATTTTAACAGCATGCGTGCAATCTTGTGCCTCTATAAACATAAACAGCGGAAGACACCGGCAGATATGAACAATAAGACTGTCGCACACGCGTTTCCACACACCGTCGTCCCCTCAAAAAGAAGCAGCAAACAATGATGGCGATATTGCGGGCTGGTTGGAAATGAGGGTGGGGGCGAGCGAGGATTAATTACAGGTACGTAGGAAATAGAGAGAAGAGAGGACGAGAGGAGGCGCGTGAGAACGGAAAGGGAGACAGGGATGTGAAATAAAGTAAGTTGAGGAGAAAGAGGAAGAGAAGTGTGAAAGAAGCAGTGTGGCAATGTTAGATGGATGCAAGGGACTCCCCCATGCTCTCAAGTAAAAGTAAATTAGAGAGACTGGTATGTTTTCCTAACTCTTGTGGTTATACAAGGATGCAACTGTTCGATCATAAAACGGTCATATAAATCTCTCCTCTGGACATTTAGAAGAGCTTCGGGCGGCAAAGACAAGGGATGTTGTCCTGCTGCTAAATGGTGAAACGTGTAAGTTTTCATATGTAACATCACAACATAATTTACTCACAAAGACTATGACAGACGATCGTTTGTGGAACCTTTTGGAGTTTCAAACTTCTACCCTTTGACTGACCTTCACCATTTTTGCTGCCTTTACACGCAGCATAAGAGAAAGTGGCTTCAGTACCACTGCAGACGCACAGTACCGCAGCCAGTAAGAGGGCCTGCGGTCGTGAATTTGCAACAGCAGAAATTGAGTCTGAGAACTCTCTCACTTTATTTAGATTCCTGGTTAGGCAGAAATGTAGCTTCCTGTGTTACATTTTGGGATTTTCTCCAAAATATTTGGGCCACTTGCCGATGCAGATACTGATATATGCACATATTTTTCCCACCTCATTACAAAGAACATCGGCTCTCCTGTATTGGAATTAACATATTATTATGCCTGATTTTCTCCTGATGGCTGACTCGTAGATACAAACATTATATACAATACTTTTCAACGTGTTCACATTCACTGGGCTGGAAAGAATATGACTGCTGGCAACGTTATTTTTTTTCACTTGCACTTTCTCTTCACAAATGTGTTGTAACAATCGTGGTCAAATTAATTTGCAGCCTTGAATGAATGGAATTTAATTGGCTCCTCCTTGCATGACCGGACGGACACAGAATTTTTTTTTTTAAATGTGAGTATTGTTACACCTACAATCCAGGCTAATTTATTATTCTTAACTAGTACACTAACTGTTGCACTGAGACCAACTTGCCTTACAGTAAATCTGTGCCTCTCATTGTGGTTGTGTTGCATTTTTGTTACACTCTGGCCATGTTGCATTGTGTTCTCGTTGCGTTGCGTCATATTGGAAGGGCCAAACTCCAAAGAAAATCTGTAACACAATTCTTCAAGTTATTCACATTAAAATAACCAGCAGTAACTTTTAGATTGGTTGTTTTCTGGAGTCATGACTCGTGTAAGAATGACAAAATGACACACGTGGAATCCACATGTACCATGAAGTTATAATTTTATAATTCCAACAGAACTTGTTGTGCATTTGGGTCAAATATCATTATTTTGCATGCAACTGTAACCTTCGAGGCTTGTATCTGGCTGCTATTTGTAGGTGTACTGTAGGTTTTTCTCAGCTCAGGTTTTGTTTACACTTTGGCACAGATAACTAAGCTTTGTGCATACTGATAAAGCATGAACAGATGCCTTTCCCCTCTGCTCCGTGTTCGCAATGAGAACAGAGGACAAACAAAAGCAACAATGTGGTCCAAGTAACTTCTTGCCAATCTCGCCGTCAAAAGAGCAGATGGTAAATATGTATGGCTGAGCAAAAGACAGAGGATGTAAAGGAAGTGTGGATGTAGAAATGTACACGTTATTAAGAAGTGATATGTCTGTGCACTGTGCTCAAGAGTCTCATGTCTCCCATAATCCCCCATCGCTATGGAATTCTCTACCAATTAGCCTACAGAAATATTCCAGAGGCGCGCACACACACACACACACACAAAGGTCCAATCAATCCAGTTGATTAAGGCGCTGGTCTGAGACAACTGGTCAATTATTTGTGTGAGTATCTGTGTGTGTGTATGATTACTGCTGCATTCTAGCAGCGTAAATGTCAGGCTTTCTCTTAATTTAATCGCTTTTGCAGTCGTCGTATCTCACTCCATGCAAAAAATATAATATTCGCCACCACAAACGCGCACACACCTCGCAGAGCTGCAGGATCGGTGTGCGTCTACGTGTGATCCAGCCCTCAGAGGAACACAGTTCAGCCCCCGCTGCTGCATTATTATCCAAAGTCTCAAAGCACAAAGGGACACATGAAAAAAAAGACAAATCACCTTCCTCTTCTAAGGTTTATGTAATGACATTAACCACAAAAAAAACTGCATTGCTCCCACATCGAGTAATAAGCTTCACTTTCCGTTGCGGAGCAGGGCAAATGTAGATTTTCCCGGCAGCCCTTCAAACGCTGTAATGTTTTATTTCACTAGTTATGTAGTATTCAGTATGATCATTTGACGCACAGACTCCTCTATGCTACATGATAAACAATACTTATTTCATCACTCTGGGGTGATGTTTCTCATTTTGGGGTATTACTTCAGACGATGTCACGCCCTTATATTAGTGCAGCAGCAAGGCTATCTAGGATATGTGTGCTTCTCAGACTGAATTCAATTTAACTGGAGTTCAGATGCGTTTTTAGAGATCCTGCCTTTAGTGCTAAATCACCCCTTCATACAGATGTCTCACTTGAGATTGGAACTCCAATGATCTAATCCCGCAAACGAACCCTGATCTCTTATTTTCTTCCAACAGTGGACTTTTATGAGGAGCAGCTCAACCCATAACTCATTCAGCATTCATTTCCCATGCTGCAACAGGACACAGTACCCTACAGTTTACAGTAATCAAAGTACTCTTGAGCAGTAATAATAAAAAAATGAGCTAAAATATGAATGAGCTGTCGATTATGCAGCAATATACATTATATATTTGTATTGCAGTATAATTACACCAATACCCTGGAACTACAACACGAAGTCAACAAAAATACCCAAAAGTAAAAGTTGGTAAGGCAGCACATGACACGACACTGGTTCCTTTTTTTCCCCACTCACTCTCATCATTGCCTTTGTTGTGCATTAGCATTCTATTGAAAATGTTCTCATGCTTGCAAAGACTTATCATTCATTGAAATGGCTAAGTTTTGTCCCTACTTGGCAATTTTCGGGAAGTGCTGGCTCAGCTGCTGAAGAAGTGTCGAAAAGGGACCGCTAAAATCACATTTGAAGACCAGAGAGGGAAATTTATACCAAATGCCAGAGAATAAATTAAAATTTGGACAGGGAGAATTTACTCAGGACAAAATGATATGTTAAAGAAGAAACACTTTATATGAAAATACTGCTGCTGGACAAGGATCAGTGTATACAAACTGAACTGCAGCTCCACACAATCAAATGCATCGTGCGTGCATACTTAATTAATACACGCAGTTTGGCATTAACAAGCAGTCGAGAAGCTGTACAATCCACCAGTCAACGTGGAAACAGAATGTGAATAAGGATGAATATTAATCCCCTACCCTGTTGACTCTGCATTTTGGCCCCAAATGACCAACCACCTCGGAGCAGTTTGAGTGCTCCGCTGGTGTCACCTCGTCATAACGATTTGTGTGTCCAAGGAGCACAGCCTCCATAAATGAAGGAGACAGGAGCCCATATATAGATATGATGGAGGAAGAGGCACAAACACTCCACGACAAACACTATTACGGCTGGGTCAGAGACAGGACAGGAATAGCACTTCACACAAACAACCTGAACTGAAGGGAAAAAAAATAAAGCACGTTCAAACATACAGACAGTACGAATTATGTAAATTATGTACGGCCACCGATGGAACAAAAGCTTATTGTTGGACGTGGTTGCATGTTCAGTAGTGGGGTCTTATGAGGTCAATGAATCAATTAATTCATCAACATTAAATGAACTTCACACAAAATTTGCCAAAGGTAAAGTCAGGGGATAACTATAGTCAGTATGACTTATCCTCTGGAGACTGTGAATGTCTGTAGAAGATTTAGTGATTGATGAGATTTTTCATCTGGACCAAAGTGGAGGACCGAGTGACAGACAAATATTACCAGCATTTACTGGAAAAAAGAAATCATTTTCAACCATTTAGTGAAGAAAAAGGGTTCAACTTTCAACTGATGTCTGGCTGGAGACGTGCAGTCTTACCGGCTTTGTGTACTTAAAGGATCATTAATCATAAACCTTAACGTTTTCCTTTGATTTAGTCAGCACACATTTTAACAATGTGTAGAATAGGGACAAAGCAAGGGAAGCGATGTGTGTAAATTGAAACTTTATTACGTCATAAAGTTGTTGGCCTGTGTCCTCTTAATTTATGTGTCAAATAAAAGTCTGGACCCTACATGTTTTTACAGTATTCTACTCATAAAGTCTCTCATAATGGTGGTAACGAGAACAATAAAAAAAAATAAATAAATGTGAAGAAATAACATTCACAGTGAGGGAGTCCCTTGTCTCCTTGTCATTTGCTCTGTTCGTCAGCTGCATTCCCTGACTGCATCTCCTCTACCTGTCAGCCCCCCGGCACTCAATTCTTCTTGCACCATTGGACAGCACTGAGTGTGTGTCTGCGTGCTCACATGTGTGTGTATGTGTGTGTCCAAAACCTTCCCTGTGAGGATGTTTAAGCCTTTTGGGATGGTTGGCAGGATAGCAGAGGCAACACCTGTGTGTTTTTGTGAGCATGCGCGCGTCAGTCAGTCAGTCACTTGTCTCCCGGGGGCAATAATGATCTGCGGTCAGGGTCAGGGGCCCTGAGTTATGAGAACATATTGATCCCAGTGAGCCTTGCAGTGATTGAGGGCTGTTTGTGTGGAGAGTAGCTCCCATTACCGAGCTCAGAGTGCTACAGAGTGGACGCGGGGAGAAACCTCACAATTCGTCTTCCACAGGTGATGCGAAAACACACTGTCATCCCTAAGTGCATCCACTCTAGCGGCACGTGGTCTTGTGAACAACCTGGAATATCCATAAAGACAGCACAATGCGTCGTTTCATCAATCCCCCCCCCCCCGGGAAATTGTGTGTACTGCTCTAAATAATTACTGCAAAGCAAATAGAAGGTGTGATTGATCCATCAATCACCCGCTGAGCCGAAGCAAACAGATCCTGACGCATCTCATCTTGTTATCAATGTACAGTAGTTACGAGATGATGATTTCAACAGTCAGCCTCGCTTATTGAACGCATAGCCTTTGCTGTGTAATGTAGCACCACTGCTCATTTTCCCTGAAGCTTATTAGGGCTATTGAATTATACTATTATATTTCATTAGAAATGATGGTGGCAAAGGTGCTCCTTATTTCAGGTGTGGCGCCTTGACAATAACACAATGTCGGAAATCTTTAGCTGAAGGATGCAACTAATGATTATTTTCAATATTAGATCTAGATTTCTAGATCTAGATCTGACCCCGTGGTTACCCCGACCACCCTTTCCTGCTTCACACGGAGGTTTCCATATATTTCCGAAGAAACTTTCATTTCTACAGTTTTACTAAATCATGTGGCGGCCGTAGAACAAGTGAGTGATAAAAAAAAAAAAATGCCAACAAGTAGTATGTGCCTGCCTTTGATAAAGGTCTGATAGTCACCGCCGTTCTGCAAGATTTCTCAAAACACCTTGAGGCAACTGAGGTCTAAAAAAAAAAAAAAAAAAACCTAAATAGATGGTACTCAAAGTGAAGGTGCATCTGTCACAAAAACTGCTAAATTATTTAGCATGGCGCAGAAGTAAACAGTCTTTGGCAAAGAGGGAAAGGGAGTTATAAGTCAAAGCTCGCTGACAGGGACAGATGGAGATTAAACCGAAAAGTTGCTAAACGCGTGGATTTACAGCCTCAGGAACTGAACAGCACCTCTCTGGCACAGTCCTGACAAAAAAATAATATAATTCTATTTAATCCTTTTCCTGCTGGACAGGTTTACATTTAGAAAAAGTGAAAAACAGTGTCCACAGCCTACAGTGAACTGCGTGTTTAACAATGTGATGTGTGCATAATGGTAGAGCCAGCGTTCTCCCAGGGGACATTAGGTCAAAAGATTTATGCAGGGTCATATGCAGCATAATATAAGACATAAACACACAGTTCCCCAATGCCATATTTCAAGATAAAGCCCCCCCCCCCCCCCTGCACAAATTCAACACTTCTTCCATGACCTCCATGATGAGAAGACCTTACTACCAGATCTAAACATCATTAAATCTTTATAGGAATTTCTCAGGTCAAGAAAGCCGAGAAGATTTCCATCTCCCGCCATCCCTCAAAAGAACTGGAAGCATGCCACAGTGAGGAATGATCTGATATGTTCTGACATAGTTCAGTACAGGTATGACAGCCTTCTGAGGAGGATTGACACTGTTCTGAAGAGAGTGGTCCATCTCCCGAGGATTTCTTTTCACTCAGCATGCTACAGCAAGATAATGGTATGTTTTTTCAATGTGCTGTGTATCCAATGCTGAAAAAAAAAAATGCAGCGCATTGCTCCTAAATGCTGATAAGAAGTGCGTTTTTTACTTCTATTATGTTTTGGATTTCTACTTGTCAGCATTTAGTTACTGTATGTAAGCATTAATGCCAATAAGCACCTACATAAATGACCCCAAGATGGTGACCTGAAGAAAATATGCACCATACTCTTAAAGGTACCCTGAGGAGTTTTCTTATTAAAAAAATAGTTTTATATATGGTGTCAGTCACAAAAATGCAACATGTCTATCCTTGAGGTGAGTTGAATGCATCATCTTCCTTCTAAAACATTTGTATATGTGCAATCTTCTTCTCTCTTGCTTTTTGCTTACACATTACTATGTTTCTTGGCACTGTAACACCACCAAACGGAGTTGTGTAAAAGTCGGGAATCTCACACAGTCTTTTATTTGACTGACATGGCCAATGTTTTAAGGCAATTCTTGTATAATTTACCCTTACACTGGGCGATTTGATCTGTTCCTTTTCTTCTGGTTTGATTGTTGGCAAGCACTACGTTTTCCACGCTGCGGCCTCTGCATTTGAAAAAGTGTCATCCCTGTGCTTGTTTTTCTGCATATGCCTTGTACAGAGCCAAAGTAAATGGAGGCCTATTCATCAAAATATTACTCCATAGCACCAGTAGTGGTGGTACCATCACATACAAAGCAGGTAATCCATGTACCAGCACTCTGGATACACAACCACGCACAACAAACGTGCCCTGCAACAAAGAGGTGACCAATACTAGAAAAAGAAAAAAAAAACACATGCACAGGCACTAAGAATCCCAAGGCGACCCTGTTTACCCTTCCTCCAAGACAATATAGTGTCTGCCCTGTAGGTCACACACACCCCACAGGCCACTAACTGTGATTGGCTCATGATCATTGGCCTGGCACACCCACAACACTGGCCAGAAAAATTATGTCTGACCAAGATGGTTCAGCGGATAAGGGGATTAGATGGGTAGAAGAATGCTCGGTTAACCTTGAGTGAATGTCAGTTTGTTCTGGTCCTTGCTCAAATGTTTATACTCTGTATTGTGATATTATATTCCGCCCTCTGCATATTGTATTATATGGGTTGTACTATTCCACTAGCTGCATGTGGGAGGTCCTGCTGCGAGCCAGTCACAGTGTCAGAATAACAATACTGTACAAACAACAATACTGTACAAACAGTTTCCATCACATTTTGTTCTGCTTTTCCAGAATGATTAATATTTCTCACTGTTACTCGCACACATGAACAAACCTGCTCAATGTCCGCTTGTTTAAGGCACTGCAGCCAGCAGTAAAGACTACATAAACACACTTTTTTTTTTTTTTTTTGCAATGTATCTAGGCAATGTTTCCAGCAACCAAAAACAAAACAACACCCAGAGACAAAGCAGTGCTTAGTTGTCTCCTGGCAACAACATTCCTTAAGTAATAATTGAAATCATACTCAAGGATGTCTTGGTGCTGTCCAAAAGGGCATCCCTTGTTTACAGTCATCAAACAGCCATGGATATACTGGACACCAAAGGCGGTGCAAGTAATTTAACTCAAGCTGCATGTGTTCACTGGTTGTGTCTCTGTCCGTCGCACACAAAACCTTGCTTGTTGCTGTTGATACAACAAGTATCTCTCCCTCGGCGGCCGTGACATCCAGCCATCCAAAGATCATCCAGTTAAAGGGACTACAGCCAATGTTGAGCCACATTAAAGCCACACAAGCCCCATAGCCACTGTATGCAGATGTAGTTGTGTTGGATAGGCTGTGCATTGCTTCACATGAATGAGCTGAGCCACTGTCTTTTTTAAGCCAGATGTTGGGGCTTCTGGAGAGGTGTGGTCATTCATTCCTGCAACGTAGTGTAGTTCAATACAAATACAAAGTAAAATTGAGTTGGAATCTACTTCTAAATGTTTAAAGACTTTAAGTAGACAGTACACTGCAAATTAAACAAGAAATGAAACCATGTAAAAATTCTGCAGGTTTGCAAAAAGTGCTCCCATTGCACCATCATTGAAGTCTTTGAATTGTCACCCATGTTTGGTACGCGACAAGGGTTACTTCACCATGTCCTTCACTGCAACGTGTAAATTCAACCCTCACATGTAGGGTGGGGATTCCTGTTCCAGCTTTATTAGAGATCCCTTCTTCAGATCCCTTGTGAATAAACACCGAATCTGATTTCAAACTGAGTACACTGTGGTTGTTAAGAGTTCCTACATCCATTTCTTTAGGGACCATTTCTACAAAAACATTTAGGCACTGATTGGGCCCACAGGTTTCTGGCATCAGTGGTCCTTCCCATCTGCATAAGAAAATGCACATAGGATGTTTAATTTATGAGGTGGCAATCCCCCTGCTTTGTGTGCTCATAGAGGGGTGAATTATAAAGACAAAGCGGTGAGCGAGCCAACAAGGAAAAGTACTGCAGCACCTCTGGGACAAATAGGTATGTTGCTCCATCTGTATCTATTTATAACAATTATTTTTTATATCACAACAGCCAAAGGAATTTCTTGCGAGGAAGATCTGATTCCTCTAGAATGAATTATCAATTTCTAATTTCTTCATAAATATATACATATTAATGCAGGCAGCACTGGTGTTGGGGCGATGGGTGAACCCACAAGACATTTTTTTGAAGGATGTGCACTCACTGGTGTACTCCTTGGGGTAAAATAAATCCCGGGAAAGGTGAGGTATCATTAACGTATGGAGGTATCACCAACTTTTGGGATTTAGAAACCAGAGGCTCTAATGATCAATCAAGTGACTTTCGACCAAAGGTTTAACTCCGCGCACTGGCTGGCAGAATCACGAGAAATGGGTAATTAAATTATATTACAGTTTCTTAATCGGTGCATTGATTAATACAGCCAAGCCTCATAATGGTCAGTGGCCAGACAGCATTTACACCAGGGAAGCTGCCATGTGTGAAGAAGGAAAACTACATGCTTAATGTGGCTTTTTTCCCCAGAAAAAGTAATAACGGTTGGTTTTCATTGGTATCAGTGGTTCTTCCATTAATTCATTGTTAAATCGTATGTTTAAACACATTCACAACTAGGAGATAACCAGGACAATGCGGTTACTGCTGAATAGCTGCTGAAGCCTCTGGGAATTCAGTGGCTTGCCTGAGGCCTCTGTAACAGTGGTAAGATGACACCCTTAGCCCTTTTCCCACCAATCACAGATCTCTCCTGGGGTTTGCACTGGCAGCCTTGCGGTCACAATCTCACTCCTCTTGCAAACCACAAAACCGCTTACGTGAATGTGAAGCAAGAGCGTGAGTTTTCAGCAAAAACCCTTTTTTTTTTTTTTGATGGAGATGTCAAGTTACTGTCACAAATACTGTCCCTGTTTGATAGGCCAAGCATACACAGGGGAACAAGTAATGAGGCAATTACACCCCTGCTTCTGATCATTCTTAATGATGAGATAAAATGTCATCCTCTGGGATTTAATTGCCTTCCTCCTCTTGCATCTTTGCTCTTTAATCGGTTTTCTCCAGCGGCAACCCATACGCAAAGTGTTTTGTTTATTAGGAAGCAGACTGCAGTCACTATCTAGCTATCTTTCCATCTCTTCCTTCCTCCCTCCTCCATACGAAGCACTTCCATCAATGCACAAATGAATGCATCATCAAGTTCGTTTTAATCCATATAGCAATTGAATATGTTATAAAGATCACATAAAGTGCTATTCCTCATAAGTGGATTTATTCTGTTGTCAATGTAAAAAAAATAGCTCGTAGAATGATCTCAGATCTAACCTGCAGCAATAAACCTTGTGGGTCTGAGAAAAAGCAGTAGGTTACTTGAAATCAGTCGAAAGAGCGTCCTCTGTTGCCTGTTTGATTGCCTTACTCCTGGAAATCAATACAGACAGGAGTGCTAAGATTTGCTTAAACAACCATGTCAGTACTGCACTAATCCAAAAGGAATCCGAAGGAATCGGGATCAATACTTTCTCAGGTATTCGTTTCATTTGTTTTTTTAAGAGTATGCACGTACAGAGAGAGAGAGAGAGAGAGAGAGTCGCGCTCCCGGACCTGTTGACCCAGAGCCAAAAAAAAAAGAGAAATTCATTATCCACTGCGTGTATGGACCGACCTGCATGGGCGTCGCGTAATTGAAAAGCGCTTTTTCGTTTTTTCCCCCTCCGTTCTGTTCAATTCCATAACCAAGTGAGGCTTGAAACCCCTTAACAATCACATGAAAAGCGCCATACATCCTGCACAACGAATAATTAACAATTACATAAGCTCACAATAAACACAATGTTGTTTTGTGTCTCTGGGTATCAGTTATCTTGTTTTGTTGCAGTGCGCAGCCACATTATTTTATTAGCTTCTCTTTTTTTGTCACCTAAAGGCGCGTCATGATTTTTTTTCATAGCTGATAGAGAACAAGGTGTCAAACTGATGTTGAAAAGTGAAAATATATTGCTTAGAAACAACCAGAAATGAACGTCTCTATGAGAAAAACTAAAATCTCATCCATTTTTACTTAGATTTATGGTAATATGTCATATCATCGACTTCAGAATGCATTTAACCAACGCTTTTACAGTTTCAATGCTTGTTCTGGGAGCATAAGCAACAGGAAATACGGAGAGAATTGTTGCTTTACCTTTTCAGACATCAACGAAGAGCGCGTCTACAGTTGTTCTGGAGAAGAAAAAGGCTGGTAATCCGTAATCGTAAGATCTACTTTCCAAATTCTTCTTCCATGCTCTCTGTAACTCCAGAGCCTCTTCTGTGTCACCGCTGGAGAGGTTTGATATCCGAGCGATTTCCCCCTTAAACCCAAAGCAAATATCCGACCAGGAGCATTCCTGTGTTCAAAGCACTCCCATGAACGACTTCCTCTTGAACATTTTCAGTTTTGCGCAGAAGATAGCTGTTCATGCAGAGAGAGAGAGAGAGAGAGAGAGAGAGAGAGAGAGAGAGAAGGGGGGAGAGAAAGATGATGATGAATTGGACACCTGCGCGCGTCAAAACCAGACTCGGCGGTGCGCCTCGGGAATCCACGTGTCTTTCCCCGTCCGTCCTCCTCTCACGTCTCTTCTCTTCTCATATGTTCGCCGACACAGGTGGATTGATATTGACAAGGGGCCCCGGGGACTGTATCCAAGTTGAAAAAGGGAGTAATCGCTTCATCGGCGCAGACTGACGCGCTGCGCACCGGTGTTTGGAGAGGTTAGAAGCGGCTCTATGTGATCGGTGTCGTTGAACCCGTCAGTGAGAGAAAAGGGGGAATAGTCGAAGAAGAGACACAGGAGTGGCTCTTAGCAAGCCTCCTGTTCCCTCCGTCACTCCACTTTCAATCAATCTCCCCACGACCCCGGCAGGGTTCTCAAAAGCGGCCCCCCCTCTGAAAGCAGATAAACTGATGGCTGTTGTTCACCGAACCCGGCCGACAGTGGGCTGTGAACTACGGTTCCCCAGCGCGGCTCATTGTTCCAAACTCCGGGAATTCCTCAACTGAGGCTCCGGTGCGACTTATTGTGTCATAAACTGTAAAGTTAACCCCGGAGGAGAATAGAAAAAAAAAACACAGGCAGTGGAGACTACACCTGCCTGTTGCGGTTGTTCGGTGAGTCCCCGGAGCATTTCCGAGTGGGGAGGGTGAAAGCTGGGGGTGGGGGGTATCAACAGTTTGCCTCGTCGCCGCCTGAGCATACGCACAGAACATCGACGAGCTCCGCGGGTGATTTCATCTCAGCGACCAAAAGAAAAAAAGAAGCTGCAAGGGGTCTGACCGTGAGCCACTGACCGCGCTCCTGTGATTCATCCACGATTCCTTTCCAAACAATAAGGTGATGCAAAGTCATCAACGAGCCTGCTAGGATTGCATTTGATCCGTATTATTTATATGGTATGTCTGTGCCTTTATTTCGACATGTCAGGGGCTCCGTATCTCCACCGTAGCAATGCAAGTGGGAGGCAAAAGGGCCTTTGAGGTGCTGGAAATTAATATTTTAACAGGGGGCGCGTGCGTGTGTGTGTGCGTCAGTGCGTGACACAAACAGAGAGAGAGAGAATCAGAGTGATCTGTGAGCAATGCGTATGTGTGTGTGCGCGCAAAGTGAGAGGAGGAGAGAGAAATGGGAAGCAATAACAAGTGAGTGAGATAAAACACTGTAAAAAAAAAAAAAAAAAAAGAAAGAAAGAAAGAAAGTGTGTGATGGAGGAAGGGATGGAAACAGAAGCAGATTGACTGTGTGGGCAGAAAACAGATTCTTAGATCAGCACCACGGACAGCGACCGGGCAGACTAATGGCGCTCCGGTGGCACCGGTTCACTTTCCTTCCCATGGCCGGAAGTGAGCGGACTAATTCGGCCCTTATTAAGTAGTATGGAAGGTCGTTACCGGTTCTGGATCGAACCCATAATGCTGCTAGAAACGCAAGGCCTCCACCCCTACATCAAATATGACAGTACAAATATTGCCAATCAATACGATTCTGGCATGCAAGTCAGTGTAATAGCAAAGAGACTCTGTTTACACTGGCAAATCTAATTATCAGCGCTGCATATAGCTGTACTTGTTCTCACATTGAACAAGCATTGTACCCCATTTGTGGCAATATAATATTCAAGTGATGTTTCTCCCATCCTGGCAGTCTCTAGCAGAACACAATGTTAGATCTGGCAGAACTAGAGGAGAGGTGGAAGCCAGCAAACACGGAGGTGTTCAGTAGTTTTGTCCTAATATAATAGACATATTTGTATTGTACTCGCCCTCAATCGGAGGTTTTCTTCTTTTGGCTCCTTCAAAGAGAAACAAACAACAATTCCACTGATCGTGCCTCAACACTGATCGTGTTGAAAGAAGCTTCGTTCCCTTAGTCTACATCATGTAAGTAGGACGCTTACCTCAGCTTCAGCCACGTTGCTACTCAGATCCAGTTCAGTTCATCTGGTCACCATCTCATCTGGGAGAAGTTAACAGACACAAACAGCAGCCCAGGCTAATGTTAGCCATGTTAGCTTCATTCAAGTACAGTAAAGCAAAGTGTGAAACGAGAAACTTTATCTCGAGGTATTATAACTCATTGCTGCTGTTGACAAAAAAAAGACAATCAACTAAGACGCAGCAGAAAAGGGTCAAACGCAGCATGCTTACCATGATTGTTTGGGAAATCTTAGGAAATTCATAACAACCTCCAACAAGGGCTATTTAAAAAAAAAAAAAACGGCTTGTAAATCATCACTGGCTGACTTGTAAATCGGCATTCGTTATTATTTGGTACAACTCCAAAGCAATCACGGAAATTGATAGATAATGACAAGCAAAAAGCAATGGGGTAAAAAGGCCCCGATTTCTATTCCCCAAAATAGATTTCTGTTCTCTTTTCTTGTATGAGAAAATAAATGCAGGCGCTTTCTTTCCTATTTTAGCTAGAGGTACAACTGTGTGAATGGCTTTCTATTTCGCTCCCAGCCTTGCTGTATATACTGCAGGCCTGACCCACTGAACAAAACAATGCAAGGGCAGGGTGCACCGGCAAAGTTGCGACTGTGAGAAAGTTAGAAAACAAAAGAGTTCCGCCAAGACTAAGACACTGACAATTGTTAAAATATTTACATCTATTACTATTATATTCTCATTACACGTTGGACTTTTGAATATTTTCAGTGTTATCAGTAAGCATAGCAATCAGTGGTTCGCCTCCTCCCAAACTGTATCCGCAGACTGTTCACCAGAATATGGTACGCCAAACAAAATCAGCAACCGGCCCAGTATTTCGGTCTTGCTGGGATTTGACCTGTCAATATGGGACTGACTAACAACTATTTCATCGCCGCTCAGTGCTTCCACAGTGGCCAATTTCATTACCAAAAACATTTGGTACACAGTGAGACATTAGTTAAACCATCCGCATGGTTACGCGTCATTTCCTAAGACAGACAATTTGATTTTTCATGTCAGAGGTGAGGAGCACATCTCCAGCGACAGCACCTGCAAGCCGGGATCAAATCAATTGATTTACCTTACGACTGTAAATAAATGTCAGCCACTACATTGTTCTATCGCTGCCTCACTCAGTTAGACTAAACAGTTATATTGATCTTCAACAGATGCCAGAGTCCTCTGGGTCTTGAATCGACAGAGTAAAATGAGAATACACACATGAATTCAATTCACCCTGTCCTCATGTACAATGTGCATCAAAAAACGGAAGATACGGAGACACTAAAATGATGTGAGATGATGGATTTGTGGATATCCACCCTGACAGATCTCTTAGACGTGGTCCTCCCGCAGTGTTTGGATGCTGGACATCGTCTTCTTAATCTCCATCATCATTAGAAATATTTGTAATATTCACTTCCTCTTGGCTTCGCGCATCAGTTGGCACAGCAGCCACGTCGTCGCTGCGGTTGCTGCCCATGAAGCAAATGTTTGCTTCACTTAGAGCTTGTTGAGCGTTGAGGCAGTGGGAATAGTGCTACCAGCAAACACCAGCAAACAGTTCATTTTATCAAAAAAGCCTTCTCTCCTCTTGTACTTTTTTTTTTTTTAATTTTTCATCTCATTTAGCCCTTTTTTCCACATCAATGGCAAAAAAACAACAAAAAATACCCTGTGATGAAGCTAATAAGATGAAGAAAATTATTTCTTTCTGATTAGAAAATCTCTATTCACCTTCTTTCTGCTGGCAGTTACAGACCTCTGCCTAATGGCAAAACCACCCTGGAAAATTATTGCAATTAAGTACTTTTATTTGGCAGAAATCTAACCCTCTCTCTCTCTCTGTCTCTCTCTCTCTGTCTCTCTCTCTCTGTCTCTCTCTCTCTGTCTCTCTCTCTCTCTGTCTCTCTCTCTCTGTCTCTCTCTCTCTCTCTCTCTCTCTCTCTCTCTCTCTCTCTCTCTCTCTCAATGTATTTCTTTTTTCAAGTTACTGTAACTAGTTTGTGTGGATACTCCGTGCCCACACTCCTGTGCTCAGCATGTGAATCAAGTTGGTGTCTCATCCAGCTTCATCTCTAACAGGGAAATAAGTTTTTTTTTTAAAGCCCATATTATGTCTGTCTCTGCAGAGGGGTTGGCAGGTTTGTTGATGTGTAACAATAACCCACATTTAATTCACCAGGTGCTGACTTTTCTTGGTCTTTCATAACCAGTTTTCTACACTCGGGGGCTAAAACTGCCAACTTCTTGGCATTTCAACACACTCTGCATCTTCTCCCTGCCTCCTTGCATTTTAAGCTGCTCTGCAGAGAAGGGCAGCGAGTTAAAAGCAAACGCAGGAAGTCGAAACATATTATATTCCACAGCCACAGGACCAAATGACACGTCTGGGGATTGTGCCAGAGATCTGTCCCCTGCTGTGTTTCCTCTAGTGTTTAGGGTTTTATGGAAGGGCCAGAGAGTACTCATTGCAAATTTATATGGTCATTTAATCAGATTTAGAGAATACAAGCTTACACTGTTTATTATCACGCAATATCAACATGATCACACATCGAACAACGATGTACAAGATATCATGTGGAGCCCGACAATTAGCAGAACAACAAATCAACCCTTCAATGAGTTTTTACTGACAATAAAACTTAAATATTCATGATTTTATCTGATATGACACATAATGTAACCAGTACAAATAAAGACTGTGGGACATATATTTCACAATGTCTTACTTTTTGCACAATTCCACTGGATTCTGAATTTTTTTCAAAAACTAAAAACACTTTTTCCCTTTCAATGTTGCAGCAGCCAAAAAAAAAAAATCCCGTAAGAATAAAAAAGGGGCAATTCCAGATGATTAACCTACAGTACAGCACAAGCACACCCAAGCACATCAAGTCTCTCTCCCCTTCTTTATCTCACACACGGTCGCTAACAGAAACACATAGAGAAGCGCAGCAGAGGTGACAGCGTGGTTTATCAAAATCTTATTGGATTCCACCTTGTCCCCCACCACCGCAAACAGAACAAGGAAGGTCAAGCGGCCTCCAAGACACCCCAGAGGCAGAGCGGTCATTGTGCACCTCAGTCACGTTCCAGCTGTCCGCTCGATGCCCACTTGTCTCTTTTTACATCAGGTCCTCATACATACTGTTGATGGACCACGGGGGATAGAAGAAGGTAGAGCACTGAAATATGGCATGCAGCGTGACATGGCAGAACACACCCTGATTGATTTTTATTCTAAGCATTCTGTGCACACATGCTCGTTCAGGGCAAACTTACAAGGAGGGTAATAGCAGTAGAATAAGTTGAAAGTATGGACTACGAAGGTCTAACATCGAGAAAAAAAAAAATGTGACGAACAGACTCTCAGCTCGAGTGACACGTCTATCATTTTCAGACAACACGGATGCTGCAGTGTCGGTTGCTAGGAGCAGTTAACTTAAAAGTCCATGTAAAGTAAGAATGGCGGCTGAAACGTGTCAGATGAGTTCAGAAAACGAACTTTGAAAACACTGAACAAGAATTTAATTTATCTCTTTGCTAAGGGTGCAGGGGTTTGTTTAGGGTGGCCTCAGTGTGTCATCGAGACACGCTTTAGGACCGCCCAAAAAGATCTTGCCTGAAAACTGCTGAAAAATTATTTTAACCTCCAACTCCACATTTCAATAATATATCGTTCAAAGTCTTTTCATGTGTTTTCAGCAACTATTTCCCAACATATTTAACGTGTTTTGAAAGAAATCTCAGAATTGCCTTTACACAGACTTTAATGTTTTTCATCTTAACCAAACTCCCCTGTAAGAGTCGGTATTTCAGTACAGCAACTTGTAGCTCGTCCACATTTGTCACTATTTTCTGGCTCTGCTACAGGTAAGCTTAAGCTCAGCTGTCATCAGTTAGCACAAAACTGGTCCTTTGAATGAATCGCTGACAAGAATATCAGTGGAATCTGAGATACAGGCAGTGATTCAGGCTATTCAAAACATCCAGAAACACACATGGTCTGAATGGACTATAAATCATTGTTCCTTGTCGTACACATAAAATGATACAGGTGTTAACAATGATGAAGTGCACATGTGTTATGCACATGTAAACAAAGGGAGACGGTAAATCTCATGGATGGTGTCTTTGCAGGGTATTTAGCGATGGTGATATATCATATTCAGTATCACAATCATGTTCTATTTTTTTTTTCTTTCAGTTTCTATATCTGACACTGACATTTACTAGCTCCTCTGGCGCTGCTGGTAGTTGCTATGGAGAAAGGTGAGGTAAATAAAAAATGATGATGATTATATTCCTTGGCTGTTTGTTTAATTCAGGGGAATGATGAAAGACAGCCAGTTAATTTGGACCAACACATACACAAGCTTAAATTAATACGCTTAATATTAATCAGGTTAATATAAAAAAAAAAAAAAAATCAAAAGAAAGACCTCTGGCATCACCTACAACGATAGCAAACGACATTAAGGCAGTCATTACGACACCATGATGAAATTGCAAATCGCAGAAATTTATGGAGATTCATGATTATTTCATGATCTGAAAAATTGGACATGGCTCAACTTTGCTCTGCTTGCACACGTACAGTATTCCAGTCACGGACACTGAAGTGCTGATCACACATAAAGAACGACCCCCTGAGGAGAAGTCCCCATCAAAGTAAGGACTAGCTGCAGTTTGTCCTCCACTAGGTCATCCTTTCACCTTGTGACTATGTCACGGCTACACTCTGTCAGTCTGAGACCTCAGCTAGACAAGGCTTTTATCACCGAGGCCACTTCAAAACGTGCCTTTGACGCAACCAAGTGTGCAATGAACACACGGTTTTACAAAAGTCTCGTGTCTTTAAATATGCTAGCGCACTGTGCAGAGGGACTGCGAAGCTGAAATTCTCTTTGGGAAAATTAAACACCAACGTGTAAAACAGAGAGGGGTTCTCTACCCTTTTTTTTCCCCCACGCTCCATGTTGACAGATGTTGTCTGTAGCTAGCCTGATGGGCCATGGAACAGCCTCAGCAGGGGGATCTTTGCAGATGAGCCCATTCCTGCTCCATTTCAACTCACTTATGGCTCTGCGTCAGCTGGAGTGACCTTCATGTAGAAGTCAAGTGTCCCCAACAAATGGGCCTAGTCATGTCACAAGAACAAAAAAAGAAACTCAAACGAGGGCTCTTCGACATGGGTCAAACGCTGCGTGCGGATATGAGGTTTGTGGCAACAATTCAGACAGGATCAGGTAAATTATTAGTTACTTCCTGATAGCGTGACCTTTCCTGCATTTAACATATTGCCCAGGGCTGTGTATTCAAATCAACATCGAGAACTTTTTTTTTTTTTCCAGTCAGAAAAAACACTAATGTGGTATTTACGGGAAATTATGAAGACAATTCAGGACCCCAAAAAGCTTCAATCAGTGCTTTAAAGGTCAACTATCATTCTGAAATACTGCACTCAAACCGCAGTGCAGAACGCCATCATGCACAGCACTATTCCTGGCACAGAGACGCAAGACAGATGTTTGGTCTTGTAGCGTTTAAGTAGTTAGAGCATAAAAGTTGCATGATGTTACGGTAGAGAGTAGTTCCAGTAGTCATTCTGATGTCTTTTTTCTCTGTCTCTTCTGTTTTATTCAAGATGTGGAGGGCAGAACGCAACCGAGGGAGGAGAGACGAGGAAAAGGAATTGGGCAGAAACTGATGATTGAGACAGATTACTATATTCCCCAAGAAATTAGCTCTCTGAGTGCAGTATTAGAGTAAGAAATGCGTCTAATGAAATTATTACATGAAACTTCACTTTTTGTGTAGTAGAAATTAGTTTCATTTTCAATCAATGTAGCCACTGATTTCTATGACATTGAAATGTTGAGGCTACACCCTCCCTTCACATCTTTAGCTGTAATATATCTCTTCTTTTCCATCATTCCCTCCTTTTTTTTAATCATCGCAGCCCAATCTCTAATCTCTTCATCGATATGCAGACTGTGAAAAAGATATTATAGTTCTTTTAAAAAGACAGAGCAAGATAAGCAGACCTATAGGAAAGGAAGGAAAGAGGATTTAGGTTTTAAAGCAGCACGGTGATGAATCTAAACCAGAACAATGATTTGCACAAACAAAACAAACGTTTTCGGTTTTAAAATAGAAGTGTCCAGAGTGTAATGTGTCATTTTGATATCAGCACAATGAAACATTTGAATGCAAATAAAGTGGGTGCACAAGATAAGAAATGAAACAGCCAGGCCACATAGTGCATGTAAGCCTTTGGCACCAGACACAGCAGCTAAAGACGTTAGCAATATGGAACATGCAATATCTAAATATATATTATTATTGGTCTAACTAAGCCGACACTGGATTTTAAGCATGATTTTGTTGCCACTATAGTAGCAATGTAGCTAATACAAGCTTTTAAGCACATGTTTGCATAAAACACTATGGCCTAGCAGTGGAGGACAGTGGTTAGCTAACTCGCTACTAACTCATGGCATTTTCTGGCCTTTGTGTTTAAGGAAACACCATTTCAAGGTAATAAACATCATTATAAAAAGGTGCATGGTGCATATTTCCTTACTGTGTAACTATAATTCTTGTTGTACTGTTGTAAGACTGCCAGACAGGTAGACAGGTAGACAGTCAGGACCACTCCACTATGAAAGCGGCTTCTGCTCCATGACTCCGCCCACTGACAGCCGGAAGTTGCTCAGGTGTTGCTCAAATGACGTGCAACAATGCGCATAGCAACATAAAATACCAAATATAATGCGTCCATTGATTAATAATGACGCCACCTGTTGATGCTCAACCGCTTGGAAACAGAAATGCGACGGCTGTGACGCAGCACGTGGACTTTGGTTGGTCTTTAATACAGACAGACAGACAGACAGATAGACAGACAGACACCGCTGAAAACGTGACCCTAAAGACCCAAAACGAAGTGACCTGTGGAAACCAGCTTGGAGTCAGTGCGCTCGTTTTCATTTGAGACATACTGCAGTACCAGGATGAGCTCCGGATGTGGTCAGAGCCCCGCTCCTGCGCGGAAAGGGTTAAAAGTCACGCCGTTTAAGGTAAGGCAGCTCGTTTTGGAAATGCATTATCATGATAACATATTTCTCACTTTGTCAGCGTTTGCTGTGGTGATGGATAGCGGCCGTGAGTTTTCGGTGCGCTGCCATAATTCAGGTTTAATACAGGCCGGGGTGCAGCTCGAGGGCTGGCTTTGAAAGGAAAGTGCATCAGTGTGTTATTTTTTTTTCAGTGGAAACGATCAAACACTCCTTCATTCATACATGTGTGGGGCTTTTGATGTCCCTCTGCGGCTGACATTTTTATTAAATCCTGTATTGTTAGTGTGCACAGGGTGCATAGGGGTGTGTGGGCTAAATATTGCAAGGGTTTAATGTTGCTTACTGCAGCACACCGAGCACACACAAACTACAGGATCTGTTCTTTTTAATTGTCCATATAAATCTTTAATTGTTACCATAGATGTATTTCAGTTTTTATCATTTTTACAAATCTTTAGAAAGTTAGCGGTTGATATTATGAATTATGTGCACCGTGTATTCGCAGTGGCATCATTATAGCTTTGATTTCTGGCAGCTCTTGGTGTGTTTTGGTCAGTAAATACACACACACACACACACGTCAACTCTGTCTGACACTCCACTAGAAAGTAGTTTCATGTTTCTCATGACTACACCTCTTGCCTCTGTCCAGCTGTTCGCGTTACATAGTCCCAGTCATAAAGCATCAAACTCCTACACCGAGGACCTCTCTCACACTCCCTCCCTCCCTCTCTGTTTCTTCCTCTCTTCTCCTCTGTCTAATGAAACTACAGTGAGACCATTAGGTAGATAATTAAATGTGAGGCTCATGCATCTCCCTGGTGCTCGCCAGGCCCTGATGGTACATGTTGGTCTGTGTGTGTGTGCGTGTATGTGTGTACTGTATGTGTGTCTGTTCTTTGTCCATCTGTCTATCTACGTGTTCCTCCTGAGCACACTCGGGTTTTTTTTGTTTTTTTTGTTTTCTTTCAGCAGGGGAGGACTTAGCTGTAGAAGGGACGACACACTGGTGGCTTACAATGGTCCCCTTGTAAGAATTAAGCAGAGATGATGCAGCGTTTCTGTCCTCTGCATGAATCACCGCGCGGGGTTTGGACCATCTGAAAAGAACTAGTTAGTCATATTAATGAAGGTTTTTGTTGCGCTTCGAGGAATTCGGGGATTGTATGCATGATTGCCAGCTCAAGAACAGAACTTTGCTGGGAGTAAAAGTAAGAGCAACTTAACCTCGACACATTTATTTGGTAAAATATGTTGTCGAGATACAACTCCATTGTATCTAATGTTCTTCTTTTATATGGCAGATGTCATCTGCAGGTCAGGTTCAATTTTACCCAAGTGGCATCAAGTTGACAATTAGTTTTTTATGTGAACTGACTCATGGCACAACAAACTTTTAAAAAAAAATGCTTCTGCAGGAGGAGAACTTGTTGGGAGACTCCTATTGTGCTGGCCCACAGGCATGGGAGTGTGTGTGAGGCAGAAAGATCTGATAATGTATACGTGGGTTAGAAAATAGAGGTTTAAAAATTGACTCAGAACGCGTCACAAATGTATGCGCTTTAAGCCTTAAGATACAAGATATCTGTGTTTATGGGTGCTCAAAGATTTCTGTCTGTGATCTGTGACAGACTCCTCGGGGGGAAACTGCGCAGTCATTCAGAATAGGCCTGATAAGCGAGTGCTTTGCTGCTTCAGAGCTCATTTGATAATGTATCAGCAGGGCAGATAATCATTTCTCTGATGTCACAAATATGCAGCGTTCACCGTATGCATTCAATTGTTTGCGGTCGTTTCTGTGCAAAGTGGATTAGTCCACTTCTCTCTGTGTGGCATCTTGTATATGGATCGACAAGACTTAACACACCGCGATGCTTAAATGGACACAAAATTTTGCCCACGCAGGTGCTCCACATGTAGCTTCACAAAGTCCTGCCAACTGCAGACTCATCAACACCTACAGACTTGGACTACCTGGACGCACGCACGCGCGCTGTGCACGCGTACTCCCGTACACACACGCAGACGCTCTCACACACACACACACGGTTAAATGGTGCTTTGCAGTAATGCTGGCGGGCCAAGTGGCGAGGTTGCTCTGCACTCAGCAGCACTGCATTTTTACTGACTGCCAGCCAGTAGCTCAGCACTTCTTCTGTGTGTGTGTGTGTGTGTGTGTGTATGTGTGTGAGAGAGAGCGCGCGTGTCATTGCACATCTGTCAATACACTTTAAACAGCACACTCGTAAGCTGACAGCTAAACATCTGTGCGTCGGCACTCGCGTTACGTGACGTGTCATCACACCACGTGCACGGCACAGTATGCGAGAAGCTGCATTGTTATGCAAATAATGCTTTTCTTTGTCCAATTTGAAGGAGCTGGACCTGCTCCAAGGCCTGCTCCCTGGCTGCATTGCCCAGATTAGTGGCGCCTGACTGGGCTGCGATGGCAGAGAGAGCTGCCTCATCATCCAGGAGCTCCAGGGAAGCTGCAGGCCTCCGCGCTCTCCTAATAAAAAATAAATAAATAAACTCGCACTGTATTGTGAAATGTCTGCCTGTGTACGAGCAAGTGAGGGGACTTGTGCAATTTTGTGCTTGTGATGATACTTTAATGGCCAATTATAATGAGTGCACAGGGTTTGCCCTGATTTGCTGAGACATCCTGACAGCTGACAGTGTGCACGAAGCAAGGCCACAGAGCTTATCGCTCTGTCTTTCCTGCTGGAGCCAGAATATGGTCTGATGATGGCCATGTGCAGAGGCTGCACCAGCATACATGACGGGATGTTGGCAGCAGCTTCACTTTTGGTTGAAAATTAGATTTTTCTATAAAGCGTTTTTCTACAAAGTCGAGGATCAAGATCGCAAAGGTTGTTTCTCGGCAGAAAGCAAAATCTGCACTGAGCAGCTATTATGATGTGTGGCCAAAGTGAAAAATAAACTGAATCATCGTCATCGTCATCTTTAAAATATTCATAGAATTAAGCCCTGTTTTTGGTATAATTTATGACTGGCTTTTTTACTTTATTTCAGCAGTAGCCATTCACTGTATTTCCATTCAGAAATGACCTCTCTCTGTGTGGTAGTTTTCATTAGTCCTGAAGGATTCACAGGAAATGATGCGGTGCATCTCATTATTGATATAATGCTGGACTAAGCACGAGCCCGCTGTGGGCAGTTTACTGATTGCACATCAGAGCGTCGGAGTCCACAGAATTCAAGCAGTCACCTCTCACTGCCATTTGGGACCGACGACGTTCACATTTTCATACCCAAAAGGACGGGACTTCCTTCTGTCTTCAAGTTCAAAGGCAATCTATCAGCTGCATTCAAAACTGGATTTACCCCCTTCCTGTTCTTTCTGCATCTTCTTTCTCACTTCTGTTTTTTAAATAAGTAACCGGAATAAATCAAACTTTCTGGCTCTGCCCCTCTTTCCACCAAAAAATTCCCTCCTCTTAACTACCCTAACCTTTTACTCTCTTAGTTTCAGCTTCCTCGCCCTCTCTTCCTCTGGTCTCTCAGTTCTGTAAATGAGCTGATACAGAGCCTGAAGCGAAGGGACTGAGCTCCATACACCAATCTGGTCCCAGCTCAAATGTCAGCCGCTCTTAACACACACACACGCGCGCACAAAAACTTTCTCCTCTCACCCTCACACAAACTGTTCCTCTTCCTTTATTCATCTCTCACCGCTACAACTCTTTCGCTCTCGCACTCTCTCTCTCTCTCTTGACATTTAACAGTCTGCACTCATCCGCTCTATAATTTCTTGTCATCTCCGGTAATCTAGCTATCTAAAGGGAGGTTAAGGATGCGAGTTAAAACAGACAGGATGGGGTCGAGACAAGGGACGGCCACGTTTGGCTGGCATGTCCACAGCTGCCGCGGCGGTCGTAAACAGAGCCAATTGTTTGAAGGAGCTCAGTGGTCATTATGGGACGGCACTTTACAGCCAAGACAGCTGTGAGCACATCGCCTCCGCGTGATGCTGTCACAGTCTGGGGCACAGTTCCAAAAGATTTCAGTGTAAATCATGCCAGGATTTTAGGGTAGTGAAACCAAAGCGATAACCTTTTGTGAAACAAACCTCAGGTACCCCCCTTTTTTTTTTCTTCAGAAAGAAGCCAGACAAGTTTACAGATGTTGAGAGAGGCTGTACACGAACTTCGGCTAACTGAAAATTGTCTGAAACTGGAATTAATCAGAAACACACAATCTCTTACTGCACGCTGAGCTGAATACGATTAGCTGATAATTAGCCCGATGAGCCTCTGTCAGTAATCAATAAGCACACAAATAAACCATTAGTTAAACCAGTAAATAACAGCAGTCAACAACAGACTATCTTATATTTTTGGATGGGCTGTCAATTCGGCATGAATATAATCCATGAAGATAAACTGTTATGTTACATGTTGAAGTTATTCATCCACAAAGAGCTTTAAAGAGAGCATGTTTTGAGGCACCGCTGCACGTATTAATATACTGTAGCTCTCATATATAACACTTAAAGCATATTGGAGATGCACAACAATATTTTTTGTATGACTGAAACACACCGAAGTACTTTAATTCCAAGCCAAGGTCATAAATTATGATTGCGGCGTTATGCTGCGCATTTTAACTTGCAGTTGAGAGCATTTTTACAAGCTGGAAGCGATGACAGAATGTCATTATTATCACATACTCGATTACGCTGGACATTTAGCAACATTTTGACAGTAGAATGAGTGAAATTGGAAAAAAAAAAAGTCTGATTGAAGGCAAATACAGAAGGAATCTTGAGATTTGCCCTGCGGTAATATTTTTAATGGAATGGTTGATAGTTGTTATTCTGCTGCTTTGTTGTTATTGTAATTCTGAAATATGGGCAGTAGCTAGATGGCTAAATTGTACAATCCATGCCTGAATCTACCTGTAAAAGTGTCAAATGCAGTGGTGTGGTAGAGCAGGTCTTGGGGTGGATATCAGAGCTATATGATTGGAGGATGGAGGCCCCAAAGGCAGGCCAACTCCTGTGGACGCACCATCTGTTGCCCCTGGCAAACAAGGGCAACGGTAAGACCTGGACTGTACAGACCACAAGACACGTCTAGCTGAACACAAAGACTGCCAAAAATGACAACAAGTATACAATACATTAGAACGCTTAGAAGCGGCGATGATGTTTTAATGAAGATGAACTTTGGAGATGTGATTTATCTGGCATGGTAAAGAAGAAAGGAAATATTCAGTAACTAGTTGTGATAAGACTTGGATGATGCTCCAAAAAAGAAAAGGAAAAAATGGGCCCGTTCTTCTCTGTGAGATTGATGATGTCCATCTCTGAAGTCCTTGGCTCATTGTGGGCTGAGCAAATAAAATCCAATCCAGTCGACAGCGCAAAACCAAACCGGTGGCTCTGGAGTTCTCACTCCACTGATGACCAGTGAGTGTCTAATGGATTGATAGTTCAGCTCCGCGAGAACACCTTGACCTGTTCATTGGCGGTTTTCTCAACGCATCCATCAAGACTCACGAGGGACCAAACTGAGTGAGTGAAAAATGTCGGTCAGAGAGAGGAGATGGAGTGTGAGCGAGGATCAAAGACCTGTGTGTGTGTATGTGTGTAGATGTGTGTGTGTGTGACACAGAAGAATACCAATTCATAGTGTGTACCGCACTCTACCACAGTGTTGATTGAAAATCTGCATATGTAATCAGACTGCAGCACTCCACTGACCCCTGCTGACCGGCGTCAGTAGTGCCACATTTTGTAGAATTCACATCCCAATTATATCAGATTTTTAAGTCCCTGCAGTCCCTGTCATGTTGTACATTAAGTTTATATGCACGCCCTCGTGGTCGAGCAAGTGAGTTTCCATTTTAAGGGGAAACTGGTGGAATCCTTTTCAGTGTTTTACAACGCAACAGACTGAGTTTAAAGCTTCACTTATCAGCTTTAACTCTTGATTGATGCCTGATGTCCGGGTAATGTCATTTCAGTATCGATTTTATATGGGCACTTCTTTGACACTCACCTCTTCCTCTCTGAGTATGACAGGAGAGGAGGTGGCAAAATGGCGCGGCCACCATCCGACACTCTCGCTTTTTCTACATGACGAGCTCTCTTGCTGCTATTTCAGCGAGTCGGAGAGGGATTTTGAGTGAATATAGGAGTCATGATTTGTGGGAAATGAGCGCTCTTCTCATCTGCATCCCCGTTTCATGAGTTAGACTGAAAATGTGTGTATTCAGCTGGCATAAGAGTCAGTGCTCTGGATAACTTGGCCAAAGAAAGTTTTACAAAACATTCAAGCACACAAACTTTCAAACTTGATGTTCTTGTATTCAGTTGAGTTTTATTCTGCCAGAAATCACTGTCACCTCAAGATCATCTTAAATCATCTTCAACAAGAAGTCATCTTAAATTAGTGGACGTGCACAAAGCTCTCTTCTCGCTTCACTGGGTGTTTGCGTACATGTATGTCTGCACAAGTACAACCTGGAGAGATCTGCAAGCGAAAAAAAAAATCCTTAATCAGCTCATACCTGCTTTAGCTTATGATGCTGTTACTTATACAACTTGCCCTCCTGTCTTTGAACACAGTGGGTGGATTTTTAACACCACAGGGTAAGGAATACATTTTGGAAAGTTTCAGTAGAGTTACTTGGTCGGCACTGGTGGACTTGGTGTAAATTGATTAAATTAGACTTATGTGGATGGAGAAAGGTGATTGGTTTAGAGACATGATCCAATATTTCCGCCATCCAAGATGGTCAACGTGCCATCAGACTAGGCCAGGGCTAGGACCTGAGGCTCTTTGCTCTTCTTCAGTGTGTATGGAAATGAATAAATTTGATCTCTCACTGTTGTAGGCCTAAAGCGATTTTTTTTTTTTTACATTTTCTAATGCATTAACATATTGTCAGCTAACCTGTGCACCACCCTTCACATAATGACCTCAATAGCTGTTGCTACTAGTCCTGAGCCTGTCTTGCTAAGCTAGGGGGCATTTGAATTCATTCAAACGAATCCTGTGTCATTTAAAGTTCATTTTTTGGAAAAAAAAGTTACAACCCCAGTGTGGATAGATTTGATTGCTTCTACCACAAAAGCTGCTGATTCACTGGTATGCTTGACCTACGGTGAGAAATTGGTATTACAAGGCCTGAATATGTTTTACATTTTCCTTTGCCTTTCCTTGGACAGTGAGAGCCTCTTTTCAGAGTCTGACTCCTCACTAGACAGTCATTTGTTTTTCTCTGATGTCAACCTGACTGGCTCAACCCTCATTTTATTCCTTTGACTTTTCCAAATGGTAAATAGAAAGCTAAATTTGGGTTTTGTCTTTAACACTTGAAGAGTTTCTGGAATCTCTTACCTTACCGCTGACTTTTTACTCGTTGCATTGTTTTATATTCTCTATTATGTTCTGCACCAATGTCTTGTTCTCATTTTGTTTTTGCCGTCTCTCACTGTTTCTCATTCCAATTTTTTGTCTTCCTGCCTATATAGAAATATATTGCGTAACCGCATTTGACAGTGAAGCCCACTTTGTTTGTGCTTTGGCTGGTTGAATGATTTGCTGTGACTCTTAATCAGTCCGGATCTGTCAAAGTCTGTTTTGCTTGATTGATAGGTAGCTCGGTGGGATGTTCATACCCACTTCATGAAAAAGTTAGATCTTCGATTACACAAATTTTGGCTTTCGCTCTGTAGAACCAGAAACTCATTAGCCCCCCGCTCTCTTGTTCTTGTTTTTTTTCCCCCATCGTCTTCCCGTCACTCCAATTTTCTGCTTCAATTTTCTTCCTTTTTCTCCCCTCGTTCTCCCTCTGTTCCTCATCACTCTCTCGCTCTCGCTCTCCCAATATATAAATCAACAGCCACTCTAACAAGTGTTCAAATCACCCAAACAAATCATTGGTCGCACAGTCTGGTCAAACGGATGGTGATTTACGGGTTCAGTGATTTTGCACACAGGGCAAAATACCTCTTCTAAAAAGGTGCCGTTATTCTTTGTTGTTAGAAAATAATAAAAAAAAAAGGAAACTGGTATCACAGAGACGGAAAAACTGTGTATATCTGACACAAATAGCAATAAAAGACATGCACAGAGAGACCGAGCGGTGGGCAAATTAACCTTACACAAACAAACAATTATTCTAGTCTAGTGGATACAGATTCAGATGCAAATTGAAGAAACGCGGACAGGATAACGCTGGTGACCTTCCCACATATTTTTCTAACAAGTATTCCCTGTCTATTCAAAGTCTTATTCAGGTTATTCCCCTGTGCCATGAAGCTCCATTGTTCTAAAACCTCTTAAAACACACTGATCCCCACATGTTCCTTCATTATCATGAACCCAGCACTTTATTTTAATTCAGTTCCACATCCGCCGTCCTGCTGCCATAAATACTCACTAGTGCTCTAAATGTGTAATGAAAATAGTCCCCCTGATTTCCTCTGTGTGACTAACATTTGCCCTTCACCTTTTTTTAATCCTCACTAGGAACCTATGAGGCTTAGGGCTGCCCCCCTCAGGCAGGCTGTGTATTTATGGTTTTGGTCTTTTTTTTTTATGGGATTTGTTGACAATAAGTCAAACATGGAATAGTGCCACCTTTATCTTTTTTTTTTTTTTTTTTTTTTTTTAATTAACACACATATGAAACCATAAAATTATAGCCTGACAGTCTCGATGCAGATCCCTCCCTGTAGTTTTCTTTTCTCTCTGGTGACACTACTTCAGGTTCTCCTCTGCTGCAGTGTGTGGGTGCTTATCAGCTGACATACGCTACTGATATATCTACAATAAGCTGTCATGTCATTGTCTGTCTGCCGTGATACAATCTAAGTGTTTTTTTTTCCCCCCTGATATCAATGTATATCATAAAATTTTAAACATGTCCTGAATTCTAACGAATGTAACTGATTAAACTGATGCTCAGTGCGAAACACTTTTTTTAAATGCACAACTTGAGACGAAACTCACGCGCTCTCTTCTTCTTCTTGCAACTCGTTTTGTTTTTATATATATTCTGTAGTATTAATGTGGTGATTGCCTCAGTTCAGTATGTGATGACATCGATCCATTCGTCAAATGTTTATTTCCTCTACCAAGGAGGTTAAGCAAGAACACACAAAAGACTGGACTATTGAGCCCTTCCAGTTGTTGTTTTACTTTCCTGTGATTTTTGGGATCATGTCTGGACGCCACATCTGTATGGAAAAACTAAAAAGATGTAGTCATCACCCATCACACCAATTAGATGTATCATAAAGTAAATGAAAGGCGCATTAATAGAATAATTAAGTGTGTGTGTGTGTGAGATTGACAGTCCACACTCCGTACACCGCTGCCCTCAGAAACTCTGTTCTGCTGAATAATTCAACTCTCGGGCCTGGCAGGGGGCCCTGTGGGTGGGTGTGTGTGTGTGTGTCTGTCTGTGTGAGTGTGTGCACGTGCACGCACGCAGTACCTGCATTTCTTCATCCATTTTCTCTCTTCATGTTCACCTCCACACACTGTGACCCAGCCTTTGTCTGTGCGCCATCCTGATGAGATGAATATGCATGGTATTGAAATGAGGGTCATTTGAGCACTGTTTGCTATAGTAGAACACACATGGGAACTGTTGCCATGGTGAGGAGCATTTTATGCTGATGGACCCATCGACTGATATACACATATTTCATGTTTATAAAAAAAAAAGCACACACAGCACACTTTGATAAGAAGTTGAGTAGAAGAATGAATGATTTGACCTTTCTCAGAAACAACATCTTGGATAAAACAGCAGCGTTTCTTTTATTTATATCTGCTGGCGTTGGAGAGTGTTTGACTTCGATAAGGGGAGGGTAACCTCAAGTTAAAAGGTGCTAAAGAATTTTCAAGAACAGGAAGAAAATATAAGTTGGCCCAAACTCACATACCCTCTTCAAATATTCCAGCAGTCTACTTTACGTGATGGACTGTTTCTGCGCATTTACCCCACCCTGCAGCAAAAGCGCGAGCATTCATTTCATAGCCGTTTAAACCTGAAGGCACCATCGGTATTATGTGGTATGATGCATGGATATCAACCGGTGATGTATGAGTCCAGTGGATGAAGGTGAGGTCTCATTGACAGAGACAGATAAGCTCTTATCCATCATTATGTCGAGAAAAACCTAGGCCTCCCCACAACGCTTAATGGCAAGGGGGCAGGCTACTAGTAATGGATGATTTATTGATTCTTGAGGCAAAATTATTGTCTCACTTGGGGCCCAGTTTGCAGTGAGGTCAGGGCCATGCACCAATGGAGTTGTAGTTAATTAGGTTTTTATTCAAGGATGCTTCAACAGGGTCGATGCTTAAATCCTCTGGTCGAGTGCTGCTCTGGCTTTTAAGACCTTCCGATGCAGATTTTGTGAACGCGGCTTTGGTGGTAGTTTGCCAGGGTAGTATCTCGTCTTTACACCCTTTATACAGAGAAAAATCTGGAAGAGTAACATGTATGATAGCTTAGAATAAATGTGAATGAATAGCAACCAAGATCATTTGACCGTAACCCTTGCAACCTCTCCTAAATCTGTAAGAATTGACGTTCTGTCCAGTCGCCGTGTCTCCTTTGCCTCACTGAGTGACAAGCTTAGTGTACTGCAAGGCAGTTGCATTTTCAAACACTGGCCACACCTGTACCGTACGGCGTGTTCTCTAAAAGGCTGTCTTGCATTACTTCTCAGGCTCGGTGTCGTGATTAGGTATTCAAATCAGCCAACTTGTTTGTTTGACGTCTCAAGAGAGTCATTTCCATGTTTGGTGTTCAGACAAAAGGTCACGCAGTGAGTCAGACGAACCTCTTGAGCATAAAGCATGACTTGTTGCACTCGAATTCAAATTCAATTTCTAACATTCCATCAGTGGCATATCAGGCAAGTGACGGCATTGGAATTACAATGTAGAGAAACCGAATTACAATAAACAGCCAAGTACGGCAACGCAACAAGATATCTGCACCACTCCTTTCTCATAACTGTTGCCCACGGCATATTCTCTACAAACCGATAATCTGCATATAAATGCAGAATCTGTTGGCGAAAGACCAAGATTTTTTTTTTTTTGGTCTTTGTTCTGGTCCGAATAGTAACCAATGACATCTTGAGGGGTCCATGTGGAGAACGTCTTTGAACCCATCGGCTATCATCTGACAATGATTTAGCACTGTGTTAGCTTTTTTTTTCAGGCAGTCATTTAGAAATGAGCAGAAATGTGTCTTTTTAATACATCAACCCGCTAATCAAACAACATCAGGAAGGAATCGGGAAGGCCTGGATAGCCACTATCTGTTTTCCATATATCTGCTGGCTGTGCCAGAATCTTAGAAACATCACTATCAGGTGATTAGCTGATGGGTGCCAAGATTGCCCAAGTCACAGGCATTATGTTTTCCACTTAGATCGACGTAAAGGACTGTAAGCTGAGCAGATGCAGTGCAGACGCTGACAGAGGACTGCAGCTGGTGCTCTTGCGCTGCTGTTACTGCAGGGCTGGAATAAAGAGGGTGTAACACTTACACAAAGAAAGAGGAGGACAAAGAAATTTGCTGCATAAGACCTGCATTTTCAGCACCTGTTTGTTTTTCTAGTAGTTTTTTTCCCCCCTCTTTTGCCTCGTTCCGTTTTATCTCGACGTTCAACACACAGCGAAGTGCCACAAGTTTACATTCATTCACTGGGGGCAGCTGAAAGGAATTGTGGGAAAAGTAAGAAGAACTTAGCGAAGCAGGTGTAAACATGCCTGGGTAAGGGAACGCAGATACATGAAAGGTTAGTTGATATGATCTGAAAAACAGTTGAAGTGGAGGGTCCGATGTTATGTTCTTCATTTCAAACCTGAAACTCTGTCACAGTTGTTTTTCCACTGGCGACAATATCACCCGATTTATGAATGCTAGAAAGAATTTTGCAGCTCTGAGACGTATTGCTGTTTTCTAAACCCTGGTGGGATGTTTGTCTGTCTTTTTAGAATTTCAGAGAGCTGTTTTGTCAAAGAATCGCAAAAGTCAAAACCTTGACTTTCTTCCTCGTCTTCTTTCACCTCCCCCTACCTCTTCAGACTTGGACAGATGTGCAAAGTTAGGTGAGGTAAACCGAATAAAAAGTGATGTTTGCTCACGGAATATTTATTATATATATCGCTGTCTCCCTGTTGTCAAATACATCAGTCTCGCTCTCTTCCATTTTCACATTTTCACTCACCCAGACAGACTCCAGAATTTCAAGTCCCTAAAAGATTTTAGAAGAAGCACGTGTTCACACACACACACACACACACACACACACACAGACGTGCACAGAGTCACGCACACCAAACAGAGTTAACAGGCCCATTAATTCTAAACGGCTGCTCTGCATTTAGTCATATCCTGAATCCTGTCCACCTGTTAAACAGAGCGTTATGAGCACTGTCATGAAGCTAGGTGGCATTTTTCAAGGTCCCAGGCCATTAGACATGGTCAATGTGCGTGTTATGCACACAGACAAACACACACACAGACACACAATACCGTATTTGAATAGTTGCACCTGTACCTATTTTGTTTTTCTTGATACCGAGTGATAGGCTGAATAACAAGAGTTGCACGTACAGCTGTAGGTCACCTTAGCAACAGCTATCAAGAGGCAAATGATGTGGCATTGTTAGAAAAAAAAAAATGAACAAACATGAATTCAGTCCATTCATCAAGCTTCTCATGGTGGGAACACTGATTTCTTTGGAGCCTGCGTCACTTTTATAAAAAAGGTGGTGGGGAAAAAAATGCCTTTCAGCCGTGTTGCAGGATCAAATCCCCCCTGCTAAACACCATACGAGGATCTGAGCAACCATGGCAGCCCGACCACCGAGAGCGACTGTGAAAGTGTCAGAGGGAGAGTAACGGTGGTGGCACTATTTGCTTGCGTTGCGACTGCTTGCATCCTCTCACCTCCATCACTTTCTCTGTTTCTGTCTCTCACGCTCTTATTCCTCCGGCCCCCATCTCTGCCCCCTTCTCTCCATTCCAAGTAGTTCTTTTACAGTACGCCACACCTCCTCCTGCTCCTTCGTCTCTACATGCCTTCTTCTCCCCCGCCAAGCATACTCTATCATTCCCTTCATGATAATTCACCTGACACCTCAGGTGTGAGCACACTCTCAATTTGTTTTCCACTATATGAAACATGGTGGGGGGAGTGTTATTGGTTGCACTGAGGTTCATTTACATAAAAACAAGTGAAAGAAGGCTTTCGAGTCAGTCACATGGACTCAGTGTGAAGTGGTTCATCAACATCTGCAATACAAAATGTAGCCAGTTCCTGTAATTGTAGCGAAGAAAACTGTTGTTAAGGACACACGAAGAAAGACGGATGTGATTTTGTTTATTCTTATATTGCAGTTTTAATACATGTTGTGACACAAGAAAGAAACAAACAAACAAACCCCAAAAAACTAATAATTAAAAACGGAGTCATCATTTTTTTTTTTTTTTTTTTGGCAAACCTAGAAAATGAAACCCCTGATTAAAAATTATTGAATTAAAAAAAAATTAACATTTACGTAAAAATCATATCAAAGTTCTGCACAATGATTTTCAACATTATCCACAATGGCTGAACACACCAAGGGATTTAGGAAGGATGGCTACCTTCATATAAGCGGCATCTCTGATAATTGACACATTTATATGAAATATAATGTTATATAGACTTACATCGTCCAGACGTATGAGGGAATCTCATGTGGGTTCATTTTTATTCTATTTGTTGCATGGGTGGAAATGTCAGTCTAGACTGAAATCAACAACCACTGGCTGGACTGAACTGCTGTGCCTAAGTACAAGCCTCACAGAGCTGCTAGTGTTGCTGTAGACTTTTAGTCTTATTTATAAAAACTAGAATCAGACATGTACAATAAAAATATGCAATTTAAAAACGAACAAAACGACAAGGCTTACCAAGAATTACTAAGGGCTGATTTGTCAGTATATTTTCCACTTTCTTCTAAAATTCTTGGCTTCGTCCTGCACTTACTCCACATTATACTGTCACTCCTTTCTGTGCTGCGGTGCTCTTTAAAAGGACCAAGACAAATCACTGCCCCCATCAGCGCGGTGATTTCATGCTACTTGAGTTCGGTGTCGTTGCTCTCACCTGCCAAACCAACCGAATTAAACGGTGCTCAGGCTAACTCACAAAAAGACTTGCGGTGGCAGAGAAGGCAGTATCTTGATTTAGCTGCACAAAAGCGCTTAGAATTCAGGTATTATTAAAACACCTGCTTTTATTCACCCCAAATACTCAGATATCTACGAGATCATCACTTTAACCTACAAGATTTTACCTAATTAACAGTTGCTGCCAATAAATGGGCATTATACGCGTAGAAAAAGACAAAAGAACCAATAATATCTCGCTGTATATCCATTTTGTCCTGTAGCCTGCTGCCATCATGTGGTAAACATAATCACTACAGAAAGCCTTTCAAACATCCAACAGCCACAGACGATTCCACCTAAGGGGATTATTAGAGAGAGTCCATGCTGCCATGTAAGAAAAAAAAAACAATAGGCTGGAAATAGGAACTGGAAAACACACACACACACACACACACGCACACCTCTAAATACAGGTAAACAAAGTGACAGATAGAAGCGGCACACAAACCGCAAAGAGCAAAAGCTCCAGGCATTCAAATGAGTTCAGCAAACCACAACTGAGCACCTGTCATCGACTGGAGGGAGTACTAAATGTGAATTACTGCCACATCATTAGTACAAGGCAACATCTGTGTTAACAGGAACTAAACTTCCTGTACTGAGCGCCAATGAGCTGACGTGGATTTGTAAAAATAGACGTAAATCCACTGTGCCTGTTGCTGTCTTTGGCTTAAACGTAGCAACAACTTTGAACTCTACGCACTCGTCTGTGTATGTGACAAATAAAATCTATTAAATCTGAGTCTAGCTCTCAGTCGTGCAGTCACCCTAGACCTAAATACTTTCGCACAGTGTGGACGTTTGTGTGGCGTGCACGTTCGATCTGATCTTTTCGCGCGCGTCTCTGCACCTGCGTGTATTTGAGTATGAGTTCCGGGGGCTGTGTGCGCAAGTGGTCAGCAGCAACAGAAAGCGCGCTTCAGCGTCGGCTGTAGTAGTGACGTCGCTTCCTGGCCAGCTGACAGCAGCAGGAGTTTGTCACCTCTCTCTGTAAGCTGTGTGATTTTACCTCTGCCTGGCGAGCAGCACACATGTGGTGAGTAGCACTTCTGTCTGTTCAGCGAGGCAGAAACAGCAACAGATTGTCATTTTGAATTATGCTTTGTTGGCCTCTGGTTTTCTGAGATGTCAGCGCAGACTTTCCTCTTATAATGCACTCAAGGAGCAATGTGCCGGATCCAGGTGGAGCCCAGGTGAAGCCTGCGATAGCTTATTGGTTTCATCTGTCATGGCCATTTCTTTAAGAAAAAGGAAGGAGGGAAGACGGACAAAAGCTTTTTTTTCTTGTGGTGTTTTTGGACTACAAACACAAACAGAAGACAGACAGGGCAAAGTATATAAATATATGAAAAGATGCATGTTTTTTTAGGATTTCTAGGTTACAAATGGACTTGCCTGAAGAAGAAATGCCTACATTTCATGTTAAAGCAATGGTTTTATACAGCATATACAATAAAATCCTGGTTACTGAGTTGTTTGCCACTGTACATGACCAGGTAAGTAAAAGTACAGATGTGTTAGATAAGAAAAATATCAAAATATTTTCAGCTTTTCCCATTTGTAAACGTACTCATCGTGCCTTTGTACCTTTTTTTTTTCTGAATTTATTTTTACCTTTCGTTTAGCTGATTTACCATGGAGGCTACAGCCAAGTACGACTTCAGAGCAACGGTTGAGGAAGAACTCAGCTTCAGAAAAGGACAGCACTTGAAGGTTGAGTATCACGTTAACCACATGCTGTACAACCAAATTGTGAAGAGTAACGTGACCAGACATTTATATACACATAGAACTATAGAACTTTTCGATTGTTTGTGCAACAGGTCATGAAAATGTCTTGTAAAATTGCATTCTGGAGCTCAAGTACGAGTTCATTTCCTATTCCTGTGGAGTCGTTACGATGAAATCTTGATGTCTTTTAGGGCCTACTGATAGAAGTGTGGCCAAATATAAAAAGAGGAAAAAAAAAAAAGCAAGTCGAACGTGCAAGTAAACATTGATGCACTGACCACACATTTGCAATTTAAAATATTACAACAAAAAAAGAATGCAAATAGTTCAGTCCAGCAAGCGGAACAAGGTCTGTGTACTTTGCACACAGACAAAGGCTGTAATTCACACCTCCAAACCACAAGCGAATGTACTATTTATAAACCTGATCCTAGTTGTTTCCTTTCAGGTGCACACACAGCTTATTGTGCCTTACATTCAAATGCATACAGTAAATGAACTGCATGAGGACTAAACTGCATAATCGGTAGGTTGTAGAGAATATAGTAAAGAAATGCTGAAGTTGCTAGTACGACAGCCACAACATAAAATAGAAGCTGATGAATATATGACCGACCACGAACTCTCCAAAAGGCTCTCTCACAGACCCCACAAAGACAGACCACAAACCACGAAACACTCACAGTCACTTATCATAAGCATGAGAAAAATAATCTTCTGTTTTCACAAGACCAAAGTAAGTAAATGCAACGTTATGCAAAGTTATCATGATAAAATGCGTATTATTATATTTCTGTCTGTGTTTATAACGCTGCAGGTATCATAAAGGCCTGGGGAAAAAAAACACTAGTTTGACATTGTTGAAAATATTTAAACTTCAGCATAACATCTGACTGCACGTTATGTATTTGTAGCACTGCAATTAGCAATTTTTTTTATTGTGTAGGAATTTCCGTTGCCCGTCTAAAGCAGTATTACATGAAAAGAGTTCTGTGAAGGTTAGTCATCCAGGTCATCTTCATTTGAGAAGGATTAAATCTGTAGCACTTGGACTAGGTTGTTGATCTGTGACGATGTTCCACCTCTCGTCCAAGAAGCTTCTTCAGTTCTGACTTTCCTCTTATAATGCACTCAAGGAGCAATGTGCCGGATCCAGGTGGAGCCCAGGTGAAGCCTGCGATAGCTTATTGGTTTCATCTGTCATGGCCATTTCTTTAAGAAAAAGGAAGGAGGGAAGACAGAAGAAAGCTTTTTTTTTCTGTGGTGTTTTTGGACTACAAACACAAACAGAAGACAGACAGGGCAAAGTATATAAATATATGAAAAGATGCATGTTTTTTTAGGTTTTCTAGGTTACAAATGGACTTGCCTGAAGAAGAAATGCCTACGTTTAGCAATTAGCAATTTTTTTTATTGTGTAGGAATTTCCGTTGCCCGTCTAAAGCAGTATTACATGAAAAGAGTTCTGTGAAGGTTAGTCATCCAGGTCATCTTCATTTGAGAAGGATTAAATCTGTAGCACTTGGACTAGGTTGTTGATCTGTGACGATGTTCCACCTCTCGTCCAAGAAGCTTCTTCAGTTCTGACTGGTTGGGAGATGATCCAGACCGGATGATCACTGTCCAGCTGTGGTGGCCTGAACAACTGTAGTTAGAGTCACCTGGGTCGGGCGTGAGCTACAGACGTCACAACAACATGAGCAACGAACCAAGTAGAAACGATGCTTGGTCAATGACCTCGCCTAGGCCAAATACCTGCATACCCCTAACCCTAACCCTAGTCCAGCTGCTGCAGATTTAACCCTTCTCTAAAAAATCTGTGTAGTATACTCACCTCGATTATGATTGTGTCCCACTGTGTCAGATTCTGCAGACCACTGGAAACTGGTACAAAGCAGAACTAAGTGGAGTTGTGGGGTTTGTACCCCAAAACTTCATCGACATTCATCTACCCAGGTAAAACTCACCTAGAGCCAAAGAGAAAATGAAAGTGACTCATGCATGAGCTAATGTTGTCTTCTTTTATTATTATTATGGAAGGGTTTTATTTGGATTTTTTTGTTTTTTTAAACAAGAAAGTTTGATTTTGTTGCCTGAGTCTAAAATTCCACAAAGAATGCAGAGAGCGTGTACAAGTGGAAAGAAAATGAAATGGTCATTCAGCAGGATTTGCTATCTTCCTTTACACCTGTGAGACCTCCTCTTTGTGCCTTCTTCACGACTCCAGCTGGTACCAGGAGGACTTAAGTCGCAGCGATGCCCAGGACAAGCTAATGTCGCAGCCTCCGGGGACCTTCCTCATACGGGGCACTCGGAATGGAGTCCCTGGTGACTTCTCCATCTCTGTCAGGTGCATTCAGTGTGTGTCTAGATTTATTCTAGAGCTAGCAAGAAAGAAGAGGAAGGAAGACCAGATCACTTACTAATAACATAATTTAGCCCCAGCACTATTCTCTGTTCTTTGGACTGACAGATTTGTCTTTCTCTGCTGGTTTCAAAGCTTGTCAGGATCTCGAAACTCTCAGCCCAACCCTGTGAGTTCTTGTTGCTAGCTAGATGTTGCCTGGCGATGCACAAGACAGACACTTGATGTTGTCCATCAAAGTCTGTTCGACTTATTTACATCCTGTCTGCTTCTGGCTCTTGTCTCTCCATATGTTTGTTCAGGAACAAGAGATTAACAAGCTTTAGAAGCCCAAATATAAGACGTCACGTCGTGTTTGCCTTTACTTGGGTTTCATTTTTGTAAACATCTCACATTTTCATAAAGAGGCATGTAGAATCTATAAATATTGCACATATAGACATAAAAGACTGCTCTGTGTTTTATTCCACTGTAGACATGCAGCACATGTGCAGCACTTCAAGGTGATGCGGGACAGCAGAGGGCAGTATTACCTCTGGTCTGAAAAGTTCTCTTCTCTCAACCAGCTGGTGGAATATTACAAAAAAAACTCAGTCTCCAAACAGAGTGAGATCTTCCTGAAAGACGCAGACCAACAGGTAGGAAAACTACTGATGGGCATTAAGAAACACATTTCACTTTTTTTCTAAATAAGACCTTAATTTGAAAACAAAGCAAAAAAAAAGAGAACAAAATCGATGAAATAGATATTTAAAAAGTTTTTGTGTCTCATCAGCAAAGGTCCAGCAGAGGCACAGAAAAGTTTCCGCCTCCACCCTTACCTTCACACTCCAGCGGCTCACCTACATCTGCACCACAACAGGTACTCAACAGTACTGTGTGTGTGCATGTGTGTGTGTATGTGTGGCAGCTAGCTACAGTGGTTAGATGTTTTTAAAGTTTAAATTTGAGCAGTAGTGTCATGAACATTACAAAAGCATTATCTCCAAACGAAGTCAGATATTCCTAAAAGACACAGACCGACAGGTAGGAGACCTAGTCATGGAAAAAAAAACATATATATCTATCATGCGTTTGAGTAGAAACATCTACTCTAATAAGATTTTATTAGAAAACACAGTCAAAGTTGAAACTTTCTGTGTCTCAACAGCAACAGCTCAGCAGAGGCTCAGAAACGTTACTTCCTCTACCCCCTCTTCCACTCTCCAGTAGGTCACCTACACCTGCACCACGACAGGTACTGAACGATACTGTGTGTTTTGTATGTGTGTGTGGCAGCTAGCTACAGCAGTTGGATGACTTGAAGTTTAAGTTTGATCTGTTGTTGAGTAATATGGAGCGTATAAGAATATGTTTTTTTCCTTTTTAAGCATGTTCATGAACATTACAGAAACAACTCTATCTTCAAACATTTTGTGTCCCGACAGAAAAGACTTGGCAGAGGCGCTGAAATGTTACTTCCTCCACCCGCTCTCCCACCCTCCAGCAGCTCACCTACACCCGCAGCACAACAGGTACTCAACAGTGCTCTGTGTGTGTGTGTGTGTGTGCATGCTCTTGGTCTGAATGTGTGCCAGTCCATATGTAATAGGCTGCTTTGTGCATATTTGGAGAAAGACAAATCAAATCAAACACGCACACACACACGTGTGTGATTGTGTGGCAGCTAAATGCAGTAGTCAGATGACTTCAAGTTTAAATTTGACCTGTTGTTGAGTACAGTGTGTCCAAAATGCCTTTTTTAAAGCATGTTAATGAACATTACAACATTACAAAAGCTCCAAACAAAGTCAGATATTCCTAAAAGACAGAGACCAAAGAGGTAGGAAAGCTAGTCATGGAAAGAAATCTCCACTCAGTGTGATGTGTTTGAACAGAAACATCTACTGTAGTAAAAGAGCGAAGCCATGGTAGTACTTCTTTTTTAGTAGTACTTTTTTTTCAAAATAAGAACTTTTACTTTGAAAAATCAGTAAAAAAAAAAAAAAAAAAAAGTTTTGTGAGCAGAAGCTCAGAAATGTTTCCTCCTCTACCCGCTCTTCCACTCTCTGGCAGCTCATCTATACCTGCACCACAAATCAAATCAAAATCAAATCTAATTTTATTTGTATAGCCCAAAGTCACAAATACATTTTGCAGCGGAGGGCTTTACAATCTGTACAGGGAGTGACGCCCTCTGTCCTTAGACCCTCGGTTCAAGTGAGGAAAAACTTGCCCACAAAAACCGTTTAACAGGGAAAAAATGTGGAACAGACAGACAGACAGACAGACAGACAGACAGACGTACTGTGTGTGTATGTGCATGCTTTTTGTCTGAATGATTGTGTTTTAGTGTGTCTGTCCATATGTAATAGCCTGCTTTGTGTTTATAGAAAAATGAATCAAATTTATTTAAAATCCCCTGTTGCTTGTGTGTGTGTGTGTGTGTGCGTGGCAGCTAGTTGCTGTAGTCAGATGACTTTTTTTTTTAATCTCTTATTCACTACTGTATGTCCAACTTCAAAGCAGCCTATTTTTAAAGCCTTTTTAAGCATAATGACATTATCCTAAGAAATTTTCCAAATGGTTTAATGAACGTCACAAGTTGGATGATTTTCTTATAAAGACGTGTGTAAAACAGACCAGGTTTCCCACCAGTCATGGGGTTGGCGGTTTGATCCCTAGCTCTTCCCATCGGCATGTTGACTGAACCCCAAAGTGTTCCTGATTGTCAGACCAGGTGGGCAGTATGGCCCTAAATTAATATCATGATATCTCTATGATAATGATATTCTTGACAACTTGACAATATATCAAAGTATCAACTTGCAACTAAGCTGAGCCGATGTAGTTTTATACTCACAGTGATTGAGCTCTCCTCATGGGATTTATTTCTCTGCATATTCAAGTGCTTTTTTTGTCAAGTGAAAATTCTGGTATGAGACCAAACCACCGAGAAAACTCAGAAGAAATGCTCATTTGAAACTTAACATGGCTCTAATCTACCACCAGATTGTTGGTGCACTTGTAAAGTTCAATGACACTTGGTTCGTGAGTTTGTGTATCTGTCTGTGTCATGCTGTGCGTCTCCTTCCTCTGTGTCCAGCACAAAGCCTCCTCCCCACTGCTAGTCAGAGCTCTGTACAATTTCCGCGCTGAAGAGAGGGACGAGCTGGAGTTCAGCGCCGGCGATATCATAGAGGTCTTGGAGAGCTCCGATAAGGCCTGGTGGAAAGGCCAGCTCAGGGGCAAAACGGGACTGTTCCCCTGCAATTACACCGAACCCATCTGAGAGGAAGACACACAGACACATGCCATATTACAGTAACTATATGTCTAAGGTGCACTCCTGGAACTTGACCCTAAGAAAAGGCATGTCCCATGTCTCGTGTCAGCCCCCTACAATAAAAATGAAGACTAACTTGTTAGCTGAGGTGCACACAGAGCTACTGATCATGGGATTTCTATTTCTCAGCAACACAACTGTCCTTTTTTATATATATATATAAAATTCAGTCTGAATATTAGAGTATTCAAGTAATGAATGTTAAACAAATGTGTTGTGATCATACTGTTACCACAGACCCAGCTCTTTCTAAGCAAACTAATGGCTCAAAGAAGTTGTATAGAGCCCACAAAATCCTAGAAGCTGATTTTTTTTTTCTTAGATATGTATTTTGTGTGCACGAGTTAATAATTCATCTCATTAGATAATAAAAGCCTCAAATGCTGCAGCTAAAAATATGTTTAAATATTGGATAACCCTTCTACACTATGATTTTTCATAAATGCACATGTAATATAGACAGCTATAGATGTTACTGTAGAACCACCTTGTTGTTATAATATTACTGCAATCATCATTTTCACTGTAGAATTATTGACGTAATAGTATGATAATAATGATTTTACAGTATATGGCTGTCTAATAGTAATATTACAATAACATCACAGCATACATACTTTTTCTAATTTTTCATATTTTATTTTTTATATTTTGTATTTTCCTTTCATATTTCTATGTTATTCCTTTTTAACAAAAAATTCATAGTATAGTATTTGACCTCTTTAGTTCACCTTTGTTCTTATTGTAGTGCTGTTACACCGTTTAGCGCTCTCAGTGAGACGACCGGTTCCTCTTGTCCAACACATCTCATTGTATTGTTGACCCCGTGTGAACCTGACAAACGACAAATAAACCAAAAACTTGGAATCATGGTGTACTGATACTTTCACTAAGGAGTACTTGAAAGTATTTTGAGATATTTCATTTTCTACAGAGAAAACAGGTGGAGAGAGAAGAAGGCACTGTATGGGACCCTGCTGTGGAGTTGTGAGTTTCACTAGTAAAATTCAAACAAACAACATGAATTGATTTTGACAGCACAGAAAAAAAATCACGTGTTGTTTACTGACTGGACGTAAACGCCTCAGGGCTACCTTTCACACTTCTGTCAGTCGCTTCGCCGTGCCTCTCTATTCTAGTCCTCTTTGTTCCAATTGCACTTGAATGTAGCATTGTGCCCCGGGCCCCACCCCTCTCTCTCTCTCACTCACCCTCCCCACCAGGTAAGAAAACTTGACCCGCTTCACTTCTACCTGTTCAGCGTCACACATAGGTGGGATAAGACCAGACAGGTTCCCCCACACAGTGTGTGTCTGCGTGCTGAGTGACAGCGTCAGAGCTCCGGGAGGGGGTACCGCGGGCACAGCCATGGCCGAATCCCAGCTCATGTGCATGGAGGACGGCCACATCGGAGTGAAAATCCCGGAGTCCAAACCAGAGTTTTATTACAGCGAGGAGCAACGCGCGGCCATCGAGGAGCTGCTCAAGAACGGCGATGGCGCCTTCAAAACCCGGCTCCAGGCGGACAAAATGAAAGACTTTTTATCGGCCAGAGAGGTCAAACTGCTGGTGAACACTTTCAGAAGGTACGACTCGGATGATGACAGCGGCAGCAGCGGCAAGAAGGCACAGTCCGGCACCGACGCGGATTCAGGGGTCCACTCCACCTACTGGCCCCAGATGTCGGAGACCGAGGTGCCGCCGCTGGATATCGGCTGGCCCAACGGGGGGTTCTTCAGAGGGGTGACCCGGGTGTCCGTGCACACACACCCGCCCAAAGACAACGGACCTCACATTAAGGAGGTGGTGAGGCGCCTCATCCAGGAGTCCACCAAGGTGAGGGAGAGGGATGATGATCAGGTCATGCATTAACGGTGTTGACTTCTTACTGTAAGCACACTATTCTTTGGTTAAAATGGTAAAATCAGGCTTGTTCTAGCTGATTAAAAGCTCTTAAAGTGGAGCCAGGTGTGCTGGTGACCTGCTGTGATAAAGGTGAGTGTGTGGAGTCAGAGGAAAAAGAAAGGCGTGAGGTTGTCTGCCAGAGAGATGTAACTGGAGATGTAATAATTGAGCTGCTGTGAGGACAGTGGGTGGAAGCTTTAATAGCACATGCAGTCCAAGTACAAACCAACATACATGAGGAGAGAAGAGATTAAAAGGATTATTAAAAGGACAATCTCCTTATAAGCCGTGTCATGTTTACCAAAAGAGTTTAAAGATGTTGTGATTCGTTTGATCACAGTCAGTAAGTTTATGTTGTAACTGTGCTGCAGCATATGGACAAAAGTACGTGGACGTAAGAGAATTACAGTAAAGCTCAACGCTAACTTTTAAAAGTTGCTGCCGAAACTGAAAATATGGTTTCCAGTTTTAGTCGCTTTCATTTGGAGCAGTTAAGATACTACACAGTGATACGTCATCAGTGCAATTATGACAACAAGATTATTAAAGCTTTACTAGAGTAAAGCAACAAACTTATACTTCAGAGTCGTGCGTGCTATCGGTTTCACTTTTTTTTTTCACTGAAAGCAAAATGGTTGCCAGCGTTGACCTGGCAATTACCGGCGAGCTCTGTGTTAAATGGTTGAAGAAGTCATTTCATTTTCTCGCTCATTAAACAGGGCTGCAACTAGCAATTATAATTATAAATGAATCCGCAGTCTTCTTATGATTACTTGTTTAATCTTCAAACTGTCAGAAAGTAGGGCAAAACCCTTCACTACTTTGTTCTGCCTGCCCAAAACCCAAATATGAGAAGTTTTCGGTGGATCTGGTGCATTCTCTCTCAAAGAAAAGCTTAATTTCTTAAACAGCTATCAAAATGAACGCCTGTTCATTTTCTTTTGGCCGGCTAATCAGTCGAGAAGGGACCTTCCCCAACCTATTGCCACAAAGTTGGCAACAATTGTTGTCTGAAAAATGAAACGCTCCAGTGCGTAAGATTTAGGGAGCTCTATCTACACAACACGGCAGAAATGGAATATAACATGTATGTGTCCAATAGTGTATAATCACCTAAAAATAAGAATTGTTTTGCTTTTGTCGCCTTGGAATGAGCTTCTTATGTCGACGGATGCCACGGGTCCTCTTCCATTTACGGCATGTTGAACCATTATTAATATTACACACTGCTCCTTTAACTTTGTAGCATTTAGACTGGAGCTCCGAAGCCCAGACCATGAAAACCAGCTGAAGAGGTCACTGTTACAACCAGCACAAAAGCCAATTTGTCCTTTTTCAGTATTGTATTCAGTTCCACAAGCCCACTAAGGCGGGGTGAGTTCATGTTTGAATGATTAATACCTCTCCACACAGTGACTGAGAGCTTTAAGTGGGTCTCGCGTATTTGAGTTGCCCGTTGTGATGTTTACTCATAGAGTGCCGGAGCTCAGCTGAGTCATCTATTCCACCCGCTCACTCACACACAGCAACAGGCTCTGCTTGGCTCGCCTGCCTCAGCGTGCCTCTTTAAAACTGGGTCACGGAGGACGACAGAAACATGTGTCACATACATGTTGGCTGGCTTCATTATGCAACTCATCAAAGGGATTTCCTTTTGATTTTCTTGGGGATTTCTACTTTTCTTTCGTCCATCCTTCCTTCCTTCCTTCCTTCCTTCCTTCCTATCTCATTCTTTCTTTCTCTTCTTTTTCCTTGATTTACCTTACCTCTCCTTCCCTTCTTCCTGGTTTCGATTAAGTTTAACTAAGCCTACATTACCAGAAGCATTGTAAGCGGTGAAACAAGGTCACTGCCTCCTGAAGCACTGTTTTGTTCCCCTTTACGAAGAACAATTCCCGAGATTTACGAGTGTGCACGGCATTGTGTACAGATTTACATTACTTCCTGGTTGTTCTGCCTTAAAGTTATTGCCTTGTTATATAATACAGAAGGTCAACTCAGTGTTTTATTTACTAGTTCAGCTTCCTTTTAAGGTAGTTTCTTAAATAAGCCAGGAGTTTCAGCTTCATTTGACATTTAACACTTAACTGTTTGCTAAAGTTGTCATAAAGTGGACTTCACTCATTTAAGTTAGTGTGCATGTGTGGAATGGAGCGAGCATACCAGCTGTGTTGTTGTTGATCAGAAAGGGAAGGAGCTATTCTTAAAACTCAAGATAAAACATGTTGGGCAACCAGTTCTCCCAGGCGCTGACGTATTCACCTTCGGCAGGTGACTATTAAATTTCTTCATGGTTGCTTTTTTTTTTTCTTCTCATTTGACTTGATGAAGACCCTGGCAGCACTGAGTCATGCCTCGGCTTGTATCTCCTCCTGTTGTTGCCCTCACAGGTCCGCTCAGGATTTTTTCCTCGGTGGGTGGAAACAACAGGCCTTTTCTTCCTCACAGAGGAACATTTGTTGCAAATTTAAAGAGACATTTTTTTCCCATGACTTTGATTTCCAGGGAACAGTGGAACATATTACACGTTTCCTAAACAATGATCCCCCTGCCTGCGCTGAACATGTTCCTACATGTTTGAGAGGATCATCTCACTCTTTTATCCATTTATTTATTTATCTTTTTCGCTTGCACGGCTGTCATACGTGATTACTGTACGGACCTGACGTGTCATTTCTGTCTGGACACTGGACGCCTTCTAAGCTGCAGCTTTAAGGATTCCCTTTTCGGTCCGTCTGTCCATCTAACACGCTTTTAAACATTTACATTTAAATAGTTCACGGAGCGGTTAACAGCGAGTCGCCTCACAGCAAGAAGGTCCCCTCAGCGTAACATGTTTGCATTTACTCTCCAGGTTCTCCTGCCTGTCCAAAGACATGCACTTAAACTGTCCAGAGGTGTGATGGGTTAGGGCTAGGGTTAGGGTTGTTAGGGTTACAGTTAGGGTTAGGGTTAGGGTTAATGGTTGTTTATCTCTATGTGCCCTGCCGCTCGCCCAAAGGAAAGGCTCCAGCTCCAGCCCCACCATGACTATCATGAGGATAAGCGGTTACAGACCATGGAGGACCAACGTAACTTGTTTCACCTGTTTACCATTCTTTATCACTGAGCGGTCTGACCTTTCTGTAGATATGCAGCTTACATATGGTATGTTTACAGAGGATAAACCACCATTACTGAGCTGATGTAGTGTTGTCTGCAATTAGCATTATCTATGCTGCTGGTAAAGCAATGTTCAGGTCGCTGTGTTGTTTTCTATCATTTCTATCATCGTGTAATTAACATTTCTGCCACTAGGGGGCCCTAATTTAGCTCTAGACTTCTTTAAACTTTCTGTTGATGGGCCTCGTTTATCAGTTCATGCAGCATGATCAACAGAATAGACCAAAAACCTTCAAACAGACACAGCGCAGTCGGCTGAGCACAGCGGCTTTGACCCCCCCGCACGCCATTGTAACGTCAGGAATTAGTTGTCACCTTTACAAGTCAGAGTCCAAAATAATTCGTCTACATAGACAACTACTGGCTAAATTCCTTTATTTGGTAGAAGCAAAAGTACCTATCTCTGCAAATTCCAATGCTCTGACAGAAGAGAAAGTGAAATCTGCACGCGTTCGTGTCTTAAGATCTCAACTGATCTCCTTTTGTTGTTGTTGTCAGGCTGTCTCTGTGACCTGTCGGCCTCCAAGGAACTCAGCAGAGAGATAATCCAGTTGTTTTTATCCACTGTTGCTAGACCAGCAGCTATGACTCTTTTATGTGGCGTCACTGTGGCCTCAGGGTGAATGTGTCATCGGGTGACAAAGCGCTTCAGTTCTAGACAGATTAGACTCTGCTGGTGTCTTTGTTAATTGTCCAAAAAGGCATTCTGTCCATAAACTTTTTATTGATTTTTATTTCTTGGCTTTTGAGAGGTAACCTTGATGCACTGAGAGCACTGAGCTGAGAGGTTACAAAGAGTTTTTCGTCCTGTTACAACTTGATAAAAAACTAGAAAACTAAATTTGTATGATTGTGTAGATTTGTCTACAAAAACAATAACAATACTTAACATGAAGTAGGAAGCGAAGCGAATAATTCATTCACTCGCTGTGTGAACCTCATAACACCACAGTGTGCGTCTTAAGGAACTCAGCGCCTCCCTCGGCACGTTCCTTTAGAATTGTTGCCGCCTTTAAAATAACCGTTTCTCTTGCAGGTGATAGCGATAGTGATGGACATGATCACAGACCCCCAGATCCTGCAGGACCTGATGGACGCGGCCTTCCGGCGCTCGGTGCCCATCTACATCCTGTTGGACAACCAAGCTGTGCCGCACTTCCTGGATATGTGCTCCAGGCTGCAGATCGGCTCACAGCACCTTCGGGTAAGGTGGCACTTTTACACAGGAGATGAACGTAGCGCAGACACGTAGCACAAGAATGACCCAGGACGCATTTTTACAAACAGAGCTACGACCATAAAATGGAACGTCGAGACGTTTCTGATTGTTTTATGATTTGTGTTATATTGTGTGCAGTGTTTACCGTAGAACGGCATTGTGGGTGTTGAATACATACAAGCTATTTTTATATGAAGTTATTTCTTACATGGTCATTTTAACTTCTACTGATTCTCCACCTCACTTGAATGTTTACTCACGAACCACTTGAATTTGCTCGCCTTGCTTTTCCGTCACTTTTTCCCACGCCCACAGACAACTTACTGCGCACGCAAACACAGGCTCGCCCTACCCTCTTTCTTTTTCTGTCTCTCTTCCCGTATCATGCAGGAACAGCCGTATTTTAATGAAGCCTAAAAAAAAAAAACACCAGTCACATTTGGGAATTTTCCCTCCCATGATTTAGTTTTCACAACAGCAGGTGTACCGGCATGTAGATGACAATGAAGTTTAAAATAGCAGTAATATTACATGTTGAGATGAATTTATAAATTCAGCAAACATCACTGGATTAAATGTTAACTCAGGCATGTCCAAAGTCCGTCCCGAGGGCCAATCACAGCCCGCGGTCAGATTTCATGTCGCCTGAAGCTTTATTTTTATAATTTATTATTTATGGCCTGCTGGGTATCAACTTCATGCAAGTTTAACGTATTCCATACAATTTATTCTTTGTTATCTGACTCCAGATGTGACAGAAAGGAAGAACCGGTTTTTAGATTTGTTCACGGCTGATTGGTTTAGGTTTGGTGACATTGCCATTAAAATAATAAAAATAATAATAATTGTGACAATGAAAATAAGATGGTGACAGAACATTTATATGTAACTTTTATTGTTCTTTTTTTCATTTTTAGATGTTAGCATTGGCCCTCGGGCGTCTTCACATTGTCAAATATGGCGCTCCTTAAAAAAGTTTGGACACCCCTGTGTTAACTGGTCATTTCGTGACCGGGTCACATTCCTTCCCTAGGTAGTCAATTGAAGGTTGGAGAGCAATTAACCTTGATTTTTTTAGGGGAGAGGTCTGAAAATTATCTTCCATTCACAACTTTGGCATGTGACCTTGTCTGGCTGTTGATTCCCTGTCCATCATCTGACTGCGATTCTCTGTGGCTTCAGAACATTCGAGCCAGATCACTTCAGGGAATCGGCTTCAATTTGTCCTTCGGCAGACTTCCTGGTTCACTCTGTTATAAATACATGCTGGTGGACGGGGATAAGGTCATGTTTGGCTCATACAGGTGAGGTCTGTTTGTGTGTACAGAACAAAAGCACAGATTTCACGCCGCAGATGATGACTGCCATTAAACCTGTCTCTATCCCAGTTTCACCTGGTGTACGTCTCGGATGGACCGGAACATGATCACTGTGATGACCGGACAGGTGGTTGACTTCTTTGACCGGGACTTTCGTGAGCTTTACGCCATCTCCGAGAAGCTGGACCTCTACAAGGAGTTCCACGTCAGCCAGCCTGCTCCAAACAAGACGGCGACACTACGCTCCAAAGCGGGGCCCAAGCGGCCTCCTTTACCAGCGACCACATCCCGCTTCCAGGTCAGCTTAGGAGATTCACGGAAAGCTGACATCCAGGTGCCTGCACACAAATACTACAATCCCAAGTACTCACTGGTGTTTGGGGACCCCCCGCATCGACCAGGGTCTCTGCAGGAGCGTGGTCAAGCCAGAGAGTCAACTCTGCCCGAGACTCCCGAGGAGGTGGAACCGGGAAGGCAACGATTGTCTAGCAGCGAGAGGGTGGACCGACTTAGTCCTCTGCCTTCGGAAGCCCCGAGCGAAATCTTCAAGAAGCCCAACGGAGTCACGCCGGTCAAGAAGAAGTGGACTTGGAAGAAGAAATCCTCCAATGTGAAATCCACCAGTAAGCTTTCGGTGAACAGCCTGGCGAACAGTATGTGCCCTTCAACTCCAGAAACCAGTCGGACTGAAGAGAAAGAGGACAACTTTGAGGTCATTGTCAAAACTCCGTCCAAGTCAAAGAGTAAGAAGTCGTCTAAAACGCACCAGAGGACAGACTCTGCGCATACTGTCAACACCGCACACGACAATGAGAGTAAGTCGGGAATAAAGTGGAGCCCCAGGGTATATACATATATTTAGGCTAATTTATAATCACGGTAATACTGTTTTTTTTTTTCTTACAGGTGTTAAGAGTCGACGTCGACCAAAAGAATGTAGTGTGTCCTGAGACGAATGGCCTGCCCGGCCTCTGACCACAGAGCGAAGTGACATCCTTAAAGTGGATTACAGTGTTTTCCTTAAAAAAAAAAAAAAAACTAATGTCATCTTCTAGTGTGCAATATTGTAAGTATTTTATTCAGTGCCTTACACAGACCGAATGAATGTACAGTCCTTTGCATGCAATTTTTATATGTTTGCTCAAATGGAACATCATTAATCAAAGTGTCGCGGGGTGTCTGTTGCCCTTGTGGGGGTGCAGAAAAGTTTGAGATTTGTCCTCAAATTTTGTTTGCTCTTGCTTGTCGGGGCTTGAGGGGTGCTGGAGTGCATAGTTTGTATTTGAGAGCACAAAATGTGCTTCTTCTGCTGATAAGAGAGGGTGTAAAGAAAGCAGTTGTCTGAAGCTACAAAGGCAAACTTAATTTTCCCTGATCAGGAATTCTTTGTAACCCTGAGCCACGCCTATCCTTTAAAAGACTCAGACTCTGCTCGGCTGCAGGATCCAAAGATGGGCGAGAAACACTCCGATCATGAGCGACTTGAAACAGGTCATTATCAGACCTTTTTTTTTACTTTTTTACACGGAGAAATTATGTTTAAAAAAAGAAGAGCAGGTGAGGGTGACCTCGTGTTATGCCTCTAGCAATGGATTGAGGGCCGCTGTGTGTACAGGACTGGACTGCAAACCTTTCTTATTTTTCTATGTAGTTGTTTACCTGTTAAAAATCTTAACAAAGAATTTATGTTTATGTCCATTTGATGCACTAATAAATTTTGGGACCTCTTGTACATTGTGCTTAATGGTCATGATGATTTCTTTGTTTTATATGTACAGATAATTACATATAATGGATGGATGGTTCATGGAGCCACAGTGAAGTCAAAAACATCAAGATAAAGATAGACGTCTGTTAGGTTAGGAAGTTCAATGTCCACATTGTGGAAAATCCTCACTGAGAAGGGCAAAATGTTTGAAATCATAAGTGAGCTGTTCGCTTTAGGGATCAGGCATCACTTTGACTGCAGCCCCCCCCAGTGGTGGGACACAGCAGTACTCCCACCCTTCAGAAAGGGAAAACTCATGACTGCACCGCGCCAACCGAACACTAGCTGCCTCCCTTGTCCACTTTCTGCTCATCTTTCTCTGGGTGTTTGCTCACAGCTCAGACCTCAGAGAGGAACCGCAGAGGCCTGCGAGCGCCTCAGGGTCGAGTCGAGGGGGGGGTGGTGGTGGGCGGGGGGATGTGGTGCAACACTGAAACAGGAAGTCAGAGCAGCAGCAGGAAGAGGCGTTCTCGCACTGCTTGACAAACTAATTTTACTGACACACAGCAGGCATAAAAATATGTTATTTCCTGTCAGCGTTTGCATCTTCAGCGTTCATCCTAAAACAGCCGTGACTGACTTTGTTTCACCGGGAAGAAATAAACAGGAGAATGGATCAGATCTTGTCAGTGAGAGGTAATCTCATTGCAAGATGAAGTGTATTAAACAGGCAGGATGGGCTCAAAGTTCACACCTCGCTGACCCAAGTGTCATTAATACAAGCACATTTTTACTGTTAGAGGCTGTTGCGTGTTGTTTTTTTCTCACATGATTATGCTGACGTGACATGCAAAGAGAAAAAAAAATGCACGTCGTTAACTTGAACTTGAACTCATTTTCACCGAGTATCTAATGAGAGCGAATTATGCTTTAGCAAAAAAAGGACGTTGAAAGACACAATCACAATTGTGTTGTTTGAGCATCATCCAATAGAATGACACTGACCTTTGAACCTTTGAAAGCTTTACAAGTCGTGCGTACGTTGAAAACGTGTCAAGGTGCAGCACTAGTTACTTAGAGCTAGCTCTTAATGATGTCATCGTATTATTTCTATCTCATAATCTCACAAATGCTCTTCACAGTAATGGCATGAGAAATATTTTCCATCTTAAAGGGACAGTACAACTGAGGCAATAAGTACGAGTACCATGGAATTTAAATTCAGTCCTCCACTTACAGTAAGTCTGTTTTGTGTGTGAGACCTTTAATCCGAGACTGCTTCCAAAACTTCAGGTGAGGTAATGCGTTCGTGAGAGGAAAGTTAGCATGAGTTTAGGTGTCAGAGAACAACACTGGTTAAAATGTTGCCATGGCTGTGGTTCAATAGCAGATGAGGTAAAAGCCGTACCTTCTCAAACAAATTTATCTGGTTCTAATCGTGGCATCTTGTCAGCACAGCATCAGGAACAAGGTGTTGAGTGTGTGCGATACTGCATGAAACCACAAATGCGGTTTTAGGTGTTTCGCCGTTCAAGAAGCACATGCAAGGATGTGGACCGAGCGTACCGGCGTGCTCTCGCATACAAACACGGAGAGGCAGCAAATATTGAGGAAGTGAGGTGTGGCCCCATGGTTTCTAAGTGCAGTCGACTGAAAACACAGCTGTTAGTTTGCTCTTTAAATCATAAACAGGATCCAGGCTAACATGTCAACAGGTACCTTACCTTTTTTTATTTATTAAATAATTAATTTGTGAGAACATAACAAATACAGTACATAGGCATACAGTGCGCACGTTGCAATTAAAACAAAGCAGATAGGATGCTCATTGCACTGTTTGCACTGTGCTACAAAAGGTACATCAAATATACAATTGTTCCATTGCTCTATAAAGTATGAGAAAATATACAACAACAACAAAACGACTTCCTCAAAACGCCTGAAAATGTATCTACTGTATATTTACAACATGAAGCAAAAACAACCATCTTCAGATGACACTTTGGTGCTATGGTGTAGAGCTCTCTATGCATCCAAGACCCTACAGACAAGAGTAAAGCTGTTTACTTGTTTTTGAGCCTTATGAGAACTGTTACACAGCTGAGAAATGCCTCCTGCCTTTTATATAGAACCGCTGGGACATCACACACTCCTGATCCTAGAAAGTAAATCTCATGAAGCCAGAAGGTAGTAGTTATTAGAAAGAAAAACACAACTATCCACACACAGCTCTGTCCGCAGCATGTACGACAGAGATTCAGGTCCTGCTAACACCATTTTGTCGAGAGATTCTTTGAAGCTTGTCAGACTGACGGTGAGAGGAACTGAAGTGAGTCAATGTGTTGGACTAAACCTCTGACACGGTTTAATCCAGCCTGTGAAAAGAGAAGTGGAAAGAGAATCCCTCTTTTAGCCTGAACAGCCACAGTCAGTGTCTAGTGTCCAGCGTCCTCGCTCAGTTGTGTTGCAGGATGTTTTAATACAACTTAAAGTGGGACCGGGTCCTACTGTGGTGCAGTTCCATAGACGTCCATGGGAGGGACGTTGGGCAGCTCAGTCCTGCGGAGCTTGGTTTATCACCTTCTTCTTACGGACTGACACCAGGTCGTAGAAGGGATCCTTGGTGATGCTCGCTCTGTTTGAAGCAAAGAAGATCATCATTGTAGAGACTCTAGCTAGGGCTACCATGCAGCAATATTTGTGTGTGTATGCGTGGTCATCCAGTGTTATCAGTATAAGGCCATCTTAGTGACATTATTTATGCGAGGTAGGTAGGTTGTAGGTTTTATTTATTATTCTTTTACAAATAGTAACTACACCTAAAGAGCAATAATAATTGCTGCACTGCCAAGTAGTGGTGACTGCATGCCCTTTCCACATCCTGCGCAGTACCCACACACACACACATACACCAAAGCTACAATAAAAAATTCAAAATCTGATCATAACTGGATGTGGTCTCAAAAGCGGAACAGACCACACCTGGCTTCACCCAGCTGCGAGGTTGGGTCCCCCATGCAGGATCTTTTTTTTTTTTTTTAAGTAGGACATAAACATGTTCAGAAAATCACCAACTTAGTAAATGTTCTCCTGAGTGAACTAAACAAACAGGAGTGCAAGAACATGCAGGTAGACGTATGCCTGCATTACTACACGACAGAAAGTCTCATGTCTCTGGTTACATGTTGCTATTTGTGTGGACGCTTGTACAATCGCGTACATATTTATGTGTATATTTATGTGTATATATATATATATATATATATATATATATATATATATATATATATATATATATATATATATATATATATATATATATATATAGTGTGTGTGTGTGTGTGGTCTGACCTGATGGCCTCGATCCAGGCGTCTCTCTCCTCTGCGCTGGCAGCACAGATGGTGTAGGACTGGTGCTTCCCCTCCACGACTCTGCCGTCTGTCTCCGTTTTACACGCTTTGATCTTCTGCCCTCGACTGTTGGGGTTGTACAGCTCCAGACAGTACTAGATAACACCAGAACCGCATGATAATCAATCTATAAATCTATCTCTTAACCTAACTTGAGTGCTATGCATCCGCAAACCCAGTAAGAACAATACGATACGCTTTGAAAAGAAAAGCCAGTGCAGTGTCTTACCGGTTTTCGAGGATATGGCACTTCTCTCACACAGAGGTTTTCCAGAGGGATGATGCCTCTGGGCTCTTTATCCTGCGGACATGTTAAAAAGAGATGGAGCGAGTCAGGGTAATGTATCAGGAGGACAAGAAGGAAGAGCTGAGAGTAAAAATGTCATTTGCGTCACGCTAGAAGAGAAGCAGAAGTGATACAGAATCACAAATTTGAGATTTATTGACACTGAAACGCTTTTTGATGGTGAACGCTATACTGAATTATGACTACGATTTTTTTGATCACAGCTAGAATTTCTTGGGAAATGTTTTAGGGTTGTCGTCAACTTTAAACCAACCAACGCCTACTGTGTTGATGTTACATGCTGTGTGAGCCTTATCACACACAATGACCTCTTTAAGAGGCTTCGCAGCACCCGAGTGAATTACAGGAGGCTACAAGAGGTCATTTTAAATGTCGGAAAACAAACAGCCCGTGCTGCTGTCTTGGAACATCTCTATGCAGCTGTGTGGGAGCCTTACAGTGGTGAACTCAAAGTAGTAGAGGCAGTTGTCAGTCAGGATGAACCATCGCCTCTTCCACGTCTTAACCCGGCCTCCTGAAATACACAGAAAGCAAAAAAAATAAAAATCAAGATCTGTGTATGCACAGTTGCTTACTGCGCTATCAGTTGTCAGTGGAAGCTCTCAAGCACTCAAATGGAGTGTTGTGAACTTCATGAATACAGTTTTTTTTATTAATGATGTAATGTGGTTCAACATGCAGACGCATGAGTGTATACTCCACTATGGGGTCAGTTTCCTCTGTTCTTTCCTGTTTTTAAACTTATGTAGCAACTTTGCTAAATAATGTAGCGTGGCAGCACGCAAACCTCTTCCTGTTTGGTCTCAGAATTTTGGTGTTTAAATTTGCCAAACTATTAAAATTATTCATATTCATCCTTTTGCTATTCCTTTCTGCCATTTTTGTGTCAGTTATTGTTTGTAGTGACTGTTCTTCTCTGTGTTTGTATTAGAGGGTTGTATTTTAAGTTCTTTACAAACCCAAACCAAGACGAGGACTGCAGATCAGCTACGACTAGACGCCTTATACTCCTTATAGTGCTTACACGTAAAATAAATGTCAAATAAAATCATAAAATAAAAAGAATATTTTATTTTTAATGGTGTTTTACCAAGTTTGAGGAGCCAGCCTTCTCTGTCAGGGTTGAAGAAGGTGTGAGTCAGATCATTCCCATCATCCTCTGGGATTTTGAAAGGCTCGTTGCGAATGCTCTCATACAGTTTCTGGGTAGAAAGTTGCATAATAAATAAATTAAAAAAAGAAAGGAAGAAAGTTCAAATGAGCACACAATTTACCAGATAAAATAATTAGATTCAACTGAGACACCAAAGCACAAATACGTCATGTGTCATTTCATGTAGGAGTGATACTGAACCTGCTGCTGAGATGTGTGAACGCACTGGTGGATTCACTAATCTTTAATCTAACACCAGCCCACGGTCTGGGATGATGGTAAACATCGCCACTTTCACAAGATTCCATTTCGCAGTGACTGACCTGCAGCTGAAAACTGAGCCTGAGAACAGCCTGGCTGTGGTTACATGTGTCTCTCTGTTCTAAATGATCTTGTGATTGAGACTGATAGTGGTACTATTTTCCCCCGCAGAGAAAGCACTGCATGGTTTCCAGTGTTGAGCAAGTTACTCTAAAAAAAAGGAACTAGTTACACATACTAGTTACTTCTCCCAGAAAGTAACTAAAGTAGTTAATGAGTTACAAATTATAAAAGACACTAGTTACTTTGGAAAGTAATTATTACTTTCAAGTCATTTTTTTCAAATGCTCAAATGTGTCAAAGAATTTGGACCCTGCCTCCATCCCTCTTTGATGGAACTTGTTTGTAGTGTTTATGCTCGACACCGACGTGGAGAGGCACTTGACTCCATAATGTGCATTCCAACACCCGCCCAACTGACTGACTGGCTTACCATGGAATTTTACTCAGCCTCAGCCAATCGTCATCACTTATGCGATTGTCTGGTGCCCCCGCCCTCACCAAGGAAGGAGGAACAAGAAAAATCTTTGCCGCTCGGCCTCGGTCTGATGAAAAATCAGTCAATCAGAGCGACGCGGCGCATTTTTTGGCAGTAACGGTAATGATGATGGGAAAAAAGTAACGCCGTTATTCCCATCACTGATGCTTTCACAAATTTTCTCTTTTGAAGATGGGCGGTTGGTATGTATGGTTTCTTTTTGTAGTCCCTACTTGGAAAATGAAACCTATGCTTTCAGAAATGAAAGTGCCATTGTCTGGTTTGCTAAATCAACCTAAATAATTCTATGCAGTACATCTGGCATCCTAAACTAAGCACACTTTACACTGCATCCTGTATGTGTGTGGTGAGAAGCACCACAGTAAACCCACACACACAGACTTACACTTGTTCAGCAGAAAAGCTACTTTTGGGGGATGTAAAGTAATTCTGCTATATAAAGCATGGCCATGGTCACAAGCTGACTTCAGTTGTATTAGTACTTGGGTTGTTACTTCTTGGTGTCTAGTTTGGACACTGTGATTGGTCAGTGGTTCTCACCGAGAGCAGGTCATCAGGTAGATTCCCTCCATTGTTGATGCCTCTGTTCATGGAGATGAAACGCTCCAGAGTGGTCTTGTCCTTTACGTTGGGGTTGTGAAGGCTGGTGTTGAGCATGATGATGGCAAATGACAGGATGTAGCACGTGTCTGGTGTTATGGAGGAAAATGCACACACAGACAGAATAAGAGCAACATAACGTTCATAAAGGGTCAAGTAAAGTAGTCGAGATATGTCAGTGAAGTGATGAAAGGCAAAAAGACGTGCACACACACACACACATGTCTTCACACACAGTCCAGACAGGAAGTGGACAGAGTATATTTAGCGATGCTCACCGGTTGACTGGAAGACTTGAGTGTTGCAGTCACAGTAGCGTGTGGCGAAGGCCTCCATCATGCGGTCGATCTTCTGGGCTTCACCGGGCAGACGGAAACTCCACAAGAACTGTCTGTCTCACACACACACACACAGCAGAAGAATATTAATCTCTGATGGATATTTATTTAGGTTTGTGACCAGTATGCAAACTGCAGGTGCACCAAACCACGCATCTGTGAACCTGGTGATTTCCGAGTAACATGCCTGACACAAATACTAGTGTGATTTTACGTGATAAACGTTGACGTTTAACTTTACGCTGCTGGATTTAGACAAAATGACTGTGCTTCTTTTTGTACTAAGCAGGTATAATGTTTACTGATTTCGACAAAAACATGATGCGGCTTGTTTGCATTCCTCTAAACAAATTATAATCTAAATGAAGTGTAATAGCTGCTGTAACTGTAACCTGTCGTCTGCACCTTTAGCAAGATTAGGGTAACTTGCCATTTTCAGGTTGTTCTTCTATAGAGAAGTAGATTTTGAAAATGGTGCCATGAAGGCAGCGGAAGGGTGGGTGCATGTCACATACTGTATGCGGCCAATGACAGGCTTCATCTGTTGAGTCAGTCTAGTCTGTCTCTCACTCTGTCTCTCACTGACAGCACAGTAATGCTTTCCACTGATGATGCACAGCAGCCCCTCACATACTCCCCGTGGAAACTCACTGAACTCTGTGGCTAAGGTTGGGGCTGATGACTAGTGTGACCAGTGCTGGTTAATAAGTGACAGTAATGTGGATTATGCAATCAAGTTATACAGAAGTGGTGATGTAGAGTAATTGCGTATTCGTCATGTACGCTGCCCTCATTAGTCATTTTTAGTGAATCTTGATAAGAATAAAGGGGTTTCTGTTAACTCTGGTCATGACGGTGATGATGACGACGAAGAGCGCTTTGGATTAGACAGAAATGAAGATGAGGGGAGCTGACCTGAGGGCTTGCACCAGGTTGAGGTCTGAGAACTCGTGCAGCTCCACAAAGGCCTTCAGCGTCTGGAGGTGGAGCTCCTCCCTGTTGGACAGACGGGGAGGGAAACACATGAAACCAAAGGAAGCTATTCACTTTCCTTGTTGGAACCTGCCCTCAAACCTTTCTCTTGTCCTCCTGCTATAACTCTGATCCTCTTTCCTCCTTTTTCCTACTCCTTCACCTTCTTATTTTTCTTTAGAAGTCTTCTCTGTCTCCATCTTCCCACTCTGATGGCTATGTCTCCCTCCTCCACCTTTCTTCTTTTCCGCCTCTCCTATGATTTTCACTTTAGCTCAATGTCCTACTCACCAATTTTCCCATCTTCCCTCTTGCTACTCTCCATCATTACCCTCGTCATTTCAATACCTCTTCACGTCCCTGTCTTCTATCCTCATCCTCTTTTTCCGACTTCCTACACACTCCCCCTTCCGCCTTCTCCTCTTCCTCACCTTTCTCCCAGAAACTCTCCAATAGCTGTCTTGTTGAGTCCCTCCTCCTTGTAAAGGAACTCAGCGATGGACTGAGCACTTCCATCCAGCAGCTTATTCTCCACCAGGTAATTGATACCCTGCATGCAAACACACAACGTTGAATTTGTAAATCCCCCCTTATTTTCTGTGTATTTGGGTTTTTTTTAGTGTATGACATAGATCTTGAGACACACACGCTCAAACACGTACACAGTGCTACTGTGCTTGAGTGTGCTCAGTTTCATAATGATCTCATCACCGGTTGGTAAAACCAGCTTCTGTAAACCTGATTCCTTAAAATCATTTTCTCTTCCTCTTTCTCACCCAACACAAGTTTGGAGAGGAAAAGGATGATTAAAAATACATATTTATGGAAATTTAAAACTTCATGGATGATCTCTAAAAATAGCAACCGCTGTATCAGCGTAGGCAACAACAGCTCTGCAGCAATACAAAAAAGAGAGTTAATTTTCAAGCAAAGGGATGTTTTCATGTGTTAGAGGATGGAATTCCTTCCTATAACACATATGATCAGTGCAAATTTAAATATTAACTCAATTATTGAACAGAAATCTAAAACCCAAACACACGGAGGCTGAAGCCAAATGCAGCAGAGCAGAACCAGATATCATCATACTGATTACAAAGCTTATCATTTGTGTCTAATGTTGATCTAACAATCTAAACTCAACATAACAAAATATAAACCAGGGCCTAAAGTGAAACCCTAAAAACTGTCAAAAGGTTCATGTAACATAAAAATACACCTGCAGTTCAGGGTAGCTAATCCGGAAAGTAAAAGTGGTCATGCTTTTACTTTGTATTTGTTGTCACGAACGGTTACGTCCGTGGCAAAAAACAAGATGAAGTTACTGAAACCGCGGAAGCTGCTGTGGACTTGCATCAGCGTCACTTCACACACAGCTCCACTGTGGTGAGAGGAAGTCCACACAGTCACTCACTAAAGATGTTCAGTTAAAAAAGTTCAGAGACACACGGTCTGATGTGCAAGGTATTTTCAAACCAGTCGACCCAACTTTATGCTGATTCAAATGTTTTAGCCACTTTGTTTTTACTTTAGTCTTAAAAGACACATATGCACACGCGTCTCACCTTTTTGGGATCCATGTTGAATTTCTTTTTCCCGTTTGAGGACTGTTTGCTCTTCTCTATGATCTTGCTACAGGGAAAACAACATCAACGAAAGTGTTAGAAAATGATTGTAATATATATATATACACACATTTAAGTACAAGCAATTAAGTAATATGAAACGAGGTAACAACGGAGGGCCAAAGTCCTGCGCCCTTTTCAAGTTACCACAGAACGTATGTTATACTGTACGGACTGTGCTCGAGTAACGCACTTCTTCATTTTGGGAAATACGCTTATTTACTTTCCTTCTGAGAATTAGATGAGCATGAATATTAATATTGATACCACTTTTGTCGGGGTTGGTGGGCACAGCATTAGATAATGGGGTATTCATTGTAAATGTACTGAAACCAGTGGACAACCACAGGCAGTTTGATTTGGTAGGCCGGTCACAAAGGTGGGATTGTTAACAAATGTGTGATTCAATTATTGGATAGACCTTTTAATTATTAACACCACAACAAGCACATCGTTGCTCTGGAAACTCAAGTGCCCATTTTAATGGTATCAATAGACCAAATGTCATTTTCCAAATGAAATTCAATGATATTCAACTATTTCTTTTCTCCGAGAGTAAATGCATTGCAAACAGCACAGTGGAACAACAGGGTGAAAACTGTGAAACAGAAACATCCTTGACATTAAAAATTAATGTTTTGTGGGAGTTCTATAACACGAATGACTGTCTGTAAGGTGGGTGAGGGGTTTTTCCCAAATTCAAACTCACTTTTCCTCTGCAGACTCAAAGCTGAGTATTTCCGCCATGACGTTGTCTATCTCCATCTTTAACTTCTGGACAGGGCAGAACAAATTAAAGGCTTTAATATTTGACCTTCTCAATATCGAGGGCGGGACAAGTCACCTTGCCCTTTGAAGATGAAGACACATAAGAGTGTCTAGCAAAGTGTGTGTGCGTGTACGTACCTGGATATCTTCCAGAAGGTCTTTCTTATGCGTCTTGATGTTCTCAATCTCCATCTTCTCATCTGCGGTAAAATCTGAGGAAACTGTACAAAAACAGATTCATATTCAGTAACCATCCCACGCTACTTCACATCGCACGAAGATACGCACTTCAAATAATTACATAATCTACTTTGGACGTTTTACTGACCTTGATGACCTCTTTATAGTATTACACTTTGTAAACCAACTGAAATGTGTTAAAGTTGTAAAGTCCTGCCATGTCGGCTTTTACTCAGGAGTCACCTTCTTTCTGTCGATACATCTGTGTAACTGTGTGATGCTTTGAATAAATCTACTTAGAGTATCGACATAGTTAAAAGCTTAACCGCAGCAAGAGAAAGAAACATTTTTCTGGAAGGTGCACGAGGCAGACAGGTGGTGTGGTTTTCATATGAAAATCTGACACCACAAAATATAACCATGAATAGGTTTCTTGAAAAATGCAGGTATGCAAATACATGGATACAGCCAACAGGCTCTGACTTTTTAATCACACTCCCACTCAACCACCACCATCCCTCCCGACTGTCAGTGACATACAGAAGTGGTGTACAGTCTGACTCACAAAAAAAATCTTAGTCATACAGAGAAAAGGTTTTCATCTGGGCTTTGTGGTTGATTAAGAAATTCTATTTGAAGGTTGCTAGGTAACATCTACTGTATCCATGAACAGCCATAGGCTTCATCTTTACACGTCCACCTTCTATTATTATCAGCCCATTGCATGCTGTCATTGCATTCACGGAGTGGGTGACCCTCTACAAAGCTTATTTGGAAAGATTTTTCCCAAAGACAATTTTTGCTATTAAGATCAATATTATGCCAAAAGAGTCATTAGTCTATGACTAAAGCAAGAATGACAAGAGGGAAGAAGAGTCATCAGCCACACCAGTGACTCTGTGAGGCAGATGCTGAAGTCAGCAGCTGCCATGCTAGTGCAAAGGAGGTACACTGTTTGCAATGTTTAGCATCTCTGTGAGCATGCTAACATGAGCTATCTAGCACTAAACACAAAGGTACAGCTTTTCGATAATGAGGATGTGATCTGGTCATAAACCAAACTACTGAAAAAGTTTGGACAAATCAAATCCATACACTAAGATAGCTAAATGGTTACAATGTTTTATTTTATACTTGCTTCTTAACTCTCTTGCAAAGCTTTTATGTACGAAAGGAGCTTCAAGGAAAGATTTGAACTGCAGCAAGCAGTCCTCACAAGACAAAAACAGAAGTAATATAAATATCTGTCTCATCGACATAGAATGACAATGACTGAAAATACAGTACACTGTTCTTCTGGTGAATAGGCCTGAGTGCCTACAGTGTCGCCCTTAGCAGAATAGCGTTTGTTTAGCGAGACCAAGTAAAAGATGCATGTTTTATCGTCACTGAGCAACGACCCTTGTGTAATGTAAAGTTAACCAAATGTTAACTTCTACTTCCTGTAGAGATCAGTGAGCTGTTTTGGCGTTAATGATCAGAACACAGGACTTCCACTTCCCCACCCTTCCTTTTCACATCTTGTGCAACAAAGCTTGCAACAAAGTCATCTAACACTTAATTTACATAATTTAGATTTAGTTTTTTATCGAAAAAATAATAAAACAACTGTGGACATACAGTAAATCGCTCAGCACGTCGCATTTTTAAAGGTGGATTGTTTAAACGTCAAACTAAAGTTAGTAACTTCTGTTTTTATATTATAATCAGTGGTGTGTTATCCTGTGATCTCAGTATGATGGCCTCTTCCCTATTTCAGCTGAGAACCACAGTGTATCTTTTTACACAGGGTTCATGTGGTAAGCAGTATACCAAGAAGTGTGCACCAATGACCTACATATTTAAGAACTACCATCACAGTGCACTTGAAAGGACAACGTTCATTTTTATTCTAAAACTAAAATTTGTTTTACCAATGAGCTCAGGCATTGTTTAGGGTCAAAGTTTTACTGTTTTCTTGTCTGAATCCCAGTGTGCTGATAACCTCAAATGGGGCTTTCATATTACAAATATCACATTCATGTTGGAGAGTTAAATAGCTTATTATTTCTAGGAATAAATGAAAAGACAGTTCAGGCAGGAGCAGTAACAGTTTCTATTGTCATGAAACAATGCTACATTCCTCTCGTTAGAACATGAAATATTCATTTTAGACCATAAATCCAAAATGAGAAAGAAAGAATCTTGGTGGATATCTAAAATAAGACAGGCATCACAATTAAGTAAACAGGTCTTACCCATTTGGCAATCAGTCATTTATATCCAAGAAGAAAGGGAAAAAAATGGCAACAAGTCAAGTCGAGATATTCCGATATGCAGACTACCATAGCACACAGAGCAGTAAAGCTTGAATGAAGTGTATCTTGTTTTTAACCCCACCTCTTCCCCATCATGTCAGGCAAGCATCAGCACAGACAGAATGAAAAGTAGGACCGCCTTCAAAGTAAAACGATTACTGCTACCATAACAGAACTTTTTTTTTTTTTAAATTGACTTGTGACTGACAATAAGATTTAAAAATCTCAAATCTTGAACCTAAAGAGAAAAGAGGAGGCATGAAAAAAAACAACAGCTCTGTAGTTTTCTTCTGTAGCTTGAATGTGACATTCTATGAGATTTCTTGCAACATCCATCATTGCACAGTGGAGGTGAAGTGTTTTCAAATGCTGTTGGACAATAAAACATAATTGCAAAACGCATTTCAGGACAGGAAGTGGGTTTTAAATGTCAGGAATATCGTCAGATGGTGAGGTAAGCGCTGAAACCTTGACACTACCGCTACTGACATCAACAGCAGTGTTGTTACGTGCTCATTTGCTGCCATATAATGAAACATGACCTCATTTTCAATTCATTCCCCCTCTTCTTCAAATTAGACACTTTCATGTTGAGGACGGGGTCGTCCTCCTTCTCTTGTTGTGACATACTAAGTCAGGCCTGCCTGACAGTTGAAAGTGGTTAACAGGATGGTTTTGCAAGCGGCATCCTGATCAGTATCTGAGTGTTAACTTTTGGGTGTTGAAATTGTGTGTGAAACGTCTGATGAATGACTAAAATATAAAGAAGACTAAAAACTAAAAAAACTAAATATTAGTAATACCTCAACACAATTAGGGCATTAAGGTTACTGCAGGAATGACACAGAAAGTTTTAGGAAAACTAGAAGTTTTCCATGGCTGACAAAGGCATTAGTTATTTGCCCAAAAACCAAAAGTATTTTTCCTACGTTTGAAAGATTGAACTAAAATGCAAATATGAATAATAACAGCTGAACAGACAGCCTCTCTGCTGCACATGCTGAGTATTGAACGTGCTATTTAATGACAAAAACAATGCAGAAGTGCCATCTAGTGGAACATCGCAGGTATTACTGTCTACAGTGAATGATTTGATCATGAGTGTGTAGAGATGTGTTTGCTCATTACTGTGCCCTATTCTCTGTTTATCTATATTACAATTGATCGCTTCACAAATTCAAATCAAACTGCCTAAACTAAATCCAAACCAAAAAGTGTGTGTGTGTGTTAACAGTAGTGGTTTACTTGACCTTGTTCAACTTTGTTTATTACAACAGAATTAAATTCAAGCTCTGATAAAAATCTTAAACACAAATGTGTGGTTGTGTGTCTCTCTGTGAGTCCGTTCACGAGCAAGCAAAAAGAGGAAGTCTCAAATAAAGCCCAGTGTTATTGTTACTGCATCTTCCTCCTTTCAAAACACTCTAAACACAGACATTTCACAGCTCTTATTTAAATGCAACAGTGCCTGTGTCCACATCATTTACCACATAAATACTGTATCAAGTACCATTTGTATACTGCGTGAGTAAGTTCTGTTGTCTAAAGAAAAGAAAAAAACAAAACAAGACCGGAAAGAGAGATTGGTGCAAAAAAAAAAAGTGAAGAGAGAGTGAGGAAGAAAAAAAAAGAAGCAGCTAAAGGGAGGGGAGTGAGGGAGGTGTGTAACAATTTCCTGTAGTTGCATGCTGATCTGCGTCTCTCAACCTTCCTCTCTAACTCCGTTTGTGTCAGAGTGAAGAGCACAGGCGAAGCGGAGCGGAACAGGATGCAGGCTATCAAATGTGTGGTCGTGGGAGATGGGTACGCCATTATTTTACTTTACCTACATTGTTATCACTTGAACTGCCTTTGGCTATTGAATCGAGAGGTGTTAAAGCAGCTGATGCATGATAAGTTTGCCTTCAGGGTTCAAAGTTTAGGGGTATTTCACAGTCAATGATGGCTTCACATGGCTTGAACAGTCTTGAGTCACAGTTTCAACTTCCGCAGCGATGTGGCTGTGTGTCCGGTCTTAAACTTGAGGTTGCTCTACTTCAAATTGTTAAAGAACTGAGTCTGTCCGGTGTTAACAAGTGAATCTCTAGGCGTGTGTTTGACAGCGCTGATTCAGAGTGAGGGTGCTGGACGGTGCAGGCCACAACATGCTGGAAAATGCTGTAATGCAGCGAGCTCAGAGCACAGGGCTCCTGACTGTAGATAAAAGTCTAAGAAATGTCAAAAAGTGGCGGCTGAAAAGAAAAACAGACAAGAAAAGAATCAGGAAGACGCATGAAAGCTCTGTTTTGTTACTGTTGGGCAATACTGCACTCTTTAGTATTGGAAATCTGCTGAATTTGTTCAGTCTTGAGGCTCAAATGCACTCTGCCAGAACAAGTTTGGACAATGTGTCATCCACCACATCAGAGAAACTAACTTCTGTACACCTCTTACGCCTGAAGGTGAGGCAAAAAGGGCGAGCTGTCCTGATGGAGGAAATTGTGAAGCGGAAGTCTTGTAGTTGCTGCAAGACGTCACATCACATAAAATTAAACATTTACAGGTAGCACACAGCTACTGTGGCTCCATTTCCTTGTTGAGTTTTCTGGTGTGTGTGTGTGTGTGTGACACTGTGATTTTAAAATTGTAGAGTGGAGAAGTCGGGAGGCTGAAGTCTGTAAATACTTGAGTTGGATTTGGTGTTTTTCTTTAGCACACTGCATTTAAAATAAAACAGTCTGTTATGGTTATCCTGACTTTCACCTATGATTTGGAGGAGAACACACAGTAATGAGACTGTCTGCCTGGAGCAGAACAGGGAGGAGTGTGATACTCTTACAGAGCCACAACAAGTCCACGACGAGAGAACAGAGGTCAAGGTGGAAGGATGGGTCAAAAATATTGTTAACTCGAAAGACAGCTGTCTATTTCCAGTTAACTACAGACAGACAAAGTTAGTTTCTTTTAGCAATGACCGCAATCATTCCCAAATGGTAACCAAGTGTTTATCATTGTAACCATGGCGACAGAGATGACCTAATCTTAATAAAACTAAAATTAATGCCTAAACTTAGCCAAATCTCAACCTCGGGGGCGTCAGATCAGAAAACACATATGCAAACGCATAGGCAAATGGCCGTTTTGTCATTTAATCTGTTGACTCGTGATCAAAATCACTTCAAGCTGAAAGTCAGTACTTAAAGAGTGCTGGATTACCAGGATAAAACCTAAAACAAGAGAAAATGTGTCCAAACGGGAAGGTCTGTGCGTTGGTTTTAAATGGGATTGTATTTACTTTGATCATGGAGATCACAAGTTGTGTTTTTTTTCCCTTGTTTTTAAATGACCGTCCCTGATGAAATTACATAAAACAAAAATACTAATTAATAATAATAAACTGATAATCTCACACAGGGTTGAAAAAACACAGACCCCTTTGGAAAAGGACAAAGACTATGTTTTTAGCGGCAAACACATGTGTAACGACTTAAACCACTTGAGCTTGACTTCTTATTTTGAAATTACAGCATGTGGCGTGGCTGCTATTCAGAACCTCACCTTGATTGCAGTAATGTGATGAACACACCGCCAATAGAAAATGAAGCAAAGAACACAGAGTGGAAAGGTAGTGTGAGGAATGTGAAAGAAAAGAATTTGGAAACAGCTTGGAGCTCTGCCCAGTTGTATACCTGTGAGCACCTGCGGGAAGTACTGATTTGTTCATCTGAAAAAAACAGCACAGGGTAAAAACAATTGGAATACCCCTGCTGAAATGTCTGCACCGAGCTTTACAGATTGTCCAGACAGCACTTCTGAGGGAATCCTTGGTATATTCGCGTCATGAGACCTGAGAAACGGTTGAAGCTGGTGGCGTGTGAGTAATTTCTGCCACTATTTTTTAGTGTTTGCTCGACTCTGATGGTAACATTATGCTGCAGCCTGTGCAGACATCCTTTGCTGTGCATAGTGGCAGTTTGAGTTTGTGGCTCCGCCAGTTTCACTGAAGACGAACCCTGTACAGGTGGATCTTATGGAGACAAGAAATACAGCGGCACAATACAGTGACACGTGTTTGCTTGTCTATATATGTGACTAAACCGAGATGTCAAAAATGGAATTTAAAACTTCCAGTAACAAAGCGAGAAGAGGAAGTTGGTCTCAGGTTGTAGGGAAGTCTAGCCAGCATGCTGATTTACGGCCCTGTAGTGTTTGCCTGTTTGAACAGTTTGAACAATTCCAGATATATGGCCAAAGCGACCAAATATGACAGGCTGAATTAAAGAACATGTGTAAGATCATGAACAAGACTGTTTAGCAACTTGATCCACAAGAATAATGATCGCCCAATTGGCTGAATCGCTGATTTAGCATTATTCGGGGTTTAAGATTTGGCCACTGTGCTCTTTTTCTCTTTTGCTTTCCACATTGGTTGCTTACAACCAAAGCCTGCTCAAACCTGATAACACTTCCATCACTAAAATCTTGGTCCTTTGCATGCAGGTGAGAGTTGGAACAAGCGGGTAGAGTAAATGGATCTGCTACTGTGAGACAAAGTAGAATATTTTTATTCAAGACCTTAAAGGCCTAAAATATAACCTGGTCCACAAATGAGGAAATGCTTGCAGATAGTTCTGAGAGTTGATGGTAGGCCCACACATACATGTGTCATAAATAACTGTATATTGTTGTCTTAGCAACAGAGCTAGCAAGGGCGGAGAGGTTTGGAGAGCAGCTGTGACGGACTAGCACATTTCAGACTGGCTCACTTGTTAGCACTTAACTTGCTAGAGCTAGCTACAGTATCCTACCAACTGGCCCACATTTTTTTCTGCAATGTAGTTGTAGCCATTTCACTATCTACTGCGGCTTGTGCTTTTTGGACTGAGGCTAGTGGAAGGTGACATGGATATCTCAAACGAAGATGGAAGAAAGGTGGTGCTTATGTGATTCCAACCAACGGGCTAACATGGATAAAGAGAGAGATAAGAAGAAAAAAGAAAAAAGATACTGTGGAAACTATTTTTTAAAAATGGGTAGAGCGCTGGAAAAAAGAAAGAGTACAAGAGTGAGGTCTATAAGGCAGAAGAGGAGGCAAGCTAGAACTAGATAATGTGGGATGGTGTAAACAGGGGACAGAAAAGCTGATGGAAAAGCAGATTAAGAACAATGAGACAGAGCGAGATCAGAGGTCGAAGTTTTCTTGATAGCTCACTTTGGCTGGTTCCTGTTTTCAGTGCTAACTGATGCTTCTGAAACAGATCAGTTCCTATTTGACTCATACGCGACCACAAAACATACACGCTTGTACTGCTGTACTTCTGAGAGCCTTCACTGACATAGCAACTCATAATCCAGACCTTAAACCATCAGAGTTAAATGCCTAAACCATACCCTTAGATTCCACCTGAACTTTACTCTCAACCTTAAAACCGTGCCTCAATCCTCAATCTGCCATTTTGGGAAGGAACGACCTGACTCAAGTCATCAAACTCAGTGTCTAAAGCTCAGACGGTTCCTCACAAAGATAGAAGAAGTCACACACACACACACACACACACACACACACACACACACAGCTTTTAGATGACAGCTGGGCTGCTCACGCCACTACTGACTCATCTTGTTCCTGCGTTGGCCTCTTTAAAAATGCCAACTTATAGCCTTTTTTTAGACAGCGGACCAGGTCATCGCTTGAAAAGCTAGTTTGTCGACTTCTCTCGCTTCTGCCGCTACCCTGAAACAATAGGCTGTTTTATTTTTCCGTGCCTAAAGTCTGTGTCAGTCATTTAGCATTTTGGGCAGCCGTAAAATTATCATTGTGTGCCAACTCACTGTAATTTTCGCGCTTATCTAAGAACAAGCATTTGAATGTCTTATTTCAAAGCAACAGTAAAAACAGTAAACATGTCCAAGATTGTGAATCTTGGGAAATAAAACTGAAACTAGCTGCATGAGTAAATACCAGAAAGGGTAATTTTCTGTGTGTGTGTGTGTGATATGCATGAAAGAAGTCCCAACCCCCAACGTCCTCTCTAAAAGTCACACCATTTTCTTGGTGCTGGGTACAGAAACATTTACTCATGATCATTACTATTATTTTTTTTTTTTTTTTACAAATAATTTATGTCAGTTATTTATTTATTTATTCTATTCTAAACTTGGTAAATGTCTGCCTCCGTAGCCCATTCCAGCTCTCAATAAGTGTACTGTGCAGACAAATAGCCTCCTGATCACGACTGTAGTTCCACACGAAGCATTTTTGAGCTCTACCAATCGACTAAAGCTGTTCCTCTTGCACGTCTTTCATAGCTGAAGTCTGAAGTCTAAGCTGAGGTGCTATCTTTCTGATGTTTCTAAAATAAGCACTGGGGTTAGGGGAAAACCTCTCTGCCTCACTGTTCTACATACACAGATGATGACGATGATTAATCATGCATTAATAATAGCTGCGATTCTGAAAGATGTACAACATTTTGAGCTCACCTTTCATGAGCTCGCACACGTGCTGAAAACAAATCTCTAGTATCTGTTGGACTGTTGGTAATCTCAACTTCTGACACCTGTTAAAATAACTAAAGACCAACTAAGCAAGAGTCAGCGAAGGACGTTAGTTAGGAGTTAGTTATGTATAATAATATATGTTTTGATCCGGTTTCATCAGATTCGACTGACAGCGGTGTCTCATGAGAGCAAGTACCTCATGAACTGTCATCAGATTAATCCATTGTTATATTTTGATATGACAAGAGCATTCATGTTATATACTCTATGTGGTTTGTTCTAATTGTGCATGTTCATATATGGAGCTGTGGCTTACAGCTGTTACACTTTTAAAAGGGCGGTGGTAGTTATAATAATCGTGAGCGATGAGCTGATGGGTTTCTAGAAAACTGGGCACAATGAATGAATTTGCTAGGGCATGCCTGCTTACGGCCAGTGAAAGTAAAAGAGTGAGATGTACCAGGAATTGTGGGACTACACCTGATGCAAAGATGCTGCTTACTACATCACTGCTAAACACAGAACAACCTGCACATACTGTCATCTACAGCTCCTGGTTTGAAGACAGGCACTTTCTCTTTTGTAACTTGTGTTTGGGTAAAGTGGCCAGGCCACTTCTAACCAAGCAGATTTCTGCAGGATGGTGTCTGCTCCGTGTATCGCTGCCTTGGTAAAAGATGAGTTCAGTTATTGTTGAAACGCTGACAGAAAAAAAAGCTCTGGAACAAAATGAGAACAGGGCTAGTTAATACTTGTTCAATCATCTCCTGCATTCAGCCGTGCGGTTTCATCACTGTGGATGTTGAGACAAGCTGCTCGGCGCGCTCCACAAGGTCCTTGGGTCTTTAAACTAATACTGTATAGGACTTACTGTACGCGTGTTAACTGTACTAAGATAAATCTGCCAGGTCACCCATCTTTCATCTGCTTCTTTTCAATAGATCTGTCTATTTTACTCACAAAATCTAACCAGATTTTGAGTTCACACTGACTTTCAGTTATTCTTGTGTGTGGTGATGATGTACAGTTGTCCCACAATGCAATCCACAAGCGGTGCACACAGCTAGAAAAAAAAGTTACATTACGTATCAGTACAAAATGGAAAAGTATGCTAATTACTTGTGTAACACCATCTGTACTGTATAGCCCTGCCCACCTTTCACATTTATAGCCTCAAACGCTGTTTTTTGTCTCTTCATAACGTCTCACTGTATGTGTTTTTACTTGTGTGATTTAGAGCTGTGGGAAAAACATGTCTTCTCATCAGCTACACAACCAATGCCTTCCCCGGGGAGTACATTCCTACTGTGTGAGTATGACGCACACGGACACACACGCTCTCACTACAGGAAAAACGTATAGTTCAGGAAAGGTACAGGAAAAACGTATAGTTCATTTCAAATGTACAGACAGACATGTTGCACATATCTGTATGAGCATCAGCTGATTGTAATATGTCACTGTGTTTATGCATAAACTATGGCTGACACGCGCACAGACACACGCGGCAGCACATCTGCAGATATGTGACGGTGCTAACTCTGACAGGTTTGGGCTGGTTAGGAAAATGCACCTGAGCGGAGAGGTAAAAAATGAAATGATAACAAACTCTCTCCTCTGCTTCAGCAATTAATGTTGCAATGCTTGTACTGCTTATGGGTTTGTGCCACAAAACCCTTTTTTATGTTTACTCCACAGTAACCATTTAAAAATAATAAACAATATTAATATATAGTCATTTTACACACCTACTGACATCACATTGGGAACTGATCTAGATGTCCAGTACAGACAGGAAAATAATAAAATGGTAATGTATGATATTATCACTTTGAATTTGTTTAAACCTTTTTTTTTAACTGAAGGTGTGAGATGACTGTGAATGTGAACAAATACATGCACGAAAGCAGGATGTTGCTAAAACAGAGTTGCGTGTGTCCATCAGAGTTGCATAAAAGAAGAGTGATCAATAAGATGACCAGTTTTTACCATTCTTCCTCTTTAGTATTAAAGCTAGCTGGTAAGTGTAGTTTTATGTATAGTAACTAAAGTTATGATAGTTAACTAAAACTAAACTAAAAGAAGGTGTGAAACATTTTTAAACTATAAATGTGACTTAAACAAAGTGAAAACTAATTGAAATGATAGTGTGCACTAATATAAATATTCTGAACTTTTGAAATCAACAAATATCCTCCATGTTATAACAAAAAACGAAATAATACAAAAATCTAAACTGAAAGGTGAAAACCCAGTCTGGAAACAAACTGAAAAGAAAATAAAAATTATATAAAATAATGAAAAATAAAAATCTATAGCAGCTCTGATAGGAACAAGTGTGCATAGAGGAAGTTCAGAAAATGAACCCACAAAGCAGATAGAGAGTGCAATATTTGTAAGTGACCACATGGGGGCAGTGCTGCTTAAATATTGTAATGTAGAAATTGCAGCGATGGAAGCGGTGCTGATGTACTTTTATTTAAATAGAAGCAGCAATACCACTCTGTAAAAATACCATAGTATCTGAAGTAAAAGAACTCGTTTGACAGAGCCCCTTTGAGAGTCAGGAGAATATATGTGTCGTATAACTGTAATGTTACTATCACTGAATAGCCACAAAAACAGAATTTTGGTTGACAAATGGAATAAAAATGTCAGTACTTTTCAGTGGAGTAGGAAGTACTGGCAGCATAAAATAGAAATACTCAAGTAAAGTCCCTCAAAGGCCCTCAATATAGTACTTGTACCTTAAACATACATAAGTTTTAATATATTATGTAGTTAAATGGCCAACAAACACAGCAAGGGACTAAAAAGACCTGAAATTCACAGTCTCTGGATAATACAGTGCATATTGAAATTGAATTGATATATTAAATATACTTTTGTTTGTAGCCTTTTTTCTGTAATAAAAGATCTCAGATTTACTGATGTCTAATTGTGAGACCCTACTGGTGTCATGGCATTTTGATGCCTTTTATAAATCAAATGATTGATTATTTAAATAATCAGTTAAATGAATGACCGCCTCACTGACTAATTGATTGGCACCCCCCCACCCCTTCAACCCAAAATGCTCCCCACAGATTCGACAACTATTCAGCTAATGTGATGGTGGACAGCAAGCCAGTCAACCTGGGCCTCTGGGATACAGCTGGACAGGAAGACTACGACAGGCTCCGCCCACTGTCCTACCCACAGACGGTATATCATCACACACACACACACACACACACACACACACAGGCTTCATTAGAAAAGATAAAATCCACTTTGTCTCCCGCTGTGAAACCCGGGAGAGTACTGCATATACTGCAATTGAGTAGAAATCCTAAAACAGAAAAGGAACAAAGTAACATTTTATTGGATTGGGATTTGAGCGGGGTGTTCCTTTTTGTGAGACCAAAGAACGCAAGGAACAGATTTTTATTTCATCCTAAACTCACGTAGAATAGGTCTAGGCTCTTTTTTAGTATTTTTAGTTTAATTTTTGGACACTGAGTTCCTTTTTTTAAACGCTTAACCAACATGCAGCTCAGCACAGCTAACAGCTAATCTCACGTTTGAAACTAATGCAACACTTCACGCACACCCCAGGATCTGGTAGAACATTTTGCATCCAACATTATCATTTTGTCACTCGTAATGCAATGACCTGACAACACACCAACAAACGGTAGCATTACAATATTGTCTTTGATAAAACTAAACACCATGACAACAAAAAGAATGCCACCTCTTTACTTTGTGGATTGTTCTACCTCACAGCAACATCATCAGAAATACATATCTATATATAACAAACATGTATAGAGTCACTATATGTACATTATCAAATAGCTACAAACACAGAAACACAGAATCAAACCTGTCTTCTGCATTTGGCCATAAATTCTTGTCCAGATCAGGTTTTTTCTTCTTGCATGTTTGATCTAACCCTGCCAATCTTGATATGTCTTGACATTCATTGCATCAAAGAGGGATATTTGACATTTGATCATGTGGCTGGTGGTTATGAACTACTGCACCTCCAAGAGGAGAAGAATTCCTTTGTGGCGTTCAGGACCCTATAGAGCCTCGCTGTGACTGGCTTTGCACATGTTTACTCAGATGAAACTCATTCCAGGGATCTGACCTTGTAGAAGATGCAGTTGGTCATTTTGTGTCAAAGCGAAAAATGAAAAATAAATATCACAATTCAGTCTACATTGACTTCTGCTGTGCTTACTGTGTGATAGTTTTGAATTATAGTATTATTATAGTTTTGTATTATTTCAGTCAACACATGAGATATGGCTGAAAACTCATATGTAAGTGGATGTTGTTGTAAGATGCTTTTGTCACATAAACCTGAGCTTTTGAGCTCATTTTGAATCAAGCATACTTGTTTCATCAAAATAACACAGTTAAAACAAAGCAAGCTTCTGCTCAGTAGAAAAGAGTAAGAGTGCTCTTTGCATAAAGAAAGTCACCGTAAACCGTAAACTAAACTTTTAATAGACACAATCACAGCCACAGTGTGGTTCAATCTTCCATCCAGTCTACCCTCTCACCAACATTATCGTCTGTCTTTTTAGGATGTTTTCCTCATCTGTTTCTCCCTGGTGAGCCCAGCATCCTACGAGAACGTCAGAGCTAAGGTGAGTCTTGTCCCTGTGGTACATTATATATTATTACTCGAAGCTTTTCGTGCGTTTTCAAATAAACAGTTGCACACTTACTACTCATGCAGTCTTTAAAAAAAAAGTTAAAAAACAACATTGTTTATAATGTATGCTGATAGAAACAAACCATTTAGTCACTGTCTACTTTGTTTGCAAAGTGTGAGGTGGTTTCCACGTGTATACTAGAAAGAAAAAAGTTAGAAAGGATGAGGGACGGCAACCTGTGTGAAACAGACTGAGTGCGTGTGCGTGTATTACATTGATTATGTATCCTTTCTGATATTCACCAACACAACAGCTTCAGGCAACCTGTGTCTATTTATAAATGCAAATATTTCTTAAATTCCATTTTCATTCTCATTCAAAGACAATGTTCAATTATCTTTTAGAGCCCGGACTCTTAGCTGCCTTTTGTCAGACAAAATGTCAAATAGTCACATTTTTTATATTTTCCCTGCAGAACCACAGGCAGCTCATTTCAGAGTTCACATAGACAATCAATTTGCAAGGTGATACAACATCCAAAGTTTTAAACAGTGCCTTCTTTGTGTCTTTTTTTGAAATAATATAGCCACTAATGCACTGCTTGGAGGTAAAACTAATAGGAATGGTTTGGTTATTAACCATCAGAAAATGGAAAATAGTAAAAGAAATGTGCACGTCCAAGATGTCTTGTTTTGTCCAACCAACCGTCCACATTCCAAAGCTATTAAATGTATAATAATATATATGGAGAAAACCTGTACCCTCTCACAATGGAGAAGCTGGAACTCTATTTTAGATTTCCATCCATCCATTCCTCCATTTATATTCTATTCCTGCTTATTTCTATTCAGGGCCATGGGGGTTAAATCATTCAGTCCTTCAATCTCAACGCATTGAAAAAAGAGAACCAGGCTGTACGTACAGCATTGTAGTATAAAACCTTTCATGTACAGCCCACTCATCTCTAGTGCTTTCTCTGTTTTTCATGTATTTTCCATTTCCTGTGCTACAGTGACATAAGGATGAGCAGCGCAACAAAAACTGAGACTCCAGAAGAGCTTTCCAAGTACAACCTTTCTCAAAACCACTCACTGCTCTTCAATCCAAAGACCCCGTCCTATCCCAGCAGAAAAAAAGACATCAACAAGAATATTGATTAGGTTAATTTCAGTGCGTTTCGCCTCTGCTTAGCTTTTCATTTTGTCACCATAGTAACAGGACTTGGGTGTTATCATGAAAGTGGTTCCTGCTAAAAGATAATGATTTATGAAAATATTTGAGAAGCATATAAAGGAAGTAAAAGCTTAAGTTATAATTTTACCCCCAGAAAACCGATGTGAAGCTGTATTTGGCTGAATTTATGCTGAATGTTTTGGCACCGTTTGCGCTAAGCATACAGAGATCAATAGGTAATTCTCCTCAGGGCGACCCTTTTCTGATTATAGACCCTTCTTATGATCTATCAAACACTCAACCTTAACACTAACTTATTTCTCTCTTCACATTCCTTCCTTCAGTGATTTCAGAAAGCTTGTGTGTGTGTCTGTGTGTAGCAGTTTACAATCACTGACAGCAAGGCACCTGATCAACTAAATGTCAAGCAAATCAAACCATAATGACATGCTGGAGTATAGATTGACTCAAAGAAGCAGCAGTAGAAGGCGTCCATCCATCACCAATCAGATAGTATTCACTCGGTGCTACATTACGAGACTCACAATGAACTGGAGAGAAAGGTCAGAGAGATTAGTGTGGGGGTTAAAAACTGTGTTATGGAATTCTAAGGAAAACACATCCTTAATCCCATGACTCTGACTTCTGAAAAAAATGCAGATATAAAGTTAAAACAAACGCGCCTTAAGCACTCAAGAAGTTCATGAATCTGTATTACTGTATTGTGTGAAATTTCTGCTACACATGGTAAGAAAAAAGAAACGACTCAAAGCAGCAGCAGTAGAATTCATCAGGTAATACTCGTAACGCTCACGTCACCCGGCTGGCTTTCGAGCAGACCACTCCGCTAAGCAGCCTGGATTTGTCAATCACAAATGGCAATTCTTACTGGGCTGTGGGCACTAAAAGAATATGCTTAATTCTTTGAGCAGATAGCATCTCCCATTTCCTTACTGAAGAGTGAATAAAAGAGGCAAAGAGAGAGCAAAAGGACGGAGTTTAACAGGGAAAGGTGAGCTACGAGGTGAGAAGGGAGCGATCAGAGGGCAAGGTATGAAAATAGTTCGTACCTGGGTGAGAGAAGCAAAAGCAATCATTTTGAGAGGAACAGAAAAGAGGAGATTGGAGGCAGCGAGGACCTGCCTGAAAATGAAAAGCTCACTTATGTTATTAAGTTATTTGGAAGTTGGGCTTCAAACTTAGATTGAACTGAGCAGAAAAAACAATCGCGGAGCCTAATTTTCCATATGTACAGGATAGGATTTGCATTTTAAGACGGATTTCATGATCGTTGACTGACTTCTTCATCCACCTTTTTGCACCTCGTGGCATCCAGCTTTCTCCTCTGAACTCCTTCACGACCAGTCACCACAGACCTTTAATTTGTGCCTTCTCCTTCTTCTCTTTCTCCTTTCACCGTCCTGCACCAGTGGTACCCCGAGGTTCGCCACCACTGCCCCTCCACACCCATCATCCTGGTAGGCACCAAGCTCGATCTGAGGGATGAGAAGGACACCATTGAGAAGCTGAAGGAAAAGAAGCTTGCACCAATCACCTACCCTCAGGGCCTGGCTCTGGCTAAGGAGATAGGTGAGTCATGCTCACGGGGTTCTTTCAGATCTTATATCACAGACATTTGAAGCCTCCTCGGCTGATGCCGGCTTTTTACTAACCAGGTGGGCAACTAATTAAGGTCTGCCTGTGATGTCGGCTGATTTATAAGTTGTGCTTTTGGCTTTTGCTGCCATTACTGTGGTGCTATATTAAGCTCAGTGACAGGGAAAATATGAGAGTTTGATTCATCATAATCAACAACCATTCTCCCTGACAGGTGAAAGTAGCATAAAACATTAATTTCATGACATCAGCTTAGAGAAATAAGTAAACCTTTAACCCTTTTGACCAGCTAACCACAGATTACTTTGCAAGCCTAGCTGATAATGTCGCCCCGGCCTGTAATTAGATCTCTTTTAAAAGATGCACAAATCAATATTTTTATATTACCGATTGATTAAATGACCGCATGTTATATGAAGGGGGTTGTTCACCGTGACAAACCCACAGATAATTATTATCCGACTCCCTTAGCTCTGCAAAGCGTTTTAGCATTGTTCAGCTTGTTTTGGCTGCTTGCTGTCACAGCAGGCGGCTGTCCTGTCCTACAAAAAGCTTGGTTAGTTAGCAGTAAGAGTTGTTTATCCCGTAGACCAAAAACATAATCCCAAATGATGAATGCTAATGTTGCTAATGCTGACTGCTTTTATCACAGTTGGAAAGACACAATAGAACTCCAATGCACAACCCAGGAGCCAAATTAAAGAAAAATTACTAGCAAAGACACAAAATCCAGGCAGGTAAACACAGTCCAAGATGGCTAGGCTGAGGCAGAATCTAAACAGTAAAGGCTTGGTCGACTATATATACGAGGTTGGGAGTTTATGAGGGAATGACAAACAGGTGAGTGATGAGTTATGAAAAACCAAAAAGGTTTAATGAAAGTAAGACACCAAAATCATGACAGCGCTTACATGATGTAATACAAATATAAAAAGGGGAATTTTATTCTTTGCAGCCAGAAAACCCATGCAGACAATATGTCTTAGATGTGGCATTAATGTTTAATGATGCTGAAATCCATCAAACTAAGAGAAAAACGTTGCCTCTACTGTTGGAATGACTCATAGCAGCACAGCCAGACATTCATGGTCTTGTTGCTTTAATGACAAAATTATGTCTAGGAGTAGCTTTACACAGCTTTTCCATTACTTCTATTATTAGTAGTATTTCAACATGCAGGTTCTATTGCACGTATTGCATACAGTATTAAAGTAATATGCAGTAAAGTGCTCTTTATATACACTGGGTACATACACAGCAGTAATGCACAGACGTATGATTCCAGCTTGTTTACTTTCCACTTGTCTCTGTCTAGTTTTATTTATTGATGTTCATTATTCTGTGTCTCTCTGCTTGTATCTATAGATGCAGTGAAGTACCTGGAGTGCTCAGCCTTGACCCAGCGTGGTCTGAAGACCGTGTTTGATGAGGCCATCCGAGCCGTGCTCTGCCCTCAGCCCACCAAGGTCAAGAAGAAGCCATGCTCACTGCTGTAAATGGTAAGGCTGCAGTAAACATAGAGGGAGAGGAGGCGAAGGGTCAAATATAGAGAAGAGGACGGGAAACATTGAAAGCTATAGTGAGCAAGTGAGGGAGAATATTAGACAGGAGTATAAAGACAGAGTCTCCTGATGATGTGAAAAGTTCCTATTAGTGGTGGTAATTATTTCCAAGCCTTCAGAGCAGGTCTCCAATTTGCCAGCAGGTAATAATTTGACAGACAACAATCCAACGCTTTCTCTGCGGGAGATACATGAACAAGTAAAAAACACTGAACCCAAAGGAAAAAAAAAATAAGGAGCTAATTTTAAGCTCATGTCTTTTTTAAAATTACCATAATAATTGCAAAACTGAAAAGATCCCGCTGGCAATTCAATATGCCAAGGTACAGAGAGAAGTTAAAGGCACGTTACAGAGAAAATCTCTTTTTTCAAAACTGTTGCGCCTTTGCTAAGAGGAAGAAATATTTTTGTTCTTAATGTTGAAGCGGAAATGACATTTCTTGAACGTCTTACAAGCACTGCCATTTTCAGTCTGCGCGTGTCTCGGTGTGTTAATGAAGTTGTTACAGATTTGTGTCGTCTTCATTGTTTTAGATTCTTGCTGTGTGAGGAAGAAGAGAGAAAGACTTCAGACTGCTGCCCCCGGGTTAAAAGAAGACAATATGAAAGTTCTGTTTTTGTTTCTAATTTTTTATCTTTTTTTTTTTTTTTTAAACTAGATTCCCACTAGTTGAAAAAATTTTGCATTCGCAGTTATAATTAAATGGTAGCAAACTTTCTGTACAGCATACTTTGTGACTGACTTTTAAAAAGGGCACCGGGATGCTGCACCAGGCATAATGTCTCTGTAAAATATACTGTGTTATTACAACGTATCACTAAATGTGGATGCAACAGACTGCTCCAGTTCACATTCCACAGACTTATGCTGTTAACAGCAGCATGCTAGTTTTATCCTGTGTACCAAAAAAAAAACCTGCACACCAGACAACATCTCACCGCCCTTTAAGGGTCAACAAAATATAGCTTCAAATAATATTTGATAATGAGCGCAAATGTGGGGTTGCAAAGATTGGTTCCTAACGTCTTGTGGCTGTTGTTAAGAGTAACAAACAATGATAAAAACATAAGGATCAGGGATGTATTTGTTGTATCAGCAGGGAGCTGAACAATGTTGTATCGGAACATTATTAAAAACGTATTATTTGTTGTGATATTAAATAAAAGACATTTGATCGACTGAAATATCTGCAGAGAAGATGTCATTTCTTTAGTTAACATGACCATTCCCGCTGGTGGCTGTTATGAGGTGTGTATTCCTGGAAGCGTCATCAGACATGGAGAATCATCTCATTGAAATGAATGAGCACCCTGTGGAGGGGCTATCTGTGGTAACGCTGATATATGACTGCGTTTCTGCCATCTGCCACATCGTCATCTGTCTCACTTTGCTTTGCTAGGGGGCAAAGCATCAGGACGGTGATATCAATCTGATTGCTCTGTGCTTATTAACAGTGCCTGACAGATTTATGGTGTAAAAAGGAGAGAGGGTATAGTTATCTCCTTACCGGGAGGGGAACATCGCTCATTTCTTCTTTAAGTGTGTATATATAAACTTTAGGAAAGGGTAAATGGATCGTAGAGTTTAGTTTGAGGCATCACTAGGCAAGGCAAGAACAAACTTTTTTTTCTTAATGCAAGGGTTTTAAGATTTGCTCAAATCGTTATTTTAACAAGCACTCTGTGGTCACCAGTACCTTTTTCTGCGGTCTAAGCCGGTCTTGTAGAAGTTATGTCTGGCTTTGAGGGTAAGGTAATTGCTACATGGATTATATTCTGTGGGAACAGAAATCCTGAGGAGCTGGTCAGGGTGGATGGTACAAAGTACAAGACACAGGAGACCAGGGTCTTGTCTGTGCAGGTTTAGGCAACCAAGGCACTTTGGTGATGGTTAGGGAAAGACTGCGGTGTAAGTTAAATGTAATGTAAACACAACGCATCTCCTGCTCTGGGCCGACGAGGAAGGAACGGATGAGACGTACACACACACACTCCACACTTCCCTTATGTTTTACCTTATGCCCTCACACCATTTCACCCTTGTATTACAAATCAGTCTCACATGCACAGACACACACACACACAGACAGACACAATAGCATGGAATGCACAACATGCTGATATTTGTTTGCTACAAGAGACGCATTCATCGCGACAATTTCACCATGCTTTATCAGCAACTTACAGCAGTAGACAAAGAGTCTCTATTTTAGCAAACAAACAGAATCTCTTTAATTCACCACTCCACAAGTGCTAACTCTGAAGGTTGGTACTTCATAATTACTGCATCCATCCAAATCAAAAAAATAGATAAATAAATGAAATCGCCTAAATATACGGCGACGATCTATCTTTCTTTCACAGTTTCTTTGGATCAGATATTATAAATAATCAGGAGGGGCTTCAATACAGTAATCAAGTCCACAATATATTGTGTATTGTGTATATGATTCACTCTCCAAGATACCTGAATCCATCATCTGTGACCATTGCACCAGGGTCCCCCAGCTTCAACATAAATATGCCTCGTTCGCTTAAGGATCCTGATTTTATCTGCTTCTGTACGGAGAGTGGGCATCTTTCATAGAAGAGAACAAGTCCCCAGACATCTTTATCGATACTATGGGAAACAAGAAGAAACACACACCCACAAACACAACCACAGCCTCTACATACACACTTTAAAAATAAAAATAATGCAATTAAGGGTTTTTTTGTCAACTGTGTCTGAGATATTGTCAATTCTCCCATTTCTGTTGTCTTGCTTCAACTCCATATACACATGACTCATTTCCTTGCAGCAGGACAGGTGGACGTGCAGAGGACTAACAGCACTGAGGGTTAGCATGCTGTTGGCTAGCAGGGAATTAGCAGGCGGTAAATAAATCTCATACAGACAGGCAGGCAGGCAGACAGACAGGTGAAGTCATTAACTAACTTGCAAAAAACACAAACTAGCGTCACACAAGCGTCCAGACTAACCGTGAACAGAGCTGTGAGCCAGCGAGGACCGGCGGGGCGACTGTCAGACAGGTGTGCTGATTGCTGACGTTGGGCAGGTGTGGGGAAGGACGGGAGGCCACGCCCACACAAACACAACTACTACACCGCGACAGACAGAGAGGGAAGCGGGACACGCAGGTGAGGTGGGAAACATTAAAAACGCGTCTTCACATTCCAGATAGTTAGTGTGGAGCAGGCTTACAGACAGCAGCGCCTCTGTGACCCGTCGATGCGTAGAAATCACAACATGTTTCCAAAGAACTCTCCGCACTGCATTCTGCAATCTCACATCAAATAATGCATTCAGCAGAAGGTGTTTTTTAATAGAATAGCTTTTGGGGATATTTGCTGAAACTGCCACTGATAGCAGAACACAAATGGTTTTTATACAACAGACAGAAATTCAACATTTGTGCCCCAGGCAGTGCTGTGGAATCACATTAACACATTTGTCCTAAAGGGCTTTACGGCACGCTCATGTGAGTGTTTGTGGGTGTCTAAACTGCCCAAACAGTCCAGCCACATTTGGACAAATGACAAAGGATTAAAATGTTATATATAATTATATATATTATATAAGAAATAAACAGGCTCTTGCTGCTCTCTGTGTCCACAGAAAGAGCTCTGCAGTACAGCAAGTCTGGCTCTGTTGTGTTTTGGGTCTGTGGTGCTATCAAAAGATTAAACACAAGGTATTAATAGGTGTAAGTCAGTTGCTCAGTAAAATTTACTTCCTCACTTCCTCGGTCTAAATATGCACAAGGCTCTTTTGTTTACTGATGTTTTTATGATTGGGTGTCGTCAAACATAAACGTATGAATGGCTTATTGTAGGATCTTGCCCTTGTGTTTCTATGTAATATATCAGGTATTGTTCTGTGTTGGTGGGATAATTTTTGATCAGTCCAGCAGTACAAAGACAGAAGGTTAATAATTGATTCACTTTCTATCTGAACGCTTTAAGAAAAGTCCAGTAAAATGTCCTCTGGCTCCTCCTAATGCACCTGACAGCATTTGCTCGTAGCCCCTTTTCCAGTCAAGCTCCATATCACAAGACTTCAGGAGGAGCTTTGCAAACAAAATCAATCAATGCTGAAGGAGCATCTTTGAAAAGACGAGTCACGGGAGAGGGGACCAGGGTCGTGCACATTGTGCAAATTAGTAGGACAGTTCTAAGACGTCCTACCTGACATTTGAACTGCAGCAGTATTATAGCGTGCGACCCATGGGGCTAATATTGTGTGTCTGTGGTTGCAGAGAGGATCTACAGAGACTCGTTTACAAAATGACGTGCATGGGAAGTTGTACATAGAACATTTTCCTGAAAAACACATCGGTTATTGCAAAGCCAGTTCACCATCAAGAGTATCTCTGCGATCTATCTTCAATTAGACATTACAAAAGTTTAAGGAACATAGGCTGTGACAATGTAAGTTATATCTTCACAGAGAAGTGAGTGCAAAGGCTGTAAATAAAGAACGAAAATGCATAGAGAATCTAGATGGAAGAGCAAACTGAGACACGGATAATGGAAATGTTCAAACCTAAAAGAAATAAACTTGCAGAGAAACTATATTCATCGAGACTTAAAGCTCAGTCTCAGTCATTTTGTCTACAAACTGCAGACTGAAACGTGCAGCGTATGTATAAAGCTTTTTGCGCGTCTGAGAAATTAAATCAATTTTTTCTTTCTTTTCAAAAAAGCCAGAGGCTTAGAGATTTGTCAGGCCGCAGCAATTAAAAGGCGTTGGGTCTGCAGCGGTGCAGGTACGCAGCCTTTTCAAAGCAGATTATCCTCGACTTGATGATTACAGAGAACTTGGCTCTGACAGCTCGGATTAAGATCAACAGAGAACACTCTTCACTTGACATGGAATTAATGTGTACTACCATGGAAGACTTCCCTTTAAATGGGCTGTCAGGATGAATACTATTAAACAATAGATTGCTCTGGACAATAGTTCAGATTCTAAACAGGTTTATGTCATGACATTCAAAACAAACTGCATAAAGATGACAGATTCTTTTTGTTTTTTTGTTTTATTACTGTTTGTATATATCTTGCAAACCTCTATCTTAACCTTGCGAGCACCAGAACATTGTTGTTTCTATATCGTTCTCAGATTAATGTCAGTCATAGATCTTTTTCACGGCAGACATTGTTCCTCATCATAGCAGGAAAAGCACAGGTGAGACTGACATTAAGGATGAAGTTCCGGCTGTAATTGCAAAGCATTGCAGCAATTAATACCAGTTATGTAATTGTCTCATAAGGTCTATCAGATTTACTTTGACCCCGCCTCCCTAGCGCCACCCAGTTGGGAATGGGAAACAGTTTCACAGATCCATGAAAAATACTTTTCATTGCAGACGTCCATGTAAGCACTTGCTTCTGCACAAACATTTTGAGCATTGCCAAGAAAAGAAATAACACCGTAAATCTTGTTTTCGTACACCACTCCTCCACCAGAATCTCCCTGCAAGAGAGAAAGATACTGAGTTTATAGACTTTGAAACACTTCAACATGAAGATTTGCTATTTAAAAGAATGCACATAAAAAAAAAAACATGCCAACCCACATAACATATATCCTTCCTAGGCGTTTGGCCACAGAACCAGTGTTGATACACCTTGACCTTGTAGATATCTGGGAATTTTTGCTGCAAAGTTTTATTGAAGTTTTCACAGCTGACGACCTCAACGTCTGCACAGTGGAGAGTAGGTGATTCACCAGGTTCTGGAGAACAACAACGAAAGGTTTCTACAAAAATGCTCATGAACTTGTATTCTTGTATACTTACAGTATGAACTTTTTATTTAAGTATTTTTGATTGTATTATTATTTCATGCAGAACTGCAACAGAACAAAAACAAAACCTTCTCAGCACAGGCAAATGTTTCTTTGTAAGTAGAACAATACCATTTTAGCACATAGGAGAAATTGCTTGTATCTGCCTGTACTGTAACAAACAAACGAAACATCTCACTTCTTTCATCATTAGGGCCTCCCTCTGTAGCACCTTGGCCTGCAATCTGAATTGTTTGCTTTCTGAAAAATAAAATAAGAAGAATCCATTTATTCAAGTGGTTATGTTGTAGCAACATAAAACATCAATCATTCATGCTGTTATAGCTATGTTACAATTATTCTCCTACTTTTGGATATGGGACTTTCAGAAGGGGTCTTCACTTGGTCTGATAAGATATGATCTTTGACTGATGTAACCTGTTCAGTGACAGCTGGTCCTCTATCAAACTTCTTGATTATTTGAACTCAATCAAAAAAAAATCAAGGAAAACGTCACATGGAAGCTCTGAGGTGATTTTTCTGTGACTCTATCCAAATATAAAACTCAGTTAAGCTTCCTCTTAGCTGCTACGCTGGACAAATCTGGAACAAACCTGAAATCCCAATACTCCAAAGGCCACAAACTGTTAGCCATCCTTAAAAACACACAAAACTCACATCTTAAGACAAGGTTTGCTGTCAAGCCTGTCGGGAAGAGCTACAGGTTGAATGTCAGTGGGATTAGGTAGCTGCAGCAGCATGATATCATGGGGCCTGTCATTGTCGTCTTTATAGATCACCGGTTCTGCTGTGATTTCCACTTCTTGTGCTGTATCGACACTTAACTTTGCATACATAGTCCTAGATGTGGGAAGAGGTTCAAGATGAATATTGCACAAAAAAGTTATTACATTAATAAAATATATATATATATATATATATATATATATATATATATATATATATATATATATATATATATATATATATATATATATATAAGTTATTACATTAATAAAAAAAAATATATATATATATATACATACCCTGTATTAGTTTAGTTTAATGTTAAATGTTACAATATTTTAAGCAGTAGGCTACATCGCCTCTCACCTTCCTGGCTTAAAACAGTGAGCTGCCGTCAAAATCCACCTGTCACCGATTAGAGAGCCGCCACACAAGATGTGAGATCCACCAGCAGCAACTGCTCTCAGTTTGACGTGGTACGGACGCTCACATGGTTCACCTCCAATGATTCTCTTCTGCAGATCCACTGCTGCGCTCAGCGTGACACCTGCAAGAGAAGATTCTCCATCAGGGGACTGTAGGCTAAAACAGTGGCCGTTTCTATGACACCTTATCTGCTCTCAGTAGAATAGACAAAGGAGAATCCAATTAGGAGACCAGGCAAGTGGCTGTCACTAACTAGGCAAATGTTTTAGATAACTTAGTTAATCAATAATAAACTTGTACTGTAGGCACTTGCAGAGCTGGGTTTATGCTTCATGCTTGATCAGAGCTGGAGTTAAATCCAGGTTACCTACATTTTAGCTCTCATTGTCACTGAATAAAAGGCCACTGCCATACAATCAATGAGTCTGGATTCTTAGCATTAACAGAAACACAAGCAAGCGCTAAAATGCAAGCAGCCCAGGTAACCAGTAACAATTCTTGAGGTTTCCGTGTGGCGTCTTTCTAGCTGTGAATGTTAGACTCAGAGCTGAGGCAGACTGAATGAAGCTCACAAAAGCCGCCTGTAATGACAACCACCTGTCCATTAAAGCAAAGTTAATCATGCATAACTTTAAGTCTTAATATAATTTGAACAGGTGGGTTATATAGAAATTCAGCCCCAGTACAGTTTTTATGAATGGGGATATTACCTATAAACCATTCATTAGATCTTGCTGGCCAGACCTCCAGATGGTTAATTGATGGCATTATATGCAAATAAAGATAAATTTGCTTCAAAACTAATCATGGGGTTTTTAGATTCTCTTTATACATTTCTGGTCACAAGGTTGAGTCAAAATGTTCTGGCTGTGGCCATAACATGGACAAAAACTTGATGCAACTGAAGTAACGTTCATACTGTAATTATCTACCGTACACAAACATACACACATTAATGACACCATGGGACACAGACAGTGAAAAGCACAATAACAGCGAATGTAATCAATAAGTAAGCATCGGACGCAGATAATATTTCTGGATACTCACCGACCCACATCAAAAGGAGAAGCATCACACGAGCCAGCGCTGCTGTTCACCGCCTTATAACTGCCTTTGTGTCACAACAGCGGAAGCTACTAACCCCTGATAAAGCCTTATCAACACTCCCCATTGGCTGCAAAGCTCGACACATTTATGCAAAGTTTTGGTCACTTATTATCAACTTCTGCTTTTGTGCTCCGTAAAATGACAGCAAGGAAACAACACTGAGATAAAACTATGATCTGCAGAGGCACTTGTAGGTTATGGTCCTTTGAGACTCACAGACTTTAATCACATAGTGAAACTCGTACTCTTTACTGTATTTTATACAGAGAAATATATGCCGGGATGTAGATTCATCAAAAGAGAACAGCTCAGGATCTTTATGAATTATGTTCACATTGTTCAATGCCAGTGTACTTGAGTTGTGTGCACGTTTTTTGTGTGCACTTTTTGGAGCGGTGAAGAAACCAAGAGGGTGGAGGTCAGTATGGTGGATGAGAGAAAGCAATGGGAAAGGTAAAAGACTCCCCTACTTCTATAACAAACAGGCCCTACAGCTCCCAGGAGCTCTGTAGTGCAATACTTCACAAGTGTATGTCAGTTACTCAGTAAAATGCACCATTTTTATGGCTTCATGGTGTGTTAGTACATCACGTTTAAATAAACCCACTGCAGCTGCAGCTACTCTTGTGCATGCAGTGACTTTATCCAAATGTCAATTTAAATCTTACTATTAAGTATAAATATACACAAGGCTCTTTGTGTTCATGGACATTTGATGATTGGGTGTCATCAAACATAAACATACTATGGCTTATAAGGATATTATAAGGTCCTATTATCATGTCCATAATATATCAGGTATTGTTCTGTGTTGGTGGGATAATTTCTGATCAGGCCAGCTAAGCAAAGCCAACTACACTACTGATCATCTTTTTGGGGTCTAAGGAGTTTTACTAATAAGTGACATTAATGACAATAACGCCCCATTTTGCACTCATGATGCTATTTTGCATATCCCTGTATATGCAGTTTTATTTGATTTGATGGGAGGTCTGTTTATTTTATAATAGGGCATTCATAGGTTTTTCCTAAGGTGGACATTCACATAAAAAAAGCTCCGAGGGGAGGGAGGAGCTGGTAAAAACTGTGTGGACTAAAATGTCAGTAACTGGGATGAAATCATTGGCAGAAAAAGGCTGCGAAGTGATAAAGCTCCGTTCATGGCCTATATTAACTAACTAACATTATAACAGCATTTGTGGGTGTGTGTGTGTGTGTGTGTGTGTTGTAGGGGGGGTTGAGGGTGTGTCCTTGCAGCTCCCTGTGCCCGCAGACAGAGCTCTGTCTGTAACGCGACAGTTAACAGGTCACATTTAGAAGAATTTAAGCCCATTTTGGACTCGACAATGCGGCTCCGATACAGAATCACCAAAGACGAGGAGATGGATTGTGGTAAGCGTTTTTTTTACTCATTTCATCTTTTAAAAGTGATCGCTGCCTTTTTTTTTTTTTTTTTTTTTTTGGTTTGTTTTCTGTCTTTGGCGCTCGGACTTTTTTCACGTGTCACTGTCAAACTGTCCTCGGAAGATTAGACACAAGTTTGCGCCAGTTACAAGTAGTAGTAAAAAATAAATGAGGCAAAAACATCGTTCGTAAATGTACACATCGAGGGGTTTTATTGGCTTCGTGGCGATAGTCCATCATGTTTAAATAAAATAAAAAAAGAAGGAAAACTTCGACAAAGCTACTCTTCGGGAATATTTCCAAATGTCAGTTTAAATATTATTATCTCGGTGCAACTACACACAAGGATCTTTGTGTTCGCTGACATTTTAGTGGGTGGTCATTAGAGCAGAAAGCATTCTGTATATAGCTTAGACTGTAAATAAATGTTATATATAAAATCTGTTGCACATATTTGTTTTAGTTTGGCTTTTTCGTTACTTCTGTCTTGTGAACTACTGGACACTTTGACATGCAAACAGTCTGAGAAGGGAGAAAACAGTTGAACGGCCACAATAAGTCCTTAAGGGGGGCTGAGAGGTAGTGGTGGGTGATGAGGAGAGCTTTTATATCTTATTCCACTTCATACTCATCCACTACTTTTTGATGGCTGTTGTTTACTCTTTACTTAATATTTTGACAGACAATATTTTATTATTCTGTACAGTGAGTACTTTTACTTTTGGTCCTTAATACAACATTGTTATTTTTACAGAAGCGATAGATCTGAATACTTCTCTGATTGCTGCTTGCAAAAGTACACATCGATTTGTTTCGGGCAGTAAGAAGCCAAAAAGGATGAAAACCACTGGAGACACAAGACAGAAAAGTTTAAAAATAAAATAAAATAAAAATTGAGTAGAGAAGAGGAAAGAAAATGGGAAAGAAAAGGAGATTTGAGAGGAGATGTGATTAAAGAAAAGGAGGAGAGGAGTTGACATAAGAAAAAAAAGGGGAGATGGGAAGAAGAGAGGAAACGAGAAGAGATGGGAGGGGAGAGTGGAGAGGGAAAATGGTTGCAAAATGACAAAAAGAAGTGTCGATGAGAAACACACTGAACATATAGCATACATCCAGGATCTTTATTTTTTCCTCTTCTTTTCATCAGTCTGCACCTGTTAGTGAAGTCCCACTGCTTGAATTAATGGAGTCAAATGAAGAAAATCATCAACACGGAAACACAAGAGCTTTTTATTTAATTAGCAAACATCCACTCTACTGTAGCTTTTAGGGCTTTTTATTATATTCCGTTCATCTGGCCAATTTGGCCTATAATTACATGCATTTGTTTGAACTACATGTGTGCCGCACACTGCGTGGGTAGAGGAGTTAATTATAGCAAACATTTGAAGAACTGAGACATCGCATGGCAACAAAACATAAATACACTCAAACTTACGCGACACATTTGACCTCCCCAAACGTCCACTTTAGGTTCTGTGTGGGTGCAAACTTTCTTTGTTACCTCTAATCCCTCGCTCACAGCAAATCGATTCACTCCAATGTGTCTATGGGAGCACATGTATGTCTATATGTGTGTGTTTGTGCATATGTGTGGTTTGGAATAAAGCAAAACATTGTTTGCACGTGCACAACGAGCGTAGGAGTATTGACCAAACTCAAGCTAATCTGTGAGCTCTTTGTAATGAAAAGTGTGGAGGCAGCGACGTGGCGGGGATGTAGACCTGATCCAGCCCTGCAAATCCGTTAATTGAACAGCAGCAGAGGAAGTAGACTCCCCCCCGGGGAATAAGACTGATGGATCGCCAATTAGCTGATGGTGTGTCTCTCTTCCACTTATAGTTTCTTGTTCTGAAGTGAGAACATATGAAAAAAAAAAAATGTCAGTCATCTGTCAGTTCAATGACCTGTACATACACGTAATAAGTCCACTGTGCTACTGAAGACAGGCGTCTTCTGCATGTGTGAGCGGTGTCTTTAAGCCCGAATAGTCTAATGAGTCTGTGGAGCCATCGATGTCATCGAAGCCTTTTTTATTTTCTAAAGAGTCTAAAGCCACGCTAGCACCTCTGTGAGGCTATACATGACCTGTATGTCACGATAACGTTCACCTATTTTTAGCATTCTAAGGTATTTTGCAGGTATTTGGTCATAAACCAAAGTAGTAGACAAAAGGACAAAATCAATTTCTCATGGTGACGCCATGAAAAGCTAGTGGATCACCACAGGTATAATTTATGCTCATGGGGACATGAATCCAATGCATGCAGTTTTTGCTGCAGGAGCTGTAGCTTTGTAGGGGTTATCCTCCGTGGATAGTGTGGTAGTGCAACTTTTGTGTCTCCCTGGTCTTTGTTTTAGCAGGGAAGCATATCTAGTAGCATTAGGTTCAAACAATATGGATCCAAAACAACAAACCAAACGGTGAAAGGACACAGACGGTTTGTTTATTTCATAATGGATTTTTATTCAGCCGAGTCATTTTCTGAGGTTGGAAACTCATTTTGTCCGTATTCATTTCCTGTGTAGTTCTGGTCTGATAAAAAAAAAAAACAACAACAACAAAAAAAAACATTATTGCCTTTTCGTGCAAGCATAAACGTGTTATATTATTAGCAGACAGTATCTGAGCTTTTATGGACACATATTTGGAGTGTGTTTCAGGCTGCAATGCGTGAATGCATATTCTCTATGCCCGCCTGTGTTTTGGAGAATGGGGGGGCAGTCGTGCGTGGAGGTGGTGGTTTTGTGTCCTACTTTTAATGTCAGATACGGTTGATCAGGTGTGTGTGTATGGAGTTATCACCGTGGAAAGCATGCGTGAGCCAGTAAAAGTGCAGAGATCTCCATTATGTAAAGTCCTTCAGGCTCAGTATTAACGGCAGCTCGGTGAATTTAAGGTGGAAAAGCACTTAACTGCTACGAAATGTTTGCTATTCATTCTCGGGGTCAAAAAAAGGTCTCCAAAAGCGACCAACTTTTAATTACAGAGCCGGGAGAGTGCGGAAGAAACAATGGAAACGCTCTAAAATGTACTCATTGGAAGTAATGATAATGATTTATATTTGAGCAATTAGCACGAGTGACTAAATATTTACCAGCAGACATTTGTTTTAATGGTGACCTTGTCATCTCTCCATCACGCCAACAGGCTGTTTTTAACTCAACCGCGGCTCGAATTAATTATGATGTTATTACACTTGCGTCAATGGAGTTTTCAGGGAGGAGGAAGCGGCGCTTCACCCCCGGTACGAACCGTGTAATCATGGAGAGGCCTCTCATTTGTACAGAGTCAACAATAATGTCAGTGTAACAGTACTGACTGCTCTCAGATAATTCGGCTGTTGAAATTCATTCAAAGGCTGCGTGTTTACGTGTGAAAGATTCATGCGCCTGTGGCTTTTATCGGTATGAAAGGTTTACCGCTAGCCAACCTGTTAAAGCTCAGCAACTGCAAATGTGTAGTAACATGTAAAATCACATGTGGAAACTGGTGTTAAAGGAATGTTCCACTCAAAATGCATTCCTCAAAGTCTGTGTAAAGGCAATAGCAAGATTTCTGTCAAAATACATTTAATATGTTGGAAAATAGTGGCTGAAAACATGGGGAAATATGATACATTACTGAAATGTGCAGTTAGAGGTTATCCAGTCCACAATTTTTTTGGCTGGCCCAGAATCTCCATTGTTGATCCCGTTAATTGTGTTCAAACACCTGTCAGATTACTCCCAGTGGAGCGTTGCAGTTATATAACTGTTTAGGCGTTGTGTGACTGAGCATAAAGAACTTCAGTGTCTGTTTTTCTGACTTTTCAAGAACTGTAACTCAGACAGCGAAGTATTCAGATGCTTTGCTGAAGTGAAAGCACTGACACAGCGGTGTGTAGATACCCCATCACAAGTGAAAGCCCTTCATTATCTTTAAGTGAAAGTCAAGAAGTGTTATCAGCTAAATGTACTTCAAGTATCAAAGTAAAAGTACTTGCTTTGCCCCTGTGGCTGATTGATTGTTAATGCTGATGCATAATTAGCTTTTTACTTTTTGTAGCAGACACTGTTGTAGTGTAAGAAAATAAAATATTGGAAAACACTTTTTAAACTTTGACAGTGTGTCCACAAAGCCTGCTCCAAAATACAGCATGGCCGCAGTCACACAGATCTTTCACCCCATACGTTTCAGTGTGAAGCGAGGTCAGGCGTATTCCTTGCTAGTGGTTGGCTGACCCAGTGCTGTCGCTTGTTTGCTTGGCTTGCTTTGTTTGCTGACATCAGTCACCTGCTATCCGTCACCCGTTGCAACTAGGAAATGGGTTTTATATGAGAGCAACTGATAAACTGACAAAAAACGAAACGAGCTAAAAGCTAGAACGCACCCTTGTCGTAACGGGCGACCCCTTTTACATTACCTATTCGTTTGACCCATCGTTGCATTACAGGTGTCAGTTGGTAACCCTTTAAAGTGATGTAATCTTGTTTTGGAGTTCTGGAACTGTTGACTTAGAATAATGAGAGCTTTGAAATCGTGCGGGGCATCCATTAGATCAGATATTAGTTTCATATTTTCCCTCCTACGCCTTCAGAAATGGCAGCCAAGCTGCTCAGGTACAAACTCACTCGCCGTGGGTGAGTGGCATAAAAGTTTCACTGATATCTCTGAACCTATCTGTGCTCAGCAGATGCACAAAGGAAACAGTCACACGCACACACACACACACAATGCTCAATAAATATCACTGTCGCCTTTGTATGCGAATGTAAAGAGCACCGTCCCTTCAATCAGCATTCATTTTGACTCTCTTGTCTTGTCTCTTTTATTTGCTCGGTTACAGGGCCTTTTGGGCCTTGTCTTGACCTCTCCTGATCGCCATAGCAACATTTCCCAGGAAGGTTTCCTTAAAGCCGACAAAAGAGGCGATGCCTTCTGGGAAGGCAGATTGTCTGTCTGCTCTTATTGTGCGCGTAAGAGATTAGCATGGCGGGAGTGTTGCGCCGCTCAACCTGGAAATCAGAAGCACATAGATAAGTACATTTGTGATTACGTGAGCTTTCTGATGTGTACGGCAGGTCTTGTCTTCGGTAGGAAATGAAGTGACTATATATATTCTGTACATGTATTCACATAAATATAAAAATATGCCTCGCACAATCCAGCTCTATCTGTATATCATGTAACCATTTAAAGTGGTTATTTTCTCCTTCCAGATTAGACCAGCTGTTCCGGGGGTTCAGGGGTCTTTTGGTGATAAACCTGTGTAGCTTTCCTCCAGGCTGGCATTGTTATGATTTATGATCCGCAGCTCGCATTGCATTTTTCAGCTGATCTCGTTCATTTTGTTCCTGTTCCTTTTATCCTACACATTTAATCTGTTACAATTTATATTTTAATGTGTTTTTTTTTTTCTGTATTTCCACTGCAGGGCTGAGTTCAAGCATACATATAGTTTTCAGTGCAACTTAACCAAAAGTATACATCATTTTTATATGTAGCCGGGAAGTCTGTTGGTAAAATATGGTATAATAGTAAAGGTTTATCATCTATTTTAAGTCATTTTCTGTGTCTGGATCGCATATTTAATACAGATTAGTAGGCAGTTTGGGGGTTTAAAGGAGACACTACGGGACATTTTCAAACCAGACATCTGAAAATTAGACAAAAACAAGTTCACATTTCTTGTTTCATTTTGTTGACATATTAGAGTCAACAATGATTACAGAGTGAATTTTAGATATCTACGCCGATCACTTCATAAATCAGAAAACTCACGGAGATAGGAATAGAGCTGCAAAGTTTGGTTTGGAGCATGAGAACAAATTCATTTTGGCAAAATGACTGCACTGTAACATACGTACAGTTATACATTTTGCAAGATTTTAAGCTCACGAGCACTGCACGTCACAAAGACCTTGTCAGATCCTGCAGCAGTTTGAGTACGAGAATTCAATGACATTTCCAAAATTCTGCAGTATAAATGTAACAAATTACATTACCTCACAAAAAAAGCAAATATTGAACTGTTTATTTACTGGATTACATGTGTGTGTACTTGAATATTTTTAAGTATTAAGTGGCTCTGGTCATCTCACACCTGCACAGCATATACTGTCCTGCGGCATTTACATTTAGTAATTGAGGTCACGACCTCTGGCGACTGGCTCCTATTCAGCCTGGAAAGTAAATCTCAGAGGGAAAAAAGGAAGATTCATGTGCACCAGTATTTCAATATGTGGCTTTTTATGGTGGTGTTTCCTCCTTAGCTGACCTTTGGATTTAAACAAAACCAAGATAATGAAATAATTTCCATTCATGTTTATTGCAATATCAAAAATTATACTGTACAACAAGATGAAAAAAAACCTACACACACTGGTTATTTAACTGAACGCTGAAACGTACAGTATTCCCCTTTGTTTGTTGATGACTTGTTTGACTCTGACTTTTATTTTATTTTTAATTCCTGCCTGCATCCTGCAGCTAAGCTATATTATTATTCACATCCGCATTAATGCATTTGAGTCGGGGTTGTGGAGGACATGCTTCTGTTATTTTTTTTTTTCTCCATAGGTCAGTGCATTTTGTTCTTAGCAGAATACCAATTATTAGCCATCGCTGTGAGGGATGAGGGTGTGCCTGTGTGCAGCATGGTAGTTATTAAGAAGCCAGGACGGCTTCATAAACAAGTCTGGTACTAATGGAACTAAATACGTTATGTTTTTGCTCCTGTGCAGGCTTGTTTTTGTTATGATGGCAGAAGCGTTGTTAAATTGATTAGTAGTTTAGTATTCTGAAAGCCACTGTTCTGCGATTGGACCAAAGTTTTTACTTTGTTCAAAATTTGTACATACAAACCCTGTTTCTTTTTTTTTTACAACAAGGTATGCCGACAAAGGTACTTCTTTTTTTCTGATAATAGATAATAGATCTAAAAAGATCTATACCACTCTCACATCTGTGTGTCAAGTATGGAGCTGGAGCCAGGCGATCATTAGCTTAGCATAAAAGCCGGGGAAAACAGCTAATCTGGCTGTGTCCGAAGTAAAAAAATATGTCAGCTAACTCCTCTAAAGCTCACTGATTAACATTCATTGCACCTGTTTAATAAAGACAGAAATGTAAAAGCAACAATTTGTGATAATAGGCGAATGAGTCAATTAGGTTAGCTGAACTTAGCTTTGGACTGACTAATGCAGTGAGACATTTTTCAGTTTATCCTTCCATCCAGCAGTTTTTTGGGAGGTGACAGAAGAGCGATGACAGTTGGGAAGCATACAACAATAGTCACAATTTGGGTACATCATACTTTGGAACTTTGGACTTTCCCACTGCTTTCTGCCTTTATACTATGATAATTGCCTCTTGGCTCCAGCCCCCTGCCTATCTAACTCTTGGCAATAAAGTGTATAACAGAATGTCAGACTGCATTATACACCCTCCAGATTGCCTTTGTGTATGAAATGTGCTAAATTAACTAACTTTGTATTTCCTTTTAGGGCTGCTGACCTGTCACTGATGGGATCCTACCAACTTCTACTGTGTCATATTCCTTAGCGCCTCCATGGAGCTCATCCAGGCCACCCGGGTTTCCTTGCTGCCTCAGGAGACCCCTACATCTATCTGGAGCAACAACTCCATTCACCCCAACTCCAGTTCCCTGTTCCTCTCCACTCCTTCTGAACAGCTTTTCAACTTTACCCACAATGATGGCTCTTTCCTCTTAAACAGCACCCGCCAGAACTACACCACACCTGCACCTGGATCATTCCCTGGTTTGACTGGAATCTTCATCCCACTTATCTATGGGATAGTGTGTGTTGTTGGCCTTGTGGGCAACACCCTGGTCATCCACGTTATTGTCAACTACACCAAGAATGAGTCAGTCACCAACATCTACATCCTCAACTTAGCCATCGCGGACGAGCTTTTCATGCTGGGCCTGCCCTTCCTGGCAGTGCAGAACGCTCTGCTCTCTTGGCCCTTCGGCTCTCTAATGTGCCGTGTGGTCATGACAGTGGACGCCATCAACCAGTTTACCAGCATCTTCTGCTTGACCGTGATGTCCGTAGACCGCTACCTTGCTGTGGTGCACCCCATTCGCTCCTTCTGGTGGCGGCGCCCCCGTGTAGCCAAGGCTATCAGTTCCACAGTTTGGGCAGGGTCCTTTGTGGTGGTGCTGCCGGTGGTGGTGTTTGCTGACGTGCTGAAGGATGATGGGAACTGCAGCATTGTGTGGCCCGAGCCAGCAGAAGTGTGGAAGACGTCTTTCATAGTGTACACGTGCACAGTAGGCTTCTTCTGCCCCCTGTTGGTCATCTGTTTGTGCTACCTGCTAATAGTCATCAAGGTACATTTATAGCCACTTACAGATAGATAGATAGATAGATAGATAGATAGATAGATAGATAGATAGATAGATAGATAGATAGATAGATAGATAGATAGATAGATAGATCCAACTTATGTCCAATCACGTAACACATCTATGGGAAACATAAATTCCAAACCCACGGGTGCCTAAAATAGCTCTTCCCAAATTAGAAATCCGTTGCATCACATTATTTTTAGGAAGATAGATGAAGGTATTCAGATGAAACTGCAGTGCAGAGAAGCAGCTTCAGAGAGAACGCGTTGGTACACACTAATATCTGCAATAATCCCATAATTGGACTGTTTTCTGTTGATATTACTAATGATGTTGGAGGGCACTTGCAGTGAAGCAATATTTGCACAGAAGTAATGGAGAAACACACTGTGCCGGAGTTAATATGATTCCATGAAAGAACAAGAGAGAAATTATCCACCGCAGTATATAACATGAGAAGGCGACGTTCCTTTTGTTGCTCGTACTGATGCTTTTAATAATGTATGAAAATCATGTGCTGCTCTAAAACTCGTTTTAATATCTAAAGATCCAGTTAGTGTTGGTTATTTGTCTTGTTATATACCGAATCGTTTCACTATTCCAGTCATACCTTTTCTGTATTGACCCCATAAATTGTATATTAAATTTGTTATGATCTAGCAGAACATGAAACCTCACTTTTGCTACAGTAAAAATAAAAAAAAAATTAGGAAAAGAGCCCAAGAAACACAATTTCTTTTTCCCCCTGTTCATTCTAAATCACTGAAAATTTGCAAAAACAGCAGCGTGTGTTTCCTTCCTTGCTCTAAATAATCCATAAACAGTCACAATTTTCCGTACAAACTATTTCTAGGTGCAAAGTTAACCAGCAGAAACTGATTTATTCAGGACCTCACCAACATGTTTTGGGGTATTTGGGTGAGTTGACCTTTTTCCAATACAGCGTGTTTAAATAAAAATTCTGTCTTTTCTTTCAAAGGTGCGCAGCGTTGGGAAACGGGCGCAGGCCACGTCTTCTCGGCGCCGGAAGTCGGAACGTAAAATCACCAGGATGGTGGTGGTGGTGGTGGCAGTGTTCGTCCTTTGCTGGCTACCGTTCTACATCCTGAATATCGTCAACCTCCTGGTGGTCCTGCCCGGGGACTTCAGAGGGCTTTACGTTTTCGTCGTCGTGCTGTCATACGCGAACAGCTGTGCCAACCCCATACTGTACGGCTTCTTGTCCGACAACTTCAAGAGAGGCTTCAGGAAGGCCCTGTGCGGCGCTTCACGGAGGGTGAATAACAGGGGAGGCACTGAGGTGCAGCGACCAACAGAGGAGTGGGGTGGCGTTGGGCTCCAAGCACAAAAAACTGAAGTCGTAAATCTGCAGAAGAAAGATTGTGGTGACAAAGAAGAGGAGGGGGAAATCAACAGTACAGAGGCCGCCATAGAGATGGGGGAAATATGTAAAACGTCACAAAATGGAAACCACAGTGGAGTTACGGAGGGCGCAAGGACACAGGTGGAGCAGAGGGGTAAGCCTGAGGCGGAGCACTCTGCTCAAAGTGTCAAAGAGGAAGAACTGGATAGGAAAGACCAAAGCTCTGATCCTGCTGAAGCAGTGTCTTCTAGAGCCGGCAAAAGTAGAAACAGCAGGTCACATTCGGAAGAATCCCCGGACAAAAACTCTGTGCTTGAAATCAGCTATCTGTAACAGACGTTGACGCGTTTCCTGTGGATTTTGGTACATGCTATTTGAAGTGTTTCTCACGGGTATTTAAAAAAAAAAAAAGCTGTAGCTGTTCCAAACAAATGCTGAAAACGGATTACACACTCAGTGTTAGGTGGTCAAATCTTTGCTGAGGTCCGATCTTTTTGTTGGAAGTACCAGTGTGCATGATGTCATGTTGTTTCTCATGGCATGGCGATGTAAAAATAATGCTTATGCATTTAAATAAGAATGCTTTTACAGAATCTGGTAATAAGTAAGTATTCATGATGTTACAGCTACAACTTGATGTCTGTGAAGGTGACTCCAAGTATTATGAAGTACATTATGCAGTTATTATTGCAAATACTCACAGAAGCATTTGAACAGTCAAGGCTGACGATTATTTCCTTTTATTTATTGATTTATTTATTTGATTCCTGGTTGTTTTGTGCGAAAGCCTAAATTTTACATCAAGAAGGTCAAAGATGGATGTAACCCCTGTATATTTACCACTTTGGCTACATCAAATTTCCATATTTGTTCTGTATTTATTGATTTTATATTGAATAATACTGTCCTTTAAAAAAAATCAACAAAACTGCTGATGCGCTGTATAAAACATAACCCAGTGGGATATAACACACGTGACCCACTGCGAAATGCTGCTTTGGCCTCAAAAACACATTTCAGCCTGTTGTTTAGTGCTTGAGTTTTTTGTGTAACGTCATCCATACCGTGAATCCCTGAGCACGCATGCATGGATTACAAGAAGCAGGTTTAAAGTTTGTTTTCAGTGCGAGTCATACTAAACCGTTTGTTTCAGTATGTGTGCTCTCGGAAATCCATCGAACCGAAACGCCACATTACGAAACCATGTTTGTATCGACTTGTTCGATCCAAAAATGTAACTTTTTTTTTTTTTTAAACACGAGATAGATTGTACGTTAAACAGCTTTAAACTTTAGTCATCCTTGAACATCCATGCCGTTTTCACTTCTAGCAAAAATCTATCACCTTGAAGGATTGTCTGCTTCGAACTTGTCGTTACACGCGCTGATACTGTCTGTGTGAACAAAACTGACTGGTGATGATGGTTGAAATAGTAAGGATGCGTTTTATCGTGTATCGTGAACTATATTTCATGTTATTTATATTTAAGTCCAAGATCGGCAGGTTACATTACATGGCCAACAGTGTTTGCATTAAGATGTATTATCAGCAGTGTTGTCAAAGTACTAAAGCCAAGTGTAATGTGGTCGGGTGGGCTAAAAAAAAAAAAAAAAGAAATGTTTACAGGTGATATGTAGATATTTTTGTCCTGAACTTGGTGTTGTACGCCATCATTTCAGTTGAACTACTTGAACTACTGTACATAGTGTGTACATGGACGCAGTGTGTAACATGTGATGATCTAAACTTTACTGTATGTTGTTCGCCAAGAAAGACTTCAAACCAATAAAAAATAATCCTCCGATTTATTGAAAAAAATATTCTTTTACAAACAAAATTCAGGAATCAATGACTGTTCAATGAGCTTCAAACCAGTCAAAGCTGTAGCACAGTTTATTCTGCCCTCTAGTGTTCAAAAATACTAAAAGAGAAAATATTCAGCGTGCTACCACTTTGACTTGTCTTTTTAAGTTTCTGTTTCTGTTTCTTAACATAACGGATTTGGATGCGTCTTTGAGGGAAATAGTAAATGTAACTTCATGTTTTTTTAGATTAACTTAGACATCCGTTAATCAGCTGCTCCACTCCGTCAGTTCATCTTTACTCGGGGACAATGTCTCCTATCCACTTGAGGTAGGGCGGGTTGCCCTGGTCAATGGGCAGGCTGATGACCTCGGCCACTTCATACGGATGGTTAGAGCTGGAGGAGACAATGAGCGGTTATTGGTCAACTGAGGGCACAGAGTCACAGAGGCCGCATCGCTCTCTCCCAGGATGGACAGACGCGAGTGAAAAAAAAAAAAAAACAACATGCTCTTTGACAGTTTGAGTCATAGCAGGTGATGGAGTACAGAGCGCAGTGTTCCTGTGAGTGCTAGGTTGAATTAAGGCATTTTCTGTTCAAAAATAAACTTACCGGACATACTGAGCAAGATCAGGCACCTTGGAACTTCTTGTTTTAATCATCTACGTGGGACAGAAACAGAGTCAGCTCGACCTCATCGAACACAGACTATTTGCAGAGTTTAATATAGCAAAAACAACCTATTCTGAGTCTGGAACGGATAGAATGATTTGCCCTCTCTGAACTAGTATGACAAAGTCTATGAGATTATCATAGTTCTTTTTTTTTATATTGCTGATGCCAGAAATCTGTCTCCCTACTGCGTTGGCAAGTGATGCAGGCCATGAAAGAGCAAAGGCTAACACCGGCAACTCTTTTCTTGGACATTTTCCGTGATGATCAAGCTGGTGCCATTTCCTCATATATTCCTGTTTGTAGGGGTCGGATTTAAACTTCTACTTCTCTTCCTGACATTCGGACAATCACTCGTGTCATTAGAGGTGTGTGTTATTTCATTTCAGCTTAACATGTTGTTAAGGTCATGTTTAGTGTGACTTGTAGAGATAAGATTTAGATGAATTGACACAACACTCACCAGCAGCACCTCACTGTCCTCTTCAATCTTACCCTTCCATTCATACCTAGGAGAATAAGGCCAACATAAGTCTCATTTTCATTTCATTTTTGTACTATATTCCATTTCTGACATATCTGTAAACACAGCCTCATAAATATTACACGGTGGACAATGCTGTCTGAGAAAACCCTTCGTTCATAATCTGTCTTTAAGCAAAGGCAGCGCGTGTATATGTTGCAAACACAGCTGACTCCGCCCAGCATGACACTAAAAAGAAACCGTCTCAAAACTTACACAGATGTGATTGTCGGGATAATGTTGACACACGCGGCCAGCTTACGTTCCACGATACCTCTGTGAGGAGAAAAGAATGAGTCAGACAGGAAAAAGACTGGTGGGATGATCAATCACGAATGACAGAAACTAAAAAAGTTTGCCTTGATGAGCTTCAATCATTTACAATCAAACAGGCCGTGCCATTTGTTGTATTATATCCGGTCAGTAACAGAGAAAGGAGACAGCAAAAATAGATTCTCAGAACTTTTGCTTCATACTTTAATCGTCATCATCATAAACAGGACAAAACACGATTAAAAACAGAGCTGAGATGTTGCTGATTGTATCACCTGGCCAAGTCTTTAGCCACTTTGTCGTTAGGACAAGTGACGAAGGCGGCAGCGTGCGTGCCTGATGCGTACGTCTCAGATGCCATGGAGAAAGCCCTCAGTCCGACAGTCCTGAACAGCTGGAACATAAACACGCTCAGAAGCACCGTCTGAGGAGGAAAGGCAGAGTTCAACAAACAGGAACAGATCACGTGCTCAGCAACTAACAGTACTGTTAAGCTGATGAGCATGCTCGCAATCCATCTCTTGGGTCTGTCTGCGTGGGATTGCCATTTATTATTTTTACAAGATTGGAAGCATTGGCTAAAATGTTGATGATCTGGTCGCGCCGGGCAGTCTGAGAGCAAAAACATCTTCTGTGTTCAGAGATCCGCGTGCAGCACCAAGGAGACAAACACACACTCACCACAAGCAAAGTTTTCACTGATGCACCTTGCAGCGTCTCTGCACTGGGCATTACCTGAGCAGGTCAAACACACGTATGTTAGCCAGCCAACAAACAGTAGAAGCCTGACAGCTGCTAACAAACTGTGTTCAGTGGGGTGTCCTTATAAGCACGTGTACATGGCAGTTATACACTGCTCACAAACAGGATATCCGGCTTCCGGTGGTGCACCTGTAGTTTCTGTTTCAATAAACTGTTCGAGATGTCGAAATTACCATCGCATGCCTCCAGTTCAATGCCCATGTTCATGATATAATATCCCCGCAGCACGAAGCTTTCCCCCTGTTCCATTAATGTTACCCAGAAAGTTGAACATCCCTAACTTTTTGTGAGAGGTGTGAATATGCTTCGCAGAGAAACAAACATCGCTATTCACGTACGCAGCGCGGTGCATGCGTAAAGTCGGCCGCGTCCTCCGCCTTGTTCGAGAAAACAAACAAAGTGTAGGAACCACGCAGCCCTTTGCTTAAAGAATAATACAACGTGTAATAATACAACATGCGGGACTTCCGCCGTGCAGACGAGGTGTGTCAGGCGGGCAGCATGTGTGCGCGCCTCGCAGTACCGTTAGCTGATGTAAGTCACTCAGTGAACTGCGAGACAAACCGAGGGCTGAAACATGTCAGCAGTGTTTGGTTCATACAAGCAGAAAGCCCGGTATTTGTCATGTTATGATATAAATATACAGAGAGAGACAGAGAGAGATTTTGTTACCTCCTGACAGCTTCCGCACCCTGCGACACACTGCCGTAAAGTGTGACGTAGGTGAAACTGTCGTAAGTCAGCATAGCGGTCTCTTCCTCTTCCTTTTTTAAAAAAAATATATATATTTTTAATCATCTCAAGTTTTCTGTGGATGTTAGTAAAATACAACATAATACAAACACAAATTATGAATATATAATATAATATAAAATACCATATATGATTAAGATTCAAAATACATGATACATGCTCATGTATCATGTATTTTCCTTCCTCGGGCCGTTACATGCATGAACATGTATACAAATCATCATGTAAAGTATCCTGCACTCTGTTCTCATTGCAATTCGAAGGTACATCTTGTGTAACTTAAAAAAAAAATAGATTTAAAGACATTAAATCAACACCGACACCCACACAACATCAGCTATTTGACCGAGTTTAGTGAAACTGGATCATATTTGTTTTCTAGAAACTTTCAAGTTAAGCTTTACTTTTTCACCAGAAATCAACTAGAGGGCGGCAGAGTGCAGAGCAATCCGTTTTATATATATACATATATATAAATATATATATATATATTGGTTGCAATATAGTAGTAAACCTATGGAGGGCCCTCCAGACCTCTTAGAACATCCTCATCTCTGGTTCAATGTTGTGGCAGGTATGAGTTCGATTCCCGTCCATGCTGCGTTTTACCTCTGGACACAGCCTCATTTTGTGGGCGGGAAAGATGTTTTTACATCGAAACACTATGACTTTTTATGAATGACGCGGTTATCCTTAACTGCGCTCCAATCAACTAATTCACGGGGAGGTGGTTGAAAATCCTTATTGATATTATTATTTTGGCATTCTCTTGCAAGACTTGAAATGCTCATGCGGTGAGCACACTTGTGCTCGCATGCAGTCTGATGCACGTACAGTAACATACACTAAACATGCAGTGGTCGTTAAAGATGACGGCGGCACCTGTACAGCAGACGGGATAAGAACATGCTTTATGCTCGGCACTGGTACCTGCAATGACTGTGACTGTCTGTGTGCACACACGATGTCTGACCTGTGTGTGTGTGTGTGTGTGTGTGTGTGCGCGCGCACAAGACAGAAAGCCACTTTGTTTGATAACATATACACCTCTCACACACTCTCTTCACCCTCACCCTTGATTAAAGAATGAAGCAAGCGTGTCACGCACTAATATGCACGCGCGCGCGCACACACACACACACACTCTTTGAGGCCGTGACACGTGCATTCTAGACAAGACAGATTGAGCTGTAGCTGATGCGGGAGCTCTACCGGGAACGCACGGACACGCATAAAGACGCAGCGAGACGTATTAGCGGAGCTTGTCAAGCTTTTGCAAGAGCAATGAGGAGCGATGGAAGGAGGAGGGTTGGTGGTGGTGGTGGAGGAGGAGGAGGTGGTAGGGGCGGTGGCGATGGGGGGGTGCGGGGGGGGGGGGACTTGTTCCCATGGAAACTGTGCAGTCAGCACATCTGTACGTGTTATGCGCTGTCCTCTCTCATCGGCATCCCGCGGCCTCTCCCCGCCACAGCTGGACATGACAGCATGCGCTCGCACGCAGAAGACGCGCACGCTCGCGCGCGAGTACGCACAAAACCACTGCCCCTGACCCCGTTACCATGGCGACGATAGAGCGCACCCCAAACCCATGGGATGTTATCTTAGTTTATGTGGGGGGGGGGGGGGGGTGCACGTGTGTGTGTTTGCTTGTGTGTAACAGAGTAACAGAGACCAGACATCCACACAAGTTGCTACTGGCAGTGGGCAACTGTCTTGCCCTCTCTCTGTATTCTACCCTCTCTCTCTCTCTCTCTCTCTCCCCCCTCTTGTCTTTTTTCCTCCTCTCCCTCTGTCTCTCGCCCCCTCTCCCTCCAAGCATGAGGAGAATCAATATGTTTTCAATTTGCAGCAGAGCCTTCCTCCTCTGCATCCTAATCAGGCTCCACTGGCCCTTTAACTTCCACAGAGAGAGAGAGAGAGAGAGAGAGAGAGACATAGGAAGAGAAGGGGGGAGAGAGAGGAAGAAGAAGAAAAAGTGGGTAAGGACCTCGACCAAAGCACATTTCTAATATGCAGCTGAGATGTTGAAGTCAGGATCAGTGGAGCGTGTGTTGAAGAATAGTTTTCTGCCGTTTCACTACAGGCTGTGTGGAGCTCATACAGAGCCCTGACATCACATCTGGGCTGTCCAACGTTTCCCAAACTTCTGTGTGACAGAGTAAAACATGTTACAAGTGTTACTTCAGCTACGAGCGATGAAATTGTGAGTTATCACTATAAAGTTTAAAGTCTATGTACCAGGGCTGGATTTTTAGTCGATCGTGTCTAGTCAATATCAATCATGAAGAAGATATCCATTTACTTTTGGAACAGATCCTGAAATTTCTAGTTTCACGTCTGCCTTCCATAGATACACACTGACCATCTCAATACAGTGAACATGCCAGCAACACCTCCAACAGTTACACATGTAGTGTAATTCATGTCCACTGTGCACTTTTTTTGGAATATTCATAAATTCCTTCGTGTCACTGTGGTATTAAAGTCGGTGGGTGCGTTACGGCTTAACATCCCACGTGACACTTTTGTTTTATGTATTATGTTCTTTATTAGCTCCTGTTGCTTTTGGATGCCGTAATGACTAAACTTCTCCGCGGGGATCAGTCATTATCATCTTATCCTCTTGTGCTCATAAGGCATGCCGATTCATTAATTTATATTGTGTCTGAACTGCTTTTAATAATGCCATAATCTGGCTTTTTTCATCACGCTCCAGTCTTCCTACATTCCTCCTTCCTGCACGGAGGTCAAACATCAGTGTCGGCTACACATCAGCGATCCCGGTGCTGGTGCAGGATTCAGTGTTTGGCTCAAGGACACTTCAGCAGGGCTGATGCTTGCAGACATGTCGGCCTTTTTGGTTGGGAACACAGACTTTAAGTAGCGCTGATGTCAGCCTTAAGGCCTTTTCACACTGTAAGCAACTTAGCTGGCATACAGCTCTACAAAGGGGTACGCATTGATGTCACTTTTTCTTGTGATACCAAACATCCTGTCCAGAAGTGAGCGTCAAAGCTGCTGTAAATGACGAGTGCCGTGTTGGTGGAAGTAATAATACGTGGAAATAATACGTGAATCGAGAAAGAACCCACTGGTGCTTCTTGAAAGTGAACGGACGTCTCTTCACACGCAAAATTAAATAACCAAAAGGCCTGCGAGGTTATGAGATATAATCTTTAATGAGCTGCTGATCAATTGTACTGATGATTCCATTGTGAGGGTTTCATGCTCGGCTAAGCCCTGAGTGCGCTCCAAGTATCAGTCAACCAAGATTATCTATGCCAAAGATGAATTCATGAACTGTTTTTTTTTTTTTTTTTTGATTTCCTGAACCAAGTAATCCCCAAATAAGTAATCCCACTTCACAACTCCACGTGAAGCCCGCCCCCCCCCGTGCTGCTGTTTGCTATTTACAGCATCATAACTGCACTAATACAGAATAATGACAAACAGGTGACAGGAGATAAGGTGGGCTCCGTGTGGGCTGGCGTTCTCGGATGAGTGTGTCATCCCAGTATCATCCGCATCGTGAGCAGCACCAGCCAACGAGAAAAAGAAAAAAAAGAGAGAACACAAGAGAGAATCTTCAACAGGAAGTCAGGATATAAAGTGAATAATCAGGAGAGAGAGAGAGAGGGAGGGAGAATGGAAAAAGCTGAAGGTGAATAAAAAAGTAAAAGGAATCTTGATTGAGCTCCTCTTCTTCTCCTCCTCTGTTCTCCTCTGCCCCCATTAAGGCTGACTTCTGAGGAGGGAGGACCGCCTTGGGACCTCCCTCGTTCACCCAGGAGACCGGGAGAAGAGAGAAGTTCACCTCTGTAACAGCCGGGTCTGGGAGACAATACCTCGGAGGACTGAAAATCCACAGCAATTAGCCCGTCTCTCCCTTCTTCGTACTCGTGACTTAAGGATGGAGGCATACGTGTTGTCTGGTGATTATCTCCCTGACCTACAGTCTTGACCTTGAATATGAGGCTTTTTATAGGTGACTCGTCGCTCTTTATCCGTAAGGCCGACGATCACACAGTTACACAGTGGTTTCCAGCCCAGGAGTCAAGAGGGTGAGGGTGAAATCTTGAATATATACGGAATATAAACTGCTCAGAATTGAATTTGATTAGCTGAAAAATGTCACTTCACACGTAAGTTTATGTCATGTCCCAATAAGAAACATGAAAGTGAACATGGCCACTCGTTATCAGCATTAAATTCTGTCAGTAGGTTGGCCTGTTTTTTTGTTTTTAATTGTTTTTCTGACTGTTGACCGCTCAGTGGAAGCTAACAGGGATCCAAGTAGAATAGCTTGCTTGTTAGGACTGTTATTCTCTTGAATCTCTCTCTTCATAAAGAGAGAGATTCACTTTCAGCTGATCTTCTTCCTCTCTGTTTGCATGCGTTCATCAGAACAGACTGAAAGAAGGTGAGTTTGTAGGATTAAATCACAGGAGGGTCTGAGGACGCACAGTGCAAACACCTGATCGGAGAATGACCAAACGTTGTAACCAAAACAGTCAGGTGTTGAATTGTTAATTGATGCATGGACAGAGAGGGTTGATACATTATTTATTTCAAGAAAATTAATCCCGAAAGGAGGTCAGCTCAGCAACATTTGACCAAAATGATCACCACCCCGCCAGTTCAGATGCCATTATTTGTAGAGAATAAAAATGACACCCTACAAATTGATAGGGATCATTTGTGTGTGCGTGTGTTGTGGGGTTTGGGTGAAATGATGCTTTAACGAGCTTTGCATAGTCTCTAATAAACACTTCCATTTTGATTCCCAAAGCTGTGCTGCAGCATATTTTTGGTCTTCAACAAAGAGCGTATTTCTCATACTCTCATGTTTGTGAGTACACTGAACATGTTGCTGTTTACCCCTCTGGTAACAGCTTTTGATAACAGTGAAAATTTATTCTGACGGGGTCAGCAAATGCGAAGACCAAATTGGAATAAAGTAGACTTAAGAATAAAGCTGCAGCACGCATGCATGTGAGCGACTGCAAAATAAAAAAATGTGCTACACGGAATTCAACACAAACTCCGACCGTTTGTCTTTCAGCGCGCAGGCTGCCTGTTGTCTCGGTGACAGTCTCATTTGTCGAGGGTAATTATTTGTAATGTCTTGTAAAATGAATGTAGACGTGATTCGCTGAAATGTTTTCACTTTAAACGTTTTCCCCGCTGTAAATTAGAAAGCGGCACAACAGAGAAGTGGAGCAGCGGGAACCAAAGTGAGATTTCACTTCATGTCGTTTCCTCCAAAACTCACGTTTTTAAGAGGGAAACTCTTGAGCGGAGTTAACGACAAAAGGAACAGCTGGACAAACAGATGTGGCAGCATCCAATCTGAAAGGCTTCTCGGCGTCTTGCTGGTTTTGCTTCGTGGCTACGGCAGAAGATTAAAAAAGAAGCATGAGCCCCTTTACATCAGCGCTGGCAGAAAATTTCGATTGTTCTCCCACTGAAAACAATGAATAAACCAGTTTGTCCTCTGCGGAGTAGTGCCACGATGTGAATGCGGCGTGAAGTGCTCTTAAAAATATATTCAAAGCCGCACACTTTTCTTTCTTTGCTCCTCTTATCTGCTCTCCTTCTCCCTCCACATTGCTAATTCACCAGCCCACCGCCTCTTTCTGTCTGGCTGTGACTTTGCTGGTGGCGCTGGAGCAGAGCAGAGGAGGAACTTTCGAAGTAGGCCAGGTTGCAGCAGGTAACGCAGAGTCATTCATGCAGACTGGAAGCTCGCGATGAGAGCGAGAGGAACAGGACACCCTGGCTCGCCCTCAGGCGAAAAGGGGGGGGGAGCGAGAGAAGAGGAGGGGAAGAGGGTAGAAAAAGAGGGAGGAAGGATAGAAAAGTGCGCGGGAGTGTGACAGAGATAGAAAGATAATAATTGTTTGCTTAAAAAGGGGAATGTAAAGTGATAAAGGGAGCAGAGAAGGAGAGAGAAGTGAACGGAGCCATATCAGCCTAAATTAGACATGTAGGACTCCTCTATGTGTCTGTAAGTCCTGTAACATTACACTGAAATTAAACTAAAATTTAAAAATGTACTGCACGTGCTTATGAACACGCCTTCTGCACACTCATTCTTACATAAAAACCATTTATGCCGGCAAAGCATTTGTATTGCATTCAACATGAACGGCGAAAACTTTGACACATTTTAATTTGCCAATATATTGCAAAGCATTTTCAGGGTGGTCACTTTCAAAGGACAGGGCAGTCCCCAAAAGATGTCGCGACTATTTAACGGTGCAATAATTGATATCCAGTAAGAGGATACGTAAGTTCTATGGTTGGCACCAAGGGACAAAACTGTCTGACAGCAAGGTACAGTGGCGAGAATATGCTCGCTATAGCACACGCTTTAAAACAGATTCTTTTGGGTACGCCTTCCTTTACGTGGCTAAAACCAAGCAGCAGCCTCCGGTGCTGGGAAGTGAAGCCAATGTGGAAGTGCTAAAAACTGTAATTGCTTGAGACAGGCTCCGGAAGTGAGTTCATCTCCATATGCGGCCATATTAAAATGTTTAGCTTCACAGCAGAAATCAGCATGTACAGACAATGCTTTTCCTTGTCTGTGTGTGTGTTTAATTAAATAACCTGTTTATTAGGCTTAAAGTTGGGCATTACTACCTGCCTTGACGCTTTGATTGACAGGTAAGTGCCCTTACAGATGGCTTATTAGAGCACCCGGGCGTCATTCGGCCCGCCTCAGGTCCACCGAGGATCCACCTCTTTGCTAATATTTAGATTAGCTGGGGAGAGGAAGCAGTCCATCCAGCGTGGCAGCGACCAGCACTGCAAATATCGGAACAGCTGCAGGTTAGTCACTTATGGTCCGTCACTATTTCATACTGTGAAACGCGTCTTTCTCTGCTTTGCTCCACTTCTGTGCTGGAACTTTTTCTGCTTCTCCAAACCTGGAGGGCACCGACTGCTATCTACTGTAGGTAATACACTGACTGCGTATGAAGTGCCTCATCTAGTCCCACTTCAAAAAGATCCAAACGATCCCCCAATTCTCGCTTTAGGTCTGTTTTGGTCTCCACAAAACTCCTCAACTGTAAAATGTTCAGCAGCTAGTAACCACCTTTATCCGTTATTGGGCGCTGGGCAAGTGGGTTGCACTGCTAAACCTAAACAATAAAGTGTGGGCCCATAAAATCAAATCAATGGGTTGGAAAATGCTAAAACTCTGTGTAGTTAGATCATAATTGTCTGGCGGTTTGTCGACCCCTTTCAAAGTACTATACAGCTTCAAGCTAAGACATACTTCTCGGAGCAAAGTATCACGGAGGTGTCCGCAACGAGTCACGGTCGAGACGACGAATACCTGTGTTCTTCCGTGCTTCATTTTCATTCTGTGAACTAGTTAGCAAGCTCACTGCAGTGAAGTAGTAGCGCAGTAAAAGTAATGAATTACAAACATTACTCACGTTAATCCAGTCACTGTCCCCGCTTCGACACCATTTGGGCTGACAGGGCAGAGCTTGCCATGGCCCGGACAGCTTGCAACCTGTAGCAAAAGTTTTGGCACCGTTCTATTTTTTTTTTTTCAATGCCACAAGCGAGAAAAAGAAAGAAAAGCAGCCTGCGGGCTAACACAAACCACGAAATAACCTGCAGCAGGTGCAGGTTTTGGAAAGGTGCCACACTGACCAGAACAGCGGGCTTTGCAACGACACGTGCAAGAATTCAGCTCACCCGGTGTGACAGGACCCTGAGTTTATTCCCAGTTTTATTAGTCACCATAAGATACTGAGCTCAAGAAGGTAAACATGCAGTTATGGATATTTAACAATAACGAGCTCCCTAATCCGGCCTGTGCTATTTATGAAGTCAGCCTGAACAAAACATCGAATTCAAACTCGGCACTTCTGATATTTGGTGCTGCATTGACTGCATGACTTTACGCGACCTTTCGAGATAAAAAACGACATGCATGCACGCGTGTCATCGGCACAACGCTTGTGCACAACGGGCCCACGAGATACGGCAACAAGAATGCAGCAACAATGCCGCGCTGGTCATGATTAAGGGATTTTCTGTGCCTCTCCTCTCGTCTCTGGCCATCAGTAACCAGAGTGCAGCAGGGACTTGAGGCTGTGGCTGGATGAGAGGAGAGGAGGAGGAGCAGAGTAGAATGTTAAACATGTCCTCTAGACCCCAGAGGAGGAGGAGGGAGGGCGGCCAACATGGCAGACTGTTCACTCTCTGCCTCACTCTCTTCTTCTTCTTCTTCTTCTTCTTCTTCCTCTCTGTGGCTCGCTTTCTCACCCTCTCTGTCTTTTTTCGCTCACTTTCTTCCTCCCACTCTTCCTGCGGCTTCTTCTCTCCTCTTCGAGATCTTTTGTATCTTTCATTCGGAGACCGCTCCTGTTCGGCGTTCTCTGCGTCTTTTCCGGATTCCTCAGATTTAGTTTTGTCAGGGCGATTGCAATTCACTCGGCGCGTGAGATGTTATTAGTCTAAAGGATTTGCGTCACTGAATGAGGTAACACTCATTTTAAAGGAGTTAAACCTGTTCTTTCAGAATGATTGATGGAGCAATATCGTAATACCTCGCTGTGCCTTTTTTTGGAGCGCTTAAATACCCTCGGTTAACAGATCCCAACATCTTTTGCACGCTTGATCATCTTTTTTGAACAGAAACCATACAGACAGACAAGATTCTCGCACAGTTGATGATATATTGGGCATACTGCAATGACATTAAGGCATTACAAAAGAGCTCAGTGGCTCTCGTGCGACTTTTCTGATCTGAAAGATACTTTATATTTAACTAACGATATTTTGCCTCTGAGACATCAGCAGTTATGATCACAGTCAGGCTGTAGCTTCACATTTCTTAAGGAAGCAAACGTGCGCAGTCTTTAATCTTATGATATGACGCATGGGTGCATGCACTGAGGGGAGCACCCTTGTGTGGACTAAAGTACACTGTGCATGTCATCACCCAACAAATGGTGCAGGCAGCTGTAGGCCAACTGGTGACAAGACAAGAGGCTCCCTCATTACATCCAGATCAGACTAGTGCTGCAGCAGTTATGGCCTTTCAAAAGTTTGAAGTTTTGACATTTAATTACAGCATCCCCAACGGGCAACTTAGTGTAATTTCAAAATGCTAGATCAATGCCGAAAGATCCGAGTTCCTTCGACAGCAGGCCAATAAAACCTCATCTGCATCATCTCAAACATGTATGGATGAACTAACATTCTGAAGCGGCTGCCGCCGCTTTCGCTACTTGGTTTATACATTCACTCCGAGTCTCCTGAATTGCTATTTCAGGCCAGCAGCGCCAGCAGGCTTGTATCTAGGTGCTGTAGTGAGCGACTTTGCATATCAGAGGCTGCAAATGGCATTGAGAGATAGCTGTGAAAAATCTGAACTTTGGTACCTAGAAATCATGAGATGTTGTGTAGGACTCGCACCTCCTCTGTGAGTTAGCCCTTTGTGCCGTATAGCCCACAGCTACATCGCTGCTGTGTGTGTAGGATGTGAGCGGCGTGCATCTGAAACGTCACAACTCATCTTATCCCAAAGAATCTGTTTCTTGGTGCCGGTATGTAATCGTTCTCTTCAGAGCGGGATTTCGTTCTGCCTGTTCCGTGCAGTCACGTTTGAGTTCGTGATCGCGCTTAAACATCTTCTATGATAACCTCTCGAAATCATATTTCCCTTTCTACTGGATGGAGGGCAACTCACCATGTTAAAGCGTCACATTTCTGCTTCTTGAGACTTACTATGGCGTTTGAAAGAGGTGGGCACTCAGGAGGTGGGTAGAGTCTTTTGTGCAAGGCTCTCAAGTTGCATTATGGGATATGTAGGATCAGGTGTTTCTGGAGCTCGGTCAATACAAAAGAGTGTAACTCGACAATCCCTGACAAACAAACTGCAAAACCAAACAGGTGAAACTTCTTCAAGATAGAACACGGCATGTCTAGTTTTCTAACTGATCCAGAGGTAGTTTAACACGTCAATCTGAAATTGCGAATCAGCCCTTCCTGTTGTTTAAAGTGTGTGTGTTGTCAAAGATTGGGAAGAAAATGAACATAAAAAGCGCAAGATCGAATCATGTTGGGTTATGATATTTTAACACAATCCCTTTTTGTGATTTACACTAGAACACGACATAAATTTACTTTGTGATTTCTGTGAAATCTTTCTGCTTGACCCTTCAGGTAGATCAGAGCAAAGCCTTGATAGTGATTCAGTGTCCTACAGTGTTTTTTTTTATTTGACTTGGTCAGTCCAACATTTTTCGAGCAAAATAAATGGAAGCACTCCATTAAAGCTCCGGCGTGACGACATTAACTTGATGCATCTATGAACAACACGTCGCCATCATCACCAACAGCAGCAACCCAGCATTGCCTCTAAACGTAAACTGTTTCTGTTACCCCCGGGCCAGCCTGCTGCACCGAGTATCCGTGTGTGTGTGTGCGCCTCTGTGTCTATATCCCTGGCAGTCCCCATGAAAATACCATGTGGCTGCAGAGCAGCCTATCACAAGAGGGAGACAGTTGCCGTGCTTCTGGATCCAGTGAGGGATCTGTCCATTTCAGCACCGCGAAGAGGCAGCAGTAACCATGGTGCACTGCGAGGACGAACAGGATGTGACTAATAAAACACAAACAAACAAACAAAACGAGAACATTTTGACACAAACAAATACATCTAGAGATATAAATACACAGAAATTATGCAGATTAGGTGTACATTCATTCAGGTTCTGGATGCTGTAGTCCACCTACATGCGCAGCTGACATCTACATACAATGTTTTGGGGCCCTGAAAGCATCCATTAGCTTTAGAATGAATTGATATTCGTGGTAATATTTGGAACATGTGTCTAATTATAAAATGAAGTATATTTCAGGGGTTGTGTCAGTGTCAGTATCGTTGTCTTCTCTGCGAGGGGAAGGGATGTGAGACATATGACAGAGTCAAACATACAGAGCACGGATCACTGAGCTTTACAGCCTAACCCATCTATTTCTGTTGAACCCATCCAAGCCCTTAAGCGCTCGGTCAGGTGTTTTACACTCGCCGCTCGGCCCTTTCATCATTTGTGTCTCCTATCTCCCCTTCACCAGGAAATTAAAATACACATCAGTCTGTTGGAAAATAATAACCCGCTGATAATAACAACGTGACACGTTATTGATCCCTGACAGAGAATTGTGTTTTTCTGTTTTTTTTTTCTCGCCCCGTCTTCTGTAAAAGAGGTCAGAGGTCGGAGGTCATGGGGTGGTACCTCGCTCCGGGACGCTTCAGCGGGACGGAAAGCCGTCGGCTAGGTTTGTACATCTTTTTAAGCGTCGGTCACACCTGCTGCCTCGTGAACGGTCCATGTTTTTTAAGTGAACGCCGTCTGTCTCCCCTGAAAAAAACATCAAATAAACCACGCAATCTAGCTTCAGATTCCTCTGGCAATTTAGGGCAACAGCGCTGCAAAAAATACCTGCCGTAACAAGTTATTTGTTCTACATTCAGGTCTTATTTTAACAGGGCCATTGCTGCTATTGAGGCCAAACCCTCTGTATTTTTGAGGGGGGGGGGGGCTTTCATGGGTCCAGTAAGCATGGAGGAAAGTTTATATTCCAGAGTTAAAAACAGACACACAGACACTATTTTCAGGCTTGTTCCGGTATATTTAGACTAGACATCTGATTAACTTTTAGGTCAACAAAAGTAAATAATTCTCTCCCAGTCTCCCCCCACACGTTTTGTTCCTGGCACATGTTGGACCCTGTGTGATGAAATGCTAAAGTAATAACATTTATTTTACAAATGACTAGATTTCCTTGAAAGAACAGGATACTAAATAGAGGGAAAATAGAGCACGTTCTGGGGCAGTTATTTTAGTGCGTGAGCGGTTGTTGATTTGCAGCTGACGAACTTCTCTGGTGGAAATGAGACTCACTAACTTATAACATTCATAGTTGCAAAGTCCTGGCTACCACGCTGCAATGAAGGGGTCATGGAGATCGTTCCTTTTCTATAGTTTTACTTGTCCTGAAGATGATTTCATCTGATTACGACACCATAACTAAATTTCTTTGTTTGTATTTTAATGTAATTTTATTATTCTATTCTATTCATTCATTGTGTTTTTCAGTAATGCATGTCTTCACCTTATGTAAAGTACTCTGTGTACTTGTGTTTGCAAGGTGCTTTCCAAATAAAGTTGTCTTCAAAATCACAAAACAAAATCACTCTTAATAAAATAATTCCACAAACAAGTTGATGGCACATTTGATTTTTCACCAACACGCCACATTGGTGCTTTTTTCTCCTTAAAAAAAATGAAATGCTAAAATTCAGCATCACATGAACTGACTTGTTGAAAAGGACATTATTTTCTTTTTTCTTTTTTTTTTTTTTTTTTGCAGTGCGCTTGTTTTTGCGTAAAGTGCTGCTGCTGCGCACGGAACATCTCCCCCCTCTCTCTCTCTCGCTCTCCCTCTCTCTTCCTCTCTCTCTCTCTCTCTCTCTCGCTCTCCGGTTGTGTCGATTTTTTTCATCCTCTGCTTCTAACCATCATCCACCCCCTCCTCCTCCTCTCCTCTCTCCACTTCTATCTCAGCTCTGCGAAGAAGAAGAAAAACGAGGAAACCAAGGATTGATGTGTTGCTCGACTTGAAATTTTATATATTTTTTTTGGCGCACATAATCCCCCTCCTCCCCACCCGCCCACCCCCCACGCCTGACAGCCTTGCCAAAAAGAATCATTGCTTTTGACGATTTCTGATGTTTTTTTTTTTTTTTTTTTAATGTGATGACAGTAAACGGCTGTGTCTGTGTGTGCGCTCGCCGTGCTCCGTTTGGCCGTGATATACCCGCGTAGGATCCGTTTGGATGCTGGAGGAAGAGGCTCTGACGCTACGGGAAGCTTCGTCCATCCCTCCGTGTCCTCCTCATTCCAGCGACCGGCTGCATGACCGGTGATGCTCGGCCTCTCCGTCTGGATGCGCCCCTCTCTCCGCGGTGTGCCGTCGGTACCGCTGCCTGTATCCCCCTATAGCAGATTTCCACTGTCGCCGGAGAAAGGTCTAGGGACCACATATGGAAACTGGGGATCAGAATTTTAGGAAAAAGGAAAACTAAGCAGGCTGTCGTTTGATTTTCATAACTTAATATTTTTTCCTCCTCTTTTTTGGCTTGATTTTTTTTTTTATTTGGAGAGAGGGGTTGATCGTCCCTGGTTGGTTTATTTTCCTTCCATCTCTTAAGGAATGGCTGTTTTTCATGGCAGTCATGCTACCGGCTGATTATTTGGCATTATTTATCATTCTGTCCTTGATTTTGGGGGAGCGCTTCATTCTGCTGGTTTGAATTTGTTCTTTCATTTCTTTCAGCACATCCAGTCCTTGATTTTTTTTTCTCTCTCTCTCAACATATTTTGGGCCCTGCCTGTCTGTCTTGCCTGTCTTGCCTCCCCATCACCTTCTTCCCACAGAATACATGTGATAGCCTTGTATCTTCAGAAATGCCTGTGATGAGCCTCCATAATTCACTGATCCGCTGGGTTACATCAAGGTAGTCAGATCTCATCCTGAATTGTGTCATCATCTGTTGGAGGTGTCTCTGCTTTTGCCTTTTCTTTTTCTTTCTTTTTTTTAGGCCATTTTAAAGAAATCAGGCCGCCAACTGTGTCTTTAGTCTTAACCACCCTCCACCCCCACACCCCGGCGTTTCTTCATCCCTGTTCAGTATGAATTAATTCACACCGCGTGCATGCGTGTGCTCGTCCGTGTACAGGTGTGCGCGAGTGAAAGTTTGGCTCTGTGAGCGAGTCTGTCTTGTGCTTGTGTGTGCGTGTGAGAGAGAGAGCTGGAGAATGACAGTGTAGGCTGTATGTGCTGGCCTGTGTGGGGGGAAGAAAAAAGAAAAAAAAAAAGCAAGCGCTACGTGCACATCATTCCATACATCACCGTCGAAGCTGTGAGGATTGTAATACATGTAACCGCATCAGTCAGCTCAGAAAGCCAAATTCAGGCCTGAGACGACCACGGAGAAACAGAGCAAAATCCTCCATCTTCTCATTATCTTGGCCTTTTTCAGAGTTTGACATTTAGAGGCCTTCCAACTCAACAAAGTAGGCCTAGATCCCAGACCACGTCTCTTGTGGGATCTGCTAGAAGCCTGTGTTTTTAGGTCAACATTTTTTTTTTTTTCCAGAGCAGGGCAACTTACTGCCACTTTGAGGACTAGATTTTAGAAACCTCAGTAGCTGAGGGTTCTGTCATTCCCACCAAAGTGTGTTTGACCCATCTGTTGGGCCAAACAACTTCCTGTCCACCCCCCCCCCCCCCAAACCTCCACCCTCGTTTTAATTTTCACCTCTTTGCTGTCCCACCCAAAAACCAACCATACGATTTCCCCCGAGCTCCCCTAACTCCCCTGCCCCCCCAGCGGCCCCCCGCTACCGTCGTCCGCCCGACACCGCCCACCCCCCGTTTTCCGAGCTGGCGTGGCGACGCAAACTCACAAATATTTACTTCCTGTACATCAAGAGGAAAGGGGGCCCCCCTTTCGTGGAATGCGGCAACATGGGCGTGTTTGACCGCGGAGTTCAGATGCTGCTGACCACGGTAGGGGCCTTCGCCGCCTTCAGCCTTATGACCATTGCCGTGGGGACAGACTACTGGCTGTACTCGCGCGGCGTCTGCAAGATCAAGAGCACCAACGAGAACGAGACCAGCAAGAAGAACGAGGAGGTGATGACGCATTCGGGCCTCTGGAGGACCTGCTGCCTGGAAGGTGAGCTGGAGATGTACTGAAGAAGCCATATATACATGCACAGATACACCAACAACACTCCGCTCAGTCGGCACACGGGCAGATCGATTCCGACATGCCCACACATACATACACGCAGTCCCTGCATTTGCACTGACATGCCTACACATACACTGAGATGCCCACACTATTCTGTACTCTGCATCCATTTACACTCATTAAAACGCCCTCTTTTACCTACACACATCTATCTATCTATCTATCTATCTATCTATCTATCTATCTATCTATCTATCTGCATACTTCCTTGCCTGCCTGCAATCTATGACATCATATCCTCACTTCCCAGGCGTTTCAGGAACCTCCTTCATTTCATAATGATCCCTTCTTTAAAAAAAAAAAAAGCAGCATTCACTTCCTTGAGCAATGACTGCAGCGTCTTCCTAACAGGTGACTCGGATGAAGCTTCCTACGCATACTGTTTGGTTGCTTTGGGTTGTCGTTTTCGGCCTGTCATGGCCGGCGTGCAGATGCAGAGGGTTTTTGAATTGTCCCAACACAGAACAGCTCGGCACACTTAGCTGAACTGTTCCACCGGACCTCAGAAGCACACACACACACACACACACACACGTGGCCCAACAAGGTTATACAGCTGACTCATATGGCACCAGTCCTGCTATAAGCTTGTCCTTTTTTACAATCTGTTGAAAGGAAAACTCTGCAGATCTTTACATGCATGACAGGCTGATAAACAAAAAAAATCCTGATGTTTCCGGCGGGATGCGTCTAGATTGATGAACAGGCACACTAGGATCCATTAAAGCAATCTCAGTTAACCTCCCTCCTCTCCTTACAAGCCTTGGAGGGTTAGTGTACCTGTGCAGGCCTACTGTAGCAAAGGAGAAACAAATTCCACTCAACCTATTCAAGTGGTTACCAGCCCAACTTCCCTCTCCACTGCATCCTCAGCACATCTTCATTGTTGTATCTGTGAACTCACTGGCGTCACGTACTTGAATTGTTCCGGGTATGTTGTTTGTTGAACCATCATATGAAGTTTGACTGGATTGAATGTGTTTTTGTATGGAACAGTGAACAGAAATTTTGTCCCCGGGGGGCACAAATTTAGAAACAGACTCACATATGTCGAGTATAAAGAGGAAGAAGGATTACAGAGACTTAAAACACTCGTCTATTTGTATCAGTCAGTGTTAAAGTTGGGGTTGCACCACATTGCGCCACATGCTATCATATCTGTGGCCCGGGTCAGAACCAATATCTGTTGTGTGAGGGGTCAACATCTGGATCAAAAGATGTTGCATCACTGCGTTTCAAACGGTGACTGTTAGGAGTCGAGAAACCGCCACGCAGGTTTGATTCAGAGCTGAGTTGGAGGAAACTGACTTGACTGGCATGAACTGACTTTGCCCTACTTAACGTTTCCTTCAAGACATCATTAAAACTTATGGACATATAAAAGGGTGTGCATTAGAGGGAGAGAGAGGAGAATGAGGTTGTATGTGGAAGTAAAATCAACTTCTCAACATCACGTATTCCTCTTGTGGTGTGAGACTATTTGTGATCATCCAAGAAAAAACTGAAATGTCTCTTTACGTATAACTCCTGTGATCTGAGCCTGACCTAGTCTTGATTGTAACATTTCTGCAACCCTAACCCTAACCTGTCTCTAACTACAACCTAAACATCAGAGGACTAAACAGTCAAGTTTTAAAGTTTTGAACACACACACACACATGCAGAGTGTCAGGATGGACACCATGTCTGTGTAATCCATCTTCATCCACAATCACATAATACCTGGCCCAACATTCACATGATTCATAGGATCAAGCCAGGTGCTGATGACATTTCAGCAGTTTGAGTGCATTTCGATGATTTCTCCCGTGAATCAGCTGGTCATTCTTCTGTGATTGCTACAAGCATAGCCACTGCCTTGTCACTGCGAATGTGGATTGAAGAGAGACAGACAACACAACAGAGAAAAATGATCAATCTTTGCCCAGATAGAACTTTGTCCTTCCGATTACCATTTGGACATTTATCACAATAAGCACCTACCTCATGTACTGCGTGTTACTGTGTGTGATCGTGCGTCACGGATACCGATGTAGTGATGTGACTCTCTCTAATTGTGACCTCACATTTGGGGCTTGATCCAGACGCACGTGGTTGTCTATCGTCACAAAGCCCCACTGTAACATTAAGATTTAGCTCCTCACCTTATGGCTCATGAGTAATCATGTGACCACAGTGGCATGTGCAGCAGCAGGCCCTATTTAGAGTATGTATGCAGTATGTATGCAATACATCAGTACTGCAGCTGGTCCTTTTATTTTTTTTAAACCTTTTGCTGAAGCAGAGAGGCCGGTAAGCTCTTTACAGCATGGCGACTACATTTCCAGATCTTAATATAACATCTGCAAAAACTGAAGTAAATTAAATGTTATGTCTTTATCAGTAGAAATTAGTGTCAATTTAATGTTAGGTGCCTCATTTTGAAAATGAAATATAGCCTCAAATCATATGCGACGTATTGAAAGTTGAGGTTGAACTCCAGTCTGGTGCTACAATTTCAAATGACGGCCATTACATAATCACCTGTCACTACTTTCAGCTAATGTTTTGTTTCCTTGTGTTTGGTTCGCAGCAGATTAAACTGTTTTTTACGGGCTAACAGGTCAGATATCACAGCACACAATGTGCAGGTGAAGCTGAAACATTATAATGGGCAGACAGCTAGTAATAAATAAATAATACTAAAGATACATTTTCTCAGCTTTTCTAAGCACTAAATCTTGGCCCCTTTCCTCTGCTACATTCTTTATTCTGCTATAGTAGCTAACTCAGTTTTTCACATAGGGCTACCAGACAGATTAAAACATATGTCTTGTGCATTTTCCAACAAGACCTACATAAAACCGTCAAACACTTGCTGTTATTCAGTATTAATGAAACAGCTTTACCCGAGCACATGCATACATTTGTTTTACTGCAAGCATTTTCCTAATAATATTGCTCACAGTTGATGTGTTTGGGTTAGAAGTCACATTGATACGACATATTTAGCTTTGATGTAATGTTATTGTACCACGTGTACTCCTACTGGAACAGCACTGGCTATGCAGGTTTGTGCAAAACACTTGACCAGGCCAGGAAGGGAAGACATTACACCTGGTTAAATGTGTTTCAATCTGTTTTACATTTTTATTGATGCCTCTCAAGCTTCGTCAAAGCCTTGCCCCTGGTTACGTTTCTAACCTATTGACCCTTCGTGGAGTGAAGAGGTCAGGCCTTGGATAGTGATTTCTTGGTTACTCCTTTGTCTAAGTGAAAAAAAAAGCAAATGACGTCCATGCTTTTTACAGTTATGCCCCCCCTCCAGCCTGTGGCAAAGCCCGAAGCTTACCTAAAACAAGGCTTAGAACTACATGGAGCCAGAGCGCAATGTGCTTCATACAGCTCGATCGGTGAGCTGTTCAAAATCTCCAGGACATCCGAGAAGAAATCAAGTCAGATACACACTTATAGATTTTTATATTTACTCAGATAAGAACAGCATGATGTGGCAACTAGACAAACCTACAAGGTGTAGTACAAAAGCCTTTTTTTAATTAATGGGCAACCCAAAGACTTACAAATGTAAGTTTCATAAGGCTCTATGGATTCAACAGACACAGTGGTGCTGTTGGCAATGGACAAGCAACAAACTCTTTTAGCCCTGGAGTGGGAAACACTCTTGGCTATGTTCACTTGTCACCAAAGCCATTTATGATCAAGACATTGGAACACCTTAGCAGCTTAACTAAAAAATAGCCGAACGAACATGAAACCCTAACTGGTTGCTAATGCTCGCCACTGGGGAAAAGTCTGTACTTATCTGAAAGGTCAATATTTAGTAATTGCAAAGGAATGCATGAGTGTTGTGAGATAAACTATGGCTATGCAGCCCCTGGAAGGTAAAAGAAAAAGCGCCACCCAATCGGGTACAAGACTACTGGGACTGTCAGTGCATGCTAAAGCTAGCTGTAGCTACATAACCTGCCCAAGAAGGTTGCTAGGAAAAAAAGAGACTTTGTGGATGTCCTACCCAGAATGAAACAGAGCTAATGAAAGACGAGTCGTGCTCTTGTTCTGCTCTTTGTGTATGAACATTCACTTTTCCGGTTTTATTTGAAAAAAGAAGAAAGTGTGCAACTTGTTTCAAGCTCTGCTGAAAACTGCTAATTTGGTGCAGGTGTGATAAAAGCTACCTGTGATCATCCATGTGACTGAATTATGTAATCATCAAAGACAAGGTCACAGGCTTGAATCAAGTATTGCTCAAAGTTTAGAGCTGCTTAGAGACTATTTTGTTGCAAGGATAAGGACAAATTGTGTTTCTTTTTTTTTTTCCAAGACAGAAAACGTTCGAGTTTTGGCAGAGGTTGCAAAATTGTGTCAAATCACCAACACATTTGTCGATGTGAATGCAGCCACGCCAACTCACTCCATGTGATATGCTTATTTTCCCCGCTAAGTGGCTTTACTTTTCACACTCTAAGCTCACTCTGTGTCCTTGGCACTGGAGATTTGAAATGGTTAAGAGCAGAGAGGAATCTGAGAGAGATCCAGCTCACTCTGTGTGCTTCGCCTTTAGAGCTACAGTTGCTTTATAGCTGCGTGGTGCAGAGAAGAGAAAGAAGAGAGGAAGAGAGAAATTGGGAGGTGTTGAGAAAGAGAAAAAAAAGAGAGGGAGAAAAAAGAACAAGGGAGAGAAAGAGCAGGCAGCCTTGGTTTTCTGTCACACCCCCTCAGGCATCCTGTGCTATCTTTAACACACAGGCCTACGTTCTATCTAACCTATCTTGCCCTGGCTTTTAACATAATACGTCACAGTGCATGCTTTTATTTTAATGTTCGGGACATGCTGTACATGATTTGCAGATACCAGTGACTGTTGCAGTCCTGTCATTACAGCGACATGTTAGCATCACATCACAAGAAGGATCGCACGTGACATTTTCATGTTGAGCCTTGAGTTATGTATTGCAGATTTGATTATGTTTCTGCTTTCATGCTTAGGCCTCTACACAAATGTAAGTGTGTTTGTGTGTATGTGTGTGTGAAGCAGGCTGTCTCAGAATTGGAGTGCATTACGGCGCTGACATTAATTATGCTAATAGCCATCAGCTCCGTTAGCTTTGCGGTGCTGATCGTCAACAGAGCCTCTCCACGCTGCCTCTTTATCTAAAGCGATACGCCAGGATAGGGATGTAACTAATTACATGATCATCTTTATACATCTTTATACACAGACCACCTCTTTATCTAAAGCCCCAGTTAGTGGTTCAGTGCGTCGGGTGCACAAATGATAGGTAATCTGATTACTGAAGTAATCTGGTTGGGAAAAATTTGTACAAATTACACAATCTTTCCTATCACGTCAGACAATAGGCACGAAAACTAGAAGATTACATGTAATCTGACTGCAAAAATACACACACTGATGCTTTACAGCATGTGAGTCATTGGAAGTGATTATTGGAGGCGATTTATTCAAAATTTCGTGTGGTAATGTTTGATGTGGGATCTGTGGGCTGGCAGATAGGAAATGATTTTGATGATAGAATTACAGACAAATTAAATGATTTAGTTTTTATTAACTATTACTGTTCAAATGACAACTTTGAGAGACAAATGATTCATCTTTAATTGTTTTTTTTTCTTTTTCATAATGTTGTAAGGTTTTAAGTGAACATGTCACTTATTCAAATTTAGAAAAGCTGGCTTGGTGCAAAATCACATTTTTTTCACTGTGTATTTTACATCAAGGACCAGATCTGATATGTTACTTCTGATTAGATTCACTTATCCTGATCTTATTAATATTTCTGCTGTGCACTTGCGTTTGTGTCAGTCAAATAAAAGTATGAGCGGAATATGAGCCAGAAATAAGGACTAAATAGGCCTCAAAGCAGAAAGGTTACTTTCCACTGGAACAATATTGTAAGAAACACCACCAGAGTCATCTAAGTCAGTTTTCGAGTATCAGACTGCATCGACGTGCTTTAAAACATATGCAGCCGTTCTTACTCTCAACACGTAAACTGACCTACACTTCAAACTATGAATCTGTTGGCATCTCTGGTGTCAATTCTTCAGGGGAACCTCTAATGTAATGTTTTGATATGTGCTGTCAAAGTCACGTGACAAGAAAGTCAGCATATGGAGGACGTTGGGGTAGACATCGAAATATATGTCGGTGCATTCCAAATCTAACATAACTAACATACTTATGTTACTTACTAAACCTAACCAAGCAGTCTTGTTGCCTGAACAAGTCTTATTTTGAAAGTCCTCAGTCATTCAGCCATAATAATTGTTGCTAACTTGACCACAGAGCCATACACAAGTAAAACTGACAGGAGGGATAACTACGGTGTCGTGGTTTGAAGGCGCAGACTAAGCCGCTGTATTTGATGAGATGGGAGCGAGAACCTGTTCACTTATGATGTACTCATGTTACCCGCGGTGATGATGTAATAGAACCGATGCTTCCTGTAATGTAGCCTATAAGATTACACAACAGTTTTGGAGTATTTTATGAGAATAATGATGGTATTGATGGTTATTATTTATTGCAAATCAGTGACGACTGAAGGTTGTGAGGAGGGGACAACATTATGTCATGATGGAAAAGCATAGGAACATCTAAAGGCGAATGAACTCAGGTTTTGGACTTGAAATGACGTCAGAAATGTATTACTTCCACACATTCCTGACGTCATAAGCGACCAGTTTTAAGGAGTAAAGGTCAGGGCCATTGTCCCTTCATTAATTCCTAGAAGATCTAACAGGCTATTTATGGTTTATGATGGAGGAGTGCTGGGTAAGGAAATGAGAGCCATTGTTCTGCCTCTGCAATGAGGCTGGCAAACAGTCAGCATCCAGCAGCGCTCTGTGGGCGTGCTGTTGTTGATACTGTAATAGAAATGACTGACAGGTCACGGCAGCTGTCAAACCTCAGCCGTCAATGTGCCGCAACCACCCAACTCCTGGAGACTTCTTATCAAAGCAACAAAAACCTATTTGAAAATTATTTTTAACTTCATCACTTATTTAAATGGCAAAAGCAGTTTGTTTTTCTCTGTCATGTAAAAGTCTAAGCCCAACAATGTTTTTGCAGTGACAGCCAGAAGGTCCTGAAAATCATAGAAAAATACGTTGCCTTGCTGTGATTTTAAATAAAAATCACATGACACCGTAAGACATTGTAAAGCAGTAATTACAGTACCGCAGTCATATCAGTGTGCAATAATATATAAAACACAAAACAGCCCTAATTAAACACCATAATAAGTGATTACTGAAAAAACGAGTTGGTCTGTCAGGCGGTTCACCGCTTTGGTCCAGATGGGAGAACAAAACAAAACAAAGACAACAACTACTTCATGAAAATTAGAGGATACAGATGTTCTCCAGAGGATGAATCCCAGTGATTGTAGTCATGCCCTGACATTTTCTTTAGTGACACCATGAGGGTCACATTTGTGGTTTTCAGCAAAATCTGTAACCAACTTGGATGAATTACCAGATTTGGAACAGGCATTCATGTTCCCCACTGACTGAACTATAGTCGCTTTGATCATTTATGTCCAAACCTACAAAACCATCAGTGCTGCATCAGTTGTCTAGTTTTTCTAAATTTCTAATGAGTGAAGGTTAGCATGCTAACACGCTGAGCTAAGATGCTGAACATGGCCTATACCTGCTAAACATCAGACTGTCAGTCCTGCAGCCGTCTATAACAGGATAATAGGAGAAGCTTCTGACTCTCTGATAATATTAATGGCAATTAAATTGTACTTGGTTTGCAGTTGTGGCCTGGTTACATATCATCATCTGAAGAGAGAACACATGAAGGATATATCTCAGTGAGTCATGAAGGCATGATTTCTGATGGTTAGACAAACCTCACTCATTATCCTCAGTTGTTTGTTGATACATTGTCTTACATTAAGGCCTTATTATATTCTCCCATTTCTGGAAATTCATTGTTTTCCACATGATTTTCATGAGAAATTTGGGATCTGAGCATGAATTTGTAACGGCAAGTGTTCAAATACTTCAGTCAGTCACTATAAAACTGTCTTTATCTTTGCACACCTTATCTGGTTGAACTGGACAGTTGAAAATCACCGTGGCACTTACTGTGATATATAAAAAGGCAAAGCAACACGTGCACAGGGCAAACTGCCCGTATTTGTATATATTTGCATGCACTTGTATAAAGGTGCGCACGCGGACACACATCTCAGCCTTCCTGATATCCATGCAGCCATCACACGTCTCCTCGGTCGCCCGCACTCCTCCATCCAGCAGCTATCGAGTCTGCTCCAGTTGGATTCACTCTGTGTGCTTGTCATCCTGGACGGATGGCCCCGTGTCGGTGGTCCAGCTGTGGAGGCTGGCTCCAGAGATCCAGCCTGTCGCGGTCTTCCATGATGGATCTTGCCTCAGGACAGTCTCTCGTTCCTAGGCACAGACCGGAGCTGCCCTGGGGGCCTCAGCCTTGACAGGTGGAGCTCAGCAGGCTCTAAATGCTGCTATTAATCTCCATCACGGCGGGTTTGAGAGCGAGCGAGGTGCGTGTGACAGGAGATATGTTTCTGGGAATGAGGTGTGAGTGTCTGAGAGTGTGCGCCGCGTGTGTGTATGTGTTTGTACCAGCATTCAATTTTAGCTTTCATCACACTCAAAATCATTTTGTTACTGGAGACATCTGAACCCTCTGAACCTTTGGAAACCTCGCCACCTCTAATAATTTCCATCCACACAGTCATAGCCTGGATTGACAAAACATACGGTCCCCAAAGGATTGAGAAAACGACCATTGGGCTTACTTAACCTTTTCATATAAAACAAAATAGGTCCTTTGTAAATACACAATTGTCAACTGAGAAGATAAAGATCGTTCAGTTTCCTAACCTACAACAGATACATGTTTTGGCGGCGTACATGGAGGTTTCCTCATGATGGAGGTTAAGTTGATTCTACTGTATCAACATGGTGGGTCATCATGGCAACCCATGGTGCTGCAGATATAAAAGGTTTATTGTAAGGTAACAAAATTAAAATTATACATTGTGAACATTCAGTACACGTGTGTGTACTTATATTGTCTATTGCAGGACATGCGGTAAACCCGCTCACACAGTATCCAAGTCCAAGGATTTTCCGGCGGCTTCTATGCTGATACACACACTTGTGATTGCTTGTGTACACTTAGTATGTGTATGTCGGTATGCATAAGCTTACGCAATAAAAGATAAGGATTACAGGGCCAAGTTAATGACTCTGGTCAAGAGGGTTTGCTCAGCATCATGACAGTGTTTGTGTGTATGCATTGAACCTATGTAATGCAGAATGAAGCTTCCCGGAAAACCATGAATGTGAAATGATAATTTCAGCACGTGCAAGCCACATTCCTGAAATAATCTGGTCAAGTCAAAAGAAATACACCACGCTAACAAAAAGGCTTTAATAAAACGGCTTAACTCCTATCTTAGAGATATTCAGAAATCGATTTGGATGCGATGGTTTGATGGTTTAGGAGTGTTTTTTTTTCTCCTTTAGACTATCCATCATGTTTTTCCTGTCTCAAAACTGGAGGCAAAGACCAGTAACACAGTGACATCCCAGTGAGTTGTGCGTGTGTCAGAGCAGCTGAAGGAAGCTTTCAGTGAAGGAGAGAACTTTCTGTCTATTAAACATCCATTCGCAGCCTGCCTACCCATGAATCATAGCTGTGAGGCGGCGTTACCTGGCTAGAAATTTAAACTGACTTTTAAAAGAAATGTGTTTTTCTTAGAGCATACATTACTGATGTAGCTGACACGTACCTCGGGATGCCATTCATTATGCAGTAGCCCTTCCTCGTGAATCTCTTAACGTCCACAGGAATGGTAATGTTTTCTACCCTTTGTACACTTTGTTTTGGTTGCATTTATGAATCAGTTTCTAGTTTTGTGGCTATGTTTTAGAAACATTTGAAACATTTTGTATTTTTTTTAAGATACCAGAAAAGAAATGGCGTACATTTTGAACCCTTGACTCTGCTCCAAAGTAGTATTATGTAATCCAGTTAGTGAACACCAGCTTAATTATTAAACATGTGATCTTACATTTGTCAGTAGCTATATCTTACATTATATATATATATATATATATACATCATATTTATTAGCTTTTTTTATTACCAGGTGGTGGTTAAATCCCTAATGACCATTTCTTCATTAGCTAATTAATGCAGTCATTCATTCCACCTTTAATTTGTGGCAGCTCTGTCGTCCTCTTTCATGGCAGCGCCGGGTATCTATGGCCAACCATGATGCTGTGTAACTATGGCGATGCAGCGCTCTGTTTGCAGCACAAGGCCGCTTGTCAAACAGGAATCACGGCCTCTCAATCAAAGAGACTGTTTACGAGCACTCACACACACACCTGGGACTGACACACACTCTGCGCCGCACCATGGGAGGGACATCAATCACGCGCGCACACACACACGCGCAGACACATACACAAGAGGATACAGGGCACATTTACATGCAGGGACATGCGCACACATAGATACAGGTGTAGCGAAGACACAAGGACATGCAGAGTTAACGCACAACAAGCGACAACAAAATGTTTAATATTTAAAATATGTGGCGACTTGTTTAGAGAGTCTCAGCAAAAGAAATTCTTAACACAATGTGTATCACAGGATTGTTTACCACTGTATGTATTATGATCTAGAAGCGGATTAAAAATGTATAAGCATGTTCTATTATTAAAACAAACAAACAAAAAAAAAAAGTAGCCTTACTGTTGAATAGAAAGCACTGAACGAAATGCTAGAGACAGCTGTTGGATCCAAAATACATTCATGATAATGCCACTGTCATGTGGTATATACAGTATGTACCTTTCCCTCTTACTCTTCTATAGAAGCAGTATATACTGTAGACTAACAACACATGGCTGATCTGATGGGTTACAACAAGATTATAGGAAATGAGAAACAAAGACGTTTCTGCTCTCTTCATTTAGCTTTTATTTATTTTTAAGATAATCTGAGAAGCAAAAAAAAAAAAAAAAAACATCCATTGGTTCACCTGGACTTCTCCCCAAACATATGCAAACTGTGATTGTTTCATTTGTAAGGGGTCACACACACACACAAAAAATGGTTGGGAGCTGCTGGACTAGAACAAGTGTTTTATAGTGTGCGTATATCAAGTTCAGCGTCTTACAGTGCAGGAACAGTACATCATGTGCTTTTTGGTCCGTCCAAGAATCCCAACTGAATGAAACTGGACTTGAATATGTTTCATCAGTTCAAAACCAAAAAGGAAATCCTGACTTACTAGTTTGACTAGTTAGAGTTAGTTAATTAGAGTTTTACGAGGGTTTCCATTGCAGGTCTCCCTTCCCACCCCCGCGGGATCTTTTGTTCCATGCTCATGGAAACATATTTGCACTGAGGGTAGCGGCGCGCATGGCTATGTATGTGCATGCGTTCCTGTAACATAGCCTGGCAGTGGCAGCTAGCAACAGCAGTTCCAGTGGCACCCTCGGATGCCAGGCGTGATAAGATGCACGGACGTATTTCACATCCATGACAAGATGACATGTTAGCTGTCGGTGTTTGTCTCCGCTGTTCCAACAGACGCCAGGCAGCTTTTAAATTATGCCATTGTAAAATATTGACCTGAATGATTGTGACATGTTGCCTATTTTTGGCACTTTTGGCGGCACCACCAGCTGTTGGAGACATGCGAACACAGCTGCTGCTGTTTTTATATTGCAGCACTGGGAAAGACGGGAGACATATCGATAGCGATACAGATGTGGGCTGAATGGCAATCTTTTGCATTAGCTAAGGTTAATGCTCATGAGCTGCTCCAGCAGTGAATAGAACTGAGCAGGTGTAGCAGACATGCTCATACAGACATGTTTGTTTTGTTGCTACTTTAGTTGCTTTTGGGCTATTAGAAGTAATAAAAAAAAAATAATAATAATATTCCCTTCTGCGCCATTGATTAGCATCATCATGTGTTGTTCAAAATTCAAACAAATCTTCAGAAAACCCATTAATTATGCTAAAATAACCAACAACGGGAGTCAACAACAGTCAACAGGAGGTGCTTACCGCACCCTCAGCACCATATTTTGACGCTGATGTGTCAGGTCTACAAGTACTGAACTGTTCTGAACAGCTTTTTGTAAATAGATAATGCTGTTGCATAGACAGTGCTTACTATTATTGTTTAGAGAATAATGTCATTAGTAACTGTAAATTAAATCCGGTCTTCACAGCATGAAGCATTAATAGAATAGTATTGTACAGAGGAATAATGTGTATAACGTACACGAAAACCTGAAGAAAAAAGTCAAAATTACAAAGATGAAATTGAGAAGAAAATATATATGTATATATACATATAAGTTTAAGTATCTTGTGACCCCCTCAGATTTATAAATTTACCTCGAGAACCACAATCTAACAGCGTAGTAACAGTGAAATTGTGTGATTTCCACCACAATAACAGAACATCATGCGCTGGCTTTCACAGTGGAGTCCAGCGTTTCGTAGTAGTAACAGTATGTCACGTTCTTTGTTTTACAGTATAGTAGGTTGAGTGTGGTGTAGCAGAGAGCTGTTGGCACCTCCACACAGTCTGTTTAACGCCTGGTGGGAGAGGTGCTGACAGGCCGACTGCTCCCTAATCCTACAGACATGAGGAGCCAAAGGGAATGACCAGGGAGCTCAGTGTCTGTCTGTGTGTGTGTGTGTATGAGCAATATGTATGTACAATATGTCCCCTGCATAGACAAACACGCTGCTAATTCCACATTTGTTAGATTTTTGCCACCCTGGATTAAACCACTTTTGTTGCGTGCAGCTGTCTGACCACGGAAACCGGAATATATAGGACGCCTTTACTTAAAAGCACGTAGATCAGCCATGTTGTCAGTTATCAGACAGATGCCATCAGATCCTCTTGGTCCTCCCCGCCATCAGTCACAGAAAAGTGACAGATCGACCGAGCCGCTCTCGGTGGGAATTCAGGGTAAAGCTGCTGCTGTTCCATCGCGGAGTTGGTCTTAGTAGTAGCATATGGTCAGACTGATGGAGTAACAATGCTGTCATCTGTAAGCTACATGAGTCATAAACACAGTGTCATAAACATAGCGCCTCTGTGTGCGTGTCTAACTATAATGACCAAAACACACACATCTGACACCAACACTTTCATCGGCACGTTACATTTCCTCGTGTTTCTATGTCATTCCGTTCACACACACTACAATGGAAACTTTGCATAATTCTTTTGTCAAAAAACTCCAAATCCCATTGACATTTGCAACAGAGTTGATAATAACAAAAAAATCCAGAGCCTTTCTCCGCAGTGTGTGTGGCTCCCTTCATGTGTCTCTAAAGTAGTTTTATGAAAAATAATCTAATATTGTTTATAGGAGATATAACAAACAATCCTATAAACTCTAGATTTCCACAGGCTAAACATCCTAGCTCAACATAAGGGACACGTCCATGGGTGATTACAGCAAAAAAAAAAAAAAAAAACGACTACAGAAGAGAGCTGTATTTTATGCATGTGTACAAAAGGACCCACAGTGCAGCTGCTTACAAAGTGTCATTTTTGATCAGTCTTAGAAGTGAGACCAATCAAAGAAATGCTGAGTAAGAGTTCGGCCCAAACGTGATGTCATGACAGTTTCTCTTTAAATATACACATGTAATAAACACACACAACACACACACACGCAGGTGCTTGTGCTTTGTGCGTTTGTGTCTCACAATGACAATGGGATGTCCCTGCCTCCGCTTTTCAATCAAAGAGGTCATAGTTCAGAGGTTAAAGGTCAAATCTATTGTCTCGTAAGGTCTAGTGATGTATTATGACTCTCTATCACACACACACACAGAGAAACACACAGAAACAGTAAAGCAGTAAAAAAAAAAAAAAAAAGCTGCTGTAAAGGTGTAAGATGATATTTATGCATTTGCAGATGTACTATTATGGGTTACAATCCGGGGCACAATGCAACCCAGCATGCTGTAAAATACACCATTTTGCAGACACCAAATATTTCACAATGGTGCCTGAGAATGTGAGTAGATGAAATGATGCGTGTATGTGTGAGGAGTGAGGACAGGCGATGATGTAGGCTGCTATCACAGTATAGACTCGAGGTGCCAGAGCTTCCGGTTGCTTTGGTACTTCAACTTGATATTGCGTTACGAAACAATTTCCATTTGTAGTTGACACGCAGAGGTGAGATAAAAGTTTTAAAGTAGATCTTTAACGCTGCTGAAGAAGAATAGTTGCAGAATTTAAACTGAACATGTAGAATGTATACAACAAGGTGAGGTAGATTACCATATTTTCAGAAAATGCCATTAGCCTGTTTTAGCTTATGTTATGAAACACATTTACACATTGGGTCTCTAAAAAACCTCATCAACTTTGAATGGCAAAGACTAGGCTAGGCTAGATCCAGAGCAGCAAGAAAATGCAAGAAGAGACAACTTTGTTCTTACTTACTTATCCGAGAGATAGTTACAGTTAGTCTGAAACACCATTACATGGTCACATTTGCTTAATCTGCATGGATCTTGACAACCACCAATGCACAGTGGACTTTCTCTTGGGTTTAGTCCATGGACCTGTCTGGTCAGAAAGTCTTATCATGTATGTAGAAACGTTCTTTTTTAAAATATTTTTTACAATTTCAAGCAATGAACTGACTTTATGGGTACTGAATGAATTGAAGGTTCCGCGGTAGTCAAGGACGGACTACAGTGGCTCTGTCACGGTCCAGCAGTCATTGGTCAGAGCTAGCTTGTCTGCCCTGGATAGCTTGACTTTTAACTTCTGTTTCTGCGTTTAAGTTGGTCAAAGTACCTCCTGATGGTCTCGTCATAAAAATCTGTGAAAATATTCTCTGTGGTAACTGTTTGCATTACTCTCTGGTAGCGTAATTTTCTGTCTGTGCAGTGCCTCGAACATTCTGAACCTGTGGGAATTCAATCCACTGTCTGTACTGAAGTTGAAACAAGTAGCTCTGTAATCCGGTTGTTGATGTTGCAAGAAGCAGCCAGATGTCTTCATGACACACAAAGCGAAACCCAGCGAGGTGTCAGGTTTGATTCATCAACTTTTTATGGACAGTGGAATGAGTTTACAGCTACACGCCAGATGTGGCTGACTCACATTAACAATAATGGTGCGGCATTAAGCAGGTTTTGATGAACTCCCGTGTCTGTGTTTTATGACTGGTGGTGTGCAGTAAATTCCCAGTGCGTTGTGCCGTGTGTGTGAGCTTGCATTTGTCTGAGTGAAGTCATAGTAGTCAGGTCAGTCCTGTGTGTGTGTCTGTGTGTATATTGTGTGCAGGTGTGTGTCCTCACTTCTTCAGGGCTGTATAAAGGTGTCTTTTGTGAAAGACACCTTTATACATATTCCATATTCCTGTATTTTTGTCTGTGCTCCTTTTATAGCAACCTTTATGATGATCAAATGATCATATTAGCTAGTTTCTGTAAAACCTACAGGTGCCTTTAAATATACAATAAAATATTTAATTTATTTAAAGCCGAACTGTGGCATCTTGAGGAGTGTCGCCTTGAGGAGGTCTTGGGTTTGACATTACAGTGCAATGTGAAATCACAGCAAACATTTGGAAATAGGTTTTCAGGAGCTTTCATGGAATTGTGGTTGGGTTTGGGTTGGCTTTAGGTTCTAGGAACAAGCTTCTGCTGCAAGGTTGCTTGGTCGATTCTCTGAACTGGATATCAAAGGTACCATCATCACGTTCCAGAAAGAGGCTATTAAATCTTAAATCCTGCTGTCATTTGTGACCTGTTGTCATAAGAATCCATCCATTTTCTCACCAGCCGCTTCATGGCAAAGCTAAAGAAACGTTTCCTCTTCAAACTGAAATGCTACATTTGCTGCTGCTTATGCACTTCCTTGTTTACTAGTTATTTTGGAGCTGTGGCTCGGTCTATACTCTGCCCGCCTCACCTCTCAGCAGGGTGAAACTATTAAAGTGTTAACCCCTAAAGAGTAGAGAAGGCAAGTAGGTAGCGATTACTATAATTAGCAGGTGAGTGTTTTCCTGAATTAATCCGTCATATCCTCCGGCTCTTTTTCTGATTTCAGTGCTGCAGTCACGGAGCGAAGTGTACGAGGACGATATGGTATAGAGGAAACTGAGCCCGGAGAGATGAAAAAAAGGACCATTATTCAGATTTTGTAATTTGCATGAAATAGCTTTAGGCTCTTCTCTCACACAACAGTTAGCATTGTTTAGCCTATCGGGCATGTACAGGTGTAGCATCTAATGGTTTAATCTAAGTCGGTTCCAGCAATGGCCCCAAATTTATGTCGAGCAAGAGACATCTACATTTGGTTGTGTTTAATCACAAGGCAGGAGGACATTTCTTTTATGCTTTGTCAGTGTAAAATATTGCAAATAGTCAGAAAGGTGGCATGATCACACAGTGTAATATAACTTAGCGCACCGTTACTCTCACTGTTGGTCATGTGCTCTTCATTTCTGCAGTACTTATCACCTCTGCAGGGCTGAATTGGAGAGGCGCAGAGAGACGTACAGTAAGTAGCTGTAGAATGAATCAGTTACTGACACTTTTAAACACTGGCTGATCAATTGCAGCTGTTAAATGACCCAGTAAAAGACTGTAGCTGCACTGGGCAGGTGGTGTTGTGCGGTGGTGTGTAAGCGAAACAATGAGCTGGAGTGTGTCAGTGTAACACAGCTTGCACACACACACACACACACACACACACACACACACACACATATATATAGTTTTATTCTGTTATCCCAGCCCAGTTGACGATGATGAAGTTAAAGGTTGAAGGTTGGTGCAAAAGAAAAAAAAATCATAGAAAAACAAATGGATTCTTGAAAATTGAAAATGTCTTAGATGCTTTAGGGAAAAAATGTTATCTAGGTCTATTTTTCTATTTTCTATTTTTCCAGTTTGATGTGTGTTTCACTTTCAGTTTTCTATACACTAATTTTGACTTTTCACTCCGATTGCTCTCTCACCATCCACCCGGATGAGCAAGGATCAAATCAAATCAAATCAAATCAAATTTTATTTGTATAGCCCAAAGTCACAAGACACATTTTGCCTCAGAGGGCTTTACAATCTGTACAGGGAGTGACACCCTCTGTCCTTAGACCCTCGGTTCGAGTGAGGAAAAACTTGCCCACAAAAAAAATCTTTTAACAGGGAAAAAATGTGGAAGAAACCTCAGGAAGAGCCACAGAGGAGGGATCCCTCTTCCAGGACGGACAGACGTGCAATGGATGTCACATGTACAGAACAATCAACACAAACATGTCGTACAATTACAATGTACGACAAGTACATAAGGATCTGGCTTGATAAACTCATAAGTCACCTTTGGTTATTACAGTCTGCTCAAGGAAATAAGCTGAGCTGCAGGGGGTGGTGGGGTGAGTTTTAACCTGTCAACAGACTTACTTGCACTACCTCATCTGGTGTTTGGAGTTTGCTGGCACTATGCAGTCTGAAAGGAAGAGAGTATTTTCCTTGTTTTAGAAAAACAAAACAAAAAAATCACCAGAAACATATCTATAATAAGGAAACTAACACTGATTGCAGATAGGGTTACAATACAGAGATATACAAAGAATTTCTGTGTATTGTTATGCTACCATTATTATGGAAAAAACACGGTGTGTGTGTATATGTGTGTGTGTCCATCTCCTGAAGTCAAACCTACGCCTCTGTGTAATTCACTTGGATGAAAAATCCGCTCACATGAAGTGATTTTGACGTGCAAGCTGGATGCTCTTTACTCAGCAGACAGCTGATGGCATGCTTGAAAATGTGATCGTGCCGTTTCGTGAGAACGGGGAGGCTTCTCCACCACAGCAGGTACTGCTGTAGCACACGAGTTGAGTCAGAATAAAGCGGAGCGATTCAGCAGTTTCCCGAAGCCTCTCAGAAGCCTGAGTTCAGGTCAGGGCGGGTGACAGCGGCATGTGGACACAAAATGGCCTCCAGCTAGTCTGCTCGTTTGTTGTGTTGTTAAGCGTGCGCAGATGTGCTGACAGACAGGTGACGCATTAAGACGCAACCATACTGTGCAGGTTTACAGTGAATACATCCATGTGTGTGTGTGTGTGTGTGTGTGTGTAAGAAATTCATGTTGGTGCATCTATATGAATTTTATTATCTACCCTCATTGTGATTAAGTGACTGTTATGACACGTCACGTCGACCGTCTGCTAACTGTACAGTGGAGTGTCACTTCTTTCACAACATCACACGTTTTAGAGTTTTCTGAAGCTCCAGATTGTTTGCCGTTCTCTTTTTAAAGGCTTCCTGTTAAACAAGTTTAAAGGAGACCCAAATGTCACATTTCTAGAGACATGGTGTAATTTTATTGTAATTTTAAATGTCTCTTCAACAATGAGCCAATCAACTTAGCAAGGGGTTAAAAAGACTCAACCCTGAAGCTGTATGACAATTACACACTTAGAAAGGCAGAGCCTGAATGCATTTCACTCCCTTGTACTTAACTTAAAAAAAAAAAAAGACAACTATGCAATCTGAGTTTGGTGTGCAAACACTTTCTCTACTTTTTGGATTCTGATCAGTCACTCTCCATGTGTCGGTTTGCCTTTCTCTTTCTTGAATGAAATCCACCATAAATGGAAAAAACATTTAGTAGTGCACATTTAATTGTGTGAATCAAACTTCATACCAAAGTTTCCCAACTCCTGGACCGCACAATGGAGTTTGCGTTTTCTGAGCAATTAACATGATCATTTTCTATGCTGAAGCTGCATTCATCTTTTGACCTCATTAGTCGATAATGCACAGAGAGAAGATGAAATGAAAAAAAAAAAAATCACGCAGAGAACAACAGAAAGGCAAAAAAACATTTTGTTAAACTCTCCAATATCAACGTGGATATTAACATATTCTATCTGGTTGAGCTAAAGTTAAAACATGTTGAATGTGTGGCATTAGAACAACGAGAATAGTTTTTGGGGGAACTATTGAGAAATCCCTGTTCTTGCAGCATTTTGTCCTGCTGTAGATCAGGACGGACAGAAACCAAATGCCCACTTATGAAGTTAAATTGTCCCCTTTCTCTGATATTGTGGTATGGTGACAAAAATATGAGCAGCTTTATATGGATATGATGTATGTTTTCCATTTCCTATGTTTTCTAACAAACAGGGGTTCCTTAAACTTAATTGGAGTCAAACCATGAAGTGCCCTTCAATTTAAAGCCTCTGCAAGAGATGAGAACTGGTCTATGAATAATTTGTTGTCTGTAATGTTTTGGCAAAAAAACGACATTGTCCTGCCAGTAGGTGGCTTTAATGAGAAAATGCTTATGTGCATAATTTTGAAGGCGATGACAAACTCTTTGGAAGTTTATTCGGCCTGTGTTGAGTGGGAGATTGGACAAAGTCAAATACAACTTCGGGGAAAAAAAAATGTAAAGATGGAAATTTGGCTCCAGTTTTAAAAGTTCAGATGATTAAATGGTCAGAAATGTAATTTTATTAATATGTTTTATGCTGCTTTTTAATGAATATGTAGTCCATTAAGAAAGTTTCTATAAGAAGCTCACCGCGGTTTGCCCTTGCCAAGGAAGACGCTGGTGTTCTAATATGCTCCTTGTGATATTAAATGAGAATCATGCAGCTAATTTTCCACTCCTGTTGAATTAAGTGTTTTGAAGTTGCGGTGAAACACACAGTGGCCTCTTGGTTTGAAGATATTTATGGAACTAAATAAGTTATGAACTTCAGGAGGGGCAAATATCTTTGTTGTTGTTTTCGAAGCATTTCGCCCTTCACCGCTTCTACTCCCGCTCTCTCTGCCCTCGCTTCCTTCCGTAACGCTCAGGCGTTTTTTTTTTTGGTTCTTTTTTTGTTGAATATTCACAGATAATTTAGACGGCAGAAGAGGCGGGAGGTGAAGGAGAGGGAAGGGGGGGAAAAAAAGCGAGAGGGAAAAAAAGGAAGGGAAGAACAGAGGAGATAAGAGACGAAGAAGAAGGTAAAGAGAGAGGGATGGATGGAGGTGATTCGGCGGATCCAAACTCTGCACCCATTGGCTTTCTCTTAAACGAAGGACCAGAGGCGAGAGCTGCAGCGAGGCGATACTCAGAATACTGGATGCTCCCTCCTCCCCTCCCTCTCTCCCTCTCTCTCAATCCCTCCCACATTCTCAAGGAATCAATAGTCGCAAATTAATCATTCTGCCTAGAGCGCTTAGAGAGAGAGAGAGAGAGAGAGAGAGATGGTTTGCATAAAGATAGCGAAGCAGCAGCAGTGCGCATATAATCACACCTTTAGTGCTTTGAGCCTGATTAGATGTTATTCATTGTTGTTTCACTTGTTTGGGGATGAGTAATCATTGTTGTCATGGCGATTGTTGTGGCGCCCCCGTTAGACGCTCTTTATATCATTTCAGGGAGGAAATATCTCTCGCCTGGTCTGGAAATCCAACAGTCGGAGATTTTTAAAGGCACATCTCCTTGGAAAATGCCAGCTCTGGTACAAAACATGACACTGCGAATACGTGGTGTCAAAATACGTCAAAAGTTTGTCCCAGTCGGAGACGCTTTTACTTTTGCCATGAGCTGTGGCTATGTGAAGCAAACGCTTTGTATGTTTGAGTGTGAACAATTTGAATTTCACGTTTGTGATCCTGAAATTCATTTTTTCACGCCCTGATTTAGGCATTACTCGTATTGTGCTATTTCTTTTTCTTTTAATTCTATGAAAGGTAGATCCATGATATATATTTAAAGGTAGAATAAGGATATTTTTTAGTGGCTCTCCTTGATCCAAGCTGGATTGTCTTCAGCCTCTGTTTTGTTTATGTTCCTCTGTATTCTGCTATTGCTGACTCTCAGCACCTATTTCAAGGCTGATTAATCTATTGATTATTCAATCAATCTTTTAGTCTATAAAATGTCAAAAATAATGACAAATGTCCAGCACAGTGTTCTGCCGTAGACCAAAGTGAGCAGAAAGAGAGAAAACTCCTCATTAACCGCAGTCATTTTAGAACGGCATAAATGAGGAAATGCAAACCGGCATTTATCAAATTATATCCTGGAAATATTCATACGTATTCACATTCTGGGGGAAAAAAAAACATCTCTTCAAAACCTTCCCCTACTCTTATTGAGCTATTTTTTTCCCGTGTGAAGTTTCCTGACATGCTGCCGGTGTCATGGGCGTCATAGACATCCCACATGTACCAAAAATATCCGCCTTTATTTAAGCCGCATAATTATAATAATTATTTGTACCTCGGAACAAGCGCCCCTCCTGCTTCTTTCAGTATTAATCTAGCAGCAGCCCATCAGCTGCACCTATCTCATACAAACTGGACAAAACCCTCCTTCAAGGAGAGGATTTGTGAAAAAGTTCAATTCCGCTTGTGATTTGGCTTCAATATTTTTAACGGTCATGGAGCATTGTCATTCGTTTGGAGTACAACATTCACTCTCTTTGAGCTCTGTTTTTGGTCTCCACCAACTCGAGAAGTCGAGAAGCTCCACTGCTAACTTTGTCTTGGCTTCTTGGTACTCGCAAAAAACTCTGAGATAACACACATCTTGCGTGACAGTATGTGTTGCTTTCTTTATCGTGGCTGGGAGCACACGACTGTGACACAACCTCTCCAGCCCAAAACAACAAGCACTTCTTTCGCCTCAGGATGCTTTTCAGATTCATTATCACTGCAGGAGAGATCATCTCTGTCCAGAAAACATCTGGGAGATATGTCAGGGCGAGACGGAAGCGCCGGGGCGAGGAGGGAGGGAAAAGTTTGCGAAGGAAAGGACAAAAACAAGAGGGGAAAGGGAGAGAGCGAGGAAGTGAGGCGGTGGGGGTGGAGAGGGGAGGGGAAAACCGGGAGAAGGAGCAGATGGAGAGACGGGGAGCCCGGTGGAGAAGAGAAGGTGAAGCGGCGAGAGGAGCGTAAAGGTGGGGAGGGGGAGAGAAGGAAGGGAGAAAGAGAGAGGGGAAGGAGGGGACGGTTAGACAGGTGCCAAACAACATCTGTGAAGGAGGGAGGGAGAGGAGCGCTAGCTGCCGATGTGTACGGAGAAAGCCTTCCAAACAACATCTGTAATGAGAGCGGCATCCGTAATGAGTGGAAGGGAAGGAGAGGTAAGAAGAGAGGAGAGGAGAAGATTGATTGATGCCGCTGTGAGTGATTCTTAGTCATAGTTAATGCTGTTGACACAGCAGGCGGGTTGAAAAAGCCCGAAACCGGGACTTCTTTCTGTGGTCATAACATGAGCCGATAGTGACCAACAACACTTTCATCTTGTTTACTCCTTTGCTGATGGCGGGAAAAAAAACTGACTGCAGCTGAGCTTTTTGGGAAATATCATCCATCACCGGCATGGCTTACTTGCTTTGATATTTGCCCCATCTATCACGATTAGAGCTTACAGGAGCTTCACCTAGCACCGAGCTAGCTTTCGGTAGCCGTCGGACGCTGTTTGTGTGAGGCCCCGATGAAGAATGCTCCCCGTTGGGCGTGTACGTGTGCGCATCGTCAACGTCTCACGTCCACAAATAATTCATTCCTCATAACCTCACTGATATTCCGGGTCCGTGCATAACGCAAAACGATTTCCAGATTTTCAACTTCGTCCGTTCGGCTTCACGAACAGTTGACTTGAGTGGCGTGACTCAAAGGCAGGCGGGTTGAAGTCAAAATAAAATGTGCTACGTATCCACAGAGCAGCACAACGTTTGTGTCAGGCCAAAGCAGAGGGCTCGGCAGGCGAGAAAACTGTCTTAATGAACAGGCTGGCAGAAGACAGGACAGCTGGCTACAAGGATAAAAGCACAAGCGATAATCTGACAGCGAGGTGAAAGGAAGTGATCGGTATACATACTGAGGGAGCTAATTAGGGGAATTAGCGACAGGTGTGTAGGCAGGTGAAGGTTATGTGACTGGGGAACAAAGGGACGAGGTGAACTGCTGGATGGTGAGGGAACAGCAGGCAAACAGGCCAAGTACCTGTAATACTCATATACTTACCGATGTCAGGAGCTCGGAGTAGACGTGGCTTAAGTCTGTTGTGGTTTCTAAGATCCCTCTGTGTACCGTTTCCGGAAGACAAATGGTAACGGTAACGGCACAGAGTTCAGCTCTCTGGTTTCGATGATGATCTGAATTATTGCCTTGAATGGAGAAGCGCTATTTTCATTCAATTCGCCAGGCTAAAATTTAGGCTAGTTTTAAATGCGGTATTGATTAAGTTTATTGGCAGCCGTAAACACGACTTACAACATATTATGGCCTTATAAAGTTGTTATGGCAAATGTTCACACAGTGACTACCGACATAAAGCAACATAAGCATATCTTTAGAGCCAGGCTTCCCCCAATGACGGTATAAAGAATGGACATGGAATGGGTGACGTCACCCGTAGGTTTCCGAAGCGCCGTTTTTTAAAGCCGCCTTGAGTTTTTAGCCCTTCCGCATTGGCCTTATTTGCCAGCACTGTAGGTTGCTGCTTGGTTTCCCCCTCCTGTGAAATGTAATTTACTCTTCTTTTTTTTTTTCAAAGTTACGTTTTGTTTCCCTCTAACCCCTGAGCTAATTTTTACAGCTCTGTAGTAACTAGAAGCTCCACTACGTTCACATCACCTGCCGCACTAGCCAGCATAGTCTCTCTGCCATTTGATGCAGGACAGGTACAGCGGATGAAAAGAGCTGCCTGCTGATGCCGGAAAATGAGTTACACAAAAAGTAATGAGAATTAAAAAAAAAAAAAGAATAATGAAACACTAAAACAGTGGGCTGTGAAATCAAAAGAACGAGATGAAAGTGTCTCAAATGTTCCATGTTACACATTGTTAGTATAAAAATATTGATTAGTGCTGCTTTAAGACGGGGTTTGGCTTTGATCAGGGTGGTACTGACTTGGCAGTCTACAGTGTCTTAGATATTGTGATAAAAAACAGCTATGCTTTGTACAAAAAAAACAGACAGAGAGAGAGATCAGTCAGAGATGTGTCTACTTGACAAGTATTTTGTGCCCATGGATTGGTGTATATATGATTTTCTGGGTCTCTCTGACCTGTTAATGAAGTGTTTATAGGCCACTACGCTATCAGAACTGGTTGCTATGGACCTATATGAGCTTTTGCACAGCCGTTGCTATGCAGGGAGAGAGCCAGAGGCCCATGCAGTGGATGAGTCATAGCCCCCCCACCACCCCACCCCTCCGGCCCTCCCTCCCCTCCACACTCATACCCCCTGCTTTTCTTCCACTGACTCAATGGGACCTCACACACACACACATACACACACAAACACACATAGTTGGACGTATACGTGTATGTGCATGGACAAACACGCACACACACGCAAACAAACACACACAGAGCTCCTGGTGGTTTCTTACCAATCGTCTCAGTGGTAGCCAAACCTGTTAACACGTCTCCCCTGTGGATAGCAGCTAATGGCTCATAGTCATATGCATGCATGCACACATGCGTGTGTACAAAAACACAGTCACACACACACGGATGTTCTAATGCGCAGCTGCATACGTTGTCAGCATGCACACGTGCACACACAAACGCGGCCCCAAATACGCGGACGCGGTCGCGCAGATGCGCGCAAATGTGAATATGCTGTATGTTCATCTTCAAGCTTCGAGTTTTTTTTTTGAGGGAAGTGCTTAACCTCGAGGCTGCTTACTGAAGGACCGGTTGAACTTTGGAGCTCCCACGTTGAATGTGTGCAACTGAAAGAAGAGAAGCATGACAGCTCGTAAGTGCTCGGTCAGCTCTTCCCTTATAAATTAAGACCAGGGTACCTACATAATTTAAATTAAAATCATTTTCGGACGTAGGATAAGGGGACGCATGGCTGGATCGGGCCACGTGAAGAGGGGAGGCCAGGTCAGGGATAAAGGAGTGACGTGGAATGGACACACAGTAAAAGAGAAAGACAGCGTGATGAGAGAATAAAGGGCAGATATCACTGCAAAAAAAAACTGCTGCAAACAACATGCACCGTGGAAAGAAAATGAATCTCACTCAGCCACTTAGAAACAAGAGGGATCCTAAAATTACCACTTTTCTATCACTCTTCCTGGAAATGCCAGACGAAGGTGTGTCTCGCCATAGAAGAGCTAAACCTTAAAACCCGAAAAAAGCTTCTCAAATTACACCACGGAGCATCGTTCAAGTCTCAGGTACGGCGTAAAAACATTTCGCTCAGTCTGAAAAACGCTCTCGCGCGCCCCTCTGGCTCATTCATCGGTTAACGGTTTTGCTCAGATTGGCATAACAACGCGTCGCCAAAGGACAGCCAGTAAAAGATACTCCAGCTCTCTGTGTTTACGTGTGAGGAAGAATAACCTTGTTGGAAATAGTTTTGTGCTAAACATCAAGAAGCTCCTAACCGAAAATTTGTATTTTGCATCGCCTGCCTGTCAGGGTAAAGAAGAGAAAGCGAAAAAAATCAGCCACAGCTCAAAAACCCACGAGCGAGCATTGCCTTTTTATATTTTCAACCATTTTGGCCATTTGAGGCAGAAGAAAAGGGGAGTCTTGATAAATTTATGCTAACCATTAACCCTCAGCCTCAAAAATCTACTTAGAGTCAGAATTATTGGTTTCCTGACTGGTAACAGAATACAAATGAAGCTTATTAAGATAAAATGAGGCTTAATGTGACCCATTTTCAGCTATGAATCTTACATGTAACACAGGCCTATCAAGTTTTCAGGATGACATCAGAAAATGAACAAATAAGGGAACAAATGATCTGATGATGCAAAAAAAAAAAAAAAGAAGAAGAAGAAATCTGACCCAGATGACGCCGTCATTGTGAAGAATGTAAATAAAAAAATTGCGAAACCGTCTAGCGCTTCGATTGCTGGGAGGACGGATCCGCAAAGAAATGACCCGGCTTTCGGCGTCCAAACATAGACACGAGGAGAGACGTGGAAGAATGTTTGAACGTGGGGATGCTACGGCGATGGAGGGAAGGACGGAGGGAAAGAGCAGACCAGCGTTGCTGCTAGTATCTTGGTTATTTATAGTTTAAATGTCCTGGCTCCTTTTGCCTGAATTCATTGTCTGCCCCTCTCTGTCTCTTTCCTACACCATCCCTCTAGCCTCCCTCCTCTTTGTCTCTCCCTCTCACTTTAACTCCCTCTCTCTCTCTCTCCCCCCTTCTCTGTCTCCATTCTTTCCGTCTCTCTCATCTCTCGCGCCGACTTCACCTCCACCCTCTCTCCTCTCAATCTCCATCCTTCTTTATTTCCCTCCCCTCCCCTCCCCTTCATCTCTCTTCCCTTTCATTAGATATTAGGTCAGTGCTCCCTGCACTTCCCACTGCTCCTCACCCCCACCGATGGGTGCTCGCTGGCCTGGTGTTTCTTTAGTAATGTTACGCAACGGCCGTCGCAGACGCACCGTCGGGCATGGGAGGGAGGGCGGGGTGAGGATGTAGGAAGAGCCGGATAGGGAGGGAAAGACAGGCAGAGAGGGAGAGAGCTCGCCTCGCTGATTGACCCACTATCTTCCCCGGCGACGGTGCCGTCGTCCTGTCATTCACATCTCAACCTTCGCGAGCTAATAGCCGGTTCTGACCCATTTACGCTGAAGTTTTTCCACCTCGCCGTTGTTGCATTTTAATGTGGCGTAAGCGTGTGACATTCTGACCGCGGTGATCATCTTTTCATTCAACTTATTTAGTCCGTATAGACAGATAATATGTTTGAGTATACGAGTGTGTTTGTGGCGCATGGCCGATGCTTAATATTCAAATTTTAATTGCACTACAGCAGCCATGAGTCACTGTCCGCTGCTTAAATCACTTATCAGATCAATAGGCCACAGCATTTCATTTGCATGGGCTTTCAAAGCAAGGGAATATTTTTTTTTTTTACGTATGAAGAGGTTCATTCAAACATTTTCACCGTTTTAAACAGATCAGTCAAAAAACGATTACGCAGAGATGTCAGGATGACTCAGGACTTTGAATGTATCGTATAAGTGGGGTTAATTAAAAGCTAAAAATATTTTGTAAGGGTGTAATCTTCTGAGTTTGAGTATCTCATCAGTGCAACAGTAACAATAAGTTTTTTTTTTTTGGCCAAAATAAATGAAAATAACATTCTGTAATTGTATGGGACGACATGCAGGTCGAATAATGTGAAGCGCTGAAAAGAAATATTGTCTTTTTCTCTTTGTGTTTATTTCCTCGGCTCATATTTTGCTCTGTGCTTGTAAAGACCTAGCCAATCCAAGAGCACTGCCGGACAAATAAAGTCAGATTTCAAATGGCTTAACTATCAGTAAAGAATTCACGAGTGCTTCATCACCAGGCCTTCAGCTACACACAGCAAAGCCCTCCCACACCTGCCAGCAAACACAATTTGACTCAAATCAGGCTTCTTATAGGTGTATCGCTGTGTCCCACCAACTTTGTCAACTTTTATATACTCCAAAACTAAAATATGATGTCCCGTTAGATCTATTAACATCTGATCTAAATGTTCTTTCTTGTTTCTTAATCTTATAGGAGCTGTGTATGTGTGATTTATTGGCATGGTCCAGTATAGTTGCTGATTGCAACCCCTAACATCACCATCTCCCTCCTAGCATGAAGTAGAAATAGTCGTTTTCTACGTATACATGAATTTACTGTGAAGGAGTTTGCATTTTGTACATGCTGATTATGACAGTTATAGCATGTAACGGCTAAATGAAATCAGAAGCCAGAAAATATCGGGGTGTTATTTTCCTGTCCTGCAGTGTGTGTAGATATCTGACGATGCTGTCAGTTTTTGGATTCCTAGACACCTTGGAAGATGTTCCTGCTATTTAATATCAAACTAATGGACCAGTCAAGTTCTGTAGCGAATAATTACTCAATTTCACGTTTGACGTTCATTCTAGAGGAGCTTCTAAATACTTCATACATACGTTTCGGACTGCAGAAATATGATGCAAAAGAGATCTGTAATATATCTGTTTTCTGAAATCAACAAGCCAAGAAACACGACAGCCTGGGTTTGAATGTTCACTCATCACTAATCTTTTAATTCAGATCCACTAAAGGAATTAAGTGGAAGGACTGAGAGATTAAATCTGGAGAAGTGACACCAAAACATTCTCCAGCTATTCTGTTATTTTTGATAGACTGCCTAATATAATGATACGTATAAATCATAATAATGCTGTATAATCTGAGCTCACATCAGACGCTCAGGCTCTACTGGACAGCGTGTTGTAACAGAGAGAATATATTTGGGGGATGTAATGTAGAGCTGCAGAATGAGGGCAGGTAGCTGTTCCGCATATAGCCGCCTGGTGTAATTTTATACAGGACCAAACATCTGTTGCCTCGTTTATCAATGAGCTTTGCCGGGACGCTTTCAGCTTTGTGTCTCTCACATTTCTTTCATTTCTGTCACTTCTCTGTCTCTCACGTCTCTTTCGTCTGTCTCGTTCTTTCTCTCCATCCTTCCCCTCCCTCTCTTCCTCTTTTTATCCCCCCCCCCCCCCATTTAATGCCTTTTCCCTCTTTCTCTCCCTCTGTGCCAAATGAACACATCGCAGAAAGTTTCACTAAACAAAACTAGGATAGAGCAGTGAAGGGACCGGCGAGGGAGAGAGCTGTGGGATTTCTCAAAAGGGGGACAGTCTGGTTGTTTGCAGGTGGTTGCTGTTATTCCCCATTAAAACTTTCCGGGCTTGATTATTAATCCTGAAAAGTCTGAAACATTATACACATAAACGTGTGCAATGCAAATGCCTTCTGTAAGTGGTGTCTCGTCTGTATCGCCGTCCTTTTCTCCCACCTGTACTCCACTTGTCTCAAGTCTTTTCACTTTGGACATCACGTCTCTCTGGATCCATGTTCTTTTATACTTTTTGCATCTTGTTGTCACCTGATTTTAGCCACGTAAGTGGTGTAACTAGAGACATTGGTCTGTCAGTCCAAAACTCTGGTCATGACTGAAATATCTCTAGAAATGTTGCCCCAGAAGGCCTCGATCACATCAGCATTTTTGAACAGAGACTAATTAATTTTTAGTGTAACTTGCTGAGGTGAAATATATTTGTACAGCTCTTTTAGAGTTCAACCTCAGGGAACCTTTGACATGTGAATTCAAGCCACTGACCGGCTGCACACCATCTTGTTAGTGCAGATTTGTGGGAGAGCAGGAGAGCCTGAAGTCATCCAAAAAAAAATCAGCTGTGCCGCACCATCTAGTTTAATACAAGCCCGACTTATAAAGCACTATGCAAAAGAAATGCAGTGTGGTTTGCAGTCAGTCGTGAGACAGGAGTGGATGGTACAAGTGCTTTTTTTTCCCCCCCCAAAAATAATTGTGTTAACTTATTGTCTGGATCATGACCAAGGAAGCAAGAAGTTACTGCGTCACCAAGTTTCTGGCAGCAGAGAATTTAGTTGTGAAAGCGTGTAGTCTGTGATCCTGTTTTCACTGTGCGTTTGTTACCACAGTCATCTTCGGAGTATGGATTCCGTAAAACAACAACAACAAAAAAAAACTGTCCCCGCTACAGCTGGCGGGTTCAGATTGCGGTGCCTGTTTTTCGTGACGCTGTTTAATGCGCTCTGGAAAACTGCAACCTTCGTTTGAGACTAGTAGGCACCCACCAAGTTGTAAAAGTCTTGTCCTGAGAGCGCTACATGCCGGTGACACAGTAAAAGTCCTACATACAGTAGAGCTACTCTACAGGTCTGTCCCCCAAAAGCTCCCTGAAATTACGTGACTACGTCTGCCAACAACAATCCCAAACCCAACTTTTACTTTTACAGTACAAATTTGATATTGTATATACTGTTCCAAAAAGTTGTGAAATATATATATATATGTGTATATATATATAATTTTGGTCCTGTTTGCCCCTGAGTGGTCATGCTTGCTCCTTTCCCGCAGTTTCTGTCCAGTGCAACCCGTTTTACAGAGAAATCCAATCGCTGTTAGCCTTGTAGTCATGTCATTTACTCTACGTTACTCTACGTAGACGAAATTTGGCGTATAGCTCATTTTAAATGTTAATTAGTGTTAATATTGGCTTTCATTACAAGTGATTTTTTTTTTGCAGCCATTTTGCAAATGGTTTATAATCATAATGATATTTCTCTGAGGCTACATTTCTGCTGTAATTACGATATGAACAATATGATATGAACTCGACAAAAGTCCATTCACACTTTTGCCAAGATACGGCTAAAGACAACGCGGTACTTTCAAACTTCAGTCGCCCCGAGCGCGCGTGTGCGCATCAGAGCACTTGCCTCCTTCGCTTTAACACCGAGGGGAAATTTTAGCAGTGATAAACTCTTTTGGACCGAAAGTGTGAACACCTGGTTATGGGATAATCTCCGACCACCTGGCCTCTTTGGTCCCCTTCACCACACCGCTTGTGTCCTGCCAAATTATAATTAACCAGCCATTTGTGCTGCTGTCACATTAGCCGCTTCTTGTTTCGTGCCGCATGACACAAAACCGTGCTCCATTTCCCCGTCTCAAGAAAAAAAAAAAAAAAAAATCAAAGACAGGATGGAGGCAACAAAACCCAGCAGTTTTCTCTCTGTCACAACTACACACGTTACTACACACCAATTTATGTGTTGTGTGTGCACACACACGCGTGCCTGCAGTCAGGAAAAGTAATTGCTTACTCTAAATTAGTTAGCGCAAGTAGGGTGAGAATCTAATTCCACATTTATTACAATTATCTTTAATAGGTCTTCCTATTGTCGAATGTGTTCTGAAATTGTGCGGAAATGAATTGGGCTGTCCGGGTTCAAAGATTAAAATGAAATACGGCTCACAATAAAGTCGTTCAATGAAGTGAATGCTTTTCAGGCGACGCTGTTCTCTGCCTCTTGAAGTGAAACACGTCTTCTATGTCAAAGTTTTCATCCTGAAACGAGTTTATACTTTATTGATTTTATTTAATACTTTCATTCCCAAGCTTTTTAGTGTGTACTGTAGCTAAATCAATAAACCCATCAATATATATATATATATATATATATATATATATATATATATATATATATATGACCCAAAATCACAAAATGAGGCAACTAAAGTAAATCCATAGATCAATTTTGTTTCCAAAGTTTTGAGGAAGGGATACAAGTTTTTTTTTTTCATTTTGTCTTTTGGATTATCGAACAATCATAATGGACATCAGTCCAGGAGAAGTGGTCAAGGATTCAAGGCAGTGTCTTAAGGTTTCATTATATTTTATGATTTTCTTCTTCCTACACAACACATCTGCATACTGTACACAGTGTACAATATTCACAGACCACTTTTAGCTGAATACGTTAATAAACATAAGATAATAAATATCAGATCAGTCAGACAGTTCAGCAATGCGATATATCCATGGGGCTCTGGTATTAAAGGGTTAACGATATATAACCTGCATGACGCGTTTCCTTTGATGGGCTCTTGTATTATTGTACGCGCGAGTCTGTAGTGACGGGAGGAAAATACGAGTCACTCCTCATCATATGAGACAGCAGCAGTAGATCAAAGGTATGTCACTGAGTGACAGATACACGAGTCAGTTGGCCTGAAGATTTTAAGGACTGCTGGCTGCTTGTTGCAGTGACTGTTGGTTGGCCTGGTCAAGAAATAGGATTTTCCACTGTGGTCCAATGCGGCATAAAACTGCTCAGCCCCTCTTGCGATCACAACCACCTGTTCACCACTGCCTCTTTATTCGGCGTAGTTGCGGCCTCATAGTTATAGTCGTCTCCGCTACAGCCAGAGACGTAGAATTTAAAAAAAAGGATGCTAGAGAGTTGACGTAAAAAGATGCAAAGCAACCAAACAAGGCATCACGAAGGGCTCGTGTGGTGATCACATACCAGGGGAAACTTACAGATGTCAGATTAGACGGGCTGTTTCTGTAACTTTCCGAAACCGACAGTGGTGGGGGGAAAAAGAGCATCCCTCATGAGATAATCCACTCCCGGGTGAATTAACATTAATTGATCAAGGACAGAAAAGAACGCATTTTCACTGCATGACACGACTGAGCCGATAGCCGTCTTTGCTGTACAACGCGGCTCGGATGTTGATCCACCTTTGCGGCTCAGGGGTTACTTTTAATGGCATTGATGGCACACACGGAGCTGATTCGGGGGGGCGGTGGGGCGTTTTGTACTTTACATTACATCTCTCATTTTCACACACACACAAACATGCACCCATACATACACACACTCTTCCCGCAGTGGGTTAGGGTGTTAATACTTCATAAATGGATGTCTGACAGTGTTTCATCGCACTACATTAACTTATCCTTAACAGCCATGAGGTCAGCGGACAAGCAGGCCTCTGATTGGTTTGTGACAGCAGGGCGGTCACCGGGGGTCTCGTATTATTGGTATAAATCATCTGCGGAGTCACGGGGGCCCCTGTTGCTGTTAGGATAAGTGGGTGACCGAGCCGTCCTGACCCCTGAGGTGCAGGTTGGTCTCGGAATAATAGTATCTGTTCCATGTTTAACCAGGATGTATAATTTAACAGGGGCAATTTGGAAGAGCGACACCTCATTATGACGACTGCTGGGAGAGGAGCAGGAGGAGGAGGAGGGTGGATGAAAGAGGAGATTCTCAGGGTTATATAGCGACAGACACAGGTTTTGTTTGTCTCTGCGTGAGCAAGCGATGGGTTGATGTCGCGGGAGGGTTAGGGTCGGGAAACATGCAACAGCTGGGTAGAAATAGCACAGTGGCCTGACTTTTATCCGTGAAATCAAAATACAGAGAATTTAGGCTTGTACAGTTCAGATTCTCCTCACACGGCTGCTTCGTTAGGCATAATTTAGATTTGTTTTGGTGCATATTGGTCCAGAGACTCGGTGTATTAGCTCTTAGCCTACATTTCCTTTTCCGAGAGTCAGCTTTTGGTAAATGTGCAAGGTTCGGAAATGAACCGGACACGAGAGTTTGGCTTAGGGGGCAAACTTTGGGTTCCCAAAACTATTTAATTCTTTAAAATATTGTTGTCTGTCCAAATTATTTTTTGGTAATGATATTAGCTATATTTTATTTTTGCATAATATCATGTAAATATAATAAAACAAAGTGGTTAGCAATATGAAATATGCAAAAATTTTGCTTAAAGCTCCCACACATCCAGTGAACACAGGTGTCACTGGCATCGTCACCATTAGGGTGGGATAACATATCCCGTCACAATCCTTATTTTTAGTTTAGTGATCTAGCGTAATCCTCACCCGGACTCCGCCCGACGGCAACCCGAGCAGAAGCCTAATTGGGGATTAATAGGGCGAGGATTTGCTAATTACGTTAACGACGGCCCCGTTGTGTTCAGGTTTTCCAGTAAGTCATGACAGCGTGACAGTGAGGCAGCATTAAAAATACCAGCATCGTGAAACTAAAGAAAACAAATGGAATACAGCCACCATCGTTATGATTATTTTACCATTTAAACCTGTCCTTTTCCTATGGTGACATGTCAAGATGTCATCCGTTACAATTCGCTTATCCCTGTTTTGGCCTTAAATCAGTCTTACACCCACAGATAAAAATGATCATTTGTCACTGTCACTGTCAGCCCTAACACTCATTGTTTAGTATTTCCACTAGCATCAGTGTTAAACTTTGCCACCGTTTTTGATTGGTGAACCACGGGAGTCATTGCATATTAGCAACGATGAAATATAACAGCGGCGTCACACTAAGCGCACAATTTGTGTCGTGATAAAAGAATGAGCAAAATCGAAGCAGCGCTTTCAAAGCGTCCTGGCGTGGACAACAGACTAGCGCCAGGAAACAAAATTACGAATGCAGTAGGAGAAATACAGTGTAACCTCAGCAGCATCCATGGCCAACAACACGGGGTCCAAAAGAATAAATAAATGAGATGTCGCTGCGCTCGAATAGGTGTAATTATTGTTGATATTGTGATGAAAGCATAGGAGGAACAGCGGCATGGGTACCGCGCTCAGATAAGTGCGCGTAAAATACTCCAGGCTGAGGCGTTCGGAGATATGCTGAAATTTTATGTCCATTTAATGTGTTTTGGTTTCCAGCCATCTGTTTGAGTCAATACCATCAGATGATGACATAATGCTCGGTTCGGGCTGCACAGGTTTCATCCCTGTCGAGACAATAAAGTGTGTTCTCGATTTGAATTGCAGTGTAAGAAGAAAGAAAGGGAGAAGAGGAGGAGGTGGTGGAGGAGGAGGAGGTGGAGGAGAGGAGGGCTGAGCTGCCAGCTCAGTTCAAATGGGAATCTGGTCCTTGGGGTACACGCACATGTATGCATGTGAGAGACAGATAGAGGAGGGAGAGGGAGAGGGAGAGAGGGTTGTGTGAGCGAGAGATAGGAGAGAGAAGGAAGGGAAAATGCAATTCCAGATTACATGTGCTTGTGCTGCAGCGTGGGTGGGCATGTGTTGGAGGGAGTGAGGGAGAGTGTGAAAGAAAGAGAGAGAGAGAAGAGAGAGAGAGCGGTGATTGAGGAAAGAGAGTGGAGATAATGGAGATTCTGCCCCGGCAGTGAGCGCGCGGATTGATGCGCTTGACACAATGTTGGATCTTCACGTGGAGACGCCGAGTCAAATTAAAACCGAAACCCAAACACCGACACAAAGAAGTTATTATTATTATTAAAGTTGAGGGAGAAACGGTACAACCGTCCCCTACTACGCGCATCTCCTAGCAACCGCGACGGACACCATTTTGAATGTGTTAAAATAGCGTGGCTGCACGTTGGGAGAGTAACAGAAATCACGTGAGCGCTGGGCAGGAACGTTAAAAATGAAGGTGGGCTTCCAAGCTGAATGTGTTGTCTTGTGGTAAGTGGCTGCCGTTTAACCTGGCGGTTTACAGACCTGAAGACTGAGTAACACCTACAGAGACGTACCGTGTCACGCATAATGACGGACTTCCTCCATCACTGCGCAGACGGAGGTTTACAACCAAATTATAGAGGAGAGAAGTACGGAAGCTTGCTGAGACAAACGCTGTAAAATTACGCAGCCACATTTGGAAGTTGTTGTATTTTTTTTTAAGTATTGGAAACTTCTGAAGCGTGGCTCTGAGTAGCCGAGGGTTGCCATGAACAGCTACGTGGACTGGAATATCCTGTCAGATTTAGATGGCATTATCTCTGACTCAATAAATGATGATGTAATGATTCTGATACTGATGACTCAGGGTTTTTTTTTTAGAAACACCGAGTCCTCCTTTGTTTCCCCCGTAGGGCAAACTACTATCACCTCCTCATCGACACTTTATTTCTATTCTTGACTTGAAAGCTTGTCGGGCGCGCGCGGCGTGATTGGCAGCGCGGCTTTGTAGTGCGCCTCACCTTGTTGTAGTAAGTAACTGAGACAAGTGGCGATGCGAACGCCAGGCTATTTCCTCCAGAGACGCGCCGTTGCCGTTGCTCATCGCGGCCCTCTCAGGAAAAGGAGCAGAATTTTAACACCGTTCGCACAGAAATTATAAGACGATGAAAGGTTTTTTTTTCCGAGCTGCTTCCTGGTGAAGTATCTTTAATGTATCTATCAAAGTCTGCCTGATGAAAAACACTTCTGTTCGCCTGTTCTGTTCAAGTGTTTGCTGAGGTGTATTAAAGATATGTAAATACGACGCAGGCTTGTGCTTGAGTTCTGTCATCATTTCATTTATTTATTTATTTTCCTTTCACTTTCATGTGTCGCGCTTCGGTGTGAAATTGTTCTTTCTCCTCAGTGTTCATGACGGAAAATGCAAAATATCTGAAAACTTAGCTGTGAGTGCTCTCGCCAGTGATGAGTGAGAAAGACAGCCAGCCAGGCTGCTGACAATAGAGCTGATGCTTCAGTGTGTGTGTGTGTGTCTGGCTGTCTGTGTGTGTGTGTGTGTGCCTGTAAGTGTGAGACATATTGTGCAAGTGTATGTGTAACCGATGCCCATTTGAAAGCCGGGCGCTAGTCTTTCGTCCTTGAATCGCCAATTAACAAGGGCCCATTTAATTGCAGTGGTTTGGGAGGGCATACAATTACCACTGGAGCTGAACCAAGCTAAACACACACACACACGCACACACACACACACACACGCACACAATTCTTCTTAATGAGCGGCACTATCAGCTCTCCTTTCTTCCTCTCTTTCATTTGCATTTTGTTCACTCTCTCCTGCCTGCCTCCTCTTCACCCTCCCGCCTGCTCCGTCGAGGCGTTTAGATTAAACTCCTCCCGTCTTCTTCCTCTTCCTCACTTTCTGTCCTGTGACGTTTCCTCCAAAACTGTTTGCAAACCTCTCCCCCTCTCCTTGCTTCCTTTGTCCAAAATGCTGCTATCTATCCGACCCTCTTCTCCTTGTTTTTCCTTGAATTCCCATTCATTTATTCCCCTTCTTTTCTTCCTTCTCTCACCCCTTAAACGCCTCACCTCTCTGGTTACATGTCCTTCTGCGCCTCTCTTTTCTTTCTTTCATCTCTCATCACCTCACTTCTTACTGCAGTGAAAGCGGGGAGCTGAAGGACATACCTAACAGTGCAAAGAACCGCGAGGAGCATACGCGCAAACATGCATTGACACACGAGTTGTTGGGTTTTATTGCTTATGTCTTCTGTTCAATTTCTCCCAGCATGTCAATGAGTGGAACTGCTTTGACTTCTGACTGTATTCATAACTCTCCCTTGTATTTCTCTCTCTCTCTCTTTTTAACACAGGTTCTTTTAAAGGCATGTGCAAGCAGATAGATCACTTCCCAGAGGATGCTGACTATGAGGCAGATGCTTCAGAGTATTTCCTACGTGAGTCCGCACATCAGTACATCTGTCTATATTCTCAGAACATATTATATGTTTTCATCAATTTTTCATTGAATTTTTTCCTTGGTCTTTTATCCATCATTTTTAGTCCTTTCACTTCACTGCTACCTTCTTGAAATCCCCCCATTTTCAATAACTGTGTCAAAATAGTTGCAACTTCACTACTAAATCCCACACACTCTACCTGAATCCCATGTGCTATATTTTCTAAAGAAAAAAAACACCATGCTATGTCATCAGAGATTAAGGAAACATGCAAAATTGAAACAGCAGCTTCTCGACACAATGCTGCAGCCGGAATGTTCTCCTTGAAATCCAGTCCGGACACTCTGTTTATGTTTTTGCTTGTTTGGTTTCACCCGCTGCCCATGTCAGCACTCCGGGATGTCAGATATGAAACGAATCTGGCACAAATACAGTGTGCTACAGCCGTGGAAGAAAGTGGGCAAGGGGGACTCTCAACAGGCACTCAGTGCAGCAGGCGGACATTGTTTTCTGGGGGTTATTGCTCTGAAGAGTTGGTAGGGTGCACTGGCCAGGTCGTGGGGGGGCTTTTCCTCATGTAAAGTTGTCAAAACAGCACAGCCACGTTAATGTCGTGTGGGTAGAAGTGTGAGATGTCTTGAACGGTGTTTATTTGTGTTCCACGTGACTCGGCGATAGGAGAGCTGGGATGAAAAGCTGAAGGTGGAAGAGGGGAGGCATAGACTAGCGAAGTGTAAGGTGGAGGTCCTCAGGATGAGGGGTAGAAGGTTGAAGTCAAGGGATGAGGAGCAGGTTACTGAGGTCTAAAGAAAGAGCAATGAAGTGTTTGAGAAGACCAGTTCTTGGAGGTGAAAGAGTACAGAAGGAGAAGGTGGTAGGAGAAGGCAAAAAGACAAGGAGAAGGGAAGGTTAAGGAGGTGAAGGACAAGGAGTAGGGTACCAGTGCAGTGCTGTTGCTCTCCCAGCGGCTTGCCAATTAGGACACTTTCTTCTATAAATACTCCAGGCTCTGCTATGTGGGTCACACCTCTCCTTCTTCCTTCCATCCATCCCTTGCCTCCTCCCTCTTGCTTTCCATCCATCTGTCTGTCCATCTCCACCGAGGCCTGCACGCCTGTCTGACAGCTGGTGGATGGAGGCCATGGGGTGGAGCAAGACGATGATGAAGGAGAGAGGGGGAAACGAAGATGGTGCTAAAATCCACTTGAATTTTTTTTTTCTTTCCAAGAAAGTTTTTTAAAGTTTTTAGCGAGTTTGATTTGGAGAAAGGCTGCATCGATAATTATTTTTGTTGTGTGGCAATTTCAACAGTTCACAGCAAAAAGTACGGTAAAAAAACACAGCAGTCGGACATTGTGTCTCTACTGTGTTGGGCTTCTAGGCGAGGTGTGAGTGAGACCTCTGTAGAGGAAAGTATTGCTGCTTGTTGTCACCCCAAAATGTACCCACTCAAACAAATAATTCCCAGCGGTGATGAGACATTGATCAGTTGGTATCATTTTCACCTCTGTGGCCACTGAAACAGCCATTGCCAGTTTTGGAGGGGAAGACAGAAGCTGCTATTCATTTTAAATGTAGTGCGTTTTCTCCGCATGAACCATTGATTGCTTCTTTTTATTGTGCGTTGCCATGACAACCACTTGAAGCATATGTACGCTTAAGCTCGGGACCAACCTAAGGACTAGCTTAAACCTACAAAGGCTGAATAAACTACAGTAGACGCACTTTTACACAGTCAGGAAGGAGTATAACCCAGCTTACATCTGGGTAAAGACACTTGACATCAACAAAGGGTCAGCAAGACCTTATCCAGACCAAATCTCTCCATTATTTGAGTGGGGGTAGTAGCTGCGGGGGTGTAGACCACAAGGGGATCTCTGCAAAAAAAACACAGCAACCTGCGCCAAAGAAGCTGAGCCAGATTTAACTTTTGGCAAACATGACATCTCGCTGCAGCGGCCAATCAGACATTCAGAGAAGTCAAACTCCTACACAGTCAGCCTGAAATGTCACTGAAAGTGAACTGAGTTCAAGGACTGAAAGTATGACAACAACTACCTGTTGTACTGGCTTGATTTGCGCCCGATGGTTTGAGAGAGAGAGCGTTAGTTAAGTGACATAGACAATGAATGAGAGTGAGGGAGTGCCGGTATTGAGAAAGCCGGATAATCAGCCAAATAAAATGTTATTTTCTGTTTATTTCATAGCTGTTACATTCGGTAGCAGTAAACACTAATGCTAATGAGCTATTTTAGCCAATAAAGACCATTTTGACTAGGAATGGTGGATACGTACAGCATGTATTTCAACGTCGCTGCAGCAGGTCTGGACCATAATTGTATGTGAGTGTGACAATTTGAACAAATTGTCCTTCTGTTCTTATTCTGTTTTACTGAGCACCGCTTTTGTGTGGATTGTAATTTTCAATGATACGGTAATCAAAACTCATTCTACTGTTGCGCTCACTGTAAGTCACTCTAAATAACAGCCCCATTTCTAAAATGACAATGTAAATGTGGACGATGATGAATTCTGACAGATGGAAATGATGCAACGTTTTTTTTTTTTTTTTTTATCACATGCACATTCCCACCTGGGAGCTTCCCAATACAGCCGCAGACACTTACAAGTGGCCTCTGAGAGGCTCGACTGGACTTGTTGAGTGCCTTGTTATGCAGTAGCTGTGAGAGAGGGGAGACCGCTGATCTTCCCAACCCCTCTACAAGGCTCAAATGTTGATTCTTCAATTCCCGGGCTGTGCCAACCTGAATTCCAATCATATCATTTCACACACCTGTGATAATGATATGAAAAAGATTGTCAAGGAAGCTTGGGGAAACAACGGCAGTGCTTGTTGAATGGTGGGCCCCTGATATCGTCAGTACAATGATAGGTGGTCACCTCAAACAATGAAATCAGCTTTTCTCACATTCCTCCGCCTCCAAAAAAACAAACCATATGACTGAATTTGTTATGCTGTGGTTACGTTTAGCCAGCCAAAGCTACATGGCTAAGGGAAATATTGTTGACGTGGTTAAAATACATTCCATTTTCACTTGTCAAGTGATATTTAATAGACACAGATAATTGACAAGCTGTCAGATATGATAATTTAGTCTGTGGCAGTTTGACATTATGGTTTGATGTGCCGTTGACGTCGGGTGATGTAGTATAAAGAATGAAAAAAGTCTGCATATTGGCGGAGTTTGATGTGGGTGAGTGAATGTATCAAGTGAACACAGGACCTTTACCCAGAAGATCACTGTAAGTAATGCGCCTCACGTTACTTAATCCGTTCGCCGCACCAGCCGAACCTCCTCCAATATGCAGATTTTCTCACTCACATTACGTCAGTACTTATTTTAACTCGAACCAAAGTAGCCTTTGTGTTTAAATGTCATCAAATGTTTCTCGCCGAGCTCTGTTTTGCTTTGTTAACAGAGCTCTACACATGCAAAGCTGATGCCAGAGGGCCTAGCATCCTAGTTTGAAGCACCACAGGCCGAGTTGGCGTTTTTTTAACGGCACTGAGAACGCGTTCACCAACTGATGGTCGAAGACCTTTCGCTCGGACATGTTAACAGTTAGGCACTGCTTGAAAAAAAATGATCTTTTTTTTTTTGGTGCATCATTGATGACGGTCTGCGACTAAGACACAATACACAGGATAAAACATGCACCAACTGTCAACACCTGCTGCAACGTCACTGACTGGGATGCGAACATAAAGCAGCGCGGTGCAGCATTGGTCTCTGTCCCCGTGTCATCATTTAACTGCTTCAGACTCGAACTGATCTAAGAGGTTAAATAAGTGCAGCGGCTTGTCAGTTTTTAATGGGAAAAATCAATTTCCTCCAACGGCCTAAACGCATTCCTGGAGGAGAAAGGCAAAATTGTCACAATTCATGAACAGCCTGCTGCCATTTAGAGCAACAAAAACAGCAGTGGAGTAATATTATATGGAGGATCAAAGTTGTCATTCATTTTGGATTCCACACTCTGTTTCTCTCTCTCTCTCTCTCTCTCTATCTTCTTTCCCTCATTCCCCAAGAGTCTTTTCAATCTTTCTGCCTGAGTCTCTCACTCTCTGAGCCATCTCACCCCGCCACCCCCACCCTCCACTCTCTCTCTCTGGGTGAATTTGTACATGTGGTTATGTAAAGGCAAGCAGTCAGCCTTCCTCCTGCAGCAGTACTATCAGCCGCAGCCACAGAGAGAGAGAGAGAGAGAGAGAGAGAGAGAGGACAGAGCCACCACCCCAATCTTTCACTACAGCATAACATAGAGGACAGGGCTTACAGTTTATCACGCTGCTGTACCGACGTGAACCAGAGAGCAGAATCACGTGAAGCTGGAACGATTAATGCATAAATAATACGCGTCGACGTAACTAATATCGGAGTGAACCCGAATGGATCGCGGTGTCTGATCACATGCTATGTCACGATGTCACAGTGGGAGAAAACATTTCGGGAAATCTTTTATGGGGTGGGGGATGAAATTAGTTAAAAAAAAAAAAAATCTTTGTATGTCGTTGTTGGCTACAGAATGCTTTATTGCTGGTGCACTGGATGGATGAAAATAGCACTTTGAATCAATCCTATAAATTTGTCTTTGAAGCATCTAAAAAAAAGTATGGTTTAATTTTTTTTTAATTTTTAGTTTTCATGAATATACATTTCTTCTTAGGGCATTAAAATCACATCGCTACCATTTTTGACCACAGCTGCTTGTTAACTGATAGCACGTAATGCTGCTGGCATTTGGTGAATTGTGTCTCATTTTCCTTGGGCCTCCTTCGAATGCGGTCTCTTTATTTTAAAATTTGAGGTTTTTTATGGGTTTAGTTCAAACAAATATAGACGTCTAATTCAGATTAAGATTTATTTGGCAAATATCTGGCTTCTGGCTGGGGGTAAAAGAAAAAAAATGCATTCAAAATCACAAACTAACACAATTTTTACAACGGTCCAAAATCCTGTTTTGACCATCAATGGCTCTACAACCAAACAGCATGTCCCCTCATTCATTTGGACGAAACAGGGACGGTTCCCTGAAAATGAAGATGATACAAGGACATAACACTCACCTCAACCTGCCGAGACTCTGATGTCCCACATAAGCCAGTTTTTGATGTATAGTCTACTGTCCATCATATCTCTTGCACTGCCTGCTATTATTGCGCATGAACTCATGTTGTCCTTGAAACCTGAGCCGCTCTTTGTTTTATCTTAGATTTAGATGGCAGTCACCACAAACCCACTGCGCTCACGAAGGAGCTCATATTAATTTCATCTTCATCTACAGTATGCGTTTCCTCACTTGAATCCCAATTCTGCTTTAATAAATACTGATGAAAGAAGATGTGTTTTGGCCTTATGACCAAAAGCGCTATAAAGCACTAGCGCACAACGCTAGTTACTGTAACACTGTGTGTGTAACAGAATACATTTAGGATAGCAGTGTGTATGCAGGGTTAGATGGAAAGGGTGTGAAGTACATAACACACAGTGTGTGAAAGTGTGTTTTTGTAGGTGTTTGTGTGTGTGCGTGCGTGTGCCGTATCATGCATGGAGCCGTTGAATGGGATTAGATATGGCTAACAGCTCAGCTCTGGCCCTAACTGGCTTGAACAAGGCGCAGTCACACACACACATTTGTACTTGTATATCAGTGAGGACCTTCACTGACAAAATGTATCTCTTAGTCCATAATCTCAACCATTAAAACTACTGCCTAACTACAACCCTAAAGGCAGGAAAGAAAAGAGCTGCCAGCTGATGGAAATATAGATGTTTCAGTGTTGTTTAAATATACACATGTTTCTTAAACATAGGATGCACACAATGTGTTTGGAACAATGTGTTATTAAAGGGAATATTGCAAAGGGATGTGTTCATATCCAAGCCCTTGCAAAACCAGTTCACATAATGTTGATAACCAGGTAAAATGAAACGTTTTAGAATCTGGCATCTGTGGAAACAATCCCGGAAAAAAAATCCAGTATTATCATTTCTTGCTTCTCTTCACTAAAAGCATTTAACTGGCGACACACAAGTAGACTTTTATTCTCATCCCAGGAAATGCAATGTGTGTGTTTGTGAGTTTAACTGCTTTTGTTCATCAAAAAAGCACAGAAAAACCAAGACAGTGGTCATTTTTTCAGAATGTCTATAGTGGATTTGACATTATTCATAATAATATTAATATTGGAAGGAGTAATCGAACATGAAGGAGCGGTCACAGTGAACTATTAGATGTAAAGCTACAGGTGACAGGCTGCACGCCTCCAACTTCTCAGCCAGGTAGCCAATTTGGTGCCCTGAGCACGATTGCTATCTTGCCTATAGTAGACGGATGACGCACATTACAGAATGGATTCATAATGACATTTAAATAAAATATTCATCATTACGATCGTCAGAATTGTAACTGTTAACCACGTTCCTGCCCGAGCACAGGGGAGGTGCCGTCTCCTGGGGCCAAAGTGCACGTCAACTTCCGGGTCCCCTTTTGAGACATGACTTCATGCGTAGTTTTGCCATAGCCATCATGATGTAAAAAGGAGTATAAGTTTTAATTATTCATCCACGAGCGTCTCAAAATTAACACAAAAAATACTTGAGTACAGTATTTGAGTATCTATGCTCAGTTACTTTACGCTAGTGGCCTTAAACCAAAACCTATTGTTTTCTTGAGGACTGGTTAAGCTGTCCTCATTTCACAAAAAAGGTCTATGAAAACACACACACACAGTCCTGATTTGCTCCGTACACGCTTTAGTGGAAGCGCTGCGCAGTCTTGCCGTTGCTATAATTAGACCTCTGGATCCTCGTACATAATGCTAATACTCTGGATTGGGAGGAGACGTATGATGTCACCCGCCGATGACGTCATCCAACCCGCTGATGTCACCGCAGCTATTTTTGGGAGCTGAGTTGCGACATGGAGGCATATCACGATTTTACATGAGTAATACGGCGATGATAATGACTTGGCAGGCTGCACAAGCAGTGTGCAGTATTCATACAAAGACATATATATATGTCCAGCGGTGGGGGTGTGTGTTCATGCTGATTTTTTTTTGCTTCTTAGCCTCTAAATAAGATTTGTTTGCTAAAAAAAACAAAAAAAAAACAACTCTACTGGTGAACACATCTGTCAGCTTTACATGGGCACACACACACACAGACACACTCACACACACTCATGCAGTGAGTTATTCCCCTGTAGCTGGTTTGCCAAGTTCCCACTACCACATGTTCTTTGCTGCTGGGCTCTCCCACGTGGGCGAACTGTGTGTGTGTGTGTGTGTGAAGTTAGATGAGTGTGTGTGTGTGTCAGAGAGAGAGACAGAGAGAGAGAGAGAGTGAGCAGATCGTTCCTGCGTGGGTAGTGTACAGTGTGTATGGGAAACACCCCACTTTGGAGCAGGAGAGTGAGCAAGTGAGTGGGTGGGAGGCTGATCGATGAGCGTGTTCACTTTGTAGCTTGTTGAGCTGATGTGTGCGTGTGTATGTGTGTGGCAAAGTAATGGCGCACTGTACTGTACAGCTTGTGTGTATACGATCAAGTGTGTGCGTGTATATAGGTGTGTGTGTGAACCCAGGGAGCTCCCATGGTGGTGTCCACCCCCGCCTCTATAATTCAGCCACAATTACAAGGCTCTCCTCTGCCGCAGCTAATGAAACCATAAGTCAGCCAGACACACACACACACACACACACACACACACAAGGATATAAACACACACCACTGCAGCAGAACCAACCAAGCAGTGGGAGAAACGAAGGGAGGGCGAAAGTGTAACAGAGAGAATGAAAAAGGAAAGAGATTTGAGAGAAGGAGGAAGGAAATACACAGTTTTTGGTTGTGTGTGTGTGTGTAGGTGTGTGTGTGTGCTCTACCTTCTGTCTGTGTATTGTTTCAGACCCATAGTGCCCAGTAGATACTGACTCACATGGCACAAAGATGACAGAATGTCACACACAGAGTTGCATAACTGGGAAAATAAGCAGGAAAAAAAATGCTTTCAGCATCAGCTCCTGACCACCTGTGTACATGGTTACACGCAATTGTTCCAATGGACCAGATTCAATTCAGTTTAGTTATATAGCTCTAAATCATAGTTCTCTGATGACACTTCCTATACAGAGCAAGTCTAGGCCACAAACTTTATGATCTTATTTACAGAGACTCAACAATTCCCACCACTTGGTGACGGTGGCAAGGAAAAACTTGCCCATTGATCTCCATGACAGTTACATCATGTCAACGTCACGTTATTCCTTACCTGGGTGTGAAGAATAAAGGGTGGACCAGCGTGGGTACTACATGCTTTGGCGTAGACGTCTGCGCGGGACAGAATTTTCAGTCCCGCTCCCGCAAAGAATTATGAGTTTCACTCCCGAGCCTGCCATATTTTGTCCCGCTCCCGCCCGCAAATCCTGCAAGATGCGGACGTTATTTCTCACAAGTTCTTTTCATTGGCTTGGGAAATTAAACACCTTGAGCTTAGCTGAGCTCTCCACGGACCGATACTCCACCTAGCGCACTTAGCGAGGATGCGCGGTGCCAGGCGTTTCTGCCATGATCGGAGATCTCAAACACGGAAGAGCGGGAACGAATTGTCTGAAACGTATGAGAGATCAGACCACATCCGCAAATTTAGGCATCTTAAAATGTTTTTATTAATGCCAAATAAAATATCCAGCACAAATTATATATGATAGACATAAATTAATCATTTATACATTTTGTTTTGGCATGTTACCAGGTTGGTATTTTAGGAGCAATGGGCATTCGGAAAAATAGGTATTTGTTTTGGGGATCATGAGCTTTTGGTTTCGCAATAATGGGCAGACCCCGTCTGTGTATTCAGGTTATGATCTGTGAGATGAAAAGTTACACAGCTGATGAATAGTTATATTTATGACTATAATAACTGTAGGTCTATATTATTTGAATATCGTTAGCAACAGTGTCGTTACCGTCATCTGTCCTTCTGGATAATTGCCTCAGCATTACGTGAAGCCTTCCTAATTCTCTCCTAATTCAAAATAGCATCAGTAAAACAAAACGTTCTCCACCACTGCATGGTCCGATAGGGAAACATTGCAAGAATATTGCAAATCATTTACATGCAGATAATTAGCAGGCAGATGACCAGTACATAGTGCACCCTCCCTCTTTCTTAATTAGAGCGAGTAACCTTGATCCCCCTGCAATCCTGTGCAGGACAAATGGTTATAGATAGATGGATGGATGGTTGCAGATAATCAACTGTTGATTCCTTTGCTAGTAATGCTCGCTTATTGCTTTCAAATTTCATGACCGTCCTCTGACATAACGGAGCAATAATATCCAAAACTGCGTTATTGAAAGTACAGTGGTGTGAAATATGAATTTGCAGACCTGGGGTTTATAAAACAACAGTTTTGACGAATAGTCCTGACTTTATAAGTGTTATACTGCAGTGGTTTTGCAGCGACTACTGACAAACACACACTCTGCTAATAGTCTCGGCTCACACATTGACAATAAAACCTTAGGATGGATGTCATATTTGATTTATTCCGACAGCACAGCATCGAAAATAGGCCTGGACTGGAAATTTATTAGCTAGCTGTTTAAGAAAAAGCAAGTCTTACAGCTTTGTATGTTTGACTTGCTAAATTTGTGCTGAGTGCTGAGGCCAGAAGTTTACAGAGATAATCCCACAACCAGGAAGTCAGGGGTTCAATCCCCACAGCAGCCCCAAGCAGCCTCGACAAACCGAAGACATACTGTAGATGTCTCCTCACACTGCTGCTCCTGCTGAAGCTCGCTCACTATCAACTCACCTCTCTCCATCTCTCTGCCTGTGTGTGCTTGGTGGCAGGGTGCGCCCGAAGGCCAGCGCATTTGGTTAAAAATTCTTCTTTTAAACTCCCTGCCTTCTGCTTAAAGCCCCAGTGCAAGAGAGGAATGGAGAGAGGGAGGAAAGGGAAAGAGAAACCGAGATTGCCTGAGGCCGAGCAGCTTCACAGAGAAATGAAGACCTTGCTTCTCTTCTTCTTTTTCCCCCTTCTGCTTTCATTTCTTTTTCCTTTCATATTCTTTTTGTTTCTTTTCTATCCACTTTCATCCCTCTATCCCCATGTATCAGCCTATTTTAACTTCCCACCACACTTCCCTTCTGTGTATTGTGTTGCACCTCTACTTAAAGTAGAGGTCTGAACAGTGAATATTCTGCTAGGTTTGATAACTTAATGCATTTATTTCAGGAAAAAATGAAGTCCAACTAACACTTGAGTTCAGAAGTTAAAACCTGATCAACAAAATTATTATTATTTTTTTTTTTGTAGTAACACAATCCATTAGATTCCAAAAAAATGTAATGCAATCTTTTGAATTACAATTATTATTAAATATTGGGGAAAAAATGTACACAGCCACAAACACAAATTGATTTAGCATATTCAGCATTTCCAGCTCAAATCAACACCAAATTGCTCTCATAAAATCACCCCTGCTATTATATGAACTACACTGTAGTGTACTGTGTGTATTAACATGTGTATGCCAATTTGCCATATTTTAAGGAAAACTACAAAAAACTACCAAAAAAAAGCTCCCATGAAAATTTGGGAGCATTTGGATGGATAGTGTTTACCGAAAATGTGTGTTACTGACCAAAAAACAGAAATGCTGAACAAACAATGACACTGAATATTTTTTTTGAATAAAGTTTTGAATAAAGTCATGATTACATTTTGATTTTCTATAAACCTCTTTGTCCTTTCAGTTGAGCTTTAGCTTCGGCCTTCATCGTAACGGACCACCGAATTAACATAGTGTCCAGTTTGCGCCAGTTATTTTGTTTCAAGATGCTTCTGCGAGACGGCATTGTCAATAAACTCACGCAGCCAGTGTTATAGTAAGTAGCTAGCTTGCAACAACGGATGTCGAATTTGCCGGCAGCGTTTGACAGTTCAGCTGAAAAAGCCAAATTCAGTCATGAAAATGGGAAGGCCAGTTTTTGTCTCCGCTCTGAAGTCAAGGACACGTTATTTAAAAGGATATGATGACCTTCGGGTGCTTAACGCGCCGCTGTTGTCGCCGTAAACGGCATATGGTGTGCGCTGGAATCTAAGGCTTGACAGGTGTAACAACAGCACAGGAGGCGGACGGAGCGTAGGAAATGGTCAATAAAAATTTGATTACAAAACACAGCCTTGCTGCCACATACAGTATTACGTGTTCTCCGGGATAGAATATACCCTGTGTTTGTCTCTTAACATCAGCAGTGTGTTCACCTCTAGTGAGCGATAAATCAAGTGTAGCACAGGTGTGTGTGTGTGTGTCCAAGTGTGTAATCAGAAGCATTTCCGCTTACTCTGGGAAAAAAAAGGTGTGTGTGTGTGTGTGTGTGTGTGCATAAATATGTGGCTGGTATGAGGAGCTTTCCACCTTGAAGACAATTTACCCTGACAGCACATGTCAATGAAGAAGAGGAGATGGGGTTAAAACAAATACGATGGAGAGAGAGAAGGAGGAGGAGAAGGAGGGGAAACTTGGTGCAGTGCCAGCTCTGAGGTCACCTTAATATTTGATCTGCTTCAGTGGATGGAAGCATCACAGTACACACACACACAAAGAGAGAGGGAGAGATACAGGGATGGAAAGAAGAAAGTGAGAAAAAAAAGAAAGTAAAAACAGAAAGGGGAGGAAAAAAGAGATGGGCAGTTATCAAGGACAAGCACGAGCAACTCTTTCTTTCATCAACAGCCATTTTTAGGTGCCCTTGAGCAAGGCAGCAAAGGCAAAAAGTCTTATTTTACTCATTTTATCCATCATTTCTTTTAGTCAGGATAGCATTGTAACACACACTACACCAACGTCTGACAGAAGATGATTCAGGGTTGTGTTGTGTTGTTGTGTGTGTTGCTCTTTTTTCCCCTAAATGTTGGTTAAAAATCCTTCAACGCACAGAAAAACAATGCTCAAACATCTACAGTAAATACAGCGGGTCAAAGTTTAACTGGAAGGTAAACTATTTTGGTCCAAATACGTAAAAAATCTGACCACTTGACTGTTTGTGTTCCTTGTCCCATCCTGCATTTGTACTCAATAATAATATTGCAAATGGGAACTACAAAAAAAAACAAAAAAAAACATACAAGTTGTGAGGAAAGGGAACTAAAATGGAACCTCGATTGTAGTGCAGTCTTCAGCCTGCTGCATAAATTACTAACCTCATTTATAAAAGGTGTTTCATAACAGGCATCAAACTGTCATCAGTTTAATTAATAAAGCTGAAGATTAACCTAATAAACATAACTCAGTAGCCGAGCACTGAAACGGTTCTCTGCACAGATGGATGTAATGATATCCAAAATTCTTTTGTCTTATCTGTGTTCTTGCAAAGAGAGAAAGAGAGAGAGCGACGGGGACAGGGGAGGAAAAAAAAGGTAGGATATGATAGCTCCAACAAGCAAAGCAGATTTATGCTGGAAGCTGTATTGGCATGAAAAACCACCAAAAGTTCAGAAATGTGACATTGGTCGCCTCAGAAACCGGATCGAGCTCTGTGACCACGGCAGCACCATGACAACCCCCAAGGCCAATCAGCAAATCAGCCACGCAGAGGGCAAACAGACAGACAGCTGATGGACAGACTGATAGGTTGAGGGAAAGAGGACAGAGACAGAGATGGAGTGATAGTGCAATGGAGAGCGGCTTGATAGATAGAAGGAGACGCACTGCGCAATGGAGGGGAGATCTTTGACGCACAGTCGTGGGGGGGGGGGGGGGGGGGGGGGTTCTGCAAGTAAATGTAATAATATAGAAGAAGTATTCAAGGTACGGTATAATATAGTGCCGAAACTGAAAGACCTTTAAAGGATCATTACACTGACACAGAGAGAGTTGAATTACATGAACTGAAATTACAGACTGCCCCAAAGCTTTGGAAAGTGTAAATATTTTTGCCATTCCGTCCATATCGTCTGTCATTCAGCCATTCAGCTGCCATACTATCTGTAATAATAATACATTTCTATCTGGTGGTGATAATTATGACAGTGTCAATATTTTTTTTTTTTTGTGTGTGTGTGTGTGTGTGTCCAGGCGCTGTACGAGCCTCAAGTATCTTCCCCATCCTAAGTGTGATCCTGCTCTTCATGGGGGGGCTGTGCATCGCTGCCAGCGAGTTCTACAAGTCACGCCACAACATCATCCTCAGCTCCGGCATCCTCTTCGTCTCCGCAGGTACGGTACGAACGGAGGGAGGGGGGATGGCAGGATGAGCAGATGTCTGCTGAAAGTGTGTGGGGGGGGCGAGGAAGGATGATTCAGGAAGAAGGGAGAAGAGACTGGGGGTGAGAAAAGGACAGTAGACAGGAGAAGGAAGGGGGAAAGTAGAGAGAAAAGGAAGAGGTATGCACATTAGGAAAAAATGATGGAAGGCATCGATTTTCTTCTGGAATCAACATTTCGGTCTTGTCGAATGGATGGAAACTGAAACAAAACTGGACAGAGGAGAATACAAAGATGTTATCCTTAAACCTGCGCTCATACATATTTATTTTTGGACATTTGACCATCACTTCATAAAGTTGATAGGTGAGATGACCGTGGCTTATTCACATGCCATACAGGCATTTAGCGTTTACTTGGTGTCGCGTTTCGGAACACAAAGTCCAAAGTCCAATATTTACTTATCATTTAGCTGTTTTGTTTCTACCAACTCCTGAGGGAAATATGTGGCTTTTTAACCGCTAAATGCTCCACTATGTTTACAAGCCAGTCACTTACCTTGTCTGTCTGTTGATTGGTTCTTTGCAGGGGGTGTACAGAGTCTTTAGAGCTTTTTTCACTTGAAAATATCCATCTACTGTGGCCAAACCCCCCCCCCCAAAAACAGCATTACGGTAGTGTTGAAAGTGAACCAGAACAGTTTTAGATTTGTTTTTAGTTTATTTGACAGTACACAATAATAATATTGAAAAAATGCCAGAGTTAGCCAGAATAGCTAATTTCCCTCCGCAGTCCCCAGGCAGGCGAGTCGAATGCACAACAGACGTCAAAGAATAAAAAAAAAAACATTGAAAATTCAATCAGCAATAAAAGCAGTGGTGGGAAAAAAAATGCAAGCACTACGAGCCTGCACTACATAATCTACATAATCATAATAGTAGTTGTTGCAGGCCATAAAACAATGAGCTGAAAGGTGCAAAAATGCTGCTTGGTTCGTCGAAGCAGCACAACACACCGCACGCATAGTCGTTTGATCCACTGTTAACATAAAAATAAAAAATAAAAAGTTTAGTGAGAGCAGCTTTAATGTTGGAGTACGAGACACGAATAAAGCTGCAACTAAGGAAAAAACTCTATCATGACTGACCCCTCCAATCAAAACAGAAGGCTGTGGACACTGTTACTCATCGGCGTATGAAAGAAACAAACCAAAAAAATAGACGGAGACAGAGCTGATAGAAAAAACAAAATGAAAACGTCCTGTTCCGGAGACGCTGCTCGCTGACCACCAGGTGACGCGTTGCGTTGCGCTTGACGTCGCGCGTGCTATACAACAACCGCCTCAGGACGAAGCTAAGGGAGACAAAGATAGCACAGGTTGCCATTTTGCGAGAGCATTTTTCTTTTTGCGTGTGTGTGTGTTTTTCCTGCGTGCGTGCGTGTGTGTGTTTGTACTCTGGTTCTAGGCCATGGCCTACTGTGCTGAGCTAGATAACTAGTTCCCCTCCAAGTCAGAAGTGAGAGATGCACTTCTCTCTGTTTCTCTCACTCTCTTTCTCACTGTGTCTGTCTCTTTCGCCCTGTTGCTAGGCTAAGAGGAGGCCACTGGGATTACACTCTAAAAATAAGGTGTCCCTGATACTCTTCCGCTCTGATCCATCTCAATCAGGCCTCACACCTCAGTTTTGCTTTTCTGTCTCTTCATACAGTATTGTTTATTTGCATATTTGTCCCGTCTGCCTGTCTTCCTGCCTGTCTCTCCACTTGTCTATTTCTGGCTACACACAGCCAGAGTGATGATGTGTGAAACAAGAGCAACATATGATCAAAAAAGGGAGAGTGAGAAAAGGAAAGAGTGATGTAGAGAAGGGTGAGAGATGGGTGAGAGAGACTGTGAATTTGAACATAGTTAGAGAGGTAAGGAAGGTTGGGGGAGGGTAAAAAGATATTCAAATATAATATAAGCGACCATGAGAGAGTGTGTTTTTCCATCAAACCACCTGCACCTGTTGGTAAAATCAATGCTTCTGTTCAGAGTTTGATGGATCAGTCAACCACGAGTGTATTTTTTCAGCTGACAAAGATAATAACCGTGCTTACTTTGGTTGTTTAGTGTGTGGGCCCACTTGAGTAACAATTATATCGTATTTTAGTTTCAATCTTTTCTCTCTCCCTGTTTCCCTGTCCCAGGCCTGAGCAACATCATAGGAATCATCGTGTACATATCAGCCAACGCTGGGGACCCTTCCAAGAGTGACTCCAAGAAGAACAGCTACTCCTACGGCTGGTCCTTTTACTTCGGTGCCCTCTCCTTCATAATGGCTGAAATGGTGGGTGTGCTGGCTGTACACATGTTCATCGACCGCCACCGGGAGCTGCGCGTGGGGGCACGAGCCGCTGACTACCTCCAAGGTGCGGCCATCACGCGCATCCCCAGCTATCGCTACCGCTATCGACGCCGCTCGCGCTCTTCATCCCGCTCTACAGATCCCTCGCACTCCCGCGAGGCATCGCCAGTGGGCCTGAAGGCCTTCGGGACGCTGCCTTCCACCGAGCTGTCCATGTACACGCTGCCCAAGGGCCAAACGGGCACCCCGACAGCCACCTATAACTCCACGGAGAGGGACCACAACTTCCTGCAGGTCCACAACTGCATCCAGAAGGACCTGAAAGACTCAAGCGGCCACAGCAACACCGCCAATCGACGTACCACTCCTGTATGAAACTGATAGAGGGACCTCAGACACTGAACAAAAAAAAAAAAAAAATCAGAGGGAATTTGGGGGGAGGTGGCAAAAGACAGATCAAGGTGTAAGGTGACGGGAAAAAGCTTAAACGGATAGATGGAGTGAGGGGTAATCGACAGGAGGGAGGTTCTGAGCGCTCCACAGCACCTCAGACGATCACTGAGTTTCTGTTTAAAAAAAAGGAAACAGAGAAAAAAAATGCATAAAAAAAGAAACATGCATGATTTTCCCATCTACCATTGTTTAACAAGTTTTGAACATGTTTGTAAAGATTTGAAGGGGAGGATGGGGAAAGAGGAGTCCGGGAGGGGAGGGGGGGGTGGCCGGTGGTTGTCTGTCTCGGGGGCTGTGGAACCATGGAGTGCCGGGCTGGGCCAGACTACCTGTTAAAAGGTGAACTTTATATTTTTTACTCTTCCTCAGTCTGACGAAAAGGGGGCGTTAGTTGACCCTCGGGCTCCGCCCTACGATCCCTCCTTGCACTACCATCCCACAAGCCCCCAAACACGCACACACACCCTAACCTCCCTTGATCCCCACTCCTTTCTTTAGTTGCTGTATCTTCTTGATTTCATTCTTTATTCGCATTAATACTGTGAACCATTGCGGTGTGGGATTTTAGCAGGGAGCAATTCAGGCCGCAAAAAAATAAAAAAACAAAAACGACAAAAAAAAAACAAAACACATAAGTTAATATATGTATTGATTATATATAAATATATGAATATATATGTTAATAAATCATGACTAGACTTCCCTGGCGCAAAAATATCAACAAGGAAAAAAAAAAAGTAACCTACAAGTGAAACTAAATCAAGTCGTCATGGAATCTGAACCAAGATGGAGGATTCATCGTGACTGGCTCATTTGACGGGCAAAGATTCAGCCTACTTGATAAACTGATATTGGTTAGTATTAGACACATCATCACATTCTTTTACAACGACAACAACAACAACAAAAATCTTTTGGCCTTCCGCCGTAACCCTGGCCGCCATCGTTGTTCAGGGGTCAACTAGAGGTGAAAAGCTGACTTTCCTTTTTTTTTTTTTTTCCTTTTTTTCTTTTTTTTTTTTGGCTCCGTAAAGGAGCGGAGTGAAGAGAGAACTCTGGGTGACGGAGGATCTCTCTGCAAACTTGAAGAAGACTGTGGACATTGAAGAGTCACTACTGCCAAAGACACAAAGTAGTGCGCGAGAGAACATGGCTACCAGCGAGGTGAAGCTAAGTGACTCCAAAAAAAATTAAGAATTTACATGCATGCTAATCAAAATCATCCGATCTGCTTTTAAGGAACCTATGTTTTGAACAATTGAACAATGATACCATGTAAGGGCAGTGGGGTGACAAAGTAGAAATTAATTGTTACAGTACTGTGTCTACTTCAATTTTACTTTACTTGTTTTTTTTTTCTTTTTGTTATTTTTCTTTTTCTTTTGAGTGGGTAATTTGGGGTGGGGCTTCATTACGCTTGAAACAAAAAGAACAAACTTTGGAGAACGTATCAAGGCTTTTCTTTTTTTTTTTTAAACTTGAAAATCTTATCTTGCCTTTTCATTTCATTTTCTTTTCACGGTTCCTTTGAACTCTCACACAGCCTTAGTCTCTTTCTTTGTCTCATTTTTCTTGTTCTTTGGTTTTTGCGTTGTGTTGTTGTAAATGAGAATTAAAAAAAAAAAAAAAAGCGTAATGTCTTTCAAGGTGCCAAAACTGAATGATTCTGAACTTGGATGCATCAAGTCCTGATGACGAATAAAAATTGAACCCCCCCGTAGGGAACAGAATGAGTCTTTGTTTCATGTCAAGTATCGTGTTTGGTCCAGGACCAGAGTTCCAGTGTCAGGTCAGAGAAGGACCAGTGCCTCAGCCTACATTAAGATCTAAGACATTTTACCAAGTAAGACACAGAGAAATAGCAGCGGGGTGATGGCTACTAGCACTGAACTCTTTGACTGACTGAGGACATTTTCACATCCGTAGATCACGTTCATTCTGCTTATTGGTCAGATGCGTTTGAGGCAGGAACAATAAAGTTAAGTTAGGAAGAAGGTCCTGTGTTCTGCAATAGTGAATATTTCTGTATAAGAAACACTGCTATGCAATTCAACATGGAGCAACGTCAGATTTAACATTTAGTAATAACCGTGATTATGATGTGAGCAATACATCAGTCAAAGCTATACCAGGAGAAAGCTAAATGATCTTCTGGTAAACTTCTTGAAAATACTACGATGTGCTCAGTAGGTGAGACTTCATTTCATTACCAGGCTAGCTGCTAAGCCTACTACTATATACGCTGCACTTCAGAATGCAAAGCCTAGTACCTTGCCAACATGGAGACTTTGCCAACTTGGGACAGATCATAGTTGGATAACGTTGGGACCACAAACAAACCGCTCCTGAGTTCCTTTGGGATTGTGCCGAGACCATCACAGCCTCTTGGTCCACACTAAAGTGTGATTACTGTAAATGCCCAAACTCATTTCACCAAGAGGGAGATTGGCAAAAAAAAAAAAAAAGACAGGTGTGAAAACACAAGGCTTAGCCAAACGAAGCAAAGACAAAATTGGTCAGTTTGGATGATAAACGACACGTGGTCCTTATTCTTCACTACCATGTACCATATCTTACTGCATATTTTTTTCTCCTGAAAACATTAAAGTGGCCTGATGTTGTTGGGTTAGTAGTGGTTGAAAATGCAGAAGAGGCGAGACATCCTGAGGGTGCAAGCAGTCTGTACCGCAACATGTTGGTGGGCTTTATTTAATGCTGTTACACACTGCTGTACAAGGAACACTCTGTCCTTTTTGTCTTTCTCCACTTTTACTCAGCCATCCACTTATTGGCTCTTGTCATGTACTTTTTCACTCATTCATCCATTCACTCGCTCCATCCTCACATCCCTCCTCACTCTTTATCTCCCATTTAGCTCTCCGGTGGCTGGCCGACCCGCCGTTCCGTCAGCTGTAGAATAAATGTCAAATTCTTCAACATCAGCCTCGACGTCCTGCTGCATGATACTATGTCTCTATGTGCTCCCTCTCTCCCTCTTTCTCCTTTCCTCCTCCCCTGGTGCGACGATCAAAGTGGCTGGCATGTCTCTCTGCAGTACTGCTGTGATCACTGAAGAGAGGCGAGCGAGGGAGGGATGAGGAGGGAGGGAGGGAGGGAGGAGAGAGAACAGGGAGTGGAGCAGTCGGACGGCCTGATTCAAGCAGCAAGCAGTCACACCGCCCCCCTCTGGCATGGAGGTACGTAATGATTTTACCACGTCACTGTTCGAACTCGGTGACCTCTCAAAGTGCGAGGAACATATATTCAGTTGACTTTCTCATTTGCAGAGCATGACTGACTTTCCTTTTTAAGATTAACATCAGTATGTTGATTGATATGCATTTGTGATTTGGGGTTTACTGCCGCAAGAGTGAAAGACTTTGGACAGAACTGAATTATAATCAATAAGATGACACCTTTTTTAGAAAACAAACAAAAACTGCTAGATTGATTCATTAAGTTTACATTTAAATGGTACATTATGCGCTGACTTCCACATATGACTCCAACTAACACATAACACCTGTCCTGTGAGGCCAAATAGAATTGCTACTATTTCGGGTGGCTGGGAGAAGTTGCCAGACAACCACCACTCACTGCTTCAAACCAAGAAATCCAGCACACAGTTTTAATTAGTGAACTAAAGAGAGTAGATTCATACCTGTTGACAGAGTGGAGCTAGCTGTTTCCTCATTTATATATTATATTTTAAGTGATGGGAACTATTTCTTTAAAGGTCCAGGATATAGGATTTAGCGGCATCTAGCGGTTAAGTTGCACGTCGCAACCGAATGAATTCTCTCCCATGCCTCATCCTCTCCTTCCAAGCTTGTAAGAAAAAACTCTGGCTGCCAAATGGTCATTAAAAGTAAAAAGGCCATATCTAGATCACTGTTTGGTTTGTTTGCTCAGGGCTACTGTAGAAAATGGCAGTTCAACATGGCGGGCTGCATGGAAGAGGACCCACTCTCACTGTAGATATAAAGGGCTCATTTTTTAAGACAATGAAAACACAACAAATCTTATTTTCAGGTGATTATACACTAAAACATAAAACATAAACATAATAATGAATACTATATTCCATTTCAGCAAATCCTAATTCTTACACTTTATATGATGATTGGAAATAATAGCAAAATGATTGGGAACCACTGAGTTAGCATACATTTGGGGTTGTTGTTTGTTGCAATTTACATGATACACTATAATCTGAACGTTACTATTGAGCGCTAATATGAGTACCAACAACCATTTTTCTTTTTTTACTATATGTATCACAGATGAGGTTTGAAATGGCAGATAGGTAATGTGATGTGATATAAAAAAATATATATATTTGTTGTTATGGAGGTGAGCTTAGAGGAGTCATGGCTGATTTTTCTTTTACTGCAATTCAGACAGGAAGGTAGCAGATCTGGGGGAACAGCTGCTGTGTCCTCCCTCACCTGCAATTAGCAAGCTTTTTAGGTCACGGACAGTTAGGGGCTATGGAACAAGCCATGCTTAGACACAGACACACACGCACGCAGGCAGATACACACACCAAGCGAGATGGACGAAGGTTGAGGTCAATTCAATCAAATTACCGCATTAATATAAGTTAGCATAATTTACAGTTACGGTATAATGGTGTAATTTGGTCCTATCGCTGTGGGGCACGACTGATATGAACTGCAAAAGCAACATGGGAAAAGGCACAGAGAACATCTTTATTTAAAAAAAAACTATTAGTGTTAAGGACAGGACAAAACAAGAGAGAATGGCACCAGACAGACAGACAAAGAGATGATCTGCATCTGAGGAAGAGAAAAACAGCAAGTGCAGGTGTGAAAACTGGAAATCTCTGCCCTGTGCTCGGGCTGTGTCAAGAATACAAACCTGTGTTTGTTTGGGTGAGGGGCACTGCAGTGAAATCTAGCTGATATGAAACTTGTCCCAAAGCAGACTCAGACCTTGCACTGATACGTACACTATAGGCCAATTGCAAGTTGTCGATGTTGTAATGAGCACAGCAAGAATCTTTTGTAAAAGATTTGCGCATATGGCTGCATGACATTTCTGGGTAATCCAAGTGTAAACAAATTAGGTTTAATCCCAACATAGTAATTAGTGCTTAAGGTGTTGACTTAACTTTTGGTATTTGTGGCAGCATGAGAGGATTTGGAATTCAGCAGCTTGGGCTCTGATTTGATAAATTTATGATAATTGCCTATGAACATCTATGCTCGTGATAACTGACCTGTCAATACCACGTGAATGTTTTAAAGCTGTGCTGTAGGTGTAGCTCGCAGATGCGTGGAAGCGCCACTCCCAAAATGCATTGCACCATTGAGGATGCGATATCAAGCAACTGAAACTTTGTATTTATTTTTGAAACAACATCCATCTGTCCAAGTTATGATTGGTGACGTCACGTGTGACACAGGATTCCTAGCCTGTATACGGTACTCCTTAGTAATATTTTCAATCGTGCACTAAAAACTGTGAGGAAAGCTCTAATAAGAACATTCAGAATGTAAATCTAGGACGCCCCTTTTTATGAGTCTGAAGTACGTGCATGACACATTTTCATATGTCGGGCTTCCAACATGGCAACGAGCAAAGCATGACCGGGCAAGCTGCTGTACGGCTGCACAAACAGCCACTGTAGAAACATGACAGATCATCTTTCAGTTGATTATACACTAATGCAAACAGCTCTATTATATTCAATTCCTGCCATATCCTGTGAATAGAGCCCCCTAAATGTTAAGACACTGGACCTTTAAGAATGCGCAACCTTTTGTCTGTACCCGTTTCAGTCACTTGATAGAGCATGGCAGCAGTATACTACAGTACATCTGTGCCCACTGGGGCCATGCATACTAAAATGCAAGCACTTATAAGCATCTACCTAATGGCACATGTAAGCATTAATATATAAGGCATGGGTAGTTTTTAAATATACATTACTGGGCTGCTGAGTACTGCAAAAAAAGTCCCTGTATTAATTATTGTATTTCATAACATGTATGACATTCTCCTTTGTTATAATCAGAAGCAACGCAAATGCATCCTCAATATGAATTTATTTTAACTGCGGCCTGCATCAGCGATCTCGACCTGCATGAAAAGCATCTGCGTCAGTACTTGTTTTAACCTGACACACACTAAGTGGACCACCAGACCGGTTTCTAATCATCCCTCTGTCAGAGACATGACAAACCTGACCTCCATCACCTGCTGCAGACCTTCTCGGCTTTGGACGGGAGTGGCGCCGACCGCTGTTGCCCTCTCTTGTGGCTAAAAGGTGAACAGCAGTTGTTCCTGCTGTGCTATAGGTCTGCGCCAAGGGAGCAAACCTGCCTCGAATACTAATTATCGGGAGTGAATTACTGCGTTTAATATGGGCAGATGACTGAGCACCCTGAAGTGTATAAAGCTGCTAAAACAGGCTTGTCTCAACATTTCATGACTGCTGACCAGCAGTTTCAATATCTGTGGAAATGAAGAAGTCTCTCCCAGAGCAACAGCCCACACTCTATCCTGAGTTATTAAACTGTATTCCCAAGACAGGACGCTCAACTTTAAATGAACAGAAGACAAACTTTAGGATAGCTTAGAATTATTTTTTCAGGATGGTTGAGAGCTTGTGTTACGCCTTTGTGTATGGATGTTTGCAATAATACCTCAAGTCTAAATCAGAGCTCCAGGAGCCTGCCGTGGTTGGCAATGGCACACACATCACACACATTTATATGCACGTTGGTGGGCACAAATAAAAGAAACAGGTGTATAATCTACACGCTGAGACACAAAGCACCCTAATGTGACAGACAGTATTGCAATTATTTGGATTTTGTACCTGTGCGCCTTGAAAAAAAAGAAAGAACAAGATGTGCAGACACTCTTAAACACGCAAACAGACATTATAGACACACAAAAAATAACAATGAGGAAAGAAAGAAAGAGAAGGAGAAAGATCCTAATTGCTATAATTATGATCACCCACTCAAGGAGTGAAAACATTGTGTTGCAATAACAATTAAGTGTTAAAAACAGATTCTATAAAGAAGCTCACTGCGATCGCTTTTCATTTTTCAGGAAAGAGTTGCCCCATAAGTTCCTTTACTGCATTATCTAGTAACCCTTTACGTCCTACGTTTCTCAACAGATTTGGTCGAATAGAGAGCTGAAAACCAATCAAACGTTTTCACTGTCACAAATTCAGTGACATCGTTTCCTAAAGTGTTTGATGATTATTAGACACTGCAGTCACTTCCAATGTAGTGCTTAATGAGATAAAAAGCATTGTGTCTAGCTTGAACCAGCGCGCCCTCATTTGAATGGTGGCAGCTGGTCTGAGAGGCAGGGAAAGAACAAAGACACGGCTTTGACCTGGTTTGAATGGGAGACTGCTAATTAGAACGGTGATTACTGGTTGTTAGTGCCGCGCCAGGGACATGCCTAAAATGATGCGAGAGAGCTGCGAGGTTAACGCAACGAGAGAGAGAGACAGACAGACAGACGGGCAGAGAGGGAGAGAGAGAGAGAGAGGGGGGGGGGGGGGAGAGAGAGAGAGAGAGAGAGAGAGAGAGAGAGAGAGAGAGAGAGAGAGAGAGGCAGCAAGCAAGGTTTTAAAAAAGAAACAATGCAGCAAACTGATACAAAGAGAAAGTAAGACAGATAGAAGAGGACAAAGAAAGTGAGAAGGAGACAGAGGGAGATGAAGACACTGAGATTACAAGAACACACAAAAATGGGGAGAGGCGGTAAATAAGGGTAAGCTTGAATCTCTGTCCTGCCTAAAATCGGGAGCAGACATCTCTGCAGAGGAGAGGAGAGGAGAGGACAGGAGAAACAACGCAGCTATTATTATAGAAAACTTTTATTCATTAAATTTCGTCCTGAACAAACCACCCTGTAGTACAAAAGAACACAGGGATTCTTTGAATCATCACATATGCTCACATTGTTATGTCATCCATAAAGACGATTCAATTGTCTGTGGCGATTACTGAATGTTTCTGTGTGTGAGAATGGGGCGGTGGTCTAGCCTGGACTCAGGTTCTGGATGGTCTCGCGACGCCCTTGGTAGAGAGAGTGGAAGGCCCGGGCTAGACTGAGGAGTGGCGCGTCGCAGTTCTCCCTCTCCTTCTGCAAGAGAGGAACATGAACACACAGTGATGAGTGAGACATAAAGTCAACAGACCCAGTCTGGTACACCTTATTCACAAAGCCAAATAAGAAGACACCAACATTTTCATGATGAAATACACTTACAGCTGATGTTTCGTGGTACTCCAACCCCTGGCTTTGGGCCCATTCCTGGGCCAAAGATGCCTGGACCTCCCTTCTAGCTGACAGGTCTGACTTGTTGCCTACCAGGACACCTGAGACACACACAAATACACAAACAGATAGGATAGAACCTGTATTACTTAATCATTGTTTATAAGGCTACAAATAACTTTTGGGAAAACGGAGCCCGATGTCACGCTCCGCAAGCCAATCAGACACTCAGATCCTGATCCTGTGTGAATGCACGCTTAGGCTGTTACCTGGAAGGTGGAGACCATGGCAGTGCGCGTGCACTCTCTCTATCCAGTGGCTGCAATTGGCAAAAGACTGCTCACTGGTCAGGTCAAAAACCAGGCACAACAACGACGGCTCTCCCCACTATGGTGAGGGAAGGTGACGGGTGATGATATGGTGGAGAGGGGTGGGTCGGTTGAGGGGGGTGGAAATTGAGGTAGACAAGTTAGTATCACATCCGCTTACTTCTTTCTTCTCCTGTGACAAAATACGCCAGTAGCTCCCCTGTTTTTGTCCTCTACGGGAGGATGTGGAGCTCTTGATGGTGACATCCACTAGTTTCATGCAAAAGGGAAAAAAAAAAAAAAAACACTCACCATTTTTTCACAGGCTTCCACTAATGTCTGCTTCCCTGCAGAGTCTATGAAGTAGAGCTCCTGGAGGGGAAAGGCGAGAAGAGAAGGGAAGGGAAGAGGTGTTATACATGGAGATTTAGTCAAATGACATGGTTTTAAACTTCCTATTTTCTTTGGCAAGGACATTAATGTTCTTCCTACAATGATGCCCTATTGCTTACTGAATACAGATGAGACACTAACAATATTAAATGTCTGGGAAAATTTCTTCCACACTGAGTGATGGATTCTAATTCTCACCACCCACCTCCAGTGATTTAGCAACTTTTATTATATATATATAAAAATTTAGTCCAAAACGGTGTTGGACACAGAATGAAGAAAAGACAATGGCTGGACTCACCACACTGTCGTTGGTCTCTGGGATGTTCACACATTTCATTAGCAGCTCTACTCCGGTTGTCTGCCAAACAAATAACCAACCAACCAACCGAGATGTTAATTATAAGGTTGTTTATGTAATGTAAAGCTAAAAGATGCCCTCCCTTCATTATGAAGAAACATGTGACTGTAAAAAAAAACATCTGCCGTTTGGTGTTTGTCTGTCAACAGACATTTTACAGCTCCAACAGAGAGGAGAGAAGAGAAGAGAAGAGAAGAGAAGAGAAGAGAAGAGAAGAGAAGAGAAGAGAAGAGAAGAGAAGAGAAGAGAAGAGACATTTGGCTGTCACAGAGTTGACACCACACACAGTAGCACAACAAACTGTCTGGTTTGATTTATTGTTAATGTCTAAACATAAGCATCACTAATTAGCAGCTTGGCTTGGCTTGAAAGCAGCTTCACCACCCCGATGTTCAAATTCTGACCAAACCCTCTCTCCTGTGTCTCCATTATTCTGAAACGTATTATTCTTAATGTCTCAATAAAGAGAAAAAAAAATGCCTTTGGGGACTCGACAGCTCTGTTTAAGTCTGAGAACGGTACAGGCCCCATTTGGGCTCAGCAGTGGCAACAATTAAGACATAGTGAGAATCTTACTGAAAATCTGGAGAGTCGATGTTTACAAGCTGGTAGTTTGGCTGTGGTTTGCACGTCTCCAGTCATTTCGGCAGATCACTGGCACCGCCTAGAAGTTGTTTTCCCTTCTATCATTTTGCCTGGTAAACAGTGCATACCAGCTGAGGTCGGACACAGACAGTAGGTGGTGGACAACTTTTAGAAATTAATACAGGCCATCTGGAGGAGGGGGACACTGAATGAATCCAGAATGTGTGCACGACAGACTTCCCGCTGCATTGTCTTTGTATCCAATCCTATACCTGAGATCATTATTGAACTTACTTTGGAATATAGAAATGCATTTTTACTACCAAACACTTCCTATTTTGCCGACATGAATTGATCTCTAGGCCACTTCAGAGCAGTGCAAACAAGCTTTAAATACAACAGTGCAGCAGACCAACATTAGCATTCATTTGGAGTCCACTTGGTGTGTCCACTTGAAGACAGCAATTGGACTGAAGACAGCAATTGTGAGAGCAGTGAGAGTGAACCAAAACGGTAACGGGCCAAATAAAACAGTGAGTTAAAATACACTATAAACGTCCATAGAGCTGATTCTCAGTGGTTTTATCACCAGAGGTGACCTCCTTTTACATACAAGCAATCATGTGATCCATAGTTCTCAAATATTGCCCAGGAACAAGCAGCTGTATGTTGCTGTTTTGCCAAAATAATATGTAAAAGTTAAAAAAAGTAAAACAAGTATGAATCTTCAGTGCATTTTTGGAACGTAAATCTCAGACTAAAATGACAAGATATGGTGTTTCTCTGCTGTTTAAAGAAAGAGTAGTTTGAGCTTTGGTGCAAAGGTTGGTTATAAGTAGTTGAGGATTTGTTAAACTAATACAGGACAAATAGAGGAAGTAGCTATAAAAGGAGATAGGCTGAAGGCAGTAAAGGGTAGGGAGGATATAATGAATATGGTCTTATCACAGATGCGCATTCTTCACAAGCTTTGAGATCTAACAAAGTCCTAAGTGGGCTGGATGGTTGCAGGCTGCCTTTTGCCACCATGTATCCACCGGTATGAGATCAGTGGTGACCTTGAAGAAGCAAGTCGAGGTTTCTTCACATCAACACCAAATTCTAAATCGATCTGATCTACTGAGCTCACACTTAATTGAGCATGTCAAATGCCAGAGACTGAAAAGCCCAAAGCACACACACACACATACTTTTCACGCTTGCTGCCTCTGTGAATCACTTACACACACACCTCAGACCAACATTTACCTGATTCATACACAGAAACAGTTCATAACAAGAATCCAATGGCACACACACACACACAAACGATGCGGCGGCCCAACTCCGAAGCGGTCTAATGAGCTGGTGTGATGCACAGGATGCCTCTCGCTGGAATGTCAATGAGGCCCTATTAGTAACAAATAAGCTTGGAATATTGCTAACGGGCCGTCTGACATTTTCAAAGCAGGACGTGATCAGAATGGCCGACAGCCTCCGCTACCCTTCAGAATCAAAAGTTGAAGAACATGAGGGATGACTGAGGTGTCTGCACAGGGAATAACTCTTCAATGTGCTGGTTTCTTTTTCACATTAGTCACAATGGAAAGGACACACTGTTCCCGGTTTCCTTCTGCAGTGAAATCATAAGAGAAAATCCAACCTGACACATTTAGCACTGCTTACAACTGATACTTGTAGTGCATTGCCAAGTCATGGGTGTTAGTTGATGTGTCAATACTGGTATACGTATGCAGAAAGTGATAGAAACAACAGGTATTTTAGCTTTATTGTGCTAAGGATAACAGTAAAATCAAAATGAAAGTGTTTATCTCCTTGGGAACGTGAATGTGCTCAGCAGATTTGTCCATTTGGATTACTTATGTGGAGATTCTGTGCAAATTGTTGCACATTAGAAAAGGTCAGGGGCTATCAAAGATTCAACCGCTGGGAACCATTATTATCAGATTAGCAGATATTACAGATTTTCCAAAAAAACCCAAAACTGACAAAAATATAGGGTCACTGGGACAGTGCAAAAAAAAAAAAAACAACAGACAGATAGACGGACAGACAGACACAAAGGAATTAGAAATTCTTCTTTTGGGACTATGAATACAAAATTTCTATGTGAATTTGACCAGTAGGTGTTGACAAAGAACACTAAAGCTTTTAAATGTTCAGGTTTCAATTCAGAAGATAACTGAAATCTAGATAATAGTCACCTTCTTGGAAACTGATATCCATAACAACGCTTAATATACATATTCATTCCTGAGAGGTGGAGGTCGTCTTACATGAAGCGCTTGGTGTCAAGTGAGCAGTTAAGAGTTAAAGGTTAAAAATATTTTAAATAATATCAAACAAGCGGCTGGTTTCCAATGGGTCTTTTAACAGTTGCATAGCAACAGAAGAGACCATGACCAGCAATTTCCCATGAGCATTTGTTTCAGTGCATCCAGCTAATAAAGTGGTTTCTAGTGGACAGCTAGTGGAGCTTTGATCTACAGGTACACATCCCAACCTGCATGCCTCTCCTCTTGTTTTCAATGTGACATCCATTCTCATTTTATATAACATGGATTTTATTTTATTTTTTATTTTTACACAATTGTATTTATTTTTTGCATATTTAGATATTATCAAGAAGTATATATGTGATCTAGCTTGCCTGGAGTTAAGCGAGCATGTACAGTACACTACACCAGTGTGAATTAGAAATGCACCACTATTGCAGCGCCTTTTAACTTTGTTAATACTCTACAAGTCCAGCGCGAGCGGACATGTACTGCATCACAAACAAGTGTGTGTATACTGTAAACCTATGCAGTGTGTGTGTGCTTGTTAAGTACCTGTTCTGGTGGCTTTCCAGAATCCTGCTGTATTAATTATCGACGTTCCTGTCACCTCAGAACCCCAATACTGCTGACACTGCAAGAGCTGAACAAACACACGCACACACACACACACTTGGCTCTTGTCCAGTATTTTACCCACCAACCTGTTTTATACCTTAACCTAGCTACAGAGCTCAACAGTAAACTCACGAATGAATGTGTGTAAGGTGCGCTAGTGCATATAATTATGTTCACAAATGCATACACTGCACCTGCATTCAGCTGCATGTGTCATTTAGTCAGTAGCCCTTGAAACTTTGACAGAGGGAATCGGTGAGTAGCCATGACCTCGTATATCACAGAGTCAGGTTAATGACATAGTTCCCTCCCTAGTGTAGATTAGCATAAATAATGCAGATTAGCCTTCTCTGCAGCAGCATTAATTGGCACATTATGCCATTTTGAACTTCAGCAATTCCTGTGGTACATTCAAGAGACCTCTGCAGGATCTGGAAAAGCTTGCAAGCCGTTCGACCAAAGAAACTACACATGTAATACAATCAGGATTATCAGTGAGTATAATTAGTCTTGACGATTTGCAACTGATACAAAATGACATAATTCAGTCGCCTCCGGCAAAATGCACTAATGTTAAATTGGATATTTCCAAAATTGCCTAATTCTAAAAGTAGCAATTGACTACATTTTAAATATATAACTATACATTAAACTTTTATTGCTTCTCAACTGCGCTGTCTATCTATAACAGAGCCTAAAGATCTGTACCATACTCCAGTACTCTCTAGTACTGCAGTGGGTCTCCATCGAAGTTAATCTGAAGACAAGATCAAATCAAATCAAACACCCTCTGTCCTTAGACCCTCGGTTCGAGTGAGGAAAAACTTGCCCACAAAAAAAACCTTTTAACAGGGAAAAAATGTGGAAGAAACCTCAGGAAGAGCCACAGAGGAGGGATCCCTCTCCCAGGACAGACATATGTGCAATGGATGTCACATGTACAGAACAATCAAGACAAATATGAGACAAGACAAATATGTACCAACTAAAGCAACAGACTTTGCTGATTAACTCACTGATTAGTTGCTGTAGTATCAGGAAGGAATGAAAAACTGAATACTGGATAAGTATTGCAGCACTTCATAGTACATGAATCAGGTTATTCCCAACATACTGCTGTCTATTCAAGGCTGGCATTGAACCAGAATTAAGCTTCACCAACTGCTCCTCCAAAACCAATTCAAAAAATCTCAGCTACCATAGCTGAATTTAAAAATATAAGCCCGTGGCTAGACTCAATCCCCAAATCCCTCGAACAGTTATTTTACAACCCACTTCCTCTGTTATGATTGCGTGATGTGAATATAACACAGTGTATCCTTATTATTCTCCACATGCGCTGCGATATATATTTGGATATATGTGGCAGCGTGACACACCAGGCATCAAACCAGCAACCGTTCATTTCCTTTGTGGGAATGCTCTCACCAAGCTGTAGTTCTTCTGGAACAGAGTACCATCGCTGTGGAACATATGGGAAAGTGCGCTTTTCCCCACTGCGGCATCACCTACACACATGTGAGAGAAAGACAGACACAACATTTATGAATCAGACTGTATCAGTTGTGTAAAGTTAAGAATAAATACGTGTTTATTTATGTCTCAAACACATCTCTTATTTGTCAGGCAGAGTTTGAATGCTGGTATCACCAAATTATCAGATGTAGCACCAGCATTTGTCATTTGTTTGGTGTCATATTATTGTAAGTAGTACTGAAGAGAGTAGTGAGTAAATGTTGTGCCTGGCTGCGAACTAATAAACCTTCGGGACAGGTAAAGAAACACAGTTCTTGCTCGTTTAGGAAAGAACTGTTTATTCGAAGTTGAACTGACTACTAATGATTTGGTAGCAGGGTGTTTAGCTTTAGCCCTCGTACGTAAGGATTGACTTTTTACAAAACCTTACCGACAAGCAGACACCTCGCTCTCAGCTTCACCATTACAGCGGATAACTCCCAGCCACTCAAAGTAAACTTTTTTTATTTCATGAATGGAGCAAAATGGTCTCTATTTCTCTGTTTTTAGCCGCCGTCCATGCATTGAGATATCGTCTTCCTTGCACCTCGGCAACATGGACACAATGCGTCTCTTAGCAACCAGCCACAGAAGTGTTTCATTGGATCGTCCAGCGAGCACGTAGAGCGAGCGGCTGTGCTGTCATTGGCTGGTTATGATGACGTGTGAGGGGTCTGCTGAGGGTTATTTCCCCCCTGAGTGTGTCTGCCAGGCAAGCTTCTACAACCTGCGTACAGTTACCGTCCGCCAGTAAAAATCAAATTGGCGTGCCGAAAGCAAAGGTGTATTATCGAAAGCCATGTCATATCAGCAATTCGTTGACCTGGCAAGGTAGAGAAGTGCCTGAGGGGCTGGTTTATGGTAAGAAAAGGCAAGATATTTCAAAGCAAAGCCGAGTAAGGCCACCAGAGGGCGGCCTTTCTGTCCTCAGCGTCACAACACAAATCACTCACATTGTGACATTTAGATTTGTTTTTCTGCCATTTCGCTTCCAACTTTACAATGACATATTTGTTTGTTTCAACAGAAATACGTATCCCAACTAAATATTACAACACACCTAATCTCTACGTAGCCCGCTCAGACCTCTTGCGTTATGTAATAGTTTTGCTGAACATCATTTTGGTTGAATTAACTTGTTTCACTCGTCCACAGCGGAGGGGTAAAAAAAAAAAAGCCCTTCAAACAAATGAGAAAGCGCGTGACTCTTTGTAGCAATCATGAGAACGCAAGCGCGTGCCCCCGGTCATAAAAACACGCACGCGCGCGCTCGCTGTGTGTACGAGGGGAGATGAGGAGCGATCATCATCAGCGCGAGGCGTGACAACAGAGGCGCGTTCACGTGTTCACCACCGGTGAGAGAGAGAGAGAGAGAGAGAGCATCATCGACACACTGTCATCCAGCTTCCTCCGCCCGGATACCGAGAGAGGACAACAGGGAATTTAGAGGTTAAATTAAAAAACAACAACTAGAGAGAACACGGGAGGCCGAGGCGCCGAGGAGCCGAGGAGACACGAGCATCCATCCTTGCAGCAGCACCGAAAAGCGGCGATAGTAGTAGCGGGAGCACATTAGAGGGATTTTCCGTGTCCGTTGCCCGGTGCTCCACACACCCTGTGCCTTTGAACCAGCAGCGGGGAGGAGGGGAGGACCAGAGAGGAGGCTGTGCAGAGAGGAGGAGGACCATGGAGGGGATGCAGGCATACGGAGCCGGGAAAGCCGGAGGAGCCTTCGACCCCGTCACCTTCTTCCAGCAGCCTCAGACCATTCTCCGCATAGTGTCGTGGGTGAGTGAGAAAAAAAAAAATTCAAAATAAGTTTGTTCGTTCTTTAGCCACCGAGTCATCGGGAACACACTTCTAAATAACCTTGTTTACACTTGCATGTGTCAAATGTGGATTTGAATCACCTTCTTTTTATTTGTTTGTGTATGAAGGGCCCAGAGAGGCTTCATATCAGCGAGAAATCATAAGATTCCTGTGGGATTACAGGATGCTACTGTCCTGCTTCATGGTGTTATATTTTCACTTTAAAAAAAATATTTTTTGTACCACACGAATAGTATTAAATACCAGTATTATATGTCACATTTCCATTGTATGTTTATGTTACTCACTATAGAGTTTATATTAGGGTGGTGTAGGCCAGAACAGCCCTGATCTCTGTTTATAACAATTACTGTCCTCTCCTCTGATGATATTCAGCAACTGTTGTTTTCTAATAAGCCTAGTGAGAGCGCGTAGGTACACTCAAAGGATTTCATAACGGATAATTTCATAATAAGGGCCCACCGTCCCTCCCCCTCTGTCCCCTTAGTGCTAATGAAGAGGGAAAGCAGCAGAAGGCAGCACTTTTAGGAAAGATTGTACAACAGATGGCGAGAAGAGTCTCCAAAACTCCTGGTGGCCACACCATCCATCCATAAGTTGCATTTTATGGGAATCACATGACACCGTTGTAGGCTGAACATTCCAGATAAATACAATACAGTATTGTAAGATTGCTATGAGCTGAAGACTTCATTCTTTGTTCAGTAATTTTGGCCCCTAATAAGAGCTTCATTTGGGATGAAGAATGCAGGCAAAATTATTATTATTTTATTTATTCATTTTTTTTGTTAGGGAGTGTTAAGCAGAGTCTTTGCTACCACTTTCCATTGTCTCTCTCTCTCTCTGTGCATTTATGTTTCTGGTTAAATAAAATGTATTTGCCAATATGTAATATAGGCTGAAGGCTACAGTGATCTCTTCATTTACCTTCTCCTCATATGACAGTGTATGGGTGCAAAGGTATTGACGTTCACTCATATTTTTACACGTCACACATCACTTTGGGACTGGCATGAAATCAAAATAGTAAATAGTGTCCATTCAAATGTAGTCATACAAAACTTGTATTCTCATGGCGATTACATCAAGCAGGTCGCGTTTCCTGAATTCATCGCCTTCTTTGCGCTTTTTCACAAAGAATGTGTAAAGTTACTCTTCAAGTCGGCTGTATTTTGTGAAACGCACACAGACAAATGCCGCCAAATACAACAGCTAGCATGCTGGCTTATTCTGTAAGGAGAAGCGTAAAATACTCAGGGAAAGTCATTCTTTAGTGTCCCCACTTCACAGCACAAAGTCACACAGTTCAGATTATTTGTTATTTATAGTACCGTGTCTGCATGTCCTTAAGTTAAAAAAAGATACTTTTCAAATACATTAAAAAGATAAAGAGCCAGGTGGATTTATGTGGATACATAAAAAAAAATGTTTCAGTAATGTCTTACCATCATGCCACAGTGAAATGGGGTCATAAGAGCTGATCTATACTTTAAAATCAAGAATAACTAAAGGGAACATGTGTTTTTGGTGTTTAGAAAATAGGCCAAACTAATGCTTTGGGTAGTTTAATGTCACCTTGTGTTTGGAAGAGAAAGAAAAATACTTTAGGCACAGTCCTTTCACTTCTTTTAGTAAAAAAAAAAAAAACGAGTTGTAGTTTAGCATTAAGTATTGTAACACTGTCGTCCTACTTCTGCCCCTTGTGACTAAAGCTACAAGTGTGACTGATAGTAAACTTAACGCTCACATGGAACGTGAACCGTGTCCTTCAGATCTAAACAATACGATATGTTGTGAGCTCTAAAAGCTTGTGAATGCGAGTCCGTGCGGCTATTAGAAGAACCGTGAAAGACTTTATATTCACACACAGGTCCGTGTAAAGATGCAGTGTATTATTCGCTAACGTTTTGTGTTGCTCGGCTGATTGATTAATCCACTTAATGTTTCATCGGTCGTGTTATTTTTATGCTCCGCTCCTCACCACATTAGACTTTGAGAAACGCGGCACTGAAAAAGACAAATCCGCACGCATATGGAGGGACTATTTGGGCCCCCATGAGATACCTTGTCCCCTAGGTGTCACCAGAGCAACAACGTGTCTCCATAGTAACAGCCACAGCCTGACTTGTGATGTTTTGTGTGATGGTGTTAAAACTCAGTTTGCCGTGGATTGTGGGGGAGGAAACTATTAGCACTTATAACATTTGATGATGAGGGACATCAGATGTGTGCGCCTGTGCGTGTGTGTGTGAGCCAGGGCATACTTGTGCAAGAGAGAGTGAGACAGCAGAGAGAGAAAGCAGTTTATGAATGGTGGTTGAGGGTTCTCTCTGCCCACCGTTGCCTCTCTCTATCTCTCATTTCTACTGACCTATGAGGGCTGTATGTGGAGGTGGTGATAATTGCTTTTGTGTGTTCGTGTGTGTGTGTGTGTGTGTGTGTGTGTGTGATTCAGCTTCAGGCAGTATGATTGGGAGAGCACCTTGTGTGTGATCATTTTCTAGATTAAAAAATAAACAGTGATAATTGAATTTAATCATTTAATCAAACTAAACTTGTCCAGCCTGTCTTGCAAAGTTCGGAGGACACCTTTTGGCCTTTGGTTTCACTTTTGATCTGTATTTAAATGAGATCATATCAAAGCTTATAGGTCTTTCCTTTTTGCTCAGCCGCAGTTCAAGGATTTATCGCCAACCTAAAAACAATGTCTCAAAGCCTTATCCACCTAAACCCTGTGTTTGGCTCTGCTTTGTATTTTATTCCACTAAAGAAGCAGCTTTGTTTTCAGATACTGACATGTTAAAAAGCGGAGTTTCTGTCAGTGCACTGTATGAATTTGCAGATCAAAGTTCACGTTTAAAGGTCCAGTGAGTATGTTTTAGCGGGCTCTCTTTACAGAACCTGAACCGTTAAGTTGTTACTTTATAATGAGCCATTTATATCTAAAGAAACTGTGGTTCCTCCTCCAAGAAGTTCACTATGTTGAGCTGCAGCAGCCCAGAACAGACAATCTAAACACTGGCTCTAGATAGAGGGAGAGGGTGAGGTAAGAAGTTTGCAATCAGCAACTACAGTGCTAGATGACACTAGATCCTACATGCTTTTACTCTTTTTCCTTTAGCCCTTTAGCACTAATGCAAAAAAAGGTGGTATTTGCTCACTGTGTGTGATTTTCTTTGGCATAGAAAGAGCAAACATTTGCTCACTTTCAGTGTTCCCGTCTCTATAATCTGAGACAGCCACCTTTGTGTACATTAACAGCGATAATAACATTTAGGTCGCTTCCTCTTTACAACACTTTTTGGAACATTTCAAAACAGACTTATAATCCACTAATATTTACAAGATCATTAACGCTGAGCTTCCAAACTGCTTTCTTATTTCCTCTTTCACTGACATGCCCCCGCACAAGTGGGTGTCTGTGATTTATTTGTGACGATGGTTAGCATTTCAGAGGTCAGGAGAATTTGCAATTAGTGACTAACTATTTGATATCAGCAGCGCAAACACGCGCGCCCTGCCGCGCAGCGCATTCTGTCAGCTCCGTGTAAAGCAGGAACACGCTGGCGCACACACTGTCACCGTTTGTTAGTGCCTACATGTCAGAATTCAGGCACGGTTTGAAAACTAGTTTAACCTATGAGTCGCATGTTTGCATTGTATAAATGCTTTCATGTGTCTGGATTTAGTGGATACGTATTGCACGTGTAGGCCGACATAAGCCTGTCTATATACTTGCATCAAAGATTTACAAATGAGCCTGGAGTGACACCCAGATGTCTGCCAAAGAGGATTGTTAATACATTTTGGTATTTGGCTGGTTAGTGTCAGTGAGTCTCTAACCCTCCCACTGATTTGTCAACTTACTGGAATAGGGATAGAGAATAGGGATCACTCAAAATACTGTTTGCTGAACTGATTTAACAGTTAGCTGAGAGACACGGAGCGTTTGCACTCTAAACCCAGAACAATGGGTACACAGAAGTAAAACTACAGTACACTACGGGCCAAGAGATAGTGATCAATCAGTATGCAGCGCAGTTCCAATCAATGGAAGGAGCAGTTTTGTATTCGGACAATAGGACCGGCAGACAGTTTACAATGATGAAGAGAGTGATGAAGTCAGGAAGTTAAAAGAGGAAAGAATGGGGTGCTGTTCCCAGACGATGTGTCATTGTCACTGTAGAGAATTGCCACAAAGGGTTCCTAAACCTTTGATCAATAATGACGGGATATAACAAAGAATAGGGTGGTTATTATCAAGTCTACACCCAGAGTCGATCCTATGGATCAGGGCCTGTCTGAACTGTTTTGTTTTTTTTTTAATCGATGGGTATCAGCTAAATAAAGAAATGCAGATGCTTCCTTTACTCTGCTGTGTGTTCAACACCTTTACCTGTTAGAATTGCAGCACTGTGCTCTACATTGTGAGTGTATGAATATAAAAAAATAAATGATTTGAAGGCGCTGGTAGCCTACAGGTGACTCTGTGACACCAAAAATACACAGATTATACCTTGATAAGAGGCCAAAATCAAAGCTGGCTGCTGTCTTGTGTGTGTGTGTGTGCCTTGAATCAACCAAAGATCATTTATGAGGGAAGAAGCTCCACTCTTTAACAGTGAGGCTGTAGCTTTAACAACTTTGACCGAGTGATGATACGTCTCCTCAAAAGCTGTCACGGCACATTGGATCCAGGAGTCACATTTTCCCGGTTAGCCTCAGTAATTAAAGCTGGTTAGCTTCATGTTTTTCAAACAGACCTTCAGTATTTTGATTAAGCAGCTTGTAAAAAAAAGTGCAAGTAAATACATATTTAACCAAAAGTGAAGTTGCTCTTTAAGCATGATGAACCTGCACGAGTACCTGAATGATTACTGGTCCAGATTGCAGCTCTAGTCTCTCTTGATTCTGTTACGCTCTGCATTACAAGACTTAAGAACCGTCTGTTTCCTTCCAGAGACGCAACCTTGTTTTCTGGAATCATCTGATCTGATCTGATGTTCTCACTAATTGAATCCAAAATTCAAATGGTGAGGGACAGTGAAGCAAAGAGAGAGGGGAGTGTGTGCGCACCAGTGTAAAAGTGTGTGGATATGAGTGTCGCCGTGTCCTGGACTTGGAGCTTCTGTCTGTCTGTCTCATCGTGTACCCTTGGTGCTGCAGTGGCTCTCCTTGAATTGTACTTGGACAAGGTCTCTTCTCTCTATCACTCCCTCTCTCTCACTTTCTCTCACATTACATGAGCAGCTGCTGCCATGGTGACAGCAACAATCAGGTATGCCCAGTCCAGGCCAACATGCTGCAGCAGACAATAAGCCCACACAGACACACATATTCGCACACATACGCGGTATAAAATATCCTCCAGCGGTGATCCTGTATTATTCAGCAGTCAAGCTAACTCATTGTTGACTTGTAGTGAACATCACTCCTCTCTGTCACCGCCGTCTCCTTTTACATTTTTTTTACTAATAATGCACTGCAGTTGTTTTTCTGGCCTTCTGACAGCAGCTCAAACACAAATCGACGTGCGTCACTTTCACGTTGTTTCAATGGCGAATCCGTCTTTGATCTAAAGTCTTGTCTCGGTCATGTATCTATCATAACACTTGGTGGATGTGATTCTTTTTTTTCCCCAGCTTGGTTGTTTTGAAGTTGAAGAACACTGTTGCATTTAGGAGAAGCGACCAAAAGCTTCAAATACGCATACTGCAAAGATCTGAACTGGAACTGTGATTCGGTGATCAGAGTGGAACGGGGCCACAAGTGAAACAGAGAGAAGAAATTCTGATTTATATCTTAGAAGACCATTTTTCCCCTTTCTGTTGCTTTTCATTTGAATGTTACCAGATTGGTGCTTTACTGTAGCTTGACATTAGAAAAGAAGAAGGTAAAGAAAAGGTGTGGAGGTGTCAAAACGCTCCAACCAAACCAGCATCATCTGAAACCTCCGTCCCCTCTACACCTCTCAGACACTGAAATAGGGGAAAGCTCCATTTTCCACATTAACGCCCATGTTATGCAGTGAGCTGTCAGGTGTGTCGAGTTGGGAAAGTAGTAACTTATTTAATTCTTCCCACAGCTACCTAAGAAAGTTTCATGGATACAAACACTTAAGACGTCTAACTAAATATTTAAAGATAATCAAAACAGTAGATCGGCCGCTACTGTATACCGTACAATGACTACTTCTTCTGTCTATATCAGTCAGTGCGTGTGGCTGTCAATCAAAACATTATTCTATGATGCAGCTGCTGTGTTAGCAAATTGTTTTTGGTTGCTCTGAACTTATATTTCTGGAGTTAATCATGGCATTACATATACATACATACACTCATTTAGAATTTAAGTTCTAAAATTTGACTTTCATAAAGCAAATAATCTGTCAGTGGGCCAAGTATTAACGCAGCAGTCTGCCTATGTGCTGATACATATGGACAATTCCCCAAACAATATTGAAATCAAGTTCAATTATCCCCTCAGAGGGCCTGTTATCACAGTCTGGGCTAACGCCGTCAGTGATATTTAGTTTCATAAACTGGCATGTGACAATTTGTGCTGCAAATCTGTTGAAGACTCTGCAAAGGAGATGACCGACTCACCTTTTGACACCTTTTCGGTATTTTTTCCATGGATGTTTTTTTTTTTTTATTGTTCGATTGTGAACACTATGTTGGAGGCGGCAGTCCCGGACCAAATGCAGTGCTAGGCCACAGTCTGATGTGTCCTTCTGTGTGTGTGTGTGTGTGTGTGTGGCAAGCTCAAATACAGGATTTTGTGTAAGGTACAGTGTGTGAATACCGGGCTGACATGAGGCCTGGCTCGATTGTCTGGTCTTTACAATGGATCCAAAAGGCCTTTCAGCCAGCACAACAGCAGCTTTAAATCATTCACAACCAGCCTGACTGGACTGATATGATTTAGACCTATCCAGTGGCTTAAATGGCAGTGTGTGTGTGTGTGTGTGTGTGTGTGTGTGTGTGTGTGTGTGTGTGTGTGTGTGTGTGTGTGTTGCATTTTACAATTTTGTTTTATTTAGATTTAGCACCAATGTTATGAATGTTTGACATAGAGTAAGTAAGGCAGACTTTCTTAGGAAGCAAAACACATGCATTCACACATGCACACACACACACACACACACACACACATCTCTGGCAATCGGCATTCTTAATGTGCAATTTGTAAGTGACCCTCTGATGGTCACAAGATCAGAAACCCACGTGGTGTCCTTCACAGTGCTCGCTTTCAGTACCACCCAGAGCCTTGTGATCTGTCTACGGATCAGAGAGGAGAGGGAATGTGTACACACACACACACCCACACACACACACACACCTAAAGAAGTCAGATACTGACTGAAAAGAGAAGGGGTGGGTGTGAAGGAGAGCCATATATGAAACCATATCACATGCTCCACTTTCCACGGCTCCTCAGCAAGAGAAGAATGTTCGAGGAAACGAGTTCAAGTATTCACCGCATTTAATTAGCTGGGACATTTTTGTGTACAATTCAGTGTTTTTAGTTTAGAAAGTATTCTTAAGTGTATCATCTTGGTAGAACAACCAAAGTAATCTGTGTTGTGCAGCATGGGAAGGACGCGCTCCTGCTGGATTTCTTCTAGCAGCCGGAGAAAAAGCACAGTAATTCAATCCGCCCCCTGCCATGTGACAAGCAAATATAATTTTGACCCTGAAGACGATGTGTGTTTCCAAACCCTACCAACTAGGTCATGCCAAAACAGATCCCTATTTGAAGTATAAGTGTGTTTGGTGTTTGTGTCACCGGGTACGGGCAGAGAAAAAGACAAGAGTGTGGAAAATAGAGGCAGAGAGAAAAAGAGAATCCCCGGGCGGTGAGTTTATTTCCCACTGGAGTTTCTCAGGGGAGCATCATGAAACCAAACTGTGCCACACCACTAAAAACTATAGTGGCCCTGCAGGTCCTGCTGTCCTTGTTACAGAAAGTGACAAACTCCCTTCTGCAGCCAAATAAGAAAAGAAAAAAAAAACAGTGAGTTGACATGTAGACTGAAACACTCTGGACTCCAGAAGTTCACTCTGTGAAGCAAAGTGCTGTGGCAATAAATGTGTCATGTGGGCTTTGTATGTCTTCATTAACAGGAAACTATAGGCAACAGAGATGAACTGGGGATGCTGTCGTTCATGATTGATTAAATAAAAACCGACTTGACTTATTAGCCACTAGCTTTGTTCAGCAAATGACCTGATCTATGTGTTTGCCAAGTTATAGGATAAGATATACAGTATATACAGGAAAGGTCATGAAGTCATGCTGGTGGACAGCTGCTGGAACCAAAGGATATGAGTGACGCGAGAGTGAACCTCCATGTGACTATTCTGAGCTGACAGAGCATTCTCGTAACGACGTCATGTGATTCACCGACTTTGTGTTTCCTGACCTAAATCTTAAAGAAAGCCGGCCATGTGAAGCAGTTGGACAAACACACTAATTTTCTCTCAAGAATGCTCGTGGGCAGAGGCAGGGCCAGTAACGAGGGGAGATGGGAGAAGTCGAGAGGGAGGGAGGGAGCGAGTGATGATGCAGTCGGTCTAAAAATAGCACCGCCTCCTTCCTACCCCCAGCCCTTCCCTTCGCCTGTCCCCTCCGCAATCCCTCCATCTCCTTCCTCCGTCCCCTCTATCACGTCTCTCCTTAATGAAAAAAGGCAGCAGGTGGACGGAGGGGCGGATTGAGGTGTTACTGTCCTCCTCCGCACAGGCGTTGTTTCGCGGGGAAAAGGCCTGCGTGATGCTAAAGATGGAGAAGAGGGCAGAGAGGCAGGAAGGGGATGAAGGGATGGCGAGGGAAACAGAAAGGTTGTGCGTGCTTGCTAACAAACGGCTCCGGTTTCACGTCAAGACGAAATGCCAAGTCATGTTTTCCTCTTTATGTGATGTTGAAAGCCATAGATCTCCACTCAGTTGGTCTTATGCTGAATGGTTTTACAGGATTGTACCAAAGAAATGACCATATATACATTAATATAGTACTGGGTTACTTCTGTTATTGCTGATTAATGCAAATGGTTCATCAGATATTGAACCTCGCTGCCTGATGCATGTCTCTCCAGACATATTGACTCAAGAGAGCTACAAAATATATGATTCCTTTCAGAAAAAACATTTCTATGGAGGCTAACAAGTCTTAGTTTCAAGACAAACATGTAAAAGAAAAGCTGCTAAGGTAGTAGTTTTTTCCACTATATATTGTATAGTTGTGTAACACTATATGTTTAAATTCAGAAGGTTGTTCTGTAGGTTTATGTGTCTTTATATACAGTTGCCCATAAAGCTGGAATAAAATATTTTTACCTCTTCTCATGAAATGATTGTGACAGTGTGATTTATTCTTGAAAAATGTATCTCCTCGAAACTTTATTCATCAGTCTCTTCCAAACATATGACAGTCAGAATTATACCACATGTGTATAAAGAGGAATGTGTCTGGAAACAAAATTATTCCAACATTATGGGCAACAGTGTATATACCAACAAAAATGCTAATGCAAGGATCCTAGAGTGCTCGTATGACTGATATTTCACAGGTACAGCGTTCGCCACGTTTGCATGTTCACATTTTAACAATTACAAATTGAAATTAGTTGTGCAGCCAAGGCTGATGGGAATGTGATTAAAATTTCATAGCCATCCATCCAGTAGTCCAGTACATATAAAGTGGTGCAAAGATGAATCGACCAACATGACCATCCCAAGAGCTGCAGCACTACCACAGCGTGCTCCATCCAGCTTCGTTTCTGGAGGTGCTGAAAACAATTGATTTGACGTTTAGCCTTTAATGTCTTTCTAAATTTGTCCTGGACGTTCGAGAGAACAGACGTGGCAGCGCATATGTGCCGTCAAACTAAAGTGCTGTATCACACACAGATCTATAAGCACCAAAATATGCACACGAGGATATGACACACTCTCCAATAAGAGCACTAACTACGAACGCACATGCAAACACACGTCACTGATTACCGTTCAGTAGTTTGATTGATAGTAAAGCCAAAAATGATACCTGTTGAACCTTCAGCGTCTTTGTAAAGGCTTTGGTTTAGTCACAGTTGTCATAAGTGATTTTAAGGGCCTGCTTCCTTCGTGGTTGTTCAAATATCTATCTAGAGGGAAGACGCAACAGCATGTTAATTATTGGCTTTTACCAATATATATCATATATTATAATATTTTTACAGCTCCTAGCTATTGAATAGATCTTTCTCAGTCTTAGATGTACATACAGTAACACACCTACTGGTGCTAACTGGGCCAGCACTGGGAGAAAGCTAAGGACAGTACAATAGCAGAGCAAGGTGACTTGATTCCCCCGGCCCCCCTCACACAGACAAATGGACTGAATCCCGGGCTTATATTCTGGGTCGACTGACACTTCAAATGTTCAGTAGTTGGTGTCAACGATGGAAAATGTGGTTTCCAAAGTGTGAACAAGACAGCGGAAGGAAGAAAAGCAAATAAAGAAGGAAAGTGTGGAAGAGAAAAAAACTGTGCTGTAATTCCCGTTGTGACTGACACCCCTGTTTCCTCCCCGGCCCGGTTATTGGCCCTCATGGCCCGGACTGTCAGTGGATGTGCAGTCTATTGTGCGCTCCCCCTTTGTATTGCTGTCATTTGTCACATAAACAGAGACACAACAGCTGGGTAAACTATCTCCGAGCAGCTCACCAACACGAGGTTTATTTCAGGCGTTCTATCTCTTTTTTTACACTCTCAATCACACGTTCAGCCACCACAGCGGCTCCACGCACAGGCTGCAGACAAACAAACACGCTCAGCCTCATTCTTATCCAGACAGAACTAGTTCCCTGGAGGTTTAGTCTGAGGGTTTGTCAGTTGGATGGAGTTGTCTGATCCACTGCTATCAGCTGAAGTACAAAGTAGACTGCCGCACCGCACTACAGGCTGGACTACTAACACGGCGGGTGTTGTGTATGTGTGTGCCGTCTCACATTTATACCCTCAGAAATGGTCTTTTCTGTGACGCGGTGTTCGGAGGAGAGGAGAGGAGAGGAGAGGAGAGGAGAGAGGGATTAGACGGTATCTTAGTAACCTGCTCCGGTTATTGCCTCCATTTTTGTGGCCCTTTGTGCCTCCACTCCTCGAGGCCAAGGTAGAAAGCAGAGGAGAGGAAAACAAAGACAGGAGAGAGGATGAAAGGAGGCGAATGCTCGGGGGCATATAGGAGTGAGGGATCAGATGCTAGCATAGTAACTTCCTCCCACACTGTGATTTACTCCATTTTGTTGCTGTCCACGATAACCCCCCCCCCATCTCAGACAAACCAAGGCTTACGAACATATTTTTGCAATTGGAAAAACGGGCATTACATTACAACTTGTTAAATGGGACGGTTTGTTTAACCGGCTGCAGATACTCACGAGTCACAAGAGGGCGGTGGAATCCAGCAGTCAAGTTAAACACGGAAGTAATTGCCGCACTCCCAACACTGAGTTGGTCAACAACAATACACAGTACTTAAATACGGCTTATACTATATGTATTTTCAATGCTTATACAAGTGCAGTATGGAGCATGTCCTGAACCATATAGGTGTATTTTAAATGCTCCCACTAGTAAGCTTTAAAGCAGCAATGATCCATGTTTCTGAATGTAAAAGCCATGTGACCAGCTAAGAGGAGTTGATGATGCAGATGACACAACACTGGCTCTGTCCAAAGGTGCCTACCAACGTTTCTTAACATCTCGTTTGGTAATACCTCCAATAACTCGAGTCTAAAAGAGGATTGTGTTACCTTCGAGCAGAGCCAGGCTAGCCGTTTCCTCATCTCCAGTCCTAATGCTACACTAAGCTAACCCTCCCTCGGCTGTAGCCTGTAGTTGAACAGACAGATCATAGAGTGGTATTCATCTTTTTCATATGATCTTGGCAAGTGAACCAAGTGAATTTTTTGGGGGGTGAGAGGCACGCTGGACAAGTTGCCAGCTCAGGGCACATGGAGACATCATCATTCACACCTACAGGCAATTTAGAGTCACTGTTTAACCTATTAAGTGAATGTCGTTGGCCTGTCGGAGGAAGCCGGAGTACCTGGTGAGAACTGGGAATTCGTGAAGAAATATCCACACAGAGCGGCCCCAGCCGAAGTTTGAACCACAAACCTTCTTGCTGTGAAGCGACAAATTATTCAAAGACGTTCATTTATTTTAGTTTACGTAGACATCTCTTAGAATCATTGGCAATAAGATAAGTCACCAATGTGTGTGTGGTCCATGTGTCCGCAGCATATGTCCTCATTTACCTGAAATAACATTTTCACTAAGTATCATATGAATTATTCATATCGCCATTGTGTGCTCACTATCTGTCACACTAAATTGCAGAGCAGCAGAGAATTTTTCCGCAGTCAAACTCCATTTTTGAAGAGAAACCCTGAGGCGCAACGAGCAAAACTGTTTGAAAAAGACGCGAGGGATTATTCATAAAACTGCCCCTCAGGATTGTGGTGACATTATGGGCTGAGAACGTCACACTGAAGCATTTGTTATTCATAAATTACTACAGCAGGTGGTATTCTTTTGGGCTGTGGAGGGCTTTTTATGAATTATTACAAAACATGCAAAGTGGAGAACAGGGTGAGGTGTTGGTGTGTTACAATGCTGAGCCTGGGGTTCAGATTAGTAAATACACAGACAGTCAGGATCAGAACAATGGGATCATAGCAAGCAGACTCCAGTCAATATATAAAACACTGCAGTGAAAGCAATACAATTATAATAAAGGTTTTCAATGGGATAATTCCTGAGATTATTCCGTTTGTCTTATGACTTAGTTGAATTAATTATTCAGCAATGTTTTCTTATTTTTCTGGTTCCACTGTCTTCAGGTTTAGGACTGTTGGTCAAACAAAACAATTCGACGATTGATTTCTGATATTTTATCAAGAAACAATTGAATAATAATTAAGAAAGTAATCGCTGGAATAATAGAATAATAATTTCATTCACAGATGAATGGATTAATGGATGTTCTGTTATGAGTCGTTATTGTCCCCAAAGAAGCAAATATAATGTCAGACACTATGAAACATCACATAAATGGCTACATTTCTCTTCACAGCATATAATCATTCATCTTGTGGTAGTATGTGGTTTGCAGTGTAACACTCCGCACTCTGTGTAACAGAAATTTGACAAATTTCACATGCATGAACTGAAGTCTGCAGCACGCACCAAGGAGTGAATATGATAAAAGATAAAAGTGCTGCTTATCTGGAGTTAGTTGGTGTTGGGAAATAGGACTGGGGTGTCTCCTCGCATATATGGAGATACACAAATCAAAAACAAATCTCTCCGCTGCAAAATGTCTATCGATGTTATCCTCTTTATTCACGGTCTTTTGATGGTTGTTATTCACCGTCCTGTCCCTTCTTCTCCTCTCCTCTGCAGCTCTTCTCCATCGTGATCTTCGGCTGCATCGCCAACGAGGGCTACATCAACCGTCCCAACGAAGTGGAGGAGTACTGCATCTTCAACCGCAACCAGAACGCTTGCAATTATGGCGTCTTCATGGGCTCCATGGCCTTCCTCTGCTGCATGGCCTTTTTGGCTCTGGATGTCTACTTCCCCCAAATCAGCAGCGTCAAAGACCGCAAGAAAGCAGTGCTGGCTGATATCGGATTGTCAGGTAAACTAATAAAGAAAGCATATAGCGTAGGAGCATGTTGTTTTTATACAGACACCTAAAGGTTATACATATTGAACGAATAACATTTATTTATCAACGTGTCTATACAAATACAGACTGAAATAATAACCATGTAAACCTCAGCCAAGTACCCCAGTGACTGCACTTGCTGCATGTCGTTGCTAAATTCACTTCCCACATACACTCTACAAAAACGTGACGCTTCTTCAGAGTAGGAGGCAACATTCACTGTACAGCATGAGCACAGAGCACGGACAGACTCCGTGTGCTGCAAAACTGACACGAATGAACCTAGGACAAATGATTTCATCTGGGAATAGCCCTTTGGAAATGGGCTCATAACATAGCTTGTATGGGAATAACATTTAAAAGCTTATGAAATAAATTACTACAAGGCAATTACAGAACCTTTTGCACCGACGCAGTCTCCTAGCTTGCTGCACCACCCGAAGACGTTACAGAAATCCATTTCATGACCACGAATGTACCCCAGAGATTAATTTGAGCCCGAGTATTTCACTTTTTTATGGAAATTTGCTCATATGCTTGAGTACCATTATCTTATGAGGTTGCCGTGGCAACCGTTACAGAAAGCACAGCGGACACAACAGGCCGCCTATGGTTGGCTGTTGATTTTCAGTGCATTTTGGCATTGTGAGAGAACTTTTCATGTTACAGTCGTTTGAGTCTGTTGATTTGTTGGTAATGGATAGATTATTTGTAACATTGTTGAGTTTAATATTTACGCTTGTGAACATACAACTGACTGATATTGCTGCTGTTGTCATACAAATATTTTGACATCTATAGAAAGTCGATGCACGGCGTGTGTCGAAATGACCCTCTCCCCGAACACGTACTTCTTTTACTACCTTCGCACCAGTTTTGTGCTACCGGACTGCAATGTGTGAAGGAAGGGGGTCGAGGTGTGTTATATCAGGTAATAAGGATCACAGAACATGTTTTATTCCCTTTGCCCAGTCAGATTTTCTCAGCTTATCAAAAGCCCCAAAATACCCCACCCTCAGGGTGGGTCTATAAAAAAAAATGACATCTCAGAGATTGCAGAGATTGGTAGTTCACAACAAAAGGAGAGGAGGTGTGAGGAGGATAATAAGTAGAGGAGCACTCTTCTGGCACTAACAAGCCTCTGAGACATTGTGCTTTGGTGTCTCAGCCAGTGGCTCCCTTTCCTTCTCTGCTGCACTGCTACTGCAGTGAACTCAGACGTGATGACAAGATAGTCAAGTGTTGAGTCAGTTAATGAGGCCGTTCCTGTCAGATACACGATTCTCCCTCCATATTTTCATCACTCACACACTTTCTGACTCCCTTTCTTTTACCCACTATCCCTGTGATGTAACATGAAATGCTTTATACCTTACTGGAACAAGGAAATATCTGGTACATGTATCCCGATTGGACCTGGATGTTTCCAATCTTCTGTCCTTGCCAATGCCACACTTTCAACTGCAGTGGATGTTTGAATCCCCTTACCTTGAGTCAACTCTAGTTGCAACCAAGTGGCGACCTCCGTGGATGTGAAATAAGCCACTTCCTAGCACAGCCTCACCTCCACCAACGATTCAGATGTTGGCCCATTTTTAGATCAGCTGGGAGGCAGCAGAGGAAGGACTGTCAAGTTGGTGGCAGCCAGAGCCACCACACTTTGAGTTCTTCTGCTCTTTGGAAGCCTGTGGGTGACATCACACATGCAACATCCATCTTTGTATACTGTCGGTGGTTGCGACAACTGGCCAGAAAGATAGAACTGTATCTATTTTGAGGTTAATTTGTCCGGCATGTCTCCTTTTTCTATATGCGGCATTCCAGGAGTCAATCATTGGTCCATTGTTGTTTTCATCTGATCTATACACTCTTCTTCATTGTTATGCCGATGATATACGCTTTAACTTCCATTCCTACAGTTGGAAAAGCAGGAACAACCTACCTTCAGATCCTAGAAAATTCATAACATGGGGCTCAACCTTATAAATTTCAATGTGTAAATGCATAAATTATATATAATTTCCACTCTTGATCATTTGGGGAAATATGCTAATCTGCTTTCTTTCAAAGACTTTACATGAGAAGATCGATGCCACTCCCATGTTTGTACTGCTTCCAGGCTTCCAAACCAAACTACACATTTAGAGTACAGACATGAGGCATAAATCGAGTCATCTAACTCTGAGCAAGAAAACAAATAATTACATAAAGTCAAAGCAAAAAGTCAAAGCATTCTATGACCAGTTCCTAACCTGACTCCGCTAGATGTTTTGCTACACAGAACTATCTGAGAAATCATCCTTAGAAACTGTTGGGAAAATGATCACTGCTTCTACAGACAAAAAGGTTCAAATGTTATATCTCACACGGTGTTACGCTTTTGTCAGTGTTTTAATGCGGCCTCTGTCCCCGTCTTTCTTTCCAGCGTTCTGGTCCTTCATGTGGTTTGTGGGTTTCTGTTTCTTGGCAAACCAGTGGCAGGTGACCAAGCACGAGGACAACCAACTGGGAGGGGACGCTGCTCGTGCAGCCATCACCTTCTCCTTCTTCTCCATCTTCACCTGGGTAAGGATCTCACATCTGATTATGTAACAGTATAACACAACACGACCTAACACCTGGGATTAGTTGGATTAGTGGATAGTTTCTATGGATAACCTAAGAAGAGTGAACATCTAAGATTGTGGGTCACCTTTCAGTTTCTTCTTTACCTGCCAGTCAGTTATTCATATACTGTTCCTGCATCTTCTTTTTATGTGGTGCTTTGATGCACGTGGATATGTTGATTTGTATATGTGCACATGCAAACTCATAAGCGTTCGGATGTTGTTCCAACAGGGTGCTCAGACTCTCTTCTCTATGGAGAAGTTAAAGAATGTGTCGTTCGAAGAGGAATACACCAAGCTGTTCCCCCCTCAGCCCACTCAACCTTTTGTCTGACTCCACGCTATTTCTTCTTCCTCTGCTGCTTTAACCCTACACAGCGGGTCCTGCACACTGCCGTTACTTGGTTGTGGCTGCACTTGTTTAAGGATGTCCAGTAAGATAAAAAAAAAAGTGATGGAGTGTGTATGGAGTGTATTTGTAATCCAGCAGTAAGAGGAGCAATTGTTGCCAGTAAGACGTTGCTTAAACTTATTTCCTGACCAAAGCACATTACAAGGATAATGTATGTGCAGGTGGGTTGATTCAATTGTTGATCAATATGCATGACTCAACAATTACTTCGCCAAAAGCTGAGATTTCTGCCCTTAATCACCTACTTAAATTCCTGTAATCCGTTTTGGAATGAAAGCTCCCTGCCCACAGGAATTTTAAAATGCTTGTCACACATTCATGTCGAAGTCTTTTTTTTTTTTTTTTTTTACATTTTTTTGATAGAAAAACAAGATAAAGACAAGCATGAAAATGTTTCTTTTGATATGTTTGTTCATTTTTAAGACGTTAACCCACAACAACATTTGATGCAGATGCAGATGGAGAACACATCCGCCATGCGGTTTTACTTGTTTTGATTTTTGGACAGTTTTTATGTCATATTCAAAGCTGGCAGGTCAGCACCTTTCTGCTGCCGTAGCTAGGTGTATGACAGGTACACTCTCCCCAGCTGTAGCTTCAGCACCAGACCCTGGAGCCCTTAAACAAGTGTAGTCTCGACTTCTAGAACAGGCCACCGCATCTCAACGTCATTAACAAAAAGTTTACAGAGGTCAGAGTTATTAAAGTGGCAGTTTTATATGAAATGAGTTTGTTTAAAATGTGATATGTTTTTGTACATTTATCAGAGCGCATCACTGATTTGCTTTTGTGTCTCTTTTGGGTTTTTTGATTAAGCTACAGACTCCATAACTTAATAGTTCAACATTTTGGGAAATACACATACCCGCTTTGCGGCCAAGACTTAGACGCGAGGATTGATACCACTCACACATTTTAATGTGAAGCTTGAGCCAACAGAGGGTTATCTTAGCTTAGTATAAAGACTGAAAACAGGGGGAAAACAGCTAGGCTGGCTCTGTTCGGAGGTAACAAAATCCCTCTACCAGTGCCTCTAAAGCTCACTTGTTTAATTTGTGTGAAAGCAACATGGTGCGGCGTTGCGTGAGGAGGGGAGGGGGTTGACACCATAATGACCGGACTTCAGGGTCAAATGAGCAAAATGATATAAGGTGTTGATTAATGTGCTTTAGAGGTGTTATTATTGTCATCTTCTGACTGAGCCAGAGCTAAGCTAATTAAGCGTATTGTCAGGCATTAAAGTGGTATCAATCTTCTCATCCAACTCTCCTTTAGTTTCTCCAGTTTTGTGTTTCAAAGCCCCCCCCCCCCTCGTAACTCTTGATGCACATCTGTGCTTTCCATTTTATTAAGTTTAGTACAGTAGGTAGATTTTTGATAGCTTTTTTTAAAATATTGACTTCACAGTTTAAGCAATAGTTTTTAAGACAGTTTGATTGAAGAGTCAAACTGTTCCATTAGAAGTTCACAGGAGTTTTCTGGCTTGTAGCTGTGCATGTTATTGGGTGATCAATAACTTTTCCTCCATGAATGCTATACCGAAGTGTCCCAAAATATTCAGGGTTCACTCCGTGAATTGTTATTTTATCATACGAGGGCTACAATAAGTGCAGAAATTGTATGTATTGACTTGTTTTCATAGTTTGCAACCGGCCCGGTAAAATATTTGATGGATACAGAGTGATGTACCAGACTGAAAGAGCCGACAATGACAGATTCGATCGCTCTGCCACGTCTGATCAAGCCGAGATACGCAGCAGTAAATAAAACCATCGTGAAACTTCCCGGCACTGAGAGCTTGAATCATCTCTCTCTCTGCGGTTGTGTCTTTCTCTCTTACGTGTCTGTATGTGCTCTTCGCGCTTTATGGTGTCTTTGGCTTTTGTCCACTGTTCTCTTGAAGGATCTCTAATTATCGACAAAAAAAACAAGACTCATGGTATTTTACAGGACAGGGCCTCGGCTGTTTTAATAATGCACACAGACACAGTGTAATTGCTTGGTCCCTATCCCACTGTGGACTGGTGGAGCTGAGGTGGTGTTTCTCATTATGGAGGTGAACAATGGATAAATAGCCTTTTTTGCACTGCTGCCTGTAGAACTAACTTGTTCTGACTGACTAAATGACTTATATTATCTAATAAGCTTCACAAGCTTCCCGAGCCAACTAATCAATGTTTCCTCCTCTCTTTGTCCCCTCTCTTCTCCCGAAACCTCTGCTCTAACACTACTGCATCTCCGCTTCCCCCTCTGTCCATCTTTCCACACCATTCTCCCATCCTGTTTGCTTTCCTGTCGCCTGCCCGTTTCCGATCCCTCCACCTCAAGGCGGGTCAGTCATTCCTGGCCTTCCAGAGGTACAAGTTGGGGGCCGACTCAGCCCTCTTCTCCCAGGAATACACGGACCCCAGCCAGGATGCAGCGGGAGCTCCTTACACCTCCTTCGGTGGGGATGACCTGGAGAGCCCAGGAGGAGGAGGAGGGGGCCAGGCCAACAACGACGGAGCTTTTGACGGCACCGGCAGCTACCAGCGTCAGGACTACTGAGATATTAGGGATGGGGGTTATGCTGGGGGGGTGGGAGGATCTGGGTCAAGTTGTCTGTAATTCCTAATTTAGAGTCGGGTTTGTACCGTTTCTGTCACACTAAAAATCGCTAGGTCAAAACTGACCCAGTTTGGGTCAATATGACACCGACGCAACACCAGCACCAATGGGTATTTTTGACTCGGTGTCAGACACAGGACACAGCAAGCCGATGTTTCACCTTTACCGTGTGCATATGACATTCAAGACTGCAAAGGATTTTAGTTTAAAAGGTAGACTATAGTAGTTTTTAACCATAATGTTTTCTTGTTTGGTAATAACAGTAAAAACCCCAACACTGGGTCAGTACCGCTCATTGTTTTGTGTTGCGTTGGTGCCGTATCGTTTTGACCTAGTAATTATTAGTGTTCAACAATCAATGTGTTTAGTTTGGAGGAAGAAGTTAGCGGATTTCACACCTGTGACATTTCAGTTATCGGGCTGATTTCCATCTGTTTTTTTGGAAAGCAGAATTTATATCTAGATCAGAAGTCGTTGGCCGTGTTATAGATTCCGGAAGGCGCAGGTAACGTCTAAGGGTTGGACAATTTAGGTGCGAGTCTACAGTAGAACAACGGCAAGGAGTTCACCGACATCTGTGGGAAGGGGTTGTGGGATGGAGCACCAGGTGCAGGTGAAGATAACAGGACGGTTGGAATAATTCAGAGGTCAAGCCTTTTCAGATGTGGTCACGTAGCAGATCAATGCTGGCGGCCATATTGCCTTCATCTTCTGAGGTCTGCTGTCAGTCAGCAAAATGACTGCGATCAGTGTTAATTAAAAACACACACACACGCGCGCAAGCACAGGTCCACAGTGCATCGATTTTTAACAGACAACACAAGTTTCCGCTGACAAAACTCCTCGGAGATATCTGGCAACTAATCCCCACAACTGTATCACAGGCCTCCCGTTTGTGTGCGTGCGTTGAAAGGCCTCCTCCGGGTTTTAACGATGTGTGTGGATGTGGGACCGCGTGTGTTTTTCCTTGTTTCCCAGAAGAACCAGCTTTCTTCTTTCCTCGATTGTTGCCTTAGTGCTGACTGCCAAGCAAAATCCAACGAACACGGGGCAACGCGTGTACCCAACCACATGCACAGTATCACAGCTCTCTTTCGGCATCTTCAGAGCGAAGGCATAGCTAATTTTGTCTTGTTTTAGTCGTTAAGCTCGTAAAACAAAAAAAAAAAACAGAACAGAACAAGCATTTGTCATCATTATAGAGCATCCCGAATGACAGGTCTCATATCAGCAGGCCGACAGACAACACACTACACTGAGGAAATGCAGGTTATTTATCGTTTTTGTTCTCCACTTTATTTCAGCAGATCTACAGATGAGACGACCATGAACATCCTGAGTATTTATGAACATGCATTGCTCCATTTTCTTAAAGTATATCTAGCTCTCTATAAATATATGTAAATCTATAATTCAGTATATTAGAGTGTTTGGAAAAAAAAAAGATTCTGCTTTATTTTAGGGCATTATGCTAGTTCTATATAAAAAAAGAAAAGACAAAAGAAAGAAGATCTCTGTTCTCTCGAGTGTTATTGTGATGAGATATATGGTGAGGTCCGTGCCTCATCCTTTTACGTTGCTTTCAGGGTAAGGAGATGTTTTTATTTTGGAATAATAATACTAACTATAAAAATACAGCAACAAAAAATGTGACCAAATTATCAAAGTATATATGCACATATATATACTTTATACTGTACAACCGTGTAGACGTAGAAACGTGTGCTGTTCCTTTGTGAAATCTGTCAAAGAGCAAAGTAAGATTTAAGAAAAAAAAAGATTGTGTACAAATGTATGTTTTTGATGTGTTCGATTTTAACCAATAAAAATAAAGAAATGCTGAGAAAGATATGAATGACTGTTCTGGGAGTTTTTAATAACCTGCCAAGATACAGTAAAGTTGTTTTATAAACTGTCATAAATTCATTTAACTTTTGAGCTTTAGACTCAAGTGGGGGATACAACAGATCTACCATATTGCCTTAAAAAAACATACAGTAAATGTCTATAGGTTGTTTCTACATGAATATTAAAGTATTCTTCACTCATGCAAAGTAACACATATATTGTACACAGAAGTTCATTTAGGTTTTTTAGTATTTAGTGGTGATACTGAGCAGCTGCAGTGAGACAAAGAAATGTAGCACATGCCTCCCTCCACTGGTAAGAATTTTACCTGCAGTCAACTTTTGATTGATATATTACATATTATTTCTTCTTTTAAAGATTTGACAATGTGAAGATGCCCGGGGGCCAATGCTAACATTTTAAAATAAAAAAAAAAGAACAATACGTTACATATTAATTAATAATATTAGTATAAATACACTGTGTACCAAATCAATCAGGCGTGAACAAATCTAAAAAACAGTTCTTTCACATCTGGAGTCAGATAACAAAGAATAAATTGTATGGAATACGTTAAACTTGCATGAAGTTGATACAAATCTGAACCTCATGTTCATCCTAAACGTGACTTTTCATGAGCGATGCAAAAGTCTGTTAACATTTAAGTTTAAAACGTTTCACTCTGGTTCTTCTCTTTCACAAAGTCATTCAGAAAGTAATATATTGTGTCAGATCTACAGGTACATAACACCAGCAGCTCTGTCCTTAGACGTTAACGTTTAGCACATTCAAATGCTTTGTTATGTCAATCCAAAAAAGCTAAATCTTTCAGCCATACAGTATCTGACAATCCTAGCAGGCCATAAGTCATATATTATTTATTTAAATTAGGTCATCAGATTAATTTATTCTTATTAATAGTAATTCACAGAGTACAGATTATAAGGTAATATTAATTGTAGGGCTTCAATTTCTAATGTCAAGAAGACCAAACAGCCACCAGCAACAGTCGCTGTTTAGTGTTGTGGCCACACGGTGGCGATGTTGTCAAAGAAATCCAGCACAAACCGGAAGTGATTTTTGTTATTTATTTATTTATTGTCATCCGGTCTGTAAATTGACTAAATCAAGAGTTGTTGGTTAAACAGTATTTTATTGTGATAGGACAGAAAAGAGGATTTGTCATGTAATAATAATAAAAATCTCGAGTTTGACAAGAAATCATACGGATGTGCGGAGATGCATTAAAGTGCTGTCAGGAATTTAGGATACTATTAATTATTATGTAAACCTGTTCGTAAATATAAAACGCCACAAGACGAGAGAGGGAAAAGACATCTAGAAAAAAAAAAAGATGAAGTGACTTGAAATCGTTTGAGTAAAATACAAACAATTACCAAGCTCTAATTCAAGTGTGTTTTTTCTTGTATACGGTTACTTACAGTGAATTATCACAGCACCCACGGAGGATATCGTTTTAGAATGTTTTCATTTCAATTTAATCTAACTCGTGTCTTCTTCATTTCAATGGGTGATTATCATTTACCACTGAATGCAAACAGGTGAGGTTTTTGACACCTCGAAACTTCGTATTCGGACTTTGTGGTGGTTCGTGAACGCAACGAGGTACCGTCCAACATGGCGGCGCAGCGTAGAAATTTGATGCAGAGCGTGAGTGAAAACTTTTTATCACTCTCTCTAACCTGAAACGTCACGGCTGCGTTTCTGCTCAGGGGTGCTTTGGTCTCACCTCTCTCGCCCCGGCGGCTCTCTGTGTTTGTTGGGCTCCGTTCAGCGTTGTTTCGGGGTCGTCCAGGGATGCTAGTGCTAGCTGCTTTAGGCTGAGCTTATGAAGTGGTTTGCTAACAGCTAGCCAGCTCCCACAACTTTAATCTCAAAATAATCCGATTTATTAGTGTCTTACCACCGAGGACGGTTGAGATTACGAAAAATTGGAGGAGGTTGCAGTTTGACCGGTGCTATTTTTCCCCCTCACGCCCTGAGTGAATTAGCTGAGGCTCAGTGTTTGTCAACTAGTTCAGTCTGTAGCCACGGTCGCCTAGCAATGCTAAAATGTCACTGCATGTCGACTGGCCAAGTTTTGTGCACACAGACGAGGAGTTTCACTTTTAATGAAGCCATTCTCAGTGTACTGACGCACAGATACAGTAAGACAGATAGGTCAACATGACAGAGAGTGTCAGGGAGGTATTAATCAATCAATTTACAAACATATAGAGGATTAATACCTCTCTGACAGTCTTCGTTCACAATAGATTGTACAGATGTGCACCTAATGAAGTGGCCTCTGTGTGTGTTTGTGTCACATGTTTCCATCAATTAATTGTAAATATAGATTTTAAAGAATATGTGTGGGTGCTTATGTACATTGTATGCATGCCCCTGCACATTTTTTAAACTTTTAGAGTTGAACTGCACATTTTTGCTTCTTTTGCACATCTTTAAATCCAAATGTTTAATTTCTCTGTGCATATTTACATTTAGATCTGTCTCTCTAACGTATGGATACTGTGTCATAGGTTCATTCTAACGCATGTTCAGTGCATGTTTCCATGCTGCCACTGGATGCTTGAATTTCCTTCGGGATCAACGCAGCGTGCAGGATTAAAATAAGCATGGTAATTTAGTTCATTATTAGTTATTGGGACTACATATTACACGATATTACCCTCTGTCAGATGTGGCTGAAGAGCAACATGTTACACGCGGTGACATAGAACATTAACAGTAGACTTAGAAATGTCCCAAAAAGTAATATACATGACGATGGGAAAAAAAAACAAACAAACAAACTGGGATTGTAAAAAGTGTTGACAGTTTTGTCGACTGACCGTCACACAGGCAGATGAAGTCAGTATGTGTTTATTTTGGAGACACACATGCAGACAGACCACACAATCCGTGGACCGTAACAGTAAATAGTGAACACACATGGTTTGGTGTCGGTATCATGAAAAAGCCAAAATGCGAGTCATGTGTTTGGATGACTTAAGGAGAGAATCAGAAACAGTCGGGACAAGTCAGCGCTGACGTTCCTTTTTTTTCCCCCCTCCGTGACAGCATCAGAGCTGGACAGATGACCTGCCACTGTGTCAGATGTGCGGGGTTGGCACTGCACCCAACTGCGTGTACAGCTCCGATGGTAAAGGAACGCAGAGCCACACCAACGAGGACGGACACCTGAGGTTCAGGTGAGGCACGCTGGAAACACGAACGCTCTCAACAAAACCAGCATGACAAATAAGAGAGAAAAGGGATAATGTCATGCCTGGAGGTGTAACCGCTGCCTGCATCTCAGCTCAACGTTTTTTTTTTCTCCACCAATCAGAGGCGACGATGGCTGTTTCCTGTACGGGGTTTTTAACGGTTATGATGGCAGCAGAGTGGCCAGTTTTGCCTCCCAGTGTCTGACCGCTGAACTGCTGCTAGGACAGCTCAACTCCAGTCACACAGACAACGACGTCCGCAGGATCCTCACGCAGGTCTGCCCGTGTTTCATGTTTCACATGTAAATGATTACAAAGCGAGCAGTGTAACGGATTTATGTTGTAGGAAGAGTGAGAAAAAAAATCCAAATACCGTCACTCCAGAATGATAAAATACATAGACTAATTACAGATACATTTGTTTTAATATATAGGCGTCTCTTCAAGGTTTATCCAGCAGGGTGCGCTGTGATTTACTGTGACATGCAGCGCAGAATAAGGGAAGAAGAAGCAGCTCTCAGCAGTGTCGACTTGAATTAGTTTGCAAAATGCGTCTGTGTGTGTAAAACTAATAAACTTGTTCAGGAATATTCCATTTAAATATTCCTTGATGGTGTTTTTTGTTGTTCTTCTGAGTAACTGGTCGTATTGGTGCAAATCGAGCTCAGTCCACATAGAAAATTCAAAATTCACTATATCAGCCTCCATGTTGGTAATCAGAGAATTTTTCCACTCTAAAAGTCTAGCGTGAGAGTCACTGAACGTTATGAATGATTCTTACCTCCTTGCTGCTACTTGCTTCCACTCTAATATTAGTCGCCACTGTCTGATAAACGCTCTTAGCGTTACTTACACAACGTGATGGCTGAAGCCGGGTAGAGGTTAAAACGAGGCCATGCATGTTGGATGAAAGACGATATTACGAGACAATAGCTAATTAATGTCCACGCTCACCACAAACTGGACAGGGGCTCTACTTTAAGTGATCCACGCGTGGTTATTGACAGTGTTGCATGAGAATTACTTAATGTAGTGGTAGATGACTCTCATCGTTGATCAGATTTTTCTGTTATTGTGCTCAGCATCAGAAAATATTCAGTTAATACGACCCCTGCAGTGTCGTGCACGCCGTGGCTCATTAGTTCTGAACTCCGACCCGGATAATTACCAACACCGTTTAATCCACATGCACGTTCTCGTTGTTGCAGGCCTTCGATGTGGTGGAGAAGAGCTACTTCGAGACGATAGATGACGCTCTGGCTGAGAAAGCTCACCTGTCCAACTACCTCCTGCCACACAACGAGGTATACCATACACACACACACACACACCACTCTGTGTGAACAATATTGACAGATTAAGCTGAAAATTGAGAAGAGGTGTTCTCTGTCGGTTTCCGTAGCAACCACAGATTTGGGCATTAGTATGAGCTAATGCCCCGCCATCGGAGAGTGAGCTTGTTATGTTCTAATTGGGCTCATCAGCCTGTTTCATTAGATAAGCTGGTGTCAGTTTTCCTCCTCTGGATCCAGCCTGCTCCTCTGCTCCTTCTCCCATCTCCGTCTTTTCCTTTTTGTGCCATATCTCCTCTTTTTTTTCAGTCCAGTTCTAATGGTGTGGTTTGTTTCTGTAAGATGATGCTACTAAACACTTTTTGGTGGTTTGAGGAGGTTATTTAAGAATGTCAAGACATAATCTCGTTATGACACTTATCCATCTCTGTCATGCTCTTACTTATCTTACACCTGTTTGTCTTTTTTCCTCCTCCACCACTTCTCCCTGTCCTCTTGTTTCCACTCACGTCTCATGTCTCCTGCTTTTAATGGTCATATGTCTCACCCCCCCCTCTTATCATTTGTCTCATGTCCTATTTCAATCCTTCTCTCTGCCTACCACTAACGTTCCTCTTTTCTTCCTCCCCCCCACATTTTCTTGACTTATCTCGCTCGCCACTCTTCCTTCCTGGCTGCTCAGTCATTCCACCAGCTTTCTTCCCAGGGCCAGAAGGTGCAGGAGCGTCTGAAAGAGCTGGAGCAGGAGGTGTCGGGTGGTGCTACAGCGGTTGTGGCGCTCATCTTAAACAACAAGCTTTACATCGCCAACGTTGGTATGTATACACACACACACACACACACACATTTAGTTGGATCTAATTATTTATTTCTAGTACTTCATAATATGGTTAACATCATACACCAGACAATAGATGTCCACATAAAAATCTGTTTTATACCAGTAGATGTCAGGCTTATACAGGTTTCGTAAAATTCCAGTCAGGGACTACCTCGTTGGACTGGTGGTGTTCACAGAGAAGTGATTCATGTAGGCCTTTCCCACCACAGGAACTCTACAAGGAGGTTAAGAACTTTTTGAGGAACTCACAAAGTAAACCTTTGTTTCAGCCAGAGGAACCAGATTACAACAAATGTTGACAAATGTAGTTCCCGTGAGATTCATGTGGTTTCACGTATTAGAAGTACATTCCGTTCGGGTGTGCTTGTTTCTGTGATTTTAATAGAATGAGCGTGTGCGTTGTTGAGAGGACGGTGAGTGAAGAAGAGAAATGTGAGATTTGTTCAATTTTATTTATATAGCACCAAATCTCATGACACTTATCATACAGAGCAGGGCTAGACCATATTCTTTATAATATTATTTGCAGAGGCCCAAACATTTAACATCTTTATAGTCATTTTTCTTTACTACTTTCATATAACTCTAAGGTGTTGCATTATAACACCGAAAAGATCTTAAAACTTCACGTCTTCCATTTTATTTTATGATACTTTATGATGTCAGCGCCTCTACTCCTACACAACCTCATCTGGATCTCACGATGGAGATGCTGCCGAACACCCATTTTAGGCTAAAAAAGCCTTTTCTGTTTCTGTGTTTATGTCTGCCATCTCTCTTGTTCTCTATTTTCTGCTCTATCAAGAGAGCACAGGCGCTATTTTTAGTAGCGCGTAAGCTAATGCCAGATACACAGCATCAGCTTGAGGCAGAGCATGTAAGGGCTGGGCTTGGGTATCAGTTGGCCCGTTAAAGCATTTTATCTTCTTTGTTTTGTTTTTTTAAGGTGATGTACAGTTCTAGTCATTGGTCATGTGAAATCATCGTGTTCACTATTTCAGATTTACATTTCAGAGTTACTACGAGGTCTTGTAGGGATTGTCTAATGCAGTCAAGCTTCCAAACAGTTTGCACACCTTAAAGGGTGTTTAAAGTCCTAAATTGCTCATTTTACATCCAGTAGTAAGTAAGCTGAGACCAAAGCTGCAGCAAAATATTCGGCTAAATATGTTTATGATCGTGTGCTCACATAGATATAAATAATCCAGACAGATCTAGACATAATAATCCATATTATTTTTGATAGAAATGACTAAAAAAGAAGTTTTGAGATGTCTAAATCAGTAGGTCTCAGATAGATGAGATAAAATGCCCTGTACTGAGCAGGAAGTTTATTTCTACAGGGAAGTTTCTGTGCGGCCTTCGGGCAGATGTTGGACTCACACTGACTCTGTTTATTCAAAACATACCTCCACGTTGGCCGTTGTTTTTGAATCCCTGGTGTCAGAATCAGACTCCTGCAGATAACCCGCTGTTGGGGCAGTCGTACGATTAGCCTGCTCTATGTGTGTAGGTAGATGTGCACGTATAAACGTGTGTGTTTGTGTGTACGGATTCCCGCCTGACTTCTTAAGCCACAGAACAGGAAAAGAAGCGTTCGTTATTAATATTTCACTACCAGCCAGCAGGACGTTTTAGATGCTTAACTGTGAGGAAATTCAAACAAGACCGTGGGCGACATTCACACACCCACACCCCAAACCCTGAGGAGCCGCAGCATTTCTCTTTCAGAATCAAAGTTAAGCATAAAGTGCCAGAGCCCAGCTGCTGTATGTGTGGCTTGTTTCATGTAACCATGCACTGTGGTTATTGTTCTGCCTGATTTAATTATTAATTATGGATATAAATCTTTGCTTGCACGCCAAGCGTCTCTGGTTATGAGTGTAAATTCCTTAAATACAATGTTTTAGATGTGTGTGTCTTTTTGCTTACACCATAGATTCCGCCGCAGGCAAAGGAAAAGAGCCCCTCACCCTCTCTCTGGGACTTCATTTTCTTTTGTCCTCAAGGACGTGGCACAGAGCAGAAAATGGGGGGGCTGTAGTAATTAGTAGAAAATAGAAAGGAGGGCCATCTCCTCACTAGGAGGGTGGTGGGGGGGCAAGAGTTCAAAGTTGAGAGAACATGAATCCTAGGGAGGTCTGAACATAAGAGTAAGTGTGTTTGAAAAAGCACTTCCAGCTGTGTGTTGATGTGAAAAATATTTGACAGTTAAGGTCATATGACCCATAATTTGATATCCTGTGAGTGCGTGGGGGGGGTCAGTCAAGGGTATATGAATGTAATGAGAGGCATAGTTTGCAGTTATTTTCATATATGTAGCAACTGCAGCTCAGCACATATGAACATGAGGATTATCACCATGTTTACCAAGAGGCTTTATAACATCACTACACTATAAAAGCATGTGTCCTGTCAGCACTACCTGATTAACCGCACGGTTAAAAGGTCTGAAGCTCAGGAACCCACCCAGAGGATTTGTACAGGTGCACGGGCCCCGGTCTGCAGTTTCATTATAATGAAGCTGATTGGATGCCCTTGTCTGCACATCAGACATGCAGCTACGCCAAGCATTTACAGAACATCAAGCTCCTGCTCGATGGCCCCAAAATGTTAATATTAAAGTGAATTCAGTATTGATCGATCGCTCGTCAGCTCATGTGTCAGCAACTGGCTTCATCATCCAGTGATCAATAGTTAGCTTTGTAAAAGCAGCACAGTACCATCACTAACTCACTGACATGGGATCGGGGCTGTGAGTCACCTCGGGGCAACATCCTTTTTGTCTGTGCATCATCAGTGCGTGTAAAATGTCTCATCCTTAAAAAAAAAAAAAAAAAAAAAAAGACAGAAGAGTAGGCTGACATCCTCTCTGAATCCTTGTATGTTTGTCCTCGATTACAGGTACCAACAGGGCACTGCTGTGCAAGTCCAGCATCGATGGCCAGAACCAGGTTCTCCAGATCGGCCGACCACACAGCACGGACAATGAAGACGAGCTACAGAGACTGGCTGCGCTGGGTGAGACGCACAGACACGTAGACAGTGATATACAAAGATGACAGAAGAGACACATAAACCGTCTGAACAGGGTTAGTGGACGGACACTGTGAAAGAGGACCAGCGGCATCTGCAGTTTTCTGTGCAGGATTTTGTGGGCGGTCCTAAAAGGGTGGCTCGATGACACGCTGAGGCCACCCTGAGCATACCACTGCACCCCCTCGCTCAGAGTGTTTCAAAGTTAGTCATGTCATTTTCTGAACTCATCTGGCACATTTCAGTCGGTTAGTCGTGGGTGAACGGGTTAATAACACTAATTTCTTTCATCTGACAAACTCAGAACAAATATTTATTCTCACTATTACATGGATTTTAAGTTACTGTGGCTGGGACAAATTAATCGAGAGTATCTTGGTCACACTGGTATAGAATAAATGAACACAGCAGCATATGTGCATTCAGACATACATTACATTTGACAGTCAGCCATTAGGACAAGCCAGCATAAAGACACACTCGGGGCCTTTTATCCACAGTGGACAGCAGAGCTAGTTGTCCAGTAATGAGGGTTGTGCACGTAACAGGGAATACACACATTGCGATTAACTTTGCAGACAACACATTAGGTGTAGCCTGGCACCTGTAATGAATATAATGAGTTGAATTGGCTGCATAGTTTCTCAGCATTTCACGCCACGCCATAAAAAAGGAGGCCGAGGTCTCTGTCTCCCTTCGCTCTCTTGCTCTTTCTCCGTCTCCAGTCGGGAGTCACATAATTATTCTGTTGTTCAGGCCCCTCTCTGAATGATTTAAATGAAATGGCAGTCATTCCATTAACCCAGCTGAAGGTGACCTCTCCTCTCATATTTTCATCCACCCCCAAACATACACCCCACCTGCCCCCCCCTCCCCTCTCTTCCTCCCCCCAACCCCCCATCTACTTATTGCTCTTGTCTTATTGCTTTATCCTTTCCTTTCCCATATAAAGCGTCCCGCGCTCCTCTCCCCCACCGCCCCTGTCTCATCGTGATGCCGCAGTCCCGATGTCTATTGTTTGTCCTCACTTTCTGCCTCCCGCTGTCTGTAATGTTTTTCTCCTCTCCTCCCCCCCCTTTTTTTTTTTTTTTTTTTAACCCAGGTGTGGATTCAGCTCGCGTAAGGCAGGCGGGGCAGATTGCTGGCCAGAGCAGCACCAGGAGGCTCGGAGACTACCGGGTGAAGTTCAACTACAATGAAATCGACTTGCTCAGGTGAAGTCAGAACACTCAGACCTCATCACACTGTACATACCACTCTTTATGTTTCCTATTTATTAGGGAGGAACCGATAAATATACTCCAGAGGTAAAGATCGTATCGGTAAGTGCCAAAAGATTTAAAAAGATAAAAGTAGCAAAGCATCCTGAACAATCCTGTTTTTTTAGTTTCGTATTTGTCGATGGATTCAATTTTAAATCTTTAAGTATTTTAGCTTTTTTGTGGTGGATTTAAATGAATTTAAACCTCTTGAAAAACATATTTCTTTCTTTCTTTTTTTGCCAAGACAAGGTCAATATCACTCTCATGCCTGTGTGATAAATATAGAGCCAGAGACAATTACCTTAGCTCAGCAAAAAGATTGGAAGCACGGGAAAACAGCTAGCCTTATCTCTGTTCAGAGGCTAAAAAAATCCATCTCCCTGCCTAAATTTGACTAGCAACATGTCGTAACTCATCGGTTTAATCCGTACACAAACAGAAAGATAAAAATAAGTCGTTTTATGAGGAGTTATGTACTGGAACTATTTCTCTGTCCAGCACAGTGAATTCCTGGAGTCTTTTTTTAACTTCTATGATGCAGCCAAGACGCTCCTATCACATTTTTTTTTATTTCAGCTAATATGCAGATTAAAGAAATGTGTTTTAACATGTTGGGGTGCTCTGTTAGCTCACCTGGTAGAGTGTGCACCCCGTGTGCGAAAGGCTGAGGCCTTGCTGCAGCGTCCGGGTTTTACTCCAGCCTGTCTTTGGCACTAAACAAGGACAGAAAAATGGAAAGATAGAATAAAACATAAAACATGTTAATTAGGCAGGTTTATAGGTGCCTGTAGGCAGATTTTGTTAAATTTTGGCAAGAGCCAGGCTAGCTGTTTTACTCATTTCCAGGTAAGTTAAGCTAAGCTAAGCTATTCATCCCGCCGGCATTGTGTTTTCTAAACTTCCGTACAGACAGAAGAGATCTTTATTTACCTCTCAGAAGGAAAGCGAATCACCGGACGCCCCCTCTCCAAACTTTTCCTTTTAACATGTTTCATTAGCTGCCACAGTGTGTGCACTACCTGGACAGTGGAGGCTCTGTCTCCATATTATGGTCTTTATTATCAGATCTGACTCTTTTCCAGCCTCTCTTTTACCCCAGCTGAGTTGAGCCTCTTGAAATTCCATGATCCGGAGGCCCCCTCTCTCACACTTCTCATTTCCTGTTCCTGTCTGCTGTCCAGGCCAAGCAAATCAGGATCAGATATCTACGAGTCATTCCAATTATGATCCTCAATAAAACACACAATACAATCTTATAGAATTTCCTCCTTACTGCCATCAAAGAGAGTGCAGGAAATTTGATGTGGACGAAGTATAAGCGATTCTTTGGATATATGAGATTAGCCAGGTTTATTGTATTTAGGTCAGGTGCACTTATGTCTCTCTTTTTGTCTCAGTTCCTTCCTATTCTCCTCTCTCTCTCTCTCCCTCTCTCCTTCCACTTCTTCTCTCTCCTTCAGGGCCTGTACTTTTTCTCCCCCCTTCATATTAATTCATCTCTGAACGTACCTATCTGTCCTCCTCCTCCACCAACAGTGCGGCCAAGACGAGTCCAATCATTGCAGAACCAGAGATTCACGGCAGCCAGTCTTTGGACAGCGTGACAGGCTTCTTGTTGCTGATGTCTGAAGGTCTCATCAATGCCCTTGAGTCTGCCCACGGCCCTGAGCAGGCCAATCAGGTTAGCAGATTCATCCTCTCAGCGCCCCAACTATTTTCCCTCCGCTTGCTTCTTTTGCAACTCAAACCATAAATTTCATGTTTTTCTTTCCTTCCTGCCCCGTTCCTCCCCTCCTTCCTGTGCTGTCTCTTTATTGATATCGCCTCTCTCTCATATTTTTCTACTTGTCTCTTCTTGTATTCCAAGTCCTGTTTTCTTAACGACATTTGGTCCGATGCTGTTTTCTTTTCTTCACTTATTGTATTTTATTTATTTTTTCTCACTGGCTTTTTGCTCTTCTCCCGTCTCCCTCTTCTCACTTCCCCCTCTTTCATTTCATCATCGTCATCTTTAGTCCCGCAACTCTGTCCACAATCCTCCTTTCTCTGACCCTCTGTCTCTTGCGCTGTCCATTGTAGGAAATCGTTGCCATGGTAGCAGCAGAGCTGGCCCAGCAGACCAGTCTGGAGACGGCGGCTCAGTCGGTGGTGGACCGCGTCAAGAGGTTGCACCACGACGTCTACGTGTCGGGCCGTCAGAGGGCGACTTACTGCTCTCGGCACGAGGACATGACCCTGCTCATCCGCACGCTCAACTACCCGCTGGCTGACGGAGCGCTCACGCCCACGCAGGGTAGGACCGGGGTCCCGTTTTCACGCAACACCAGCAAACTTCCACACTAGCCACACGAATAATGTGCCTCATTTAAAACTTCGAAATTTTTAGAGGCATTTCGAAATGTCAGAGTCAGATTCATACAGAAGGTTGAAAAATCACACTCCACTCCTGATCGAAATCCTTTGAAAACAAAGACAACTCACAACCACCTGTCAAAGCAGATTTTTATGAGCTGTAAGCGCTTAAAGCAAAGACATCTTTTTTTGTTTTGTTTTAAAAACCAGGACATCAAATATTTAACCAAGAAGCTATAAGGAGTGTCATATTTAGTTGTCCAGTTATTTTTTCAGTCTGTCAGATAATAAAGATTGCACCCAATGCTGAGAACGGGGCCAAAGAAAGATGTGATAAAATTTGAATATTTTAGGGCTTTTAAAGATTACAGCTATTACAACATGAATTCAAACTCATCACACACTGAAAACTTGAAACCAGCGGAGAGCTGCACTTCAAAAGAAATCTTGAAATAATACAATAACCCGAGGATTATCCACATCTGAGCAGCCAGACTTTCCGAAAAAAAAAAAAAAAAAAAAATAAGAAAATCGAGAGGTGCAGCCAAGAATACCACATGGAGCCAAAATCACAAAGTCCAGGCTGAAGAAAAATCCAATTTACTTCAGGTTCCCAAGGTGCCTATTTTATGCTGAGACTGCACGCCTGTTTGACTGTGTTTTTCTTGATAATAGTACTGAAATGTATGAAAAAGAACAGCGGCGCGCCTCAGACATTCTCATTTTAAAACAATCGAACAGCGGTCTTGGTCAACTTTCTAAGCCGTCCTGAGACGAACAGGATTTTTTATTTTTGATTACATGCACGTGCTCTTCCCTCCTCTCAGGTGGACGCATCTACCCCGTGTCAGTGCCCTACTCCAACAGCCAGAGCACCAGTAAAACCAGTGTCACCCTCTCACTGGTCATGCCCTCTCAAAGTACCCTTACCAATGGAACCAACACTGCCTCCACCCTGGAGGAGGGCACCCCCACACCTGGGTAAGATTGGTTTGTCTCCCATCTGTGCTTTTTTTTTTTCGGCTCTTAAATTTAATTCCCTCCTACCACGTTGATCTGGGTAAGCTTGATTTTTACTCCTTGGCATATTTTTTTCCCCCTGCTGAGCGTGTGCTGAATGAGCTTGTTTTTTTTGTCTCACAGCTGTCGTGTTTTTGCTTCATAAACTTTGTTTTTCCTCACTTGTCTCTCTGCCGTTGCGTTCACTCTGGGTGAGCTTTATTCTGACTCCAGCCTTCCTTCCCTACTGTTCATTTATTTTGGGTGTTTTTCATAAGCAAGACTCACACTTCCCTCACTCTCATTCCTTTGCTTTAATTTATTTTAGGTAGGCTTGATCCTTCGCTCCCCTGCTTCCCTTCACCGCTCTTCTTATTCTTATGTAAGAACAGTTTTCATTTCCCCAATGTTCTGCCGCTGTGCTCCCTTTTACACACTAGAAGAGTAAGACTGCTTGTGGGAAAGTTCAATATTAGAATACTTTTCGAGCTTTACTTGAGTGTACATGACAGTATACTGCACTGTGGGCCTGTGAATGTAAGTAAATCAACAACAGCCTGTGCGTAATGTCTCATTGAATAATGTGTAGTGTCTACACCAGTGTTTTACCTTTTTAACCCCGAGATCCCTGACCTCCACCTTGGTGAGAGGTAACATCTACATATTGAAGCGCTGAAAGACAAAGACAGCCCAGATTGTACTTGACGCCTTTTATTCAGGCTAATTGTATTTGAATTGCATGAAATGCTTATGTCCAAAGTTCAAATGAATGAACAAAGAAAACGCTGTAACTAGCTTCACATCAACATGCCGGCTTCAATTTCATTTCAACACAGAAAGAAAAGGAATGTGGAATTTTCCACTTATATGAGGACGGTGTTTTGTTTATGGTAGACAAGCAGATCACATCAAGTGTTCTGCTTATCCACTGAAGCTTCGTTCAAGGCGCATTAATATGAGCATCTTAGAAAACAGAACTGTATGTAATGTAAACAAAATTCAATTAGGCCAAGTACAGCTTTATGTCCGACACAATAAAGGTGTGGCCTCTTTCCTTTTGCATGAGGTAATTACTTTGTTCACAGAAGGCACGCACACACACAAAACACACCAGCAGTGAGCAGGTCGCGTGCAGTGTTATGCTTATCCACTCGAGCTTCATGCAAGTTACATAACATCGACATTTTAGATAATATATATAAATAAAATGGATTCAAATAGAGCTGTAATTGTGTTTTAACAGAATTCTCAGTCAGTGTAACTAAGCTCAGTGCAGTGATGTACCATCTTATGCATCTTCACTTTGCACATTGCCAGATGTCAAAGCTGGCACTTACCCACCCAGGTTAGTGAGGTGGCTGTGACCGTGCGCTGTCTGTGAGAGCTTTGTAGTTTGGCTCATAGCTACTGACAGCTAGCTCGAGACGGTCTGTGAGGCGTTTGTCAGTAAGGCGGCGCCTAGACTTGGATTCAAATGTTTTCATCTGTGAAAACGCCATTTCACAGAGGTAAGGTCAGCATGTTCACAGTGTGCCTTTTAATTGAGTTAGTTAATGAGGTAAGCCCTTTGAAATACCCGTCTTATAATGTTAGCGAACACGATTTGCACTTGCGTGGCTGCTACTTTGGGTTTGCTACACGTGCACTTCTTTCTTTCTTTCTTTCTTTCTTTCTTTGTTTCTTTCTTTCTTTCTTTCTTTCTTGCTCACTCGCCCACAAGGTATGCTGCCACTCCCTGTCTGACTCACATTTGTGTTTCTCTTCTTCATTGGCCCCGACTTGCCAATATCCATCCTGTCCGTCCTACACTCTGTCCTTGCCTCTCCTTTTTCACTCCTTTAGCACGTTTCACCCCGGTACCTGCCAAACTTCCGTCAATGTCCTGAAGCCCATAATTGAAATCCCTCTTTCCCCTCTTTACCCCCTTCCCCCTCTTCCCCATCTCCCCCTGTCCACCTCCCTCTTCTCTGTTTCAACCACCCCCCCTCCTCCCCGTCCTCTCCCTCTCTCCACCTCTCTCCTTTGTCTCTCCACCCCCTACGCGGACCCCGTCCTCTCCTCTGTCACCCCCACTACTTCCTCTTCCCCTATCCCCACCCTCATACCTGTCTCCTCCTCGTCCTCCACCCTCCTCAACCGACCACCTTCCCCCTCCTCCCTCTTCTTTCCCACCGCTCTTTCCAGCAGTCAGAGCCCCACGGCCACCCTCCAGTCCACCAACACCCAGACGCAGAGCTCCAGCTCCAGCTCGGGAGACGGAAGCCTGTTCCGCCAAAGAGGCAGCCAGGCGGCTCAGCCCGACGAGACGGGCAGGGTGCCGCCTTACGTGGACTTCAGTCAGTTTTACCTCCTGTGGGGAAGTGATCACAGCGATGGCCAGAGCACCCAGGGAGGACTGGGACCCCAGTGAGGAGGACAAGCAGGAAAGAGATAGACTGTGCTTTCTGGCAGCAAGGAGGCAACATGGATTTCGAAAGGGACAAAGATTTTAAGAGGTGGTTGGGATGACGGATAAAATGCTATTAATGTATCATAACTAAAAATAAGTGACCTCAAGGTGCATGGAGAAGCATGGAGGAAGGACTGGGGTTTGCCATCAAACATAAACAGCGGATGAAGCCAGCGGGCAATGAATAACAGTGAGAAAATGGTGTGATGACACATCATGAAGTGTTTTTCCTCTTCTTGTAATAGATGCTGGTCATGAGTGATTGTGAATATATGTAATCCAGAGTGCAGCCATCATTGTCAGATGTAAAAAAAAAAAAACATGTATTTGCTAACAGGAATCACGTAGATTTGAGAATGATTGCATACTGTTAGGCCTTAAAATGCAATGAGTGTATGCATTTGAAAGTACTTTTTTTTTATTTGTAATGAAAGTATATCTCCAAATGAATCAATACGTCTGTCTGGGCTTCTCTTCATATCAACACTTTTAAACACTTGACAGTCTTGCCTGAAGCATTTTCGTTAATCTCGGTCGATTTTCACCAAACGAGACCCAAAGACTGTGTCGTTTGGTGGCCAGGTGGTCACATGATGTGTTTTAATAATGCGTGGTTGTGGAGAGGCAGCACACCGCCAGTAATTTATTGAAAGAAGAAGAACTGGTCTGTACATTTTTACTTATTAGGAGAATAATGGAAGCACTAGTCGGAGTTCCCACATGGAAAACCTGGAAATTTCGAAGACTAGTCCAACTTCCCAGTCATGGAAATAGTCTATATTGTCCTGGGAAATTTTTAATTGTATTTTTGCTCCACACTCAAGTAATTTTGTTTGAAACTCAGTTGAATTCAGTTTTATTTAGTTAGTTCCACATTATAACAGAAGTTATCTCATGACACGCTCAGTATAGAGTAGATCCTGTTATCATTATAATATTCTTCTCCACAGTTTCAACCACGAGCACTGGCGACAATGGCAAGGAAAAATTTTCAGGCAGAACTCCTGGTGGGCATGATCAGTGGAGTGGATAAAGGGAGAGACACTCCACTGTAATAATAAATAATATTATATTGTAATATTCTAAATAGCCCGTACGTCTAAATGTGAGCGTGAATGGTTGTTTGACCGTGTGATGAACTGACAGCTTATGAAGGGTGTACCTTGCCTTACGCCCAAAGTCAGCTGGGCTTGGCTCCAACTTGTCCTCATCGTGACCCTGATGATAATATAGAAATGTGCTTAAAGACTTGAACACATGCATAGAATGCTAATTGCAACATAATTGAACATCAACATCACATATGACAAAGTATTTTTTTTAGTTTTCAGTGTCAAAATCGTACAATTTCAAGGCTGTAGTTACAAATGCAATGAAACAAAGTATAAAAATCCATCTACACGACGTGGATGACTCACCGGACACAAATCTAAATCTGACAACCGAAAAACTGAACCTGGAGGTGTTCAGGGATGAACAGTGAAGTGATTCAGTGGCTGCGTAATGCAAGCTACGGTGCGAGAAGTGTAGGAGAGGCGTCTTACTGGAAGCACAGAGCTTCAGCGTGCCTACAATGTTTGAGTCCTGGACTAGTCCACATGATATGGAAGAGGATCTCTTTGACACCCCAGCAGCACGTGATTGATGGATGCGGAGTACCAGCGACTTGAGCAGCAGCAGGCCGCGTTCATGAGGCGGCGAAGTAAAAATATAATCATCACATGGTGGGTCAGCGTGGGGAGGGTCTGCTGGAAGAGCTAAGTGATTGTTGGAAGAAATGAAGCCATCCATCAAAGTCAAACAGCCGTCGCTCGATGGTTTTTCGATCCTGTGATCTCCTGTGATTTCAGAATCCCGTTTGAAATAAGGTTTTGTGCTTACTACTTTTCAGCCCTCTCTGTTAACCTTCTAGTGAATATCAGTTTTTTTGAATGTTTATTGCATTTTGAATTTTTACCCAGTTTTCCATAATTACTTTGAAGAAGAAAAAATCGATTTTCCAGTCGAGAAAACACTTTCCACATGCTACCAAGATATACAAATATACAATCTGTGACAGCATATTGTCTCGCCTTTATGACTTCTCAAAGATTCAAAGAAAACATTTAGTGTTGTTACAAGAGGTCCCCAATGATTGGTAAAATAAATGAAAAGCTTATCAAAAATCTGTGCAGATTTAAAACAGGAACAGGCTCCTGTTTCGAAGTCAAGTGCACAAAAAACGCCTGGAACAAACTGGAATAGAAAAAGGTGCGTAGTCTAGATTTAGCGTTATTAGAAATGGATCACGTATCATGAATATCAGCTGGGCATACAGCTCACAGTTTAAAGCAGACTGCAAATGGCCCAAAGAAAAACTGGTTACCAAAACATTTAGAGCCCAGAACTGTGCCAGCAGTCGCCATCCAACATTATGTCCACAGCCCCTTCCTGCTGGAAGTTGATGTCACTCCTTAAATTAACTTCACACTGTTATGAGACTCTAATTGGCTTAATCAGGGAAGTGATTAGAAACACATAAAAAAAGTAATAAATGAGAAAAATGATTTCCTATTAAACCCTCAAATCACCAAGTCGGAGCTGTACTTTAACACAGAGTTGTTTAGTATCAAAGCAGACACAGGGTGTGTTACTAATTGCTCATTTCAGCGGTAATTGGAGTTTTCTTCCTGCTTAGGCCATGACCCAATTCTTGAAAAGTGACTTGGATGAACTTTATTATTCCTTGTCGAAAATGAGGGAAATAAAACCGAGCTGCCACTCTGTCTCTCCGTCCATGCCCGTCTCCACACCGATGAAATGTAACGCCCGCGGCCGTTACGGAAATGATTAACAATTATTAATCTGCATCTCCTGTGTATGTTATGTCTGGTTATCACAGTAATAATCTGCTGCATGCTGAGAGATATGCAGTAGTGCCTTGCCAGAATATAGCGTATTCTAGAAACATACTGTGTATGTGTAGTTGTGATGGATGGTCTCAGAGGGAGCTCAATGTAAGCGCTTTGTCCTGCATGTCAACAATCCTGGGCTTAGTTCCAGGGCTCTTTCTTTTTTTTTTTTTTTTTTTTTTTGCTTTACATAAATAACAACTCTGAGGTCCTCAGCATGCAGTAGCCAAACATTGTGCTAAACAATGTGGCATAAAATAAAATCTTATTTCACATAATGCAGGCTATCATTTTTGTATCTACAGAATATTCTAATAATACACCTCAACGAATTGTATAATTGGTAGTTTTATCTATGTAAAATCAAGAAATAAATTAAGAAAAAAGCTTTAGAGGTACTATAAGGTGGATTTTATTTCCTGTGGATAAAGCCAGGCTAGCTGTTTCCACCTGTTTCCTGTCTTTATGCTAAGCTAAGCCAACATCCACTCCTGGGCCCTCACGGTCAGCATACAGAGCGGTATCAATCTTCCGACGTAAACTCCCAAAAAGAGACACACAGCGAAGCATGTTATATTTGTTTTCTGCCATAAACAGAGCCCCCTAAATGTTACACTTTTTTTTTTTTTACACTGTTTTTATATGTAACTTCTTAACAGTAAGTAGCAGGTAACTGTTGCTCTCAAATAATGTGGTGGAGTAAAGAGTACAATATTTGACTCTAAAGGAGCATAAAGTAATGTGCATGTACTTCAAATGTATGCTTAAATGCAGTACTTGAATAATTTATATTTATTTGCATCAGCAAATGAAAGATGCTTTATGATTATGTGTCCGATGAGACTAAAAAAGAAAAACAGATGATTACTTTTCCTCTTGACAGAGAACTTGTTGACTTGTTTTACTGTTTGTCTGAACCAGCCCATCAGATGGCAATGTGGAGCTAGATATCCAGACCTGTCACGGACCAGATTGACAAGTGTATCTTCAAGTAGAGCCCGTGCCCTCAGGCTACGAATCGCTTTCATCTGGGCCACGCCACTGGAAACACGCAACAGTGGGGGGTACGCTCAATATCGTACTACCACAGTGGAACTAAAAGCCTGTAGGTGTGTCACTTTAAAACCAAGCTTTTTAAAAGATCAAGAAGGCATAATGGACGTGCCACTGAGTGGGTGTGTTTAGGGTATAAATACACCCAATCAACATATCCACTTTTGTCACCAAAGGGAGTGTGGACTGCTGTATTTGTTCAGCCCACACAAGTGATTCTTCTGACCTTTAATGACAGAACTGGTTAGTGTCACCTGGAATCCGGAGAGCAGGACACAGCAGGCAACAGTAGTGTGTTGTGCCCTGAGCTGTACTGCTGACTCCTGCTTGATTATTCAACTTTGGACCACAGAGGGAAGAAATGTGTAAAAGAAGATGTGAGAGGTAAATCTGCGAGACTTTGTGTGTGTGTGTGTTTGTGTGTGTGTGAACCGATGCAGGTGTTTGACACAGTTCTGGTAGCGAATCCTGCGATCTTTATTCTGTCAAGTGTCTGTAAATTCTTGTTGTGTATGTTATGTAATTAAGTCTGAGGCTTGCTCTCCGAGAGTAAACAGCTATCATTTTTTATATGCGGCTTGTTTGAGAGGAACTGCCACAGGGATTTATGACTTGTTTTATAGAGGCAATGATTGACATTTGTTCACTTGTTCACATCATATGCTTAACTGCATTGCTGACTTTGTATGTAGAAGCAGCTGAAGCATTATGAAGAGGTGGAAAAGCGTCTAATTGAAGTATGAATGGCATTTAAAAGCTGCATGTAGTCAATGTATCAGTGTTATCTTTGGCCTTATCTGATGCTCCCGGTCTGTGCGTGGTGTAAACTTCTTCTTCCACTTCAGTCATGTTTCCCAATCCATCTATCTAGCCTAATATCTATTAAATATACCCAGATGTAACTCCTGATACGGCAGCCTGCTTGTTAAAAGACGTGTAAACAACACCCGTTGCTGGGCGTCCGGCTTCCTACGTTGTTATGCAGAGTGAAAAGTGTGGGAGTGAGAGAGATGGGCCGAGACTTTCATGAAGTTTGAACTGCAGCTGTGCCAAAAGATATGACTGATATGAAAGAGTCAGATTCATTCAAGTGCAAAGGGTTGTGAAGGTTTTAAAGTTGCTGCTGTGTGTGTGTGTGTGTGATGGAGGATGAAGGTGCGTGCGTTTGAAGGGTTATCTTACTGACTTACATTGTTATTAAGCTTGGGAGAAGCTTTGATTTTGAAAGATGTGTCATGGTTTTTGTTTCTGGTTTAGTATTTCCTGTTTTGAAAGAGTTGTCTTGTTTTGCACCCTGATTAGTTTCACCTGTCCGTGAGTATTTTTCACCTGTTTCTTCTTGTCCTGTCCTGTCAGCGTCGGGTTTTTGTCTTAATGTGTGCCAGGCATTCAGCCGTGTGTTTTGTCTGCGTACTTTGGGATACTTTGCTTCTTTGCACGTTTTCTCCTCTTTCTTTGACCTCCTTTGTGTCACCTTTGTGTTTTGTGTAATTAAATCACATCCTGGACTCTCAACTCGCAACTGGGTCTTTCCTCAGATTACCTCGCAGGACAAAATGTAGAAGTACTTAGATGATTTTAAAAAAAGTGGGCAAATAAGAATTGGTTCCGCGTCTGCAAACTTCCACATTTTTCATATAAAAATTTCAACTCAGATTAGGACATTTGTGCTATGCATCCCAGTGCTGGGGAATGAAGCCAGTGCTGAAGTGCTAAAAACTGTAATTGCTCGAGCGGCTGCTGGATCCAGTCTGCAGAAGTGATTCAGCGTCCATAAGCGACCATATTAAAATGCCCAATTTCACAGCAGTAATAAACATGTCTGGCTCAGACAATGGTTTACCACCGCGGTCATTTGGTCTGCCTCAGGTTCGCCAATGAAGCATGGCCTTGTTGGTGTTAAGATTAACCAGGAGGCTGAAGAAGCAGTGCGTTCAACATTTCCAACTTCAATACAGCGCCACAGAAACCTATGGGTGGCTCTGTCCATTCTTTATACTGTCATTGGTACTGTTGCGTGCATTTTTTCATAAATACAATTTTATCTTCAAAGAAAACAATGGAGAGCTTCTTGAGCGCAGAAGAGGTTTTATCCTCTTCAGAAAATAAATCTGAAATCTGTAATCATCATCAAGTCATCAAATGACTTTGCAATAGGGCAATTTTTTTTATCTCATTGTACATGCATATAATGGCAATAAAAGGCATTCATTCAAAACAGGTGAGAGCTATGAGTTAATGATTACACCTGTGGTGACCAGGCCTTCAACTGTAGACTAATGCCTTCCACAGCCCGTTTTAGTGGATATCTTTTTTTTGTATGGCAGTGCAACACCTGGTCCAAGTATTATGTGTACTGCCTGGACTGATTTTACTAACCCCACATCTATTTTATGTATAAATTACACTGTTCAAACAATTTCTCGCGTCCAGCTGAAAATGGCAGCTGTAACTCAGCAAGTCCATTTTTAATGAGTTCATTTAGTTGTAGTTGGGTCAGCTTTTTGGCCAAATGTTTGTCTGTTGCTTTTTCGTTTCTCTGCTTTTCTTTTCAGGCACTGTCCACATGATGTATCAGATGCTCAGAGCAACAACAAACCCATGTTATTTTACACTACAGTGCTATTGTTCAAATGTTACCTTATTAGGCGTGCCATATTGATGCTCTAGCTGTAATAGCTGTCTTCATTTGTTTCAGATGTTACTCTTGTGATGCTCTAAATAAGAACTCTTCAAATAAACTTGACCATTTTCTTTAAACTCCTAAATACTTCATACTTTAAGATAACTCCATTGAAACTCTCAAATGTTCCACAGCTTTCAGACATTGTAGCTGTAATTCAACTTTAAAATACTATTAAAACTTTTCAAAATATTCAGCTTTCTTTTAGACTTATTACACGTAGAAACCCTTCGAACCCACTCATGTTTGCACTCTCACGCCCACCGGCTCATACGCTCGCATAGAAGCTCGATTCAAAGTTTAAAATGTTCATGACCCTTTGGACTTACACACAAGGAAGTCAGCTTTTTCACATCTTTGATATTTTTCACACGATCACAGTTCAGACCTCATGAGATGCGTGTATTATTTTGTATGTTGAGAGCTACAGCGGGAGATCAGCAGTTAGAGTGGAAAGGAGCAAACTTGTTAAGAACTCTTCAACTTTCTCTTCGACTTGTTTTCAGTCCCACACTTTTCATTCCACAAGCATAGTTTATACACAGAAATGTAGGAAAATTAGTGCTGGTTGCTTGGATGTAACTACGGAAGCAAAACAATTTTCTTTTGGCAAATTAACCAAGTGAACAAAAGGGAAAAGAAGGAGTTATGTCTTTTCAAGGGCAGATGGAGTATGAGGCATCCACCTCAGCTAAAATCTCTATGAAACGAACTCTGACCCAAGAGAGGCACACAGCTGATTTGACTGATTGAGATGAGCTAATTACTGCCAATTGACATTATTAGAATGTTGTACAGTTTGCAACTTGCACTTTTTTTTAATCACATTCACACTATTGATGTTTGCAAAGTATGTTTCTTAATCTTTTTTGCAGAGTTAGATGGCTCAGTATCACCCTCTTTCACCATCATCATTCAATATAAGTGCAGGAGACAGTAGGCTGTCTTTGTCCAGGAGGAACAAAAAGCTACCTACCAGCACCTCTGAAGATTACTAATGTCGTTTAATGTTTGTTTAATCTCTGCAAAAACCAAAAAACTAAAACAATGAGTTGAGGTTTTATAGGAGGATTATGTGCAGGATTAGTTTTTTGGTCAGAAGCAGTGATTTTTTGCACTCTTGATCTGCTATTGTAGGTTCTTTTCTTCCTTTTTAAAATTTTTTTGGACAGAGTTATTGTAGCTGTTTCCCTCTCCAGTCTTTTTGCTAACCTAAGCTAAGCGCCTCCTGGTTCTTTTGTTATATTTAGCATATTGACATGATCTTCTTATAGCCTCCTTGTCTTGAGTTCAGTTAGACGGTCTGTCTCCAACTCTACATTTCTGTCTTGTCACTCTTGAATTTTATCTGAAGGAAACCCTGTGATTGCCGAGGTGAAATCTGAAGCCAACAGTTTGTCTGGAGTCCGCCATAAATTCCATATCTCCAGAGTCATCTGAGAAGGCTTGTTTGCTTAATAATTTACATTCTGCATTTGAAGGTCTATGTGTATAAGTAGGTGCAGTGTTGACACAAAATGGGCCAAATATACTGGGGCTTTTTGAGCAGTCGGGAATTCATTTGTTGACACAAAAGTCGGCTATTGTTAAAAGTTGAAAACTTCCCAGACCTGTGCATCACCAAGGCTCCAAGGCCTTCTGAAGTGTTCCAGTTTCAGTTGGAGTCATACGAGTGGCATGTCACTATGGATGGCAATGTCAGTCTGTTGGTTTAGCACTTTGTTTTCTCCCAATTTTTACATTACCCTCTCTCGGTTTCCGCAGGGTTCCAATTCCCCTATATTTCCCATTCCTATTTCTGGCATACAGTAGAGTATGAAATGCTGCCAAATACATAGGACACTGATACAACCTGTCATGTAGGCAGGGCAGAGTTGTTTGGCTTGTTTTTTACCTGCTGCACAGACCAAGTTGACTACAATGGATGCACTGTTCTGCAGGCTCGTTGTACTGTAGCTGCACATTGGCTAGCACACGCATTTCTGAAGGTACGGACAAAAAAATGAAATGAATGCATGGAAGGATGAAATTTGATTATGCCCGATATTCACACAAGTTTATGCCAGAGGGGAAATTAGTAAGTAAACTTAAACATTTAGCATAAAAATACAGTTATGATGTAAGTGTTTTGTCATGTTCATTCTTTAGACAATTACCAGAGAAAAAGGAAAGAGTCTCTGAAACTTTTTTTTTTTTTGGGGGGGGGGGACTTAATTACTGTTATAATTAAGTTCAATGACATGTTAAATGTTTTCTATATGCCCCCTTTTTATGTAATAAAAGACATCAAGGTTTTTTTAATTCTTAATTTTGCCTAAACACATGCAGCTGTACCAAAGTTAAAAAAAAAAACATAAAATATGAAATTATGATCTAAATCAAGAATTGTTCAATCACTGCATAACAGTGCTGTCCAACGACTCCCATAGTTTGGTGTGGAGCGTCAACAGAGTTAGGGTTAGGGTTAGGGTTGGGCTTATGAGTTAACACATTAACTCTCCCTGTGCTCTCCAGCAACTCACGGTGTAGAGAACCAATGGTAATACACGGGCCATCACAATCACGTTAACCACACTCCAAGTGTATGAAAGAAGATGTTGAGAAAGAAGAGAGAGAGAGAGAGAGGTGGTTAGAGTTGGTTTATTATCCCAATCTGGCAATTTGGTTTAGGCAAGACACCAGACTTGTTAAGGTTAGGATAGCGTCACGTTCAAGGATGTGCAATGTACAAAAGCTGGTATATATGTGAGATGTTCAGATCTGTGGTCAGCCCAAGACTAGGTGGTTACGGTTAGGCGTGGAGCCTCAGTGGTTCAGTTTAGGATAGCTATCTGCGAAGGTACTAGAATGAGGAATATTCAGGGTTCAAAGGCAGACATATGGAAGATGTATTAGGGTCTGGATTAAGCCAGAAACTCTGTGGTTAGGGTTAGGCGTGGATCCTAAGTCGTTAGGTTTAGAGTAGCCTTCAGAGAAGGTGTTACAATCAGGAATATCCAAAAGTTCAAAGGCATGTTAAGACCTGTGGCCAGTCCACAACTAGAAGGTTAAGTCTGGAGCCCAAGTGGTTAGGGTTAGGATACCCTTCTGGGAAGGTGTTAGTATAGGGAGTGTCCAAGGTTTAATGCTGTCTACCTTGAACCTTGAATCTTGTGGAAGAGATGTCAAGGTCCGAATTAAGGCTCAGACTCGGTGGTTAGGGTTCGGCATTGAGCCCATGTGGTTAACTCAGCAATTGAGGATGAACCCACTTTGGTCTCGGCTTGGACTCTGTATTTACCACTTTGCTGGATTTGGTGTCCGTCTCTAACCATTTAAAACAAGATGAGCGCAACAAAACAATGTATTATCCACATTACCAATGCCAGACCAGCTTTTTCTATCCTTTTAAACTGATATCTCTGTTTCTGCATCTTGTTCACTGACCTGTACGTCATTTAAAGGTTCGGTGTGTTTATGGGAGCACTATTTACAAAATATGGTATGGACTATGATCTATAATAACTAGATTTTCATTAGTGTATAATCACCTAAAAATAAGAATGTTAAGTTTTTGTTACTTTGCAATGGATGAATAAATAATAAGTCATAAAAACGAGCATTTTTACAGTGGACCACAGAGGATGAATGTTGACAATGTGTTGTATTTTCAACCCTCTCATTATTTACTCTGCAGTCAATAACCACCATGTTGTTCTGTGACATGAACTGCAGGTTGTCTGCCATCTGTCCTATATGATGTGAACATGCATATCCTGTTGCAACCACGAACCAGTTTGACACAGAAAAGAAAATGACAGCAATGTCCACTCTTATAAGATGATAAAATCGGGTGCCAACCAGCTACTTTAGCTTAGCATAATGACTGGAAAGAGTGGAAAACAGATGGACCCCTTTTTTATGTGTTATAGTATCTCATTTGTTTTATCCCTACAATGTATTAAAAAAAAAAAGTGGTTTAAAAATAAACATTAGCTAAGCTAATTAAGCTAAGCTAACAAGCTTCTGGTCGCAGCGCTGTACCGAGCAGTTTCTCGATTCTCTATTTATTTTGAAGCGGAGTTTCCGGATAAACCTCCGCTCGGTGTTTCGGTGTAATAAACATCAGAGGAGAAGAGGGGAGGTTGTGCCATTCGTTTTATCCCTACAACGTATTAAAAAAATGGTTGTGGTCTAACTTAAAAAAAAAAAAAAAACATTAGCTAAGCTAATTAAGCTAAGCTAACGAGCTTCTGGCCGCAGCGCCGTACCGAGCAGGTATGAGAAATTCTCATCTCACTCTCGGGAAGGAAGTTAATACAGCGTCTGCGTTTCAAAATGTCCTGAAGATCCGGTGTGTAGAATTTAGTTGTATCTAGCACCATACGCAACAACAACATAATAATCCTTATTTTTCTGGTGGTTACACACGCATGGAGTCATAGTTATGTGTGTTATATTCTCCTACATACTTGACCTTTAACTCTTACTTTAAGTCATAACATGGACGTCCCTGCGACGCCTCATTCAGGCCAAACTTAACACAAATACCACTGTTGTCTCTCCATATTTTATCCATGCAGCATTTTTTTTTTTCCTTTTCCCCGGTATGCAATGTGCATTACAACCTCGCGGGGGCTCTGGTGTGAACCTTTACTCCCAGTCATGCACAGAACTTGTATGGGGTTAGGATATATTTAGGGTATGGGAGGCTTCTCAAAGTATCACAGGAGAAGTAGGAGTAATAATAATAGCAGCCCCCCCTTAAGCTTAAGCCTCTGCAGACGTTCACTACCACCCCCCCTCCTCCTCACACTCTCTGACCCCCCCTTCCTCATATTTCCTATCTCCCTCCTGCATGATGCCCCCCTCGTCCACCACTGATAAGCAGCATAACGGGGGGAGGAGCTCTCTTCTCGCGGGGCTCCTCCTTCGTTTGCCTTCGTTTTCTTTCACTTGCCCCCCCCCCCCCCTCTCTATACCTACACACACCACACACACACACACACGCGCGCACTCGTCTCCACCTCCCCCCTCCTCCTTGCAGCCCGTCTGATCGAGAGGGAGAGAGAGAGGGAAGATGATGAAAAAGAAGTAAAAGATAAGAGGACGGTGGGGGGGGGGAGCTCATTTTATTCCGAGCGGAAAAGGCGTCACACCGGGTGCAGAGCGCAGCGCAAAGGGGGAGAAAAAAAAGAAAAATAGGGAGACGCATCACGGAGAGATAGATGGAAAAGACGGAGGGAGGAGGCGACGGAGGGTCGTAAACACGACAGAAAACGGCGAATAGGACGGCAGGCAGCGGCGATCACTCCCCCCCCCCACCACCACCACCGCCGATCCCGCGTCCCTCCTCATCTCTTCATCTCCATCCTTTTCTGCACCGTTTGGTTCATCCCTTTGCGCACCAAAGCAGCTCGGTGTGTGCGTGTGTGTTTTTTTTCTGTTTTTTTTTTTTTCCCTCCCTCTCTCTCTATTTATTTTGAAGCGGAGTCTCCGGATGAACCTCCGCTCGGTGTTTCGGTGTAATAAACATCAAGAGGAGAAGAGGGGAGGTTGTGCCATCACTACCGCCGACACGATCCACTGTTTAAGTCCTGCTCGGGACGATCGTCGGCGCGACCGATCCGCTAGATAAAACCGGAGGAGGGGGGTAAACACTGCGAGATGACTGTAGAGTCAGCCGGCTAAAGCACACACAGAGAGAGAGAGAGAGACAGAGAGAGACCCCGGCCCCCTGGTTATCACCGAGACTCCAGCATCACCAATGCGATGGCATAGCGGCTTCTGCAGCAAAACTACCAGACTAGAATAAGAACAGCAGGGCTCTCATGCACCATGAACCTCTGAAAGACATCCGACACAGGCACAGATGGGTAAGAGGAGATGCTCTGCTTTTTTTTCCCCTTCACCATGCATTTATTTTTTTTTTTTTGAATATATATGGAGGTTGGGCACAGGGGGGGGGCGGGTGGAAGGGAGTGGGGGGGGGGGAGCAGGATGACTTGTGACGTGAGGACCCCCTGCCGCTGCACGTACGGTGTGAGACGCGTGTAACGTGGGAGTGGGGAGGCGTATTTGTGGTCGCGTTTGTGAGAGGTTTGTGAAGTTGACGGGATTAGGATGGGCCGATGGGTAGAAAATGAAGAGGTGGCCTTGCTGCTGCTGCTCACGGTGGAGAGGGTGCACCACCTCGTGTGATTTTACTCTGTTGTGCATTTTGTGTATCTGCAATCTAGTCTTAGTAACTGTTTACCAAGACCATGCATGGATTACTGAACAGGCCTAGGAGGCCAAGGGGTCAAACAGCAAAACAGAGAGATCACCAGAGAGAGACACGCAAAGCCACTGCACACGTAGCCCGACATGGCAAAGACAATCAAAACTTATCACACAGAGATGTAAAGCACGTTCTGCAGACTACCTCTTCCTTGTTATACCTTCACCGGCCGCCATCAAACACCCGAACCGATGGCGCCGTCGGCCTTATCACCGCTACATCTTCCAAGCCCAGAGGAAATTCCCTGCTCCACGTCATCTCACAGCATCTGAATCACCCTGCCCCGAGTGGATGTCTTCTTCTTCTTCTTCTTCTGTGTGCGTGCTGACAGAAAACATTTTCATCTTCTCCCATTTCAAAAACATTCAAAACAACGGCATCACCTGCTGAATCCATTTCTAATTTCCCACGAGAACGCCTCCCTGCCTGATCGCTGTATTGGGGGGAGGGGGGTCAGGTATTGATCCAGGGTGCCAGATGGGTCTCAGTATATGAGTGCTTGTGTAAACCGACCCCTGATAGGCAGTTAAGCGCAAATCTAGTGCAAACGAATGAATACGACATGGTCGTGGCAGCCTGAAGGTTACGGGGGACGCAGGTGAGGACTGTGACTTTGGAAAACGCCCGGAAAAAAAAAAAACCCTAGCTGTGGCATGTAAACATGAACCTCTTTCCCCTGACACGTCGCCCTTGAGCAAGGCAATTAATTAACAATAACTCTATTAGAGCAGCTCGGTGGTGCAACAGTAGCAGACTGTAGCTGTACCTGGCAGCTCCCAGGTGTGAATGTGTGAAACGGGGCATTGCTTATGAGCATGCTCAGTGTGCTCCCTTGGGATGAATCCAGGTTTTTAAAGATGCATGTCAGGTAGGGGTAATTATCTGAGAGTCTAAGGTTGCTCCAAGGGAGATCAGTTTGTGTCTGTTTGGTACAGAAGGCACGGCACTCTTCATTTGGTCCAGTTGAACCCAGAAGCAGCTTTTTGAGGAAATGGCAGCCTGATTTGTTTTGACTTGTTTGGACAGCAAATTGGGTCCTGGATCCGTACCTGGGAGGCTGTAAAGAGAGCAGAGCAGGAAAGAATTTGAGCTCGGGGAAAGCAGGAAGTATATATTTTCACTATGCTCGCAGCAGCACGAGCAAAGGCAAGAGGCCTGTAACTACCACTACCTGCTCTGGTTCTGTGTGCTTGTCTCACTGCGGGTTCAAATGGTCGACAGTGCCCTAACCAATATCTCAGATCCTCAAGTTTCAAAACAAACAACGTCAACAAAGACCACATCTCATGGGGGATGCTGGCCTTTTCACTTCGCAGTGATGCTGATGCTGAGAGACAGGGCACTGGGCTGGTGTGTGTCTGTGAGGAAGGTGTGGGGTTGCAGAAAAAGGAGGAGGAGAGTGTAAAATATTCCTAAGGGATGGATGCCGACGCTGACGACCGAACGGCGTTGTCACACCCGAATATGTATTGCCGTGCGTGTGAGAGTCAGGACGGGGAGCTGAAAGGTGTGAAAGTTAAGACGGAGAATGCGTGGATTTATAGAAAGTCTGAAAAACACAAACAGAAATAGGAACAAACAGCCCGAGCCGGCTGGTGGGAACGATGGAGATGTTATTCAGTGGTGTGTCTGAAAGTGTGTGGACTCTAGAGATCCACCTGAGCCCCGCGGCCCGAAGCTCGCTTCTTTCGCCAGATTTGATTAAGAACACACCCGCCCTCCTCTTTCTCTCACACTCTATCAATTTTGTTTTCAAGGAGACAGACAAAGAAGATACAGGGGATAATACACATTGTATCCGTTAGCTTAGCAAAAAAACTGTAAAAAAAAAAGGGGGGGGGGGGGGCACGCCGCTCCAAATTCCTGTTTCTTGGCCGGGATCAGCCAATTTCTCAGCCAAGAAATAGTCCAGAAATGCCCCTGTGAAACAGCGAATTGGCATTTTTACACAATCGTTCACCATGCTTGATGTGACAGTCATATCAGTCTTCTTTTATAACTCTCAGCAAGAAAGCGTAAGCGTACCGCACGTCCCAAAAATGTCGAACTATACCTTTAAGGCAGTTGGACGGATGACAAACAATCTGTCAAGATGCATCTTCCATACTTTGTGTCAAGAGATAACAAACCTCTGGCCCAGGAGTGTTTCTGTCTTTTCTCAAAAAGAGAGAAGGAAGATGTCTGGGAGCTCAAAGATCTGTGTGTTTGGACAGTAGTGGGATTTCTTTTAAGAATTCATATGTAAATATGAAATGACTATGGGTAAAAATGGTCGATATATTTCTACACACCACACTCCTCCTTGTTAAACCGTCGCTTACAGCTTTGCGCCTTTTTTCTCTTTGTTGTATCGCCGTATCGTTACTTCTCCATTGGCTCTTCCTTACTTCCTCTCACACAGCAATTTCATTATGTAGCTCCCCCTTTTCACTGCCTGTGACTGGAGGTGCAAGGCCGAAACAAATGGCTTTGCTGGCACACAGAGAGGCTGTCAGTTAACATTACCAGAGGTGATCTGGGTATGCAGGAGATCAGCGGCCTCTTCCTCTTCCACAGCATCCTGTTTTTTCAGGCTTTCCTAACTAAAGGACCCGAGGTTCCTTTCTTTAAATCACCGGGAGAGTTTATTCCCTTTACTTTGCTTTAGTTAAGGAGAACAGTTTGCTGTTTAACATCCAGAAGGAGACCTCGAGTCTTTTTCCAAGTCAAACGTATTGCATTTTGTCAGGAGTGAGAATGTAAGTCTGCAGGAAATGATCACAAACCAGGCTTGTTGATGTAAGCAGATGGATGCAGCCATCTGATATTCTGCAGTGTGTGAACGCCAGTGAAGGACATGTAAATGGGCTAGAATGCATGTAAATAAGCCACATGCAAAATGCAAATTTTAAAATGTGGTGTGCTTATTTATTTATTTATTTATTTATTTAACATCACTTCAGTTTGATATATTTCAGTAGTTCAGGATTTTATAATGTTTAAACAGTGAGGAAGATAATCAATATGCAAATACTGTAATTTGCATATTCATAAATGATAAGGCAGACTATGTGTAAGAAGATTCTCTCCAATAATATTTCAAACATCTCAAATTAACCGTAAAGATCTTTGTACCTGTTCCCGCAGTGAAATGTCCAAACCGTTGCAGAGGAGCGGTTGTTTTCCGCGACTGCAGATTTATTCCTGCCTCATATTTTATGAAGTTGTCATCTCGCAACAGAAACCCGAAGCTCTCGGGATGCACTAACATGCTTCCTGGAGCCTCCTGAAGTTAAAGGTTTGTGGCCACAAGCAGCAGTTGTAGATGAACACAAATAGATCGCATTCGCCTGTGTAACTGTAAACTCAAACTGGGCGGGAGCAGCCGAATAATCTTCAAATAACTGTTTAGGTGGCTCGCAGTTGCTGTAATTCTAGATCACCTGTATCCCCAGAATAAAACACGCCGGGTGGAGAAATGAGATCAAAGGTTGAGTGAAGCTGAATGATGCAGGAGGCCATATTTGTCCCAGCAGCTAGCGTTCCTTCCTGCCCGGGGCTGTCTAACATTAATATGCTCTTTATTCCTCTGGAAGTCAGCGGGACAAAGAGACGTTTTCAGTGCCGAGACACAGAGAACAGTTTTGTGAGCGCTGAAGTAATTACAAGACATAGCCCAGCAGAGGGTGAAAGGAGAGAGGAGCATGCAGCCACATGAGTGTTGGCTGTTGACTTTTTATCGACCTGGATAATAATGCAGTAAAACTTGTCTGTGCGTGGGGGTGTGTTTGTGATTGTTTGATATTTGTGGCTATCTAAGTCCAAATAACAGAATGCAAACCCAACCAACAGGTTATGTATGCCCGGGCAAAGCCTGCTGCTGCTGTTGTGGGAATTAAGCTGTGTTCCACCTCTGACCTGGCATGATCTGCACACACACACACACACACACACACTAGTATATGCTCCTGGCTGTGCTCACACTATTCCTGGAGAGAGAATCACACACAGAGACATACATCTCTTTCCTTCTCTTTTTTTTTGATGTATTTCTTTTACACACTCTCCTGCAGTGTGTGTGTGTGTGAATAATTTCATTTTGCTCAGGCTTCCCGTCAAGCTTACCATCTCTCTTTTTCCCCATCCTCACACACCTCGTATACACACGTCGCGCCGTGCACGCACCTGCGTTACTATCACCCCTCTGCCCACGCGTGCTGCAGATCGCGTGTTGCGATTTTAAGACTTGAAAGGAGAAGGAAAAGGGAAATAAGGAAAGGAAGGAAAAGGAAAGGGGGAAAAAAAACACGCACATTTCCTGGTTGTCCCATCACCTCCCTTTCCCCGCCGCCCCTGTTGCCTTTGGATTCAACGAGTCCTCATTAGTCAGTTGGAGGGCGTTTGATGGCTCGATGCACGACCAGCTCAAAGTCCCCGTCTCTAACGTTCTGACGAGCTACAGAGGGAAAAAAAATATATCATCCCGGAGCTCAGCGCATGAAAGGTAGCACTCTGGGGTTCTCCTTTGACTCCAAAAGCTCTGCAGACTGCGAAGCTGGCATTTCAGGTGCAACAAAAAAAAAAAAGCATCCAAAAATGTTTCGTTTTTTGAGGTGTGTCCTTTGGCAAGGGATTTAATGATTCAATGTAATGTAATAGGTGACAGAGCTGTGACGGGGAGTGGCTTATTTAAACGAACGCTGGGACGTTTCAGTCATTAATTTCATGTTTGGGTGACAGCGAGACAGGACGCTAGGCTGATGAAAGACATGCACGATCACACAGTGAGCCTCTGCAGCTGCATTAGAGCAGCCCACTGCAGGCTGCCCTTTGTTATTGTAATGATGAACTGATGTCGATATCAGCAATAAAAAGCAGTAAAAAAGATAACCCAGATTTCTGTCTAAGATGAAAAATTTCTTGTGGAAGTCCAGTTTTTATATGTTGCCTATATCCGATATATAAGCATACAAGTTCATTCTTGTACTTATTAAAAAAAAAAAGTATGTTCACTCTAGTAGTAGTTTCTGTATTAAGCTAAACTCATGGCCCACATATTAGACCTCTTATGGGCTCCCTGCAGTTAGTGGAGCCTAAGCTCGGTCTTTCTTTTTTCCTTTTTTTTCTAGTTTTATTATGTCAGTATTATTTATATAGTGCCAAATCATGACAAAAGTTATCTCATGACACTTTCCATGCAGGGCAGGTCTTGACCGCACTCTTTATAGTAATATTATTGACAGAGACCCAACAGTTCCACCATGAGCAAACACTCATGGTGGAAAAATCTCCTTTGATATGATAGCATCTGATCATAGAAGAGATTTGGTGTGGCCGTATGGTTGCACATTATTATTTGCATATCACAGCTTGGTCTGTTAAGAATTCTGAGCTATTTCCTGAATGTTTTGCCGTATGTATCTCTTTATGTCGAATTTATTAGCCCCAGATCACGGGGTTGTCAACCTTTTTTTGTGCGTGTCTCGGGAGTCACTGAAGGCTAGGTTGACCATTATTATAATTCTATTTTTGCCCGCGCTTTCACAGCAGCGTTTAGCACTCTTAACTGTGACAGTTTAACAAGGATGTCGCACAGACCTCACCATATCGCCTGGTTAACGTAACAATGACTTAGCAGCTAGCGGTCGTATACACCACAGAGAGAGATATTGACCCTGCTGTAGTCTACATAAAGCACTGACTTACAATGCGGTTAGTCCCGCTCAATAACCTCTTCGTCGCTTCTAACACACATCCACAAACACGCATGGTCTCTCTGAGGCAGGGTCTTGAAGGGGGGGGGGGCAGCAGTTGTGATGGTGAAGTATGGATTTCTGTTCTGGCAGATCAAACTAAATGTGACTGGGCTTCGCGGGTGCGGGGGTGGATGAAGAGCACTCCACGCACTACTGCTGTTTGTCAAGGACGGGGCCGACTCGGGAGAACCAGCATCGCAAGCTTTTTCTTCCCTCACCCGCTCTCTCTCTCTCTCTCCCCTTTCCGTCCCTCCCCTCTTGCTGCTTGGAGGGTGCTTCCCTTTTCTAAATAAGGCAGTTTCTCCCACCATGACCTCAGCCCCCCCCCCCTCCCGCCTCTTCTCACACACACTGCCACTGTGTCGTACTCTTGTCAGACAGCCAAGCTGACTTTACCACCGGGCTAAAATAGAAGTTGTCTGTCCTTGAGGATGTCTCTCCCCCCTTTCTCTCTCTCTCTCGCTCTCTCTCTTTCCCCTTTCTCTTCTTTCTCACTCTACCCCCACTCGCTTTTTCCTTCCCCCCCTTCTTGGTCACCTCAGTGTCACCTTACAGTCATGCCCCGCCATGTAGACCTCAGGAGACCCACCTAGCGGGGAGAGAAAATGGTCCTGACCTGTGCTCGACCCAGCATGTGTGTTTATTGAGCCTACAGTGCTGGATCGTACCACTGGCGCACAGTTTATAGGGGGTGCCAGTTGGAAATGAGGAACAAGTCATGCTTGGGTCAAAGATGAATATGTAGATATTTCTTTGTGTGGGATACCAGATGGTTTGTGTTTGTGTGAGGCAGGTAAAAACATTAAAGGAGAGAAAGTTGAAAGGTTGTATGTCTGTTAAAAACTGCCAAAAACTTGACACTATACTGGCCACTTAGGAATTTATACAGATAAATATACAGATATCAGAGACATACCATTGGATTGGCCGTATCGTATTCCTTCCAGTGAAAACTATTTGTCTGATGTTCATCAAGGACAAATGTGCATGTATGAGTTCAAATATTGCCTCATAATTTCCAGAGCTTTTGCTTCTGCACCAGGGTTGTTACTCTGTTAAAAGAAGGTGCTCGTAGCTAACAAAGCTAACAGCACGGCATTCATGGTGCAGATTGAATAAATGTAAAGAAATCTAGATTCATAAATGGGCTAAAGTGCAGCTCACTCAAAAACATGCATGAAAATAAGAGAAAATCATGAATCCTGAGTGGAAACAACAAAGAGGACTCTCACACTGAAAATGTTCTTTATTTGTTTTTTCATGGTATCAGCATTTTTTGACCGTATGCTCAAAAAGGAAGGGGCTTTTTGCCACGTGTTATTCGCCTCTGGACTATTTGTGCATGTAGCCAATTTAGTAACTGTGCAGATGTTAGCTGTAAGCTAACTAGAAAGTCATGCCCAGACTGTGTGCATGGGAGTTTCCTTGGGTGTTCTTCCTGTTATTTACTTCTACACTCCTGAAGTAGATTCGCAAAGCACTGAGAAAAGCACACACCTTCCTTTAAAGTTCGACTCTCTCTATCTACTATTAAAATGACATTAAATGGCACATGCAGTTCACTCGGTCGGTTGGTTGGTGGTTGGTCCATAAAAGTTTCCCCACCCTTTGGCTGCCATTTCATTCTAGGAGGTGTTTGTGAAGTTGTGTTTGTGTGTGTGTGTGTGTGTGTGCACTGTTACAGCTATTGCAAATTTCATTTTACATAAAACTGTCAGAACATGCAGAGTGTCACTTAAATTATGACATTTCTGAGCGCCCTAACCTCTGAAAATAGTAATGCAGCGTATGTATGACAGGCCTAGCTAACGCGTTTCAGACACTTGGATCTTTTCTGACCTGCGAATGCTGACAGGATGTGATGAAAACCCCGGTTAGGCTGTTTTAAATGAGAGAGGTCAACCACTGAGGAGGTTATTTGCCTTTGTATTGTTGTTTTGTTTTAATGTGCAACCGTGGAAAAGGATGTCCCCGTGCAACAACGCGCCCTCACTTTTGACGCCCTTGTTTTACTGCCCCCCGCGCGTCGGCAGCACATCCTTACATGACTCCGAAAAGCAGACGATGCTTGCACTGTTTCCCCGAGCACAAAAATCAAGATGCACTGTTTTTAATTTGTCAAATCCAACTAGGCGTTAAAGAACAATAAAGCTTTTTCTAGAAAGCAAGAATGCACTAGCATATGGTGTCAGCACTGGACACAGAGGGAGGGGTTGAGAAAGATTCTTGTCATTTTACCAGCAGTCTTTAATAACATGGGCTCGAGTATGTGCTAGAGACAGAAGAGTGAGCAAAAAAAAAAGGAGGAATCTGGAAAGATCAATGACGTCCAAGGTAAATGCTACAAAAGAAGGTTGGGGGTGTGCTTATGACTCATTTAAAACAACAACAAAAGCAGCCCGGCCTTTTGAAAAATGACAACAACACAGTCTTTGCATTACTTTTTCGCTCCGGCCGTTGAGACGTACCAATGTCAGTGAGCTGTCTGTCGCTCGTTGTGCGAGGGAGGTGAGATTTCAAGGGAGGTAGGACAGGAAGAACGATGGCGGCCAGCCAACTGTTTGTCTGTGGATGGTCAATTGGATGGATGGATGGAGGGATGGATGGAGAGAGAGGGAGAGAAAAAGAGGGGGGGGAAGGAAAGACATTTTCATCAGGATTATCCTGCAGCAGAGAATCTCATCTGGGAAAGTGGCCCAGTGCTTACTGAACACACAAACACACACACACAGATACAAAACACACACACGCACCGCCTCGGGAGGCTGCAAAAACTAAAAAAGCTCTGCTGCTTCACCTCAGTTTGCCCAGGAAAGCCCCTCTTTTAGCCTTCGTACTACATCGCGGTCCCTCTAGAAAGACTCGGCTGCTGGATCTTAATACATAATTCTGTGAACTCGTGTCTGTGTGTGTGTGTGGTCCATCCGTCTGTTCTAGTTGTTGAATCTCAGTATAGTTCCTCCCACTTGATTACACTGTTTATTTGCCGTGCGTCCCCAAACTCCTGCCCACCCGCCAGCAGGCTGCAGCCAGGAGGGAAGCCTTGATAGCTGCTTTGTATTCCAAAGCTGTACTTAACACATGGCAGCGTCAGGCCAGATGCATAAAACTCCGTGATGGTTCAAGACTAACACAGTGCACACGGACAAAGGGAGAATTATGCAGGTGTCAAGACGATTAGTCCGTTCCTCAGATAAGTGATCAGACAACAAATCTGCTAATTGATTCTTTGTTTGGCCAAAATGCCAAACATTGGCTGCTACCAGCTTTGCAAATGTGAGGATTTGCTGCCTTTCTCTGTTTTATATCACTGTAAACTGAGTACTTTGAGGGTCTGGACTGTTGGTTGCATAAAACAAGCATGGTGAAGACGTTACCTCTGGGCTCTGGGACATTGAAATAGGCATATTTCTGACGTATTTATGTAGAGTAGCGATAGAGAGGCCACCACCTGGACTTGAACCGGGGGAAGTATATTATGGAAGAATCTTAATACTCGAGGCCACCAGGACTAGTAAGAGGGAGCTGTCGTGTAGGGCTGAGTTAAGCTGTAACACACTGTTGTTAAGATTCGCACTCCTCTCAACACATTAATGCTCTTATTTCAAGTGACCTCTGGCTGTAGGGTAGTGGGTTAATCTTAATTTCTTCCATCAGCCGACAATACGTGCAGCCGGCGGTGAAGATTAAAACGTAGAGAGGCTTTGGTTTTCTTACAGTCGATTATAAGTCGTCGAGGGCGACGTGCCGCTCGTCACAGGATGAGTCAGTTGACATTGAGCCAAATTGAAAAATCTGTTTTTGTAAAGGTTTGGTTTCAGTGCCACGTTCAGCTGTCTCTGCCTCGAAATGCCGAGACCGTACAGAGAGACCGGTAGCTTTGTTAGCACATTAACGCTTCTCCAGTGCGGCATGCTGGGAAGGAGCGGCCGCACAATCGCTACCAGGATCGAACCAGAGGACTGCATTGATTTAAAACGTTATTAATACTTGCTCTGTTAAAGATTTTTCAATTTGTAGTATTAGTAACGTGATTGAATGTTTTACATCATCATCAGTGCTGTGTCCATAATTAGAGTGAAACATACTAAGAGAGTGAACTATTTCTTCTTCCCATTAAAATGAAACATCTCTGAAAGCTTTAGAATTTCATTCGGTGCTGCTTGATCCATAAAGACTTTTGCCCAAAACCATGATTTGATTTTGTGATATTTTACTGCATGTATTATTTCATATTATCACCCAAGCTTATGAAATTGTTACATTTTAGTCTCATCTGTTGTAATCACCTGAGGCTCGGCTCTGATTTAGTCTCGAAGCCAAGAACAGAGGAGCGCGTGTGTGTGTGTGAAAGAGAGGGAGTGAATGAATGATGCATTTTAAGGACGGTGGGACTGTCTCCTCATGGTATCATGTTGTCACCAACATGTTTTTAGATTGTCAGTTGTTTGTGTGCGTGTTACACGGCTGTCGTGTGCTTTTTGTTAGATGAATTGCGCACCCACGCGTATTCTTTAGAGCAGCTGGGGCGGGCTAGTGGTTTAACACACAGTCTCATTAGATCATAGGTTACAGTAAACTTGATAAGATTAGACCTGCTACAGAGAAGTGATTTTCAATCAAGTGCTAGACCAATGCAGTGCCTGTATGTGTGTGTGTGTGTGTGTGTGTGTGTGTGTGTGTGTGTGTGTATATATACACACACACACACACACACATATATATAAACAATACAATACATAAATGCTTTCTTATCTTATCTTTACGAATTACAAAGAGGGGAAAGTCAGAATTCTTTGGCATAAGATTTATTGACTTCATTTAAGCTTAACCTAATCTTAAAATGCACATGTTCAACATTTTCCAACAAGCACAAAGCCTGAAACACATTGCACAACATAAGGCCTAATTTTATCACATGCCAAACATATCCAAGGAATTTTGATTCTGTATTTGGTTAACCCGTGACTATCATCCAGTAAATATATGAAGTCAGTCAGCTGTGGCCTGAGAAGAGTCCCTTCCTGCCCTCCCCGCTTCAGCCACATACTGAACACAAGAGTGTTTCACTCCACTGATGCTTCATTGTTCTGTAAAGGTGGTGAAAGCAGACACCACTCCCATTTGCCTGTATCTCTGTCATGGATACCTGTAAGACAATGTGGAGCTCAATAAGTGTGACTGGACTACAGCTATTATCTCCAATGAGGATGGATTGTAAGGAAAGGTCATGTGAGAGATCAGGTGTGTTGTCATTGTCCGTTTTCTCGAGCATCTAGGTCACACACTGCACACGTGAGTCGGCTCCCGTATAACAGCAGTGCGAGAGAGCAGGTCACTCTTCGCTCTTACACAACATTATATATATTGTCAGTAACCTAAGATGCTCTTTTCGGATCAGCGGCTCCTTAAACAGTGTGTACAGGTAATGTTAGATGTGCTTGAACAAAAGACATTGCTGCTACTATTCTATATCCGTCTTACTTACCTGACAAGTGTTTAAGATGACAAACAAAGAATGGATTATGCTGCGTAGTACGTCTGTCACTATGTCGTCATTGTAATAGAAATTGGAGACTCAAGAGTGTCAAGAAAGCTGAATACATGAAAAATGCCGCTGTCCAGCTGTCAGCATACATGTATAATGGTCCTTTTTTTTTTTAACAATTTCTTTTTTTTCAATTTTTCCAAGAAGTTTCCTGGAAAGAATGTGAAAACTTAATTCATTCATGATTTCTTATTGTGATCCTTTTTTTTTTTTCCCCATTCACTCTATTGTTTTTTTTCTTGGAGTAAACATCTTGGATTTTATTAGTGTATCATTATGATAATAGACCCATGAAATAAAGCTCTACTGTGTTTTATTAAATACAATTTTATTTTATAGTATTTGATTATTTCAGATAAATGAATGTGGAACATATTAATGATGATGTAGCTCATCAAGGTGGTGCTGGTCCTACACATTTCACATACTTTTGGGTAGATTACTATTACTATTATCATAATTTATGATGTTGATATGTTATATTTAATATGCATTGTAGCTAGTAAGTAAAGCTTTCATGTAAGAGTCTAGACTAAGTCTCTTTAGTTATACCAGTGGCTCTGGTCCTTGAAAAAAAATGTACTACCCAATCTTGTACATTGAAATCACCACCCATTCCTAATTCAAAGCCTTTTTCCCCCAACATGACTGCTTACAAATGTCCCACTGACTGCACATTGATCTCCACACAGTTTCAAAAGGGAGAAACAAACACAGCAACGCCAAGAAATCTAAGCAGGTGGGAGCAAATCTATTTGAGTGGGCCGCCAAAGTAAAGCCAGTATATGAGAAACGCTGCCTACTCTGACAAAATGATTGCGGCCGTGGAAGACAAGTACTTATTACTTCCTACAGCTCAATCTTGAAATAGATATGTGAACTTTTTGGGTTCTCTCGTGGTTATCAGTCAGGTGTTGCGCAGTGCATTGAATTACACCTTTTCCTTATGCAAGTTTTCTCTATGCAAAGCCTGGCTCGGCTTGTCAGCTTTCAGTAACTACCACATGTATTATTACACTTAAATAATACAAGCATATATCATGTTGTCACAGCGGATTACAGCCATAGCACAGCAGATGGATGTTTCCATACCTATTTTGTGCTTTTAATATATAAAAATGGGTATTTGTGCATTACTGTTGAGCTTTAAGGGCCATTAGGTTGCCCTTTGTGATTTTAACATGCAACACGATGAGCACCCCTCGTAAAACACATCCTGGTGGGCTGACATTACACGACAAAGGTCTGCAGTGATTATAATCCACAGGCTGACACACCATCCCATCGTCACATTGGCTCATGATGGCATTACATCAATGTGATGACAATTCAAAGATGGCTTCGTTGAGGATTATGTGAGTGTAAGCGCATGTGACATGCCTTTCTCGTCCCCCAACCAGGAGCTGTGATACAGCACTATTCTAGAGACAGGAGGTGGCTCCAGAGTTGAATGGGCTTCATTGTGTTCCAAAAGCACTATCTTGGAGACAGAGTGGCGAGCCAATACACACGCGCACACTACGCACTCTCACACACACACACACACACACACACACACACATACACCTACAGACACACGGACACATATACAATATTCTGTGCCCAGGCCTATGTTTGACTCCACAATGCTCTCTCTGATTTTCTCTCTCTCTCTCTCTCTCTCTCTCTCACACACACACACACACACATAATGAGAAGCACTGTACTGGAATCAACAGCACTCTTGTTCTCTAATAAGCGTTGCATATCAACACACATTAGCTTCCGCTCCTCTCTGAAACTCCATGTACATCTGACACTTTGAAATGGAGTCCAGTCGTTAAGTCTCCTTTTGTTGCAGCCATATTGGAAACTCTGCCTTGTAAACATTGCTTCTACAGCAAGTGACATTTTCCTGCTACAAATTTGTAGAATTCAAAAAAAAAAAAGACGAAGCCTCATTTATACACCAGCAAGTAACTGTAAGAGAGACAGCCGTCAGTGCAGCATAATAACGTTGGTATTGGTTTTCTTAACTTAACCTTTAGTCCTGCGAGCTATAAAATGGCTTTCCGCCTGTTAGATAACAGAGACAGATCACGAGTCTTGTGATGCATCTTCACTTTGGGTCATGTGTAGGCTGGAGTGTGTATTGTCTTCTCTATTCACTTTTTTTTAGTTTCGCATTGTTCATACAGCTGTGATGAGAGATTTTGTTCCAATTAGCCATGGTAGCTATCTGACCATAGCCTCACAGAAATGTGAGCGTGGCTGCAGACTCGAATCACGTAAAACATGCAAAACAAATGTTGATTTAGTTTTTAGTAGACTTTAAGAAGTATTTCACAATCCTATCTGCATATCAAGTAATAGGAAGTTCTTCATGCAGATTTTTCCTTCATTGCGATGTTGACAGTGTTGTCCAGGCTGGATTTCTAGTAAAATCTAGTTTGTTTGTGTTCGAAATGACCCTGTTGGCTCCTCGTCTTTGAACAATTTGTTTTTGTCCTTCACATGTTAGTGTTTATAGATGTAGCTACTTGCCAACCCTCCAGATTCTCCTGAGGGTCCCATTTTTCAATGTCTCCTTACCCGTTGTCTTCCTGACGCCACACTTTGGCAGCAAAATTACTCCATAAATTGACTAGAATGCAGGAAAACAGTCTATGATGTCTGGAGGTTGGCAAGTGTGCTGATTAAACGTACCTTATCCTTGACTTTTCTTCTGCAAATACTTTAAAATTTAAAAAACTAACTTTTGACCTCTGTCACACAAGGTCGACAACTTCGCTGATATTGAATCTCACTCCAAACTAAACTGAAACTCCCCCCTGGTGTTCAGTTTGTCAGAAGTTTCACCTCCACCTCGAAGGCTTTGGCGGTGTGAATTATAATCATGCTAGGCATCATTGTTGTAGTCATCACCAACAAACCTGAGACCGAGACTCAGTGATAGATAACTTTGTGATCTCTATCAATGAGTGTGGCTGCAGATGTGCTAGATAGGCCAACACAGCACAATTACTTTTAGATGACATGCGGACATGCAGCTGTTTGAACGTCTTCATTTTATTCAGTTCAGTGACCGATTTATTTTTTCAAACACAAAACGGAACGGACATAAAAAAAAAGTTGTCACCCCAAAACTGAGCTCTGAATTTTGTGTCACTTTATTGTAAAAACATCAAGTTCAGCTTAATTCAAAAGAACAATGCTCGCTGATCTTTGTTGTAAACATAAGATGCACAAAGGTGAAGTTCTCCTTCAATGGTTGTTGGTGGTGGAGGTGTATTTTTAGTTATATGAGATATGATAAAAAATGCTGATGCACATCTGCACGCACTTAGACTGTTGGCTCTCTCTGTGTGTGCATATATATACACACACACCTACACATACATACCTGTATATACGTGTGTATATATATATATATATATATGCCTGCATCTAACACCACACCAACCAGGCAAGAAAAATAAAATGTTGTAACCTCTGCTTCAAGCAAGAGATCACTTCTTATTTACATTTACATTTAGTCATTTAGCAGACGCTTTTATCCAAAGCGACTTACAGAGAAGGGAGCAATCAAGGTACAGTACAGTGCGATAAGAAAGCTTTAGTGCAAAGCCTTAAAGCCTTGTTTAGTAACTTTCACCTCACTCACGTCAGGCTGAACACAGAATCTAATGGCTGCTGCGAGAAAAATGGTAGATTTTCATATTCTTCCTCAAACTTAACGCTGCTGTCAGTTTGTACACACTGGTGGGAAATGTTCTCCTCATACGTAGTGAAACATCTTTTGTCTCCTCTTTATATAAAAATCAGTTTTACAACTCTCAGCTTGAATTTTATATGAATAAAGAGACTAAGATCTAAAGAAGAATGTTGTACAGTGTGACTGACAGGAAATAACTAGGAATTGTATTTCAGAAACACCACAGCAAGATGTTGCCCTGAAAGGAAGTCACGGGCGAGCTTTTGAAACTTTGAACATCTCCCGTTCATTCGGGATGGCGAACATGCAAAAGTTTGTCATGATATTTTAATTTTTATGCAACTTTTAAACATGGAAGCTTCCCAGGATGACCACCGTCATCAACTGGCTGACACCGAGCTGCTTCAGTAAGACTGTTACGGTGTTAAGTGCCTTGCTCAGGGGCAACTTGTCTCCAGTTATTGAGGGAGCAGTTGTCAAGTTGTCAAGATCTATTATCACGAGGTTGCTTGTCTAATCTTTAGCTTGTTGTCTTTTTCTAACACACATACACACACACAAAGTTGTCTCACTCTTATGTTCTCATTTCATGTCACCCCCTGCCTCTCTCTACCTATTTTTGTCTCCTCCTCCTCCTCCTCTTCCCAGAGTGACTCGGGTATTGTGTCACGCTGCCTCTCTGCAGGTTTTCTGCCATTACTGCCAATCTGCCGTCACAGTGTTTTTAATCACAGCGTTGGATTGTGATCGAAGGCTGTTGAAAGAAAGTTGTATTATTACACGTGGGTATAAGTGGATTTTGGATGAGGAGTGACAAACAGGGCCCATTAAGAGATTCAGTGACAAAGGATACATATCAGTGTTTCCCCATGTCACAGCCAAACCTATCAAGCCAGACAAGTCGGATCCAACTGTCAGATTTCAGTGATCTTATAGCTTTCCTATTAGCGACTCCCTAAAGAAAAATGTCTGGGCTCCAGTATTTAGGAGACTCATGAAGTCGACCGGTGTCATTTAGTGGCTCAATCGCCATCATGTGTGTCATGCGGCAAATGGCAAACATTGTACCGATAGTGTTCACTCGCCTTACCATCTCTGTTCTCTGAAGCAATTTGTGGCACAAAAACAACATTTGTGTTGTGCCACATGCTGGTACAAACTGTATGAAGAATGTTGGGAAATCTGCTCCTTCTATTAAACAATACTTGCCATTACCATTCGCTTTTGAGAAACAAGCAGGAGCTGTGTGTCCGCGTGCTCGTACTGATGCGCCGCGCACATTCGAACGTCCATAATTCGCTCTTAAGGACTCATTGACGAGGCATGAAGTTAGAGAAAAGCCCCCCGACTGTTCTGTGCCCCTCACTGTTTCGGGGACATAATGCGGCATTTTATCAGAAAATAGAGAGGCTGTTTGTGCGTCTAAATGACCCAATTTATCGGTTTGAGCGTGCAGCTGTGTTTGTGTTCAAATTGTATCACAGTTTCAGCAGAGGGACTGCCTCGCCATTGTCAGCCTAATTCGGGAATTTGTTGTTCTGCTCTCGGATCAAGACCTTCTTTGTCCTTAATGGGAAACTTAATTTACTGCAAATCAAAAAAAAAAAAAAAAAAATACAATACGTGCTCGCACAATAACATACACCTGAATGGGACACATTCAAATGAACAATGGCGACAGTATGACCTCCTCACCTTTTTCAGCGAATCAGTTGCTGTAGGCGGACAACACATCCACATTAAAAATAACCTCACGTCACCCCGCTGAATCACATCCTGTCTCCGACATCGTCCTCCTCTGCTCCACACTAATTGCTCTCATTAAAGAAATCTACCCTCTTCCTCCCCCCCTCACTTCTAAGGCCTTCTTTCCACCGTGGTCAGAGGAATTTTGTTTTTCTTTTCTGGGGAGCAAGCATCTTTCCCGCCTGCTCTATTCTTTCTTTATTTATTCATTTATTTTAACAGCTTGTTGATTGAAACAGAGGTGTTCCAGGAAATTCAGCTTATTCTGCTGCTGGTGCAAGAAGAAAAAAAAAAAAAAAAAATGTAAGCAGTGCAAAGGGCAGGAAACCGAATGGGCAGTGACACGGAGGGCTGCTGGAGCATTTAAGTGGTGGAACTTTGCAGCAGGTTTGTTGGGTTAGGATAATTGTTGCGGTTCACAGCCTGTCTTGGTTTCTGAGTCCTTGTCAGGTGTTTAGGTAAATGAGCCGAGAGCAGATAATGTCTTTCCAGATGGTGTTCAATAATTAGAACAGTCTAAAAATATATATATATATATATATATATATATATATATATATATATATATATAGATATAGATATATAGATAGATATATAGATATATATAGATAGATATATAGATATATATTGGTATATGTGTATTTCCTTTTAACTCACAGCCTCAGACTATATTTTGACACATAAAGGGGGAGTTCCCAGGCTGGGTCACAGCACAGATCACCCAAAAAGTCTTTCTACATGGCTCTGTCCTCACAGTTTTCGACTTAGGATGCTGCAAATATCTTTTTATGAGAAAAAAACATCCATGCATAGAAAGTGAAAACAGGGTGGGTGCAGGTGGCAGAAGAAAAAACAAAGAGAAATACATTTTAATATTAAAATGTCTAAGAATAGTTCTCGACAAGAGGCTGGTAGCTCAGGTAGCTCGAGAAAATGAACAACAAAAAAAAAATCCTGAATGACATTTAACAAACTGTTTGGTAAAGTTTTAATTGCCTTTCTTTGCCAAGCACAACAAATGCGACGAAACTTGCTTTAGTGGCGTTAGTTGCAAAGACACTTTACCCACAGTGTCGGCCATAAAATGCGATTTTTAAATGTCTGCACAGAGAGGAAAAGTTGCTGGAGCATGTACTGACACCTGAATTTATAGATCGCATTTGACTGAACTTTACCGTTCACTCTGTCCAAACTGTGTGTCACTGTGTTCAGACAGAAACTCAATTTCTCCAAAAGGTCAGCTTGTTTTTTTTTTCATTTTTAGATTGATGTAAGCGTGTGATCTTGTTTCCCGATATTCAGCATTGTACATTTAAATTTACTGTTTTCATGGTTAAATGTTAAAACTGCCCATATATATATATATATATATATATATATATATATATATATATATATATATATATATATATATATATAGTCTAGATGTCACCTTAGCAGCCTTCAAATGGTTAAGCCTCTGGAGCTGGTCTGTAGCAGAGGAAATCACAACATTTGCATTACTTTTAAATTAAGTAAGCAGTTTCCAAACTTCAAGTCAAACATTCTCAGTTCAGCGAAGACAATGTGATTCTTCACAGTCCACTCGCAGCTGCACACCCGTATGCAAAACAGCACTCAGAGGGAAGCCAGCACATCCAAATCTACAGCAGCCATTAGTCGTCTCATCCTGCCATCACAAGAACTAAAGCTTAATGTCACTTAATAGGCCCGCTCTAAATTGTGTTGTATGTGCGTGTTAGCGTGTGTGTGTGGCTCATTTGAAAGCTGAAGAGTCTAGATGAGGAGGAGTGGACAGATGTCGCCGAATTGCCGGGAACTCAATTAGATCCTGCTGCCTTATGGGAATTATGCGGTGTCTGAATGTACGGGGAGTTTTCCATAGTCTAAAGAAGCCATAGCAGTAAATTGTGCATCTTCTGCCTGTGTTTGTGTACAGTTCGTGTTGCCTGTTTGCCTTCGTGTACGCGCTCATTTGCCTGTGTGTGTTTGCGCGGCCACTGTTCTGTCATCCCGTGACATCTAATAGCAGGGGTAAGGTGCTAGCTGAGCGTCGCGCTCGCCCACCGCTCCACTCGCATCATTAACAGGTTGTCTTCCAGGGTTTAATGAGCTGACAGTTGCCTCTCCCTCCTCTCACATTTCCCTCCAGAAACAGCCAGAACAGCTTGATGGGACAAGTGCTCATTTTCTATTTTTTTTTTCTTTTTTTTTTTCGATTTTTGTGGAGAAAAAAAAAAAAAATCATTTGTTGAAGTGCCAGTCAGGTTAATGCCCATGTGACCACCTGGTCGTATGAGGCGAGGCCTTTATTTACCGCAACAAAAAGGTGACAGGTATTCATTAGAGATGGGTTATTACTGCCTCGAGCAGGTTTGCAGAGGCTTGCGTGGCTTAAAATGAATTTGTGCCTGTTTAGTGACGACCTGAAGTGCTTAGATTTATAGAAACTATAGAAACTTAATTTGTATAGAAGACCTATACTGGATGCTGCTAACAATAATTTTTAATACAGGGCTCTTGCTTTCACATGACCAGATTTTCACAAATTCACAGTGTCGCAGTGAATTTCACCCGCACGTCTTGTGAAATATCTATCTCTATCTCTATCTCTATAAGATCGGTGGTGCAGCACCACATGTGGCACGTGCTAAGTTAAAGTTTGATGGTGCAGGTGAAGACGATGCAGTGCGGAGTTTTATTTATGAGAGCTCGCTCTGAGCGGGGTTGTGCACATTAGCAGATTTAGCCGCTGTCCTTATTTACACGTCATGAGACTGAAATAAATAACATGAAACTGAATATTGATATGAAGCTGTCAGATAGAATGTCTTTAGTAGCAATATCCAATTTGTGTCTATCAATTTGTCTTTCCTAGATACTAACATTTAGGATTCCCCTGAGAGGAGATTAATCTGAGGTGTTGCTGTAACTACTTTCTGTGCTGAAGTAGCCCATAAAGGTTTAGAGAAGAGCTTTAGCGTTTCTGTGGTTTCATCCAAAGAGGCATCATGTTTGTTTGGATCAACCCTCTCTACTCTCCCCTCTGCTCCGCCAGTCAGTCCATTAAAGCAGAAAAAAAAATGCAGTGGAAATGAAGTCATTATTTACATTTTTTAAATGTTCCATTTGCCTCCAATCAACCAAAGCACAGGAGAGACCTCAAGGGGCTCATCAAACCGCTGTGACCCATCTGCTCGAGTTTAATTTTGGAAAATCAACAAGAAGAAAAATTGCAGCAGGCTAGATGTATCATCCTGTATATTTTTATTTTGGGTTGCTGTCAGAAAGAGGGGATCTGTAACATCACATCATAATGAGGAGGTGAAAAAGGATTGGTACTAACACATTTTTTTCTTTGTTGCTTAATTGACATTTAAGTAACTTAGAGTTTAGTTGAGTTTTCCTGATTATGAACTTATCTGGTCTTTTGAGTAATGACTCGTCCTCTGTCAGTATTAATAGTACACTCAAACCACAGCCCAGTTCATGGCTCGTCTCTTACCAGGTTCCTTTTAACTATGAAGATCTTTAAATGCTGCGGTTTTGTGGCCTAGCCTTTACCAGACCTTTAACAACCAAAACGAACACTGAGAAATGTGAAAATGCTCATGTGATATGAATGAAAACTCGGGAAAAGGACATTGTGATGAGACTGTTTTCTGCCACGTAGCTGCTTGTTTACCCATGGACTGAATTCAATAGTTGACGCAACAGCAACGTGACTTGACCTGTCCGTGTTGACTTGATTCTCTTGTAGATTTATGTACGTCGAGGTTTATTTAAGTTTAGAGTAAAAGAGAAAATGCAACGGCAGGGACTGATTTATGATTTTGTAGCGACGTTTGACCCAACAAAACGATCTGTCGCATTTAGTCAAATTCATTACTGAACGATATGGATCTAATTTGCTTCCTTCATTTAATGATTATTCAGTGTCACGGTGTTAATACAAACAATGCGTTCTAGTGTTAATCTTACCTTTGAGCTGCTGCACCCCACCTAAATATATTCCTACCACGCTTTAGTGCCTGAAGCCATTTGTAATTTCTTCTCATGTTGTCCTCCGGCGTTCTGTCACAATAACAATAATAATGAATAATGCATCGCGTCCACGCGCCGTAATGCTTTACAAGGAGCTCTGAGCGTTTGGCTATCTAGAAAGGGACTACCTCATAATCAGTGAGCGCTTTAAAATGTCAGCAGACTTTTCTTTCTTTGTAGGCCCAAGATGACAAGAAAGAACAAAAAAAAAAAAAATAGTTGAATCTTATTTTCTGAGCAGGGAGGAAGATGAAGACAGGTTGAAGGGAAGACGGAGACAAGAGAGAATGCCAATGAGGTGTCAGAAGATTGAAAACGGTGACAAAAGGTGTTATTTGTGTACGCGTGTGTGTGTGTTTGCGCGCGCGTCCGACTGTGCACCTCTGTGTGAGGATTAGCATGAGCGCTAACGGGAGAGGGAGCACAGCAAACAGCCCAGGGTTATTTACCCAGCTCTCAGAGGGATCCGACGCGCTAGCACGTCGCCTCTCCTCGCGAACACGCGTCCTGCTGACAAGTCGCTCAGGGTGCCTGACATTTTCCTTTTTGCCCCCCTCCACCCCCCCCCAACGCCTCCCCAGTTTTCATTTCCCTCTACATCCTCGACCTTTCCAAGTTAATGCCCCGAGTGCAGGTGACGTTTGCGGCCGTCGAAAGGGAAAGAAGAAGAGATAAGGGCACTTTGAGATGCTAGTCGGTTAGCTCGGCTGCTAAACGTTCAAGGTGGACAACACTGGCAGTGTAGAGCTACAGTGAGTGAATGAATGTGTGTTGTTGCACTTTTTACACACGAACCCATGAATGAGTCACACATTTATATTATATACTATTCTAGATATAGCCTGTTCACCCATATTACAGAAATCATATTTTCTCGCTATCTCTAGTGGTACCTAGCCTTTCAATGCATTTTGATTTCACTTGCACAGGTTTTGAGGTATAAATGCAAATGGAAAGGTGGTGAACAGTTATCAAAACTCTTTATACTGAGGTCAGTGGATTATCCAGAGTTACGGGAAAGGCACATTGCTTTTCTTTTTTTCAAACTGCTCCAATGAATACATTTACATTAGCAACGAATCAAAAGACTGTGTAAACCAACACAGCACCGTAACCCGACAATAACAACTAAGGAGCATTTTATGCTATTTTATTTATGTTTAGGCTATAAAGCTTGCAACTTTGTTGTTTCAGCTCATTCTCCATGCTGTCATTAACTTTGCATCTAATAGTAAAGAGCTGTGATAAAACCACTGTACGCCACCTGTACGGCAGACAGTAAAACGTTATCGGAGTGGTGAACAAAGTGGAGTGTTTAGCAGCTAAAGAGGGAGATATTTCTCTCAAGAGTTAGTAGAGTTTACCACGGAGCTAAAAGAATAAATATTGGACGCAGCCGTTGGCTAAAAACATGACTTAACTTAAATGCTAATGTGTTTGCTGGGTTTGTAAATTAGCAATGCTACAGCAGCTTTATAAGGTAATATGTAATGTTGTGTTAAGTGCTTGTTCCAGTGCTCCAAAGTGGCTACAGAAATCAATTTATGCAGCTTTAAATTAACTTCTGTTGTGTCGGTGTGGCCGCAGTCATCTTTAGGATAGATCTCTCGAAACGGCAAACAAACAAAAAAAAACCCAAACTACTGCACATGGTCAGAAATCACGACGCGCAAGAGAGAACATGTTTTTTGTTGGGTGAACCAGAGAGTTGAGAAATGGCAAAGGGCCAGTAATAAGTGATACTGGATAAGTGAGGAAGTCTCCCTCGTACTCTAATTGAAGCCTTTCCAGAGTTTTGCAGTTTCTGAGCCGGCAGCTGAAAACCGTTAAGACGCGTATCAGTCTGTCCGTCTCTTCTACTCCCCTTCAGTGGTCTTATTGCTGTAACTCCCTATCTCAGACTGAAGGAGCTCTGATAGTGAGGAAGGAGCTCTGATTCTGACAGTGACTGGTGCCGACATGGCAGACTGCAGCCGCCGTGACCTCTCTGCCGGCCAAGAGAATAATAGAGCTTCTAATAGAGATGTCTAACACCTGCAGTGTGCCATGTATTATATTTTTATCTCCATATATATATATATATATATATATATATATATATATATATATATATATATATATATGGTCTCTCTCATCTGCATACTTTTGTGTCATTTGCTCATTTATCGTCTCCTTTTTTTCAACAAAAACAAAAACATTTTTTTTCATATTACCTAAAGAAAAAGAACAATATTTTTCATGCATTGGAAATAAATTCAGCTGATTATTTTGTCTAAAACTGTGCATGTGGCTATTCAGTTACAGTAATTGCCACCCTCTGTCACACCCCCTCTCTCTGCAGCCTTTTCAGTCATTATATAACATCACTGAGGTCAAGGGCGGCAGCATTCATTTTTTTTTCAGCATAGTTTTACAATTAAGTAGCTCTTCATCTGTAAAATACTGAACTGTACCCGGTTCAGTTACAGCTTCACAGCTCTGCACACCAGGACTGCCTGTGAAAGCTGTGAAACCCAAATTAGCTTAACTACAAAACTTGTTTACGTCACTGACTCTCTTTGAATGCGAGTCTCCTATGGCAACACGGCAGGAAGCAGATCTGAAAACGGGTCATAAGTGAGATGTTTTTTTTTTTTTTGGTTGTTTCTTTGTTATGTTTCACAAATTCTTCTTTACTTCTTCTTTTTTTTTCTCTGTCTGGGACTCAGCACTAAGTTGTCAAATACAACATTTCTTCCACCTCCGCATCTTGGCATCCTGGAGACTTATTGAAAACACTCAGGAAGTTTATTTGACTCAAGATAGGCCAGTGGTCAGTGCATATCCAGAAACCTGCCAAACCTTTCAAGATCCACTGTTGATTCTCCAAAATTAAGAACAGAGCAGCTGTCTCATGGTGTGCCGTGTTGCTGTTGGAAGTAACACAAATTTAAGTTCCAGAGCAGATGTCTTTAAAATGACAATGGCATTTTTATTCTAAGATGGGTCACTGAGAGGTTGGAGGAGGATTTTAAGCCACGGGGGAGTCATGGATCATGGAAAAGGGAGTGAAGTTCGGTTTTAAGAAGTTATATTTCCTGACATTTTTATTCTGGGACTGTATAACTTGCTTGCCCATTCTGTTCTGTTGCTAAAATTAACTTCCTAAATGTCAAGTCTGAGCATTTAAGAGAGGGTGTGGTGTGAAAGCTGATGGTGTTATGGTGATAGAAGCAAAAGACACAAAGAGCCACAGTCTCTAACAGACGTGCATTCACTTCGACATGCAAGCGTGTGCAGTCGAATTGTTTTTGCGTGCACGCTGCATCACGCGAACACGCGCAGTCAGAGCCAGCCACTCTGAATTCCCAGTGCCTCCTGAACTGTGCCTGCAACAGATAAGTGAGCCGTGGAGCGCAGAGACAGGCCCTGTGATCGCACTTGGCACCGGGCTCCTTTACGAGTCTGGACAACGCAGCGGCCGTCGAATTCTGACAGACCCGATCAGATGCAGGCGCCCTCACACGTGTAACAGCAACTGCTGATCAGTCTGTCACGCTGCTTGAAAACTCTCACTTAGACGAGAAAAGAGCCGTGAGCAGCATGAGGGTCAGGAAACAGAGGAAGTTTTTGTGTGCGTGTGTGTGTGTGTGCCTGCGTGTGTTAGTGTGTGTCAGCAGTTCACGTCTGAACCTGTTCCTTGGGGTTATGTGAGGAGAGGTACTTGGCTGTGCTAGAGTCAACAAACAGGTCTTGGTGTCAGCTGGCCCATTGTCTGCACAATGTGAGTGCAGTCTTACAGCTGAATTTAATCATTCATATTTCAGTTTAAAATAGCTTGTGTTGCATACAGCATGACAGCATGAAGAACGGACAGAGGCTGAGTGACGTCACCCGTGGGGGCTTGAGCCATATCATAGGAACATCACGAGAAAACAGGACTTAAATTAAATCGCAATCAGAGAGGCAGACTCAAAGGAAAGTTGTCAAGATTATGTAGATGAATGCTAATTTACAGCACATGTCAACTTTTTGAAGAGAGAAGTTTCCAAAGCTGTATACAACAATTAAAAAGTAACAGCGTCTACATTACAGGTGCCTGACAGAGCCAAAAAAATGCAATAAAATATGTTTAAAAAGGTAAGAAATGTGTAGTTTCTGTGGAAACTACAAAAGAAAGCTACCTAGACAAAGCCTGATCAAAATGAAAATGCGATCTTTAAACTGTCGCCACCTTTCTGACACACGGATGGATGTGCATCGGTTTGTTATGACCTTTGCTTATTGCCCTATATGATCAACAGCCAAGTGAGGTAAAGCTGATTTATATCACTGGGAGCTAAGATAATGCTCCCATAAAAAAAAAAGAATCCTGACCAGTGGATCATAAATGCTGTAAATGTTTAGCAGGTTTTCTCAGCATGACCATCTCTCTAGTTAAATTTTAGCATACAGTACAATGTGTCCTGTTTTCTGTCTTGCTAAGCTTCAGTATCTACTGTCAGCTCCACGGCTCACCCTCTCTTGCAGACTGATTGTATTCTGACAGACGGGAAAGGAGCAGATAACAGATAAAACATATGAGTGGCGTGCACGCGCGATGCGTACAAACAATGCGTGGGCTCCTGGCAGTCAAGCCGAGTCAAGCGACACCCTAATGACAACCTCGCACTTTTCCCTTCCAATCCGAAAAACTCCTTGGTTTTTCCACAGTTGACTCACAGCTGCACACTTCCTGTTTTGCAGTAGTCAAGCTATCGGATATGCCTCAGTGTTTATCTGCTACTGAGACCCTGCCATCTGGTACAGTAATTCACTAATTAAAAGAAATCTGCCCTGAGGAAGAGAGAGAAGTAAAATGTGGTGATACAGATACAGTAGATACAATTAAAATCAATCGATAAATAAATACGATGACTGCACTCTTGTAAAGATTTTGCAAATAGAAAGTGCCAGTTGAGCTCTTCATTTACAGGAATACATGTTGCACCATCTGACTTTCTCACACACATTGTTCTTGCTTTTTTTTAATGAGATGACAGATCTAGTGAACTTTTTATCTGAAGAGGTTATCCAAGAGGAAGGGAGTGACTGGTAGTGTGCGCTAAGTGCTTTTCAGGCTTTTTTTTTTTTCAGGTCATCTTTTCAGTAAGTGAAGAGCAGATGACAGCAGAGGCAGGAAGAGCAGGCCCGATAACAGTTCAGCTCTCTTTTCTTCAGCTCGCACAGCTGACAGGAATCACCCGGCTCCTCTCTTTCATCTTTCTTTCTGGGTGTCTCTTTTCCACCTTTACTTTTACTAATGTGCCACTCAGCCTCCACCCGTTCCTTCACCTCCATCTTTTTATTTTTTTTTCCCTCTCAAGCACTCGCTGTGTTTACACAAACTCCTATCAATTTGATTGGAGGGTAATATTGTAAGTGTCACATAAACCCCTTTAGAGTTATCTTACTCGCATTAAGGTTGTAATCGCAGAGGCAGAACTCGATTAACCCAGCTGGATTACTCAAATTCCTCTTGGCACCGGTACAGCGTAGTGATTTCCCTCTATGAAAAAAAAAAATATATATCATTGCTAGCAAAGAAATGGCAGATTTTGGTCAAACAGCTTTATTTAGGGAAGTAATATCACTGAGCTTGTGCTAAGGTTTGATGTTGGGCCGAATTTATCTTTTAGCTAAGAGAAACTGCAGATATATTGGTCCGAACCAAATCTTGAAATCATGAAAAAGCATATTTCAAGAGCTGGAATGATCAAATGATCAAATCTTTGATCACATATCTGAGTTACCCATTGATTTTTTTTTTTTTTAATCAAATAATTGATTTGTTTCAGCTCTTGTTACGGGCTGCCTTGATTTATAATACAGGTTTACACACATCACACGCTATTTTATTTGAGTTTATTATAAATCTGTGTAGTTTACTGACATATACACATGTTTGAGGCTCAGTTTTCTTGTCTCGGCTTGCTTTATCTGCGTTTGGTTACTGTAAATCTGTGAAGTTGTTTGAATGCGTGCAAACGTGCCAAATGTTTTATATCTTTTGATTCAACATCCTTCTTCCCTTCCAGCTCTCCTCCACACTGCAATCTCGTCTACAGTCTTGATCACACACACACACACACACACACACACACACAGCTTCTGGCTCTTTCTTTATTCGGTGATTCCACTGCATCCCTCCCCCACATCTCTCTCTCTCTCTCTCTCTCTCTCTTTCTCTGTTTCTATTTCTTTCTCTCTCCCCCCTCCTTCCTTTTCTCACTCACATCCTCCTGCACCCCCCTCCCTCTTTTCTCCCGCTCGTGCTTCCCCTTTAAGATTGCCCTTTCGTCCCCTTTTTTCCTGCCTCAAGCTGTTTCTTTTTTGATTTCTCCTCTCTGCATTCCTGCCCCTAATCACCGTCTCTTCACTCTTCTCTTTCTGATCACGCTCTGTCCTCCGAGCGCCTCCGTTGACCTGTGATTAAAAACAGTTGCCGAGGCCGAACGGGCGCTCAGGTGTAAACCTGACTCCTGTCCTCCTCTTTTTCCTCAGTGTGAAGCGGAGCCGCTTGCAGAGCGTATTGCATTACCAGCGTCAAAATGCCTACTTGCCTCGTCGCGTTAGGAAAGGCGGAGTTCAGCTTCGCAACCGCTCTGAATGTATGGTTGTAGATTTCATGACTGCGGGATGCATTAAACCGGTGCGGCCACATCTCAGCACTGAGTATCGTTTTAGGCATTACACTGCAACAATGCTGGACACAAAGGCGCCATTCTCTCGGTCCATCAGGCCTGATTGTGTTGAATTCAGCAATTACTGCCTGGACCGTGGACTAATGCAAAGACCATGAGGCTTAACCGGAGCCAAAATGGAACCTTTCTAAAAGCTTCCATCTTCCTGTTTCCGTAATAACAATGGGAGCCACACAGACAATACAAGTGTGCAGTGTTTTTTGGGTGTTGACCTACTTAAGCTAATCCCAGGCCTCTGCGTATGCCTGTATGCCGTCTAAACGGGCTCCATTTACAAATAAGCTATTCTGATTAGAGTGTCAATGACGTGGAACGAGCTGGTGTCTTGACCCTGCCAACTGACCAGATCGTTAGCCGGCTGGCTGATTTCATATAATGTGACGCAGGTTGCTCTCAACGGCCGAGGATGCAGCGGATTGAAGGGGGCAACAAAAAACAGATGAAAGGATGCCGCGAGGGCAAGCAGGTGCGCCTTTTCACAAAGGCCGGCTCGCGTCTGTGCGCGTGCTCGCACGCCGGGTAAACAAAAACAGGCGGAGAAACGGCGGCAAAAACCCACTTGTGCCCGCCGCCATTTCATTTTCTCCCACGCGGATAGACACAGAGAGGATTGCACGCTCAATAGGTAGCGCTCATACCCACACGGATGCACCGGGGAGGCCACTGTCACCCTGCTAACACTTATATATACACACACACACACACAAAAGCAAAACTAATGACTTCGATACTTCAGGCACAAATAGAAGTGGTGGTCCTCGCAGCCAAACAATTCTCAGTTCAACGGGCATCCAGGAGGAAGGACGGGACAATGGGAGGAGAGCGGAAAAAAGAAAACACAAGGAGAGAATTAGTGTTTTCATCCTGTCTTGAAAATAATAACACACCTGGGGAAAGCGCTGCAACAAGGAGAGCGTGTTTGTTTACTGCCAAGATGATCTGCGGAGCCCTGTCATTACCGCTGATGTTACTCAAACGCTAGCGTGAGTCAGCTAAGTCCGCCTCACAATCACAGTGCGGAGTGGTATAGCGAGCCAACGGTAGCCAAAGTATAACGCTTGGCCTTTTAGCTCCTAATGGAGCGGAAGTGAGTGGGCGTGGCAAAAAGGAGGAGGATGGATGCCGCAAAAATGACTGAAGAAGTGAATCACTGCAGCGGAGATTGCTTTTTAAGAGAGCCGGGTTCATTAGTGGAGCTGCGCGGTGATGTACGGCGGTCCGGGGGATTGTAGGAAACTGGGAAGATGGGCGTTAGAGCCTTTGTAGTGGAGGGAAGTTTTCCCGCAGGCTACAGATGTGTAATTGGCTTACCTTTTTAATTTGGTGTTCAGTCAACAAGACTGGAGACCGTGGCAGCTGAACCGAGATCAGGGGGCTGCCGGGAGTCTCGTCAGCTTTAAAGGATGGAAGTGAACGAGGGGAGCTGAAATGATGATGATGATGATGATGAGAGGACGCTATACTCTATCTCTCTATCAAGAGCATCCTGATATACCGCTCCTCGGTGTGGGTCTCCCTCTGCACTCAGGCCGACATCAGTATAAATGTGCAACAACATCCCTGTCATGTAACATCCTGCTTTTCACCATTTGCTATGCAAATACAAGCAAGATGCAGCATCCGCTTTCTATCTACCCCTTGTGTTTTTGTATAGCATCTATATTTTTAGCATTGCATTTGCATTTATATTGTGGGTTTATCTTGTCTATACTGATGCTACACTATGCTGTTACCTATTTTAGGACCAAGGCCCCTATAATGTTGTTGTGCTTACAGTATGTCTTTCTGTTCTATTCTATACAAATGTCGTTGTATGGTGCAACGCGTTGTACTAACACTTTTTGAGTAAGACTTCGACTTGTAGGTTTCATTGCTTTTTTTTTCTTCTTTGCTGTCGCTCTTTATCCGTGAAAAGTTTCAACCCTCACAGCTTTTCAATCATGGCTGGCTTCATCAAATATGCAACGCATCTTATGTAAGACGTCTAACGTTAGCTGACAAGGCGGCACAAGTGAATTACTCTACGGGAAGTGCTTTATAATGTCCCCTCTCATCATAATACAGGAATGGAGTCTTTTGAGTTCTTTGAATCCTTGGATCGCGAGACCTCATTTTTGACCGCAAAAGAATCTGAACACGAGGTCCAGCTTTCGAACTGTACCTTCACAAAAAGATAGAGTTTCTCAGTTATTATTAAAAGTTTATTTAAGTGTACGATGGGGATGAACAAAACAAGACTAATGAACTGAAGACTAACATAGTTAAACTCAGAAAGAAAAGTTCAGTCAGGAACACTTAGGTTTAACCGGTTATTGTGACAAATGGAAATACAGTTGTGGTTTATGTTTTGCCGTCGCACAAAGCTCATGCAGGTAGCAGCGGAGTGTGGCAGCGTTGGTGTAACAGGGATCAGCAAGGAGTGATGTGTCCTCAAATTAGCCGCCCTGCTATGAGAGCTAGCTGCGACTGCCGAGCGAGTTACTAAATGATGATTCAATCGGCTTGCTGTCGGCTGGGCTGCATGACTGATACAGTGCTTCATCTTTGTCAGTTTGTCATGAAACTGTAGATGTTCAGACTCCGCATGCTCCTGTGCGGCTTCGTGACTTCTCACTCACGTCGGCTTGAAGTTGAGCTCATAAGTGGCCTGTAACAATGCACCAAATCACTTCACTGAACACAATGGACCCACATACGGGGACCAGGAACACAACCTGAAGTGCAATTGGTACCACAGTTACAACCACTATCCCTGCTGCTAAAAAAAATAAAAATAAAAAATAAAAAAAATAACAGGCTGAATAATAAATCATAACTTGAGAGCGTTTTGAACAGCGGCACATGAAGGTTCAATCAGCGTCACCGAAATCATAGCAGCGTGCGGGAACATGCGACATTTAAATTGAGGCAGAGTGACTGAGGACAAAGAGAGAGGAAGACAGGGAAGACAGCGCGCTATCACAGTAAAAGCCGCCGCCTTTTGTGGAACGAGACACTGCAGAGACGGGGGGGTTGGTGGAAAAAACTAATAACAGAGGAAATGGTACGGCGCAGCTGAGGCAGAATGAGGTCCTCCGCTGCCTCTGTAAACTGCTGGTATCAGAATATGAGGGAAAGTTGGAATAAAAGAAAGGAAGGAAGTGAGGAAAGAGAACGGCTGAATAAGCCTTGATAGGGGAAAAGAGCGCATTCAGCTGAGCAAGGCTTTATTGTCCCCGAGGTACAATGACTGTGCAGATTTCGCAGTTACAAACAAAAATTATACAAGCGCATAAAACCAAAACACAGACCGCTACTACTACTGCTGAAATACTGATAGATAATAAGATAATAGGTGCTAATAATAGAGTGCACTTCTAGTCTGCTCCTTAGTGCTGTTCCTGCTGCTGTCATCAGTGCATTCACTGTTAGTGATAAGAACATGATTTGTTGTGAATACGCTTTGTGTGGTTGAAATATTGTCTTAGTGGGTGTGCTTGAGACCATCTATTGTTTGAGGTTTCTGCAGCTTGATCCTTGCTATTTTGGCCTCTGCGGCATCAATTTTTCTTTTTTCTTTTTTTTTTTGTCATAAAATATGTCTGTCATTGCACGAGTCCAAATTCATGGAAGTGCCAAACCGGTTTGCCTTGTTTGCTTGAAATAAAGTCAGTGTGGTTTTTTTTGTGAAAGAAAGAGGGATAAATGGATGAAATGATCCTGGACAAGAATCAAAGCATTAGTCATTAGTCATTAGTCATCATGGTAAGGCAAGTAGAGTTTACTTATATAACAGTTTTTATACATGAACACTAGTGCTTTACACAACACACTACATACCAAAATGATAAATAAAACACAACATAAGATATTTAAAATACAAATGAATGACATACATCATTTTAAAAGACACAACAACAAGCTCAGTGTGGTGTATCTCACCCATTTGAACACCTCCTGCATGTCCACAACATCTTCATTCAGTGATATTCACTGGGCTGCTGCTCACAGCTGCTCGGGCCTCTGGAGAGGTGGAAGTAGATGGGGATGGATAGATGGGGAGAGACGGTCAAATGTACCGTGGAACACTTGTCTCTACTTTCAGTGCAGAGAGCGAACAGGGGGGAATGAGAGAAAGACCTCACGGACCGCTCCAGAGCTGAATTATAGATGAGATTGGAGGAATGGAGGCACTCCACTGGCTTTTCAGTCCACACACTAAATCACACGCGCTACGTCCAAACACTGTTCTTCACACACACACACACGAGTCTCGCGGAGGCAGCGACGCATTCTCACTGCAGCTCCGACCATGCACTTCCCAATATTCGTGTCCACCTATCTTAACATCCTCACAGTTTCACACACACACACATTTTCTGAGGCCCTCACCGTGCCTGCATTATTGAAACCCACTTAGCACGGTGGCTTTCTCTTGACATCTGCCTCACCGAACCAGTGACCCATGAGCCCAGAGAAGAGCTGGATTCCCTGATTCTGCCGCAATAGAGACGAGAGAAGAATGTACTCTGATATTCTAATGTTAGAGCAGGAAAGGACAGGAAGTGCTTGGCTCTGGTGCCGCCGTTGGAGAGAAAATAGGGGGGGGGATGATTTTTCATGTTCTGCTGCCGAAGGAACAATGAAGTATTCTCATCCACGCTGATGTATTCTCAAAAATTTCAATTAAAACGGAGCTATCAAACCACCATTTCTTCTGGTGGCCAAAGTTACATCATGCTCCTAAGGACCATGCACTGTTGCACCTGTTTAAGCATGAAAGTAGGAAGTGAGAGAATTTTTAAAATTTTTTTTGCACACGTTCTATGTGAATAAACTTTCATTGACCCGAATAGGCAGCTTTAAAGCTGCACCGGTGATACTGAAACGTTCAGCCTCCCTGTAATGCTATACATGGATGAACAGAAGAGCAAGCAAAAGAGCAGAGCATGACTGGAAACTTCAGATGAGTTTCCTACATAACTCAGCATGTATGTATACTCCTGTGGCACGTTTGGGGAAGGGTGGATGTAATGTGAACGAGGAAGTGCAATAAATCTACTTAAAGTGAAAGTGATAAAATGACGGTTATATGTTAATTCTCCATTAATTTGGCTTCCCAGTGAACCATGTTCGTTTGCTAATGGAAAGAACCGCCTGAAAGGAAGTCAGCTGAGCGGTCATTAAGAGCAGGAACAATAGGCGGAAAGGGTCAGTTTTGCACGGTGAGAGATTTACTCTGACCGTGGAAGGATCAGGGGAGCCAAACTTGATGGCTGAAGTGTTTTACTCTGAAACTCATCCAGCTTGGGAGGGAATTACTGCCTGATGCTCAAGATTTGATATATATATAAAAAAAAAAAAGTATCTTTTGTTCATATTCAGTTAGTTTCAATTTCATGCCTGTGCTTGTTTATCGGATTAGGAATTGCACTTTTCAAATGGATTTTGGAACAAAAGCCTTCATGAAAACAAAGTCTGCATGAAAGGGTAATGGGATTTTCGCCCGCGTTAAATTAAATACTTACGTCTGCAGCTGATATTTATCTTGACTATGGATTAGACCATTAATTCCTTAATTAACTGATAAGTCATTTTTGGTCTTTAAGAAGTCAAAAATAACAACCAGCACCCCTAAGTATATATATATATATATATATATATATATTTTTTTTTTTTTTACTGAGTAACAGTCAAAAACCTTCCAAAGAAATCCACTTTAAGAAGAGAGCTTGTCTCGCTCTCAGTAATGGCGTGAGAGCTCTCAGGAATATTTCATAACTGCTGCCCCTTCCTCGATGGCTACCACTTAATGCACCCGTGCGCTGCACCTGTTTGGTGGCAAAAATCTATCCCTTTTATTGATTTATTATAGATATTATTTATCTATTTGTTTATTTGTCCTGAGATCAGGTGGAAGAGGTGAACGGACGGCGCTCTGCTGACTTCACGGGTTTTCGCCGCAGCTCGTTCTATACTGGATCGTCGTCCCCGTTGGCCACTTTGGCATAAAATCTGAAAATAAAGCCCAGGTTGGCCTTTCAAGTGTGCGTTAAATCGCAGCCTTGTCTCTATCAACCCAGTACTTTACAAACTGTCTGTGTTTGATTACAGAACATACTATTCTGTTTCTGACATTCAGCATGCGAAGGGATATGACAATACGGGCTGTGTGCGCGAATGTGCGTGTCAGTTTTCGAGCCATGTACCGTATCATATCATCTGATACTCCTTTGTTGTCTTTTTTAAAAACCCATTAAGAGGGCGGTTTTTGATTTCAAATATCCCCTTGAAAATCCTCCACGCTTCGGTTAAAATTAGTCCATGGCTTGCCGTGTTTTTGTTTGTTGCAGGCACTGCGATCTCAAGTTTGTTTCAGGTCCCTAAATAAGGACACTTTGATCGGGCCAAACTTCTGACCGTCTGGTTGGAATTTGGTCTCACTAACTGCTGCACCCGGGCCGCTTTGTTTTCATATCCCCCCTGAGTGCTTGTTAGGTGAGGTCAACAGACTGGTTGGAGACTGTGGGTGGTGCTGAATAAGCCAAGAGATGCTTTGTAGTTCAGATGAGACAATACCAAAGCCTCTCCTATGTGGAAAGATGTTTGTGAGTTTTCTTTGTGCCGAAAGAGAAGAAAGGGGGCTTTGGTCGAGGCAGCTCGCCTCTCATAGAGCATCATCACCCTCGCTCGCGCACAGACGCACGCGCCGAGCACAGCTTTACTGCCTCAAGTTCTTATAAAGCAGAAGAACGCTCATTTGTCATTCCACCTATGAACCCACTTAGCTGATGTGGCAAAACTTTTAAAGCCCCAAACCACCAAGTGTGTGTTTAAGTGCGCCTTCTGTGTGTGTGTGTAAACACTTGCTTGTACGTACTTGCACATATTGTGGTTGCGCACTGCTGAATAGTGAATCCCAGTCCTGCCTGTTGTGTAACAAGCACTGGATAATGTGTGATTGCACCTGCCAGAGCCACCACACTCTGAGTCTATGGTAACTCCACACAAATGTAAAGCATCATGTTACCTTGTGGAAATGTCACAGCAGCAAAGCAGACAAATGAATATAGTGCGCTTTACAGTGCTAAACTGCTCACATAATGTTAAATAGGGCACTTGGCAACCGACTAGCTGGTGTGCTAATTACTTTTTTTTTTAGCGTGCTTAGCACGTTGAGCCAACTTTGTTCCTGTCTAGACTATAGATGACAGCACAGAAATAGAGACACAGGGCTCACACCCATCATCCCTCCACCCACCACAGCACAGCGTCAAAGTGTTGCGGTTTGAGCTTACATATTTAATATTCACTGACAGCTCAAAACGTACTCTCAGATGCAGAGGGGATGCGGGAAATGGGCAGGAGATGCACATGAGATGCTAATTACTATTAGTAAGTTTTTATCTCTGCCCCTCGTTAAAGGACCCACCCAATCCCGCTGTTGCCATGACGGCAGACAGGCAGGTTCAACAGGTCAGCAGCACAATCGCACACATGGACAGCCAGACTGATGAAATTAGGAGCAGTTAACTGGGATACTCCTCCTCCTGGCACGTACATCTCTCTCTCTCTCTCTCTCTCTCTCTCTTTCTGTGTGTGTGTGTGCATGGATGTTTACTACTCCGATCAACCTCCGTGTCTCCAAACCAAATGTTTGGGCTGCTTTCATCAACCAGTGGTCTGGGCTTTCCTAAGCTCTCCAGGGGTGCATGTGCAGTCCCAAACCGTTTTTTTTTTTCTTTAATTCCCACAGATGCAGGGTGGAGAACGAAAGGCAGGGAGGGGAGTTTCAGTCCTGTAGAGAGCGGAGCCATGTGAAATGTACAAGACCACACCGATATGATAAACAGTGTTGTGGGGGGGGGGGGGGGAGTTATCGCAAAGCTCACTGCCTCCCCTGATATCAGAGTCAAATAAAAGCAGCAGTTGTATAAACACAGGAACTTGCAGTACGCAGGCCTGAATCAAAACATTAAAAAAAAAAAAAAAAAAGTTTTCTGAAAATGTCCTCTGCCCTAAATTCAATACATTCCAGACATGAACATGCTCAGCTTTGTTTAGCTGGCTTATCGCCTTAGTGGCTTTCATGGGTGTTTTACACAATTTCCATTCCTTGCTGCTGTGAGCAGATAACATTAAAGGACAGAGAAGTAAATTCTAATCATTTATGTACGTTTGAAGGAAGGAATTGAATGGCGTGGTCTTTGTTTTGTTATTCTTCCTCTGCTGTAAAAAAGGTGCCTGGCTCTTGAAGCAGCATTCAAAGCAGTATTTTTTTTTTGTTAACAAAACGTGTTTCATAGTCACGTTTCACATCCTTTGTATTCTCCAACTGTCTCATTACTTGCTCAGAGTATCACGCAGATTATCGCCCCCTTCCAGCATTTGCATTTCGAGAGAGATTTTTTTCTGCGCTTGGTCTATCATATGTCCCCATCAATTTTGCATAACTGTATATTGTATACAGTTATCAGCAGTCCCAGCTATCATAGTGAAACAGGTGTTGGGGAAAACACCCTGGATAAGTCGCTTTGCTTTTCATGGTAGTTTGAATATTGTGTGTCTCTACAGAACATGTTACAGCAGAAAAGTCAATCAGTCATATCGTGGGAAAAATAAACAGCGACCGAAACAATGTATTTCAGTTTTCCATACATCTCTGTTTTGAATTTGATGACAGCGACATGTCTCATAAAAGAAACTACTCTGTCGCATCTCCTCTTCTTTCCTTGTGTCTGGGAACTCACGACACCAATCGCTGTAATCTTGAAATGTTGCTGCTCAGCAGTTCAGGGTCTCTTTTATCATATTTTAAATTTCATCATTTGCCAAGCATGTTCAATAAGGTGACAAGTCAGGGATACGGGCAGGCCAGTTTAGCTGTCAGGCTCTGATATATTGCTATGGAGCCAAGCTGTTTTGGCTCCATAGCAGAAGTCAAACCACAGAATCCTCTTCGCCTCAGGTCGTCTTCTTCGTCAACTTCTTGCCCACAGAAGGGGACTGCGTTGCTGAATCTGGTTCATCTATTGTTTCCTCTTTGCATGGTCGACATCATTTGTGGATTTACCAACCAACTGTGCTCACAGACAAAGGTTTTGGGGTTTTATGGGAATAGTTCCTCAGCCCATGCAGTGATGTAGTGGACATCGTTAGATCATGGCCGTCCATCGATTTACACGTGGGCTTTCAGTGTTTTACACATCATTACATTTTGTTTCAGTTTACATTTTACACAGCGTGACAACTTTTTGGAAATGCTGTTGTAAACGAACAACTCTTTGGAGGCCCCTGTGGCCTTGTTCGGTCCTGACAGTTATGTTCGCCATCAGGATGCTCTCAGTGATGCAGGAGTAGAAATTCCTCAGTATTCGCGTGGATACCTGGAGCGCCTGCAGTGAAAGAGTCTCTTCATCTTTCTCACCGCAGAGTCTGTAAGCAGCATCCTTAAAAAGGATGCTTTCCAAAGATGACTTCCCCCCTTCTGGTCGCCTTTGTTTCTTTTCTTACATGCGAGAAATGTGTGAATTTTAAATCTGAAAGCACAGGATACGCCCTCCAGGAGTTTAAAAAGTACTGACCCAAATCTTTGGTCAAAATATTGTAGCTTTGCACACTGACACCCCGTGAAGGCATCCCTGTGCAGCACAGAGTATGGGATTTTTCGAGGCAACAGAAAGAAGTGGTAAAGTTCTAAAGAAAAGAAAACCCCTTTTGCTTCCCTCTGTCACTGCTTCTTTCGATCTCTCTGTATATTGGCGGAGAAGGAGAGATGAAGGAGGAGGGAGTCCTTTATTCACCCCTCGTTTCCAGCGCTTTGTCTTTGACAGCGCAGTGTGTGAGAGATGGAGAAGAGCGGCGTGAAGGAGGGAGCAAAATGCGAGGGGGGAATTGAAGATGACGGATAATAGTGGGGGACTGAGAGAGTTGCAGAGAGGATGTGGCAATGGAAGATGAGGGGGCGCAGTGCTCGGCCGATACACCCAAGAACACCAGTTTACAGCTCATCTGCTCTTTCCGTTTCACTCCTTGCTCTTTTCTCCCCCCTGCTCCCATCACCTCTTCTCCTTTATCCTCCTCTCTCTTCTCTTCCATGCACGAGTTGCGTTCATATCAACTGAGGTATTATGTACGCTTCATATATATTTGTGAGAAGATGGACTAGTTACACAACATAACACATCTCTATCTGAAGATTGCTGGATATATCTGCCAGTGCTGGAGCTCGTTCAGTGGCGACACAGGCAGCGTTGGACAGATTTCCTTACATTGCTTACATTTTTCTTTTCTATCTTATAGTGGAAAAACGGAAAATTTGGGAATAAAACTGGCACCGATAAACAGTTAACTGATAATCATTAATTGAATCTTCGTGGCCCGTGGTAAAGTGATGATGTGATATTTGTTTTAGTGACTTCAGCCTCAAACCTTTCATGTCAAGGGATGCAACCTATGCAATCTAAGGAAAGATTCCTGTTGCACTATTATAATGCATTATTATTATTATTTATTTCACAACACAGTTACTTATTATATATTTCTATATGTTATCGCAGGAGTATTTTTGTGAAATTGTTCACAGATGCGATGCAAAGCTACTTTTTTTCTGCTTTGTTGCCCTTGGTTTGCATTGCATTGACTTAAAGACTTAACGTCTAAAGTCACTGTTGCTTGATTGCACATGACAGAAACGCATTGGTGTGGCTTTGTGGTTATGAAACTGTGTTTTTAAGACTAAAAATTGGTTCATTTCTGGGATGCAGGTGCAGAAATTTTAATATTTTTGCTCAATAACCTGCAGCTGCAATTAGTTGAGTTTCGGGAGTCTTGTGCCTGTAAATGCAAGCTTAAACTTAAAACTTGATGTCGGAGAAAATTCACACCAATGCAAGTTTTTTACTCACAACAGATGCATTTTGAATTTGTATCACAGCAGCCATTGAGGCCTTGTGAACAGCACCAAGAAGTGTGACTGGTGTTGCAGAGCAGCATACAGACAAATGATCGTTTTGTTTCAGATCCAAAATTTAGAAGTTTTCGGTCTTGACTTGGTCCTTGACTTTAGACTTGATGTCAGACTTAGATGAGGCTGCAGATCGATGTGATTACGCTCTGGTCATGATGTATTTGTGTTAAGCTGTTAACGTGAACCCTTTTGAGCCTGTAGTTTAGTCTCTTAGCTTTCTGTAAAGCACACGAATGTTAACTTTTTCATCCTCACAGAGGACTCTCACTCTCTCTCCTCGCTTCTCATCTCTGCCCTGACACCTCATCCATCCCTCTCCTCTCCACTGGACCACACCACTCCATGACAGCACCTCTCATCCTCTTCCTCTTTGTCCTCCCCCATCTTCAGCAGGACCTCGCTCCTTCACTCCCACTGCCCCGCTGCACGCTCCTCCTTTCTCTCCGCTTCTCGTTTCATATCCAGTACTTAAGACCCTCCGGGCTGCTGTGCTGAACAAGCTACTTCGGATTCATGCGATGCATTGCTGGGAGGTCACTGGCAGAGTCGGTTCTTTGTTTCCCCCTTAGCTCAGTGTTTTGTTTTTCGCCCCCTCCTGCACATTGTATGCTTAAAGTGTCTGGATGTCCAGCATTTGTTGAAGATGGATTAGAGTGCAATAATAAATCTTGCTGTGCAAGCATTGAGTGTCCCCATTCCTTTACGCACTCCCTGTGTCTGGGATGAAAAGGAAATCCCACTCAAAAGCCGAGAAAGACACTCACATTGGGATGTTTTACATGTTTTGAGTCCACTTTTATCCTCCATTTAAGTTCTTTTTTTAATAAGAAAATGTAGGTGAAAAGAACCAGGCAGATGTGCACAAACAGGACCAGATTACCTATAACTGACCTGCGTGCTCCCTTAATGAGGAGTGTGTTTCATTTTCGTTTTCATTTTTCTCATTTGTCTCCTCGTCTCTCATCGTATCCCAGAAGCTAAATGCCAGTATGAACAGTGATGCAATGACGACACCATTCAGTCCTTTCCTCGCTCGTTCTCCTGTCCTGCGTCCTCCTTAATGAAAAGCTCAAGATGATCATCAGCGCAAATTATATTCGGCTCACCAGACAGTGCCAGGACAGAGCAATGTCACAAACAGGTTAATAATTATCAGTGTGGCCGGTTATGGTAGCCACAAATATTCTATAAATAAAGTTATTATTTGAAATGTTTGTCTGAAAACACATGTCTGTGTCTGAAAATGGTGGTGATGAGAGTGAACCGAAAGGAAGTTGTGGGCTACAGAAGCAAAGCAACAAGATGAAAAACGCTACAAAGAAACTGTATTTGTTGTTTTTTTCAGAATTTTACTCCGGCTTTGTTGAGCGGAAAATTCGGGCTCGTGTCAATTCATCATTCGTGATCAAATCAAACCAACTCCGTTATCTGTTCACAAAGAAAAAAGAGCCTAGATCACCAAGGTCCTTCGCTTCTAAAAATGAATTCAAATCTTCACAGTCTCACTTATATTTTTATGCCTCCTCAGCTACTCTTTGTAATTAGAGGAAGAAACAGCAGTGAATGGTGGAGGGTTGGTGGTTCAGGGATCCATACACATTTCCTGCAGATATTTGGACTATTGTTCTTACCAAAGCCACAGTGTATTTATTTATTTATTTTATTTTTTGAACTACCTCGAGAACATTACTTTAAAGTAAATTGTGACCCGCCCACACAGGTACAGATGGGATTAAAGAGATTATTCCAAAAAGGAAATTGTTTTCTGATGTTATTAGTCTGACGCATGTTCCTTCATTTCCTCCTTCCACTCTTTCTAGGATGAAAATGCGGCGGCACAGGGTGTTCTTGCTGTGCACGGTGGGTCTGTGCGTCATCTCCTTCCTCCACTACTACAAGGCCCTTCACTACGTCTCCCTGCTGCGTGAGCTCTCCGCCCCGTACCCCAACATCAAATCCTTCATCATGGTCACCGGCTTCTTCTGGAGGGAAAAGGGTGTGTCCGCCACCCCTCTCAGCCCCGCCTCCCCGGAAGAGGCCCCTCCCCTACCTGTCCTCCGTCAGCCGGACAGCAAAGCTCGAATCGCGGCAGATGCTGCGGGAGGAGGAGGAGGAGGGGCGGGGGGAGGGGCAGGGGGAGGGATGGATTTGGCCATTGGGGGGGTCATGGTCGGAGGCGCTGGGATCATTGGCAACGCGGAGCTGCAGATCAGGTTGAGGGAGGAGCCGGCACCCCCTCACCCCTGGGAGAAACCAGAAGAGAACCAGCGGGGAGACACACCGAATGAGGTGAGTTTAGTAAACCTTTGTTACCTAAACCTTGTTTGTTGCACCTGACCCTCCCTTAGTGTTGATTTTTTTTTTCCCCAAAAACAAGCAATTTTACACGGACTGCATGTTGCATGTTGTTTTGTTGTGTTGGAGAAGAAGAGCAGTCATATTAGGCCAGTAAATTCTGCCTGAACAATCTCACCGTGCATAAGTTTTGTTGAATTAATATCTGCATACAGAAAGTCACTGTTGTCCTTTGTGATCAGGTTACACTTGCTCTCTGTTAATCACCTGCCACCCGCAGGAAGAAAATGATATATCAGAAATATGTGTATCACAAATATCACAGAATGAACTTGTCATCAAAATATAGTTTCATAAGTATTTTAGAATGACAAGGGAAAATATAAACAAGAAGTACAGAAGTGTACCGTACACAGAAGTGAACGTACAGTAAATCTGTTTGTCCTGTTATCATGACTCTGTGTTTTTATAACACCACCCACTCACTTTGTAAATACTCTCCAACGTTCAGGAAGTTCCATGTTCGTGTAGACTTTGTGGGACAGAGTGTTATTTGGTGATGCAATGTCTCCAATCAACACGGAAAACTGTGCTTCTTGAGAAGCAGCTGCCCTCATAATGAAGTTGTGTAATAAGTGATCGTAGCTCTGCTGTGACTGCAGCAGCTGACACGGATGTCTATTTTTCACACGTTAACTGCAGATCCGTCATTTTATTTTGTTTGACTACCTGCTTACACAATGAGACAAGTAATATAATCACATCAGTTTTAATGATACAGTATGAATATCAATCTTACTAGCAAATCAAACAAACTTTGGCTCAGACCTGTTGACTACATTATTTGCAGGAGGAGTTACAATTCAGGGTTGAGTAAAAGTAAAAGTATGCATTTTTGCCCTGTCTTCACGTCGCTTTACATTATGTTCCTTTTGGGGTGTTGAATTTTAGAATTGAAATGAATCTTCACACACTCAATGATTTCTGCATGCATATCACATTGTACACATTAAACATGTTTCAAACAGGCCGGCTCAGAGTTTAGTGAGATGTCAGGAATGGGATATCGGTGATATTCAGTATCACTCCTGACAAGTCATGGACTTGGATCTCCTTGAGTCATCAGAACTGGCAAATTTAGTATAAACAAGACAAAATCAATGTGCACGGTCCCCAGCCTCTGTTTGTTGGTCCACAAAAACACTGAATTGGAGTTTTTTTCTACAATTGGTATCATAAACATTCAGTTGCATAAGAGCTTGTAGAAAAGCACCTCATATGGACCCTTTGTTGAAGAAGTTATATATGAACCATTGGAAGCCATTACAGAAATAGTTTCAGTGTGTCGACTGATGTAAGTGGACAACAGAACAAAGCTCTGCCTCCATTAAAAAGTGGATTGAAATACCCTGTAACTATGAATTACAGAGTAGTTAGGTTTCAAAATGTGTGCAGCTCAGACTGTAGCCCTCATTTTTAAACTGTTCCACAATCTACAATTCAGGTAATCAATTGCAATGAATGTGCATGTTGTAGGCATTTATTTTAAATGGAAGTCTTAATAAATTAACTTAAATTAATAAATGCCTTAATGAATGTCTTCTTTGTCTTTCTTTCTAGGACAAAGCTGAAGACCTCTTAATGCTGCGGAACCCCAGCCGCCCAGCACAGCCTGCCAGGTCTGACCTTCCAGAGGTCCCAATGGTGAGAAAAGAGCACTGGGTGGCGTCACACAAGGACAAATCGGATGACACTTTTGAAATCATGGGAGACCTCCACACCCGCACTCACCAGCTTCAAGATGACAAAACCTCCTATTTTGTCCGAACCAAAGCTGGAGCCCTTTGCTTCAGGCAGGGGACGGAGGTGGCTACCCCAAAGGAGTACTCCGGGAAAACAGGGGGCTCTGTAGCTAATGGAGCTGTGGATGGTGCTCGACCTGGGGTTGCTGGGCTACGAAAACCTCTAGAGGTCCAGCAGCAACCTTCTGTAGCTCCAAAAGCCAAGGCCAGGGCCAGGGGCAACGGGAAGCGTCTGGTCAAGTGTGTGTGTCGGCCGGGATGGCACGGACCTTACTGTGGGGTTCCCACAATGGTGTACCACTCCAATCTGCCCACCAAGGAGCGGCTGACGCCAAGAGACACCCCGCGGAGGGTCATCAATGCCATCAACATTAACCACGAGTTTGACCTGCTGCATGTGCGCTTTCGTGAGCTCGCCCAAGCTGTTGATCTGTTCCTCGTTTGTGAATCCAACTTTACTGCCTATGGAGAGAAACGGCCTCTGAAGTAAGACACCATTTATGTGTGCGTGTGTGTGTGTGTGTGGGTGTGTAAGGGGTTGGGGGGTTATATAAGCCATGCTCTTGAGGTCAAGGTGTATTTAAGCAAGATATGTAATCCTCAACTGAGTTGCTGGGTGACAGTATAACACTGTAAAGTGGCATGCATGCCCAACAGACTTTAAACTGGATTAAAGAGGTCTTGCAGGACTTGCAGTGCAGCACAGCCATGAAACTTGAATATAAAACCATGATTATGTCATCAAGTTTTAGTTTAGTTAAAGGAATTTATGTTTTTTTTGCCAAATTGTGACACTGCTGGTGCACCGAGCTTTCCTGTTTACAGCTTACAATCTTTGTTTACAGCCAATCTTCATGCTTTTTTAGTATCAGTATGCTGAATAAAAATTACAGTGAAGTTCCTTTGGCAACAACATGAAATGCCTCGGGAGCAATTTTACAGCAGATTATGACAAGAGCGACATGATTGACTCTGCGTGCAGCCTTGGAGGGAGAGATTGGTGTGTTCAATCATAGGATGTGACACTGCATGAAAGCGGCTACATACAGCGAACAATCTCTTTCGCTATGCATTTCAACAGGTTAATTGAGTTGTTCCTCCAGTCACTTTGCTGTATGGACAGTGGGTTTTCTTGCTGAAAGGCATCATTTGTCAAACGAGGACCCTTGTTGCCTGTTACTTTATCTGTGCTGCAATATTTTACCAGTCATAGCTTCCACAAATACGGGTTTGCATCATCCTCGTGTTTGTGCAAGTATCTCATGATGTACCAGGATACCAGGATATACAAAACAAAACACAACCATCAGGAAACATGGGTGTGTTGTGTGGAAACACAAAATATTGCTTCCTAGCGCCATCCGCGGTCAAAATCTCCACACGGTGGCTTTTAAATGCAGGGGATCTAACAAAACATGTCTTAACATACACTGTGATGAATTGCACAACTCCACCGCTACTAACAGATTTATGCTAAACAAAAATATAAACACAACACTTTATGCTTCCATTCTCAACAAAATTGAACTTCCTCTGTCTATACGAAAGGTTTATTCTTTAAAAGTTCAAAATCTGCGCTAGTGAACACTTCTCTTATGCCAAAATAATCCATCCACCTGACAGGTGTAGCATATCAAAATGCTGATAGTGCCTTGGACTGCAGTTGTGCAGTATCTTGAAATAACAATAATTTATGAGGTGCTGAATTATGGCTATTTCACGTAAGACTACAGATACAAAATTATTTTTCCCAGAGGGGCACCTACCCAGAGGGGTACCTGTAGCCCTGTGCGAAATAACCATAGTACAGTGCCAAATAAAGACAAACCTGCACATTTTATTGTGGTGAGTCCAAGGCTCACCTGTATCATAGTTGTGCAGTTTAATTAGCATGTGTCAGGTGGTTGGATTATGTTGGCAAAGGGTTCCCTAACATGGATTTTCATAAATTTGTGAACAAAATTTGGGAGGTATAACCCTTTTTTGTGTGCGTAGAAGTCTTAGACCTTTTCCACTCATGAAAAATGGGAGGAAAAACAAAAATGTTTTATATACCCTATGGAATGAATGCTAACCAATGGCTACCTGGACTGGCAGGTAAAACACATTTGGAGATCAAACCCAACAACACGGTAAAATGTGACACGCTGCTGTATAATAACACATTTGTATTTGTATCTCTTGGCTATAAGAAGGCACTAAATGGCATTTGTGTGATTCCCCCCAGTTTCCTGCGGCTTCTCCTCAATGGTACGTACGACTACATACGTCACAAGATCCTGTACGTGTTTCTCGACCACTTCCCAGAGGGTGGTCGGCAGGACGGCTGGATCGCCGACGACTACTTGCGTACCTTCCTCACACACAATGGCATGTCCAGGGTGGTGGGGGCAAAACCGGATGATGTCTTCGTCATCAATGATGCAGATGAGATCCCAGCACATGAGGGGCTTGTTTTCCTCAAGCTGTTTGACGGCTGGACGGAGCCTTTCGCCATCCACATGCGCAAGGTAGCAGCGGGTGTCTTGTGTGTGTGTGTGTGTGTGTAGTTGGTCACATGTGTCATGCAGACTACGCAGCTTTATTCCCCCTGTTTCATTTTGAAGAACGAATGCAACAAATTAACCCTATTTTTTTCTGCCTGATTTATAATTTTGGTTTCTCTTCTCTCCCCTCATCCAGTCACTGTATGGATTTTTCTGGAAGCAGTTTGGCTCTCTCGAGGTGGTGTCAGGCTGCACGGTGGGGATGCTACGTGACGTCTATGATGGCGACGGTATCAAGCTCCGCCGTCGCGAATACTACACCATGCCAGGTTTCCGTAAGTATGAGAATGACACGGGCCACATCCTGGTGCAGTGGTCAGTGGGCAGCCCCTTCCACTTCGCCGGTTGGCACTGCTCCTGGTGTTTCACTCCCGAGGGGATCTACTTCAAGCTGGTTTCAGCGCAGAACGGAGACTTCCCGCGGTGGGGCGACTATGAGGACAAGCGTGATCTCAACTACATCCGTGATCTGATCAGGACCGGGGGCTGGTTCGATGGCTCCGTGCAGGAATATCCACCTGCGGACCCTAAAGAGCACATGTACGCCCCCAAGTACATGCTGGAGCACTCTGACAGGTACCGCTACCTCCTGGAGAACCCTTACATCAAAGTGCCCAAACACAGTGAGGGCTAGCAGTTCAGCTAAGAATGAGCGAAATGACTAGTACGGCCTGAGTTAGGCCTCAGCACTGAGATTTGAGGTGCGGAGTGGTACTGATGAACTACATCTCTAGGAGAGATACGACATGTATCTCCACCAGGCAGCACTGATGTTGCAGGGATTTAAAATCTCTTAAAAATAATTATTTCGGGGTAAAAAAAAGGGAACACTGAAATACATCCATCATGGATTTCCGGAGAGATCATTGAGAGGATACAACCACTGGATAAACAAAATCATAGATTTCCTCATTCCTCCCTTTTTGGGGGAGGAGCCAAGCTTTCTCTCTTTTTGTCACGCCGACTCTGTCCTCCTTTTCTTCACCCGAGCCAATATGCCTGCTGAGAGCAAGGGGGCCGTTTTCGAAGCAAAGAAAGGATATCTCGCAGCGAAACCTGCGGAGACAAACTTGGAAGTGAAGGATCGTCTTTTGTTTCTGTCTGTGTGTTTACTAAAGTTTACGGACCGATGTTCCCGATTCACTCTCCGACTTCAGATGTCTTCCTGTCATATTTGGTGACCTCTTTCCAGAAACAGACAGTTCAGATGTTACGTTATTCTTGGGTCTCAGTAGAAAATTATTCAGTCCTATTTAAACCCCGCTGGAGTACCCACTGCCAAATGAAAAGGAATGACTCGATGCAGATGTTTCAGCTCACATATTCACACTCATCCACATGCACCTTAGTCCCGTATGTGTGTTTGTAAAAAAAAAAAAAAAAAAAAGTGTGTGCGTGCGTGGTCTGTCTTTGTATCATATTATATAGAAAGTGAGAAAGAATCATCTGGGGCGGGGTTGAAAGAAAGACAGCAAGATGGGAGACAGACGTAGCAGCAAACAAGCGAGACAGAAGGCAGGAAAGAACCAGGAATAATGAGGGAGGAAGAGAACAGGGATGAAAAGGAAAGGAAAGGAGGCTCTTCCGACGTTGTTCTGTTCCCACAGTGTCTACCGGCGCATGAGTGTCGCAGGGATGAGTGTGCAGAACGTGCGTTCGTGTCCCTCGGTGCTCGCAGACAGCACTGAATAAATCATGCTCTGTCGATGCCATCCGAGACGGATGAAACTCGCTGTTATTGTTTGTCCGATGAGAACAATCGAGAGCGGTTGGGGAAAGCTCACCCTTCGGTTTTGTCTCTCTGTCTATCCAGCAGCTGAGATGACTTTGTTTCCTTGGAAACTAAAGTATGTGAAAAAAAAAGAAAAGGAGCTGGGATGGGTGTTGTTAAGATGAGTGGGTGGGTTCACATCAGGCTAGAAGCTGCAACGATCAGACGAGGTCAGCGCTGACTGTAGCTCCCCCTGGTTAAATATTCCTCTTTCTCCAAAGCTGTCAATCACTGCTCAAAAAATGACTCTTCCATGCTTTTTGTTTTTCTGCCTCTTGTCCTCCTTATTTCTCTTTTAATGCTGCTAAGTTTTTTTTTCTTTCTTTGGTGTTGGTTTCCCCTTAATCCTCATCAACAAGGCACATTTATTCTTTCTTTCTTAAATTCAATTATACCCTCACCTTCTCTATAGTTTCCCTCTCTGTCAGAAACGTTGGCTATTCTCCAGCTCTTCTTTCTCTTTTAACTCTCCTACACCCACCCACCCAAACACACACACACTGGGCCTCACACTCTGCTATGGGTGTGTATCTGTTTCCTGTTAATCCTCACAAGAATGCCCTGTTTCAATAATAGAGGTGTATTTATCTTCTCTCTCTGGCTCATTTCTCTGCCCCTGTCTCTACAGGACAGGACAAGGGAGGGCAGCCGTTACCATGGCGATGCCTTCCCTGTGCCTACAGATCACTATCATCTGAACATTTAGGCATGAGGCGCTCCTGCCCATCTCGCTTTCTTCCTGCCGTGGACGGCTCGTCGATGCGGCTGCACGCCCGAATCCCCGCCCCACATTGTTTGGCAAAAGTTGATGACGTTGCGGGCAATTTGGCGAGCGTGTTTTTCTCTGTGGGTGTGTGTAATTTGGGCTGAGGTCAGCGGTGGCGGCGGCGGTGGTGGTGGTGGGGGTGGGGGGGGTTACTCAAGTGCGCGAGAATCATGGCAGCAATATTAACAATGCGAGGGAGCAGTTGAGTAAAGAAGGGCACTAAACCTGCAGCACTTTCAATCAAAAACACTAACCTCATTGATTTTTCTCTTAATTGTAGATTGCCTGTATCCACCATCTGCTTCTCCAACGCCTGTCTGAATACTGTTTACCTCAGCTTCAGGCTAGATACTTTCAATTTCAATTTCAGCTTTGTCAAGAAGAATAACACAAGTTTTTGGGGAGTAAACTTCTTAGGAAAAACGATAGCACTGAGAATATTTTAAAACCTGAAGCCAAGAAAAAAAGAAAAAAAGATGTTGTAGTTTAATTTACTTGGAAACAAGACACTGAATCACTGGAACGCTCTTCTTTTCCACCCGTTTCACTTTGGTTAAAGTGTCCTTGAGTAAGATGTCGAACTGCAACAACCCCCTCCCTTATCATTCAGTCCATGTGCACACCATTGTTAGCTCTAAACTCTCAAAAGTAGGATGAAAGTCTTAGGTTGAGAATGAGATTTTGCAAAACTAGTGAGCATATTTGTCTATTAGTCCATCACCACGCTGGCTCTTCACGCTATGAGCTCGCAGTGGGAAACGCAGATTAGCCAACAGGCTGTTGACAGTTGTGTCGGGGTCTGTGCTGCTGTCTCGATGGCAGAGCGGTCTGCGGCGGCAGCTGTTAGGGGTTTGGTGTTGATGTCGAGAGCCAAACTCCCATCTAACCCCGGAGGGGCTGCAGAGGAACGAGCTTTAAATAGGACTTGACATTAGACCACAGAGGAGACAACAACAGTTCTGGATGTGACACTTTTTGTTCCTAAATTAGATGTTCTGCCATTTGAAAAGATAATGATTGATGGAACAAAAAGAAATAACCTGAGTCCTTTTGTTTTTTTTTTCATTTTTGGGCTATTCTAGTAAAAATAGGCTCGATTACTATTTTCTGGTTTTGCCAGTTAACATGAAAACGACCAAAATATCTAGTTGATGGTACAAAAACAAACAAAGCTTGCCTCTTTCCCTGTGACTTCAAGGCCTCAAACCACAACCATGTGCAGACTCACTCTGTCTGTCTGCCTGCTAGAAAAAATGAGTTCATCCTCTCATTTACACGCTGCCACACGCAAAAAAACAAGACGTGTGCACTCTGCAGCTAAACGTCATCTGATGTGACCACAAGGGGGTCTGTTCAGTCCCATCCAGGATTGGGGTGTGTGTTTAAACTCTGCCAAGAGGCATTTAACCAGAGTTAACTCCCAACTCTCCTCTAGCAATCAGACAGCACATCTGGTGCACAGTGTGTGTGTGTGTGTGTGTGTGTGTGCAAATCTGCATGTATGCTTTGCACTTTTTAAAACTGTTGCATGTGCGCAACGGCCTGACTCATGCCAGATAAGGGTGTCTGGCCTGTTGAAAGCCAGGCCAGGGTTACTTCACTCGGCTTGTTGCCTCGGTATCGCCATGGCAACGATACTCTCGATGAATTCCTGAGATCCCTAACAGCCTGAGGTCATCAACCCGAGATAGCACACCAGTGGAATAAGAGGTGAGATAGAGCAGAGGGGCCTGATCGAAGAAATTGCCAAAAAAACAAAAAAAAAAAAAACTGCTTTCCGCTTGATTCCGTAATGAAATAAATAAATGCAAAACCTCACACTGCTGAGTCGCTTTCAGCAAATGTCATCGAGCTGCGCAGCTAAGAATAGGGACACACACATGCGGCGTGCACCATCAACCAGCACGCGGCTCTTTCGCTTTTTCTTTTTTTTTCCGGCTTATTATTGTTTTTCATTGATTGGACTGACTCATCATAGCAAGCAGGCGACTTGCAAGAGCAAGGGAAAACAGAAAAAGACATTTTTAAAAAATTAGAAGTCAGGAATAAAACATGAATGGTTGCTATTTATTTGGACTGAATAGACAAAACAAAGCCAAGGCTTGATGAATGGAGACTTGAATCCAAAAAGAGACATATCGGAAATAATCTTCTCACCACTGCTCCCGGTGACAGTATTATTGGATGAAGCGTGGTGATGACACACGCAGAGGAGGGAGGCGATGAGCTTGACCGAACGGCTTTGATTTTTCACTCTGATGAGGGAAGAGTCATCGCTGCTATGAAATGAAACCTGTACGGAACGAAGGGAGCAGCTCATCATCCCTGTAAAAGGAAATCCATAAACCGGTGACAGTTAAAGTGAAAATGACGTTGTGATGTTGAACAACTGAAGTGGGACGCGCCGCCTCACTGGGCTCGTAATGGATTTAGAGTGTTTGATATCCAAAAAGGAGGGACTGCGTCTTGCTCAAGGACACTTTTTCTCAGATTGCGGCCACTAAGCAGATGTTATATTAATTGCACAAACCTGCGGCATTTATGTGACTGGGCAGTCTGGCAAATTGTAGCACCAGCCTGGTCATATTTTTCTCATGCTGTATCATAAAATCAATAAGCAATAACATAGGGACAGAGGAAATAAGTGCACAGCATACCTTGGGGTGCGTATTTACAGAATTTGCAACATTTTCAAAAGAGCGTCAAACATTTCAGTTTGGGTTTTAATTTGCTCTGATCTCAAGTTCTCCGCCAACAAATTATCTGCAGTAAACACGCTTCAGGGGATTAAAACGATGGGCATAAATAATGTGTAAAATGCAAAACTGTAAACGAGATGGAGCATTTCCCCTGCAGACGTGTTTGGAGTGGCGTTGCTAGGAAACAGCTCAGTGCCGTTTTTATTTCCTTTCAGTGACTGATACCGTATAACAACAGAAAGCAAATTCGGACCCATTTAAAAGGTTAATGTTTAAATCACCGAAGTCGTCTAAACTGATAATAAAAGTGCTGACAGAGAGCCTTTTACTTTCCTGGATCTCTGTGCAGGTTGCCTGTTACTGTATGCTTCAGTATTTCAAACACTCAGTATGTAAGAAACTGCTGCTTATCAGCCAGTCAGGCAAATGTCTCTGACTTTTAGCATATTTTATTGCTTAAATTGATCACACCAGAGGTAAATACCTTCAGACTTAAAAGGGCATTTTAGTGTCACACTTGACGTTTAAGGACTTGAAAGAAGCGTTAACATGCTACAATGAAACACATTAGACTACTCAGGCTAGTTTTTTGATGCAATGAGTAGCATACATGCAATTCAAGCAATGCATTTTTTTTTTCATGTTTGTTTTCAAGTCAGTCACGTTATTGTTCTTACCACGCAAAACAACAAAGAAAACACAATCACACGTATTTGCATAGTTTCTTTTCTATATCCTGGTTGTTATCTTCCCACTGCGGAAGCTAGCCAATCATTAAATTTCAAGTGTCAAGCTGGGCCAGGGGAGATAAACTGCTTTTCCTGCAGAAGCCCTTGTTTTATTATTTTATATGCCCCCCTGCATGGTTCACTGTCAGATCATTAGCTAAAAGAATACAATGGTGCCACCTGTTGGGTCATCTACTTCAAATAATTGCGATGGAATTGCTAAATAATTACATGTTGTATGAACTTGTTAGGGCTGTGTCAGTACCCTCCTTATATATGTTCAAAGACAGACATACATTGCATGTCAATATAACCAACCTGCTGAAGGAATCGCAAAAGGCTTTTTATTTTTGGTAACTCAGAAGTACTCCAAGTTATTTTAGAAGTTATTTTTTAATGGCAGTAATCTTGTGGTATAATGAGTTACTTGCTAAAAATGACCCAGCACTCCTCCAGAGCCACAGAAAACATACGATTTTCACAGGCTGAGTCGGACTAACAACAACTAGTGAACTGATGTGTATGTGAAAACTGGCCCAGTGCAGTTATCCCAAGACAAGACAGCTTTTAAACATGCAGAATACTGTCACATAAACGAGAAACATCGGTCTAAAATGATCACTATCAGCCTTCAGAACCCCCATTACTGGTCCGGCCCTCTTTTCAGCGCACACACTAACCATCAACACATGTTTTGTAGCATTCTGCACGTGTGTGTATCCTGTACAGATGTGCGTATCCTGTACAGATGTGTGTCTCCAGGGCTCCGTTGCCCCACCACCACCACCACAATCACGCCCCCATCTGTTGTTGTGCTTGTGGAGCGGCTGGCTGCCTTTCTATAGGGCTTACATGCCTTCACGGCTCTGGCCCCTCTTCAGCCCCGTGGCTTCCACTGATTGATCTTTTCCAAGAAACATTAGCGGCAGGCAGGCCGGAAATCAAGAAGGAGGGTGTGGGGGTGCAGAGAAACGAGGGTCATTTTACTGGAGTCCCTTTCTGACTTTGTTGTTGAGAGCATTTCTTTCCTTTTCTTTCTTTCTTTCTGGCTCCTACGTAGATCTGGAAAGTGTGGAAACCTTGAGAAAAAGTGCCAAGACAAGTGTATTGTCTTGGTATATATATAAAAAAAACAGCCTTAGTTTTGACTAATCAAGTCTCATATTCTTTATGTTTATACACTTGAGGAAAGTTTCAAATCAAATTAAGTTCTTAAAAATGAGATCTTGAAACAGTAACCATGCATGCCACAGCAACAGAAAGCTGCTTCTTGCTTATTGCCATCTTGGCTGTAAACATGCTATTATTCTCTTTGTGTAAGCAACGGAAAGCATTCACATTCCACGAGCTGAGCGATCACATTAACTCCGACAGCTGCAACAACGTGTCACCACTGATTGGAAAGTACTTGCTGTGACTAACCACGAGCTTTGCCCAAAACAAGTGCAAGCCTTACTTTTTCTGTGCTTAGTTGGACTTGACGACTGGATTTGTTAGTATTAGACTAAAACCTAAAAATCGTATTAAAAGGCGCTCGTTCGTCCAAATCACAAAACACTTTCCTCTGGTGCTACAGTATCCAGGTTTGGTTTTAGCTGCCAAAATGAGCATCTTTTGAGATTTCTGCCACCAACCAAGGTCAATGATATTTCATCTACGGTGCTTACAGCATCTAGTTTTCCTTGGAACTACTTTCTACCAAAGAAATACTGTACTGGTGCTCCATACCTGGCCAAACCAAAACTATCTGCATGGCTAGATACCAGCAGAGGTAATTGAGCACATTTGAGTGACCTAAACCTTTACAGCATTAAAAAAAAAAAAGAAAGTGTTAGGAAAAACAGGAATCATCTTAAAGCTGAAATATTCCGCAGAGAACCGAAACCTTCCTTTTGTTTATGGGTCTTTTTAATGAGCAAATCAATTGGACACGCTCTAGTTCTGTACAGTAAAGCGGCCAACTCGCAGAAGAGTTGCACGGAAAATAATTTTGACCTATCACACGCTGAAATGAACTCCGGTTCAGCGTCATCGAATTAAGCGGCAGTTCAGAGGCAGCACTGAATATGAAATAGTGGAAAGATTTGTAACGACGACTGGGGAAACTCCTCTGTAAACATGTCACGTTTTGTCAGACGAATGCGTCTGGTATTTATAACAGCGAAACAGTCGAGGTGTGTGTTTGTGAGTCAGGACACATAACGCATCTGAATGTGCTCCAGGACAGATTGTTGGCTTCGAGGGGGGGGGGGCGGCGGGGGGGTGCAGGACGAGACTGGTCTAGGAGTCCATATGTTGTGACACAGCAGATCAAAAAGATGAAAGTCAGTGTGGCTCTGCGGAGACAGATGGACACGGTGACACATGCGCGCGCGAAAAAGCCTTGCGCGTGCAGGCAGGCCGACACCTGGCTGCGGATCAAATACCATTGGAAACTGAAGGGAAGGGATGATTGTCGATGTGTGTGTATGTGTTTGTGTGTGTGAGAGAGAGACAGCGTTATATGGACAAAAGTATGAGGACAAGACTGTGCACATAATTGCGCGTAGTTTGGGTGTGGGTTTGTTTTTCATTGGTTAGGGTTAGGCCTGGTGGTTCAAATTGCAGAATATATTAAAGCCCTAGATTCCAATCTTAATTATTTCACTTTAACATCAAATGTTTGTGAGTAAATACGCAACAATTAAAGTTTAAAAAACATTTTTGGGTACTACTGATTGAAAATTAAAGGGAATAGTTAAGATTTTCAGCAATGCTCCAGGAAGATTCTTGAATTTGCCCTTTTTCTATACACAGAGTCTAACCTCGGTGACCTTTGACCCCCGAAAGTCACAGCCTCAACCATGAGCAGAGATAGAGTGTGCGCATTGACCTTCATGGTCACTCCTCTACATTTGTGTGCGTGTGCCTATCGCCAAAGTCTGCCTTATCAGGACTGCGCGGGTCACGACGGTCGTGACGGTGACCCGACGCGCTAAATCCGGATTGGTGCAGTGAAGTCGGTGACATCACCTTTTTTTTTTTAGTATACAGAAATGTGAACTGACCAAAACTCTACAGCGCGTTCGTGTAGGACGCCATCACTCATAGCAAGAAGCTGATTGAGAACATATGCTTTCAAAGCCTTTAATGCGGCTGTATATAGTCGCATTTTAGACTGCTTCGAACTTTGCGGTAACAGTTTGGGGAAGGCCCTTTCCTGTTTCAGCATGACATAACAATGCCCCCACAGCCAGCGCAAGGGCAATAAAGAAATGTTTTTTTCTGCTTTGTGTGGAAGAACTTGACAGGCCTGCACAGAGCCTTGACCTCAGCCCCACCCAACACCTTTGGGATGAATTAATTAATGCTCTTGGGAGAACGGGAGAACTTTTGCTGCAGCCAAGCTCCAAAATCTTGTGGGAACCCTCCTCCAGAAGCCTGGAGCAGCAAATTGATGCCCATGGTTTTGGAATGAGATGAAGTGTAATGTGTCCACATACTCTTGTTCATGTACTGTGTATGTGTGTTCATTTTTGTGTGTGTGTGTGGGATCTGCTTTGTAATTTGAGCCTACCTGCAATGCTCAGAAACTTACAGCCTCTTAGTGGCCCAATCTGACTTTGAGACAGAGGCAGAGAAAGAGAGGGTGCCGGGGTCAGGAAAAGGCAAATGAAGGGCAGATTGAGGGAAGGAAGGAAGAGCGAGGCCTCCAGAGGGGTTTGAATTCCCCCGCAATCAGGAGCAAAGTCAGAGATGGAAAGAGGGAGTGACTGATTCTTACAATCACAGACTTTCCACATTTAGTCTCTACCTTTTTTTTCCCCCCTTTGATTTTGTTTTGCACTTATGCTTTTGTGTGAAGTCAATCCACGTGTCTTTCCTTTTGTTGTAAAAGGTTTAATATTGCTTTTGGTGGAAATCTGAGAAACAGAAAGGGAGGGGTAATGATGATTTTTTTTTTTTTTTTGGGTCCTCTGTTTTTCTATTTAACTTTGTTTTTGTACTTTTTTTGTAACTTCATCCACTTGGCAGCTTGATATTTAATGTCTTTTTAAGGTGGTGTGTGAGTGAACATGTGCGTGTATGGTGTGCGTGTGTGTGTTAAAATAGACTTCTACTCAACCTCACAGGTCTTTTACCTCCTTTGATGCTGTAAAGGGGATTTCATACTGTGGTGGCCATCTTGTTTTCTCTCTGTTTTGTTGTTTTGATGATAATATTTTTTTTCCCTTGTGACCTTAACAGCATCACATCACTTGATTTATGGTTGATTTATGAGTTGCTGTTTTGTTTGCATATTGTTTTTTCCCTTTGAGGGTTTTATTGAGGAATCATTTTACAACCTTCCTTACGACAGCACTGCATGTGCATATAACACAGATGCATACACATACACAGCCATACCATGCACACAAAGATATACTCACACAGTGCAGCCTCTGTTTTTAGTGTGGTGTGATTGTGGCTGTCCTCCACTGGTCAAACAGTCAGATTACTGTAGCCACTCTGTCTGTGCCCTCGCTGTTATGTGATCACTCTGAAGGCTCACCATTGTGTGACCAAAAAACATTTTTGTCGTCGCTCAGCCACTCAGAACCAGTTTGGGCCAGAGCCCCGACCTGAGAGTAACCCAGCATACAGGGAAAAAAAATCCTGCCAATTCGCCCTCATCTTTTGTTTAATGTTCTTTGTCTGTCTGACAGCAAAGTGGTGCTGGTTTGATGTTTTTTTTGTCTGTGTTTTGCTTCCCCTTTTATCACTGATATTCTGTTTTTCCCCTCCAAATAGACAAAGATGTCAAAAGAAAAAAGAAAAAAGAAAGAGAAGATTATCTCTTTTTGAAAAAAAGCTTTTTATTTGAGTTGCATGCCGAAATGCAGATAGTACTTCTGCCAGTAAAACTATGAATTGCACCTTATTGGAGGGATTTGTTTTTGTTTTTACATATTATATATATATATATATATATATATATATATATATATATATATATATATATATATATATATATATATATATATATATATATATATATATATATATATATATATATATATATATATGGGGATTTAACTGTTTGTTTGTTTGTCCTATTTTGATAAAAGATGTAACTGTTAGTTAGTCAGGCAATGTAATGTATGTTAAACAGGGTTATGATTTTGCTTATTAATATCAGGTTTCCTTGTTTTTTGATTCAGTCACTGGTGTTTGTTGTGAGACAGCTTCATTAAGCAGCATCAGAAACCGAGCGAGAGTCTGCAGAACATGCAAAAGCCCAACAGATTGGAGAATGTAGAGCGGATTGTAGCACTGATTTAAAACAAATCTTTTTTGAATCTTTACTCTTTATGTGAAACTCAAAGGATCAGCGTGTAAGATTAATGGCACCAATGGCCTCATTCACCTTATCTCCTCCTCCCTAGCATGAAGGTGACCTCATGAAGGTGGCAAAACACATGAAAAATGCAAAAGGCCCTGTCTAGAGCCAGCGTTTACTTTGTCTGTCTTTGTCTTTTTGGAAACATGGTGATGCCACATGGTGAGGAGAGGACCCATCTTGATATAAAAGGCTCATTCTAGTTAACAAAAACATAATGATTCTAAACTAACATAAACACAGATGTATGAAATGGTATTCAATTTCTAAAATACATTTTACACACTGATTCTGACCTTTGAGGTTCACATTCGGATCATAAATGACATTCATCTAAAAGTGAAGTACCTGCTATCTAAAACTGGTTTTAATCCAAGACATTTGATGGAAAAAAATATATATAACATCTGTTTTTCTACAGACTTGGAACAAACACCTGTTTCTCTTGCTGGTCCAGACTGAAATATTCTGTAATTAAGACGATTTTGACTGTCTGGCTAATTGCTGCTGCTTAGTAAGCCTTGTCCACAGATACACACATGCACTCACACACACACACAAGTATGCACTGGCCTGCCCTCACACAGTGACCACTAGGAGGCTTCCTGCATGTCCTCTCACATATCACACGAACACTTCATCTGCCTTCCGTCCATCTTGTCCTTGACAAAGGACAAATGACTAACTGACAAATGACACCATGTTGCGAAGACACATGCATTTTTCACACATAGAAACACACACACACACACACACACACACACACTGTCTTGGCCAGGGCTGGCCCTAGGCTCTTAGTGGCCGTGAATCAGATTTAATTTGTGGCCTCCTTAAACTCCTAGTACATTTAACAAATTGCACACACTACTGCTAATAACTGAACGAACACATGCAAGCACACCATGGAGATGGACAGAGATATGCGTGTGGTGTGAGAGCATGTGAAAAGGGTTAATTGCGCGAGTCTCATGGTCATTCCGTGAGAAAGCCCCTGAACGAGTCAGTCATATTAACACCGTACAAAGCGAGGAGCGAGCAACATAAGTCCACTTTAAGTGGACCCAGCAGTTGCCCGCTTGTGCCAGCAGCCGGCCCTAGCCTTGCAGATGACTGGCACTAGGCACGGTGCTGCCACCCGGTCTAATGTCCCCGGGGCAGAGTGTTGTCTACAGCCAATTAACCAACACGGCCAGTTGCCAGGTCCATATCCATCTAATCCTCTCCACCAGCCCCGCCATGTTGCCAGATTTGGTCCTCCACTCTTTACACAGTGTGTTAAAATAAATAAAATAATAAGGTTTTACCATGTGAGAGGGATAATGAAAGTAGGTTAGATGATGGGTGTGTTTTTATTGGATCAAACTCTGGTGAAAGCGAGCGGGCCGAAGCACTCGGCCTGTGCTTTGTTAGTTGACCTAAATGAGATTAGAAAGATTAGTAGGAAACTGGTCGTGCCTAAAATTCTGATCCAGCTATGTCCCCCGCTGCAAACATACAAAAAAACACCCCTACCTGTGTAGCTTAGAGAGATGTTCGCATGTAGCCTGTAAAAACACAAACCAGTCGCCCCTGTTCGTTTTTAAAAGCTGTCAGGAGAGGACAAAGCAAGAAAATACTTTATTTTCTGTTCTATTGTTGACAGTGGCTACATCTGAGCGTACCCTTTTACATATTGTGACATTGTACAATAACACAACCTGATTTCCCTGCCTCCCTCTGTTCCCATGCACTGATAATGATTGTATAAGGTTGCATAGTTTTATTTTTTATATCATTATTGGGGCTTCAGTTTTTGTTTTTTTTGGGGTTTTTTTCTGGGGTCATTTATTATTTTGTGCTGTTATTTTTAAAATGGACTGATGGGTCTCTGAAAGAGCGTGAGCGCGCGTGAGAGAGCGTATGTTTGCACGAGAGAGCGCGTGCACTGTAGTTTACTGTATGTGTGAGAAAAAGAAAAAAAGACACGAGAAGAGGATCGGGTTCGGTGTTCAGTGGCTCTGTGTTCAGCTCCATATGCACATCAGCCCCTTTGCCTGTTGTTCATGACTGTGCCAGTGTGTTCAGGTGTTCCCTTGCCTCTACATCCGTTCATCCAAATAAAAGAGAGAGAGAACGGTCAATGAAGAGAGGATGCAGGAAGAGGAGACAGAAGGCCTTTTCCCTCGGGGGGGGGGGGGAAACACAAATGAGAAAAGATACTTTTGAAAAAAGGATATTTTTCTCCTCTGCGGGGTCACAAAGAAGAGTGTACATTTCTAAGTTAACTGAAAATGATGAATAAAAAAATTCATTTGTTCTCTATATGAATGGCTGTATGTTAACCATGAACAAAAAGTAATGAGTTCTATGACAAAGACATATAATAAATTAATTTTAAAATTTTAACAGCGCCGTCTGTTTGATTTTTTTTTTTTTTTTTTTTTTGACTTGGTGGCATCTGCTGAGGTGCCGAAGTGTGTGCAGATGTTCTGCGGCGTTACTAGATTGCAGTAATTTGCATCATCTATCTCTCATCACACTAGAGGGCAGCACTGCAGCACACATCATTACAGTTCATTAGGCTGCGTCGCCGTACACACTCCATATTGCTTTGGATTTAAGTTCAAGACGTTTGCTGTCCAAAAGGGAACGTGACATATTGTGTTACACTAAATGCTGCACTCACACAAAACAAATCTAAATTATGAATTCAAAATTGGCAGTTATGCTTTTGAAGACATGCTGATTTAAGCTTTACTCAACATTCAATATTGACCATCTTTTGTTACTTTCACAACTTTGCCCAGGTTAGTACTGAAATGGCATTTCTACTCTGACACCACAAAATTCCCTTTAAACCAACCATGCTGAAATAAACTAATAGGCCCCTAGGTTTGTTTCATATTCATATTTTGGGAAATACAATTCCAGTATTTTGCTTTGTTATTGAGGGTTAAATGCAAAGATCTGGATTAATTATGAAGCTACAGCCAGTGAAGTGTAAGCTTAGCCGTGCACAAAGGCTGGGAATGTGTAAACAGTTGTCATTGAGGCTAACGTGAGTGATGTGCTGGACTGGACTCCAGGAAGTCACTGCATCCACCCAAGAAATAAACGCTTCCCATAATTTCCCATCAGAACTGGGACATTTTTGTTTGGTTTGTACACTTCTAACTGAGATAAGTTTGTTTTTGGCAATCAATCTTCTCATATATAAAAGTGAACAAAAGGCATAACCTTAAAAAATGTCAAACTGTTCCTTGGAGTAGTAAATATTCCCTACGCAAACATAATTAATAATTATATAAAACTCTAGACTAACCTGCACTAAAATCAGAAAGTAAACTGTTTGAGAGGATATGACAAATGACCAAAAACCAGTAAGAGCAATGCAAAATAATAATAATGATGAAATTATACGCACAGACTCACACATTATTCAACTGCAGCGGTCCGTCTTTCCATATTTTGGAAAAAGAAAAGAGCATGATTTGAGGACATAACACCACAATGACACATTCAGCAGTAAGGAGGGAGCAAATTTCCAAACATCCAGTTAATGTCCAGTTTAAATGCCAGATCAGCCACAGTGGACCAGGGTGTAACAGCTCCCAGCCCAGTCACGCAGACCAAGGAATGCGCTGCAGCTCTTTTTGTGTGTGTGTGAGGCGGAGACAATGAGGCACGAACAAAACATCTTTGAATATCTGACGACACTCACACGAGTAAATGCAGTTTAATGCATGCACTAACATGAAGCATACGTAGAGATGTAGGCAGGCGGTGAGATGCATGAATGTACTGACGCTGACAGAAACAGACGTGAATATTAGTGTTGCGCAGCGCTCATTAAAAACCATAACAGGTTCCATTTAATGGATAAACTCATTCAACGGTGCCCCGTGGTGATGTTAATATTCCTCCTCAGCAGGTTGTCATAAAATTTATTGTGGATATTCATGACACCCAGAGGTTAGTAATTCTGGTGACCCTGTATGAGGTCAAGATTTCCCCTGACACCATGGTCCTTGCCAAAAACTAAAGAAACACCAAATTCCATAAACGCTGCTGTGGATATTCTTGTTTCCCAGAGGGTGAATCTTAGCCACTACCTCAACCTCCCCTCTAGTGCCCCCGTCAGGCTATTTTTGAGACTTGTGAATGAGAAATATTTTACATTTAAAGTACATTAAAGGATGAAGCCTGTTCATGTTAGACTTAGATCCTTTTAGACTTCTTTAATAGCACGATGTGCCCTCAAGAAAGTATATATAAGTAGAAGTATATAGACAGGCTTACACAAGAAAACAAAATAAAGTAAGCAGACAGTGACACCTGTTGTCTTCATTTGAAATCAAACATAAATACAATACAATGAACTTTTTTTTGTACTGAATCTACACTTTGTGCCCTGAACCCGCCTGCCCACACATGCACACTCCCTCAGCCCATCATGCTCGGAGAAACCAACCAGTATTTCTAAGCTACATTTCTAAGCTACTACCGAGGTTTGTTGTATGACAGTGAGTTCGGGATAATCTGTGTGAACCCAAATTAGTTTAAGGACATGCATGCGCCATGTAAACATCAACTGTAATAGCACATATTATAGTATTTATTATAGTAAAGTATATTAGTATTTGATACCATTGGGACCTTAAAATTGGGTAAAAGAGCAAAGGCCACCTCAGGTACCCTAAATATTCAGTTTAATCATGTTTTTGTGGTGCATATTTGAAGAAAAAAACAAAAAACTAAATAAACCTTGCATCACTGTGTCCTCTTTTGTCTTTATATTTCACCAGGTTGAATGCCACATCAGTTTCCAGTCAGCAGCAATCAATTCACTTAATCTCATCACCTTCTAATATCCTCTTTATAGTTTTCCTGATTGCTGGTGCCATCGCAGCTGCTAATGACCATTCTATTAGAAAGCTTTGCTCCTAAATTACAGTAACCAAGTGATGTATGGGAAACAGAGAGAGGAATTAAATGGACTGTGGTTCAAAATTCAGTTACTAAAGAGGTAATGGCTCCAGAGTGGCAAAAAAAAAAAAAAAAAACAGAAACAGGATTTTCCCCGCAGCAAAGATGACGAGCTGTCTGGTACTTTGTAAATCTGCACAGAAATGACTTGTCTTTAAGGCAAGAACACAATTAACAATAAAAAACTTCAAACTTTTATTTGAGTTATTTACATGTTTTAAAGTACATATTGTAGATTTTAAACTCCTTCTGGATACCGGCTTCATGGAAATCATCAACAGAGTTGAAATGTCACCGAGCTGCTTGATGAAGCACATTTTCATACTAATTAGTCTAAACTGCATAGGGCACTCAAAGGCACAGCTGTTGAGCGATGAATGCACTTTACAGGTAAAAAAAAAAATGCATGCAGCATGAATATGAAAAGCAAGACATTATACTCTTTGCGAAGGATAGTTTGACTTGTTGACTGCCAACTGTGTTTATATGATGCAAAGATGAGTCTAAGATGACTTAGACATTATGGGTCAGACTGTTTGCTGTCTGTGTGTTCTGTGGATAGACCAGACTGGGGTGTGTTGGTTGACACAGGAGGCTGAGGGGGAAAAAGAGGAAGAATATAAATAATAATTTGCGTCAGCTAGGGTGCTTTAGTTTGGTGGGGTTAGGGTTAGGGCTTGATGCTGCAGCTTCAGTACAAACAGTCAATCAATATTATGATGCAATAAAACCAGACTGATCATGTACACGTTCATGCTGAAAACACACACACTGGAAATGAAGAACCCATGCGACACCATTAACAGCACTTTTGTAAAACTGTAGTAAGTAGATTACTTGTAAGCATTGTGCAGTACAGGAGTTTCAAATGTATGCAGGCCAGTAATCCAGCCCACTGGATGACTTTGCAAAATGTAATACATTTGCAGAGAGGTCATGAATTTCAATTTCATAATTTAATCAAATTCACTGCCGTGCCTGGCTTGCCCACTGTGAGCTTTGCATGTTCTCTTCATTTCAACGTGGGTTCTCTCCGGGCACTCAGGCTCCTTCACAGTCCAAAAACATGCACTTAATAGGTTAATTGGTGACTCTCAATTGCCCGTAGGTGTGAATGTGAGCGTGAATGGTTGTCTGTACGTGCAAGCTGGCGACTCGTCCATGGTCTACACTGATCGCCAAAAGTCAGCTGGGAAAGGCTCCGGCCCACCGTGACCCTGATGAGGGTAAGTGCTTACTGGTCATGGGTGATAATGGATGGAGTCATAGATTATTTTGCAATGGTTTGACTCTGAGAGATCAAACTGAGCTATATGTGGCCCATTAACTAAAATGAGTTAGACCACCCCGATCTAAGTTTAAACTCTATTATTCCCTATTTTGATAGCTCTATCGGCATGGAGTTGACCTGAATGTGGACATTCGTCCTTTACTCCAGTCAGAGTTTGTTGTTTGTGATCTTTTCTTGAGATTTGTTTTGGTGATTGTGCATCAAAATCAGAACATTCCAGTCTAAATTCAGGTCATACTGAAGAACAAAGTCATCCAACTGTACACCGCCTGGTTTTATGTTTTTAGACTTTTTAGACTTTATTACTCAGTTTCATAGAAAAGTAATAAAATGTGATAAGTTACATTACTTTGAAGTAATTGAAAAAAAAAATAGAGTCACATTATGCATTTTCATCTGTAACCACATTTCAAAAGTCACTTATTGCATTGCATCTTTTATTCCTTACATTGTAATTTTAGAGTTCAACTCTTAACTCCTGTAATTTCAGACACATAATCCCACATCCTGCTATCCCATAATGCCTTAAGAAGGGATTATCTCATCCCATAGAAAATTAATAGTGTCAAACTTCAAATGCATGCCACAGAGCTTTCAGCTGATCCTTTCTATTACATTTAATGTATAGTGCGTTGCCAAAAAATAAAGTGATTTAGTTGGTGATCCCATCCCTCCTACAGTGCCTTTCCTGTACTGTACATCTCCACAGTTTACCTTGAAACTGAGCAGAAATGACACAAAAATGAAAGAAAAATCAGGCTGGTGAGAGCCAGAGGCCCTGTGTGTCAGCATTAATGATAGTAACTCATATAAACCTCCTGCAGATGGAAAACTCTGGATAGCTGCTGCAGAGCTGGATGGCAGAGATTACAGAAGGCCTGAGGCTGAATGGATGGGTATTGCTCCTGTATTGCATGGTGCTGCGCGCGCGTGGTGTGTTTGTGTGGTGTGCGTGCACGCATGTGTTTGTGTGTTGTGCTTGAGGAAAGCTGATTCTCAGAAAAGCACGGGGTGGGGTCAGGCTAACTAGAGCAAACTGCTCTATAATTTGAAGCCGAAAAAATGCAGCCAGACAGCCCGTCATTTTGTGTGTGTGTGTGTGGACGTGTGTGTAAGTGTATGCATGTGTGCATGACCAAATGAGTACCTGCAGGCCTGTGTATATGTGTGTGTGTCAGTTTTGTGGGTGGTTTAGCTTTCTAACAGCACGGGCAGGACATTTGTGCAGTGTTCTGGCTGTGGTTGGCTGTCTCTGTGCACCACAGACAGAGTAGACTGAGGCACTCCAACCCCAGAGATGGAGCAGGAGGTTAGACAGGCTGACTAATTGTTGAGGAAAAGCTGAGCTGGGCGAGTTGAAAAGTCACTAATTTGAACCAAAATTTCAGCGTAAAAATCTCTGTGACCTCTGTAGCAGCAAGAAGTAACGAATGTTAAGTTAAAATTGTGCTCAGCACAGCATTGCTCTATAGGGACAGAGATGTCAGCCTGGTTGGTAGTTCCACCACCTCGGTCCAGGCACAAATATTAAATAGATATCATACGGATTGCTTTTAAATATGGACATCCTCTGGGGACCATGATTGTCAGGTTCCTGGTTCCTTTAGAGGCTGACATTCATACTAAAAAGTGTGACAAGACAACCAATGAACATGCTGGTTTCGCTTGAGTCCCAAATGCCAGTGCAGGAAGACGGGCAGGTTGAAACAGCAAAGTTGAGGTCCTCAGGAGCATTTACTGCCAAAGAAACAGAGCACTGTATCTATTCATCAGTAGGGGTTTGAGTTTGGTCATACATCTGACATCAGTGTTGCTTCACTTTCACCAGAGTCACCTCCTGCTTCTTCAGTCCCTGCTGCTTTTCAGCTACCCTCGGGCTAAGTTGTCATTTCCAGAGAGACAGCTGATCAAGATGAGTGACAAGTGTAGTATTGAGAGAGAAGGGGACTAGGGTGGGAATAGCCATACACCTCCTTGTCAGGAGAGTGTTTCTGTGACGATTAGCTAGTGAAAACTCATCGAGGCATTTACAGTCAGTCCACACATTGTACTTGACAAGAACAAGAAGTCCAGGTCTTCTGAGAGATTATTGCTTTGCCACTGTTTTCTAAATCGAGCATTCCTCTCCAGCTGCCGGGTCTTCATATTCATCAGCGCCTTTCACTCCTAAAGCAACAGCACACGGTGACAGTTTGCTCCGTGTCTGTCAGGGTCGTAAATTGCCTGGCCATGATAGACACGGAAGAAACTTCATCGCCTAGATGGCTTTTCTCCAGCTGAAATTCACAGGCTTGTCTGAAGGAGAAAAAACTGCTCGCCATATTTTCATGTGAAGCTTTTCACATGCCGGCGAATGTAGTCATCTCCATAAAGCACTTAGCAAAAGACTTGTTTTAATTTTATTTGCTTTCCTTGGTAATTTGCTGATGCACTCATGCCGGTTTGCTGCTGCTCCAACCTCCTCCTCCATATGGGCCATATCGTTGATCTAACTAAGATTTGAGGTTTATGCATGTCTTTATCAAAAGAGATCGGCTCTGCCTGCAGAATCCTTGACGCTGCTTGGATTCTTTGAGCGCCTCCAGAAAAATCAACGCCTTTTTCTGCCAAGTCTAACTGGCTTGCTTGCTATAAATAAATGTGTTGTGTCAAGTCCTCGACAGCAGTTTCTCATTACTTATTAAGTCATTTAGCATTAATGCGCATAAACATATTTGCCTTTGCATTTCGCGCAAAGTTTTTACATTTATAGAAGAAAGAGGACAATGCAGGCAATGATATAAAACAAGTTAAAGAGAGACAACAGCAAACCGACCGGTCTTGGTCCAAACAAGCACAAGAACATAGCACAAACAACCGGTCCAGATGATTTCAAAGCAGATTATGCAATGCTGTGTCATCATGGAGAGGCTGACTATGCAACCCCTCCAAACACAGTTAAGTAAACCTGACATCATCACTACTATAAAAAAAAAAGTTTGCATAAAACTGAGAAGCTTAATTTAATACCTGAAAAAAATTGCCAAACTTGCATTTGAAAATTAGATGTCAGAGCCATCATATCATCAGAGAGTCATCAAAATCCAAGTTTCTGCATGATAATAAAAAAAATAAATAAATAAAAAAAGGTTCCCAAGAACTTGTGTTTAGATGTCTTGACAGCTTCTGGGCCCTGTAACAGTTGTGCTGATTGCATTGTTGACATTTACAGTATATCAGTGTTATGGGCGTACATACAAAATGTTTGTCAAATGAAATCAGAATTGACAAGAACAATTCTAAAGCTCAGACTTTCTAAAGTAAACCATTGATATAACAAGATATGTTAATTTTATGCATACTATCTGAAGGTGAGTCCCTCATGGGAGACAGCCATTTACAACAAAGTAATTACTAAATGATTATGATTTAAGGAGCTCAGACAATTTGAGGGAACTCACACTATAACTGCCGCCCTTCGTGGTGAATCAGGCCTTTGATCAGTATGCATCCTGGACACCTCCCTGTGGAGGTATTCAGGGTACAAGAGAAGACCTGCGGCAGAACCACAACATGCTGGAAGAATTATATATCCCATCTGGCCTGGGATGCCCCAGGAAGAAGACCTCAGGGCTATATAGCTCATCGTGTTCTTGCCATTACTCAGAGCAGGACAGGGGGCGGAAAATAGATGGACTGGCTTGATCATCTAGCACTGTGTATTTCCACTGCAGCTTCCATTATCTATGAAAGATTAAAGATTAAGAAGAAAAGATCAAAACTCCCTGAATAACCGAGCTGCAGATTCACACAGGACCCTGGGAAATTTCCAGTGTGACTTTCAGGTAAAGCCACCTTGTGCAAAATAGCCTTTTGGTGTTAAACAAATGAGATTCTCGATTCGTCCAAGCCTCATTACTGTAGAAATTTGGCAGCACGCACAAACTTCCACGCACAACTCTGACACGGTAGATGTCTTCAAGTATCGACCGGAGAATCAGCTTACTCTTTCCCAGCTCGACACTGTGCAGGGAGCTGATAAGAGCTCTGACCTGGGGCTTGTGTTTAGGAGTCGGCATTTTGTTCTTTAGCCCATGAGAGATCATCGAGGCAGATCAGAGCCTGGATCAGAGGAGAAACCTTATCCGTCTCCTCGAGGATTGCCCTGTCAGCTGCCTTCTCTGGCTCAGAAAACCAAACGACTAAATTAGCCTCTGATAGAGAGATAAGCCAGAGAGAAGAGGCCTTTTTTTTTTCTAGCTGCACATCTGCCCGGGGAGGAACTTATGTCCTCCAGAAAACCTTGGCCCTGTGTTCGCTGCGAGTCTAAAACATGATTTAACTGTAATACTGTGGTGCGCTGTTGCGCAATTGCTAATCAGCAGAAGCAGCAATACTGGGAGGAAGTCTTCAGTCTCTCCTCAGCGTTTAGAGGCTGGATTGTCAGTCTGGGCCATTTGAGGCGCGTAATTTGTTGATTTCTACAAAAACACTCAGAGGACAAAGCAGTAAATTGTTGACATTTTCATTCTTGAAGGCTTTCATGGATGTTGGATGGTGCATTTTTTGGGGGGGGGTTCATACTGTGTAGTCTGGCGCTGATAGATCTTGAGTTGGACTCCTGTTTCAGTTTGGGATACAAATTCTCGTCTGGGAAAGACGGACGCCGATGGGGTTTTGTTTGTGCGTTATTTGTATTCAAGTGTGTGTGCGCGCGCATGTCCCATAAACCTTCATTTACATACATGTGCTTAATAGCAGTACATAGAGATCTCTAATATTTGGAGCCGGTAGCTTGTGAAATACGGCACGCTACAGCTGTTAACTGAATGTGTCAGTTTTCATTTATCATGTTGCCCATATTATTTTCAGGTTGTAGCTGCAGGCTGTGAACATTAATCAGGCTTCCACTCAAATCTGCAATATGTTAGCCTTCTCAGCCAAGCAAAGCTGAGATCTTTAATGCTTTGTTATTTATACATTTATTTACGTGTAAATGTTAAGAGCTAAATCCTATTAGATTTGATAAGGGATTCCAAAGGGCTTAGATTTGATATTCAGTACTGGATCATTAAGTATCTGTTAGGTTTAAACATTGCAGAGTGCTTTTCAGCTCTCATACTGCTGTTTCCTGATATGACCTAAAGTATCTTACAGATTAAATAGGATAGCCTGCGGTATTAGGGTAAAGAATTTACAGAATCTTTGATATTATAAACAGAAAATCCTAGGAACGGAGAGAGCGTGACACACTGATTTACTGAGTGAATGACTTATTGAACCCTATTATCCCCCAGAAATGCCATCAGAAATAAGATTTCGCTCTCTCGTACATGGACCAACAGCACTGGTGCTGCAGCGGCGGAGCTGAACATGAGTAGACTCCAGATTTTGTCGTTAAAAGTTTTAAAGTGTGTTCTGAGCAACTCCCACAGCCTCTGTCCTCCATTGACCGGTCTGCTCTGCTGGCTCAAAACGAGATTTCACTTCGTTTGCACAGACCTGAATCTGCTCGTCTCTGCTCAACTCGTGACCTTCACGGCAAGATAAAATAAAAGCCAGCAGAGCATGGAGGAGTGTCTGGCAGTGCCATGTACCTCCTCCCCTCCCTCATATTTGACTCACCCAGCAGCACTCTGGCAGTGCTCTCCTAAGAGCCATTACTCAGTTGTTAGGTAGCGAGGCTTTACAAGGGAAATGAGGAAGAGTGAGTGATGAGGGGGAGACGGGCTGCAATGGAAAATGTAAGGAGGACAAAATGAGACAGCAGTTGGAACACATTATGTCACTTTTAAGGAATTAAGAGACTTTGCTTGCAGTGATTTGATTCATTTTCAATGTTAACCTTGAACTAAGTCACTTTTTGATTCCTCAGAAATGCAAATATTTGTTGCCATCGTCTATCAAGTATTATATTAATCAAGCAGCATAAATGTAGAGCGTCTATAAGCCCTAATAATGCATTGTGATGTCTTTTTATAAGTCAGTATGATTAATCATGATGGTAAAAACTATGGAAAAAATATAGCCATTTACCAAAAGTGTTATGAGATGTTTTTAGTGTCGCAGTGCTGGAGCTGCGAAGCCTCAAGTTTGAGTGCTGTGCTCTTATAAGGCTCTGAATGCGGTCAACAAACTCTGACTGTTTCATCCTCTGTCTGTAACGGGCGTAGTGAGAACCCAAATGCAGCACACTGGACGAAGGTAATACAGGAAAGTCACTTTTATTACTCTTTGCAGTTAGAAGAGCTATAGCACTGTTCAAAGCAACAGCAGAGGAAGTAGTCTCTCTGGGCACGGGGATAGTCCGGGGGCTTAGGCTGGGAACACCAGTCCGGCAAGCAGGTAGACAGGCATTGAGGCAGACGTACCCGGAGCGAGCCACCAGTAGCTGGGCCGACACCAGCTGGCAGAATCCAGAGTGACTAGAAGCTCGTGGACGGAGACAGAAGGCAGGGTCGGTTACCGGGATTACAGCAAACAGGTTAGTCCAAGGCAGGCAGAGTCGGCAACAGGAGATCAGTCCGGAGAAGAGTGCCGGAGAGTCCAGCGTGAGCATGTAGAACAATCTGGCAGAGAGTGAGTGAGCAGGGAGAGCTTAAATACTAGCTTGATTGGTGATGGGAAGCAGGTGAGTCAAGCAGGTGAGGGGAGTAGGTCTGATAAGGAGGGCGTGGCTGGCAGGTGAGTGGAGAGGGAATGGAAAATTGCTGAGAGGCAGGTGAAAGGGGAGCAGACTGTGACACTGTCAGAGAAACCCACAGGTCACAGCCATGACAATACTCTCTAGCTCACCGCAGATTATTTTTTGTCTATACATGTCTTCTCAAACTTAAAACTACTTTTCATTAGTTCAGCTCAAGCCTCCAGGACTGTCTGACTCCATACCTCGTTTAGAAATACTGAATCTGGGGAGTTTTCCAATGTTGCGCACCGTATAAATGGTGATGACATTTCATCCCACTGGATGAATTAAAATTTTTTGTTTAGCCCCCCTTTTCCCTGGTATTTGGATGTGTGTGCCTTTGTGCGAGTGGTTATGTCCACTGTGTGTCTTACTTACATATCTGATGCAGCATAAACTTTATAACACAAACATATTACAGAAACTGTTACCAAACAATCTAATGTATCAGCATTTAAAGTAGTAACAGATGGCACCTTGTTTTTGTATTTATAACCTGTGTCATGCTTTATTTTTTTAATGTCCCTCTTAAAGTTATTTTTCATTTTCTTGGTTTGTCGTATATACAGATCTTTAAGAATCGTTTATGAATCATAATATTTCATGCTATTTATAATATTTGCAAGTTGTACATACAAATCTTGGGTAAATCCTTAATTCCTGTCCAACATTCAAAGAATACACTTTTTGTCACTGTCATTTGTAAAGTAAAGAAAGAAAAAAATCAGTTGCAGACTGGTGCCAACATAAACCTCAGAATGACCTCATTGTGTCTCCATTAGGTCATACGCATACAGACACATTGTGGCTGCACACCATCTAAAAGGGGTTTAACTCTCCAACCCTCAGAAATGATGTTGCTTACTTTGGAGGGTATATGAAAGGTTATTTGGCTCTCTCACTCATCATGTCTTCCCGTCTGCTCTATTTATGCAGCAGTGGTGGCTTAAAGATCTAGAAACTGTAGATTTTTGAGATTTCTATCTGGGGGTTTTTCTCTTTTTAGGAGTTGTCATTTTGTGAGGAACTGTCAGGAACTGAGTTTTCGTCTTTTGATCTGCTTTGCATACTTTAATGCCACTTCCAGTTTCATTATTTTTCTTCCCAGCTGCTCATTTGCTCCTACCTGTTTTTTTTCTCTCTCTCTCTTTGCTCTTTCTTTTTCCTTCCATCCACTCCTCAGCCTTGTCTCCCCCTGACAGATGAGTGTGGTCAGAGGTTATGTGGTTGTAATTAGGAGAGCACTGCCCGGGCACTCTGCCCTGTTTCCTGTTTCTAATCTACGTGAAAACAGGCTTCAGTTCAGTCAGCCCTGAAACCAGCTGTTAGCTGCGGGGCTCAGCCTTCAAACTCCCAAACCTAAATAAAACTGTCTTTAACCTGTCTTCATAGTCTCATAACATTTATCATAAGCTTCCCTCCACCACACCAGCTCCAACCTCCAATTTCCCTCCTGCTTGATCAGTTACATAACTGCAGACACACTGGAATGCAAAAGGCCTCACCATGCTTACATAGCATTGATACTTTGACTGCCGATACCGACAGTAACTACTGAGCTATAAATCCTGGGATCCTCCCCCTTGTTTTTTACATAGAAATATTACGAGTCTGTCAGTTTTGGATCATTAGAAAAGATACTTTATGCTCTTTTTTTTACTACTTCCAGCACATGGAGTCTTGGCTTTTGTAACCCAGCTTTAGATTTTCTCCACCTTCAGCTTGTCAGCTTTTTTCCAGTACATCTGTCAGTATAAGAAGTATTGCAGTTCAATCCTGTGTTAAAACTGTGAGAGCCACGTTGAAGAAGTTGGCCTAGAGGAACAAGAAGAAATTGGTTTGAGGTTATTGGCAAACAGCTGAAGCTTCACATTTACAACAACACAACAACATATACTAAATAAATGAGAAATTAATTACAGTAATTTGAAGCCCAGCTCTTTTTGAGCCCAATTTCTTCCATGCTCCCTCTCCCTGGGTTATGGTTGGCAATAGTTATTTGAGTGAACGTTACCTGCTGCTTGCGATTTCAAGCTAAAATAGCTACAAAGCGTGTATTATACAATACAATTTGCCCGTCTCAAGCCATCCAATGAGGTGTTTTGACCAAACATTTATGCTAAGTCACAGGATAACTAAACATTTGCTGCTATTTGTTATAGAATTGTCTATTCTTAGGTTACATGGGGTCACGAGTCGGCATTGCCGTCCTCGGCAGTATTAATTGTTTAGCTTTGACTGGAAACAGTAGGTGCCAGTCTATCACAACACTGTAGGGGCCAGTGTTGAAGAAATCTAGTGCTGCATGCTCAGACATAATAAATAGCTGGCGTTTGACGTTCCAATCTGTGTAAACAGACGTTGGTGTCTCCAGACTACAATATGCTGACAATGACTCCATCCATGGTAAAAGCATTCTCTTTAACTAATTCTGGGTGTATAGTATTTGTGGCGGTTTAAAGTCGATCCAGTTGGGCAGAATGTGAGACCGACTCAGGCACTTCTGATGCATTATGAGAGTGTCTCTAATTCTCCTTGATCACGCGTCAATAAATAGACATCAGAGGCTCCTGGACGCTTTCTACCTTCCAGACCTCACCATTGACCTTTGACTCAGCAATTTCTCCACAATGGTATTGAGTAGTTGTTTATCCATTGGCAACTCAATAATCCAGTTGCACATGCTACAGCATACTGAGACCACACTGGGTCAGTTTTAACCCAGTGATTTTTAGTGTGGAGTCACACTTACTTACAGCTCATTGTTTGGGATTCATTTCATTATTTTTAAAAAATTAAATCTCACTCTTGTTCCTGTTAAGTTTGAATTATATCCATGCATGCATTAAGTACCTGTGCATATACAGCGATCCCTGTGCACAGGAGAAACTGATCCTACCATTCACACTGTTAGTTATGTGTTTTACACTGGGCTGAGTTAACTTAAAGAGAACAGCCTCGACTGGCTGGTTATTTTCAACAGCCTCGTAAACGTCGAGTTAATTGGGCTGATCGCTGCAACTGAAGGTACTGTGTTCAAAAGCGGCATGCTGTTATTTTTAATGGGCGACAAAGTGAGCACAAATATGTTTATAGCGTTTGGGCGCACATTTGTTTTCAAGTACGTGTTTTATAAAGTTTTTGTTTTTTTGTCATTTGTTCAGCTTTAATTAATTTTGTTTACGTGGCCCCGGCACATTTTTGTTGTTGTTTTCCACTGTTGCTTTTGATTTATCAGCTGCTAAAATTTTCCCTCACACTTCTCTTCTTTATGTTACTAGCAGTCTTTAGTGGTCTAAAACTAAGTTACCTAAATCAGGCCAAATTGCACATCTACAGTAAACTAAATCAACCAGTGCTCATTTAAGAAACTGACTATCTACCGTGCATGTTGGAACAGCCTCCACTAGTCTGGGCTGACGATCCAGGGAACTGTTCAGATGTCCCGCTCTGTTTCCCAATAGAGCTTTTCAGATCTCCACTCAAGGCTTAAAGTATTTACAATGCTGCAGTCTGCTTTTCCTCTAGCAAAGCGTCCCTGAGGACAGAATTACAACTAATGGGAGAGATATGGCCAAACAGATGGAGCTGGCATGCTGCAGAGCCATCCGCTGTCTCTGAGTTTGAGATGGGTTTTCTTTGCTGGACTGTTTGTTTGTTTTAGAGAGTTGGCTAATTTTGGGGGTTAAATCGGAAATACAATTTCCCTAAGTGGTTTAAGTGAGAGCCAAGTCCAAAGCAGGGTGGTGTCATTTGTTAAGAAACAGAAGGATGAGGAGAATTTCCCTGCAGGGAAATGATGATGTGCACGCGCGTTGAGGTAAAAGAAAGTGACATTATCACATCTGAATGGAATATACAGGCTCCCGATTTCATGTGACAATCTGAAAACATTTAATTTTTTTATAATCAAGTGTCTTTTTGTTGTTTGCTATTACAGAACACAGGGAGACTTGGTTAGTGAAGGAGGAAATACTGTTTACAAGCACACACACACACACACACACACACACAAACACATAGTCCAGCCCTAACAGCACGAGCGGTAGCACAGATTTATGAAGACAACTATGATACAGCTATTTACATGAACTGCTCTGCAGTTTGAAGTCTCTGTGAGAATACATGATAATCATCAGAACCCTAAAACATTCCTGCATTTAGCAATGAAGCACCTTTATTTTTTCATTTTGATATGTTGGGATAGACGTGTGTTTAAAGGGTCAGTTCACCAAAAATTGCAAGAAACCGCATTACTATCTGGAAATAGGCACTGCTGATGAGATTTTTGAATGCAATTTTAAATACATCACAAACAAAATGTGTTTTATATTTCTATGGTTTGGTAGATTATGTATGTAGGAAAAGACTTGAGGGTTGGAATTGCTAACACATGAGGGGGGAGGGGGTGTTTGAACGGGTGTCAGAATCAATCCAATACACCAGTGAAAAATTAGACCTGATCCAAAATGTGGTCATCAACACAAGCAGCAGCAGCAGGATGATGGCAATCATGGTTGAAAAGAACAGCAAAATAATAGTACTGTTCTAAACTAATTCAAATGTTCCTCACTGATTCTGCAGCCAGTTGGGTGACTGATAGAGAAGATGATTTTCTAACCAATTTAATGTTTAGATCGGTTACTGATCTAAACATTCTTTCACATTGATTATGTACCACATGATCAGAGCATGCCCACATCCATTCCCATGGCAGTAAAGAGAGATCCTACCCCACCCACGTGAATATAATTTGGACCAGATTCCGTCCCAGATCCTGAGAAGACCAGTGAAAACCTCTAGGCTGGGGCACTGTGGTGGAAAAATGCCTTGCAGTATTTAAATGCACCACTGTGTAACATTATTATATCAGGATGGCAAAAGAAGTTTTCAGAAATATCTGAAAGATGAACTGTTCGCACGGCTAGAAACCATCAGAGGTCATTCTTTGCAATCTGTAGTGAAATAACCCTTTGAAGATAAGCGTTATTCTAAAAGGCACAAAGGAAACATTTGTATGTCTTTGCGTATTTTAATCAAACAGAAACTCTATACCTGTTGAGAAGCACCGTGGCACAAATACATAACAGATTGCACAGATTTATGACTCCTGATAAGTGATACAATGTGTGTTTGAACACATAGTCCCTGAAAGGAGTGAACCAAGAGTTAAACTAGCACAGCACAGGAGTAGGAAAAATGTACTTTGTACAAAAGTGTATTTCTAGTGCAAAGGAAGTCATTTAACATTTTTTCCTAATTGTGCGCTCTGCTACCTTCCTCTTTGTTATAGTTCCTTTAGATTCTAATATTTTTGGGCAGTCATCATTTAAAAAAAAAAGCACAGTAAGTTCCTCTCCAGGTTGAAAGGAATATTTCATAAGCACCAAACTTGAATTGTCATCCGTGTAAGTTTCCTTTCTTGGCATAAAAAAGTATCCATGGCAAAAAAAAAAAGCATTAATCCGAAAGGAGATTCTGCCACTCTTATTTTTCCCGCTGTCCCGTTTTCACTGGATGCTAGGTGCCACCAGGTATCCATTGAAGGTGATGTAAACATCTACGTCGTCACTGTAAACTGCGTTCTCCCTCTCCCTCTTGTACAGACGAACCCAGACCTCGTCATTCAGAGCCAGATCCAGCATGACACTCTGGCTCTGCATGATGGACCTCTCGCTGGGCTGAGCGTACAGGATCACCTGCTCTTTGTCGTTGTGCATCAGGTGGAGGTAGGTCTCCTTAAAGTTCCAGGTGTGGATGTTGATGTTGAAGAAGTAGACTCCTGGCACGTAGCAGTAGAACTTGCCCTTGAACATGTTGAAGTGCTCGTGGATGTTGACAAACACCGTGTCGAACACCAGCGCCTGGTAGTAGTCCACACTGTGCAGGGACTTGCGACGTCCCACTGAGAAGGAAGAATGAGGGATCTTGCAGGCATCTCCAGGGGCACCGACCTGGCCTTTGCTGCCTTTAAGGCCAATCGGTCCTCGATAGCCAGGAGGTCCCTCTAGGCCAGGTTTGCCGGGTGTACCCTTATCACCTTTCTCTCCTTTATCACCTAAGTGGACATGAAGAAATACAGGTGAGTAGTGCAGATAGAAACATCAGGAGCATAATGTGGACTTCAGTGTTCAGGGAACAATTACATGTAGGCCATTGACATAAGACTCCCTAACAGTCAAGACTACAAGGTCTTATCCCCAATTGGTTGTAAGAGTTTTTAGAAGAATACTCCTGATTTATTGATGTCAATGAGCCATTACCAAAGTGCAGCTCTTACTGAATAAGAAACAGTAAGACTTCATCAAAGCTCTCGCTGCAAAACAGACCATTCGTCTTTTGACGTGCACAAAATGTCATGGTTACAAATCTAGAAAGGGAAACAAACTGCAGGAAGGCTTTCACCTCTGACATTTTAAATCCTGCTTATAAATCTGAAGCAATTTTGTGAAACCAATGCTTATCTTTATGTTCTCCTCCTCGTGGACTGGGAGACAAAATGTTGGGACAGAAATGTGCCAGGGGGGTCGTAACTGTGTTTAGAAACCAGAAACTTTAAATACTGAGTCAGTGCTGGGTTTATGACCTTTATTGACTACTGAACACCATTGGATTATCTGAAAAATGCACAAACAGTGTCTTGGCGCATGAAAAGGTTTTAGAGATATATAGTCAGAACACGGAGGTGTAAAAAAAGTGTTTGTGTCCAGATGGCATACACACTTGGGACGAAATAAAGGAACAAAGTGCCTTAGTAAGTTGTTGGTCCAGCATGAGCTACTAAAACAGCCTCAATGTTCCTTGGCAGGGTCTTCCGAGTTTCTAAAACTGTACTGGACGAATGGAGCAATGTTCTTGTGAGAAGCACAGTTGTACATACCAATTTAAAATCTCGCATACTGTATGTTTTCAATTAAGCGCAAGATCTAAAGGACACAGAATATGACTCACAGAAGTCTGAAATCATCAAACCACCATTCAATGAACCTGCATGATCTGTATCAAAATATCTCAATTTGTTTCTCCAGTTGTACACATATACTTAACATCCGCTATTTGTTAAAGAAGTTAGTTGGATGTGTTAGCCTTCAGAATCTGTTCTGGTTTATACTTTCATTGTATCCTGTTTTTCTGCCACAACAATAGTTAGTATGGGAAAATTATATGGGACTTGATAGCAAGCTCAGAAAATGAGCTTTATGCATCCTCCTGTCACCACTCATGACTGAAATGTTGCTGGTTAATTGGACATATTGAGTGACTCTATTGTTCCAAGTACTCAAAAACCTTTTTGCTATGAAATCAAGCGGCACTGCTTATGTGGTTCATCATAATATCACTCTGAAGCAGCTGTAACAAGAAAAAAGGCCTGTGTGCTAAGCAAACGCTTTCTAAATGACATATAAATAAATAAACTGAGACAGAAAACCTGCAACACAACGGTTAATTCCAGCAGAGTAATTTGATTATAAATGAGTCATTCTGTGAGTGCACAAATTTTGCACCACAAAGATGAATATATTTCTACAAGTAGTTCATAAGCACAAGGGGAAACCATTCCCTGGTAACACATGGGTCTCCCAGTATGGTGAACTGATAATTAGCTTGATCAGCCATCAACATCAGACAAGCTTATTATATTTTAGCATTTATCTAGTGTTTCAAAAGATAAAAAGAACAGTTTTAATTAAACTAAAACTCTTTGCATCAACTTTGGAAAATAGTACAGCAAACTCCCTTACAAAACACAATGTATTAACAATTCCTTACATGTGTTTAAGAACACATAGCTCAAGAAACACAGGATAAAGGTTTGATTTGGCATCAATATAATCTGTAAAGAAGCTGTCTTCCTGCCTCAAGAACTCACTACCAGCCACCTCTGGGGTGGGTAAACCACACAGGAAGAAGCTACAGTGCTGTGCTCATTCACCATGACCAACCTTTCCTGGAGACCTGAGGTAAATCCCTGTGATCCTCTGGACAGATGATCTGTCCAGCTGTGACCTGTGTCCAGACTAAGATCCCTGAAGAGAGTTACAGCAGTTTCCACAAACAGCAGCTTAGCAGCTACTCCACACTAGCTGGCCATATAAGGAACTGATCCTCTCTCCTGAAATCAAACAACCTGATGGCAATGTGAATATTTAAAGGTAAAGAAAGGTCACACTGACATTTCTTTACCTTTAAATATTGCTTAATAATGTACACTCATTCATACGTTGTTTTAATGTCAGAAGTACATTTGACAGGAGATATTGTAAGTTATCCTTCAGGCACATTCTCAACCTGACTGTTTCTATTCTGTTTCTAATTGAGCTGGTGATTCCTGAGGAAGAAGAAAGATCACAACTTCTGTTTTTTTTTCATTTTTCAACAAAAGTAAATGAACTGAAAATATTTGTCTATTCTAAAAAGACTGCAGTATGTCAGCTCTAGGGAACGTAACATCATTTAAAGACCCTGTACAGAAAACAGTACACAACAAACAAAATGAGCGGTCTGTAAAAAGACTAAAATTAGCCACGGCACTGACTGCAAAGAGTTTAAAGTCACTGATCATGTTCCCAACTTCTGTGCCCCAACACAGGAAAAAGCTCACACCAGACTCTTGTTTATTTTACCTCATGAGTCATATTCATTCAACTCTGGGCCAGCCCCACAGTTTGGGAACCACTAACATAGCCTAACATATAAAACAGTGGATCAAATCGTGACGGATCAGGATCCAAATTTTCTCCTAGACAACAAGTCACAGTCCGCAAATTGATCAGCTTAACACCCATTCAGGTTATTTCCATCCAGCCATTCCACCTGTCGATAGATTCAAACCAAGGGCCTTCTTGCTGTGAGGAAGTTCTTCCTTGCCACTGTCACCAAGTGCTTGCTCATGGTTGGAACTGCTGGGTCTGAGTCAATAATATTATCAAGAGATCTTATTGAATGTGTAATGTACAATAGAGCTAGTTTTACTCTAATAGGCTGTCAAAAGGTGTACCATGAGGTACCAGTTGGGAACCACTGACGCAGACGACACATTTGCTTTGGTCACTGATCATCGCAGATACATATCACAATATTTCAGAATCGTAATGCTAAAACTTACATCGTAAGGATTCATATATTATGAGATCCGAATGATTAACATAATTGTGATTTATACTTATAGACTGCAAAAGTAAGACAAGCTTAAGATTCATGCATGTTGTATTTCAGCTTTGTTTAAGCTAAGTGGAACCTTCTGAATATCCGGAGCTACATAAAATAGCTGTAGATTTTTTGGGTGAAAAATCACCTTTGTCAGGTTTCTTTTTGAGAAACTGCTCTCTAAAATTGAGGTTGGCTGACTAACCGATTGTGGGTCACGCTGTTTAAATCCAATTACAGCAGCTTTGTGGGAATAAACCCAAACGTTCACACACTCAAAGCAGGCTTTATTGTTTCTCAGTGAGTAGTCAGTGAATCATTGCAACACAAAGTAGATAAAGGAGTGTGTATTATTTGTGTGTATTTATGCTCAATAGCATAAATAGATCTGGATCACAAGTGTGGTGTGTGATTTTGTGCATGGATGTGCGACGACACATATGTTCCTGTGTATTTGTGTATGTATGTGTGTTTTTGCCACATAAGCAAGTTCGCTGCTGGGTGAATGCGCCTGCTGAGACCTCCCTCATTGCACAGCTGCAATCCAGTAACACTGTATATTGTTTTTTTTGCCCTGTTTGTACAGACGACTAACAATTCAACCCATAAATGCAACTTCTTAACATCAGTGGTTGACAACTTTCAAAAACTGATCTGTATCCGTGTTATAGGTTATTTATTTTGTCCATTTGTTATCCAGCCTTGAACAAAAAATAGGACCACATCATTTACTGTTCAATCAACATGTTGTGCAGTTGCGACTTCATACTGCAGTTTGCATGTTTACATTGTGTCAGTCAGACATTTTTCATACTAGCCTGTTAATACAGCTTGTGGCCCAACGGAAAATATTGCTGGAGTCGCAAAGACATTCTGTGATACAAACAGCGGCAGAGACATCAGAACTTGGATTTCTTCAGTGGAAAAGTTATGGGTTTCTTCTGCAGTACAAAAAGGCCTTAATTGTATAAAACGTTGTGGGTCCATGCATTATTTCTGTGTGTGTGCGACAAGAAAGAAAAAGCGAAATTTTTCTTTTCGTGGTTCAGCAGCTGGATTGGTTCGGGGGTTGATCACAGGTCAGGACAGACTTGGCATGTCCAGTTATCAAAGGACCAGCAGATAAAACAGCAGAGTGATGACACATCGTTTGGACTGCACTGGTTGAGTTGGCTGCTATGACTCTGATATTAGACACACATGTTCTTACAAATCCCTCTCCAGCTGTGATGGTGCGGTTCTTGAACATTAGAAAATCCTTGTATTTTGTATCCCTTTTCTCGTCTCACATTTTTCTTCTTCATCTTTCTTTCCTCCTTTCAACACACACCTGCGCTTGAAAATAAGGCCACACTAATGCACAAAACACTGACTGTGACAGGGACTCACTGTGAGTCAATCTTCTAACAAGCAGAAGTCTTCATGGGCCCACACGATTCCAAGTATCTTAAGACCAGACCCAGTTTTTTGTGTGTCAGTAAGCCTTCTGTGTCGTTTGAGGCAAAACTAAAAGTGAAGATTGCCACGGTTTGCTCCTTGTGAAGGCCCAGAAACTGGAATGTGACCATATATTCAGTAAGGCTTGCTTTAAGGCCCTTTACTTTAACGTTTTATTGTTTTCTATGGGGTTTTTACAGAACACAATGGCAATTATTCAAATTACCACAGGATAATAGGATAATTACAGTACGAGTAACTGCCACAAACAGCTGCCTGCTTAGCAATCCAGTCATGAGTCTGACACAATACATTTCTTAAGAGAAATTTAGGAGACATACATTGTTCCACTCTTACACATAGTATAGAAGTATCAGCCAACTTTAAGTTAGCAGTACACAGCAGCTAATCCAGGTTCTGGTACCTTTGAGGATGGTCATGTTGATAACAGTGCGGACCTCAGGCATCTGATATTGAGATGTGGCTGCTGGAGGCTCTGTGTGGTCGCAGCACCTCCTGCAGAGTCTGGACGGAGGTCTGGAAGGGGAGGGGACGCAGCAAACCAGGGGGAGGAGCAAAAGCAGCCTCACACATACTGCCAACATGACTGACACAACCTGGGAGTGGAAAGAAATGGAAAATAAGTTACAGCAAAGGCAGAGTTATGACAGTTATGGATCCATGTGATTCCGAAACCTGTCACATAAAACTGTGTTTTAACAGTGAGGCTCTTGCTTATGCTCGCTTATTCCCAAAAAGTCCAACAAAGTAAATCCTGAAAAAACCATCAGCCCACAACCAACATTTTTATCTTTGGTGGTGTAGTTTTTCCACATTCCTGTGGTTAAATGGCCAAGTAGAGTTTGAGGGTAAGCCTTTCAAGAGTTTCCTTAAGGCAGTCCTTAAATCAGCAAACAAAACTGTCTTTGGCCCGTGATTTTGCAATAGTGTAATATCACACAAGGAAAAAAAAAACATTGTTAAAGTTTTTTTTAGGGTTACCTCTTTCTCAATAGATTGGAACACAATGCAGCCAAGACATGTTGTGTAAATAAGGGATGCAGCCAAGGTCATGGATATATCACAGCGTTCACAGTCCAGTTAGCTGGTTATCAACATTTTCTTAAAAGCATAACTCCTCCACAATAAATATTTGGCAGCTGTTGAAAACTTTCTGGGGAATGTAGGGAACCACTGATTAGGCAAGGCAGTTAAAATGAAAGCTACAACAAACTGCTACAATTCAAGGTTAAGTAGCTTGACACTGACTGATGACACATAACAATAAACATATGTGATGGGCTATTTTCCATTCAACTTTAATATTCAAGGACAAGGACAAAATCAGTGGTATGAAGGTTGAAGCCACAGATGACAGATTGTCTTGTGACCTTAGAGTTCTCAGATGGGGGATTGAGAGGCCCAGGAGAAAAAGCTATTTGAAAAGCTCTGGAAAAAAGGATGGATTCATGCGGCCTTCTATGCATAAAGACATGTACACTTGTACTCGCTTGGGTGTGAAAACATCAAGAAACACATTTCCGAAATCACATTTCTCTCGAATGGTTGAAATATAGATAAATAGTTAAACTCTCATTTGATTATTGCACCCAGAATGCAGCATGGCAAACTGAGTGCATATGTTTCTAAAATGGATTATGCTGGAGGGGAAAGAGCCTCCCACCCTGAAGATTTTACTCAGTCAGGCAATGAAAACCATGGTGTGGCATAAACCTAACACAAAGGGTATGAAACATGTTTTAGTATTTCTTTCTTATTTTTTCTCTCAGTTCTATGGAGAACATCTTTCAGCTCGTTGTTTTGGTTTTCCAGTATATCTTGACTGTTTTTGGTTCAGTCTAACTAACGCTCTCCTTACTTTGTTTTTGGTCACAGCAGGCAGCTGTTTTCAGTGAAAGGGGTCTAAAAGCCCACTGTACACCAGCTGTGGAAAGCAATGTTGACGAGAGTGAGATTTGAGGAACTATACAATTGCGGGATTGACAGTAGCTGTCTTTCTATCCTGTGTTCTCTATCTTTTTCTATGATTCCCGTATTGTCTTTTTCACTCTACAGTACATTTCTGTATATCTATGTTTCTTTCTTTCTATCTCTCTTCCTCTTGCCTTTCCATGTTCTTGCCATCCATACTCGTGTTTAGCCTCCAGAATCCACACATGTAACACAAATCCTCTGAAAAACAAGACAGAGAACCAAAACAAAAGGCGGATGAGAGAGGAAACTGAGAAAAAACATCAACAGGCGTGAGACAGATGAAAGATAAGTGAGAGATTCCCAGGGGTTTGGATGTCTGCTAAGTGGATTTAACATGATGGATGGAGCATGACTATGAGAAAATGAAATAACTTGACTAAATTTACACTGCGGCCCAACTTTTCTGGAAAAGGGGGCTATGTTACCGAATTTGACAAATTAGCCATGCTGCATTTTCCTAGTGGCCAATTACAGTACTGCAATAAATAACTTTTTTTTTTTTTTTTTTTTTTTTTAATAATCTTCAGAATGTGAGCTCAGAGCACAGGGGGGTTGTTAGTGTGCGTGTACAACAGGAATCTTTGAGCATCAGGAAGAGGAGGCTTTCAGGCCCGGGGTGGTTGAGAATGCAGACAGGGGAGCAATGCCAGACTGGGCTGCAGAAGTGGAGACGGGCGAGCAGGCAATTTAACCGCAGTGAGCATTGGCTAAGAGACCGAAGTGGAAGACGGGAGAAGCCGAGAAGAGGAAAAACAGGGTGACCCAACAAGTGGCCACCAGACAAGAGTAAATCTGGGACTGACTTTTAGTCTTTGGCAAGAGCTTTGCGAAATACACGGCTGAATCACAGATGCTGATCTGGGCTTCTTTCTAGGACTAGCACTGGCTGCTGCATCTTGTGTTGTTGCACTTGCTTGATTTTTGGCTGTTAGCAAAGTTGACTAGTTTTTAATTATTAGTAATATAATCATAACAAATACACGTGTACAACTGTCTGTATTTACTGGATATTTATTTATTATTTTATTTATCGACATAATCTCACTTTAAGTCTACTGTTGCGAGATAAAACTTCAAACTACTGACTTGTGATTAAAAACTTAAAACTTAAAAACTGGTGGAAAAAATAGAGAATCTAATGCTGGAGACAGATTTAACAGACTTGATGATGTTTGGTAACCTAATCTTTCCTGACACTTCTGTGTGACAGCAGCCAGGCTGATGCCAAACGTATAACCTCGCGTTACCCCTCACCCCTCCCCACCCCACCCCCCAAAAACCCATCAAGACCCGATGGATCAGAGCTGTGTGCACCACGATCATGAATGAACATGCCGCAAATACACTGAACACACAGGCTGCGACCACAGCGCACATGCAACAGTCATAATGAACCCATTTAAGGAGCCACGTCTACAACGCCAGAGCATCAGTTTGGCATGCAGCTACAGTCCGGATAATGCACACACACGTACACAGACACACACAGACACACAAACACACACAGCGTGCATTTTAATAAACGTATCAGTGAGCAGGCGCGTGAGGACGCGCGCTACATTAGGGGTAACTTTTCAACCAAAAAAAAAAAAAAAAGAAAGAAGTGCTGCTGAGTTGGCGACTTGTGAATAACTTCTTCAACCCTGCACGTCTCTGCAAGCAAGCAAGCAAACGCGCCGCCGGGTGTTTTTTTTCTTCCTCTTCTCCCCCCTTTTTTATTGTAATAAAGCTCCGGAGGGTTATTATGCAGAGTCGTGTCGGCCGTGAGACGCATTGTCATAAAGTCGCTGTCACATCGTGTCAGAGTGTCTTTTCTTACCTGATGGAGTTTCACCACAGCGGAGGAGGAAAAAAAACAGACTGCTGGTGTCAGACTGAGAGGAGGAACTAGTGAGGAGCAACCTCTCTCACTCTCCCGAACACACACTCCCTCTCTCCCCTTGCAAACACACACACACACACCTTTACTCACTCCCTCATCAAAGAACACCAGTCTTTCTCCCCATTATACCCCCCCCCCCCTTCTTTCTCTTCCCTCCTGTGATCATCTCCCATACTTCCGCCCCTCCATCCCTCCCTAAGCTCCACATCCATCACTCTTACTTAACAGAGTCAAGACTTCTGTATCTAGAAGTTTTTTTTAAACAACTAAATCCAGCATGAGGAAAGTGTCATCACCCAAAGAGGAAATTTAGGTCAGCTCTCCCTTTTTCTCCCACCCCCCTCTCTCTTTCTCTCTCTCTCTCTCTTTCACTCCCTCAGATTCTGGACAGTAAAAACTGCTGTTTCTTCACTTTGCTCCACTCCTTCCAAGTCTTCATGCCAAAACTAACTACATGTATCACCTCTCATAAGCTCCCACTGTGGTTCATAAATCACGCCGGACATTTCTTTCATACGGTCATTTACAAAAAAACCTGCTATCTCCGCTCTCATCTGATTTTCTGTCTTTCTGTGCAAAAGACCCAGTTGTGTCATGATAATTTGACACTACAACATTTAAAACACAGATTTAAAACAGACATATAACGTTAGACAGGTTCAGAACAGTCACTCATGCTTAATTTGTTTTTCTTAATTTAAGTTCATGTTTCACTTAGTGTATTTAGCATCCCATCTGCAGGTCCTAGTCAGTTTGAAGAGCAATCCACCATAAAAAAAAAACAAAAAAAAAAACATGCTCTTTTCCAGATGTACTTGCAATAAATCCAGCAGACATTGCTGGATATAACATCTGGGTGCCCAGAGACTTGGTGAAAATAATCAAATATAAACACAAAACGCCCTCTGAATGTACATTTTTATTGAACCAATAACTTGACCTGACTAAAAAAAAACGACAGCTGTGATTGGTGTATTGATTAATCGGGTCCAACAAAGATGTAAATCCAAGCTCTTGTGAAGTGAAACACAGAAGTTGGAAACATTCATCCAGTGGGACAGCAAAGCACGCTTAAGAGATTAAACATACAGGTCACACGGAGGTCTTAGTAAAACAGGATGAGCTTGCAGTGTGTCTGCTAGCACTAGTCCCAGTAGACCACAACGCATTGAAGCATCATATAAATATATTTTCCTTTCTCAGCCTAAATCAAGCTCTTAGGGATTTTGGTTATTTTTAGCATGTGGCTGCACTTGGTATTGCAAGATCACGTGGTGCACATTGGTCCAAAATAACCCTTTGTCAGTGTTAACAAAAACTGTAGTGGGTATTTGTCAAAAAGCCTCTGATACGACGTTTCATTTGGACTGTGCTCAGGAAACTGACTCATTTTCCAGTTCAAGAAATGAATTTGTTTAATCCATTAGGTCCAATAAAATTTGAGTTGAAATCTTGGTATTCTCTAACACACCTGCTCTCACACAGTGTGGTTGAAGAAGGACTCCTCTTTGCATGCTCTGTAGGCCAATAAATTCTTTAAGTCTGACAGCCTTTTTTTCTTCAGCTCTCAGTAAGCAATTTTGAATGGAATGAATAGACAGAAAGTCAAACGTCAGTCTCTTCACTCAATAGAGACAATCTCCCAGATTTTGTTGTCAAGTAGAGAATTGCACTGACATTCGAGCAACTACTTTGCATTCTGAAATCCCCAGAGGATTTGCAGTACTGACTACCATCATTTTCCTATTTGGCTTAAATAAAACACCTTGAAGACGAAGGCCACGGCTTTCTTCGACAATCTCAGAGGTTTGTTGAGAGGAGATATGGGAGATGTAGTAAATCAAAGACTGCACGTAAGGTGTGGGATCAGGGAATAGTCAAAGAAGCGCCAGACACCCAGAAAATACCTCTTGATGTGAGTGTTTGATCCACTGAAGGGGAATTCCATTTGATAAGCAGCCTTGTGTGAAGTCAAGTTGCTCTCTCCTTTTTAGTGGTCTTGGCCTGGAGCCCACTTGCAGGTAGCACTGTGATTGGTCGAAACCCATGTGGAAGGATGGCTGTGATGGTAAAAGAAAAGAAAAAAAAAGCGTAGCTAATTATACGGCAAGCATACCCCACACTGGCTCATAAAGGCCATTTGTTACCAGCTGCACTTCACCATTTCACTGCCTCTGTGAATTTCTCAAGTGTGCTTCAGCACAGGGTCAGCAACCTGGAAACACCAAGTCCGTCCACATAAACAGACGGGTGAGGACATAGCTTTCTGGGGATGAGGACACAAAATCAGCCATCATCTCACTCTCTGTTCTATTCCAGTCTAGAAATGACAGCAGGCGAGTAAAGGGCCTTTTTCCCTTCACGTCAGTGTATTTTGGCTAATTATTTTTAGTTTGGACCTCTCTGCAGTTATTCTTCCAAATTTCCCACGATCTAAGTTTACCCCACTTTGGCAGCCCGCCGTCTGTTCTGTCTAGCTGTCCATCATCCAGACTTTCCTCCCTTCACTGGCTGTATTCTGCCTGTTCTGTTTCCCGTCTGCCCGCTCAGCTTGGTGAAGCAGGCGGCCAACCAGAAGCCACAGAGGTGAAAAGACAAACACATGAAGAAGAAGAGTGGAATCTCTATGTGTGGTAGGTGGTTAGATTTATTTGAAGACAAAATGTTCTAACAGCTTAAAGGATGAGGAAAACCACCCAAGGATACATCTTGCCACCATTTTAGACACAGTATTATTGGAGTTTTGGGTAATATGTATTATTACAGTATGCCCTATCCACATAGGGTGTTTGTTTGTGCAGGGAAGGACTTTGGTCCTTAGTCCAAACATGATTTGGTCAGACCCAATGGGTTTTATTTCCATAAACATTCCTCTTGACCCTTTAATTGGTTTGGTATTGGTAACTAATCAATCTTGTCTAGTATTAATATTTCACTTTTTTTCTCACAGGATTTTTTCCAGATTTTAAGTGAAAATTTGGGTTTGGATTGGGGTTCATTGAGTGCTGTGACACTTGATATTCACATCAGATTACAATTTGAAGTCCATGCAACTTCAAGTCATGTTAAACCTGAATTTCTGAGCCTCAATAGGGGCCAATAGTGTGTTAAACAGGCATGTTTAAAAGTTGGATTTGGGTCAAGGTAAAGATTAAAATCAAGATGAGGTTTAGGATAGTGTTAGGTTTAAGGTCAAGCATGTGGCGATGAAAGGAAAGGGGGAAATGTGCTGTGCGGAGTTCTAGAAACTCTACACTTGTCAATTCAGCAAGAATGGATGAAAACAGCTGGTTTGAATTAGATACACACACAGTGATGAACACACACATACAGGCATGTGTTATTAACACACAGCGAGCATAATATTGATTAACAAGACCTATATTTCTTTCCGTGAGGGATAGACCTTGGAAGACATTGTAAACAGAAGTTAGTCTTCAGTTAAACTTAATAACACAATGTGACTGACCCACGCAATGACTATATTGACTGTGTGGGACTGTGTGTGCTGCTCTATGACCCTGAATAAGTCATATTTCTTCCCAGAAAGTTCTGTTTAGTAAAATAAAGTTTAACACAGCCACTCACTGCATGCAAAACAGTAGTCAGAACTTCAGTAAAATTCCATTGGAAAACTAATCTTTATTTAGACATTTATTTTTGGCAGCTTTGCTGAGCACACAAGTTCAAGAGTTCAGTTCAGTAGCAAGCGGGAAACTCGGTACGAAACCTCACACGTATTTACACAAAAACACAAACTCTAACACATCCCATTAAGATGAATGAACAATATGAAGTGCAACAACCTGAAAGAGCGAGGACATGAGGTGATTACCGTCCTTCACAGTTGAGCTGCTTGTGATTTTAGCACTGTTTATTTTAGTTTGTGGTTGCCCCAACCTGTGATGTGAAGGGAGCGGCTCATGCTCTCCTCGCAAGATGTGGCTGGCGAAACTCTTTCACGTATCCATGCTTCCTTTCACCTCCGATTCATCTTCATAGTTACCCACATTCATATTTTACAACCACATTCTTCAGCTGTGGGCCACTGAGCAGCCATAGCGGTGATGTTGGGGGCTTTTGCACCATTTACATCATCAGGGTTTGACAGAAAGAACGACCTCCATTACAGTGGAGCATTTATCAACAGACAATTTAGTGCCCTTGGTGATCTATAGCCCGGCTTGCAAACAGATGATGGATACATCAATTTTTTTTTATTTTCTGTGCATCAAAATAGCACAGGCAAATGGGGATGCTTCAGGGAAGAGAAACCGTAAACAAACTGAAAATGTTGTATAGAACATTTATAAGCTTTGTGAGGCTAAATGCTAACGTCAGCATGCTAAAATGCTCATTATGACAATGCTAACATGCTGATGTTTAACAGTTTATTACTGTATCGTCACAGTTTAGTCACTGTCCAAACTTTGCTTTGCTCCAAAAGCACAGCATCATTGATTAATCAGGAAGAGCAGGCTGGTATCACTCACTTCTCCAGCTCTGATGTAGTTGGCACGCTTGCAAGTTTAACCAGCAATCTTAAACTCTTCAAAGCAGGCATCACCGTACATTTTCTTACAGAGGATGCCTGTTTGACACAGAGCACTCTTCATTTCATCTGAGTCAGCAATAATAGTTCTTTATTGCTCTTGTCCTCCATATGTTCTAAGTTAGTCCGCACTTCCTCCAAGTTCCCCTTTTACTCATGGGCTTCCAGTGATACTGTGCATGTATCCATATATATATTATTAACAGCAGGCCAGGCGAGATCAGGGTGTTGCATGACTTGGCAACAGAAGTGATATTCCATGTCTTTGTTCGTCTGATCTGGAGTAAGCTGAACCAGTGAGTTCGTTATAAGAACAGGGAGGGGGAGCCGTGTCTCTCAAGTCTTAAGCTGAGTTTTGGCACTCCCTATACAGTAGATGGGGAAGACTGAAGACTGAGCAAATGAATGATGAAAAGATAGTGTCACATTAGTAAAACTATTGATGTATACTCAATAGTTTTACAATGGAACAAATGACAATCTATCTGAGAAAGGAAACAGACAGTTATCATCCAACGGTTTCCCTCAGTTCTGCAGAGCATTTCCACACCTTGCAGCTCATTGTTTTGGTATTCCACCCCACAACTTCTTTTGTTTACTTTCACTGCTCTCGCCAGAGTTGTTTCCAGCCACAGCGGGCAGCAGTTTTCAGAGACAAAGCTCTAAAATCCAGTGTATGCTACGTGCCCAGCACTAAACAGGAGCAAAAGTTAGCCATTAGCTGGCGAACATAGCTAGGGGCACTTCTTCAGTTCTGATTTAAGATGTGCAACCACAAAGATGTACTTTTCCTTTTCCATCTTTGTCTTTGTGCAGCAGTGAGCTATAGAAGTAAAAAAAAATCACTGCGGATAAAATCACTGCATGTGTTTTGGTATTACATTTCACAGTGATTTAAGTGAGGCAGAATATGTGCTCCTCCAAACGACTCCACATGTCAAAGCATTCACCATCCATCTGGTACCGCGTATGAATATAAAACTTTCATACTATTGCCTCTCTCTCTGTCACATCGCCTTTTGTTCTGCGTCTGTCTCTCTGCTCCTCTTTGTCTCTCAACATCACCTTCCTTTTTTTTTTTTTTTTAATTGTGTAGTGGTATCATCTCCCAGTTCTGCATGACCCCTTTGAGTCCCATATGGGAAATCAACATAGAAGATGAGACAGATGGTGGAAGAGACTGGGAGAGCAAGCAATGTGTGTTTGTGTGTGTGTCTGTGTGTGTGTAATGATACAATTTAAAGAGGTGCAGAGTGTTTTTTTGATAGTACTAAATAAATTTAAAGCTGAGAGGTATTTCTACAAACTGAAAAACTAATTACAGACTGACTGCTTGAAGTAGCAGCATATGCGTGAGTGTAGTTATAGGTCTAACACGCACAAAACACTTCTTTGCTATTTTTCATTCCACTTGACTTTCAACCGACTCCCTCTAAAATGGTGTTTGTGTGTGTTAAAAAAAGTCAAGCTCTTGTAAGATATGCAACTGAAGGCTTTTAGGTAGAAGATTTAGGACAAATACACGCAGATTAAACCAAAAGATTCTGAAGATTTGCAATGCGTAAAATGTTTTTGTCTCATTATTCCTTTCACTGACTTTTTCTTATCTCTCCTGTATTCCTCTCGTTCCCTTTACATAAGCCCAGGCAGTAAGAATTACATTCAAATTGGACAAAATTGCTGCACACAACTTACATTTATAATGCCAACATTCATTGCCAAAGCAGGGAGACGTGTGCCCTTCATTCAGTAAAGTGAAAACAGGTATTTCAGTTACATAATCATAGCATACAACCATAGTTCATTTACTGTAGCAATGATCTTTCCTTGACCTTACCGTTTACTATTATTTAGTATGAATGTCAGGCCATTTAAATACACTTCTTGCTCCATCCACAAATTTCTCCCTTGAACTAACACCAAGCAGCTACAGCAGAGCTTCAGTCAGCAACCGTTACACAGAATGACCGATTTACTGCAACAGACACAGCTCTGGCCTCATGTGTATACACTAAGTTTTCTTTTTCTGTCCGTTTGTTTGGTTTACCTTTTGTGACCCTGAGTTCAACTTTGTCTCCTGTCTGTTTCACGTGCATTCAGCTGCTTTATGAGTTTCTCTCTTAGGTTGAAATCAAGTCGTTCAATTCTTGCAGTTCTTGCAGATCAGCCCTGTGAACAAAAACTGTTTTTGCATGTCCCCAGTTCAAGTCAGGTATGCCCAAGCCAGGGACTACATGAACAACCTGGATCAAAACTTGAGTTTAACTCACTCCTAAGTCACTGGAGGAGATGCATCGATAACAAATCCTGATATGTTATTAATTGAATTCACAGCTAACATCCACATCCTGATGAGAATAAAACATTACCACACTCAACACTCAAAGCACTTTTGCTTTGCAAAGAAAAGTCGCACTTTAAAATCTAGATGGTTGCATCAGATTCAGCTCCTCATCATTTTAGTCTCTCGTCATTTGTCTAATATCTTCTCTGTTCCATGATCCTTCACTCTCTGCACCTAGTTTATATTTCATTTACTGTAACATGCTTTGAGGAAAGGGAAACATTTTGTGGCCCTCCTTTCTCCAGTAACTCTGTTTATGAGTCAGAGACATAAATCTTAGAGCAGTACTCTGTGGGTCGCTCTGCTTAAAATCAGTAATATCCAGCCAAAAACTGGCTGCACAAAGTTGGTTATACCTCAATTTCAACTTTTGACTAAACCACAATTTATGTTGGCGTAAGCACTGAAGTGGAAATGTAAATCAGAGCTGCATGCTTAGACAGTCTTCCGTTCAAGTAGTTTCTATTACTGTACATGAATGTTTATGTTAGAGAATTACTGTAGGGAAATAAATGTCTGATTTTAATAAGTTTGATGTACATTTTGCATCATACCTTTCTATTTCAAATAGACAGTGGTATGTCTGCATGAGCAGACACAAATAGTGTACATGCATAGAGAAGTAGTTTGTCCAGAAATTAGTGGCTGTTAAGATAGCACTCAGTCAATGAAGTTTTCATATTAAAGGTTTGTTGCAGGGAGATTACAGAGTTTTAAATTATTATTATTATTATTATTATTATTATTATTATTATTAGTAGTAGTAGTAGTAGTAGTAGTAATAGTAGTAGTATTTTAGATGAATAGGCAAGTAAGCCGATTTAGAAAACAATAGTAACACAGCATAAATCAATTAATGTGCTAATTTAGCTGATGTTGGTGTGTTTTTATGTTAATACCAGAAGCCATTTTTGGGCTGTTACCTGTACAATCTAATATATATAATACAATAAAACAGCTTTTTGACTGACTTCACTTTTTGACTATTGTACACCCTTCATGTATATAAACAACACTGTAAACACAGTTGAGTATATGGTGTCCAATACAACAGTGCTTCTAAATAAAGCCTCAGAACATCACAGAATTAAATTAGTTTTTTTCAAAAAGCAACAAACCACTGAGGCTCACAACAAATAGGGTTGCTGTATTGGATTACGTTCAACTGGACAGAATCACCCAATAAACTGTTAAGCCGCTGTGGTTGCAGTGAAATTCTCACTTCATTTGAGCATTTTGGCTTCTTGCTTTACAGCGTTACAACATGCCGGAGGGACGACATTTCACCTGTGTGTGTGAGATAAGGCCCTCAGTGCTTTGCTTCCTGCCACTGATAAACAGCAATTTAATGATAACACTGTCAGGCGGAGAACAAACCGATTAATTAAGACAAAGAAATCTTTCCCTTACCTAAACACTCTAAGAGGAGTTGTTGCAACTGAGGCACTCCAAGGACTTTAAGACAACTGACTGACTTCAGCAAAGTGAAGAGAAGAAGTCTCCAGAATAAATATATACCTGTCCATTGTTTCCTACGTGATGATGTGATGACAAAGAAAATGCTCCATTAACAGTTCTCTTTTATGACAGAGTTGGCAGCAATGACTTTCATGTTAATATGGACGACTGTAAAATTAGTAAGTCGCACCTTTGCTAACAGCTAAATGCCAAGCAAGTGCAACAACACATGACATAGCGACTGTTATCGAATTTTCTATTTTTAGGCTACACAAGGTCATGTGTGGGCCTTGAGGTCCTTGGCAGTATTAGTTGTTTGTCTTTGACTGGGAACAGTAGGTGCCAGTCTATCTCAACACTGTCGGGGCCAGGGTTAAAGAAATCTGGTGCTGCCTGCTTAGACATAATAGCTAGCTTGCCATTGACGTTCCAATCTGCATAAACAGACATCTGTGTCTCCAGACTAGAATATGTTGACAATGACTCAGTCCTTGGTAAAAGCATTCTCTTCAACTAATTCTGGGTGTATACCATTTGTGATGCAGAATGTGAGACCGACTCAGGCACTTCTGATGCATTATAAGAGTGTCTCTAATTCTCCTTGATCAAGTGTTAATAAATAATATAGCATAAGACATCAGAGGCTCCTGCACACTTTCTTCCTTCCTGACCTCACCACTGACCTTTGGATTCAGCAATTTCTCCACAACAGCGACCACCTAATATTACTTGCTAGTCCAACAGCAAGAAGACCAGCTCGGCATTTGTCTTTTCAGCCTTTTATTCCATGAGGCTCTCGCCAACAAATAAAAAATAATCCAAGTTTCACTCTTGTCCAGTGTATTGCTCAGTCACACTCTTCTTTTCTTCTCTTAGCTTCCTCCGCCAACATCCTCTTGGGTTTCTTTGCTTCTGTCATCATGTCCATAGAAACTGCTGAGCCCGGTTACATTGCTCGCTTGCCAAGCTCCAGTTCTGGCACGACACGACTACTGGTCTCTGCCACAATTTTTGTCAATAAGAAAATATGCATTTCTTTTTGTTTTCTCTTTCAAATATATTCAGCACTATTGTCATAACTGGGCTTAATAACTTGTTAAAAGTTTGATTGCTTGTCTTGCAATGAATGCCTGGCTGCTTTCCACTGTATGAAGTGAATAACACTGACAACATGGCTGCAAAAAGAAACCTTTTACTTCTTGTATCTGACTATTCTGAGATCTCACTGAACATTGCAGAGTGTAACATCTCTCTTCCCTTCCTCCATTTCTCTCTCTTTACACCCACTGTTTTCCTTCTCCTATCTCTTTTTCACTCTAATATCTTCCTCACTCTTTCAATCCAATTTTCTCCTCTTCCTTCCTTCTGTCATCGCCTGTCCCCCTTGCTCTCCACCCCCGCTCCCTCACATCGTTTAGTTCTTTTCATCTCCCTGTCACGCTGTCTATTTGATTGGAGCTTGCCTGTATGGCGTTTTCCATCCTGTGGCTTTGGGGTCATTTTTAGTCTGTCTGTTTCACTCCCATATCCTCCTACTATAGTCATCTTTTTTTTTTCAAAGTAACTGATTCTTTTCCTTGAGCTTGCCCTGTGCCTTCTCCTTCTCTCAGATCCCCTCTCTTTTATCCTCAACTCCTATGTTACCTCTTGTTCTGCTTTTTTCTGTACTATTCCACAACCTGCCACTCAATGTCTCTCCTAACACAAGTTCAATACTACATACCATAGGTATGTCACTCTTATACTTATCATCATAGTATACGCGTTTGACATTTAAAGTGACATTATGTAACTTTTCTACCATAAAATAACAGATTTCAAATCATTTCAATAATACGCTGACTTGTAATAGGGTGAATGGTGTCTCTGTCATTTCCGCTCTGTGCCTTGTATGCCTGTTTCTGCACTATGTAACTTTGGACTCCAGGTCAGAAGAAGTGCATAAAGCTTTATGGTCATTTAGTCACCATTTCACTGATTTTGGTGAAACATATTTGCCTCATAGTTCCCTCTGGTGTCGTCCGGCTGCTCCGCCACAACTGTCTATGATTTGAGTTTCCACATGAACAGTAAAGTAAACTGCTGCAAACTGTGACGCGAGCTGCTGTTAGTTAATGTTAGCCATGTTGACTGTGAGGTCAGAGCGCCAGGAGAGTGTTACAGTATTACACGTGTTACAGCTTGGAATTCTTGTAAAGGACCATTACATTTTCACCTGCTGAAAATTGGCATTTTCACCTGCCAAAAAATGATTGAAGGCCAAATGCAGTTAATGAAAGGTGATTTCTACCTAGACATGACTAGATCTGATTCTAGAGCTTCATAATATACAGATCTGAGCTCACAGGACAGCTTGGAATTCTTGTAAAGGACCATTACAACACAAAATGGGCATTTTCACCTGCCAAAAATTGATTGAAGGCATTTTCACCTGCCATAAATTGATTGGAGGCCACACGCAGTTAATGAAAGGTGATTTCTGCCTAAATATGACTTGATCTGATTGTAGAGCTTCATAATATAAAGATCTGAGCTCACAGGACAGCTTGGAATTATTGTAAAGGACCATAACAACACAAAATGGGCATTTTCACGTGCTGAAATTGGGCATTTTCACCTGCCATAAATTGATTGAAGGCCAAATGCTGTTAATGAAAGGTTATTTCTGCCTAAATATGACTTGATCTGATTGTAGAGCTTCATAATATAAAGATCTGAGCTCACAGGACAACTTGGAATTCTTGTAAAGGACCATTACAACACAAAATGGGCATTTTCACCTGCCAAAAATTGATTGAAGGCATTTTCACCTGCCATAAATTGATTGAAGGCCAAATGCAGTTAATGAAAGGTGATTTCTGCCTAAACATGACTTGGTCTGATTGTAGAGCTTCATAATATAAAGATCTGATCTCACAGGACAGCTTGGAATTCTTGTAAAGGACCATTACAACACAAAATGGGCATTTTCACCTGCCAAAAATTGATTGAAGGCATTTTCACCTGCCATAAATTGATTGAAGGCCAAATGCAGTTAATGAAAGGTGATTTCTGCCTGAATATATCTTCGTCTGATTCTAGAGCTTCATGAGATAGAGATCTGAGCTCACAGGAAAGCTTGGAATTCTTGTAAAGGACCATTACAACACAAAATGGGCATTTTCACCTGCCAAAAATTGTTTAAAGGCATTTTCACCTGCCATAAATTGATTGGAGGCCAAATGCAGTTAATGAAAGGTGATTTCTGCCTGAATATGTCTTCGTCCAATTCTAGAGCTTCATAATAAAAAGATCTGGGCTCACAGGACAACTTGGAATTCTTGTAAAGGACCATTACAACACAAAATGGGCATTTTGACCTGCCATAAATTGATTGAAGGCATTTTCACCTGCCATAAATTGATGGAAGGCCAAATGCAGTTAATGAAAGGTGATTTCTGCCTGAATATATCTTCGTCCAATTCTAGACCTTCATGATATAGAGACCTGAGTTCATAGGACAGCTTGGAATTCTTGTAAAGGACCATTACAACACAAAATGGGCATTTTCACATGCCAAAAATTGATTGAAGGCATTTTCACCTGCCATCAATTGATTGAAGTCCAAACACAGTTAATAAACAGTGATTTCTGCCTAAATATGACTAGATCTGATTCTAGAGCTTCATAATATAAAGATCTGAGCTCACAGGACAGCTTGGAATTCTTGTAAAGGACCATTACAACACAAAATGGGCATTTTCACCTGCCAAAAATTGATTGAAGGCATTTTCACCTGCCATAAATTGATTGAAGGCCAAATGCAGTTAATGAAAGGTGATTTCTGCCTAAACATGACTTGGTCTGATTGTAGAGCTTCATAATATAAAGATCTGAGCTCACAGGACAGCTTGGAATTCTTGTAAAGGACCATTACAACACAAAATGGGCATTTTCACCTGCCAAAAATTGATTGAAGGCATTTTCACCTGCCATAAATTGATTGGAGGCCAAATGCAGTTAATGAAAGGTGATTTCTGCCTGAATATATCTTCGTCCGATTCTAGAGCTTCATGGTATAGAGATCTGAGCTCACAGGACAGCTTGGAATTCTTGTAAAGGACCATTACAACACGAAATGGGCATTTTCACGTGCTGAAAATGGGCATTTTCACCTGCCATAAATTGATTGAAGCCCAAATGCAGTTAATGAAAGGTGATTTCTGCCTGAATATGTCTTCGTCCGATTCTAGAGCTTCGTGGTATAGAGATCTGAGCTCACAGGAAAGCTTAGAATTCTTGTAAAGGACCATTACAACACAAAATGGGCATTTTCACATGCCAAAAATTGATTGAAGGCATTTTCACCTGCCATAAATTGATTGAAGGCCAAATGCAGTTAATGAAAGGTGATTTCTGCCTAAACATGACTTGGTCTGATTGTAGAGCTTCATAATATAAAGATCTGAGCTCACAGGACAGCTTGGAATTCTTGTAAAGGACCATTACAACACAAAATGGGCATTTTCACCTGCCAAAAATTGATTGAAGGCATTTTCACCTGCCATAAATTGATTGAAGTCCAAACGCAGTTAATAAACAATGATTTCTGCCTAAATATGACTAGATCTGATTCTAGAGCTTCATAATATAAAGATCTGAGCTCACAGGACAGCTTGGAATTCTTGTAAAGGACCATTACAACACAAAATGGGCATTTTCACCTGCTGAAAATTGATTGAAGGCATTTTCACCTGCCATAAATTGATTGAAGGCCAAATGGAGTTAATGAAAGGTGATTTCTGCCTAAACATGACTTGGTCTGATTGTAGAGCTTCATAATATAAAGATCTGAGCTCACAGGACAGCTTGGAATTCTTGTAAAGGACCATTACAACCCAAATTGGCATTTTCACCTGCCATAAATTGATTGAAGGCCAAATGCAGTTAATGAAAGGTGATTTCTGCCTGAATATATCTTCGTCCGATTCTAGAGCTTCATGGTATACAGATCTGAGCTCACAGGACAGCTTGGAATTCTTGTAAAGGACCATTACAACACGAAATGGGCATTTTCACGTGCTGAAAATGGGCATTTTCACCTGCCATAATTTGATTGAAGGCCAAATGCAGTTAATGAAAGGTGATTTCTGCCTGAATATGTCTTCGTCCGATTCTAGACCTTCATGAGATAGAGATCTGATCTCAGAGGAAAGCTAGGAATTCTTGTAAAGGACCATTGCAACACAAAATGGGCATTTTCACCTGCCATAAATTGATTGAAGTCCAAACGCAGTTAATAAACGATGATTTCTGCCTAAATATGACTAGATCTGATTCTAAAGCTTCATAATATAAAGATTTGAGCTCACAGGACAGCTTGGAATTCTTGTAAAGGACCATTACAACACAAAATGGGCATTTTCACCTGCTGAAAATTGATTGAAGGCATTTTCACCTGCCATAAATTGATTGAAGGCCAAATGCAGTTAATGAAAGGTGATTTCTGCCTAAACATGACTTGGTCTGATTGTAGAGCTTCATAATATAAAGATCTGAGCTCACAGGACAGCTTGGAATTCTTGTAAAGGACCATTACAACACAAAATGGGCATTTTCACCTGCCATAAATTGATTGAAGGCATTTTCACCTGCCATAAATTGATTGAAGGCCAAATGCAGTTAATGAAAGGTGATTTCTGCCTAAACATGACTTGGTCTGATTGTAGAGCTTCATAATATAAAGATCTGAGCTCACAGGACAGCTTGGAATTCTTGTAAAGGACCATTACAACACAAAATGGGCATTTTCACCTGCAAAAATTGTTTAAAGGCATTTTCACCTGCCATAAATTGATTGGAGGCCAAATGCAGTTAATGAAAGGTGATTTCTGCCTGAATATGTCTTCGTCCAATTCTAGAGCTTCATAATAAAAAGATCTGAGCTCACAGGACAACTTGGAATTCTTGTAAAGGACCATTACAACACAAAATGGGCATTTTCACCTGCCAAAAATTGATTGAAGGCATTTTCACCTGCCATAAATTGATTGAAGGCCAAATGCAGTTAATGAAAGGTGATTTCTGCCTAAACATGACTTGGTCTGATTGTAGAGCTTCATAATATAAAGATCTGAGCTCACAGGACAGCTTGGAATTCTTGTAAAGGACCATTACAACACAAAATGGGCATTTTCACCTGCCAAAAATTGATTGAAGGCATTTTCACCTGCCATAAATTGATTGAAGTCCAAACGCAGTTAATAAACAATGATTTCTGCCTAAATATGACTAGATCTGATTCTAGAGCTTCATAATATAAAGATTTGAGCTCACAGGACAGCTTGGAATTCTTGTAAAGGACCATTACAACACAAAATGGGCATTTTCACCTGCTGAAAATTGATTGAAGGCATTTTCACCTGCCATAAATTGATTGAAGGCCAAATGCAGTTAATGAAAGGTGATTTCTGCCTAAACATGACTTGGTCTGATTGTAGAGCTTCATAATATAAAGATATGAGCTCACAGGACAGCTTGGAATTCTTGTAAAGGACCATTACAACACAAAATGGGCATTTTCACCTGCCATAAATTGATTGAAGGCCAAATGCAGTTAATGAAAGGTGATTTCTGCCTGAATATATCTTTGTCCGATTCTAGAGCTTCATGGTATACAGATCTGAGCTCACAGGACAGCTTGGAATTCTTGTAAAGGACCATTACAACACGAAATGGGCATTTTCACGTGCTGAAAATGGGCATTTTCACCTGCCATAAATTGATTGAAGGCCAAATGCAGTTAATGAAAGGTGATTTCTGCCTGAATATGTCTTCGTCCGATTCTAGAGCTTCATGAGATAGAGATCTGATCTCAGAGGAAAGCTAGGAATTCTTGTAAAGGACCATTACAGCACAAAATGGGCATTTTCACATGCCAAAAATTGATTGAAGGCATTTTCACCTGCCATAAATTGATTGAAGTCGAAACGCAGTTAATAAACGATGATTTCTGCCTAAATATGACTAGATCTGATTCTAAAGCTTCATAATATAAAGATCTGAGCTCACAGGACAGCTTGGAATTCTTGTAAAGGACCATTACAACACAAAATGGGCATTTTCACCTGCTGAAAATTGATTGAAGGCATTTTCACCTGCCATAAATTGATTGAAGGCCAAATGCAGTTAATGAAAGGTGATTTCTGCGTAAACATGACTTGGTCTGATTGTAGAGCTTCATAATATAAAGATCTGAGCTCACAGGACAGCTTGGAATTCTTGTAAAGGACCATTACAACACAAAATGGGCATTTTCACCTGCCATAAATTGATTGAAGGCATTTTCACCTGGCATAAATTGATTGAAGGCCAAATGCAGTTAATGAAAGGTGATTTCTGCCTAAACATGACTTGGTCTGATTGTAGAGCTTCATAATATAAAGATCTGAGCTCACAGGACAGCTTGGAATTCTTGTAAAGGACCATTACAACACAAAATGGGCATTTTCACCTGCCAAAAATTGTTTAAAGGTATTTTCACCTGCCATAAATTGATTGGAGGCCAAATGCAGTTAATGAAAGGTGATTTCTGCCTGAATATGTCTTCGTCCAATTCTAGAGCTTCATAATAAAAAGATCTGAGCTCACAGGACAACTTGGAATTCTTGTAAAGGACCATTACAACACAAAATGGGCATTTTGACCTGCCAAAAATTGATTGAAGACATTTTCACCTGCCATAAATTGATGGAAGGCCAAATGCAGTTAATGAAAGGTGATTTCTGCCTGAATATATCTTCGTCCAATTCTAGAGCTTCATGATATAGAGACCTGAGTTCATAGGACAGCTTGGAATTCTTGTAAAGGACCATTACAACACAAAATGGGCATTTTCACCTGCCAAAAATTGATTGAAGGCATTTTCACCTGCCATAAATTGATTGAAGGCCAAATGCAGTTAATGAAAGGTGATTTCTGCCTAAACATGACTTGGTCTGATTGTAGAGCTTCATAATATAAAGATCTGAGCTCACAGGACAGCTTGGAATTCTTGTAAAGGACCATTACAACACAAAATGGGCATTTTCACCTGCCAAAAATGGTTTAAAGGCATTTTCACCTGCCATAAATTGATTGGAGGCCAAATGCAGTTAATGAAAGGTGATTTCTGCCTGAATATGTCTTTGTCCAATTCTAGAGCTTCATAATAAAAAGATCTGAGCTCACAGGACAACTTGGAATTCTTGTAAAGGACCATTACAACACAAAATGGGCATTTTGACCTGCCAAAAATTGATTGAAGGCATTTTCACCTGCCATAAATTGATTGAAGTTAAACGCAGTTAATAAACAATGATTTCTGCCTAAATATGACTAGATCTGATTCTAGAGCTTCATAATATAAAGATTTGAGCTCACAGGACAGCTTGGAATTCTTGTAAAGGACCATTACAACACGAAATGGGCATTTTCACCTGGTGAAAATGGGCATTTTCACCTACCATAAATTGATTGAAGGCCAAATGCAGTTAATGAAAGGTGATTTCTGCCTGAATATGTCTTCGTCCAATTCTAGAGCTTCGTGGTATAGAGATCTGAGCTCACAGGAAAGCTTAGAATTCTTGTAAAGGACCATTACAACACAAAATGGGCATTTTCACCTGCCAAAAATTGATTGAAGGCATTTTCACCTGCCATAAATTGATTGGAGGCCAAATGCAGTTAATGAAAGGTGATTTCTGCCTGAATATGTCTTCGTCCGATTCTAGAGCTTCATAATAAAAAGATCTGAGCTCACAGGACAGCTTGGAATTCTTGTAAAGGACCATTACAACACGAAATGGGCATTTTCACCTGCTGAAAATGGGCATTTTCACCTGCCATAAATTGATTGAAGGCCAAATGCAGTTAATGAAAGGAGATTTCTGCCTGAATATGTCTTCGTCCGATTCTAGAGCTTCATGAGATAGAGATCTGATCTCAGAGGAAAGCTAGGAATTCTTGTAAAGGACCATTACAACACAAAATGGGCATTTTCACCTGCCAAAAATTGATTGAAGGCATTTTCACCTGCCATAAATTGATTGAAGTCCAAACGCAGTTAATAAACGATGATTTCTGCCTAAATATGACTTGGTCTGATTGTAGAGCTTCATAATATAAAGATCTGAGCTCACAGGACAGCTTGGAATTCTTGTAAAGGACCATTACAACACAAAATGGGCATTTTCACCTGCCAAAACTTGATTGAAGGCATTTTCACCTGCCATAAATTGATTGAAGTCCAAACGCAGTTAATAAACGATGATTTCTGCCTAAATATGACTTGGTCTGATTGTAGAGCTTCATAATATAAAGATCTGAGCTCACAGGACAGCTTGGAATTCTTGTAAAGGACCATTACAACACAAAATGGGCATTTTCACCTGCCAAAAATTGATTGAAGGCATTTTCACCTGCCATAAATTGATTGAAGGCCAAATGCAGTTAATGAAAGGTGATTTCTGCCTAAACATGACTTGGTCTGATTGTAGAGCTTCATAATATAAAGATCTGAGCTCACAGGACAGCTTGGAATTCTTGTAAAGGACCATTACAACACAAAATGGGCATTTTCACCTGCCAAAAATTGATTGAAGGCATTTTCACCTGCCATAAATTGATTGAAGTCCAAACGCAGTTAATAAACAATGATTTCTGCCTAAATATAACCAGATCTGATTCTAGAGCTTCATAATATAAAGATTTGAGCTCACAGGACAGCTTGGAATTCTTGTAAAGGACCATTACAACACAAAATGGGCATTTTCACCTGCCATTTATTGATTGAAGGCCAAATGCAGTTAATGAAAGGTGATTTCTGCCTGAATATATCTTCGTCCGATTCTAGAGCTTCATGGTATACAGATCTGAGCTCACAGGACAGCTTGGAATTCTTGTAAAGGACCATTACAACACGAAATGGGCATTTTCACGTGCTGAAAATGAAGGCATTTTCACCTGCCATAAATTGATTGAAGGCCAAATGCAGTTAATGAAAGGTGATTTCTGCCTGAATATGTCTTCGTCCGATTCTAGAGCTTCATAATAAAAAGATCTGAGCTCACAGGACAACTTGGAATTCTTGTAAAGGACCATTACAACACAAAATGGGCATTTTCACCTGCCAAAAATTGATTGAAGGCATTTTCACCTGCCATAAATTGATTGGAGGCCAAATGCAGTTAATGAAAGGTGATTTCTGCCTGAATATGTCTTCGTCTGATTCTAGAGCTTCGTGGTATAGAGATCTGAGCTCACAGGAAAGCTTAGAATTCTTGTAAAGGACCATTACAACACAAAATGGGCATTTTCACCTGCCAAAAATTCATTGAAGGCATTTTCACCTGCCATAAATTGATTGAAGGCCAAATGCAGTTAATGAAAGGTGATTTCTGCCTGAATATGTCTTCGTCCGATTCTAGAGCTTCGTGGTATAGAGATCTGAGCTCACAGGAAAGCTTAGAATTCTTGTAAAGGACCATTACAACACAAAATGGGCATTTTCACCTGCCAAAAATTGATTGAAGGCATTTTCACCTGCCATAAATTGATTGAAGGCCAAATGCAGTTAATGAAAGGTGATTTCTGCCTGAATATATCTTCGTCCAATTCTAGAGCTTCATGATATAGAGACCCGAGTTCATAGGACAGCTTGGAATTCTTGTAAAGGACCATTACAACACAAAATGGGCATTTTCACCTGCCAAAAATTGATTGAAGGCATTTTCACCTGCCATAAATTGATTGAAGGCCAAATGCAGTTAATGAAAGGTGATTTCTGCCTAAACATGACTTGGTCTGATTGTAGAGCTTCATAATATAAAGATCTGAGCTCACAGGACAGCTTGGAATTCTTGTAAAGGACCATTACAACACAAAATGGGCATTTTCACCTGCCGAATATTGATTGAAGGCATTTTCACCTGCCATAAATTGATTGAAGGCCAAATGCAGTTAATGAAAAGTGATTTCTGCCTGAATATATCTTCGTCCGATTCTAGAGCTTCATGAAATAGAGATCTGACCTCACAGGACAGCTTGGAATTCTTGTAAAGGACCATTACAACAGAAAATGGGCATTTTCACCTGCTGAAAATTGATTGAAGGCATTTTCACCTGCCATAAATTGATTGAAGGCCAAATGCAGTTAATGAAAGGTGATTTCTGCCTGAATATGTCTTCGTCCGATTCTAGAGCTTCATAATAAAAAGATCTGAGCTCACAGGACAGCTTGGAATTCTTGTAAAGGACCATTACAACACGAAATGGGCATTTTCACCTGCTGAAAATTGATTGAAGCTATTTTCACCTGCCATAAATTGATTGAAGGCCAAATGCAGTTAATGAAAGGTGATTTCTGCCTGAATATATCTTCGTCTGATTCTAGAGCTTCATGATATAGAGACCTGAGTTCATAGGACAGCTTGGAATTCTTGTAAAGGACCATTACAACACGAAATGGGCATTTTCACCTGCCAAAAATTGATTGAAGGCATTTTCACCTGCCATAAATTGATTGAAGTCCAAACGCAGTTAATAAATGATGATTTCTGCCTAAATATGACTAGATCTGATTCTAGAGCTTCATAATATAAAGATCTGAGCTCACAGGACAGCTTGGAATTCTTGTAAAGGACCATTACAACACAAAGTGGGCATTTTCACCTGCCAAAAATTGATTGAAGGCATTTTCACCTGCCATAAATTGATTGAAGGCCAAATGCAGTTAATGAAAGGTGATTTCTGCCTAAACATGACTTGGTCTGATTGTAGAGCTTCATAATATAAAGATCTGAGCTCACAGGACAGCTTGGAATTCTTGTAAAGGACCATTACAACACAAAATGGGCATTTTCACCTGCCAAATATTGATTGAAGGCATTTTCACCTGCCATAAATTGATTGAAGGCCAAATGCAGTTAATGAAAAGTGATTTCTGCCTGAATATATCTTCGTCCGATTCTAGAGCTTCATGAAATAGAGATCTGAGCTCACAGGACAGCTTGGAATTCTTGTAAAGGACCATTACAACAGAAAATGGGCATTTTCACCTGCCGAAAATTGATTGAAGGCATTTTCACCTGCCATAAATTGATTGGAGGCCAAATGCAGTTAATGAAAGGTGATTTCTGCCTGAATATGTCTTCGTCCGATTCTAGAGCTTCATAATAAAAAGATCTGAGCTCACAGGACAGCTTGGAATTCTTGTAAAGGACCATTACAACACGAAATGGGCATTTTCACCTGCTGAAAATTGATTGAAGCTATTTTCACCTGCCATAAATTGATTGAAGGCCAAATGCAGTTAATGAAAGGTGATTTCTGCCTGAATATATCTTCGTCTGATTCTAGAGCTTCATGATATAGAGACCTGAGTTCATAGGACAGCTTGGAATTCTTGTAAAGGACCATTACAACACGAAATGGGCATTTTCACCTGCCAAAAATTGATTGAAGGCATTTTCACCTGCCATAAATTGATTGAAGTCCAAACGCAGTTAATAAATGATGATTTCTGCCTAAATATGACTAGATCTGATTCTAGAGCTTCATAATATAAAGATCTGAGCTCACAGGACAGCTTGGAATTCTTGTAAAGGACCATTACAACACAAAATGGGCATTTTCACCTGCCAAAAATTGAATGAAGGCATTTTCACCTGCCATAAATTGATTGAAGGCCAAATGCAGTTAATGAAAGGTGATTTCTGCCTAAACATGACTTGGTCTGATTGTAGAGCTTCATAATAAAAAGATCTGAGCTCACAGGACAGCTTGGAATTCTTGTAAAGGACCATTACAACACAAAATGGGCATTTTCACCTGCCAAAAATTGATTGAAGGCATTTTCACCTGCCATAAATTGATTGCAGGCCAAATGCAGTTAATGAAAGGTGATTTCTGCCTGAATATGTCTTCGTCCGATTCTAGAGCTTCATAATAAAAAGATCTGAGCTCACAGGACAGCTTGGAATTCTTGTAAAGGACCATTACAACACGAAATGGGCATTTTCCACCTGCCAAAAATTGATTGAAGGCATTTTCACCTGCCATAAATTGATTGGAGGCCAAATGCAGTTAATGAAAGGTGATTTCTGCCTGAATATGTCTTTGTCCGATTCTAGAGCTTCATAATAAAAAGATCTGAGCTCACAGGACAACTTGGAATTCTTGTAAAGGACCATTACAACACAAAATGGGCATTTTGACCTGCCAAAAATTGATTGAAGGCATTTTCACCTGTCATAAATTGATTGAAGGCCAAATGCAGTTAATGAAAGGTGATTTCTGCCTGAATATATCTTCGTCCAATTCTAGAGCTTCATGATATAGAGACCTGAGTTCATAGGACAGCTTGGAATTCTGGTAAAGGACCATTACAACACAAAATGGGCATTTTCACCTGCCAAAAATTGATTGAAGGCATTTTCACCTGCCATAAATTGATTGAAGTCCAAACGCAGTTAATGAAAAGTGATTTCTGCCTGAATATATCTTCATTTGATTCTAGAGCTTCATGAGATAGAGATCTGAGCTCACAGGACAGCTTGGAATTCTTGTAAAGGACCATTACAACACAAAATGGGCATTTTCACCTGCCAAAAATTGATTGAAGGCATTTTCACCTGCCATAAATTGATTGAAGTCCAAACGCAGTTAATAAATGATGATTTCTGCCTAAATATGACTTGGTCTGATTGTAGAGCTTCATAATATAAAGATCTGAGCTCACAGGACAGCTTGGAATTCTTGTAAAGGACCATTACAAAACAAAATGGGCATTTTCACCTGCAAAAATTGATTGAAGGCATTTTCACCTGCCATAAATTGATTGAAGTCCAAACGCAGTTAATAAACAATGATTTCTGCCTAAATATTACTAGATCTGATTCTAGAGCTTCATAATATAAAGATTTGAGGTCACAGGACAGCTTGGAATTCTTGTAAAGGACCATTACAACACAAAGTGGGCATTTTCACCTGCCATAAATTGATTGAAGTCCAAACGCAGTTAATAAACGATGATTTCTGCCTAAATATGACTTGGTCTGATTGTAGAGCTTCATAATATAAAGATCTGAGCTCACAGGACAGCTTGGAATTCTTGTAAAGGACCATTACAACACAAAATGGGCATTTTCACCTGCCAAAAATTGATTGAAGGCATTTTCACCTGCCATAAATTGATTGAAGGCCAAATGCAGTTAATGAAAGGGGATTTCTGCCTAAACATGACTTGGTCTGATTGTAGAGCTTCATAATATAAAGATCTGAGCTCACAGGACAGCTTGGAATTCTTGTAAAGGACCATTACAACACAAAATGGGCATTTTCACCTGCCAAAATTGATTGAAGGCATTTTCACCTGCCATAAATTGATTGAAGTCCAAACGCAGTTAATAAACAATGATTTCTGCCTAAATATGACTAGATCTGATTCTAGAGCTTCATAATATAAAGATTTGAGCTCACAGGACAGCTTGGAATTCTTGTAAAGGACCATTACAACACAAAGTGGGCATTTTCACCTGCCATAAATTGATTGAAGGCCAAATGCAGTTAATGAAAGGTGATTTCTGCCTGAATATATCTTCGTCCGATTCTAGGGCTTCATGGTATACAGATCTGAGCTCACAGGACAGCTTGGAATTCTTGTAAAGGACCATTACAACACGAAATGGGCATTTTCATGTGCTGAAAATGGGCATTTTCACCTGCCATAAATTGATTGAAGGCCAAATGCAGTTAATGAAAGGTGATTTCTGCCTGAATATGTCTTCGTCCGATTCTAGAGCTTCATAATAAAAAGATCTGAGCTCACAGGACAACTTGGAATTCTTGTAAAGGACCATTACAACACAAAATGGGCATTTTCACCTGCCAAAAATTGATTGAAGGCATTTTCACCTGCCATAAATTGATTGGAGGCCAAATGCAGTTAATGAAAGGTGATTTCTGCCTGAATATGTCTTCGTCCGATTCTAGAGCTTGATAATAAAAAGATCTGAGCTCACAGGACAGCTTGGAATTCTTGTAAAGGACCATTACAACACGAAATGGGCATTTTCACCTGCTGAAAATGGGCATTTTCACCTGCCATAAATTGATTGAAGGCCAAATGCAGTTAATGAAAGGTGATTTCTGCCTGAATATGTCTTCGTCTGATTCTAGAGCTTCATGAGATAGAGATCTGAGCTCAGAGGAAAGCTAGGAATTCTTGTAAAGGACCATTACAACACGAAATGGGCATTTTCACATGCCAAAAATTGTTTGAAGGCATTTTCACCTGCCATAAATTGATTGGAGGCCAAATGCAGTTAATGAAAGGTGATTTCTGCCTGAATATGTCTTCGTCCGATTCTAGAGCTTCATAATAAAAAGATCTGAGCTCACAGGACAGCTTGGAATTCTTGTAAAGGACCATTACAACACAAAATGGGCATTTTGACCTGCCAAAAATTGATTAAAGGCATTTTCACCTGCCATAAATTGATTGAAGGCCAAATGCAGTTAATGAAAGGTGATTTCTGCCTGAATATATCTTCGTCCGATTCTAGAGCTTCATGATATAGAGACCTGAGTTCATAGGACAGCTTGGAATTCTTGTAAAGGACCATTACAACACAAAATGGGCATTTTCACCTGCCAAAAATTGATTGAAGGCATTTTCACCTGCCATAAATTGATTGAAGTCCAAACGCAGATAATAAACGATGATTTCTGCCTAGATATGACTAGATCTGATTCTAGAGCTTCATAATATAAAGATCTGAGCTCACAGGACAGCTTGGAATTCTTGTAAAGGACCATTACAACACGAAATGGGCATTTTCACCTGCTGAAAATGGGCATTTTCACCTGCCATAAATTGATTGAAGGCCAAATGCAGTTAATGAAAGGAGATTTCTGCCTGAATATGTCTTCGTCCGATTCTAGAGCTTCATGAGATAGAGATCTGATCTCAGAGGAAAGCTAGGAATTCTTGTAAAGGACCATTACAACACAAAATGGGCATTTTCACCTGCCAAAAATTGATTGAAGGCATTTTCACCTGCCATAAATTGATTGAAGTCCAAACGCAGTTAATAAACGATGATTTCTGCCTAAATATGACTTGGTCTGATTGTAGAGCTTCATAATATAAAGATCTGAGCTCACAGGACAGCTTGGAATTCTTGTAAAGGACCATTACAACACAAAATGGGCATTTTCACCTGCCAAAACTTGATTGAAGGCATTTTCACCTGCCATAAATTGATTGAAGTCCAAACGCAGTTAATAAACGATGATTTCTGCCTAAATATGACTTGGTCTGATTGTAGAGCTTCATAATATAAAGATCTGAGCTCACAGGACAGCTTGGAATTCTTGTAAAGGACCATTACAACACAAAATGGGCATTTTCACCTGCCAAAAATTGATTGAAGGCATTTTCACCTGCCATAAATTGATTGAAGGCCAAATGCAGTTAATGAAAGGTGATTTCTGCCTAAACATGACTTGGTCTGATTGTAGAGCTTCATAATATAAAGATCTGAGCTCACAGGACAGCTTGGAATTCTTGTAAAGGACCATTACAACACAAAATGGGCATTTTCACCTGCCAAAAATTGATTGAAGGCATTTTCACCTGCCATAAATTGATTGAAGTCCAAACGCAGTTAATAAACAATGATTTCTGCCTAAATATAACCAGATCTGATTCTAGAGCTTCATAATATAAAGATTTGAGCTCACAGGACAGCTTGGAATTCTTGTAAAGGACCATTACAACACAAAATGGGCATTTTCACCTGCCATTTATTGATTGAAGGCCAAATGCAGTTAATGAAAGGTGAGTTCTGCCTGAATATATCTTCGTCCGATTCTAGAGCTTCATGGTATACAGATCTGAGCTCACAGGACAGCTTGGAATTCTTGTAAAGGACCATTACAACACGAAATGGGCATTTTCACGTGCTGAAAATGAAGGCATTTTCACCTGCCATAAATTGATTGAAGGCCAAATGCAGTTAATGAAAGGTGATTTCTGCCTGAATATGTCTTCGTCCGATTCTAGAGCTTCATAATAAAAAGATCTGAGCTCACAGGACAACTTGGAATTCTTGTAAAGGACCATTACAACACAAAATGGGCATTTTCACCTGCCAAAAATTCATTGAAGGCATTTTCACCTGCCATAAATTGATTGAAGGCCAAATGCAGTTAATGAAAGGTGATTTCTGCCTGAATATGTCTTCGTCCGATTCTAGAGCTTCGTGGTATAGAGATCTGAGCTCACAGGAAAGCTTAGAATTCTTGTAAAGGACCATTACAACACAAAATGGGCATTTTCACCTGCCAAAAATTGATTGAAGGCATTTTCACCTGCCATAAATTGATTGAAGGCCAAATGCAGTTAATGAAAGGTGATTTCTGCCTGAATATATCTTCGTCCAATTCTAGAGCTTCATGATATAGAGACCCGAGTTCATAGGACAGCTTGGAATTCTTGTAAAGGACCATTACAACACAAAATGGGCATTTTCACCTGCCAAAAATTGATTGAAGGCATTTTCACCTGCCATAAATTGATTGAAGGCCAAATGCAGTTAATGAAAGGTGATTTCTGCCTAAACATGACTTGGTCTGATTGTAGAGCTTCATAATATAAAGATCTGAGCTCACAGGACAGCTTGGAATTCTTGTAAAGGACCATTACAACACAAAATGGGCATTTTCACCTGCCGAATATTGATTGAAGGCATTTTCACCTGCCATAAATTGATTGAAGGCCAAATGCAGTTAATGAAAAGTGATTTCTGCCTGAATATATCTTCGTCCGATTCTAGAGCTTCATGAAATAGAGATCTGACCTCACAGGACAGCTTGGAATTCTTGTAAAGGACCATTACAACAGAAAATGGGCATTTTCACCTGCCGAAAATTGATTGAAGGCATTTTCACCTGCCATAAATTGATTGAAGGCCAAATGCAGTTAATGAAAGGTGATTTCTGCCTGAATATGTCTTCGTCCGATTCTAGAGCTTCATAATAAAAAGATCTGAGCTCACAGGACAGCTTGGAATTCTTGTAAAGGACCATTACAACACGAAATGGGCATTTTCACCTGCTGAAAATTGATTGAAGCTATTTTCACCTGCCATAAATTGATTGAAGGCCAAATGCAGTTAATGAAAGGTGATTTCTGCCTGAATATATCTTCGTCTGATTCTAGAGCTTCATGATATAGAGACCTGAGTTCATAGGACAGCTTGGAATTCTTGTAAAGGACCATTACAACACGAAATGGGCATTTTCACCTGCCAAAAATTGATTGAAGGCATTTTCACCTGCCATAAATTGATTGAAGTCCAAACGCAGTTAATAAATGATGATTTCTGCCTAAATATGACTAGATCTGATTCTAGAGCTTCATAATATAAAGATCTGAGCTCACAGGACAGCTTGGAATCTTGTAAAGGACCATTACAACACAAAGTGGGCATTTTCACCTGCCAAAAATTGATTGAAGGCATTTTCACCTGCCATAAATTGATTGAAGGCCAAATGCAGTTAATGAAAGGTGATTTCTGCCTAAACATGACTTGGTCTGATTGTAGAGCTTCATAATATAAAGATCTGAGCTCACAGGACAGCTTGGAATTCTTGTAAAGGACCATTACAACACAAAATGGGCATTTTCACCTGCCAAATATTGATTGAAGGCATTTTCACCTGCCATAAATTGATTGAAGGCCAAATGCAGTTAATGAAAAGTGATTTCTGCCTGAATATATCTTCGTCCGATTCTAGAGCTTCATGAAATAGAGATCTGAGCTCACAGGACAGCTTGGAATTCTTGTAAAGGACCATTACAACAGAAAATGGGCATTTTCACCTGCCGAAAATTGATTGAAGGCATTTTCACCTGCCATAAATTGATTGGAGGCCAAATGCAGTTAATGAAAGGTGATTTCTGCCTGAATATGTCTTCGTCCGATTCTAGAGCTTCATAATAAAAAGATCTGAGCTCACAGGACAGCTTGGAATTCTTGTAAAGGACCATTACAACACGAAATGGGCATTTTCACCTGCTGAAAATTGATTGAAGCTATTTTCACCTGCCATAAATTGATTGAAGGCCAAATGCAGTTAATGAAAGGTGATTTCTGCCTGAATATATCTTCGTCTGATTCTAGAGCTTCATGATATAGAGACCTGAGTTCATAGGACAGCTTGGAATTCTTGTAAAGGACCATTACAACACAAAATGGGCATTTTCACCTGCCAAAAATTGAATGAAGGCATTTTCACCTGCCATAAATTGATTGAAGGCCAAATGCAGTTAATGAAAGGTGATTTCTGCCTAAACATGACTTGGTCTGATTGTAGAGCTTCATAATAAAAAGATCTGAGCTCACAGGACAGCTTGGAATTCTTGTAAAGGACCATTACAACACAAAATGGGCATTTTCACCTGCCAAAAATTGATTGAAGGCATTATCACCTGCCATAAATTGATTGCAGGCCAAATGCAGTTAATGAAAGGTGATTTCTGCCTGAATATGTCTTCGTCCGATTCTAGAGCTTCATAATAAAAAGATCTGAGCTCACAGGACAGCTTGGAATTCTTGTAAAGGACCATTACAACACGAAATGGGCATTTTCACCTGCCAAAAATTGATTGAAGGCATTTTCACCTGCCATAAATTGATTGAAGGCCAAATGCAGTTAATGAAAGGTGATTTCTGCCTGAATATATCTTCGTCCAATTCTAGAGCTTCATGATATAGAGACCTGAGTTCATAGGACAGCTTGGAATTCTGGTAAAGGACCATTACAACACAAAATGGGCATTTTCACCTGCCAAAAATTGATTGAAGGCATTTTCACCTGCCATAAATTGATTGAAGTCCAAACGCAGTTAATGAAAAGTGATTTCTGCCTGAATATATCTTCATTTGATTCTAGAGCTTCATGAGATAGAGATCTGAGCTCACAGGACAGCTTGGAATTCTTGTAAAGGACCATTACAACACAAAATGGGCATTTTCACCTGCCAAAAATTGATTGAAGGCATTTTCACCTGCCATAAATTGATTGAAGTCCAAACGCAGTTAATAAACAATGATTTCTGCCTAAATATTACTAGATCTGATTCTAGAGCTTCATAATATAAAGATTTGAGGTCACAGGACAGCTTGGAATTCTTGTAAAGGACCATTACAACACAAAGTGGGCATTTTCACCTGCCATAAATTGATTGAAGTCCAAACGCAGTTAATAAACGATGATTTCTGCCTAAATATGACTTGGTCTGATTGTAGAGCTTCATAATATAAAGATCTGAGCTCACAGGACAGCTTGGAATTCTTGTAAAGGACCATTACAACACAAAATGGGCATTTTCACCTGCCAAAAATTGATTGAAGGCATTTTCACCTGCCATAAATTGATTGAAGGCCAAATGCAGTTAATGAAAGGGGATTTCTGCCTAAACATGACTTGGTCTGATTGTAGAGCTTCATAATATAAAGATCTGAGCTCACAGGACAGCTTGGAATTCTTGTAAAGGACCATTACAACACAAAATGGGCATTTTCACCTGCCAAAAATTGATTGAAGGCATTTTCACCTGCCATAAATTGATTGAAGTCCAAACGCAGTTAATAAACAATGATTTCTGCCTAAATATGACTAGATCTGATTCTAGAGCTTCATAATATAAAGATTTGAGCTCACAGGACAGCTTGGAATTCTTGTAAAGGACCATTACAACACAAAGTGGGCATTTTCACCTGCCATAAATTGATTGAAGGCCAAATGCAGTTAATGAAAGGTGATTTCTGCCTGAATATATCTTCGTCCGATTCTAGGGCTTCATGGTATACAGATCTGAGCTCACAGGACAGCTTGGAATTCTTGTAAAGGACCATTACAACACGAAATGGGCATTTTCATGTGCTGAAAATGGGCATTTTCACCTGCCATAAATTGATTGAAGGCCAAATGCAGTTAATGAAAGGTGATTTCTGCCTGAATATGTCTTCGTCCGATTCTAGAGCTTCATAATAAAAAGATCTGAGCTCACAGGACAACTTGGAATTCTTGTAAAGGACCATTACAACACAAAATGGGCATTTTCACCTGCCAAAAATTGATTGAAGGCATTTTCACCTGCCATAAATTGATTGGAGGCCAAATGCAGTTAATGAAAGGTGATTTCTGCCTGAATATGTCTTCGTCCGATTCTAGAGCTTGATAATAAAAAGATCTGAGCTCACAGGACAGCTTGGAATTCTTGTAAAGGACCATTACAACACGAAATGGGCATTTTCACCTGCTGAAAATGGGCATTTTCACCTGCCATAAATTGATTGAAGGCCAAATGCAGTTAATGAAAGGTGATTTCTGCCTGAATATGTCTTCGTCTGATTCTAGAGCTTCATGAGATAGAGATCTGAGCTCAGAGGAAAGCTAGGAATTCTTGTAAAGGACCATTACAACACAAAATGGGCATTTTCACATGCCAAAAATTGTTTGAAGGCATTTTCACCTGCCATAAATTGATTGGAGGCCAAATGCAGTTAATGAAAGGTGATTTCTGCCTGAATATGTCTTCGTCCGATTCTAGAGCTTCATAATAAAAAGATCTGAGCTCACAGGACAGCTTGGAATTCTTGTAAAGGACCATTACAACACAAAATGGGCATTTTGACCTGCCAAAAATTGATTAAAGGCATTTTCACCTGCCATAAATTGATTGAAGGCCAAATGCAGTTAATGAAAGGTGATTTCTGCCTGAATATATCTTCGTCCGATTCTAGAGCTTCATGATATAGAGACCTGAGTTCATAGGACAGCTTGGAATTCTTGTAAAGGACCATTACAACACAAAATGGGCATTTTCACCTGCCAAAAATTGATTGAAGGCATTTTCACCTGCCATAAATTGATTGAAGTCCAAACGCAGATAATAAACGATGATTTCTGCCTAGATATGACTAGATCTGATTCTAGAGCTTCATAATATAAAGATCTGAGCTCACAGGACAGCTTGGAATTCTTGTAAAGGACCATTACAACACAAAATGTGCATTTTCACCTGCTAAAAATTGATTGAAGACATTTTCACCTGCCATAAATTGATTGGAGGCTAAATGCAGTTAATGAAAGGTGATTTCTGCCTGAATATGTCTTCGTCCGATTCTAGAGCTTCATGGTATAGAGATCTGAGCTCACAGGAAAGCTTAGAATTCTTGTAAAGGACCATTACAACACAAAATGGGCATTTTCACCTGCCAAAAATTGTTTGAAGGCATTTTCACCTGCCATAAATTGATTGAAGTTAAACGCAGTTAATAAACAATGATTTCTGCCTAAATATGACTAGATCTGATTCTAGAGCTTCATAATATAAAGATTTGAGCTCACAGGACAGCTTGGAATTCTTGTAAAGGACCATTACAACACAAAATGGGCATTTTCACCTGCTGAAAATTGATTGAAGGCATTTTCACCTGCCATAAATTGATTGAAGGCCAAATGCAGTTAATGAAAGGTGATTTCTGCCTGAATATGACTAGATCTGATTCTAGAGCTTCATAATATAAAGATCTGAGCTCACAGGACAGCTTGGAATTCTTGTAAAGGACCATTACAACACAAAATGGGCATTTTCACCTGCCAAAAATTGATTGAAGGCATTTTCACCTGCCATAAATTGATTGAAGGCCAAATGCAGTTAATGAAAGGTGATTTCTGCCTAAACATGACTTGGTCTGATTGTAGAGCTTCATAATATAAAGATCTGAGCTCACAGGACAGCTTAGAATTCTTGTAAAGGACCATTACAACACAAAATGGGCATTTTCACCTGCCGAATATTGATTGAAGGCATTTTCACCTGCCATAAATTGATTGAAGGCCAAATGCAGTTAATGAAAAGTGATTTCTGCCTGAATATATCTTCGTCCGATTCTAGAGCTTCATGAAATAGAGATCTGACCTCACAGGACAGCTTGGAATTCTTGTAAAGGACCATTACAACAGAAAATGGGCATTTTCACCTGCCGAAAATTGATTGAAGGCATTTTCACCTGCCATAAATTGATTGAAGGCCAAATGCAGTTAATGAAAGGTGATTTCTGCCTGAATATGTCTTCGTCCGATTCTAGAGCTTCATAATAAAAAGATCTGAGCTCACAAGACAGCTTGGAATTCTTGTAAAGGACCATTACAACACAAAATGGGCATTTTCACCTGCTGAAAATTGATTGAAGCTATTTTCACCTGCCATAAATTGATTGAAGGCCAAATGCAGTTAATGAAAGGTGATTTCTGCCTAAACATGACTTGGTCTGATTGTAGAGCTTCATAATATAAAGATCTGAGCTCACAGGACAGCTTGGAATTCTTGTAAAGGACCATTACAACACAAAATGGGCATTTTCACCTGCCGAATATTGATTGAAGGCATTTTCACCTGCCATAAATTGATTGAAGGCCAAATGCAGTTAATGAAAAGTGATTTCTGCCTGAATATATCTTCGTCCGATTCTAGAGCTTCATGAAATAGAGATCTGACCTCACAGGACAGCTTGGAATTCTTGTAAAGGACCATTACAACAGAAAATGGGCATTTTCACCTGCCGAAAATTGATTGAAGGCATTTTCACCTGCCATAAATTGATTGAAGGCCAAATGCAGTTAATGAAAGGTGATTTCTGCCTAAACATGACTTGGTCTGATTGTAGAGCTTCATAATATAAAGATCTGAGCTCACAGGACAGCTTGGAATTCTTGTAAAGGACCATTACAACACAAAATGGGCATTTTCACCTGCCAAAAATTGATTGAAGGCATTTTCACCTGCCATAAATTGATTGAAGGCCAAATGCAGTTAATGAAAGGTGATTTCTGCCTGAATATGTCTTCGTCCGATTCTAGAGCTTCATAATAAAAAGATCTGAGCTCACAGGACAGCTTGGAATTCTTGTAAAGTACCATTACAACACGAAATGGGCATTTTCACCTGCTGAAAATTGATTGAAGCTATTTTCACCTGCCATAAATTGATTGAAGGCCAAATGCAGTTAATGAAAGGTGATTTCTGCCTGAATATATCTTCGTCTGATTCTAGAGCTTCATGATATAGAGACCTGAGTTCATAGGACAGCTTGGAATTCTTGTAAAGGACCATTACAACACGAAATGGGCATTTTCACCTGCCAAAAATTGATTGAAGGCATTTTCACCTGCCATAAATTGATTGAAGTCCAAACGCAGTTAATAAACGATGATTTCTGCCTAAATATGACTAGATCTGATTCTAGAGCTTCATAATATAAAGATCTGAGCTCACAGGACAGCTTGGAATTCTTGTAAAGGACCATTACAACACAAAATGGGCATTTTCACCTGCCAAAAATTGATTGAAGGCATTTTCACCTGCCATAAATTGATTGAAGGCCAAATGCAGTTAATGAAAGGTGATTTCTGCCTAAACATGACTTGGTCTGATTGTAGAGCTTCATAATATAAAGATCTGAGCTCACAGGACAGCTTGGAATTCTTGTAAAGGACCATTACAACACAAAATGGGCATTTTCACCTGCCAAAAATTGATTGAAGGCATTTTCACCTGCCATAAATTGATTGGAGGCCAAATGCAGTTAATGAAAGGTGATTTCTGCCTGAATATGTCTTCGTCCGATTCTAGAGCTTGATAATAAAAAGATCTGAGCTCACAGGACAGCTTGGAATTCTTGTAAAGGACCATTACAACACAAAATGGGCATTTTCACCTGCCAAAAATTGATTGAAGGCATTTTCACCTGCCATAAATTGATTGAAGTCCAAACGCAGTTAATGAAAAGTGATTTCTGCCTGAATATATCTTCATTTGATTCTAGAGCTTCATGAGATAGAGATCTGAGCTCACAGGACAGCTTGGAATTCTTGTAAAGGACCATTACAGCACAAAATGGGCATTTTCACCTGCTGAAAATTGATTGAAGGCATTTTCACCTGCCATAAATTGATTGAAGTCCAAACGCAGTTAATAAACGATGATTTCTGCCTAAATATGACTAGATCTGATTCTAGAGCTTCATAATATAAAGATCTGAGCTCACAGGACAGCTTGGAATTCTTGTAAAGGACCATTACAACACAAAATGGGCATTTTCACCTGCCAAAAATTGATTGAAGGCATTTTCACCTGCCATAAATTGATTGAAGGCCAAATGCAGTTAATGAAAGGTGATTTCTGCCTAAACATGACTTGGTCTGATTGTAGAGCTTCATAATATAAAGATCTGAGCTCACAGGACAGCTTGGAATTCTTGTAAAGGACCATTACAACACAAAATGGGCATTTTCACCTGCCGAATATTGATTGAAGGCATTTTCACCTGCCATAAATTGATTGAAGGCCAAATGCAGTTAATGAAAAGTGATTTCTGCCTGAATATATCTTCGTCCGATTCTAGAGCTTCATGAAATAGAGATCTGACCTCACAGGACAGCTTGGAATTCTTGTAAAGGACCATTACAACAGAAAATGGGCATTTTCACCTGCCGAAAATTGATTGAAGGCATTTTCACCTGCCATAAATTGATTGAAGGCCAAATGCAGTTAATGAAAGGTGATTTCTGCCTGAATATGTCTTCGTCCGATTCTAGAGCTTCATAATAAAAAGATCTGAGCTCACAGGACAGCTTGGAATTCTTGTAAAGGACCATTACAACACAAAATGGGCATTTTGACCTGCCAAAAATTGTTTGAAGGCATTTTCACCTGCCATAAATTGATTGAAGGCCAAATGCAGTTAATGAAAGGTGATTTCTGCCTAAACATGACTTGGTCTGATTGTAGAGCTTCATAATATAAAGATCTGAGCTCACAGGACAGCTTGGAATTCTTGTAAAGGACCATTACAACACAAAATGGGCATTTTCACCTGCCGAATATTGATTGAAGGCATTTTCACCTGCCATAAATTGATTGAAGGCCAAATGCAGTTAATGAAAAGTGATTTCTGCCTGAATATATCTTCGTCCGATTCTAGAGCTTCATGAAATAGAGATCTGACCTCACAGGACAGCTTGGAATTCTTGTAAAGGACCATTACAACAGAAAATGGGCATTTTCACCTGCCGAAAATTGATTGAAGGCATTTTCACCTGCCATAAATTGATTGAAGGCCAAATGCAGTTAATGAAAGGTGATTTCTGCCTGAATATGTCTTCGTCCGATTCTAGAGCTTCATAATAAAAAGATCTGAGCTCACAGGACAGCTTGGAATTCTTGTAAAGTACCATTACAACACGAAATGGGCATTTTCACCTGCTGAAAATTGATTGAAGCTATTTTCACCTGCCATAAATTGATTGAAGGCCAAATGCAGTTAATGAAAGGTGATTTCTGCCTGAATATATCTTCGTCTGATTCTAGAGCTTCATGATATAGAGACCTGAGTTCATAGGACAGCTTGGAATTCTTGTAAAGTACCATTACAACACGAAATGGGCATTTTCACCTGCCAAAAATTGATTGAAGGCATTTTCACCTGCCATAAATTGATTGAAGTCCAAACGCAGTTAATAAACGATGATTTCTGCCTAAATATGACTAGATCTGATTCTAGAGCTTCATAATATAAAGATCTGAGCTCACAGGACAGCTTGGAATTCTTGTAAAGGACCATTACAGCACAAAATGGGCATTTTCACCTGCTGAAAATTGATTGAAGGCATTTTCACCTGCCATAAATTGATTGGAGGCCACACGCAGTTAATGAAAGGTGATTTCTGCCTAAATATGACTAGATCTGATTCTAGACCTTCATAATATAGAGATATGAGCTCACAGGACAGCTTAACGCCAGTATTAACTATTAACTATTAACTTGTGACCATGTTCGCCAAAAGTTAATACGGAACACCGGCTCCATTGACTTCTGTGTTAAGCAGCTAGCGAGGTAGCTGGCTTTGTTGATGAATTTAGCTGTCTATGGTTTAACTTGAAAGGGAACTAATCTGACGTACATCATATGTAACTCTTTAAACTAACACCAACCTATTCAGAGTTTATTAGCGTTAAGTCATAGGCTCCATGTGTACAGACCAGGCTTCTGCAGTACTTAACGTTACGTGTAACTGTGTAACGTAACGTTACACAGTACGACTATTAAGTATACGCTTCATTCAGAAGTGTCAGGATGCTACAGTAATGTTGCTGCTGATGTCATAAACAAAGATATACTCATACACCTTCTCTGTCTTCTGCTTTCAGAGTCCACTCACAGCCATGGACCACTCAGCTGTTAAGGACAACCCCTGGAAATCCTTGGAAACATTTTAATTGTACATTTAAGATTAAGTTATTGGATTTTGAATAAAGTGCTTGAAACTGCTTGAAATTGTAACTGCATTACTTTCATGGTATATAGCTTGGTCAGTGACACAATTCTGCCGTATATATACAAGGCTCTCACTGAACATAATTATGGCAAAATAGCATCTGATTTGATGAAGTCAAATAATCAGTTTGTACACAAACACTGAAATACATTGCTGCATGTTTCAATCAAGCTATTTCCAAACATTTCATTTTGAAAGTGCATTTTAAACTTCTGACTGAAGTCAAATTTGTCTTCATTTAATCGGAAGGATGTAAATCTTAAATGCTTCAATATGCAGCATGATATGAACACTAAACACTGTACTTGTTACTCGTATTTTCAACAGTTTCAGAAAGTGGTCAAAAATATTTTACTCTGCCTTAAATTTCTTACATTTAAGCTACTTTAATTATTTAAAAATAACCCCACCTCTGAGGTGGGATTCAAACAATCCTGAAATTTTGGTATCAAGTTGATCCAGGTATCTGCCTTAACTTTTGAAATACCCAAATCCAGCCTTTTACCTGGATTCAAGGGAGGATTGGATTACCAGATCAGGATTCTGATCTTCAGGATCAGGATTATCTGAATCTGTGTTGAAATACCCAGTTTTCAGATCAAATCTAGATTTAATGCAATCCGACCAGGATAATCCTGTCAGATCAGTTTTGAAATACCGGTCCCAGATGAGTAAATTTGGGACTGACTTTTAGTCGCTGGCTAGAACTTCTTGAGATAAAAGGCTAAGAGACAGTGGCCAAGCTGGGCTTCTTGCTGTTGGATTGGTAAGTAACTTGCTTGATGTCTGAATGTGTCAGCAAAGTTCTCATTTCTTGTTTTTGCATGCCAGGTAACGTGATGTGATGTGCGATTCCTACCAAACTTTTATTGTGAACAGTAAGCTTTTAGAGATAAGATAATCTGAAATGAAGGATATGCGAAATATAGTTTACTTTCCAAATGACCCAAATTATTGTGTCCCTTTTTTGGCTGTTTCTTCCTTTACTTTTTCTTTAGCAGTAAACTGCAGCCAGTTGCCATGAGCTGCAGCCCTGCAAAGTTTCGATTAAACGTCAGCTCAGAGGGAGCGGATGTGAGTCAGACTAATCAGCGAACTTCATGCATTCGCACACAAAGTCAGAAAATATAATGATGGTGTCTGTATTTTTGTCTGTTTTTTGTCATCTCCAACCCTTTATGTTGCTGTCTTCCTGCACACAAAGTAAAACTACAGCATACACGTTATGATGACTCATCCACATTCGTGTGTGCCTCTGTGGTCATTTTATGTTGTGATTTACTGTTTTTCGCACACAAGTTTTGATTATGTTTTTGATTTTGTGTGTGTGTGTTTTTGTGTTTTTCTTTTCCAGAGCGAAAACCCATGGACGTACTTACAAAGTCGGCTACAAAGCATCCATTCCTTTTATTCTGTTATTGTTGTTCTCTTGACTAGCCTGCTTTCCTTCGCTGTACTTACTCTTGCTCTATTGTGTATTATACTCCGTGACATTAATGTAGCCCCCCTCATGTCTTTTCATTCTTAAAAATCCAAATGTGGCATCATGGCAGCCAACATGATGATCACCTGGTACCTTTTAACATGAAGGACACCGGTGAAAGAAGCCAGATCTAAAGAGCTTTAATGGCTGGAGGCCTAAAGCATATATTCCTAAAGACCTTAGCTCTGTGTGAAAAAGCATACAGCATACGTCTCCTGTTTTCTTGTCGAGTTTTGTGATGACAACAAAATAACTTGCAGTGATAACTTTACAGAGATGTACAATCCTGTTTTGGAAGACTGAAGGTTCTCAGTTCTCCCGGTCATTGACTTGGACGTCCAGTTGCCTCACATTTAATTCTTCTCAAAAAATCCTGGTTTAGTGCCTGATGAGAGCCTTTGAACTTCTGGACTTCCTGGATTATATTTCACTTCTCTCAGCAGCCCCTCTCACTGAACGGATTGTGCCCCCAGGCAATGTTTTTCTTACACTAGATAAGCACTACATTTATTTACCAAACCACTGCATTGCGAGATTGGATTTTGCTGGCGGGAAACTAATTAAATACATGCACGGTCAATACATATTTTAATCTTATTTGTCCCGCTGTGTTAAATTTACATTTCCTAAAACACGTATTTACTGTTGAACCATCTTCACTGTCATTATTGTCCAGCAGTTGATGAAATAAATACACGACCATGAGGTTTCACTTTTTTTTTTACATATGAATTATAGACATGTCTGTGTACCTCCAGTAACACAATGGTTTTTATCATTCAGGGTTTCTGTCATAAATCTTCATGAAGTGTTAAAACATGTGTCTGAGGTTTTCCAGAAATATCAGTAGGTATCTTCATGCTGTAGCTGTTAATGAATTTTGAACACCACAAAATGTAAACAAAGACAGTGACATACCCCATGAAGCTTAGAAGCTGGATCTAAACCTAACAAAGGGGTTAAAAAACAATCCTGCCAAAGGAAGTGGTTTGAAATTGTAACTGAAAAGGAGACGATTGCTGAGGCTTTCTTCAATTTTCTGGATGTTGTCTCTCAGCTATCAGCACATGCACCACAAACTTTCAGACAAAAAATAATAGTAAGCAGTCAGAGCTGACCAATCACCGTTCTTGCCGTGTGTATCTCCATGGTGTGTAGTTAGCGACGTGTGGAGTTTTTTTGATGGGTTGCACTTTAGCTATGGCATAACCTCTAAATGCATAATTGCAGACCTCCATTCAGCCACATTTTATTTAAATAACTTTCAAATGTTGTTTTAGCATTAAGATTACTGCAAAAATCCATCTCTAAGAAATCTGTTGCAGAAAGTTGTTGGAGGTTACCAAGGAGAGCGGGCAGGACCTCACTTTATTAGCATATATATTATGCATTACATAGCCTGTGGAAAGCGTGTGCTTTAAAGTCCTCTTTCCATATCCATCTGCCTGTCTTTGCTAATTCTTTTGTCTCTCCTTTTCTCTCGTTCTCATATTTCCTGCTGGACCTCTGCGCACACTCAACACCCTCCTCCCACGTCCTCCCTCTCTCCCAGTTTAACCACTACCCCCAAGATAAATCTAAACCACAACGAAAACACACACAGCCTTCAGCTGTTTAACCCATCATTGCAAGGAATGAGAAGAAAGAGGAGCCCAGGGGAGCAATGGAGGGATGGAGAAAAGAGAAAAATGAAACTGCTTTTTTCTTTTTCTTTCTTTCTTTTTTTTTTTTAGAAGAAGAAGAACAGAAAAAGTTATATGGCTTTTTCATCATGGCAGTTGTAAATCAAAAGCAGCGTAAGAGCAGCTACATTAGATCCGGTAAACCTAAATGGCAAATTTCTTAAATTTCCATCAGTATTTTAAGTTAATTTATTTTAATTATCAAGACATGCCACATCTAAAGTTTCAGAATAGTTTCTATTTGTTCCAGTTGAACTGCGTGTGTGTAGGATCGATCTTGAACAATGGTGTCCATTTGACGGTCATTCAGAGATCTCGTAGTGAGAGATGAGTATCCTTTGTTCTCTGGTTTTATGAAAGAAAAAATAAATAAAGCAGAATAATATCACTGCTGGCGTTTCACAGCTGTCAGCTTCAGATAGGACTATCAAGCTTCATTAGTTCAAAGAAATACGTGTGCAGGCAGCTGTTTTTATCCAGCTCGACGATTTGGGTCTATTGACAGCAATATCAGCCCATCACTGTTTGATGCTATTGTCTAGAGTGATACATCTCGTCAAGTATCGGATGGATTGCCATGGAATTTGTCACACACATTTGCCCACAAATAATCCCCTTTCTGTTCGTCCTGTACCACTAAGATACGTTGAAAATCTGTGCAACACTTCAAGCTGCAGTTATTATTATGAACCTCAGCTGCACTGGATGTTGGATTACTAGGATGACAGCAAGTTGAACTTAGCTTTTCCTTTTGCTCAGGGGGTGTAGCAGTACGCCAGGCTATTTGCATTGACAAAAATATTCACAAAAAATACGGTCTTCTCAAGGACACAGTTGTAAGAACTACTTTGCTATGGCTATAAATATGTAGCAAACAAGATGATCATCAACAGCATCAAATGCATGCCAGAGATAACTGAAGAGTGAAGAATATTATGCATGTTTAACATTCTTTATTAAGAGAGACAATGAGAGGTGTCTGTGTTTATGAGGTTAGACGTGGGGGTTTGAATTTTCACTGTGCATTATGTCTATATTTGGCCTTTTTGTAAGATTCATACCTACCACTGGGAATTCAACACTCCACCACATTTGCTTAGTGGCTGCCGGGCTGTGCATGACCAACTGACTTCTTTGCAAGTTGTTAAAAGTTACATCTCAGCTCTGTTTCTGATCCCCCTAAAAAAAAATGTGGGATAAAAAATGTCAAGCCACGCTTGGTCCAAATTCATGTTGTTGTGACCTCTGTTTGTTTCTGCAGAGGTTTATAAAGGCAGAATAAAACGAACATTCCCACCTAATTTAGAAGTGAATGCAACTTTCTCACTGGCCTTTGAGTTATGATGACAAATGCCGTGCATCTCAGCCTGCATCCATGGCATCCACTTAGTTTTTCTATAACTGTGAAAAATTGGTTTGCAAATCCTATTGTGCACGAGGACACTGCAAGGCCAGTATTCATGGTTCAGTGAGTGCAGTGAAGATGTTTTAATCTAGCAGCCCTGAGGACAGCAAGTAAACTACTGGATGGAGATTAAGTGGATTTCATGTAGCTGTGGATAAAGTTCTCACGCACACATACACACTCCCACACACACACACACAAGCCTTAGTTATACTTACAGCATTATTGGAAAGGCTGAGCAGAATCTATTTTGTGGTTTGACCTTGTTTATGAAGACACATCTGATGTGTTAACCTCTAACTGTAAGTTTCTGAACGTTTCCAAGGTTGCCGGCGATTACAGGCCAACATACATTCATGGGTGAATCATTTGTGGCAACGTTCATTTATTCAAACAGATTGTTAAAAAGTTACGTTTGAATCTTTCCCGAAGCACTTTAATGTGTTTGTGCACTTTGAACCTTTGTTAAAATTAAGATAGAGAGAAGCTTGTTCAATTGCGTAATGTAAAATGTGTTTCAGTAAATGAGTCCTATTCACTCGATGTTCTGAGGTCAGAGGGGCTGTTTGGAATTGCTAAATACTTTAATACCATTTTAGGGCGTTTTCATACTTGGCCTAAATACTTGAGTCTTGACCCAGGAACACTTATTTGGAAGACGGGGTCATTATGACTTGGCTCTCACTGCAAATTTGTTCATATCCAGTTAACTGACCCGTGTCATTATATTTCACAACACATTTTGGGCCTGCGCATAGGGGGTATAGCTCAGTGGTAGAGCATTTGACTGCAGATCAAGAGGTCCCCAGTTCAAATCTGGGTGCCCCCTAGGTGAAGCTCTTAGCAAGACACCCAAGCTGTGTTCATATGTTGATGTCCATAGCAATGTTTGTTGCCCGGATAAAAGAAAAAACACACTTTAAAGAGAAATATCCTGTGAGGTTTCAAGTCATGATAGAGGGCATTGTGAAAAGCCAACCGTTCAAGCAAGAAGCAGAACACAATATCAGTTAAATACGAGGAAACAGCACACATTCTTGGACATTTGTGCTTCTACTGGAAGGCATTCATAGCTGCTTTGGCCATCTGACAGGCCAACTGATGGAGAATATTGGCATCTTTAGGCTAGCAGACATTAGCTCTTTTTTTACACGGCATATGGAAGTACTTCAGCTACAAGGGATCATAAACTTTGTACTCAGATCCAGATTTAAATTTAATCCCAAAATAATCAATAATCTCTTCCGTCTGTCAATCTCTGTGTATTTGCATATGCTTTGCAATAGCCCAGTTACCTATATGGCATTCACGTGGGTTCACGTCTCACCTGTGTTTTGCTATATAGTATCTTGTTTGTGTTGAATTACAAAGGAGTGATGAGCAAAACCCTGAGGCTGGTAGTAGTAGATAGATGACCACGGTCATGCATTAACTCCTCTTTAGATGTTTCTGTTTAATAATGAGAGAAAGTTTCTTTTGTCTGTGACATCAGGGATACTTCCATAGAATGGTTCAAATTTTATTTATCAAGCAAAACTTTTTCAGTGTTTGGTGATGCTTGTCCTGATCTTATGTGGATCCCCAAGGCTCGGTCCTTGGCCCCCTGTTGTTCTTTGAATACATTGTGCCATTGAAAGCTATTTTTCTCTCTTTTCTTTCATCATCTTCTTCTTCTTTAGGAGTAATATTTTCAGTGACCTTCCATTCAAAAAACAAGATACAAAAGTTGTTAAATTGTGTTTTTTACCAGCTCAAAAAACAGGTCTTTTCTCTCTCTGCCTCATCCCAAGAAGGTCATGCATGCTTTCGTCATCTCGGTTTGATTTTTGTAATTCATTGTAGTCAGGGTTAAGCCAAAGAAACACCAACAAATACAGAAAGGAAAGATCATATCAGCAATGTTTTAGCCTCTCTTCACTGGTTACCACTAAGCTTTAAGATTTCGCTGATTACTTTTAAAGCCTTTCATGGTTAAATTGCTGCTCCGCGGTGACACAGAGTGCAGCCTCAGATCCTCAGGAAAGGGCTCTGCTGGCTGTTTCTAAGTTCTGGCTCAAGATTAAAAGTGACTGGGCTTTTGGAGTCAGCTAAGGGCCCCTCAGCTGTGGAACTCCCTGCCTGAGGATCTGAAGCTTTTAAATCACTAATCAAAACTATTTAAAAAGCTTTATTAATGCTAGTACACTGGTTTACGTCCAACAGTTTACGTCATTATTATATCTCTCTGACCAAGACCTAACCATCAGAAAGTGGTGACTTGCTGTGCATGCTCTTCCTTTAGACTGACAGTCTCTGTTGAAGCTTTTAAAAAGCAGCCAACAGCCATTTATTTGAATTTCCTCTCTCACTTCCTGTTTTATTGTTTGTGTCTTTATATTATTTCATGCAAACTTATTAATATCATTTTTGTTGTTGGGTATTTTACTACATTTTATTTTTGTGTTGTATCATATATTATATTCAAGCTGAAACCAGTAAGTCACCTCAAAACCGTTCATTTCCCAAATAGCCGAGTGACCAGAGAATCAACTGTGGACAGGTTTCAGGCCAAGAAAAGTCGGCAACAGCTTGATTCTTCCAGTCATCAGCCTTCAGCTTCAGCTGGCAATCATTCCTCCGCTCTCTCCCGTTCTCCTATTGATAAGAGTTTTTGGTCACGAGTTCAAAATAAAAGAGAGGTTGATTCCAGCTACTCAAAGCTTCCAAGTATTGCTAAACCTTTTTAGAACAGAGATAAACATGTCAAAAATAATGCAGGGCGATAGGGTCTGTCCTTTGCCCGTGTCTACTGTAATCTCTGATGTCAGTTTTACGATTTTCTCCTTCATTTTGATTATTGCTGCTGTAGCAGTATCTATGTGCGCTGACAAAACCATGACATATTGTGAATTCCAATGCACAAAGCCCTCCAGCATATTAGTTTAGTTGATTTTTTTTCTTCAAGACTGCGAACACATTGATGTATGTTTGTTCATACTTAATTTAAATAGTGTCTAATAAGATATGAGTTGAGACAAGGCATACATTATTCTGCTCTGTTTGGCTGGAATTAAACCAGCGCCATCTGTCCTGCTAAGTGTTTTCATAGGCAAAGCAAAACATAAGAGCAGCAAGATGGCCGACGTCCATAATTTAATCAACATCCCACGCCAAGTCTGCCGGCCTTTTCTTCCTGGCTCTCTTTGCACAGTTTTAGTAATTACTTCTCTAGTTTTGGGCCGTGCTCATTTATATGCTTCTACTTCCCTGATAAATAGACATATCCGTTGTTCGGTTGATCTACAGTGTATTATGGATGATTGATTTAGATCATTTCACCACATAGTTTGATTTACTGACTGAGGAGGCTGAGGGAGCAGCAGGCCACTTCCTTAACACAATCACACATACAGTACACCTTCTGTCTCCGCGCTGATGTCATTCAATTTAACCTCCAAAAGGACATGTGATGTGGTTTTCATTTTCTTAAATTATCCCAGTTATCTGTGACCACATTTGCAGTTTTAACATGGGACAGTCATGTGGGATTTATTATTCCTTGTTGACCCTATTTAAGTGATAACCCCGTGGTCCAGTGGCCTAATGGATAAGGCATCAGCCTCCGGAGCTGGGGATTGTGGGTTCAAGTCCCACCTGGGTCGTGAATATGTACACATCAAACCTCCTTAGGGATAAGAGAAGCCTTACTTTGCCCATTAATGCACACACACACACTATTGTGCGGTGAGCAAAGGACAAATATCACCTTCATGACTGTAATCCTCTAATGAGCTTTCATTTACAAATACAGCATATCTACTTATAACTACACCAGGAAAGTCAAAAAAGAAACCATCAAACATGCTCTATAGAAATTACTGTAGGTCATTTATGGGCATTGATCATTACTGTATAGTCAACAGCCATGATGGATGGTTTCTGCAGTCCCCACAGGCTGGCTTTACCACTGTTGTTATGCCTCATAGAGCAAGAACTGTCATTATAGTTTACAGCCTACTAAAATACCAATTACACTGAAAATGGGAACTTCCAAATATTGAAACATCCCCAGAGGATTAGGGCTCATTTCCAGAGTGAAAAAGATGAGTGGGAGAGAGAGGAGAAGTTAATGAGACAAAGATGACAAGAGGGAGGCAAGCTGAGATAGATAGATAGAAAGATAGATAGATAGATAGATAGATAGATAGATAGATAGATAGATAGATAGATAGATAGATAGATAGATAGATAGATAGATAGATAGATAGATAGATAGATAGATAGATAGATAGATAGATAGATAGATAGATAGATAGATTCAAATCCAATTTCTGAGAACAAATGCTCTTTGTTCCAGTTTTGTTTAGAAATGACTCATGGCCATCCAGCCACAGGCAGTGATGCCATCTTCTGGCACCTGCTCCCAGTCCCTCGGAGAATATTGTTGTTGACGATAAAATCAGCTGAAAAGAAATATTGTCTCTCTTTGGACACAGTGATTTATAGACCCCACAGAGAACCACTTACATTCTCAACAGCAGCTTGTGAAACACAACATTAAACTTAAGCCTGCACGCAGTATCTCACGAAATCAGGTGCCAGTGGATGAAGTATTGACTTAGCTGCAGTTTTGCATGTTTCCACAAGATGAGGTGTCAGTCAAATGGCCGTACACTGTGTACACAGAGACGTTTTTTACCAATGTTAACAGTCTATAGCTCTAGGGATGATAATGATGGTCTCTTAGTCGGCTTGTTGGTATGAAATATTAGATAGATTTCTAACATACAATCTAGGTCCCCAGAGGATGAATTTATAGAAACTCTGATTATTTTTTGACTGTGCACCTGGCATCACCATCAAGTCAGAATTTTGGTCAGAATTTCAGCCTGCAATAGCTGCTAACAGGGCTGCAGACTAGCATTGTTTTATTTTATATATTTGCTTCAAGCCAAACATACAAATAAACACAGTGTATTGCCAACTTGATAACAAAACAGGAAGATGTTTATTTATTATTTTTTTTAAATAACTTTATGTCCAGTATCTTTAAAATACAGAAGATTCAGTGATCAAAACAAGGGACTACATTATCTTTTATAAAGTAAGTCAAACTGCCTTCTTTGAAATCTATAAATGCATTTTAATCACTTCTGAAAACTAAACTTTTCTTAATACAAAAAAACTTCTAGAATGTTTGTTTCTTGCTAGCAAACCTCATTTTGGCCTGTTTTGTTTTACTGCCTGCTGGATAAACACTTCACTTGACTTCATTTCTGAAAGGTGACACATAAATAAGGTTGATTATAATTAGCTTTATTACTTTACGACTGTGTTGTTTGGCTGAGAAGCAGTCTTAAATCACCTGCCAGTGCTTTTTATCGTCATGTTGATGATGCTTTTATTTCCACCCAGCTTCAGGTTATGAGAACATTGACGTATGGATGATGAAGATCCCGGTTGCTCAGGGGCTGCTGATGACCTGCTTGATCCAGTGATTGAGCCTGGTGATGCGAGTGTAGACGCCGTAGTAGTCTGGACGCCCGCAGCCTTTGCCCCAGCTAACCACTCCAGCCAGGAACCAGCGACCCGACGGCTCCTGGCAAACCAAGGGACCACCAGAGTCTCCCTGACAGAGACAGGCAATGTTAAAAGGTCCAGAAGCACAGTTTTAATGTCTTTAGAACATAAAATGACCATAATAATTGACAAGAGTGATGATCACCACTGGTGACTCAACTATGACATCACTCAGTGACTGGATGTCTGGCTCTTTAACTCATTTTATGGCCTGAGGTCTGTTTTTGAAAACACACCCTGTAGAGCTCCAGGATGCAGCCATCACATATGTATTCACATTGAGATGCAACAGGACATTGAGATGTTCTTCATTTTGCCACTTGGGGGCAGCACAATTGTAGCTATACACACAACACTGACACCTTAGATGCCACGGTGAATGTGCTGAAAACAGCGTCAGCCTAATGTTTTGCTCCTAAGGGAAATATCGGACTCTTTAGCTGCTAAATGCTCCTCTATTTTCAGACGCTAACTTTGTCTGTCTGCTGTTTTGTGCTGGTTAAATAGTGCACAGCGGGTTTTTTAGAGCGTGTTCACTAAAAACAGCTGCCTGCTGCTAAAAAAAAAAAAAAGGCACTTCTGCAGCGTTTAAAGATTATAATACTCTTTGGGTTTCTCGTTATGAGTGTCACCTTTTATTTCATACAGTTATTCAGTCCACTGTTGCTATAAAATACTAGTTATTGCGCAGCTTTAAATATCTTCTGGTTTTGTACATATGTGCTTCGCTGTACCTGACAGGCATCTTTCTCCCCACTGCGGTAACCGGCACAAAGCATTCTGGGAGTGACCAGGTGGCCATAGGATCGCACGCAGGCTTCCTCGCTGACCAGGCGAACATCCACCTTCTGAAGCACATTACTGGCACTGCCTGAAGAGGTCAGAGGGAAAAGGTGAACCATTGAAGGCCAAAATATTCAGCGTCTTTTACATTAGGAACAATGCATGCATAATATTTTAATGTTGATGTTAACAAGTCTCTACAGTCTACAGAGGGATAAAACTGTAATCTTCACTGCTTTTGATTCATCTACTGGATCTATTCTACCCCCACGGAAATGCGTCACAGACTACAGTCATTCATTCAGTTCCTCAGCTTCTGCAGAAATTCATCCATCCATTTTCGGTAACTGCTTATCATTGTCAGGGTCACAGAAGTCTGGAGCCCAGCTGGCAGTAGGCTCATCATATGTATGCATGTTTAACACACTACGATAACCAGAAATTATCCTATGTGGCAGAAGTTGCACTTTTTACGTGCACACAGTTACCGACTAGCAGTTAAAAAAAAGTGTAGTCAGTTTGTTATCTTCATAATGAAGAGGACCCGCTTCATGGGAAACATAGTGATGTGACCACACTTTAATAAATGCAAATGTACCTAAATGTCTTCTAAAAGTCACAAAGCCTTGTACTTTCTTTTTTTCGTTTTGAAACTGTGGGTGCCAGAAGATAGTTTCCATCATCTTCTCTCAAACAGCCTTTAAGGTTCATCATTCATCAGAAGTCACAACCCACACACTTCCACCAACATGGCTCTATCTGCTCCTGACTTTAAATTAAATTACTTCATTTCGTGTGATTTTGCTCTGTTATCATAATCGCACACCCGCTTTCCTCCACATTATCATACCCACAAAGACTCCCCACATCTTACCCATTATTTCAAAGTGCTTCTAATGAAATGGGTTTTTTAAAGGCTGCACAAGTCATATAAAATCACTTTCTGTTAAAATGCTGCATTATACTGCATGATACATGGGCCAGAGGAAAAAGTTTAACAGAACAAACTATGGCACTTGGACAGCAGCCTTTATAAAGTAAACTTACAAGTCAAAAGTACCAAATAAAAGTCCATCTTAAAATGGTTCATGTTTATAAAACTGCATTGTTTAATTTAAGCGGTCTCTTTATGAGGTGCGATGATACATTCATCTAGGTCACGCATAAAAAGGAGAGCACATCCCCCAAAGCCCCACCATTGCTCTTTCTCTCCTTACCACCCTCACGGAGGGACCCCCAGCCGGTGACCCAGCAGAGCAGGTCCGGCTCCAGCTGGTGAGTAGAAGGAGGCAAGCAGGCGGGTCGAGCATGTCCAGCCAGCAGCATGGAGGCCGACCTGTCCAGCTTCAGCAGGGCCAGATCATAGTCGTGGTTATCGTCGTCGTAGTATTGGTGAAGGTGGATCTGCAGAACTCGCGCCACTTCCTCAATAGGGCTGCTGCGATTGAGAAGGAGTTTACCCAGGTAGACCGTCCACAGCGAGGGGGAGTAGAGACTGCAGGAGGAGAAAAAGGGGCAATATTTTAGAATTCATTTATATATGTTGCACAAATTTAAATTACATAGCCTATCTTGTTGTTTAATATATAGTTGCAGTTTTGCAAGAGGAATTGTAAATCATCCATAGGATGTTGGAGAGATAGTTTTTCATGGTCCAGCCAGAAAGACACACGTGTATATGAATACAAATATACACATGGCTTTGAGTAGCAAGATATGAAAAAGTGTGGAGGGAAGTGCTCCATTAAAATCCATGAATTAAAAGCTTACTTTATATACTTACTTTAAAAACTTTTTTGTTTTTAAAGGAAGTTCATATAATATGTCCCAACACTTAACTCACCACTTCCTCTATTCCTGCACTCACCGGTCGTCATAGAAACAGTGGGCAGCGGAAACCACCCATTGGCTGGAGATTAGCGCACCGCCGCAGATGTGGGTACCCCGAATCTGTAAACTTGCCTGCCATGGCCACTCCCCTTCTGAGGCATTGGTCCCTCCCACAATACGGCTGGAGAACTGCCTCAGGCCACAGTCTGAAAACACACACAGATGCAAACGTGGATTTATCTCTTTTTTATTATTATTATTAATCAGTACACTGACTTTAACTTTAGAATGATGCCAGAAAGCATGAAGACATCCCTAAAACTAGGTTTATTTTCTTTCTCACCACAATGTGTCTCGTCAGAGGCATCAGGGCAGTCGGTGACAAAGTCGCACTCTGGATTCGGCTTCTTCAAACAGGTTCCATCGGCACACACATAGGTCATATCTGTACACTGCACACCTGGATACACACACACACACACACACACACATGTTTAAGGTCAGAAGTTTGTCTGGGGGGAAAAAATAACAACATACAGCACAAATGAAGAGCAAATGTTAAAATGGAGGTACTAAATTTCCAAAAGGCTGTGTGACAGGCTGAATGTGTTACCATTAGTACAGTTCATCTCATCCGATGCTTCAGGGCAGTCTGGGTGCTCGTCACACACTTTGTAGTAGTCCACACACTGACTGTCCTCTGAGCACTGGAACTGTGCCACACACACTGAAAAAAAACCAATAGACTTGCACGTGTATCCACATACTCTGGACTAAGGTGGTGACGCTCTAACCGAGGTTCAGCATTACATAAACTGGAGCAGCAAATACAGGCTGCACCTTTCATTAAGAATTTGACTATGATTTTCATTCACAGTTTAATATTTTGAGATTTAAATGTCTTGGGTGAACTGGCAACCACAGTGTACCCCACCTCTAGCCCAACGTCAGCTTGGAGCAGCTCCAGACCCTGAGCATGCGAGGCTAAGCGGTTATGGCAGATGGATTGATGGGATGTTGGAGGAAATGGGAGATGGAGTATGTTTTTATTAAAAATCTAAAACACTGAAATAAAAGTGGATTATTTGCAATCCACGCTTTTATGCTACATATATTCACTATGTCATATCACATCACTTGTTTAGCAAAAAGCAAAATGCTTGTTTATATCACTCCCCATTATGGTGCATAATTAATGAATAATCCATGACCTGCCAGTATTCACACCTACTCTAAAAAGCCAAATCAATAATACCCTTGTAGCTTGATTTGCTGCCAAGTCTCACAGGTTCTACATTGTGAGATACTGTCTGGCATCCAAATAGAGCAGAAGCTCTATAAAGAACAGGGCCATCAGATCAGATCAGCTTCAGCCTCTTCAGCTTTCAGACTCTTAGATCAGCCACTTTTTTGTGAGCACCAACATCGTTTGAGAGTAAATTACTCAACGAACAGGGCTTTGTGTGGCAGTCCGACCCATTCATTTTTTAAGTTCTTCCTGTAATCTGTGTCAGCTTCCTGTTTCAGACAACAACATGACAGACAAATGATGCACGAATTGACAGAAAACATGAATATATATATGTACCACAGTTCCTCTCATCAAGTCCGTTGGGACAGTCCTTGATTCCATCACAGGCAGGAACACACAGGCCATTTATAGTGCACAGAAACTGGCCTGGGCAAGCTATAATACAACACAAACAACCACACACACAAATACAGTTTGTGAATCTACACATAAACACAAGAGAAACACAATAGAAATATTACCCAGCAGTTCATTTGTTCAAATTTCCCGTCCGTCTCTGCTGTGTCCACAACTTACGGTCTGTTAGGTTGAAGACCCTGTAGTGCAGCTGAAGGCCTGGCCCTGTGAGCGACACCTCTGATGTCATGACAACAGTGGCGGTCGTGGAGAGCAGGAGGAGGCGCTCATTGTATGGCTGCAGGCCCCTGGTACCACACAGTCTGAGAAAAGGATGGAGACACTAAAATCAAATGGAAACTCCAGGTATGTTTCCCTGCAGAGGCAACAGGGAAGGCTTTCGTGGCAGCCCACAGGCTTTAGAAGTGTTGTTTAAATAATTACACAGTGCTCTAGTAAGCAATAGGTTTGACCAAAAGCACAAGACTGAATATAAATAGAAATGTAAAATATCTCTAAATTGAAATAAAAAATGGCCTCACATGAAAAGTCTGTATGGACGGTGGGGCTCATACAGAACTCTGCTGCCCCCTGTTGTTTAGTATAAAACAGAATAATGTGATGACACGGACTGTGATGTTTATTATGAAACCAACTGTAAAGTCAAAAAAGTACACAATGACTTGTGCGGAAAATGTTTTTACGTGCAGAGCCGCTTCTTGTCACACAAAACCACACACACAGGTGTCAGTTATGAATAGGTATTACTTTTAATTGGTACACATTTTTTTTCTGATCTTTCTATACTTCATTTTTTCCAGAAGTGTAACGGCAAATTAATATACTATCTATTTATTGCTACCACCTGTGTGTGGTTTGATGTTTGACAGTAAGCAGATTGAAGAAGTAGGGTCTGACCTGAAACATCTGTGTAGATTTTTTTTTTAGGTAGAAATTGTGGTGGGGAGACATTTCAGTTGGTATTTATGGAAACTCGTAACACCTATGTACCAGACAGATACAAATAGCTTTAAAAAGTCTGTATACGATTTTTTTTTTTTGGCAAGAAAAGCAATCTGAAACATGTTTTTATTTTCTGTAGAAAGAGGTCAGAGGCTTAGACTGATGCCTACAAAATCTTAGGTTCTGTTAGATCTATTCACACTGCAGGTCAATCACACCACTGAAGGCCAGGTCATCCTTCTCTTCTTACAGACCGGCTAGACTCATCTTGGTACAGCAGCCTACCTGCGGTTCTGAATGATCCACTGTCCCTGCGTACAGGCCTGGTTGTAGCTGGCTCTGCTCAGCTCGTAGCCCTCAAATTCCAGAGACAAGCCAATCCCCACACTGGGCATCTGAAATCACACAGGACAATAAAAACAGAAACAAACAATTATAATCAATACTGGGGTCTGTGAATGGTTACCAGTTTGCTAAGTATAGACCATTCAGTCACTCAAATGTGGATGAAGGAGTGTCTCACAATGAAGCTCCAGGTACAGTTGGTGTCGGGGGGATAGTAGCTGGGGAAGAAAGGGGTCCTCAGTGTCCCCTGGATCCCCGATACTTCTTTGAGATCTATAGTGGAGTTACAACCTGTGAAAGAGAAACAAGGAAATAAGACCATTCTGTTGGACAAAAACTCAAGACAAGAGGCCATCACAAATGCTGTGACATCCAGGGCTTGACAGACTTACATATGTTGCTATTATTATTGACACAACCTGGCTTAATCAAGTCCAAAGTGGTATTTAAAAGTCTATGTAGACTAATAGGCTGTATTTTTGGCCGAACAAAAAAGAACATCATGTTTCATGTAATTGCATTGGTGACCACCTGACTTTTCCTCTAAGACCAGTGCAATGTATTTACAATTGCCATACAATTTGAGCTGGGTGGTGTTGCATTTAGCTCAAAGCACCACTGTGCAAGTATATCTGGCTGTAGACTTAGTCTCGTTTAATATTCTGAACAAGTTCCTCTAGCAACTTTGCACTTGACTTTGGTCTAAAAGAATGCCTTGGCTTTCAGTTGATCTTACCCTGCCGTTCCCAGACTTGTGCGGAAAGAGAGAAGGGGTCCTTATAATTGTACAGACCCTGTTTCCAAATCACTGTCATCCACTCGCCTGAAGATAGGACACGTACCACCCGCTCATGTCTGCTGCAGCCGTACACACTAGGAGGACACAGGGAAAGATGGACAGGAGAGAGACATACAGGGACAGTTAGTGTAACTTGTCTTGTGAAGAGTTGAATGAATAAAAAAAGGTGAATATGAGTCCCTTATAAATTATGCAATGATGCACAGTGGTGAGAAAATGTGTATTTCTTCAGAAGTGGTCCAACCAATATCCAATGTATAACAGATGGAAAATATTGTCCCTGTACGTCAGAGCAAATAAATATATTGGTCTAACTCTGTGGATGAAACTCACGACGTGATGAGGTGAGTGTCAGTGGGGGTGAGGGAGTTGTACACCACCAGTCTGTCTCGACACTCTGGCAGCAGCCACTCCATGTGGAGCTCCAGCTGGGAGCCGGGTGGAGCTTGGAGGTGCCACAGGCAGGAGGAGCGCTGTGTGTCGGGGCCACGGAGAGGCACGGGGCTGCTGGACACCAACTTCTGGTAGCGGTAACAGTCTTGGGGAAAGGATGCCAAAGGATTAGAGTCAGAAGATGAGCTGGTCTTTAGTGAGATTAGTCTTTGAAGTAAATTATATAATGTTACATGGGGAAGGCAGGTGCTTCCATGCATTCAAGCTTTCCTCTGGGAAATGTATATTGCGATGCATGCTAATTATAGTCCAATCAAACTGAAGAAATAATTACAAAGTAATAAATAAGGAACAAACAAACGAAAACAAAGTGTGATACCAAATGAAGCTTTCAAAAGTTCTATAACTTTGGAGTCGGTTTCTGTGGGGAACAGAACAAAAAGACAGAAGAGAAATTAAAGTAAAAACAAATCACTTGACGTTTTCACATACATTTCATTTCTCTCTCTCTCTCTCACACACACACACACACACACACACACACACACACATGCTTCCTTCCCGCTGCCTCTGTCCTGCTCTCACCACTGACAGACAGCGAAGGAACATGGAGGAGGTATCCATTGAGGGAGGCCACCTCATCTTCATTTGACCTTTGCATCAGGCCTTTCTTCAGGCACCCAGTGACCTTCTCCAGTGTGACCTTCTTAACATGGCTGTCTGGCACAGACATCACTATCCAGAAGTGAGCCACAACACTCCCCTCCCTGCAGGGGACAATGTAGAGACCAAAATCCGCACAGCAGTTCAAGACGTATCAAAATGACAGAAGGCAAACAATAAATGATGCAAACGTGAACGAATCACGATCCACGTACCCAAAGGCGAACACGGTGGTGTAGTTGAAGTATCGATGAAGACTTGAACCCTTCATTATCTTCTCTACCTGAAGGACAGAGAAAGACAATGCACCAGCATGTCAGTTATACTCTTTTTCGTCAGGTAGTTTAAAATACATTGTGAAAATTATATAGAAAATAGGAAACTAGAGGCTGCCTGGGCACCTTTGGATGTGAACCAAGTTTCTCTATTGTACATCAGTATCAAAGGGAATTAATGCTCACCAGGTTCTGCACTCCTTTGGCCTCCTTCTTGAATGCAGGGCTGCTGTGAGAGGACAGATCAGCAGAGAAGTTCCTGTTGAGGATTGTCAGGTAGGCTGTGTACTGCTGCTGAACACGATTCTCCAACACCCAAATCCTGTGCTCTGTTACAGACGGCAGTATGAAGGACAACAAAGGATAAATTGTCCAGGCTGAGTAGCCTTGCTGCAGCTCTGCACAGCAATGATTTGAGCTTGAACACGTTCACAATGGCAGTGCTAATGCCTGATGTTTAGCAGGTATGTTTACCATGATTTTAGTTCAGTTTGTTAGCATGCTACTAATTAGCAATTTAAACAAAATACAGCTCAGGATGATGGGATTATTTGTTTTTTCAATCTATTCACTCGTGAACCAAAGTATTGACCAAAATAATATTTAGCTCAGATAGAAAGGGTCTCTAAACTTTAACTTTAAACTTTCATCCCAAGGGATACATAAATGTCTGAACCGAATTTCATCGAAATCCATCCAATAGGTTTTTGAGGCAGGGGTTCACCAAATCCAGTAGGATTCATCCTCTGGGTAACATGAATGTCTGTACACAGTTTCATGGTGATTAATAGCTCTTCCTTACCCAGGAAGTACCAGGCCAGTATGGCTCCTGTGGCTGTGAGGACAACGATCAGGGAGGCTAGGAAACACTTGCAGGACCGAGTCTTCCTGGTGGGTGGAGCCACAGCTTGTCCCCCAGCTTCTAACTTTGTAGAACAGACAAAACTTTTACTCTCTTCTGGGTTAAAAATATAAAAGCAGCCATGTAATCTCTAGTCTATAGAATCTTTCATGTAGTTTCTGAGTAAGGGCACACTGGAGTTTGAGCGGTCCCAGTAGATTATGTTTAGCCACAGGGCTGTTATTGTTTTTCACTTTCTGTTCCCTGATGAAATCTATCCTCAAACAACAACATGATCAAAGCAGCCAATACAATCATTAACATTTCTCATTGTAATGCTTTCTTATTCCCAATAGTTATATACTGAAGTCTTTCCCTATATTATTTCTAATGAATATCGAATATAATCATGTAATCAATATAATCAATTTCCTATGAATTGTTGCTGCTGTGATGAGATCCAGGATGGTTCATCACAGATTGCATTACACACATTAAACTACCAGTGGGTTCTGGGTCTGCCCCGGGGTCTCCTCCCAGTTGGACATCCCCTGGCTCCTTTCAACATGCAGGAGCAGCAGCTCTACTCTGAGCTCCCTCAGATGTCCCAGCTCCTTACCCTATTTCTTCCACAGAGGACGTGTTGGTTGGGTTTAGTTCCTCAAAGTGTTCCTTCCACGCCCCAACAATATCCCCAGTCCAGGTCAATAGTTGTCCACCCCTGCTATACCCAGCCTGGGTCAAGCCCTGCTTTCTCTTCCTGAGTCCTTCTCTATGGCCTCCCTGAACTCCTCCAACACCTCGGTTTTTGCAGCCCTTCTAGCCATCTGCTAGACTGCTCTCGTCTACCTGTCTGATATTCAGGAGAGCCCTGTGCCAACCAAGCCTGAAAGGCCTCCTTCTTCAGCTTGATGGCCTCCTTCACTGCCGGTGTCCACCAGCGGGTTCGTAGGTAGACATTACCCACAATGCAACTCAGTCTACAGAGGTCTAATAAGTCCACCACTTTCTAAATCCACACCCCAGTTGTTTTTAAACTTGTGGTCTTCTGTCCCAACATGTTGAATGATATCACTCGAGGTAATCTATCATGTTTTGTGCAGCTAATTCTGGAGCCATAAAAGGCTTTAGAGGCTACAGCATTTTTCACATGTACAGGTTCCTAAAACCTGTAAATAGACTAATAACAATTGGTGGAGTTCCCCTTTAAGGTTGTTTTTACATTGTGTATGGTAAACTCATTTAAAATAGATTACACTGCTCATCCGCAACACACGACAGGAAGGAGTTTTGAGTGCACGAAACCAGGCAGGCACTTTTTCAGCTGCACCTATAAACCTTTTAGACAGATACAGTATCATGTTTTTGGATATTATTCCTGCATCTGTGTGAGCCCAAAGGCATATGAAAGCAGCTTATCCCTGTGGAGGATTCACTTCACAGCAGCATTCAAAACAAAAACAAAAAGTCTCCATGTCCCTATTTTGAGAAAGGCCCACTACAACCACACAGGTTTGACATACATTAATCTAAACATACTGAGTGATAAATATTAGACTGCACATGTAGCCATTTTAGTATTACTGACCCCATCATTCAGAGAAGAAGGATTGACACCCCGGTCACATGAAATTGACTTCTTAGAGCCGTTCCCGAGCGCCATTGCATCACTCCTCGTCCTTTGTTTCTTGAGTAATCATCTCATCGTTTATGGCACTGATGATCGATGTGTGTTTCCAATTTAAGAGACATTATTTAGCACATAACTGGACATGGTGCTCCGACAGAAAGTGAGCGTCCCTGTCTGTTTGTAAGTCCAAAGGTAAAAAAAAAAAAAGTCAATCAATATTTCCCAAAGCTCGTTTGGATCTGCACATGGCTTAGAGATAGGATGAGCTGCCCGAGTGCTATGGATGGCTGTGGAGTAAAGACAAAATTCAAATCCACAAAGTCAGAAGCGATTGCTTGATCATGTTGTAGAGTGCTTTCTCATTTGGATGGAGGAGCAGTGAGTCAGATACAGGGACACGCTGATGTTTCGAATCATTACCTAGCAACAATGATGCTCCCAGTCAACTCCCCTGCACTAGTAAATCTGATGGGAATGAAGCAGAGTCAGGCTATTTATGTGCTCAAGTCATTTCCCAGAGTTCATTTCACTTTCCATGCAAACAAGAAATCCCAGTGGGCCATAAAGTGCACGGAGAGAATACCTGAGGTCGAGGTAGATGTGTGTAGCAAAAGAGACTGCACTAAAGGTTTATTATTTACTGATTTCTTATTTTAAAAACTGAAGTTACGAACAGGTAATTTGTGTTTATCTGTCAGTTGGATTCAACAAAGCTGGATGTTTCAGCTTTCAGGGAGGATATTATGTTATGACACTTATTACCTGTGCCCCCAAAATACTTAATACTTAATAATTTATCACAACAAGTCAAATAAACAGGTGAAAACAAATGAGTGGTGATAGAAGAAGAGAAGATACACTTGAGAAGCGCCCTGCGAGCAGTTGGGGGGGTTCGATGCCAAGTTGCTCAAGGGCACCCTGGCAGTGCCCAGGAGGTGAACTAGCACCCCTCCAGCTACCAGTCCACCGCCATATTTTGGGGGGTGGGCTGGCCAGCAAGCTACCACCCTCCAATGATGGTGGTTTAGTTCTTGGTGAAAACCTTTGTTTTTTTAAGAATGTAGTTTATTAAAAATAATAATAATAACAAAAGAATAGCATTATTAAAAATAAAAAACAATATATAACAACAATATATATCTTTATAAAGTTTTCTTGGATGTAGCTGCCACAAAAAAATAAGTCATTATACTTTATATTTTGCATGTGACTGATGTCATTAAATATTAACAGTCTTTGACCAAAGGGTGGTGCTAGAGACACGTATGCTCTCTGTGCATTGTTTACATTCTGATTACAACAGAGAAAATCACACACACGAGCCATGAGCCTTGGAAATTGATTCACATTCAATACCAAAGAGGATAAATAACTCTAAAAATATTCACAATGAAAAAAGGCTAGAAAAAATAAAAAAGGTCAATATGATGTTACACTGAGAACAAATGTGAGAATATACAAATGCTCTAACTGACTCTTGTCAGTCTGACTGCACATGCTACATGCTATACCGTACAGGTTTTACTGCAAGGTATATTCAAGTAGTTAATGTCTGCTTTTAGCTCTGATCCTGTCTCACTGGCATGTATCCATCACCAGAGGGCTCCACTGACTTGGTAGTTGATATTAAGTTCAAAGGAGGAAACAGGAGACTAGTGGATTCTGTGGATTTATCAACGTCCTCCAGGCTCTCCTCCTGACTGACCTGCTCCTCACCCCCGCTACTAATGCATGAATCCAGGCTAAGGAGCTCAGAGCTGTCGACCTCCAGCTTCTGAACTCGTTCATAATCTGAACAAACCTGAATGGACCCTTTGTCAAAGCCACCTCTGCTGCCTCCAAACAACTTCTGAAAATCTACTTCCTTTCCATTCCTTCCGTCCGACTCCTCCTTGCCTTCAGGACCATCATCTTGTTCCCTGGGTGTTACAGCATCCACAGTGGAGGTCACCTCCACAGAGACGATATCCAACGGTTTCAAGAATGAATGAAAGGATTCTTTGGTGAAGTCAGGAAAGTTCTGGAGAAGAAAAGATAGAGAAGTAAGAGAAGGAAGGATTAAAACTACAGAAGACTATACATTTATAAAGCTGCATAAAGCTGCCGGTCAACCCAGTGTTTGAAGTTTAAGACTCTGTGGCTATAGTGACAGGTTTAGTCTTGTGATAAAAAAGGTCACACATCCTTTGTCTAATGAATCATGTTTTCCTGTCTGGTTTCACATCCTACATGCATTGTGCATTTTACCGTTTTGTGTTATTTGGGCTTCAGCCTTCTCAGTATGCATTATTATCTTTACAACTACGCTAATCAGGGTTTTTATGTTAAGTGAATCAAATCAATGTCACCAGGTGTGCTGGTAACTTTGAGATTCATCCCCCAACTCTGCAGTTGTATTAGCTTTATGGACCCTTTTAACATCTTTCAAATTTCTAATGGTTATGGTTTTCTGGCTTGAAAATCATGGTTCAGTCTCACTGCTATTGTCTTGTTTCCAGCTGTAGAAGGACAGAAAAAAGTTCAGAAAAACCCACTGTATGCTAACTGCCCTCCAACTGAAGAAAGTCAAACATCTAGCAGATGAAGCGCCAGATACTTTTGTGGGTGGATACAACAGAATTAAAAGAAGGATGAATTTTGGTCTTAGATTGATTGTGCATGTGGTGAATGAGATACTACTCCATACAAGTGATAAATATGAATTAACTATTCTGCTAATGTGTTCACCATAGCAATGTATCATTGTTGTGTTTACAGTTTGTTCTGCTGCCCACAGGTGGCTAAAAATGACAACTAATGCAGCTTTAATGTTATGTGATTTTCTCAAATACTGTTTTTACACAGTGTGAAACATTTTTCAAGGAAGCAAATGTTGCAAAAATAAATGTCCCCACTGTAAATCAAGCCTGTGTTTTCAGTAGGATTAGCAGCACACCCTGATTTAAATAAGTTTTGATCAATAGCAAGACTGAATAAACTCACCTGGAAATTTATATCCTGCAAAAATGACTTTTCAGGATTCGGTAGAGGTGGACCTCTGATTCTCTTTACTATGTAAATCCTAAAAGGTAGAATAACATCATCTTAACACAAGTTTGCTCACCTCTGGAGCAAGAATTTAACATATTCTCGCATCACAATTGATACAAATATCTTGGAAAAGTACTTGGTGTGGTTGTGTCTGCTTACCAGGTGGTTTTGTTGGTCTTAAAGAGTATAAGGAACAAGGCAAATGCTACCATGCATCCAACAGTGACCAAAACACCCTGAGGAACATCTGCCAAACACAGGACAGAGCACGTCACATTAGCTATAAGATGCTGTAGTAGTAGTTTTCACACTATATCCATGTCTTTTTTTAATTAACATTTTAAACTGAACATAAAACATAGAACATGCAATCCACAAAAAATGAGAATATGACCTAAGATCTTGCTTCATACTCACTGTATTTGTTAAACTAAACCAATTAGCTTTGTTTGTTCTTGTCACCTTTACCTGATGGTGGTGGTGTTGGTTTATTGTTGGTTTTTACTCTTCCAATGGGTGACACCCATGATGTAGTGCGGCTCCAGTCACTCCAGGTTGACACATAATCACTGCCCTGGGCGGTCTTCACTCGAATGCGTGCCTCATACGTCTCGTCTTTTATCAGCAGCTCTTCGTCTAGCATCGCTGTGCAGGTCTTGTCACATTGTGTTTCTTTTCTGTTTTCTTCCTGACAAGAAAGAAACAAATGTGTGGATGTTTAATAAACTGATTTTCATGTCTGTACGTTTACTTTGACTTGGATTTCTTACAACTATAAGACATGAATCATTTCCACAAATCATTTAATATTCACTAATATTCACTCTCACTCTTATTCATTCACATACTGACATAGATGCAAAACATATACACACACTCCATGGCTGATCCTTTTGTTTCCACTGCAGTTCGGAGTGGAAAAGTGTTATTCCCGTCTTGCCAACTTGGGGAATCCAAGAAACGGTGGTAAAGTTGACATCTGGTGTCAAGACATCTGGTTTTGACGGAGGATTCAGCTTTACTATAATAACACACACACACACATACAAACATACACAGTTTTAGATCATCATGAGTAGCACACAAGCAAAGTCACATAGAGGTGATATATTACTCTTTGTACTCACTGTGACAAACTGGCTTGTAGGAAATGCTTAAACTTTGATTCATACTGTCACAGCTCAGATTAATCCTCATCACATGGTAGGCCAGAAACTGAGAATATTTTGAAGAAGAGAAGAGTATCTTAGAAAACAACAATGAACAATAGATGCAATGTTACAGGGCAGACACTGTCACACTTCTCAGACTCACAATCATATAGCTTTTGAAGATCATGGTGCACTCCTTTAACTTTGGTCTGGAGACGTTGACAGGCTCGAGTTTACAGGAACCGCTGTACTTTGTATACGTAGATGCAAAGCTAAAAAAAAAAGTATTTCATGTTCATTTTGCTGCTCTCATAATATCATTTGGGTACATAATATCTGTTTGCATTTGCTCTCAGGATGTATCTGCTCAGTTTTTATTTTCAAAACTGCTGTACTTACGAATCCACCCTTTCACCGTGAATCGTGCACACACTGTCTGCATGCTCAGACTCATATGTGCAAGTGACGGTATTATTGTAGTCATTGTAGCAGATGAGATCTGTGTGAAATAAAGGAAGCTTTTGTTAGTCCTGGATGTGCTTGAAATTAATTATGTTTAAAAATATAAGAATAAAAGTCAAGTTTTCAAAAACTCACTTTCATCTGAGAGGCTGGGGCATTCCTCTGTGTTGATGGTGCAGACAAGAGTCAGAGCGAGGAGGAGAAACAGAAGAGAGGTTTTCTTATTTCTCTCCATTTATCATGTCATCAGTCTTCTTTGTGGGAGATCTCCAACTATCCAAAGCGGGATGACTCAAAGAGGTGGAGGACTGATGGACTGTTCTTGCTTCAGGGTGTAACTCACAGCTTCCACCTTCGTCTCATCCTGTACAGATGAAAAGATACAACTGCTGACAAGGGCTGACATAGACTGTATGTTCCTCAGCTTTATTCTGTGGTGTTCCCATTCATCCATTTTCCATAACCACTTATCCTTGTTCTGCATCCTGCAATACGTTACCTTCAACTTTTTGTCTGAAAGACTGAAAACAGCGCCCCCCTTGCTGGAATCCAGAGTCCTGCTCAACAGCACTTGAGGCCACTATGTTAAGATTTAAAGAAACCAGGATGGAAAACAGTGTTTTTGCTGCTTCTCTGGTTAAATATTTCAAACTACTTTAACCTCTGACAACACCAGCATCAACTGTTGCGAGGTGTTAAGTTAAAACAGTGGATTCTGTTTTTAAGTTGTTCTGTAAGCACAAATGTTTATTCTTCCCTCCTTGTAGTTGTGTGTGACAGCAGCAGATGAATAATCATGCTGTTAACAATAATGGGTGTATAGAGGTTTGCAAACCAAATGTCTGTGAACTGAACAAACTTTGGCAGAAGTATTTTTTTATCATACCAGTGTCTCATAAAAGAAGCAAATCAAACAGAGCAGCAAGTGATATGAGTATATGTTAGACATTTACATGCTTCATCTTAAAAACATGCATTAAATATGAACTTACCTATTAGTGAAGCTGCCCAGCGTCTGCTTCAAAGCGCCGCTATCACTCCGTTTGGCCTGTGAAAGAACATCAGACAAGTTTTCATGTAGTGGCAAATCGAAATGACGAAATGACGAAAAACAGAAGATAGTGTCTATAGGGGTCGGCAACCTGCAGCTCCGGAGCCACATGCGGCTCTTTCATCCTTACAGTGCGGCTCCGAGTGGCTTGGGAAAATAAATTACTTTAAAAAAGTAAGTTTATGTGTATTTTCGAATGGTAGCTCGACTTCTTTCAGAAATAAATGACTATGATTAAATAGTCACCTGAGGGTTTTATTATATAGGTGCAATAGTTATACTCACAGAATTAAAGAAATCTTATACAGAAACTGCTTCACCACAATATGCATGACAGTTCTGCACATTAGTGCCCCACTAGTGGTGCCCCCCCTTTTTTTCACCCCTGCCCCTAAAAATGCCTGAATGCGGCACTGGCCTGAAGCGATACTACAGTGCAGCCACCTGCACTGTACTGGGTTACTGTCAGTGTAAAAGCCTGCTCAGCTGTTGACAGGTAAGTTAGCTAAGGTTGCATGTAGGTGATTATTCCTTGGCAGGTAAACAACAAAGGAGAGGTACAATAGGTGTTTCCTATTTCCTTAAGTTCTCGTTATACTCTACCTGCTTTCATTCATCGTCTAATTGAAATCCAAGGATCGTGTGAGAGGGCCACAATAAAATATGCAACCCAGCACATGAATCACAGTGAAATATAGAATATACACACCACACAGGGCAAGAAAGAAAAGGCAATTGTTGGCTCGGTTATAAAGCCATAACTGGAAGAGTGTGGGTGAGTGTGATGGTGGGATGCTGGCAACAGCAGCTTGCAGCATGTAGGAGGAATGACTGAAACAGCAGCAGCAGCAACATGTCTGATCATCAAGTGTGTGGGCGTGTCAGCATTTACTGGATTTGATTGCCACAAATGTTGATGAACAGCTATATAGCTTGGGCAATGTGGTTCATCCATGATCCCGGGGAATGAAATGTGCCTCCAGTGCCAGCATCAGGTCAAAACGTCTATGTATCCAGTACTTTATCAGCATGGCAACATGAGCATTTAGCTCAATGCACAGCCTCATAGTCCCACTAGGATTCAGTAGCACAGATGTGTCACAATCCACAGGATTCAGCAGTGTGAACTGGACAAACAAAGCAGGTGCCAAACATGCAGTCTTAAAGCAATCACATGTGTACATGTGGCTGTAATTTCTTGTATATTAGGCAAAGGTACATACTGATATGGACCAACTTTACACCTAACCACCTTAATTTATCAGCATTTTTGAAACCTTAGATTGTATTTGGCTAACAACTTGCACCAATGACTCATTCAAAATGTTTGTTCCCCTTTAAAAACTATACTATCTGGTGTAATGTAATGTAATGTAAGTTGTAATGTGACGTACTGGAAAAAAAACGCTGTGTGGTTGGTGTTGTGGTTTCACGGTGACGGTGTTATCTGGGTGAGCGATCCATGTTTGAAGAGCAAGTGTGAAACATCAGGGTTCAGGGTGGAAATCCCTTTTAAGGTTTTTTTTTTTTTTTTTGTTGACTTTATGTTCCGTTTTTATTGCTGCTCATTACATTTATCACTTCAACTTTTTGTAGAAACTCTTAAAAAATTTTGTAATTGTGTAAGTGTAAGTAACAGCACTATGTGCTTTCCCCGACTATGTACACACATGCCTTAATACAACCTCTACTTTGTTTTTCTTGCCCAGAGTTACATGACGAATTCGATAGCACTTACATGAATGTATGGTAAATATGAATCAACAGGTGATTAGTCTAGATTACAACAGAGACTGAAAACAGGGGGAAACAGCTGGCCCAGCTCTGTCCAAAGGTAGCAACACTACTAGCAGCTCTAAATTGGCACTGACTGACATTATCTGGTTTGTTTCATCCGTTTTACAGGGAGAAATGTGCAGAGCTGTTGGCTAGGGCCACACGTGGTGTCTGTGATCCTTCCTTCTCTCCATATTGTCCGTGGAGCTGTCCTTTACCATCATAGTGCCACCAGATGGTGTCAGAATCCACAGTATTGTTAGCGGTTGTGAGTTGGACAGATAAGGTGGGTCCCAAACGTATGGCTGTGAAGCAGGCACACATGTATGTGACTACTATTTTGCTGTACATGGACTCTAGAGTAAATCGGACATTTGCATGAAGAAGTTGGATTTTACAGTACTGAGGAACTCAGGCAGCAGCAGATGGATGCAGACAGGAAGCATCCCTCTCACACATGGGGAAACACTTTCAATTAAAAAAACCCAAAATGTTGCCTGGATCTTAACAGTTAAAAGAAGATTCTGGTTATAAAGTCTCCAGTTTGCCTCAAAGCTCTTACGTAAGGCATTGAATTTGTTTTACTTTGGAGCCCCTGAGTGGTAGTATGAAGACAGATAGCAATGTGCACTGCTAAGTTAAACGAAAAAGTTACATTTCAAAGCCAGCAGTGGTCCTTCCCGGTCAAAAGATGTCATTAGTCATGTGTTAGTCCTTTCAGCTGCAAGATGCCCATCCTGTCACACTTCCTGTCACTCTTTGTGCCACAGATCATCTAACTTCAACTTTTTGTAAACCAGCATACACAAACGAAACTTCAGTTCTGGCAACCCTGTCTCTCACATCTCTGTGTGCAGTGACACACTTTTATATATATAAATATTTTACCTGACACCCATCCTGATCTCTACAGGTTTGTAGTCTACACATGTCCCATGATGCTCTGATTTATATTCACATAAGCTTTTGTTTGGCATCATTTCTGAACAGAAAAACTCAGCAAATCAATTGTTCATCAAGAGAGACAAGACATCCCAGGCAGTATATTTAGAAAACCTATAAACTATGAAACCATGAAACGCTACAACTATAATGTATGCTGTAAATGAAAAACTAGCTGATGTTTTGCTGCCCTCATGTGGAAACATTTTGTTTCTGTACATCTGTATCAGTTAACCTACAGACATCAAAACCTTTGAAATAGAAAAAATTACTTTATTTGATCAACACACTCACCAGTTAGGGCCAGGATGAGAATGAGAATGAGAAGGCTACTCCCACAAGCTGAACCAAACTTCAACAGAGTGAAGTCTGGTAAAAAAAAGGGGGAAGATGGTAACTACGGTTCAGTTCCCTTTAATTCTCTGCAATACGTACTGTGACTAACAACTTTAAAGGGAAACATTTGTCACCATTACTGGAGGTGTGTTGTTAAGGTCGTAAGGAAGGAAATGGAATACTATTCTTTTTAAATGGTGACAAGAGGGTAAAGTGGAAGTAAACTGAGTGACTGAGTAACAAAACTGTGGAATAAAATTATTCTGTGAAAGCAATTTCACGCATGGATACCTTATTTTGAAAGGGGAACAAACACTCTCAAACACTCAGAGTGTGCGTGTGTGTATGCTTGTGTGTTTGTGATGGCTTATACTCAGATTTGGTCACTTTTCCTGGATTTATGTGTTTCTAAATATGTGAATATGCGACTTAGTTAAATTCTTCCCTTTTTGGCAGTTCATGTTTTTTACAAGTGCCAGTTTGCACAGGGTGTTTTATTTTGAAAATCGCCCGGATTAGGCTAAATGTCTCGAAGTCAGCTCCAGAGCTCCCGTGTGTGATTTCACTGCTGTGGGAATAATAACGTTAGTAAAGTTAATAAAGTTCTTGAGAAAACAAATGAAATTAAGTATTTTATTTAAAATAATAATATTAATAACTTAATATAACTTAAAATGATAGCTTGATTAAAAAGCATTGATACAGATACAGAGGTAAACAATTGATATATTTAGATATGTAAAACATGACTAATATTAGATATTAGTCATGTTTTACATGACTGCTGCCTTTAAGGTTATCCTTTTTTAACCAAAAGCTGGTGCTTAAATGTTTAGATCAGTCATTGTTTACAGGTTTACATTTTCATAAAGTCTGTATTTATTTACTTGATGTTTTATCAGAAACTGACTACACAGGTGAATCTATGTGTGATATATGAAAGAGGATAAATGATTGAGAGTTAAACATGTCATTATGAAAATATTTACATGATGTTACCCTGAGAACATACAAATGCTTCGACTAACTCCAGCTGTCGGGCTGTTATGGATCCTGCACATGCTACAAACTATACCGTACAGGTTTTACTGCAAGGCCTGTTCAAGTAGTTCATGTCTGCTTTTAGCTCCGATCCTGTCTCACTGGCATGTATCCATCACCAGAGGGCTCCACTGACTTGGTAGTTGACATTAGAGCAATCCTCTCCAGTATATGACTTGGCAGAGGTGCCAGAGCCGAATTTAAACTTGTCCCAGAGAAGTTCAAAGGCAGTGGTATGGATGAGAGCAAGAAACTAATGGAAGGAGGAGGAGGAAACAGGAGACTAGTGGATTCTGTGGACTTGTCAACGTCCTCCAGGCTCTCCTCCTGACTAACCTGCTCCTCACCCCCGCTACTAATGCATGAATCCAGGCTAAGGAGCTCAGAGCTGTCGACCTCCAGCTTCTGAACTCGTTCATAATCTGAACAAACCTGAATGGACCCTTTGTCAAAGCCACCTCTACTACCTCCAAACCACTTCTGAAAATCTACTTCCTTTCCATTCCTTCCCTCCGACTCCTCCTTGCCTTCAGGACCATCATCTTGGCAATCGGTCACATTGATGCTATCTGGCTCCAGGCTTTCTTGACTGACCTCTTCACCACTGCACACGCCTGAATCTAGACTTTGGAACCTGAAACGTCCAACCTGGGGCTTCTCAACCTTCTCATAGTCTGAAATTACTGGCAAAGGCTCACTGTTGTTGCTGCTGTTAGAAAGCAACTGGAGGATTTCAACTTCTTTCCCTCTCACTTCAACCCTGTCCTGTTCTGCAGTTTTACCTTCAGCTTGGCTACAAACCGGTCCATAGGGTGTATCAGCACCACAGGGTTCCAGGTTCCCTGCAGTGAGTGAGGAGATAGGAGGAGGAGGAGGAGGAGGAGGTGGAGACAGCTCAGAGTAAGTAGGGTTGGAGAAGCTGGAACTGGTCGACTCATAGTTGTTTTCCCTTCGCAGCTTCTCTAGCAGTGCTGCCTCCAGCCCCCTGGGTGTTACAGCATCCACAGTGGAGGTCACCTCCAAGAATGAATGAAAGGATTCTTTGGTGAAGTGAGGAAAGTTCTGGAGAAGAAAAGATAGAGAAGTAAGAGAAGGAAGGATTAAAACTACAGAAGACTATACATTTATAAAGCTGCATAAAGCTGCCGGTCAACCTAGTGTTTGAAGTTTAAGACTCTGTGGCTATAGTGACAGGTTTAGTCTTGTGATAAAAAGGATGTAATGTATCAACTAATGCAGCTTTAATGTTATGTGATTTTCTCAAATACTGTTTTTACACAGTATGAAACATTTTTCAAGGAAGCAAATGTTGCAAAAATAAATGTCCCCACTGTAAATCAAGCCTGTGTTTTCAGTAGGATTAGCAGCACACCCTGATTTCAATAAGTTTTGATCAATAGCAAGATTGAATAAACTCACCTGGAAATTTATATCCTGCAAAAAGGACTTTTCAGGATTCGGTAGAGGTGGACCTCTGATTCTCTTTACTACGTAAATCCTAAAAAATAGAATAACATCATCTTAACACAATCTCACAATGCTCACCTCTGGAGCAAGAAACATCAGAATTTAACATATTCCTGCATCACAAATGGTACAAATGTCTTGGAAAAGTACTTGTTGTGGTTGTGTCTGCTTACCAGGTGGTTTTGTTGGTCTTAAAGAGTATAAGGAACAAGGCAAATGCTACCATGCATCCAACAGTGACCAAAACACCCTGAGGAACATCTGCCAAACACAGGACAGAGCATGTCACATTAGCTATAAGATGCTGTAGTAGTAGTTTTCACACTATATCCATGTCTTTTTTTAATTAACATTTTAAACAATTAGCTATGCAGATATACAGCACAGAGTGTGCTCTGCACACTAAACATACTTCAGCATAAGTATGACAAGTATTAGCTTTCAAAAGAGAAATGTTAATGTGTGTTGTAAGGGCATAAAGAACACATTAGACTGAACATAAAACATAGAACATGCAATCCACAAAAAATGAGAATATGACCTAAGATCTTGCTTCATATTCACTGTATTTGTTAAACTAAACCAATTTGCTTTGTTGAGATTTTGTCACCTTTACCTGATGGTGGTGGTGTTGGTTTACTGTCGGGTTTTACTCTTCCAATGGATGACACCCATGATGTAGTGCGGCTCCAGTCACTCCAGGTTGACACATAATCACTGCCCTGGGCGGTCTTCACTCGAATGCGTGCCTCATACGTCTCGTCTTTTATCAGCAGCTCTTCGTCTAGCATCGCTGTGCAGATCTTGTCACATTGTGTTTCTTTTCTGTTTTCTTCCTGACAAGAAAGAAACAAATGTGTGGATGTTTAATAAACTGATTTTCATGTCTGTACGTTTACTTTGACTTGGATTTCTTACAACTACAAGACATGAATCATTTCCACAAATCATTTAATATTCACTCTCAAGACTTCTCCAACACTTACACCCATAACTAATATACACACACTCATTTATTCATTCACATACTGACATAGACGCAAAACATATACACACACTCCATGGCTGATCCTTTTGTTTCCACTGCAGTTCAGAGCGGAAAAGTTTTATTCTCGTCTTGCCAACTTGGGGAATCCAAGAAACGGTGGTAAAGTTGACATCTGGTTTTGACGGAGGATTCAGCTTTACTATAATAACACACACACACACACACAAATATACACAGTTTTAGATCATCATGAGTAGCACACAAGCAAAGTCACATAGAGGTGATATATTACTCTTTGTACTCACTGTGACAAACTGGCTTGTAGGAAATACTTAAACTTTGATTCATACTGTCACAGCTCAGATTAATCCTCATCACATGGTAGGTCAGAAACTGAGAATATTTTGAAGAAGAGAAGAGTATCTTAGAAGACAACAATGAACAATAGACAGCACTTGATTAAATAAGGTTAGTCAAAGGTGTTAAATACTCAAAGGAGAGTTCAGTAATTGGGGGACTACACATTATATATCCTTTTTTTGTGATGTTCTCAGACTCACAATCTTATAGCTTTTGAAGATGATGGTGCACTTCTTTAACTTTGGTCTGGAGACGTTGACAGGCTCGAGTTTACAGGAACCGCTGTACTTTGTATACGTAGATGCGAGGCTAAAAAAAAAAGAAAAAAGAGTATTTCATGTTCATTTTGCTGCTCTCATAATATCATTTGGATACATAGTATCTGTTTGCATTTGCTCTCAGGATGTATCTGCCCAGTTTTTATTTTCATAACTGCTGTACTTACGGATCCACCCTTTCACCGTGAATTGTGCACACACTGTCTCCATGCTCAGTCTCATATGTGCAAGTCATGGTATTATTGTAGTCATTGTAGCAGATGAGATCTGTGTGAAATAAAGGATGCTTTTGTTAGTCCTGGATGTGCTTGAAATTAGTTATGTTTAAAAATGTAAGAATAAAAGTCAAGTTTTCAAAAACTCACTTTCATCTGAGAGGCTGGGGCATTCCTCTGTGTTGATGGTGCAGACAAGAGTCAGAGCGAGGAGGAGAAACAGACGAGAGGTTTTCTTATTTCTCTCCATTTATCATGTTGTCAGTCTTCTTTGTGGGAGATCTCCAACTATCCAAAGCGGGATGACTCAAAGAGGTGGAGGACTGATGGACTGTTCTTGCTTCAGGGTGTAACTCACAGCTTCCACCTTCGTCTCATCCTGTACAGATGAAAAGATACAACTGCTGACAAGGGCTGACATAGACTGTATGTTCCTCAGCTTTATTCTGTGGTGTTCCCATTCATCCATTTTCCATAACCACTTATCCTTGTTCTGCATCCTGCAATACGTTACCTTCAACGTTTTGTCTGAAAGATTGAAAACAGCGCCCCCCTTGCTGGAATCCAGAGTCCTGCTCAATAGTACTTGAAGCTACTATGTTGAACAAAAACAGTGTTTTTGCTGCTTCTCTGGTTAAATATTTCAAACTACTTTAACCTCTGACAACACCAGCATCAACTGTTGCGAGGTGTTAAGTTAAAACACTGGATTCTGTTTTTAAGTTGTTCTGTAAGCACAAATGTTATGTCATACCTGCACCTTAATCATCAACAGAAATTTAATTTGGACTTTTTGCGTTGTTCTTGACACCTTTGTAGTTGTGTGTGACAGCAGCAGATGAATAATCATGCTGTTAACAATAATGGGTGTATAGAGCTTTGCAAACCAAATGTCTGTGAACTGAACAAACTTTGGCAGAAGTATTTTTTTTTATCATACCAGTGTCTCATAAAAGAAGCAAATCAAACAGAGCAGCAATAATATGAGTATATGTTAGACATTTACATGCTTCATCTTAAAAACATGCATTAAATATGAACTTACCTATTAGTGAAGCTGCCCAGCGTCTGCTTCAAAGCGCTGCTATCACTCCGTTTGGCCTGTGAAAGAACATCAGACAAGTTTTCATGTAGTGGCAAACCACAACGTGGTAAAGACAAAAAAAAGAAGAACATCTATATTCTCCGAAGGTCACTACTAAGAAACGTAATCACACCTCAAGATCTGCCTGAATCTTCCCACGCCATAACTCAAAGTGTTCACACTTCCAAGCATTTCCCTCTTGAACTAATAAACAAGTGCATGTTCTAATAGCTATGAAGCTGATATAATTAGAAAAAGTAAAGACTAAAAATCCACAACATGATCCTTATGCAGGTGGGTACAGGCCACTTCAGTTTCGATGTTACAGTGTTTGTGTCTTCCCTGTAACCTGTCATTTCACCACTTTTATGTATTTACACACACGCAAAAAAGCACGGCATGGTGTTCAACATTTCAAAATGAATGCATGTTTCCTTCCCACGTTTGCCGTCTGTGGCAAACATTCAGTTGATACATGTTGACTGCCACTTCTCTCTCTCTCTCTCTCTCTCTCTCTCTCTCTCTCCATCACTGTCGCCATCGGCCTCTGTAAACATTCGTGTCTCATTAATGCATTAACGTTACTAACTTAACGTCTTCCTCAGAGTTTCTGTGCTCTCTCATTCAGCAGGCTCTCATAGATCATGGCTGCTGCTGTAGTCCTGCACGTCGACTACATATATATTCTTACTTTTAGATATTATCACATTGCCACGGCTCGTGGCTTTTCACTCTTGTTGCATTACAAACAATCTACAAAAAATGACAAACCCATGCAAATTTATGTGTCATATTCTTAACAGCATACTACAACAAAACTTCATTTTATACTACATATGCCCCCTCTGCGGCGTACTGATGCTTCATGGTTATAGGTTTATTTGACCTTGTAGGTGGCAACTCCCCCTGCCAATGATAATCTAGAACCAATCATCATATAAACCATAACCTATCCCACACCTCTCTGATAGCTGCATAATTCCTTCTTCTCTCTTGTATTTTCTAAAGTTTTATGTGTAGCAAAAAATACATATTCATGGCTCGGGAAATGTGCTCCATTCTTGATCCCAAGGAATGAAATGAATGAGTCCATCATGTCATAATTTCAATGTACCCAAAACATTGGACGACAACAACAGCATGTCAGCATGAACATTTAGCTCAAAGCACAGCCCCATTAGGATTCAGGATCCCACTACTATGACTGTATAAACAAGGCCAGTGCCAAGCATATAGTCTTAAAGCAATCACCCGTGTATGTGTGGCTGTAAACACTAAAAGAACATACTGATATGCTAAATACATCCCAATTGTATGCTGAACTACCTTTATTTATTAGTATTTTTTACACATTAGATTGTATTTGGCTAAAGAATTTCCCCAATGACATACATGATGGTGACGATTGAAAGCTCAAAAAAGAGGAGCCTGATTTCAGACGATCTCGTAAGACTTCACTGAAATAACTTTACACAAGTGTGTCTCGCCTTCAGAGAAAATTATAACTTTTAAATGTTTTCAGTAAGGTGTCGCCGTCATCACCGCACACACTTACACCATCAACCATCCCCAGACACAAAAAAAAAACACAATCAGCAAACATCATACTTTTAATCTGTCATCAAAGCACAATTTCCTGTCACAGACTCATTCGTGACAGAATCGCTCTTGACCAAAGTTATTTCTGACAAGAACTTACCTGTGCACTTTTTTTGTGGAGCTCCCTTCCCTGTATGTTGCTGCCATTGTGTTTAAAATGATCGAGCGATAGACACGTTCACACAGAATTTGTGTTTCTCTTTATAAGCTATGGTATCAGGTCTAAACTTCCAAAGAAAGGAAATAAGGAGAAAAAAAAAACACTGTGGTTGGTGCGGTGTTATCTGAGTGAGCTCTCCAGGTTTCAAAACAAGTGTGAAACATCCGGGTGGAAATATATGTGTGTGCGTGTGTGTTTGTGTGGGTGTGTGCGTGCGTGTGTAAAGAGTGTGTGTGTAAGCAAAAATAAAAAGATGTAAGCAGGTTAAATGTAGATAGAATACACATTCACACCTATGTAATAGGTGCAATGTATGCAATTTCCTGTAAACTAAAATAAAAAAAATAATTAATTAATTTAATTAATTAGTTTAATCAAAAATTTAATAAATAAATAAACTGCCTGATGTTTTGCTGCCCTCATGTGGAAGCTTTAGGCATTAAACTTTTTTTTCTTTTTTTTTTACACTCTCAGAATGTAATTTGATTTGAATTCCTCTGTGGACCTCATGTTCAGCTCACTCACCATTTATGGCCAGGGTGGCTACTCCATCAGGCTGAGGTGACGAGTTTGGTTGACTCCACTTCATGCTACTTTGTGCTGTTCTCAGAAATGTCTGTCACGGAACAAAAGGTGTCTTAAAAAGAAAAGGGGAAGATGGTGACTCAGATTCACTTCCCCTCCATTCTAGGTCATATTATTTGTCGCTAGGTGTGGCTATTTGTTATTTTAACAAGTAACTTGTGTTGGTTGGTCATTTTCCCTTTCCCTCTAAATATAATTCCAAATGTGACTGCTCGTGGCACTTTATCATCAAGGTCAGATGTCACACTGAGAATGGTTGCTCTCGCTCACTCATACTGTCCACTCATGTATGAGCATATTGGTAGGAAAAGGTCTGACCATCACACCGACGTTCATGTTTGTATTCAAGTTTATTAAGTATGGCACTTTTCAGAGAACAAGGTCACAAAATACAAAGAGCAATAACAGAACAAGAAGACAATAAACGAAATAAAGGCCAGCAGTTTAAATAAATAGGTTTTGAGCTGCTTTTTAAAAGCTACGACGGACAAAGCAGAATGTAAGTCCAAAAAAAAAAAAAAGATCATGCAAAAATGTTGGAACCACCATTTCAAAGACACGGTCACCTCGAGGTTGTAGTCGTGTATGTGGGGCAACCAGTAAACCATGGACAGAAGATTACAGAGAGCTATTTGTGATGTGTAGCAGAAGCATAGCTTATCGGAGATGTGCCTCACTTTGTGAGTCACTTTGACTTCTCACGAAACATCATGAATCTTTAGTTATTACATCGTTTCAAAATAAATAAATTCATTTTAAAAAGTCCTTTTGACAATGTATTTTATCTAAAACAATAAAAGATAACAGGATTATCCTATAACTGGCTTAACAGAGATGAACTATTTATATATTTACATTCAATAGTCTTGAATATAGCTGCCACAGAAATAAGTCAGTATGTTTCACGTGTGATTGACGCCATTAAACCTTAAGGGTTTTTGACCAAAGGGTGGTGCTAGAAGCAAATGTTTCGGTCAGTGTTTACATCGTTTAGACGCCCGATTGCAACAGAGGAAGACACACATGAGCCACGTGCAAGGAGAGATTCTCCAAAGCTTAAATACCAACCAGCTCCAAATGTAAAATGCGAGAGAAGAGAAATTACATTTTACATAGCTTTCAACAGGAGATCAGTTATTTCTACAGTCAGTGATGTAGAAGTGAGGTGTACACAGGTGAACAGGTGCCTTTCTATGTCTAAATATCTGCATGGATTCATGTGAAAGAAGTAAAAAAAAAAAAAAAAAGTCTGATCAACAGTATATTTAGTAAACTGTATTACTCTCAACAGTGCAACAGAAAATCTCATTGCCTAAATAAAAAAGTTGAACATTATGTCACATGACATTACACAAGAAAAGCAATAACAGACTCCAGCTGTCGGGCTGTTATGGATCCTGCACATGCTACAAACTATACCATACAGGTTTTACTGCAAGGCCTGTTCAAGTAGTTCATGTCTGCTTTTAGCTCTGATCCTGTCTCACTGGCATGTATCCATCACCAGAGGGCTCCACTGACTTGGTAGTTGACATTAGAGCAATCCTCTCCAGTATATGACTTGGCAGAGGTGCCAGAGCCGAATTTAAACTTGTCCCAGAGAAGTTCAAAGGAGGAAACAGGAGACTAGTGGATTCTGTGGACTTATCAACGTCCTCCGGGCTCTCCTCCTGACTAACCTGCTCCTCACCCCCACTGCTAATCCATGAATCCAGGCTAAGGAGCTCGGAGCTGTCGACCTCCAGCTTCTGAACTCGTTCATAATCTGAACAAACCTGAATGGACCCTTTGTCAAAGCCACCTCTGCTGCCTCCAAACAACTTCTGAAAATCTACTTCCTTTCCATTCCTTCCCTCCGACTCCTCCTTGCCTTCAGGACCATCATCTTGGCAATCGGTCACATTGATGCTATCTGGCTCCAGGCTTTCTTGACTGACCTCTTCACCACTGCACACGCCTGAATCTAAACTTTGGAACCTGAAACGTCCAACCTGGGGCTTCTCAACCTTCTCATAGTCTGAAATTACTGGCAAAGGCTCACTGTTGTTGCTGCTGTTAGAAAGCAACTGGAGGATCTCGACTTCTTTCCCTCTCACTTCAACCCTGTCCTGTTCTGCAGTGTTACCTTCAGCCTGGCTACAAACCGGCCCATAGGGTGTATCAGCACCACAGGGTTCCAGGTTCCCTGCAGTGAGTGAGCAGATAGGAGGAGGAGGAGGAGGTGGACACAGCTCAGAGTAACTGGGGTTGGAGAAGCTGGAACTGGTCGACTCATAGTTGTTTTCCCTTCGCAGCTTCTCTAGCAGTGCTGCCTCCAGCCCCCTGGGTGTTACAGCATCCACAGTGGAGGTCACCTCCACAGAGACGATATCCACCGGTTTCAAGAATGAATGAAAGGATTCTTTGGTGAAGTGAGGAAAGTTCTGGAGAAGAAAAGATAGGGAAGTAAGAGAAGGAAGGATTAAAACTACAGAAGACTATACATTTATAAAGCTGCATAAAGCTGCCGGTCAACCCAGTGTTTGAAGTTTAAGACTCTGTGGCTATAGTGACAGGTTTAGTCTTGTGATAAAAAAGGTCACACATCCTTTGTCTAATGAATCATGTTTTCCTGTCTGGTTTCACATCCTACATACATTGTGCATTTTACCGTTTTGTGTTATTTGGGCTTCGGCCTTCTCAGTATGCATTATTATCTTTACAACTACGCTAATCAGGGTTTTTATGTTAAGTGAATCAAATCAATGTCACCAGGTGTGCTGGTAACTTTGAGATTCATCCCTCAACTCAACAATTAGCTTTATGGACCCTTTTAACATCTTTCAAATTTCTAATGGTTATGGTTTTCTGGCTTGAAAATCATGGTTCAGTCTCACTGCTATTGTCTTGTTTCCAGCTGTAGAAGGACAGAAAAAAGTTCAAAAAAACCCACTGTATGCTAACTGCCCTCCAACTGAAGAAAGTCAAACATCTAGAAGATGAAGTGCCAGATACTTTTGTTGGTGCATACAACAGAATTAAAAGAAGGATGAATTTTGGTCTTAGATTGATTGTGCATGTGGTGAATGAGATACTACTCCATACAAGTGATAAATATGAATGAACTATTCTGCTAATGTGTTCACCATAGCAATGTATCATTGTTGTGTTTACAGTTTGTTCTGCTGCCCACAGGTGGCTAAAAATGACAACTAATGCAGCTTTAATGTTATGTGGTTTTCTCAAATACTGTTTTTACACAGTGTGAAACATTTTTCAAGGAAGCAAATGTTGCAAAAATAAATGTCCCCACTGTAAATCAAGCCTGTGTTTTCAGTAGGATTAGCAGCACACCCTGATTTCAATAAGTTTTGATCAATAGCAAGACTGAATAAACTCACCTGGAAATTTATATCCTGCAAAAAGGACTTTTCAGGATTCGGTAGAGGTGGACCTCTGATTCTCTTTACTATGTAAATCCTAAAAGGTAGAATAACATCATCTTAACACAAGTTTGCTCACCTCTGGAGCAAGAATTTAACATATTCTCGCGTCACAATTGATACAAATATCTTGGAAAAGTACTTGGTGTGGTTGTGTCTGCTTACCAGGTGGTTTTGTTGGTCTTAAAGAGTATAAGGAACAAGGCAAATGCTACCATGCATCCAACAGTGACCAAAACACCCTGAGGAACATCTGCCAAACAAAGGACAGAGCACGTCACATTAGCTATAAGATGCTGTAGTAGTAGTTTTCACACTATATCCATGTCTTTTTTAATTAACATTTTAAACTGAACATAAAACATAGAACATGCAATCCACAAAAAATGAGAATATGACCTAAGATCTTGCTTCATACTCACTGTATTTGTTAAACTAAACCAATTTGCTTTGTTGAGATTTTGTCACCTTTACCTGATGGTGGTGGTGTTGGTTTATTGTTGGTTTTTACTCTTCCAATGGGTGACACCCATGATGTAGTGCGGCTCCAGTCACTCCAGGTTGACACATAATCACTGCCCTGGGCGGCCTTCACTCGAATGCGTGCCTCATACGTCTCGTTTTTTATCAGCAGCTCTTCGTCTAGCATCGCTGTGCAGGTCTTGTCACATTGTGTTTCTTTTCTGTTTTCTTCCTGACAAGAAAGAAACAAATGTGTGGATGTTTAATAAACTGATATTCATGTCTGTACGTTTACTTTGACTTGGATTTCTTACAACTATAAGACATGAATCATTTCCATTTAATATTCACTCTCAAGACTTCTCCAACACTTACACCCATAACTAATATACACACACTCATTTATTCATTCACATACTGACATAGACGCAAAACATATACACACACTCCATGGCTGATCCTTTTGTTTCCACTGCAGTTCGGAGCGGAAAAGTTTTATTCTCGTCTTGCCAACTTGGGGAATCCAAGAAACGGTGGTAAAGTTGACATCTGGTGTCAAGACATCTGGTTTTGACGGAGGATTCAACTTTACTGTAATAACACACACACACAGACACACACACATAGTTTTAGATCATCATGAGTAGCACACAAGCAAAGTCACATAGAGGTGATATATTACTCTTTGTACTCACTGTGACAAACTGGCTTGTAGGAAATGCTTAAACTTTGATTCATACTGTCACAGCTCAGATTAATCCTCATCACATGGTAGGTCAGAAACTGAGAATATTTTGAAGAAGAGAAGAGTATCTTAGAAAACAACAATGAACAATAGACAGCACTTTATTAAATAAGGTTAGTCAAAGGTGTTAAATACTCAAAGGAGAGTTCAGTAATTGGGGGACTACACATTACAGACATTATATATCCTTTTTTTGTGATGTTCTCAGACTCACAATCTTATAGCTTTTGAAGATGATGGTGCACTTCTTTAACTTTGGTCTGGAGACGTTGACAGGCTCGAGTTTACAGGAGCCGCTGTACTTTGTAGACGTAGACGATGCGAGGCTAAAAAAAAAAAAAAGTATTTCATGTTCATTTTGCTGCTCTCATAATATCATTTGGATACATAGTATCTGTTTGCATTTGCTCTCAGGATGTATATGCCCAGTTTTTATTTTCATAACTGCTGTACTTACGGATCCACCCTTTCACCGTGAATTGTGCACACACTGTCTGCATGCTCAGTCTCATATGTGCAAGTCATGGTATTATTGTAGTCATTGTAGCAGATGAGATCTGTGTGAAATAAAGGATGCTTTTGTTAGTCCTGTATGTGCTTGAAATTAATTATGTTTAAAAATATAAGAATAAAAGTCAAGTTTTCAAAAACTCACTTTCATCTGAGAGGCTGGGGCATTCCTCTGTGTTGATGGTGCAGACAAGAGTCAGAGCGAGGAGGAGAAACAGAAGAGAGGTTTTCTTATTTCTCTCCATTTATCATGTCGTCAGTCTTCTTTGTGGGAGATCTCCAACTATCCAAAGCGGGATGACTCAAAGAGGTGGAGGACTGATGGACTGTTCTTGCTTCAGGGTGTAACTCACAGCTTCCACCTTCGTCTCATCCTGTACAGATGAAAAGATACAACTGCTGACAAGGGCTGACATAGACTGTATGTTCCTCAGCTTTATTCTGTGGTGTTCCCATTCATCCATTTTCCATAACCACTTATCCGTGTTCTGCATCCTGCAATACGTTACCTTCAACTTTTTGTCTGAAAGACTGAAAACAGCGCCCCCCTTGCTGGAATCCAGAGTCCTGCTCAACAGCACTTGAGGCCACTATGTTAAGATTTAAAGAAACCAGGATGGAAAACAGTGTTTTTGCTTCTTCTCTGGTTAAATATTTCAAACTACTTTAACCTCTGACAACACCAGCATCAACTGTTGCGAGGTGTTAAAGGGATAGTTCGGTATTTTTGACATGAAGCTGTATAGCATCCCCGTCAGTAGTGTCGCACAGCCACACCGACTTACCCCTGACAGTGTCCCGTGGGCCGAGTTCTGTCCAGGTTTGGTCAGTAACGAAAGTAGTCCGGCAGGTTTCCTGGGACACTTAAATAAAAAGTTTTTCTTCTCAAAACAGCATGTGTTCAAAAGAGTGATTTATTTGCATCGTAAAACCGATGTCGACGAAAAAGTCCCACGTCGTAATCGCTTGGCCCTACTTTCTCTCTTTTTGTATCTCTGCGCTGCTGCAAGTGGCCGCTAGTTTTGTTTGCGGACGTGCCGCGTCGGAATGGGGCGCTTTCCGGCTCTTTCGGCCCCACCACGCTCTCTCCGCGCAGCCCAGCCCTCGTCTGTCATCTTGCAGCAGCGGAGAGAAAGTAGGGCCAAGCGATTACGACGTGGGACTTTTTCGTCGACATCGGTTTTGCGATGCAAATAAATCACTCTGTTGAACACATGCTGTTTTGAGAAGAATTTTTTTTTATTTATGTGTCCCAGGAAACCTGCCGGACTACTTTCGTTGCTGACCAAAACTGGACAGAACTCGGCCCACGGGACACTGTCGGGGGTAAGTCGGTGTGGCTGTGCGACACTACTGACGGGGATGCTATACAGCTTCATGTCAAAAATCCCGAACTATCCCTTTAAGTTAAAATAGTGGATTCTGTTTTTAAGTTGTTCTGTAAGCACAAATGTTTATTCTTCACTCTTTGTAGTATGTGACAGCAGCAGATGAATAATCATGCTGTTAACAATAATGGGTGTATAGAGGTTTGCAAACCAAATGTCTGTGAACTGAACAAACTTTGGCAGAAGTATTTTTTTTTATCATACCAGTGTCTCATAAAAGAAGCAAATCAAACAGAGCAGCAATAATATGAGTATATGTTAGACATTTACATGCTTCATCTTAAAAACATGCATTAAATATGAACTTACCTATTAATGAAGCTGCCCAGTGTCTGCTTCACGGCGCTGCTATCACTCCGTTTGGCCTGTGAAAGAACATCAGACAAGTTTTCATGTAGTGGCAAATCGAAATGACGAAAAACAGAAGATAGTGTCTATACTCTCCGAAGGTCACTACTAAGAAACATTATCACAAGATCCGTCATGTAAGTCCTATCTCAGTCTGAATCCACCCACGCAATAAGTGTAAAAGCTGTAAAGGTGGTTTTCACACTTCAGAGCATTTCCCTCTTGAACTAATAAACAAGTGCATGTTCTAATAGCAATACCTGCTGTGAAGCTGATGTAATCTTAAAGAGTAAAGACTAAAAATCCACAATATGATCCTTATACAGGTGGGTACTGGCCTCTTCAGTTTCGATGTTACAGTGTTTGACCCTTGTGCAAGTTAATTATTTACCGCCCTTTACTTCCCTGCAACCTGTCATTTCACCACTTTTATATATTTACACACACGCCCAAAAGCACAGCATGGTGTATTTCAAAATTAATGCATGTTTCCTTCCCACATTCGCCCTCTGTGGCAAACATTCAATTGATACATGTTGATCTGCTTTTAACCACACTGACATTTAAACTCTCAAAAACAGGATGAAAAATAGAAATGTGTGTGTGTGTTTGTGTGTGTGTGTGTGTGTGTGTGTGTGTGTGTGTGTGTGTGTGTATAATTTGTGACATGTGGTTATTATAGCCCACTGCAAACGTCCCACAAACACCCACAGCCCCAAATGCAAAAACTACCTTCACTCTGCACAATAACATCACAATATCTCCTTAAGGACTTGCAGTGCAGTGTACATGCTCCAAATATACATATACACTACTCCAAAAAAGTTAGGGATATTCGACTTTCAGATGAAATTTATATTTATAAATTTATATGAGAATAGATAGTATAGAATAGATAGTTTCCATTTCCATGCATTAGGGGAAGGCACCAGGTCTCGGCCACCGGTTTATGTGTTTAATAAAGGTCAGAGTGTTTTTTCTAAGAACCCAAATGTTCCATTTCACAGGTGCACTACTTCCTGTTCAAAACACTTCCTCCCCTCAAGGCATGTGTTCTCAGCTATCATAATCATTAATTTATTGTGAACGAGGGACTCAGAAGGCTGAAGTGTCACTTCTCTATTTTAAGAGGTATAGAATAGCACCAGTGATCAGGAAGTTAGCACTCTATATTGCTATCTCTGACAGGTGAGAAAGGGGAAGCTAAGCAAACTACAGTCTTTCAAGGGTCTTAACCCTTTGATGCCTAATGTCACGACTTCGCTTCAATTCAAAATGCAGCTGAAATAGTGAATGTGATCCACCAATATCAGTTGATGCCTCTTCGATATGGACCTAGGAACACTTTGCAATTCCATCAATGCCTGTCGTCGCTCATCAACCCATCATACGACTACTCTATGTGCCACAGTCAAATTAATAATCTCCACATAACTTAGGCTTCAAAGGGTTAAGGTTTAAACCCGGGGTCAATCATAAACCACTACTTTCTATGAAGATGAAGTCATCTGTATCTAGTCTGTGTTGTGGAGAAATTGCTGAAGCCAAAGGTCAGTGGTGAGGTCAGGAAGAAAGAGAGTGTTCAGGAGCCTCTGATGTCTTATGTTGTATTATTTATTAACACTTGATCAAGGAGAATATGAGAAGACATTCTCATAAAGCATCAGAAGTGCGGTCAGTCTCACATTCTGCCCAACTCATGCTGGTGGATAGACTTTAAACCCCGAGATAACACAACACAACAAACACTATACGCCCCAAATTAGGTAAAAGAGAATGCTTTTACCAAGGACGGTGTCTATCTGAACATGAAGTCTGGAGACACAGATGTCTGTTTACGCAGATTGGAATGTCAGTGGCAAGCTGTCTATTATGGCTAAGCAGACAGCACCAGAGTCCTTCGACCCTGGCCACCACAGTGTTGAGATAGGACGACACCTGCTACTGCCAGCAAGATAATAAAATCAGATAAAAATAAGCTAATGAAGGAAGTCGCTTACATTTTTTTTTCTGTTGCCCATGAACACATTATCTATAAGACTGTAATCCACTACACTTCAGTGCAGGGAGTCTATGGAAGCATGGATTTCACTCTGACTTATTGATTAAGCTCTAATATGATCAGGGTAATCACAACAAAATACAAGGATGTATTACACCTGTAAAAATAGAAATCAGACATGTCTTTAATAGACATTTGATGGTGATGTATCATTATGCTGGTGCCACAGTTGAGTGAAAACAACTTGGCTGAATTCAAATCATAATTCAGTTTTCAGTCAGTTGAGTTCACTTTTAGTCAACTGAAAGCCTGTTTCAGTCGATACCTGATTACCATTGAGCATTCTAGTATTGTCTCTACTGCTGTACAACAGCAGTTCACAGGGTATAAGGCTTTGTCTGAGGTTTCAGAAATTCATAATTTCCACATAAACGGCATGGTGTGAAATCCCTGTCTGTGTAAACTGGTGGCAAATAGTGGCTAACTACAGCTTTTACATCCAAAACATGCAATCGTTGCATTTCAGAACCAAATCAAACAGAAAATAGAACCCAACCCCAGCCGACTGGAACCATTCGGACTTTTAGTCGCTCCAAGTGCATGAAACCACTTTGTGCGGCAACGAAAGGAAAGATAGGAATAGGAGCAAAACAAGAATTAACATTTGCATTGGTTTCCACCACCGGGGACAGCTGTGGGTGAGTAAAGGGATGAAGTTTGATTCTCAACTCCCAACATGTTTTTAGTCTAGTAAAAAGCTGTTAATGTTAAGGTTAGCGATAGCTTGTAAAGGTAGCTAACAGTACCGGCTGCGTTCACAAGTTAGCTATAGATAGTTTCCTGAAAGAAAGACCAATGGGAAAGTTTTGTATATCATGGTTTCTTGCGATGGGGATGATCACGCTGTCTTTTGGGCATACAGTTTGTTTGGAGTATCAACTTGACAGGTGATCAATTCTTAGCTGCTTTAAAGTTCCCATGACAGCTTTTGCGTATTTTTATGTGTTTCCTGCAGACAGATAGGATGCTCTTCTTCCGGATATATTGATTGTGAGTGTGCGCCTATGAGTGAACGTCAGCGTCTGCTATCCAACGAACAGAGACAAACCTGGGGCTGAACAGAACCTCTGAAACAAATGGTGGCCTGTTTGAATGGGTATACAGTAGCCTACCAAGATGCGTTGCTTGCTGGGTTTGACTCCAGGTATCCCGGGCTGAGTCATTTGGGGTAGCTGCAAAGGTCAAAAAGCTAATTACAGTTAGTGGTTTGCTACTTAGCCCACAGAATCACGCTGGCAGCGAGAAAATATTTAATTGGACGCAAAACTAGTATTGGGCTAAACTCTTGTAAACTATTGTGATTAGAATCATGACAAGATATGTTCAGTATAGTGTACTTGCTCAGTCTTATAATATATTGATGAATTCAGCCAGGATTATCTTCTGTTTGGTAAAGGTATCATGCCTATAAAGTCACCAAGACTTTAGAATAGAGTCCAGTGTCCTGCCCTTTCTGATTGTGTCAAATTCAAACTGATGTCATGAGATTAATGGCATGTTGTCATGCTGTACAGTCCACAAACTTCCCCAGCAGACAGTAATAATCATGCTTTTCCCAACTGAATCGCTATGACTGACTGATTTCGTGATCAGCAGCTGATAGTGGGAAAGGCCTCAGTGGGGAAGAAGCACTTTGAATCACACTCACAAGACAACATCAACTCTGTGGTGTCTTATTTTGTCAGACACTATCTACTCTGCAGTTTACCTCCTTCTAACCTCTTTCACCAAGATAAATTTTCATATGTCGTCTTTTATGTCGTCTTCTTGTGACATTTGGACTTCCCCTAACCTGCTCCAAATGAAATGAAAGAGCTGACACTCTCGCTTTTCTCTCTTTTTTTCTTTGCTCTCTCTGTTTCACAAAGACAAAGCATAGAAATAAACCACAAGCTACACGGAAACCACTTCCTAACCCCCTTTTCTTCCAAGAAAGCTACTGCTATTTCCAAAAAGAACTAGAACTACCCTATAAGTATACTCTTCCTTTCTTGTCATATACTGATACGGGTGCAAAAAATACTAAAAAAAGAAGGTCGCAGCTTCTAATAAGTGTCGTACCTATGCAGAAAATAAGTCTCATCCTAGCACTTGCATTATTACTGACTACTGAGGCGGATAGTTTTACATAACATACGAAACATTTCCACTTACTTAAAATTCAGTGTACAAAGTTCAAATTTCAGTGTACATGTATAACGTGTATAACAATGATGACATGTACTTGGAGGCTCCTCATGAAGTTAGTGGTACCACTAGAATGTGTTGGTGTTTGTTGTAAGATGACCATTACTGATCCTTATACTTCAGTGTTCAGTCTAGACGGAGTCAAACAAAGCCTGAGGGATCACCTGTTTGCATCAGAAACAGAGGATACTGACTATGTGGGATGAACCCAAGTAACAAAAACATCAGTAGTCGAGATTGTCCGAAAGACAGCAGTGCCCGAGAAACACAGCAAATCACTCATGCTAACCTAACCCAAGAGATTTTCCTGATACTTGCCCATCCAGTACATAAAGTGCAATAAAGTGTCTTCTGTTGCTAACCCTAACCATGACAAAGCCCCTAGATACACTCGTATATTCACAATATATTCTCATTGACATCATCACCTGTGTTTCTTTCAGAAATAAATGATTAAATAGTCACCTGAGGGTTTTATTATATAGGTGCAATAGTTATACTCACAGATTTAAAGAAATCTTATACAGAAACTGCTTCACCACAATATGCATGACAGTTCTGCACATTAGTGCCCCACTAGTGGTGCAGCCACCTGCACTGTACTGGGTTACTGTCAGTGTAAAAGCCTGCTCAGCTGTTGACAGGTAAGTTAGCTAAGGTTGCATGTAGGTGATTATTCCTTGGCAGGTAAACAACAAAGGAGAGGTACAATAGGTGTTTCCTATTTCCTTAAGTTCTCGTTATACTCTACCTGCTTTCATTCATCGTCTAATTGAAATCCAAGGATCGTGTGAGAGGGCCACAATAAAATATGCAACCCAGCACATGAATCACAGTGAAATATAGAATATACACACCACACAGGGCAAGAAAGAAAAGGCAATTGTTGGCTCGGTTATAAAGCCATAACTGGAAGAGTGTGGGTGAGTGTGATGGTGGGATGCTGGCAACAGCAGCTTGCAGCATGTAGGAGGAATGACTGAAACAGCAGCAGCAGCAACATGTCTGATCATCAAGTGTGTGGGCGTGTCAGCATTTACTGGATTTGATTGCCACAAATGTTGATGAACAGCTATATAGCTTGGGCAATGTGGTTCATCCATGATCCCGGGGAATGAAATGTGCCTCCAGTGCCAGCATCAGGTCAAAACGTCTATGTATCCAGTACTTTATCAGCATGGCAACATGAGCATTTAGCTCAATGCACAGCCTCATAGTCCCACTAGGATTCAGTAGCACAGATGTGTCACAATCCACAGGATTCAGCAGTGTGAACTGGACAAACAAAGCAGGTGCCAAACATGCAGTCTTAAAGCAATCACATGTGTACATGTGGCTGTAATTTCTTGTATATTAGGCAAAGGTACATACTGACATGGCCCAACTTTACACCTAACCACCTTAATCTATCAGCATTTTTGAAACCTTAGATCGTATTTGGCTAACAAATTGCCCCAATGACATATTTGACTATCCACCATGCATGACAGAAGTTAAAAAAGAGGACACTGAGTTCAAATGATCTTGTCAGACTTCACTGAAATAACTTTACACAAGCGTGTCTCACTTTCAGAGAAAGGAGTGAATTTTAAATGTTCTCCGAAAGGTCTTGCTGCGTGTCATCATGACACATGCTTCTATCGTCATTACCACACGCAATCAACAATCGACAATAATGGCATCATTGCACTCTATCTATCATCCACACACAGTTCTGCTAAAGCACAATTTCCTGTCACAGACTCATTCATGACAGAAAAAGGAAGCCCAATCTATACCAAAAAATTGCTCTCGACCAAAGTTCATTCTGACAAGAACTTACCCATCCAGTGTCTTTCTGTGGAGCTCGCTTCCCTGTACGTGACTGTCATCGCGCTCATTCAAAATGTTTGTTCCCCTTTAAAAACTATACTATCTGGTGTAAAGTTGTAATGTGACGTACTGGAAAAAAAACGCTGTGTGGTTGGTGTTGTGGTTTCACGGTGACGGTGTTATCTGGGTGAGCGATCCATGTTTGAAGAGCAAGTGTGAAACATCAGGGTTCAGGGTGGAAATCCCTTTTAAGGTTTTTTTTTTTGTTGACTTTCCGTTCCGTTTTTTTTGCTGCTCATTACATTTATCACTTCAGTTTCAGGCAGAGTAGAAACTCTTAAAAAATGTCATTGTGTTGCTGACGCATGTGCTGAGAAGTAACAGCAGTATGTGCTTTCCCCGACTATGTACACACATGCCTTAATACAACCTCTACTTTGTTTTTCTTGCCCAGAGTTACATGACGAATTCGATAGCACTTACATGACTGTATGGTAAATGTGAATCAACAGGTGATTAGTCTAGATTACAACAGAGACTGAAAACAGGGGGAAACAGCTGGCCCAGCTCTGTCCAAAGGTAGCAACACTACTAGCAGCTCTAAATTGGCACTGACTGACATTATCTGGTTTGTTTCATCCGTTTTACAGGGAGAAATGTGCAGAGCTGTTGGCTAGGGCCACACGTGGTGTCTGTGATCCTTCCTTCTCTCCATATTGTCCGTGGAGCTGTCCTTTACCATCATAGTGCCACCAGATGGTGTCAGAATCCACAGTATTGTTAGCGGTTGTGAGTTGGACAGATAAGGTGGGTCCCAAACGTATGGCTGTGAAGCAGGCACACATGTATGTGACTACTATTTTGCTGTACATGGACTCTAGAGTAAATCGGACATTTGCATGAAGAAGTTGGATTTTACAGTACTGAGGAACTCAGGCAGCAGCAGATGGATGCAGACAGGAAGCATCCCTCTCACACATGGGGAAACACTTTCAATTAAAAAAACCCAAAATGTTGCCTGGATCTTAACAGTTAAAAGAAGATTCTGGTTATAAAGTCTCCAGTTTGCCTCAAAGCTCTTACGTAAGGCATTGAATTTGTTTTACTTTGGAGCCCCTGAGTGGTAGTATGAAGACAGATAGCAATGTGCACTGCTAAGTTAAACGAAAAAGTTACATTTCAAAGCCAGCAGTGGTCCTTCCCGGTCAAAAGATGTCATTAGTCATCTGTTAGTCCTTTCAGCTGCAAGATGCCCATCCTGTCACACTTCCTGTCACTCTTTGTGCCACAGATCATCTAACTTCAACTTTTTGTAAACCAGCATACACAAACGAAACTTCAGTTCTGGCAACCCTGTCTCTCACATCTCTGTGTGCAGTGACACACTTTTAAATATTTTACCTGACACCCATCCTGATCTCTACAGGTTTGTAGTCTACACATGTCCCATGATGCTCTGATTTATATTCACATAAGCTTTTGTTTGGCATCATTTCTGAACAGAAAAACTCAGCAAATCAATTGTTCATCAAGAGAGACAAGACATCCCAGGCAGTATATTTAGAAAACCTATAAACTATGAAACCATGAAACGCTACAACTATAATGTATGCTGTAAATGAAAAACTAGCTGATGTTTTGCTGCCCTCATGTGGAAACATTTTGTTTCTGTACATCTGTATCAGTTAACCTACAGACATCAAAACCTTTGAAATAGAAAAAATTACTTTATTTGATCAACACACTCACCAGTTAGGGCCAGGATGAGAATGAGAATGAGAAGGCTACTCCCACAAGCTGAACCAAACTTCAACAGAGTGAAGTCTGGTTGAGTCTTTTGTAGTTAAAAAAAAAGGGGGAAGATGGTAACTACGGTTCAGTTCCCTTTAATTCTCTGCAATACGTACTGTGACTAACAACTTTAAAGGGAAACATTTGTCACCATTACTGGAGGTGTGTTGTTAAGGTCGTAAGGAAGGAAATGGAATACTATTCTTTTTAAATGGTGACAAGAGGGTAAAGTGGAAGTAAACTGAGTGACTGAGTAACAAAACTGTGGAATAAAATTATTCTGTGAAAGCAATTTCACGCATGGATACCTTATTTTGAAAGGGGAACAAACACTCTCAAACACTCAGAGTGTGCGTGTGTGTATGCTTGTGTGTTTGTGATGGCTTATACTCAGATTTGGTCACTTTTCCTGGATTTATGTGTTTCTAAATATGTGAATATGCGACTTAGTTAAATTCTTCCCTTTTTGGCAGTTTATGTTTTTTACAAGTGCCAGTTTGCACAGGGTGTTTTATTTTGAAAATCGCCCGGATTAGGCTAAATGTCTCAAAGTCAGCTCCAGAGCTCCCGTGTGTGATTTCACTGCTGTGGGAATAATAACGTTAGTAAAGTTAATAAAGTTCTTGAGAAAACAAATGAAATTAAGTATTTTATTTAAAATTAATATAACTTAAAATGATAGCTTGATTAAAAAGCATTGATTTTACAGAGGTAAACAATTGATATATTTAGATATTAATATATGTTTTACATGACTGCTGCCTTTAAGGTTATCCTTTTTTAACCAAAAGCTGGTGCTTAAATGTTTAGATCAGTCATTGTTTACAGGTTTACATTTTCATAAAGTTTGTATTTATTTACTTGATGTTTTATCAGAAACTGACTACACAGGTGAATCTATGTGTGATATATGAAAGAGGATAAATGATTGAGAGTTAAACATGTCATTATGAAAATATTTACATGATGTTACCCTGAGAACATACAAATGCTTCGACTAACTCCAGCTGTCGGGCTGTTATGGATCCTGCACATGCTACAAACTATACCGTACAGGTTTTACTGCAAGGCCTGTTCAAGTAGTTCATGTCTGCTTTTAGCTCTGATCCTGTCTCACTGGCATGTATCCATCACCAGAGGGCTCCACTGACTTGGTAGTTGACATTAGAGCAATCCTCTCCAGTATATGACTTGGCAGAGGTGCCAGAGCCGAATTTAAACTTGTCCCAGAGAAGTTCAAAGGCAGTGGTATGGATGAGAGCAAGAAACTACTGGAAGGAGGAGGAGGAAACAGGAGACTAGTGGATTCTGTGGACTTATCAACGTCCTCCAGGCTCTCCTCCTGACTGACCTGCTCCTCACCCCCGCTACTAATGCATGAATCCAGGCTAAGGAGCTCAGAGCTGTCGACCTCCAGCTTCTGAACTCGTTCATAATCTGAACAAACCTGAATGGACCCTTTGTCAAAGCCACCTCTACTACCTCCAAACCACTTCTGAAAATCTACTTCCTTTCCATTCCTTCCCTCCGACTCCTCCTTGCCTTCAGGACCATCATCTTGGCAATCGGTCACATTGATGCTATCTGGCTCCAGGCTTTCTTGACTGACCTCTTCACCACTGCACACGCCTGAATCTAGACTTTGGAACCTGAAACGTACAACCTGGGGCTTCTCAACCTTCTCATAGTCTGAAATTACTGGCAAAGGCTCACTGTTGTTGCTGCTGTTAGAAAGCAACTGGAGGATTTCAACTTCTTTCCCTCTCACTTCAACCCTGTCCTGTTCTGCAGTTTTACCTTCAGCTTGGCTACAAACCGGTCCATAGGGTGTATCAGCACCACAGGGAGCCAGGTTCCCTGCAGTGAGTGAGGAGATAGGAGGAGGAGGAGGAGGAGGAGGTGGAGACAGCTCAGAGTAAGTAGGGTTGGAGAAGCTGGAACTGGTCGACTCATAGTTGTTTTCCCTTCGCATCTTCTCTAGCAGTGCTGCCTCCAGCCCCCTGGGTGTTACAGCATCCACAGTGGAGGTCACCTCCAAGAATGAATGAAAGGATTCTTTGGTGAAGTGAGGAAAGTTCTGGAGAAAAGATAGAGAAGTAAGAGAAGGAAGGATTAAAACTACAGAAGACTATACATTTATAAAGCTGCATAAAGCTGCCGGTCAACCTAGTGTTTGAAGTTTAAGACTCTGTGGCTATAGTGACAGGTTTAGTCTTGTGATAAAAAAGGATGTAATGTATCAACTAATGCAGCTTTAATGTTATCTGATTTTCTCAAATACTGTTTTTACACAGTGTGAAACATTTTTCAAGGAAGCAAATGTTGCAAAAATAAATGTCCCCACTGTAAATCAAGCCTGTGTTTTCAGTAGGATTAGCAGCACTCCCTGATTTCAATAAGTTTTGATCAATAGCAAGATTGAATAAACTCACCTGGAAATTTATATCCTGCAAAAATGACTTTTCAGGATTCGGTAGAGGTGGACCTCTGATTCTCTTTACTACGTAAATCCTAAAAAATAGAATAACATCATCTTAACACAATCTCACAATGCTCACCTCTGGAGCAAGAAACATCAGAATTTAACATATTCCCGCATCACAAATGATACAAATATCTTGGAAAAGTACTTGGTGTGGTTGTGTCTGCTTACCAGGTGGTTTTGTTGGTCTTAAAGAGTATAAGGAACAAGGCAAATGCTACCATGCATCCAACAGTGACCAAAAAACCCTGAGGAACATCTGCCAAACACAGGACAGAGCACGTCACATTAGCTATAAGATGCTGTAGTAGTAGTTTTCACACTATATCCATGTCTTTTTTTAATTAACATTTTAAACAATTAGCTATGCAGATCTACAGCACAGAGCGTGCTCTGCACACTAAACACACTTCAGCATAAGTATGACAAGTATTAGCTTTCAAAAGAGAAATGTTAATGTGTGTTGTAAGGGCATAAAGAACACATTAGACTGAACATAAAACATAGAACATGCAATCCACAAAAAAATGAGAATATGACCTAAGATCTTGCTTCATACTCACTGTATTTGCTAAACTAAACCAATTTGCTTTGTTGAGATTTTGTCACCTTTACCTGATGGTGGTGGTGTTGGTTTACTGTCGGGTTTTACTCTTCCAATGGATGACACCCATGATGTAGTGCGGCTCCAGTCACTCCAGGTTGACACATAATCACTGCCCTGGGCGGCCTTCACTCGAATGCGTGCCTCATATGTCTCGTTTTTTATCAGCAGCTCTTCGTCTAGCATCGCTGTGCAGCTCTTGTCACATTGTGTTTCTTTTCTGTTTTCTTCCTGACAAGAAAGAAACAAATGTGTGGATGTTTAATAAACTGATTTTCATGTCTGTACGTTTACTTTGACTTGGATTTCTTACAACTACAAGACATGAATCATTTCCACAAATCATTTAATATTCACTAATATTCACTCTCACTCTTATTCATTCACATACTGACATAGATGCAAAACATATACACACACTCCATGGCTGATCCTTTTGTTTCCACTGCAGTTCAGAGCGGAAAAGTTTCATTCTCATCTCGCCAACTTGGGGAATCCAAGAAACGGTGGTAAAGTTGACATCTGGTGTCAAGACATCTGGTTTTGACGGAGGATTCAGCTTTACTGTAATAACACACACACACACATACAAACATACACAGTTTTAGATCATCATGAGTAGCACACAAGCAAAGTCACATAGAGGTGATATATTACTCTTTGTACTCACTGTGACAAACTGGCTTGTAGGAAATGCTTAAACTTTGATTCATACTGTCACAGCTCAGATTAATCCTCATCACATGGTAGGTCAGAAACTGAGAATATTTTGAAGAAGAGAAGAGTATCTTAGAAAACAACAATGGACAATAGACAGCACTTTATTAAATAAGGTTAGTCAAAGGTGTTAAATACTCAAAGGAGAGTTCAGTAATTGGGGGACTACACATTACAGACATTATATATCCTTTTTTTTTGCAATGTTCTCAGACTCACAATCTTATAGCTTTTGAAGATGATGGTGCACTTCTTTAACTTTGGTCTGGAGACGTTGACAGGCTCGAATTTACAGGAACCACTGTACTTTGTATACGTAGATGCATAGCTAAAAAAAAAAGTATTTCATGTTCATTTTGCTGCTCTCATAATATCATTTGGGTATATAATAACTGTTTGAATTTCCTCTCAGTTTTTATTTTCATAACTGCTGTACTTACGAATCCACCCTTTCACCGTGAATTGTGCACACACTGTCTGCATGCTCAGTCTCATATGTGCAAGTCATGGTATTATTGTAGTCATTGTAGCAGATGAGATCTGTGTGAAATAAAGGATGCTTTTGTTAGTCCTGGATGTGCTTGAAATTAGTTATGTTTAAAAATATAAGAATAAAAGTCAAGTTTTCAAAAACTCACTTTCATCTGAGAGGCTGGGGCATTCCTCTGTGTTGATGGTGCAGACAAGAGTCAGAGCGAGGAAGAGAAACAGACGAGAGGTTTTCTTATTTCTCTCCATTTATCATGTCGTCAGTCTTCTTTGTGGGAGATCTCCAACTATCCAAAGCGGGATGACTCAAAGAGGTGGAGGACTGATGGACTGTTCTTGCTTCAGGGTGTAACTCACAGCTTCCACCTTCGTCTCATCCTGTACAGATGAAAAGATACAACTGCTGACAAGGGCTGACATAGACTGTATGTTCCTCAGCTTTATTCTGTGGTGTTCCCATTCATCCATTTTCCATAACCACTTATCCTTGTTCTGCATCCTGCAATACGTTACCTTCAACGTTTTGTCTGAAAGATTGAAAACAGCGCCCCCCTTGCTGGAATCCAGAGTCCTGCTCAATAGTACTTGAAGCTACTATGTTGAACAAAAACAGTGTTTTTGCTGCTTCTCTGGTTAAATATTTCAAACTACTTTAACCTCTGACCACACCAGCATCAACTGTTGCGAGGTGTTAAGTTAAAACACTGGATTCTGTTTTTAAGTTGTTCTGTAAGCACAAATGTTATGTCATACCTGCACCATAATCATCAACAGAAATTTAATTTGGACTTTTTGCGTTGTTCTTGACACCTTTGTAGTTGTGTGTGACAGCAGCGGATGAATAATCATGCTGTTAACAATAATGGGTGTATAGAGCTTTGCAAACCAAATGTCTGTGAACTGAACAAACTTTGGCAGAAGTATTTTTTTATCATACCAGTGTTTCACAAAAGAAGCAAATCAAAACAGAGCAGCAGCCTGCTCAGGTATCACATCCTCCCTTGCCATCTAATAGTGAGTGATATGCTAGCTCTGTTAAACATTTACAGGCATTAAATATGAACTTACCTATTAGTGAAGCTGCCCAGCGTCTGCTTCAAAGCGCTGCTATCACTCCGTTTGGCCTGTGAAAGAACATCAGACAAGTTTTCATGCAGTGGCAAACCACAACGTGGTAAAGACAAAAAAAAGAAGAACATCTATATTCTCCGAAGGTCACTACTAAGAAACGTAATCACACCTCAAGATCTGCCTGAATCTTCCCACGCCATAACTCAAAGTGTTCACACTTCCGAGCATTTCCCTCTTGAACTAATAAACAAGTGCATGTTCTAATAGCTATGAAGCTGATATAATTAGAAAAAGTAAAGACTAAAAATCCACAATATGATCCTTATACAGGTGGGTACAGGCCACTTCAGTTTCGATGTTACAGTGTTCCCTTCCCTGTAACCTGTCATTTCACCACTTTTATGTATTTACACACACGCAAAAAAGCACGGCATGGTGTTCAACATTTCAAAATGAATGCATGTTTCCTTCCCACGTTTGCCGTCTGTGGCAAACATTCAGTTGATACATGTTGACTGCCACTTCTCTCTCTCTCTCTCTCTCTCTCTCTCTCTCTCTCTCAGCAGGCTCTCATAGATCGTGGCTGTAGTCCTGCACGTCGACTACATATATATTCTTACTTTTAGATATTATCACATTGCCACGGCTCGTGGCTTTTCACTCTTGTTGCATTACAAACAATCTACAAAAAATGACAAACCCATGCAAATTTATGCGTCATATTCTTAACAGCATACTACAACAAAACTTCATTTTATACTACATATGCCCCCTCTGCGGCGTACTGATGCTTCATGGTTATAGGTTTATTTGACCTTGTAGGTGGCAACTCCCCCTGCCAATGATAATCTAGAACCAATCATCATATAAACCATAACCTATCCCACACCTCTCTGATAGCTGCATAATTCCTTCTTCTCTGTTGTATTTTCTAAAGTTTTATGTGTAGCAAAAAATACATCTTCATGGCTCGGGAAATGTGCTCCATTCTTGATCCCAAGGAATGAAATGGACCTAGAGTCCATCGTGTCATAATTTCAATGTACCCAAAACTCTGGACAACAACAGCATGTCAGCATGAACATTTAGCTCAAAGCACAGCCCCATTAGGATTTAGTATCCCACTAGTATGACTATATAAACAAGGCCAGTGCCAAGCATATAGTCTTAAAGCAATCACCCGTGTATGTGTGGCTGTAAACACTAAAAGAACATACTGATATGCTAAATACATCCCAATTGTATGCTGAACTACCTTTATTTATTAGTATTTTTTACACATTAGATTGTATTTGGCTAAAGAATTTCCCCAATAACATACATGATGGTGACGATTGAAAGCTCAAAAAAGAGGAGCCTGATTTCAGACGATCTCGTAAGACTTCACTGAAATAACTTTACACACGTGTGTCTCTCCTTCAGAGAAAATTATGACTTTTAAATGTTCTCAGTAAGGTGTCGCTGCGCGTCATCGTGATGACGTAGGCTGTCGCCGCACACACTTACACCATCAACCATTCCCAGACACAAAAAAAAAACACAATCAGCAAACATCATACTTTTAATCTGTCATCAAAGCACAATTTCCTGTCACAGACTCATTCGTGACAGAATCGCTCTTGACCAAAGTTATTTCTGACAAGAACTTACCTGTGCACTTTTTTTTGTGGAGCTCCCTTCCCTGTATGTTGCTGCCATCGTGTTTAAAATGATCGAGCGATAGACACGTTCACACAGAATGTGTGTTTCTCTTTATAAGCTATGGTATCAGGTCTAAACTTCCAAAGAAAGGAAATAAGGAGAAAAAAAAAAAACACTGTGGTTGGTGCGGTGTTATCTGAGTGAGCTCTCCAGGTTTCAAAACAAGTGTGAAACATCCGGGCAGAAATATATGTGTGTGTTTGTGTGGGTGTGTGCGTGCGTGTGTAAAGAGTGTGTGTGTAAGCAAAAATAAAAAGATGTAAGCAGGTTAAATGTAGATAGAATACACGTATGCAATTTCCTGTAAACTAAAATAAAAAAATAATTAATTAATTTAATTAATTAGTTTAATCAAAAATTAAATAAATAAAATAATAAATTAAAAAAAACTGCCTGATGTTTTGCTGCCCTCATGTGGAAGCTTTAGGCATTAAACCATTTTTTTCTTCTTTTTTTTTTTTAGATCATTAAAAAAAATGGTACTCAATAACGAAACTGGATTAAACAGAGTCATCTACTACCCCCTCTAGGACGTTACACTCTCACAATGTAATTTGATTTGAATTCCTCTGTTCAGCTCACTCACCATTTATGGCCAGGGTGGCTACTCCATCAGGCTGAGGTGACGAGTTTGGTTGACTCCACTTCATGCTACTTTGTGCTGTTCTCAGAAATGTCTGTCACGGAACAAAAGGTGTCTTAAAAAGAAAAGGGGAAGATGGTGACTCAGATTCACTTCCCCTCCATTCTAGGTCATATTATTTGTCGCTTGGTGTGGCTATTTCTTATTTTAACAAGTAACTTGTGTTGGTTGGTCATTTTCCCTTTCCCTCTAAATATAATTCCAAATGTGACTGCTCGTGGCATTATACTATGCTACATCAAGGGTGGATGTTATGGTCATGGTCTGTGGTAAAACTACAATGTTCGGTAGATGAACTACAAAAAGTCTGACATGTTTCTCTTGGTGTTTTATTACCATGTTGTCTCATGCAGGTTGCTCTTGCTCACTCATACTGTCCACACATGTATGAGCATATTGGTAGGAAAAGGTCTGACCATCACACCGACGTTCATGTTTGTATTCAAGTTTATTAAGTATGGCATTTTTCAGAGAACAAGGTCACAAAATACAAAGAGCAATAACAGAACAAGAAGACAATAAACGAAATAAAGGCCAGCAGTTTAAATAAATAGGTTTTGAGCTGCTTTTTAAAAGCTACGACGGACAAAGCAGAATGTAAGTCCACAAAAAAAAAAAAAAAAGATCATGCAAAAGTGTTGGAACCACCATTTCAAAGACACGGTCACCTCGAGGTTGTAGTCGTGTACGTGGGGCAACCAGTAAACCATGGACAGAAGATTACAGAGAGCTATTTGTGATGTGTAGCAGAGGCGTAGCTTATCGGAGATGTGCCTGACTGTGCAGGGCTCCGCATGTGAAGAGAAGAACCTTGATGGGAAGCCAGCGTAAAGTGGATAATAACGGAGTGATGCGAGTTGTTGTTCTTCTCTTCTTCACTTTGACTTCTCACGAAACATCATGAATCTTTAGTTATTACATTGTTTCAAAATAAATAAATTCATTTTAAAAAGTCCTTTTGACAATGTATTTTATTTAAAACAATAAAAGATAACAGGATTATCCTATAACTGGCTTAACAGAGATGAACTATTTATATATTTACATTCAATAGTCTTGAATATAGCTGCCACAGAAATAAGTCAGTATGTTTCACATGTGATTGACGCCATTAAACCTTAAGGGTTTTTGACCAAAGGGTGGTGCTAGAAGCAAATGTTTCGGTCAGTGTTTACATCGTTTACACGCCCGATTGCAACAGAGGAAGACACACATGAGCCACGTGCAAGGAGAGATTCTCCAAAGCTTAAATACCAACCAGCTCCAAATGTAAAATGCGAGAGAAGAGAAATTACATTTTACATAGCTTTCAACACGAGATCAGTTATTTCTACAGTCAGTGATGTAGAAGTGAGGTGTACACAGGTGAACAGGTGCCTTTCTATGTCTAAATATCTGCATGGATTCATGTGAAAGAAGTAAAAAAAAAAAAAAAAAGTCTGATCAACAGTATACTTAGTAAACTGTATTACTCTCAACAGTGCAACAGAAAATCTCATTGCCTAAATAAAAAAGTTGAACATTATGTCACATGACATTACACAAGAAAAGCAATAACAGACTCCAGCTGTCGGGCTGTTATGGATCCTGCACATGCTACAAACTATACCGTACAGGTTTTACTGCAAGGCCTGTTCAAGTAGTTCATGTCTGCTTTTAGCTCTGATCCTGTCTCACTGGCATGTATCCATCACCAGAGGGCTCCACTGACTTGGTAGTTGACATTAGAGCAATCCTCTCCAGTATATGACTTGGCAGAGGTGCCAGAGCCGAATTTAAACTTGTCCCAGAGAAGTTCAAAGGAGGAAACAGGAGACTAGTGGATTCTGTGGACTTATCAACGTCCTCCAGGCTCTCCTCCTGACTAACCTGCTCCTCACCCCCACTGCTAATGCATGAATCCAGGCTAAGGAGCTCGGAGCTGTCGACCTCCAGCTTCTGAACTCGTTCATAATCTGAACAAACCTGAATGGACCCTTTGTCAAAACCACCTCTGCTGCCTCCAAACCACTTCTGAAAATCTACTTCCTTTCCATTCCTTCCCTCCGACTCCTCCTTGCCTTCAGGACCATCATCTTGGCAATCGGTCACATTGATGCTATCTGGCTCCAGGCTTTCTTGACTGACCTCTTCACCACTGCACACGCCTGAATCTAGACTTTGGAACCTGAAACGTCCAACCTGGGGCTTCTCAACCTTCTCATAGTCTGAAATTACTGGCAAAGGCTCACTGTTGTTGCTGCTGTTAGAAAGCAACTGGAGGATTTCAACTTCTTTCCCTCTCACTTCAACCCTGTCCTGTTTTGCAGTTTTACTTTCAGCTTGGCTACCAACCGGTCCATAGGGTGTATCAGCACCACAGGGAGCCAGGTTCCCTGCAGTGAGTGAGGAGATAGGAGGAGGAGGAGGAGGAGGTGGTGGTGGTGGTGGAGGAGGAGATGAAGGAGACAGCTCAGAGTTACTGGGGTCGGTGTTGGTCGACTCATAGCTGCTTCCCCTTCTCATCTTCTCTAGCAGTGCTGCCTCCAGGCCCCTGGGTGTTACAGCACCTACAGTGGAGGTCACCTCCACAGAGACGATATCCACCGGCTTCAAGCAGGAATTAAGGGTTTCTTTGGTGAAGTGAGGACTCAGCCAGTTCTGGAAAAGAAAAGGTAAGTTTAAGTCTCTGTGGCTATAGGGACAGGTTTCATCTTGTGATCAAAGAGGTCACATGTCCTTTGATTTATGAGTCCTTTCTGTCTGGTTTCACATCCTACATGCATTGTACATCCTGGTGTTTGTATCATGTGGTCTTCAGCCCTTTTAGCATGTGTTTTTTTTATCTTTACAGCTACACTAATCAGTGTTTTTATGTTAAATGAGTCAAAATAGTGTGGCCTGGTGTGCGGTAACTATGAACCCACAGAGATTCATTCCTTCATTAGCTTTTAGCATCTTTCAGCTAATGGTTTTGGTTTTCTGGCTTGAAAATCATGATTCAGTCTCACTGCTAATGTCTTGTTTCCAGCTACAGAAAAAAGCTACCTGCCCACCAAATAACACTCTTGAGAAGAGTGTATTACTGGACTTGAATATACATACAGTGAACAAGACACTACTCCATGCAAGTGATAATGGTGTCTTGTGTCTATAATGTCAATAAAATATTCTGCTAATGTGTTCACCCTGGTAATGTATCATTGTTGTGGTTACAGTTTGTTCTGCTGCCCCCAGGTGGCTAAAAATGACAACTAATGCAGCTTTAACGTTATGTGATTTTCTAAAATACTGTTTTTACACAGTGTGAAACATTTTTCAAGAAAGCAAATATTGCAAAGCTGAAAACAATTAAAGCCTGTGTTCTTATTAGGATTAGCAGCACACCCTAAACAACTTTTAAACAAAAGAAAAGGAATTAAATCAACTCACCTGGAAATTTACATCCCGCAAAAAGGACTTTTCAGGATTCGGTAGAGGTGGACCTCTGATTCTCTTTACTACGTAAATCCTGAAAGATAGAATAACATCATCTTAACACAATCTCACAATGCTCACCTCTGGAGCAAGAAACATCAGAATTTAACATATTCTCGCATCACAAATGATACAAATGTCTTGGAAAAGTACTTGGTGTGGCTGTGTCTGCTTACCAGGTGGTTTTGTTGGTCTTAAAGAGTATAAGGAACAAGGCAAATGCTACCATGAATCCAACAGTGACCAAAACACCCTGAGGAACATCTGCCAAACACAGGACAGAGCACGTCACATTAGCTATAAGATGCTGTAGTAGTAGTTTTCACACTATATCCATGTCTTTTTTTAATTAACATTTTAAACAATTAGCTACGCAGATCTACAGCACAGAGCGTGCTCTGCACACTAAACACACTTCAGCATAAGTATGACAAGTATTAGCTTTCAAAAGAGAAATGTTAATGTGTGTTGTAAGGGCACAAAGAACACATTAGACTGAACATAAAACATAGAACATGCAATCCACAAAAAAATGAGAATATGACCTAAGATCTTGCTTCATACTCACTGTATTTGTTAAACTAAACCAATTTGCTTTGTTGAGATGTTGCCACCTTTACCTGATGGTGGTGGTGTTGGTTTACTGTCGGGTTTTACTCTTCCAATGGGTGACACCCATGATGTAGTGCGGCTCCAGTCACTCCAGGTTGACACATAATTACTGCCCTGGGCGGTCTTCACTCGAATGCGTGCCTCATACGTCTCGTTTTTTATCAGCAGCTCTTCGTCTAGCATCGCTGTGCAGATCTCGTCACATTGTGTTTCTTTTCTGTTTTCTTCCTGACAAGAAAGAAACAGATGTGTGGATGTTTAATAAACTGATTTTCATGTCTGTACGTTTACTTTGACTTGGATTTCTTACAACTACAAGACATGAATCATTTCCACAAATCATTTAATATTCACTCTCAAGACTTCTCCAACACTTACACCCATAAGTAATATACACACACTCATTTATTCATTCACATACTGACATAGACGCAAAACATATACACACACTCCATGGCTGATCCTTTTGTTTCCACTGCAGTTCAGAGCGGAAAAGTTTTTTTTTCATCTCGCCAACTTGGGGAATCCAAGAAACGGTGGTAAAGTTGACATCTGGTGTCAAGACATCTGGTTTTGACGGAGGATTCAGCTTTACTGTAATAACACACACACACAGACACACACACATAGTTTTAGATCATCATGAGTAGCACACAAGCAAAGTCACATAGAGGTGATATATTACTCTTTGTACTCACTGTGACAAACTGGCTTGTAGGAAATGCTTAAACTTTGATTCATACTGTCACAGCTCAGATTAATCCTCATCACATGGTAGGTCAGAAACTGAGAATATTTTGAAGAAGAGAAGAGTATCTTAGAAAACAACAATGAACAATAGATGCAATGTTACAGGGCAGACACTGTCACACTTCTCAGACTCACAATCCAATTGTTTTTGAAGATGATGGTGCACTCCTTTAACTTTGGTCTGGAGACGTTGACAGGCTCGAGTTTACAGGAACCGCTGTACTTTGTAGACGTAAACAATGCGAGGCTAAAAAAAAAGAAAAAAGAGTATTTCATGTTCATTTTGCTGCTCTCATAATATCATTTGGATACATAGTATCTGTTTGCATTTGCTCTCAGGATGTATCTGCCCAGTTTTTATTTTCATAACTGCTGTACTTACGAATCCACCCTTTCACCGTGAATTGTGCACACACTGTCTGCATGCTCAGTGTCATATGTGCAAGTCATGGTATTATTGTAGTCATTGTAGCAGATGAGATCTGTGTGAAGTAAAGGAAGATGAGATGAAATGAAAGGCTTTTGTTAGTCTTGTATACCTTTGAAATCAGTTCTGTTTGAAAATGTAAGAATAAAAGTCGAGTTTTCAAAAACTCACTTTCATCTGAGAGGCTGGGGCATTCCTCTGTGTTGATGGTGCAGACAAGAGTCAGAGCGAGGAGGAGAAACAGAAGAGAGGTTTTCTTATTTTTCTCCATTTATCATGTCATCAGTCTACTTTTTGGGAGATCTCAAACCATCCATGGATTGCTCTTGCTTCAGGGTGTAACTCACAGCTTCCACCTTCGTCTCATCCTGTACAGATGAAAAGATACAACTGCTGACATGTAGCAGAGGGCTGACAGAGACTGTATATTGCTCATCTTTATTCTGAGGTGTTCCCATTCATCCATTTTCTATAACTGCTAAGCCTTGTCAGGGGCACCACAGCCGATTCCTCGGGGGTACAGCCTGGACTTGTCAGATTTTTGTATACATAGCCAAATGCTCTGACCAGAAATACACAAAGAGAAATGTGTCATGTGTCAATAGGACATCACATAGGCTGTGTTTGTCCTGTTAAGGTGGTGGTTATGTGTGTTAGTTAATCTGCAATTAAAGTTCCTCTTTGCGACCTACAAACTTTCCCCAGATGATGGCAACTATCATGTTTTTCCCAGCTGATGGACAGATTTGAGTGACCTGGCCACGGTCAGCCGCATTTCATGATCAGCAGCTGATAATGGGAAAGGCCTCAGTGGGGAAGAAGCACTTTGAATCACACTCACAAGACAGCATCAACTCTGTCTAGTCTCATTTTGTCAGCCACTATCTACTCTGCAGTCTACCTCCTTCTAACCTCTTTCACCAAGATAAGTTTTCATTTATGTCGTCTCCTTCTGACATTTGGACTTCCCCTTAGCCTGCTCCGACTGAAATGAAAGAGCTGACACTTTTTTTTCACTCTCTGTTTAACTACATGCAGCGAAAAGATGTAAAAATAACCACTTCCTAACACCCTTCTCTTCCAAGAAAGCTAGTGCTGTTTCCAAAAAGAACTACCCTATAAGTATACTCTTCCTTTCTTGTTATTTACTGATACTGGTGCAAAAGCTACAAAGGTCACAGCTTCTAATAAATGTCGTAGCCATGCAGAAAGTCTCGTCCTAGCGCTTGCATTATTACTGACTACTGAGGCGACTAGTTTCACATAACATACGAAACATTTCCACTTATTCAAGTCATTTCTTTATTAAACAACACTTTACTGTGTTTAAGAACGTGTATAACGATGATGAAATGTACCTGGAGGCTCCTCCTGAAGTTAGGGGTACCACTAGAATCAGTTGGTGTTTATGGTACACAAGATGACCGTTACTGATCCTTATACAGGTAAAATTAGCCTGAAAAACACATTTGACTAGTGACTGAAGCTAAACCACAGTCAAACGAAGGCTGCAGGATCACCCATTTGCATCAGAAACAGAGAACACTCATGTTGGATGAACCCGACATACTGACGTGGACAAGATGTCTGAAAACATCTGTAGCTGAGATTACAGGCAGATTATGTTGTCACTTTACTTCACCTGCTATCAAGGGCAAAGGTGAGATCTGTTGGCTGGACCCATCTAACTAACTCATGAAAAAGCAATTAATTAGCCATTAGCTGAGTTATTTGTGTGAAATAAAGAAAAAGAAAAAAAAAAAAGAAAGGGCAGTTGTTTGTTTTGGTTATGAAGCTTTAACTGGAAGAGTGTGGGAGTGTGATGGTGGGCGAAATGAACATGACTGGCAACAGCAGCATGTAGCATGTAGGAAGAACGACTGAAACAGCAGCAGCGGCATGTCTGATCATCAAGTGCGTGGGCTTGTCAAGTTATTTATTCAACATTTACTGGACTGATTGCCACAAATGTCGGTGAGCAGCTTCGTGGTTTGGGCAATGTGGTTCATTCACGATCCCAGAGAACGAAATGTGCCAATACTTTGGTCAACATCAACATGTTAGCATGAGCATTTATCTCAAAGCAGAACAAAGCAGATCCCAAACATACGGTCTTAAAGAGTTGTAAGCTCTTGTATATTAGGCAGCTGTCTTCGCTGTCGTCGTCGTTACCACACACACTCGAACCATCAACCATTACCAGACACACAAAACCATCATCAGCCAACATCACACTTTTAATCTATTATCAAAAGCACCTCATGAACAAACACAAGTCGGTTTTCAAACCTCCACTCCATCATGATAATTCGGCTCAAGCACGATTTTCTGTCACAGACACACTCGTGACAGAAAAGGAAGCCCAATCTATATCAAATAAATCGCTCTTGAACTTACCTGTCCAGTGTCTTTCTGTGGAGTTCCCTTGCCTGTATGTTACTGTCATCGTGTTCATTCAAAATGATCGAGTGAGAGTCTCAGACTGAGACGGATTCAACACCCCTGTATATAGTCTAAGGTTCTAAAGTGACGTACTGGAAAGAAAAAAAAAACATTGTGCGGTTGGTGTGGTTTCACTGACGGATGAGCCATCCAAGTTTCAAGAATTGGTGTGTGTGTGTGTGTGTGTGTGTGTGTGTGTTTGCTTTGACTTTCCGTTCCTTTTTTATTGCTGCTCATTAAATCTATCACTTCAGTTTCAGGAAGAGTAGAGACTCTGAGTTCTGGTGTTGCCTCTTAAAAATGTCATTGTGTTACTGTCCTGATCCCTTAGTCACATGCCTCTTCACTCTCTCTGGAGTTACATGAGAAGTTTGATGCCACTTAAATGTAGGGAGAATATGAAGCTACAACCAGCAGATGATTAGTTACAACCTGGTAACAAAACTACCCGTTTAAATTGACACTATTTGACATATCTGGTTTATTTAATCCATTTTATAGAGAGGTATGTGCGGAACAGCACATGGCCAGTGGCTATGGCAATCCCTTCCCTCCATATTGCTTGTGGAGCTTTCCTTTAGTTTCATATAGGATAGATAATCCACAGTATTCAGCAGTGCGAGATGGACAGACAAAGTCTCTCACAGTGTGACTACTGTGTTGTTGTAGACAGCTTACTGCTGCATAAAGAAGTTGGACTTCACAAGGCCAGGGAAAGTCCGACAGATGGATGCAGGAAGTATCAATCACACAGATGGGGAAACTCACCTTTGCACTAGAAATCTGTGACTTTAGAGGAAACCAACTTGAATTGTCTAACTCCCAAAGCCTCATATTAACCTCAGCTGGAGTTTGGAGTGTATATTTCCACAGAAGCAGGACTGTGGACTCCCACAGTATGGTGTTGGGAAGGGAACCTGGGCAGTATGAAGAGAGGAAGAAGAAGAGGCTTTCAGCGGCCAATGGACTGCACATATGGGCATGTGAATGTTGTGTCCGTTTAGGGACAAAGCACTTAAGCATACCTTAAATACAGTGATTAACTTTCAATAGTTGAGCCAAGGTCAGGCTCGGGTGCAAGGTAAGCCCCAACTGGTAATATGAAGACAGATGGCATTGCAAACTGCAAAGCAAAACATTGTAAACCAACGTTTAGCAGTCAGGTCTCATGAGCCATCTTTTTCCTTTCAGCTGCAAGGTGCCCATCCTGTCACACTTCCTGTCACTCTTTGTGCCACAGATCATTTAACTTCAACTTTTTGTAAATCAGCATATGCAAATGAAACTGTTCTGGCAACCGTGTCTCTCACGTCTCTGTGTGCAGTGACACACTTTTTATATTTTACACGACGCCCATTCTGCCCTCTGCAGGTTTGTAGTCTACACGATTCATAGTCGCATAAGCTTTGGTTTGGCATCATTTCTGAGCAGAAGCAACAAACCTTAGAATGAACATGTTACTAATTGTCTGAAAATCTTGAAACCAGACAAACTTTATTGATATATATATTTAAAAAATCTATTGTTTTAGATCATTCAAGACTGATTTAGGAAAAAGACAATAACAATAATTAGAGCCATCTTTGGAGTGTACTTCCCCTACAGGTCAATCTATCTCCAGCACAGTGCCAGGGGAGCTCATGTTCACAGCGAGATAACAGAAGTAATTACTTTATCATATCAACACACTCACCAGTTAGGGCCAGGATGAGATGGCTACTCCCTCAAGATGAACCAACAGAGGTAAAGAGTTTAGTTGACTTCTTTTTGTGTTCTAGTTACTTTGTGCTCGAGTTCTCAGAAATGACTGTAACTGAACAAGTGGCCTTTAAAAGAAAAGTGAAAGATCTTGTCCAAGATTCACTTCTATTTAATTCTAGGCCACGCCTCAAACACTCTTGAGACTTGAGTTGTGTGTGTTCAGTTCACAGGTCTGAAGCCCAACGGTCAAACTCAAAGCACAGCGCTTTTATCAAGCCCTCCAAATATACATACGTACATATATTCCATGAGGAGCGGATGTACATGAGATTTATGAGATTAAAACACCTCTCAGATCACGGTAATTCAAAGTGCAGCTCTATTTTATTCCATCAACAGCGCTGTAGCTGTAAACAGACAATTTCCAGTTTGAAAAGTCAAGTTTAGTGTTCACATATCGCTGACTTTTAAGTCAACTCATCTATGAATCTGTGAATGAAAGAAATGTCCCTGGTGGTGTATGTCTGGATGACCCATTGTTTGTTTTCGTTTTTTCATTTTAAAGGAACAGATTCACATTTAAGGAAATGTTCTTATTTGTTGAATAAATCAATACTACTCTCAGACCTGTACAGCATGTGGTTAGCTAACCTGGGTGCATGGGGAAACAGCTAGCCTGGCATTAACTACAACTTTTTAAAATTTCTTTTTGAGCCTGAAATAAACAAATAAACATGCAATCAATATCATAATCAATATATTATAAAAGGTACAAGATCTTTTTGTCGGACTCTCGGAGTAAAGAAGAAGTATAAGCAAAAAGTATTTCCCAAAATGTCAAACTATTCCTTTAAACTTCAGCACACAGAAACAAGCAAACATCATCCTTATTTTCTTATCTTCCAGTACCGGTCTGATCCAGTTTCAACCCATCAACCGCACTTTGTGTGAACCAATCACCAGTGCTTCCCTCGTCCTTCAGATATGACATGCTCGGGCACGGCGCGGGTGTACCATTCTGACCAACTGCCGTCATACACCGACACTCCCGGGTGACCACATTCATGGGCCGCCAGCGCCACGTGACACGCAGTCACGGCCGAGCCACACGAGACACAAATAGGGCCGCCGAGATCCACGCCAGCCCGGGCGAACAGAGCCTGGAGTTGGTCTTTGGGCAGGAAGTGACCAGACTGGGACAAGAAGGAGTGGAAGGGAATGCTGATGGAGCCGGGGATGTGGCCTGGCTCTGTGTCTGTCAATCAGAAAGAGGGAACAGGAGTGAGTTATGTGTGGACGAGGTTTCATTCAGACCACTTAGCATGTTAATCAGCAACTTAGGTGACAACTTTAAAAAGACACCGCACCACATAGGATTATGAAAAAGTTCACAATATCCAGGATTTGTTGAGCCGTAGTGATTCAACTTAAATCTATCTACTATCGTCACCTTGAAAGGTTGATGTGTGCGAACATCATTTAAATATTACATTCATTTGGAGTTGAAATTGTGTCCCTCTGATGAATAGAAGTCAAACATTGAATTTACTTCTGGTTCAACAACTCTTTGCTCTGCAGTGTTCACCTGCTACAGTCCCTAACTTTGTCTGTCTGCTGCTTGGTGCTTGTCAGCTGGTGTACGGTGGTTTAACTCTAAATGTTCAAAGCAGGAGACCGAAACCAATTAGCAGGACACTAACATGCTCCATAAAGCTGAACAGAAATACAGAGGTGGGTGATAATTAACTGAGGGTCTGTTATGTGCCAGAAATAGAATCACTTTTATTGGCCAGGTACTGTATGTGTACCCATAAGGCGAATTGTACTCCGGTTTCACGTTGCCCTAACTGATAAATATATCGCAGTTATTTCTATATCACACAGATATTGAGGCATAGCTTAATTCATGCTATCAGTAAGGCTTTGGACTCATTGTTCAGTCAGTAGGAAACACACTGAATGATGGCTGAGTTCGACTAAGCTAACCATTGTAACTGTTGCTAACATGCTTCTTCCCCCACCTAAGTGCCTCTTGCTACAATTAGATAGGTTAGTTACAGCCATCATCCCAGCACAGCCAGCGTTAAGGTGTTACGGTTCGCTCCCCATGATTTCTCTCTGCTTTGCCTCTGATCTGTCACAAAGTCGTGACGTAAACACGAATTGCAGCTGTGAACGCTGCATGGATCAGACAGACTAAAGAGGTCAGAGGGCACAAGGAAAGTTACATCATTGCAGCTGCAACCTACTATCTTAGCGATATTGTAACCAGTGGAAAGGGATAAGACTTTGGAAAGTTAGCAGAGCATCAGTGTGGTTACAAGACTATTTCAGCAGGCTGACAGTGCGAAGTTTACACCTTGTTTTCCCTGAGTTTCTCTGACAAATCCTTCATAAATAAGATTCCCAAAGGTTGGACAGCATTGTTGATGTACTACTCTGTCAGCCTGGAGACTGCACTTTAAATGCTTTATGCATTTAACAATAACAGACAATCCCTAAACTGTACACAGCATAGATCTCTGCTAAAAGGCATGTTTGCCTCAGGTTAAAGTTCACTGCTGAGACTGCTTTTACAAATGGAGTTTTCACCTGTACATGGGCGCTCTTATAGCACATCAAAGCTTTTTCTCAGTGTGTAGTACGCATGCAGACACGTGTGTCTGTGTGTGTGTGGAGCGAGAAGTGGAATAAGATAAGGCACGTACCGTTATCTTATCAATACAGGCTGCTATCCGTAAAGATCGAGCTCAGGGTGGACAATATCTAAATTTTAGACCATTCACTCGCCCTGCTATTGCTGCGTGTGTGTGAGAGAGAGAGTATATGGGTCAGAGACTGTAGATAAAATGCATGGTTATGTGAGAATTATCTATCTACTGACTCTCCTTACGTGCTTGTGTTGTTCTGTGATTTAGGCCTGCCTGCCTGCCTGCGTGTTTGTCCTGAGTAAACTCTACAAAAAGCCTACGTACAAGGAAGTCCTGGACTCAGTGGACCGTTATGGTTTTTTCGCCGCGTGCACTGAGCCCACAGTGTGTCAAGCTGTTCATTTAAAGCAACATTAAGTTCATTTTTACAACATAAAATAACAGATTTAAAATCATTTTGAAGCCTCACTGCCTTGTAATCAGGTGACGTTGGCAAACAGCCACCAATTTAAGTTGTAAAACACAATTTTTTCATGCACTACAGACATAATTCACTGCACTGAGCATTGATGTTTTCATGGGATTGTTATGTGCGATTATGCATACATCTGCCACAGTATGACATCGTCCTGATAATTTGAATTGTTTTTTCAGGTTTGTCGAGCTCATGAGCTGAGAGTCCACTTGTTTTTCTCCGAGGTTAGCATCTCTGTGTTTCTGACCAACGTGTTACTAATGTGTTACTTGCAGTAAAAAGGAAAAAGAAAATCAACTTCTACTTCTACTCAGAGAGATAGAAGCAATTATTTTGACTCAGTATGGCTGCTGTCACGTAACTAAATGAGCTGACTTTGGGGTAAGGTTCTGAGTGGGTCAAACCACAAACCAAATGTCATGCTCAAGCTCTTTCCCAGCACTTATGGGGGAGATAACCTCATTTCTTAAGTCATTTGAGGCCCGTTACTTATCTTAAAGTCTGTAAAATAAATGTTGTATTTCACACTGACATTTTCTGCTTGGCTCTTTTTTTAAAACTTAGAACATATTTTGATTCTTAGATCTATCATCTCAAATCCAGATGTTGAATTTATGTGCTGTGGTTTCCTTCAATAAAAAGACTATGATCTCTGCAGGACCTGAAACTACATCTCAGTCATGGATGTCAAATTATTTAGGTAGTATATGCATATATTGCCTCCTGATAGTTCAAGATCAAAGCTAAAGGTCAGCTTTCATCTTTCTCAGTTTCTGTTCTTCGGAAATACTGGCCAGAGTGTTGTGGTTGTGGATGAGAACACACTTTGGTCACTTTGTTTCAAACGAAACCTCCACTTATCAGTGTCACGTATGACGCTGACACAGTTACAGACTACTCACTGTCTCTGGGTTCAGGGTCCAGTCCTCTGAACCTGCCCGCGGGCCTGGCGTCCACCACCTGGAACTTTTTGGAGTCCAGGTTATCCAGGATATCCTCATAGGTCTTGATCCAGGTGCGGTTTAGGGACGCCTTAAACTCGGTCGGGGTCGGTCTGACGTACTTGTCACTGATCGGTCGGCCCTCCAGCTCCCAGTTCCTGAGCCCACCGTTGAGCAACGAGACCGCGCCGTGCCCGAACACCCGGAACATCCACCACACACGGGGCGCAGAGAACGCACCGAACTCGCTGGCGTCGTACAGCACGACGTGCGTGTCGCTCTCTATACCCAAATTTCCGACATAATCTGCGAAAATCTCCTCTGATGGCAGCATGTGGTCCAGGGGAGAGGTTTTATCACAACACTGGTCTATGTCAAAGAAAGCTGCGCCCGGGATGTGCCTCTTCTTAAACTCGCTCTTGGCGTTGCGCCGCAGTTTGGGCAAATACCAAGAAGTGTCCAAGATGCGCATTTTCCCCTGGGCCTTCACGGCCTCTGCGAGACATTTAGAGGTGAGCAGAGCTCTCGCTTGGAGCGCCATGGTTAATTACACAGAGGCTACAGAGTTTACTGTACTTTAACTAGACCGGTCTGGTCCTGTGCCAAAGGTTGAAGGTAGAGAGAGCAGGGGCGTTAATGGTGGAGAGGGAGAGAGGGAGATCAGCAGCTAACACGCCCCCAGTCTACTGTGCACCAGCTGGAAGTGAATGGAGGCTGGACGCTTCACAGTAATGTGATTACTTTGTAACTAGAAGCTATTGGCTTATTTCATTATAAAATGTGCAACGTTTCCAATGTAATTATTTAGACTCTGCAGCCCCATCATCATTAGTTACAGCTACCTGCTCCATGAAATAATAGATTACATTTCGAGGATATTTTTGCATCCTCATGCCCCGCTAGCTGACTGATTTTAACTGCACATAAAACACAATTTTCCTGCAACATGCTCCTGATTTCTGCCCTCATCCTGAGGCTGCAATCAACCTTTTCATATTTTATTCTTGTAACAGCTTCGTCTGTGAGCGTTTTGTGGTTTTATTTATTGATTTAATTTGCTTATTTAAAGTACCCTAATGTCATCAGGTTTAACTCTTTATTATAATCAGCAGCAGCAGTCACTAAAACATAGCGGTCAACGCGGAGGAGACAGGAGCTACTGTGGAGGAACTATTTTCCACCCGGTCGCTTTTAATTGGTGCACACCGGTCGCTGGGCGGATGTTGATGGAGTCGCACGTTGTTACTGAGCTGAAGGCGAGTTTTTAAATCAGTGTTGGTTCAATAAAAGTTATTTTAAGAACAGGTTATAAACCAGGATGTCGGCGTCGTTGATCAGGAGAGGACTGGAGCTGCTGGGCGACGATATTAAAGGTCAGTTTAACCTTTTAGTGACAGTCGGCTAACATATTAGCATCGGACAGCAGGGTCTTCCTCATAGCATCCATCCTATATCTGTTTATTTTGTCTTAGTATACATATTTCTGTTTTATTTACTTGTCTTTACTTAACTTATTTACTTACTCGTGCACCGTGAGCTGCTGTATAAGTGGATCGCCCCAGTGTGGGATGAGTAAAGTCTCTGTGTCCTGCCCCCATCAGATGTCAGTAAGGTGAAGAAGAAGAAGAAGCAGCAGCAGCAGACACCCAGCTCAGCCACGGTGATGGAGCTGGTGAGCACAAAGCGACAGGGAGTCACCAAGCAGGTCAAACGCCTGCAGGGTCGCCTGGGTCCCGGCAAGAGCAAAGCGACGGTCAAAGACAAGAGGATCAAGTCTGCAGTGGGTCAGTCTGCTTTCGCCGCTTCGCACTCAGCATCGGTGTTCAGTGCATGGGCGTCTGGTGATGTCTTAAAGTGGACACAACAGTGACTAGTGACAATATAGACTGCTGGATAAGGAGGGTGCATCATCCTTTCCCTGTTTAAGTTTGGAGTAGAAAAATTCAAGCTTTTAGCCGCAACAGATTATTTTCAGCAATGCGCCGCTCTGGTTTGTTGAGATATCATTTGTTGACCATACTGTCCAGAATAAGTGGAATGAAACGGATAGTAACTTGTGTTTACAGATCAGAACCACTAGGCGGCTTCATTATAGTACAGTTAACAGCCTCTCAGTGGCTGCTCAGCCCTCTGCTGGTTGTTTTAGTACAATGTCTGTCATACTCTCATGCTCCAAACCTCCTCTTCTTCTTTGGTGTTTATTGTAGAGGAGTTCAGGAAGAAGCAGGGGAAGAACCACATGAGTGACAACCTCAACTACTTTATGAAAACCGGCTACAAAGCAACAGATTCTGACACTATGAAGGTAAGAAAGGACAGATCTCCACTATTGATGCATGCGTTTATATTGAATTGGGATTTTTTAGATTATATTGTTAAGTAAAATGAAATAAGGGTCTCACCAGGTGTGAAAGAAATCAGAATTCATTTACAGATGTTGTGTCTTAAGCTACAGAAATATGATCATTCATTTGTGATTCATTCATATTTTCTCTCTTTATTTTATATTTGCTTCTGCTTCTCTCTGCTGTCTGCATACTGAAATGAGTTTATCATCGTGACTTGCTTTTTGTCTCACTCAGATCCTGAGCCACAATTCAGGTAGACAGTCCAGGAATCGCCCAGAACGACCCGCCAAGAAGGCGAAGGAGCCGGAGTCTCTGTTCACAGAAGAGGAGTTCCAGCAGTTCCAGAAGGAATACTTTGGCAGGACTGTCGAGGAGAAGAAATGAAGCGCGCCCAAAACGCAAAGACACTGCAGCCACAGTGGAAACGCCAGCGTTGCGTTTTGTGGCTCACAGATTTCTGGACCAGACTATGCTCTGGAAGTTGGTTTCACTTCACGTCTCAACAATGGAACGAGAAAACTTTGATGTTTCGTGGAGTGGAATCTGATGTTATCAATACAGACGTGTACTGTCATACGTACAGGGAACATGTGATTTACAGTGTTTTCACTCCAAAATGTGTCCATTCTGAAAATCCTGAAACTTTTATATTAAAATGTTTCAAAACGTCTCATGAAGATGACTCATAACTAGTCATTAGTCATTTTACGAGTGCAGCTTCAAATGGTCCGTATACCTGGTTATGATTATAATGAACTGATATTCTTTATGTGGGTCTGGTGTCCTCCAGTTACAACTCCAATCCGACCAGTTAATCTGTGTTCAAATGATTTGCAGTGACATTCTATGAGTTTAGCCATGATCACAGCTTACTTGCCAGAAAAAAGACAAATTCAGCTGCACTAATTCACATGAATATTCAGTTCTGAGCATGAACACACAAGTTATAAAATGTCCAGACGTACTGTTTGGCCATCAGCTTTGTTTTGCTGATGTGTCTTTGACGTTTTTTTCATTCCAACAACAGCAGTACCTGTAGTGGGTGTGTGGTTTAAAAAAAAAAAAAGAAGAAGAATGTAGATGCTTGAGAAGCTTTGAATGAGCAGAGAGGAGTCACATGGCGTGTCAGTGTCAATATTTTTCCCATCTAACCTGCTGTGACTTTAGGACCTGCATTCATAAGCCAATAGTGAGAATGAAAGTCAGTGCTGCAAAGTAGAGCCATCGCAGAACGACTTAAGCACAGCAGGGAAAGTTACACAATGCCCAAGGTAAGAAATACAATAAGTTGTGTGACAATTATTTGGAACTTATATGTTTATATATAAGTATATATGTTATTAGTTTAACCAAATACTGGAGAACAAATTCATTAAGTGAAATTAGTGAAATGTTTGTGCCTTGCAGCCCTGCTGATAAGGATTTGTTTGAGATTGATTTCTGATGTAAACTGATTGTAAAATGAAAATTAGATTCACATTTTTCAATAAGGGAGGTTGTGTAAATGCACAAATTTTTAGCCAGTTAATTGACACTTTCTGTGCAAAAAAAAGTGTATTAAACAAAAAAAAAAATGTATCCAATCATATTCTGTATGTCTTGAAACGTGTCTGAAGGGGATATTTGACAAATGATTCTAATTTCCACCTGTGTGGCAATTAAACTACCATTATTTCTACCTAATGTTCAGTCTCCAAAAGTAAAAGTGAAACCATTATCAGAGGCAGACAGGATGGGGAGTGTGCCAACAACAACAACGCGATTAATCTTGTCCGGCGTGCTTGGCGACATCAGTTAACAGTTCATTGTCAAATTGAATTCACCCTCAGCAGGTGTTGTCCACCTTAAATGAAGGGTGCAGTGTGGCTGGGTGTTGTGATTAAGAATGCCAGATTAACAGTGTTTTGTCTTTTGTCATTGTTTTGCTCTAAGAGACCCCTGATGGCAGGAATTACACATTGAATCATACGCAGAGATCAGATTCATTCGAAACGCCTCCACTTACATACATTCAATTTACATAATTTATGTATGTAATGTGAATAATGTTAGATAGAGTCATCAGATTGCGAAGACAACTTCGCGACTTCACAATAAAACTGCATCTTTTGTCACCGATTTGATGTGAGAGACATCAATGTTCATGTTCATGCTTTCTGCAGAACACATTTGCATATACATGCATTTGTTAAGAATCTAAAAAAAGTCGCTCTGATACTGTTTTCTCATATGAGTTCTTTTGAAACAACGTTTAGATAACAGCCCTGTTAGAGTGAGGTTAAATAGATACATATACACTTAATATACACTATTAATGCAGTCTTATATTGTGGAGAAATGTCAGACAAACAAGGGAATTGAGAAAATTCAAATATTCAATAAGAAAGTGAATGCATAAACTTTTTGTAAAATGTCACAGGATGTATCATCAGATGCTCTCAGCAGCAATAATATTGTACAATAAAAGTACTCGTGTGATGGCTCCTGTCTTTCTGCAGCCAATTCCCTCGCCAAGGGGAAAGATTTTCAATCCAGAAAAAACTAAGGATGCAGAGAAATGTAGTTCTCCTCCTCAGTCTCCCACATCTTCGAAGGTTGGTGCTGCTGTGTGTTATCCACGTTCATCCACTATAACACTCTACTAAGGCTCTTTCCATTCATATTCAGGGAGATTTGGTCGGATCAACTCCTCCACCGGTGCCACCAAAGAAGTGGACGGTTAAAAAGAGTCCAGGAGGAGTTGACACTGTAAATAGCAGGCTGGAATTATTGACGGTAACGTAATTTAATGTTTTATTTCAAAGTTGTTGTGGGACCAAATACCATACTCATGTCATAAAACAAGTTGATTTACATTCTATAGATTTAATTATTGACTGCTGACTTGTAATTTATTATCTAGCTTTCAGTTATCATTTTATCATCCAGCCTCGTGTATGTCAGATGCGAGCCTGAACGACAGGATACTGACTGCAGTTCACTTAATGACCAAAGGGGTCATCAGCAATGGTTTTGAATGTTACATGGATAATCTTTAATAAAAATAGATTGTCACTCATTTTCTCAGGTGATGGCAAAACCTCCTCCACTGCCTGGAAAACCTCCAAAAGAACAGCCTGATGACAAGCTGCCGATATATGTGAGATAACTGACACTGTAAAAAAAAAAAAAAAAAAAACACTGGTCGCAGACATAATGACATGTTATTTGTACATTTATATAATAAAAAAAACTATATTGGTGCTCAGGTGGTGGTACAGCCTGCTCCACTTCTGCAACAAACTTCAAAAGAACAGCCTGACGACAGAAACGAAACCCTGGTAACTATTTTATTAGAATTAGAAGTATTAGGATAATTTAGGATTGTCAAGTGCAAAATTTGCTAAATCAGTGGATGACACAGAAATCTGATATAAAGCAAGAAAGTCATGAAAATAAGTCATCAGACTGCCTCCAACCATGTAAGAATGCAGGTATCTGTACCTCCTTTAATACAACTTGGCTGTCATTTTCTCAGTTGATGGCAAAACCTCCTCCACCGCCTGAAAGATCTCCAAGAGAACCTCCTGATGAAAACCTGGTAACTATTTTACAAGCGTTAAGCAAAAGCAATGTCAAGAGAATACAACCGCAGTCCTAACTGCATTTACTGCTCATTTTCTACCAGGATGACAACGCTCTGTTAGAATGGTGGAAGGATGTGATTCGTAAGTAGGAAAAACTATTTGAAATGTTTGTGATGTTCTTAGCGTGTTACCTAACTTATTGTTTCCTGGATTTGCAGCCTGGAAATATCTGTGCAAAGACCTCAAATCTAGAGGGAAGAAAAAGAGAAAGTAAGTAGATTATAACATCTTTTAAATTTTCTAGAATTGAGACTTTGAGCTAAATGCTCACTAAAATGCTCAAAATGGCAATGGTGACATGCTGACATGCTTAGCAAGCATAATGATTACCATGTTCACAATCTTAACTTAAACCTCAGCCGGGGCCTTTCTGTGTGGAGTTTGCATATTCTCCCTGTGTCTATGTGGGTTCTGCAGCCCCACCATGACCCTGATGAGGATAAAGGGTTACAGATAATGGGTGGATGGATGGACAATCTTAGCTTAGCATTTTAGCATGCTTACATTTGCTAACTGGCATTTGACCCAGCGCATCTGAGGCTGATAATATGTTTAGTCTTGCAGGTAGGTGCTCATAAACCAAAGTGATAACAATTCATACCGAGGGGGACGTTTGTACTAAATTTCATGGCATTCCATCCAATACATATGAAGGTATTTCACAAAGATACAAATGTGAACCTGGGGGGGGCGCTAGAGCACATGCCAGGGGCTATTCAGCAAGTCAGCAGGATTCACCCTATTGTAACCATGAAAATGTTATGCATGAAAGGCTATGAAAAGTCACAACCTCAGTCCTCTGGATGCTGCTCTAACTACAGCTAAATTATGTCATTATGACCCATTGCAGGATTGTCAAACTTGAGGCTGAACATCTCTATAAAGCTGTTCGGCTTTACATCCTCCTGCTGTCTCAACATGGTAGCTTCCTGAAGGAATGTACCACTGAGTTGCTCTGCATTGCTGACAACTTAGACAAGGTAACAAAGCCAGGCCTGATAACTGAACATCACGTATGTCTCACTCAACCTACTCTTAATAGATCTTAATAAATTCCTTTTCATCTTAAGGTTTCAAAGAATACAAAGATTGCTGGCATCACAGGAGGGGCTACAACTGTAGCTGGAGGTGTAGCAGCAGCAGCTGGGGTGATTCTGTCTCCGCTCACACTGGGAGCCTCTCTGGCCCTGACTGTTGTCGGGGTCGGTGTGGCTGCAGCTGGTGGTGTCACTGGTGCTTCCGCAGCCATCGCCAACAAGGTGACCAAACATGAAACAAATGTCACTGATGCCACTGTCTTTGTTTGTGGTTTATATGCTTATTTTAATTTTTGCTATATATATGTGTGTGTGTGTGTGTGTGTGTGTGTGTGTGTGTGTGTGTGTGTGTGTGTGTGTGTTATTGTATTTAATGTAACATATTGTATTCTAATGTATATGTTAAATGTTGCTTTATGCATGTCTGCATTTCCATTGAGTCATATGGGCCATATGACAGCATTATAGTACACTAGTAGGATGCTCAAGTTTGGTTTGACGGATGTATAGACAGCTGACGATACAAACATTTCGTTTACATTTTATACCATCAGAATAATCACAAGATACTAAAAACAAACAAATCTACACATTCTTCAGTGCCAATTTGGTGCCCCCAATTATAGAGCATACGTCACTTATGTACCACTGATCTAAATGTGGACAACTCTAGGTGAGCGTTTGTTATGATTACCCGAATAAAAACCTAGTGAGTCGACAACTCTGCATTGCTCACTCGACAGCTCTGGTTCTGGCACAACACCAGTTCCACTCCTTGTCAGCATTCCCCAATTGCTCCTCCTCGCCTCCAGGCCTGAAAACCTCCTCCTCCCAACAGTCCAAAGCTCTATTGCTAGCATCATAAATACAAACACTCCCTCGGTGCATTGAGCTCCCAGTCCAAGGCAACAACATAAACAACATTTAAATCTTTCTTCAATCAGAGTGTTGAGACAGAGCAACTGGAGTATACTGAAGGGAAACCAGAAAACACTTCTCTATATAATGATCCAGTTTTACCAAAATCAGTGAATCCAACCCAGAGCCTATAGTTACAGAATGTGAGACCCTTGTTAAAAGTCAGTGTAGCATCAATAATTCATCAATAATTGTAAACATTTTATTTTAAGGTAGCAAATTTACATAATGTCACTTCTGAAGATTATGAAAACTGTTGTTCAGGTGAACGTCACTCAGGACAAGAAGAAAATCGAAAAGACCTTCCAGGAGTACGAAAGCCACATGGAGGCTATTCAGGGATGCTTAAAGTTCATCAGTGAGGGCATGGAGGAGCTAAAGCAGCATGATCTGTCTTTCCTGATTGAAGCCATGAAGGATTCTGTGAGAATCGCCAAGGTGGTACAGTTGGTCACTACAGGAGGAGGAAGTGCCAGGGCCTTAGAGGCTACCAGTAAGGCATCTGGGGTCATGAAAGGCTTTGCCCTTGGCATTGGTATCCACTTCACCAAAGAAAAGGATGGTCAGAGGCTGAAGAGGGGCCATGAGTCGAAGTTGGCGAAGAAAATCCGCACACTTGCAGGGGATGTCAACGAGGCTTTGGATGAGCTCATGCAAATGAAAGACATGTTCAGTAAGCATTTTGATGGAGAGGAAAAGTTTGTTAACGTGTAGACCTTCGTCTGACTGATTTCATCTTCATACTTTTAGATTTGCATTATTCTTTGGGGGTTTTTTGTTAGGTTTTATATTTCGTTTTTTGTATGACAATGTGCTATTTCTTTTCTTTTTTTAAGGAGACATACATTATCTATATCTCTACATTATCTACTATCTAGTTGCCACTTGTTGTTGTAGCTTCAGACTTGGACCTGGTGTTTAGTTGGACTGGACATAATGTCATTTGGAATTTTTGTTCATTTCTTTAACATGATTTATATCTTTTACATTTGTGTGTGTGTTTGTTCTGTTTTCATGTGTGTTATTTTTGATCCCTTGTACTTGTACTTTAAGTATTTGGTGTTATTTGTTACTTTGCATGAGTATGTTCGTACAGCAATATTTAAACCAATCCTCTCTCACACTGACTTTAATGCTCTGTTGATAATGTAAAACGCCCTGAAATGTCGCATGAAATGCATTTTGATACGGGCTGCTAACCAGCAGGGGGCAGTCCGGTTTTACCCCAGTGAACCCCAGACGGGTTCATTAAGTTTAACCAACAGCTGCAATAAATTCTCAAGAGACAGTACGATGCTGATTCAGAACACATCAACAACTAGTATAGGAATACAATATATATACTATAATGTATGGACAGCACACAAAACAAACTCAAAGAAGAGTTTATGACTACTTTATGTCTAATCATCAAAAATATGCTTTTAAAATAGTTAAAATCAGTACAGTTAAAATCTTTTTTTGTTTTTCGGGTGTGTGTGGGAGGGGTGCAGGATGGAAAAAAGAGACGGCTAAATTGAATTCTATATTTAATTAGAGGTGTGCTTGCAAAATGAGTGGCCAACTTTTATTTACTAATCTAAATAAAACGTGTGTTTTGACATATGAAGCGGTAGTTTTCGGCGTGTCGGTTTGTTGTTGTCTGTCTCTTCATCATTGACTGACATTTGCAGGAGACTTAAAAAAAAAAAAAAAAAGGTCCTTCCTCCTTCAATGTTTATATTTTGCATTTGACCCACATCTGACGTAGGTACTCGTGTTTAAAGCTCCACATGGCACTATCTTGTCAGCCGTATAGACGTTAAACATGTAACCAATCACAAACAACACTCGACCGGCTCGCAGCGGTGCGCATGTTTACTACTACTCCGACTGTTGCTGCCAAGTTTGAAGGAGCTTTGTTCATTATCGCTGAATTAATTAGTCTAAAACGGAAACTCCTCTCGCGCGGGCTGTTTAGCTACGGTGACAACAAACGCCCACGCGGAGCGATACCGCGGAGGAATGCAGTCAGCGGTGCTTCGGCTTTATATATAGCAGTGCGACGCTCTCCGCTCGTCCTTCCTTCACACAGCATCAAACAGAGACTATCGACTCGGCCCTGGACGCTCTCCCGCGCTAAAATGGCAGTTTGAAGGCGTGCGGCTATCCTTGCAGCGGCAACAACCCGGCAGTGCAGCGGCTAAGTGCACTGGCTATTTCTGGCAAAATGGCGTAAGTATTATTTTGTTGTTCTGTGGGACTGTTTAACTTGAGCGAGTGTGTCTGGTTTCAACGGGCGGAAATGTCAACTGCCATTTCTTAGTGTTGATAAAGTTAACGGACTTGTTGACTCCCCCTATGATTAGGCGCTCTGCGTGATATATAGATAAACGTATGACACGTCTGGTGATATCTTGGCTGGATATCGATATGTTGTTATATTTCCTGATTCGGAGTTGGTGCTAGTGTCAAATTACAGACTCGGAACTTGAAGTAACGTCCCAACCGGCGCGACAGCCTGCGCGTCCGGTGCCTTTGTGTTGGCATTGGCGAGCCATGGTAACGGGTTTCTCACGGCCCCTCAGTTAAAGCTAACGCCTCTAAAAGCGACGGCCGGCCCGTTGAGTGTTTATCAACATCTGGCTGTGTGTTTGTGTGTGTTAAACACTGACAACGTGGCGTGTCCAAAATGGCGCGCACTGGCCTTCACAGTCAGCCCTCGCACAGATGGCTCTGTTGTGAAAATGGCGGTTCCCCTCCCACACCACCCAGCGATGACTCGGCGTGGAGGGGCGGGGTTTACCGGCAAAGTATGACCAAATTAGGAAATGTTGTCTCCCCGGTGGAGGGCGGAGCGTTTCCCCATCAACGCCGCTTTGACACTTCAGTGGAGCGGATTAGCCAAAATTAGCCTCCCCTCCCCCCCGCGCGTTAACACCCTTAACAACCCCGAGCACACGCTGGCGAGAAAGTTGTGTAGTTGCATTGTTTGCATGAGGGTTGTTAGAGTCACGAAATGTGTGTCTGTTCTCGACGTGCAAACACTACGGGGAGTTTTTCCCGATATACAAATGAGGTGTGACCAGCCACATGAGATAATACATTCATAGGATTGTCCTTACTCCATTTTCTTGAAGACTAAAACATTACTCTTTAGTTCTGTTGTAGACATGTTGTTTTTTCTCTCCATAACATGCCTCGGCCCTCTGTCTCTTCTTTTACACAGGTCTCTCTCGGCAACCACCCTCAGCTTTGCTGCCGTCGACAGCAGTACCGAACCGCTCGACTTCCTACCGTCACCAGACTCTCCGTTGTTCTTATTCGCCCGCTCACGGCTACCACTGACCAGCAGCAGCCATGACACTCTCCCAGCTGGCCTTGGAGGACGTGGAGGCCCTGTACTTCGGTTGGTGTTGTGATGACAAATGTTCCCAAAGCACTGTAATAAACATTACTGATAACCAGGCCGATCCTGGAAGTTGACTCAACACGATAAAGAGAGAATGAAAACATTTGTTAGTCTCTCAAAACAAAAGTGTTCAAGTATAAGTTGAAATAATTTGTATTATGTAGAAGATGAGATACTAAAGGAGTCTCGTCCACAGGGCCCTCGTTTCTGACGGCTGACCGCATGGGGCCCCTTCTGGACCAAGATGAAGAAGAAGCTCTTTCTCCCTCGTCCTCTCTAGAGGGGAAGGCGCCAGCTTCGCCTCCCCTCTCTTTCTCCTCCTACGCATCTTCCCCGTCTCCCTGCCAGACCTTGTCATCCTCTCCGTTCTCTTCTGCCTCCCCTCCTCCCTCGCCTCCTCCCGCCTCCTCGTTCCTGGGAACCAAGGCCGGAGTGGACTCACTGTCCTTCCCGTGGCTGGGTGCCAGCGACCTGCTCAATGTCCAAGTTGGAGCAGACGATGGTAAAGGTGAGAGAATTAAATATTGTCAATTTAAGCATTAAATTGACAATATTAAGGTTTATTTTACTTTATAAAGCAAGACAGATGTTCTTTGTGTCAATGTCTGAAACTCATACTACCTCCTTCCCTAGTTCTTAGTTAGGAATGTTAATTTCTTCCAGGCAGGCTGTAAATATTTTATGTGTGGTTTTGTGTTGGTAAAGCACTGATGGTCGCCCTGCAGGCAGCGTGTCCTAGATGTTAAAATTAGGCTGTAGTAAGTCACATTGTCCCTTTTCTTTCTTAACAACAGTGCTATATTACGTTAAAGTCGAACAAAAATGTCAGAAAGGTCTTTCATCTTTTTTCCAGACACCACAGACTTGGTCCAAAATTAAAGGCACAAATGAGTAATTGTAGGTGTGGTGGGTGGTGAAGAGCATTCATTGGCTTGGAGCTGGCGGGTGTGGCTCAAGTGCGTAGTGTGATACTGCCTCAAACTGGTTTGGTTTAATATGCTATTTCACAATGACGTGAATCTTTTGTTGTAATGTAGTCAGCAGTGTGAAGCTTATTTGGCTCTGTGGCATCTGATAAGCACATGCACGATGTTCCTCGTGTTCTGGATATATGACCTCAAGCGTTTGTGTGACAAAGTCATAATACAGGGTGGCAGTCAAAGATTAACCATTGTTGTCATGACTGAGTAAATAAATATGAAGATACTCAGTATGAGCTGCTGTGTTGTGCTTTTCACTGAAAACCAAGTTACCAAAGAGAGCTATCAAAATGCCTGGAGTGATTTTTGTTTATTTTATAGATTTCGTCAGTTTTGATCAAAAATCAATGATTACATCCTCTGTCCCACAGATGACGCTTTTGCGGGCATGGACTGGATGTCAGAAAAAATTGACCTCAGTGAATTTGACCTGGAATCCCTCATTGGCTCCTGTTCGTCTGATGAGTCTCCCAGCTCCCCCGAGGATCTCCTGGCCTCCCTCGACTCCCACATGGATCTGGATCTAGATTCGTTCAACACAACCATCCCAGCCCCGCATGACAGCCTGGAGCTGGGTCTGTCACTGTCCAGCATCTCCCCTCTCCCTCTGGAGCTCCCTCTCCTTGGGGCAGCTGATGCCAAGAAGACAGAGTTGGCTCCTGACCAGGAGATTGTTATGAAGTCTGAGCCTCCCTCCCCAGCTCCCTCTCCGTCTCCCCCCTCTCCAGCCTACACGTTGGAGCTGGGGAGTGAAGTGGATGTCCTGGATGCAGAGAAAATGGCCACAGCCCTCACAGCCACCATCATTCCAGATCTCAGTGGAAGCGTCAAGACCACCAACCCCATTGTGCTCTCACTTCCCACCTCTGGCCACATCGTGGTGGTGCTCACCAACAAAGATGAGCCCTCCCTTGTATCTCTCCCCGATCAGCCGATTAAAGTCTCTCCTCCATCAAGCGACTGCGACAGCGACTCTGGCATAGAGTCTGTCGTCAGCTCACCATCCCGCCTCCACTCCCCACCTCCCACCCCCTCTCCCACAGCTGGATCCTCCAGGACCAAACCCTACACCAAACCTGAGCCCACCACAGCTTCCTCTGCCAAGACCCCAAAGGTCAAATCTGTGTCTGGCACTCCCAAGGTGGTGGAGAAGAAAATGAAGAAGATGGAGCAGAACAAGACGGCAGCCACCCGCTACAGACAGAAGAAGAGGGTTGAGCAGGAGATGCTTAGCACAGAGCTGGAAGGGCTAGAGAAGAGGAACCACGAGTTGGTGGAAAAGGCAGAGTCCATCAGCCGAGAGATTCAGTACCTCAAAGACCTGATGGAGGAAGTTCGTAAGCACCGCCGTGGAAAGACCTGCTCAGTGGCTTAGTAACCAGATTGTGTATTAAACACAGTCTGCTGTTGCAGAGTGGTGATGGTGTTGTTTCTACTCCAATATTTGCATGCCAAACAAAGTCCACTTCCACATTAGGAGTGTATGAAATTGGCATGCAGGGGTGGATGTATGAAACTCGCCACTGAACAGAAAGTAGCGAAAGGCTGGATGCAAAGTGAAAAGCCTCTGGAAGTTGATGAGATTATTAGTGTAGAGCAGGGGGCTGGGAGGTAGTCAGGTGAAGCATCTGTACATGCTTGTCTCTCAGTCCCCTGTTAGATCCCCACAATGTACTCCCTGTCTTACTAGCAGTACTTGTACCATCAGGCAGGGTGTATATATGTCTTTGTAGACTAGGCATGCAAAACATGAGTCACCATAGCTCTTAGTAGTGTAGACTTGTAACCATTTTGACAAGATATTCCCCCACACTCCCATTACCAGCTGATATCCAGACCCCAGCTCAGCTTTGATATACTCCTGTGTCAATAAAGTGAGATACCACTTCTACCTTGTTACCCACTCCTACTTAACCCACTGTCATTTGACCTTCCTCTTAACAGCTTCAAGTCCAGAAAGGGGCCTCAACATATTGATGAATTCTTGATGTTACACTGTCAACATTTTTTTTTGTACATAGTTTTCACCTCTTTGCTTTGCCGATTGTGGTTTTTGTTATTTAATGCAGGTTAAAATCTGAATTTGTCATGTAGCTCAAAGTCTTTTTAGCAAAGCTGTGTGCTTGTAAAAAGCTTTTCTTTTCTTTTTCTAATAAATGTCTATCAGTGCTCAAGTGACGTGTGTGATGTGTTTTACTGATGGCAGAGATTTATTTTTCGTTAGTCTGTTTAGTGAATGAGTAACTAATTATGTGTACACACAAACTACTTTAGTTTTGAATTTATTCCTTTTAAAGGTTTCGGGGGGGAATCACATTCAGAAGTCTTAAATTTATTTTAACTATTTCAAAAAGGCAATGCCTATAAAATCCTTTTTTGTTGGAAGTGAATGTGTAAATGTCAGGCATATATGCAAATAAGCTAAACTATTAACTGAAGAAAGGAGACGTATGTCATGGAGGCGAGTTTTAGGAAAGTCTAGTTGGACTTGTTCCACTGTCAACTACTAGTATTTACATGTTCCTTCGATGAGTCACACAGTTTCTGTCCATACGCTTTCCTTTGCATGTTAGGTTAGAAATGCGTGAACAGGATCACATTAGGAACAAAAACAACTGATAGATGCAAAAAATTTAAAGTCTCCATCAGAAATGTTAATTGTTAATAAATATAATTGATAATGTTAATTGCTTATTCTTGAGTGCTATAGATGTTATTCTGTTCTATAAATGCCAGGGAGAAAACGCCACAAACAAATTCACTGATGTTTGTGTTTGTACAATCTTCAATCATCTTCAATCAAACTTAACCTGGCAGGCGAGTTCAAACCAGTCAAGTTTAATTTAAAAAATAAGAAGTGCTAAAAGGTGAAATCCAGTTTCACAGCACACTTTCTATCAGGAAGTGAGAAACACCTGGTCTAATGTTTTACGGGAACAGCCTTGTAATTGTGAAACCAGACTACAGTCTCGCACATTTCACAGCTGGGTAAATGATAAGGACAGAAGGAAACATAACATCGGGGTTTGAGCTACAGAATTCTCTGAACTGTTTCGTCCACACCCTGAGTGACACACGTGTCTTATCAACCACTGTTTGTGTGCGTGGACACATCAACGCAGCTCATTGCGAACGAAATAGTGAAATAGGTGCAGCACTTTCAATGGTTAAGTTAGTTTCAGGTGATGAATGGTTATGATTACAGTTATGCCTCACAGGACTGAAAATAAGTCAGTGTAGAATCCCTGAAAGTGATATTTGAGTTAGCTCAAAGTGCTGACTGCTGTCAAGCAGCTGTGTAAATTTAGTCTTGGCAGTAAAACCCTTCAAGCACAGACACAGACACACACTCCTCCCTAACAGATTCCACAGGAGTGAGGCTTTTCCCTCCTGAGAAGACAAAGATAAGACGAGTCCCCAGCTGTAGGCTGACAGAAAGAGATAATTCTTTTAAAAAAAAAGTCTGCTTTGTTATGACTTTGATATCTTTGTCAGATGAGTTGATGACTAATAGTTAAACTCGAAAGAACTGATGAGTGATTGCACGGCAATGCTGATCTGTTTTTGTTGTGATTCCTGTTGTGTGTAGCTGTTAACAAAAGGGACTTCACACGTACGGTAAATGATCCTGTCATTGTAGTTAAGTACTAGTTTCTAGATAGCAAGTGCTATTATACAGCTATAGCTTGTTAAAAATAAACAGTACATTATGCTGTTTTTGCTCACTGGTTATTTTATCTCTTACATACTTATCCATAGCAGTAGGCTATACTAGGCTATTTACTCTAAGTCAACACCGACCTTTTTCATTTAATTAAAGCAGATAAAGCTCTGACGTAACTAATAAAAAAGACTGATGGCTTTATTTTATTTAAAAGTCCCAGGAGGCCATACACAGTAGCCATGTGTGAATTCCTCACTACATAGCGCAGACGCAAAAAATGTTAGGATTCTTACTGACTGTTTTGGGTAGACTTAAGCGGCTGCTATCTCCTGTGGACACCCTACACAAAAACCTGCATAGAAATAGTGTTGTGTGAGCATGTAGTGAGTAGTCATGGACACAAGCTGCAGCCATTGTTCGCGTTACTGATTACAGAGAATTTAGGCACATTTTCCTTCACTTTGTGAGTTATATCACAGTATGTCGCCCTACAAGGCTGAACTTAAGTGACTCTTACTACGAGTGCCTCTACCTGCTTGGCCAACGATCTTTAAGATACGATCACATTATTGAAGGGTGTGTTTATGTCTGCAGGCAGAACATACTTGCGATTCATCCCCACGTGAGGTGTGACCTTCAGAGTGCAGGGTAAAGCTAAGGTTTCTACATGTAGTCAAGTTACTGTAAGCGAAGCGTTGAACATGCTTTACACATAGACCCTGCAAAGGTTGAGAAGAATTTAAGATTCCTTTAAAAAGGCGAAGCGTAAAGTCAAGTTATCTTCTTTTCTTGTAAAAGCTGACTGATGGAAAGGAACACATTATCAGATCATGGGTGTGGTGGCTCCGAGCAAAGCAGTGGATTCTTCTTGTCTCGTCGCATTCCTCTGTGGTCGTAGTATTTACGATCACGGACACTTTCATTCAGTTAAATGATTCACAGCACACTGACGGTGTACGATTTTGATTTTGTTTTGTTTCCTCAGCTAGTGACAGTGTCACACCAGAATCTGTGCATGTTTATGTGCGGTCACGTGTCTTAGTTCATGAGTTTCTCATGGCCGAATCGATCTGAACTGCAGACTCTTTCTACATACAACACACAACAAGCAGCTTTGTAGTCAGGGAAATTCAAAGTTGATGCTTCTGTACTCAGAAAGCCCTGAGGGAGTGTTACATAAATTACAGACCAACTGTCACGTTTTTTGGGTTTTTTCTTTTTGTCTTGCACACATATTTTTGAAAGGGCGGAATGTTCATTATGAATTCATGCCCGCAAAGATCATGAAGGGCCTTGCGCTAAGATGCGCTATTGTTGCAAAGCCTTAGACCATGAAATTGATCTAAGAGTCTTTGACTTAACGCAGGCAGCCAATTAGTTAATTTAGCATAAAGACTAGAAGCTGGTGGGTGGGTAGCTCTATCCATGGTATCAAAATCCACTGTTTCCATACAAATTTATAGATCCATTGCAGAACTTCTGCATTGGACTTTCTTTAGCTTTAGTGTTCTCTATGGAAATCTGAAATCTGAAATCTGTTTAGACCTGTTGCCTGGAGCCAACCCAAGTAAAACTGGTTTTGTTGGTTGCATACTAAACCGTACCCTTGTATAGCCTTAAGTGTAGGCTGTTGAGACAATCCTTAGCTATATTTCAAATAACATTACATGACTTGATGGCATTTGGGCTCACCAGCAGTTTGAAACCTAGTAAGGCTGTAAGGCTATTCATAGTTTGTCTACTGTAAGACAGTGATAGCGAAGCAATCTGACACATTCTAATATTCTGACCTCGGGCTGTTCGCAGGTCTATTCCTGGCAGATTTTAACTATAACACACACGGAACACGTGATGGATAATCTTGTATGAACTCCACTTGCAGATCCATTCATACTGATATGATACCGTTTGTTTTTTTTAGATCTGCCTAAACACCAAACTGCTGTTCTGTTGTGCTGCAGGACACAGTTCACCGCCACCAGTATAAATAATGTCCTCTCTAGTAGTGAGAACATTTCAGAATATGCTTACAAAGAGAAAAGAAAGCGCTGATTAGCACATGTTAGCACGCTAACACTAAAACTGATGAACGCGACGAGCATAAACATGAGCTTGTTAGCTTTTGTCGTGTTAGCGTGCTGATTTTAAGCATTTAGCTTAAAGTACTGCTGTGTCAGTACAGCCTGAAAGAACTGCTAGCATGTCTTGTTTCATTTTATGCTTTGACTAAAATATTTTGTGCTGCTGTTTCAAATTTTTTGAACATATTTAGATTTGAATTTTGGTTTATAACATACACAAATATGATGCAAAGAAAACTCAGAAACAGAAACAAGGAATTTTGTTGTATGTGCTTAAACCTAAAACGCTTTGGAGATATTGATGGCTACTCCTAGCTAGCTCAATGTAATGCTGAACACTCAACTAAGAATATAATTTATCTGCCATTTGGTGGTCTTTAGACTCTTAAGATGCCCATGTCTGACTTTATCAACTGATCTTAGTCTTTAGAGAGTTGCTTGGTCAAATTGTGTGCTCTTGGTTGGGTTGAACAAAAACCTGCAGCCACACCAGCCCTTTGTGGAACAGATTGCCCATTTCCCACTCATGAATCTGCAGTTGGATTTTTGCAAGCAAATGATTATCGTCAGAGTTGTTGTTGACCTTCAACAACCATATCAGCTCATGTTAATAACCAAACCATTGTGGGCTCCCAAGCTATTTTAATATTTAGCAGATTTTTTTTTTTTTTTTTTTTTTGCTGTGGGGAGATTTGGTAACAATTATGGAAAAGGGGAATAAAATGAACAGTGAGGATGAGCAACGAGGAAACTCGGATGTAGTCTGATTGAGAACAGGTGAACGCTTATAGGTTTATAGGACAAAATCCACGTCAGCAGACTCCAACACACGACACTTTATTACAGCTTCTGCCATTTGTCAACATGACCCAGTAGTGCTGGATACACTCATAAACCACATGTGGCTAAAGTATACTTTAGCCACATGTGACTTTATACTTGGCTTTAAACTTTAAGTTTACTGACCCTTTCATGACCCCCAGTTTTACTCATATCAAACTTCCTCCTACAGTCAGTGTTTGTGGGTTGGTCTGTCATCCTTTAGAGATATGTGCCGGAGATCATCAGATGTTTCATCACATCCTGTGTTTGTAAATGTTTCCTTCTTTATGCCTAACCAAGACCCCATGACCCCATGATGCAATAAAGGTAATTTACCAAAGAGTGTAGGTTTGATGTCAACATTTGTAAGGACACAACAACTATTACATGTGTCTTTATAGTTTCTGGGGAATTAAGATTGTTTTTTTTTTTTTTAAGTATTTTACTTTAATTGCTCCAAAGATCATATTTCTTACAAAAATATAAACTATCAAAGCATTGAAAATCTACTGACAAACGTCCATTTCACTTGATTCCATTCTTAAATTTAAATAATATTGCATAAAATCTATCTTATCTGCCTTCTTAAAGGATAGATACGTGCTGAAACTATCTGAATCGTTGAACGTGAACCTAAAAGCGATGTAACCAAATGGATGTGTTCTTAAAGGGTTCTTTTTGAAAGCTGTCGTGATCTATCAGATTAAAAAAAAAACTGTATAAGAGCACTGCTAGTTATCCCGAGAGTCAGTTCTCAAGTCTTATTGAGAGAGGTCCTCTCCTGAATTTCACCCAGCGTGACCGTCTGCCCACTCTAGCTGAGTGAATCATCGCGCTGGCCTTCAGTTGAAATACTCCACGGAGGATCTCTGAGCAGCTGAGCTCATTACTGAGGTCATGGACTACAGATTAGGAAGACAGATTTACTACCAGAAAGTGGGATGACACATTTGTCCACTCTGCCTCACTGTGTTTCAGGTGGGACCACATGCAAACCAAAGGAATCAACATTCATTTGGACATACACTGGGAGTGTTATATACCAAAAAAGAGACACCACATCCTTACATATGCTCCACAGTATGCAAACGAATTGTCAGTTTCCCTATACACTTGGCTGACCAACACTTTCTGTCTTATATCTGGAGGCATTCCAGAAACAGACTGACAGACTTCCTGACTAATATATTTTACAGTTTACAATGACTGATGTTCCTTTTTCCCTCTTCGTTTTATTTACCACAAACCTATCCGACTACTTTTCCTTAAGTTCAAGCGTGTCTTTTTTGAAAAGCAGGGACCACCCTGTTCTCACTTACTCAAAATTGGTGTGTGTGTGTGTGTGTGTGTGAGTGAGTCATTTCATAGTAAACCGAGAAATGGGTGGAGTCAGATGAGAAGCATGTTTTTTTTTTTTTATGTTGACATTCTATAGAAAGAGGAAGTCAGTATTATTATTTCTGAGAATTAGTCAAACAGGAATTCACACTCTCTGCAACGGAACATTTGATGAGATGGGGCAAAATGGCACATGAGTTGAAAAATTAGAATCAACAGTGTGTTATTCAAAAGGTTTCTCCTGTAGAAATTGTGTTTATTTCTTTATGAAGCTCTTAATTCTACCAGCGAGCGACTCACTCCTATTTGTCTGTAGCTCAAGGATGCCCTCTGGTGTTTACTTCTAAAAAAAACAACAACTAAAAAATGACTGTGTGACCTATAAATCACATTAAGGAATCCAGAGCTGGAGATTCTATTGGATCTCAAAAAGTTAAAAACAACAACAAAAAAATACTTTGACTTTGAAGATGTCATAACCTTTTGTCAGAATGTTAGGACACACTTTGGGGAATCAACAGGTCACATTACTGTGTGCTGACACAGGTCAAAGAGACCCTGAAATAAGCGTAGACTCTAGCACCACAGAAAAAACTAGTGAACAATTTAACGCAGCAGCATTCCCTGTTTGATGCACAGTGTTGAGTTCTGATTCCTAGATGACCTGCAATGTTTGTTTGTTTCTTTATATTCTGATTTGTTGTCTGAATTTGTTTCTGCAATAGTTCACAAATGTAGGCACAAGTCATATAAAGTTAATGTTTAATGTAACAGAAGGACACGTTGAACAACAGTTACATTTTTTGCTATTGTTGCTATAACTATCATATAAAGTGGTACCAAAATGTTAATAATCAGACATCAGTGCATGAGCCCTGCTCCATCACACAGTCCAGAGGTTTAAGTTTCCCCAAACCTCCACAAACACTCCTCTCACATCCACACCCCTAACAAGTTAATTTATTTTTTACATTTTTTTTAATTGATTGATTAAGTTATACACTTTAACATATCTATCTATTATCTCCCAACAGAAGCACATGCCTCAGCACCACAACTTGAATTTGTGTCACTGCACTATCTCTAAGATGATGTGCTGTGATGACGCCCTCTGGAGGACACAATCGCAACTGATTATTATTATTATTTATTATCGTGTGATCAGGAAGTGTTGGTGTCTCAGTTATCTGAAGGATTAAATCAGGGGCGGACTGGGACAATAATCCAGGCCGGGAATTTAATACCATCCCAGGCCACCACCACGCCGATTAACGCAAAACACCAAGAGTAAGTTAGACCGGGCGCCTACTGATGGTGTAAGAGTGTAAAATAATAAAGCAAAGCCTCCACATGCGGCCACGCACAGCCTTTTCTGTTTCTTTCCCCTACAGAATAAATTCCGTTATTTCTGTTGTGCTGCAATAACCTGTGTTCAAATCACAAAAAAAACTGAAACTGTGTTCACCTGCACATTTAACAGTGTAGATGACCAGTCCTATTTTTAATGTAACAGGTACCAGACTAGCTTTAAATTTGACCAAGTGAGCCGTCTTTCGTCTTTTCGTGGTCAAATCAGCCGCACCAACATTTCAAGTGCGCCCGTATTAGAGAATGTATGGCAAATGTAGGTAGTGCATAATATGGAGCGGGCATTAGCTTCTTGACTATGTAATGTCTAAAAAAGTCTAAAAAATGTCTAAAATCAGCTTTTTTACTGCCTTGGAATAACCGACGTTTTATTTTGAAAAACGAAAGTTTCATGGACTTACCTGCATTTGCCATACATTCTATAATACGGGCGCACTTGAAATTTTGGTGCGGCTGATTTGACCTGCACGAAAAGACGAAGGACGGCTCACTTGGTCACAGTCAAATTTGACCACTGTGTCAACCATAGTGTCATACCACAAGTGAGAGTTTCACGGGTGGCGCACTGTAGATGTGTAGGTTTATTCTTTGTAACAAACAGTTTTAGTCAGTTTTAGCCCCATCAGCTTCCACAAAGTGCAACTACTGTAGAGTTCATGTGTAAGAACATGCAATGGCACGCTCCTTTCTTCGTGAGGCCTACACATTCTGTAGTATATACAATTTCTCTTTCTCTATAAGCATGAAGAATAAACATTCCTATGGTTTTTACTCCCTTCTCTGCAGAAAGACTAGATATATCATGGTCAACTCTTCCTTGGTAATTGAACAGATGCGGTAAAGCGTATTAGGAAAGAGGGTTGTTCCTTAGAAGGACAGCTTTCAGAATGCTGATTCATGAATTTCTGTGGATATAAGACCTAGCCCAGGAGAAGAGGAAAAGAGACACAACAATTAGGGAGGAAGATTAGAACAATTCGGCAGGGTGGTTTGGCATGGAGATTCAGAAAGGATCCTTCACTTGTTTTCTTTGAATAAAGTCCTAATTGTTAAAGTGAAGGCGAGTTGCGGCTCTTTTCTTTTCAAGCACCCACAGACCGACTTCGGCAGCCATGGAAAAGTCACTACACTAACCTCCTCATCGGGCTAGTCGTGCATGTCAGTTATTTTACAGCACTTCGCTGCATCTGTGGCCTGTGCTTTTAGCTTGTTAAGCCTCTCCCTCTCTCTGCTCCACTCGCTCCATTTTCCAAGCATGTAGAGCTACAGGTGCAGGACGAGGGTGGAGGGTGGATGCGCAACTGCTGTGACAGAGAGCCTCTTTTGACTTTTGATTTTTAAAAAGCACAAACTCTGCAGTGCATTAAAACATGATTGAAGTTGAAGCTGTTGGTTTCGTGCTTCAGTCAAACAGGATAACATCAGACAAGACTCTCACACCTCCCTGCTCTCACATGAAGTCATCACACCTTTTTAGTACATACAGAGGCTTAGCACAGATGCAGGCTGCATAAAGAGCTGATAGACAACATCAAGAAACTGATATAATATCGTCACCATGAAACAACTGAACAGAACACAGAGTTATACTACAGGAAGGCTTTCAATGACAGAATATCTTCTATGATACAGTACACACATTCTTTAGGTTTTAGAGAAAAATGTAAGAATAGCGGAAGAAGGAAGTTTCTTTTTTCAGAGTTGTGAAACTTGCTGTGGCAACAACTCAAATATTTGACAGTCCATTCTGTCATTTCCAACCAATGACTGAAGTCTTTACTCATGATTTCCTTTTTACTGAGTATATTATAAGGAAACGGTCTGCCAACCACCCTCACATTAACCCTGTCTTAGGTTTGTCAGCAAGCTGCCAACCATTCAAGTTCATTGAATGATGAAATCAACTTTCTGATTAGGAGCTAAAGACTTCAACAGCCATGTTGTTGGCAGAAGCTGGGTGTGTGTTTCTGGGTTTCATCCTGTACGTCTCAGGTATGTGTGATTATTTATGCTTTCTTATATTATTAGAATTAAAACAGTAATTGTCATTTTGTGTTGACTCTGGTGGACCCTGTGAACAAAAGCTTTAATGTTTCCACTACATCATTTCATATGTTTCAACCCTAATCAGACCAAACTCGACCTGGTGACAGATATTAAGAATAACTATATAGAAATAGCCAAACTAAGTGATGATCATCAGGATTATCACTTCATCCGATGGAATGAGTTTCTTAAATGTTCAGTGGTCAATAGAAAAGCATGATTTAAAACTCTGTCTTCATGTCTGCTTCTGTTAAAGGGGTTCAGGGAGGAAAAAACAGCATCTGTGCCTTAAAAGGTTCATCAGTGGATCTGCCCTGCTCAGCTAAACATCCCACTTCAAACATAAAATGGTACACTGAACACTGGAATGGATCTAACTATGTTCAGAATGAAGTCTCTGCAGATGGAAATTGTGTAACGTACAACATGTCAGAAGAGAATCACACAACTCTGACAATCAAAGATGTGACAGAGAGTGATGCAAAGTTTTACTGCTGCAGAGAAAATACTGACAAACCAGAAGTCTGCTGGCAAAACAGGATTCAGCTCCATGTTACAGGTACAGTGGCTGTCAGTCATGAATTACTTACAGAATGACATCAGTATATTAATTCTTATTTTATCCACCATCATCTCAGACCTGCAGGTGAAGGTGATTCCCAGCACAGAGGGACAGACAGTATCACTGATGTGTAACACCAGCTGTCCTCTGACTGAAAACCCTGCAGCCTACATCTGGTACAAGAACAGAGAGTTTCTCTATCAGGACTGGTCTCCCTGGTACCAACAGCTGGTCAGCAGTGAGGAAGCAGTCACATACTCCTGTGCTATCAAAGGCTACGAGCATCTCAGAGCCCCTGAAGTCTCAGTGGGTGAGTGACAATGAAGCTTTTAAAGATCTGTGACTGTGTACACCATCAAAACAATGGATCATGTTTCTTTTTGTCCAGATTCTGTCACATCGACCTGCTTTAGTGTGACCTATGCTAAAGGGAGAATGTGTTCTGATAAGCAGACATCAGTGGATGAGCCCTGCTCCATCACATATCCCACAGGTTAAGTTTCAAACACACAAACAAACACTCCTCTCATCCTCCCACCTCTCAGTTCTTTAAAATTTTAGATGTGGAGATGAGTAAACATGATCCTTTATTTTAATCATTCAGTGTCATATCACTGTGGTCTTGATAAAATAAAAATAAATCTAAATTGAGTTTTATAATTATTTTGTATCACAACTGTATAATTATTTGTGTACTAACAGTGGTCTGACAGTTTATCATAATAAATTCATCTGATTTATTGTTTTATTGAGTTATATACTTTAACATATGTATTTATTATGTCCAAACAGAATTACGTGTTCAAAAGACTTCCTCGACAGAGAGAACTGTCCAACTGACCTGCAGCAGCAGCTGTCCTCTGATAGACTCCAAAACTGCATATAAGTGGTACCAAGGTGGAAACTTGTTCATATACGTTAAGAGTCAACAGCTTTTTGTTAACGGTTTCTTTGATAAAGGACACTCCTGTACTATAAACAACCATGAGGATCTGCACTCTGCACAAGTCTGTGAGTTTGAACTTATTATCATACTGTGAGGTCTGATTTGACTGATGGTGTAAAGTTATCATGAATCTAAATACATAAAGGCAATAAGAAATATGATTATATGGATAAGGTTGCAGAATCATATGGGTCGATAAATACAATAAAACTCAATGAAATTTTAAAAACTCAAAGTCAAAACACTGAGACTGAGAGACACATGTTTATACTGCTCCATCACAAAAAATTACTGTCCTTTTTTTCTATTTTTCAGGCCCTGATGATGAGAACTGCTGGAGTGTGAATTATGTCAGCAGGAGAATCTGTGCTCTGCGAGGCTCTTCAGTGAACATCTCAAGTGAATATTTACATCTTGAAAACCAGCAGCCAAAATCTAAATGTTGGTATAAAATAAAGAGAAGTGTTGAGGAGGATGCTGAAGAGCTGATTGAGGCTGCAGGTCGAGTGGAGTATCATGACAACATGAAGAACCACCACATCCTGACAATCAATGACCTGAACAAGAATGACTCAGCAGAATACACATTCAGACTCCAACAACAAAATGGAGAATGGAAACAGTCTGACTTTTCCGGAGTGACTTTGGTTGTCACAGGTAATTCTGCAATCAGAGGAGCATTTGTTTCCTTCAAAGGTTGAACAGATCTAGTGAGATGTCGCTCTATCACTTTAAAGTGTCTTACTCTGTGTGGATGGTTTAAGGTATAAAGCTGACTATATTTTTATAGAAAGTTAAATTTAGTGTGGCAGAATATAAAATGTTCATGTGATTTGTTTTTTTGATAGCACTGACAAATTACATGTTCCTGTCATTGATGTTAGACTTGTTCTTTTTCTCTGAGTTCATTCATGTATTAAATTATCTTCCAGGCCTGACAGTGAAGTTTACTCCTTCTGCAGTGGTGACAGAGGGTCAGAGAGTCACACTGACCTGCAGTACCAGCTGTCCTCTGACTGACAACACAAACTACATCTGGTACTTGAACAGTCGACCTCTGACCCTGCCAGAGAACCAACACAAACAGCTGGTTCTAGATCCAGTCAGCAGTCAGCATGCAGGAAACTACTCCTGTGCTGTCAAAACAGGTGCAAAATTCATTACCACTGATGAAAAAACTCTGACTGTCCAAAACAGTGAAGGAAATCAAATATTAGCAGCAGCAGCAGCAGCAGGAGTCTTTGCTGTTCTCCTGGTTATCATAGCTCTTGCTGTCTTCTTATGGATTAGGTGAGTAACACTGTCCTCTACTGCAGATCGATGACGTTCAGTTTCTAATCTGAATTCAATTGTTCATGCATTTCATTTATTTCCCTACCCAGAAGGAAGAGGACTTCAGGACAATCTCCTAAACCTGGAGCAACGGACAACATGGAAGAGGTAAAGATCTGACATGTCAACAAAGTTCGTACTCGACATTTAACTCTTAATAGTAAAATCAGTAGCCTGCGATTTAAAACTCTGGACGTCACAGGAGCCACAAACTCCCACACTTTACTTGTACACAGTTTCTTTGAAACAGGTGATTACTGTTTATCCAGCGAGCACAGTAAAAATAACTGTTTCTTCTCAAAGAACAGACATTTCTAAATCCAGCTGCACCGGAAAACAAATGAAGTGTTTCTTCCAACATAGGTCCAGTGTCCAACAACGTAAAACTAATCTTATTTGTCTTGTCTCCTCATCAGATAAACCTGGGTCATTTGTATGAAGTCATCTCAGCTCAACCAGCAGACCCAGAGGAACATCCCTACAGCAGTGTCCACCTCTATGAGACCCAGTCAGCTTCTTTTTACTCCACCGTCCAACCACATCCACCCAAAGAACAGGGTGATAACTATGCTTTTGTCAACTTTGCATCCAACACCACCCCCAAGTGAGCATCTCTTACCATTACAACTGATTCAGGGTCTACTTAGGACCTTACCTTACCTTACCTTCTTGGAAGACAATCACAAGGACTATCCAAAACACCCACTGGATTATAGATATGTTGTGGATTAGTGGCGGACATGGTGTGTCATTTGGACGTATTTAAAAGTGCGATAAGTCGTACTGGAGAGAAAAAAAAAGTTGATTATTAGTCCACGCCCCAGATCAGGGAGCAAACAGGTAACGCACCCATTACCTGTTTGCCGACAACCAATGAAATCAAAAGAAGAAGAAGGGGGAAGAAAAACCATCGTGACTGCCAAGCTATGACAATGGATTGTGATCATTAAAACTGAAGGCAATGTTTCATCATGGAAGGGAACAACTGACTGGAACGTTATATTTTAATATTCAGCCGTTGCATTGATGTGTTGATTTTAAATACTTAGAAACAACTGAATCGATCTGCTCAAAGAAATGACTGGAACAAATAATAGACATTGTAGTCGACTAGTGGGAGATGTGGAGTGCCTCAGGTACACTCAATGAGGCATTTTGTGTGCTTCATCTTGGATTATGTTGTTTTATTTGCAGCTGTATACTGTAAAAAGAAAAAAAAAGCAAACTTTTTTTTAAACTAATTTTACTCTCAACAACACGTTGTAACGTCCATGTTCTGCAGCATATTAAAAGATCATAGACATTACACTCGCAGTCTGGTGATCATCAAGTTTTTCCAATACAAACACCATCCATCCCAGTCTGGAGCTTTATCGTGAAAATATAAAGTTTAACATTGCTATATGTCCAAAGAAGAGCGGTGATGTTGTCTATAAGTGAAGCATGTTTTCTAAATGTTTTTAGTGGCTCTGTCTAATACTGAACAAACTCGGTTAAGCAGCATAGTACTCTGAACGGCTCTCAGTGAATGTTGAGGTCATGTGACGTCATAATGACCCCCCCTCAGAATTACATGTTCAAAAGAGAGAGATAGAGATAGAGAGAGATATGTCCAACTGACCTGTGGCACCAGCTGTCCTCTGATAAACACCCACACTGCATATAAGTGGTACAATGATGGAAACTTAGACGATTACAGTCATCAGCTTTTTGTTACCAGCTTCTCTGATAAAGGACACTCGTGTGCTGTGAACAACCACAAGGATCTGCACTGAGGTCTGATTTGACTGGTTGTATAACATTATCATGAATTTAAATACATAACGACAATGAGAAATAGGATGATCTGAATAATGCTACAGAAATATGGATTCGACACTTTTGAGTTTCGACACTGTGTTTTTCTGACTTCGAAACCACTGATGAAATCCAGTTGATGACTTGTGGCAGCTTGATGTCCCTGTAGACTCACAGTCAGTCAGTGAACACACATGAGAGTCATGCTGACATAAAACTATTCATGAAAACTAGAAACTTAACAAATGTGGTTGAGTAAACAGTTCTCTGGCAGTTTGCATTGTAGATCATGAGGAAATGTGATCATTCATTTGTTTTCTATTTTCAAGATTTAATGAAATCGTTAACAGAAGCTGTACTTGTATTGAAAAGGTCAAAAGACTGAGACCGAGGCACACTTCTTTATTTTGTTCTGCCTGTGGGTAATGATATTCAAGCTTCAGAATCAGTCACAAAAAATTACAGTCAGTCTTTTATGTATTTTTCAGGCCCTGATGATAAGAACTGTTGGAGTGTGAATTATGTCAGCAGGAGAATCTGTGCTCTGCGAGGCTCTTCAGTGAACATCTCAAGTGAATATTTACATCCTGAAAAGCAGCAGCCAAAATCTAAATGTTGGTATAAAATAAAGAGAAGTGTTGCTATTTATGCAATATATGTTGCAGTTAATGGAAAATGGTTTCAGAACCGCACGTTGTGTCATCTTAAAATATCTAAAAATAAAAAAACAGATCATTCTGATGCCTGCAGCGACTGAATGTGGAAGGAAGTGAAGTTTTGATGTCAGAGCTGCACCCTCACCCTGACCAACAGTCCTCTCCAGCCTTATGTTTGTCGGCGAGCTGCTGTTGATTTTAAACACTCTTTACATTTTGACTTCTGTTTGGATGAGTTTTCATGAACGCAGCAGTTGGTGTTAATCGTTAGGAGCTAAAGACTTCAACAGCCATGTTGTTGGCAGAAGCTGGGTGTGTGTTTATGGGTTTCATCCTGTACGTCTCAGGTATGTGTGATTATTTATGCTTTATTATATTATTATAATTAAAACAGCTACAAGAAATGATCTTTTATATTGATTCTGGTCGGCCCTGTGAACAAAAGCTTTCGTGTTTCCACTGCTTCATTTGATGTGTTTCAGTAGGCGTGTGACTGAATCTGACCTGGTGGCAGACATTAAGAATAACTGCATAGACATAGCTAAACTCACTGATGATCATGACGTAAAAGATTTTACTGCATGCCGGTTCTCAAGATTAAACTTCATCTGAGTTTCTTAAATGTTCAGTGGTCAATAGAAAAGCATGATTTAAAACTCTGTCTTCATGTCTGCTTCTGTTAAAGGGGTTCAGGGACGAAAAGGCAGCATCTGTGCCTTAAAAGGTTCATCAGTGGATCTGCCCTGCTCAGCTGAACATCACACTTCAAACAAAAAATGGTACACTGTGTACAGGATTGGATCTAACTATGTTCAGAATGAAGTCTCTGCAGATGGAAATCGTGTAACGTACAACATGTCAGAAGAGAATCACACAACTCTGACAATCAAAGATGTGACAGAGAGTGATGCAAAGTTTTACTGCTGCAGAGAAAATACTGACAAACCAGAAGTCTGCTGGCAAAACAGGATTCAGCTCCATGTTACAGGTACAGTGGCTGTCAGTCATGAATTACTTACAGAATGACATCAGTATATTAATTCTCATTTTATCCACCATCATCTCAGACCTGCAGGTGAAGGTGATTCCCACCACAGAGGGACAGACAGTATCACTGATGTGTAGCACCAGCTGTCCTCTGACTGGAAACCCTGCAGCCTACATCTGGTACAAGAACAGAGAGTTTCTCTATCAGGACTGGTCTCCCTGGTACCAACAGCTGGTCAGCAGTGAGGAAGCAGTCACATACTCCTGTGCTATCAAAGGCTACGAGCATCTCAGAGCCCCTGAAGTCTCAGTGGGTGAGTGACAATGAAGCTTTTAAAGATCTGTGACTGTGTACACCATCAAAATAATGGATCATGTTTCTTTTTGTCCAGATTCTGTCACACCGACCTGCTTTAGTGTGACCTATGCTAAAGGGAGAATGTGTTCTGATAAGCAGACATCAGTGGATGAGCCCTGCTCCATCACATATCCCACAGGTTAAGTTTCAAACACACAAACTCTCTCACCCACACACCTCTAATGCTCACAATTATAATCACAATAAAGGTCATTTATACAGTTATATATAAGTTTAAGTTACAGTGATCAGACACACAGTGGGATAATCATTTTCAAACTCACAGGTAACCAATGAAGGACAGCATAGATTGATGTCATGTAGTCACTCTTAGTTAGCATTAAAAGCCTGGCAGCAGTGATTTGTAATGACTGCAGTCTTTGAATATTACATCTGCTCGCACCACAACAAAATGCAGAGAAACTGTCGAGTCTGGAAGAAATAAAAGCATGGATAACTTTTTTAAAGTCAATTTAATTAATTAAGTTACAGTTACACACTTTAACATGTTACAGTAACTGATAAAAGTATATTTATTATCTCCTCACAGAAGTACGTGTTCAAAAGACTCATGAAAAGAAATCTGTCCGAATGACCTGCAGCACCAGCTGTCCTCAGATTGACTCCCAAGCTGCCTATTGGTGGTACCAAGGTGGATACAGAGTCTCTTATGGTCAACAGCTTTATGTTGACAACTTCAATGAGGAAGGATTCTCCTGTGCTGTAAAGGACAACGAGGATCTGCTCTCTCCTGAAATCTGTGAGTATGAACCAACTTATGATCTGAGAAAATAAAAATAAGACAATATGAATAATGTTGAAACATCAAATCAGGTGGACAAAATAAGAGAAACAGCGTATGCAGTGGCTATAACGTCATGAAGACATAAAGAGAAAGTTTGAACAGTTCTCATTGTTTGATTTGTGCTGAAACTGTCAGAGTTGTTGATTCAACTCGAGTTTGATTTTTAGGACGCAGTTTGTGATGAATTAAATATCTTGCTGTGTGTTTGAGTCAGTGATGGAGGTGATTTACAAATTATTAAAGAAAATTTACAATATATGACTTGTTGTTGTTTTTCATGACTCAAGCCAACAGTTATCTGTTACTGTAAGAGCTATTTATAGAATATAAATATTTTGTCACATAACAATTCTCTAACTGAAATATTAATCCACTATTTTATATTTTTTTACTCATGGATATTTTTTCAAACATACTTTTGCTGCTTATGACATGTCATGAATCTGAATTTCAGGCCCTGATCATAAGAACTGTTGGAGTGTGAATTATGTCAGCAGGAGAATCTGTGCTCTGCGAGGCTCTTCAGTGAACATCTCAAGTGAATATTTACATCCTGAAAAGCAGCAGCCAAAATCTAAAAGTTGGTATAAAATAAAGAGAAGTGCTGAGGAGGATGCTGAAGAGCTGATTGAGGCTGCAGGTCGAGTGGAGTATCATGACAACATGAAGAACCACCACATCCTGATAATCAATGACCTGAAGAAGAATGACTCAGCAGAATACACATTCAGACAAGAACACTCATTCACTCACACAACTCATGTTCCTGGAGTAAATCTGATTGTTACAGGTAACTCTTAAAATATAGTTTTCATCAAAAACATGTAGCTTCTTCACAGCTTCTCACTAGCAGCACTCAGCAGACTTTACTCATTAATGTCTGAGACTAATGCCCATAGTCTGTAGACAAGCTTCACTCAAACCTGCTGAATATTTCAGAGCTAGCTCATGTTTATCGTAACCTGCAGTGTTTCATCACATAGGTGTGAGGATTTGTTCTGAGATATATGCATGTTTTACAATGACTGACCAATATAACTCTTCCAGGCCTGTCAGTGAAGTTTACTCCCTCTGCAGTGGTGACAGAGGGTCAGAGAGTCACACTGACCTGCAGTACCAGCTGTCCTCTGACTGACAACACAAACTACATCTGGTACTTGAACAGTCGACCTCTGACCCTGCCAGAGAACCAACACAAACAGCTGGTTCTAGATCCAGTCAGCAGTCAGCATGCAGGAAACTACTCCTGTGCTGTCAAAACAGGTGCAAAATTCATTACCACTGATGAAAAAACTCTGACTGTCCAAAACAGTGAAGGAAATCAAATATTAGCAGCAGCAGGAGTCTTTGCTGTTCTCCTGGTCATCATAGCTCTCGCTGTCTTCTTCTGGATTAGGTGAGCCACACTGTCCTCTACTGTAGATCAGTAACATTCACACACTGACCTTGCATCAGCGATTTATTAATATATTCACTCTTTTTCATTAACCAGAGGAAAGAGGGCGTCCAACCAATCTAGAGCCGACATTTCAGACAACCTGGAGCAGGTAAAGAAAATCATTTCAACAATTCTGCCACCTTAGAAAAACATCGCCATCTTGTTTCCTGCTTCTCTTCAAAAGGAACGATCATTTCCTCCCAGTCAGGACAGCAACGTTAACTTATGACTCAGCTTTTCTTTCTGTCTCACCTAAATTACCCCATATTTCTCTTGGTAATCTTCATTTTTTTGCTCATCTCCTGCAGTTCATCATGTTCCTGCTAAACTTCATGCTTCCTCTCTGTTTTTTTTATTTGTTAAATAAACATATTTCTTTAATAAACATGTTTTCATTATAAGTATCACTATAAGGCCACAGAAAGACATGTTGGTATTATATTTTGATACCTGCTACTGTACATCAACATTTTACAGTCTATTAGGCTCATTCCAGCCTTTTGTAATTCACTGGACATACTACTTGATGATGTTCACGATTGACAGGACTGAGATTTCTCCCTGACTTGAAATTGAATTGTACTTTCTTTGTAAAGTTGTAATGAGCCAGTGAAATAACTCTCTCCTCTTGTAAAACAACCACAGCTCAACCCTGATGTCATGTATGAAAACATCTCAGCTCAGTCAGCAGAGCAGGATGACCATCACTACAGCAGACTCCACTTCTCTAAGGACCACAAAGAAGATCTCTACTCCACCCTGCAGACAGCGCAGTGAAAGTATGTTGTATGGGAGCCTGCAGTCAGTGAAATAACTTCATTAAGCTGTTGTAGCTAAACGCAAGAAAACTGTAAATAACATAAATATAATATTGCTTCTTAGCGTGGTAACAAATCTATTCATTACACTGTTACACTTTTCACTATGTTTTATTTTGCTCTGTGTGTCTTCCCTTGAGAAATATGACTGTGACTTGTTACAAGGGCCAGGCAGGAGTTTGGGTTGTAACATGATGTTTGAGTTTCTGTGAGGACTTCTTTAACTTCCTATGCTAGGATAAGGGCTTATTCAGTCATCATCGGAGAACGCCCTGTCAGGATAACAACTGAAGTTCAGTTGAAGTCATAATCAAGTAGGAAGCTCCATGGTCATATCAGGGGCAGAGCAAGAAGTGTAGAAATGTTTGTTACTTTCTCTCACTCTTTGTCAGACTCTGAACCACCTTGAGTGAAGATCTCTGACCTTTCAGCTGAAACACTTAGAACTTGGTATTCTCTGTGTGATATTCTTGTTATTGTATGTTCATGTTGTCTTCTTAACCTCCTTCTATTTTTACTCTGAATAAATCACCAACAAAGACAATATTGGAGTAACTTTGTTAGTTTGTTCATCTCTCATTGGTATGTAAATGTAAATTTTAATCAGACATCAGTGGATGAGCCCTGCTCCATCACATATTCCAGAGGTCAAGTTTCCCCAAAGCTCCACAAAGAAACACACAAACTTCCCTCTCACGTTCATGCCTGTAATCCTTTTAAAGACGCTTTCTTTTTGAATTAAATGTTACACTTGAACATGATACAGTACCTGATGGAAATCAGTGTATTAAGTCTTAACAGAAGCACATGTCTCAGCAGCATAGCACTCTGAAATTGTCTCACTGACTGCACGGCGTCCTGCAGAGATGATGTGCTGTGATGATGACGCCCTCTGGAGGACACAACCCCAAATGAACGAGGAGTCAGGCGCTCTGACTGAAGGTTTTGAAGGAGCTCATACACACGTCATGTTTTCTGTCTGTCTGTTCTAGCTGGCAGGAAGTGCGGCTGTTTTTAATCAATTATATGAAAGCATGAACTAATCTGTAAAGAGACTGGCAAAAAGTCAGCTTAGATAAAATACAGTTCATGTTTAAAGAATACAGGATCTGCAGTGTATCAAACGTCATTTACTTCAAGTTTGCTTCCTCATTTTAGTTTGTATCAGTCGGAAACTGACTGCAGACAACTCATTCACATGTTTTTACTCCCACATGAGGCCATTTCAAGCCTTTTTTCTTAGATATATGCAGCAGTTAAAGGAAAATGGTTTCAGAGACACGTTGTGTCATCTTCTAAAAAAAAAACAAAAAACAGTTCATTCTGACACCTCCAGCGACTGAATGTGGAAGGAAGTGAAATTTTGATGTCAGAGCTGCATATAGTCTGCCAACCACCCTCACCCTGAACAACAGTCCTCTCCAGCCTTATGTTTGTCGACAAGCTGCTGTTGATTTTAAACACTCTTTACATTTTCTTTCATTTTCTTTACATACTTCTTTTTGGATGAGTTTTCATGAACGCAGCAGTCGGTGTTAATCGTTAGGAGCTAAAGACTTCAACAGCCATGTTGTTGGCAGAAGCTGGGTGTGTGTTTATGGGTTTCATCCTGTACGTCTCAGGTATGTAAGATCGCTTTCTTATAAAATTATTATTAAAACAGCTACAAGAAATTGTCATTTCATGTTGATTCTGGTGGATCCTGTGAACAAAAGCTTTCGTGTTTCCACTGCCTTGTTTCATGTGTTTCAAGGATAATTTGACTGAATCTGATCTGGTGGCAGACATTAAGAATAACTGCATAGAAATAGCTAAACTCACTGATGATCACGTAAAAGATTTTAAGATTTTACTACATGCCAGTTCTCAAGATTAAACTTCATCTGAGTTTCTTAAATGTTCAGTGGTCAATAGAAAAGCATCATTTAAAACTCTGTCTTCATGTCTGCTTCTGTTAAAGGGGTTCAGGGACAAAAAGGCAGCATCTGTGCCTTAAAAGGTTCATCAGTGGATCTGCCCTGCTCAGCTGAACATCCCACTTCAAACATAAAATGGTACACTGACCACAGGGTTGGATCTAACTATGTTCAGAATGAAGTCTCTGCAGATGGAAATCGTGTAACGTACAACATGTCAGAAGAGAATCACACAACTCTGACAATCAAAGATGTGACAGAGAGTGATGCAAAGTTTTACTGCTGCAGAGAAAATACTGACAAACCAGAAGTCTGCTGGCAAAACAGGATTCAGCTCCATGTTACAGGTACAGTGGCTGTCAGTCATGAATTACTTACAGAATGACATCAGTATATTAATTCTTATTTTATCCACCATCATCTCAGACCTGCAGGTGAAGGTGATTCCCAGCACAGAGGGACAGACAGTATCACTGATGTGTAGCACCAGCTGTCCTCTGACTGGAAACCCTGCAGCCTACATCTGGTACAAGAACAGAGAGTTTCTCTATCAGGACTGGTCTCCCTGGTACCAACAGCTGGTCAGCAGTGAGGAAGCAGTCACATACTCCTGTGCTATCAAAGGCTACGAGCATCTCAGAGCCCCTGAAGTCTCAGTGGGTGAGTGACAATGAAGCTTTTAAAGATCTGTGACTGTGTACACCATCAAAATAATGGATCATGTTTCTTTTTGTCCAGATTCTGTCACATCGACCTGCTTTAGTGTGAGCTATGCTAAAGGGAGAATGTGTTCTGATAAGCAGACATCAGTGGATGAGCCCTGCTCCATCACATATCCCACAGGTTAAGTTTCAAACACACAAACTCTCTCACCCACACACCTCTAATGCTCACAATTATAATCACAATAAAGGTTATTTATACAGTTATATATAAGTTTAAGTTACAGTGATCAGACACATAGTGGGATAATCATTTTCAAACTCACAGGTAACCAATGAAGGACAGCATAGATTGATGTCATGTAGTCACTCTTAGTTAGCATTAAAAGCCTGGCAGCAGTGATTTGTAATGACTGCAGTCTTTGAATATTACATCTGCTCGCACCACAACAAAATGCAGAGAAACTGTCGAGTCTGGAAGAAATAAAAGCATGGATAACTTTTTTAAAGTCAATTAAATTAATTAAGTTACACACTTTAACGTGTTACAGTAACTGATAAAAGTATATTTATTATCTCCTCACAGAAGTACGTGTTCAAAAGACTCATGAAGAGAAATCTGTCCGAATGACCTGCAGCACCAGCTGTCCTCAGATTGACTCCCAAACTGTCTATTGGTGGTCCCGAGGTGGATACAGAGTCTCTTATGGTCAACAGCTTTATGTTGACAACTTCAATGTTAAAGGATTCTCCTGTGCTGTAAAGGACAATGAGGATCTGCTCTCTCCTGAAATCTGTGAGTATGAACCAACTTATGATCTGAGGAAATAAAAATAAGACAATATGAATAATGTTGAAACATCAAATCAGGTGGACAAAATAAGAGAAACAGCGTATGCAGTGGCTATAACGTCATGAAGACATAAAGAGAAAGTTTGAACAGTTCTCATTGTTTGATTTGTGCTGAAACTGTCAGAGTTGTTGATTCAACTCGAGTTTGATTTTTAGGACGCAGTTTGTGATGAATTAAATATCTTGCTGTGTGTTTGAGTCAGTGATGGAGGTGATTTACAAATTATTAAAGAAAAATTACAATATATGACTTGTTTTTGTTTTTCAGGACTCAAGCCAACAGTTATCTGTTACTGTAAGAGCTATTTATAGAATATAAATATTTTGTCACATAACAATTCTCTTACTGAAATATTAATCCACTATTTTAGATTTTTTTACTCATGGATATTTATTCAAACATACTTTTGCTGCTTATGACATGTCATGAATCTGTATTTCAGGCCTTGATGATGAGAACTGCTCAACTGTGAATTATGTCAGCAGGAGAATCTGTGCTCTGCGAGGCTCTTCAGTGAACATCTCAAGTGAATATTTACATCCTGAAAAGCAGCAGCCAAAATCTAAATGGTGGTATAAAATAAAGAGAAGTGCTGAGGAGGATGCTGAAGAGCTGATTGAGGCTGCAGGTCGAGTGGAGTATCATGACAACATGAAGAACCACCACATCCTGACAATCAATGACCTGAACAAGAATGACTCAGCAGAATACACATTCAGACTACAACCAAAACAAAGACAATGGAGAACATCTGATGTTCCTGGAGTAAATCTGATTGTTACAGGTAACTCTTAAAATATAGTTTTCATCAAAAACATGTAGCTTCTTCACAGCTTCTCACTAGCAGCACTCAGCAGACTTTACTCATTAATGTCTGAGACTAATGCCCATAGTCTGTAGACAAGCTTCACTCAAACCTGCTGAATATTTCAGAGCTAGCTCATGTTTAATGTAACCTGCAGTGTTTCATCACATAGGTGTGAGGATTTGTTCTGAGATATATGCATGTTTTACAATGACTGACCAATATAACTCTTCCAGGCCTGTCAGTGAAGTTTACTCCTTCTGCAGTGGTGACAGAGGGTCAGAGAGTCACACTGACCTGCAGTACCAGCTGTCCTCTGACTGACAACACAAACTACATCTGGTACTTGAACAGTCGACCTCTGACCCTGCCAGAGAACCAACACAAACAGCTGGTTCTAGATCCAGTCCGCAGTCAGCATGCAGGAAACTACTCCTGTGCTGTCAAAACCCACAACAACATCAGCTCCCGTGCAAAGACTCTCACTGTCCACAGTAACACAGGAAAATGGACACCAGCAGCAGCTGCAGGAGGCGTAGCTGTTCTCCTGGTTATCATAGCTCTCGCTGTCTTCTTCTGGGTTAGGTGAGCAACACTGTGCTTTGTTTCAGAGCAATGACATTCATTCTATGAAACCACATATTCATTCACATTTCTTTTACACATCAGAAGAAAGGGGTCATCCAGTCACTCTCCAACAACTGAAACATCACACCACATGGAACAGGTAACAAAACAAGATTCACATAATTCTGCTACATTAGAAAAACATCGCCATTTTATTTCCTGCTTCTCTTAAAAAGGAATAATCATTTCTTCCCAGTCTGCACAGCATTAACTTAAGACTCTCACCTTTTTTTCACCTAAGTCAGAACCTTGTCATCCAATAGCTTTCATAAACCTTTTTAATTGAGATCTAGTCGAGTTTTATAGTAGTCTGAAAGACGTATCAGCCAAACTACTGAATGCAAAATGATGCAATGTAATATGATTTGTCTTGTCTCCTCAGCTCAACCCTGATGTCATGTATAAAAACAACTCAGCTCAGTCAGCAGAGCAGGATGACCATCACTACAGCAGACTCCACTTCTCTAAGGACCACAAAGAAGATCTCTACTCCACCCTGCAGACAGCGCAGTGAAAGTATGTTGTATGGGAGCCTGCAGTCAGTGAAATAACTTCATTAAGCTGTTGTAGCTAAACGCAAGAAAACTGTAAATAACATAAATATAATATTGCTTCTTAGCGTGGTAACAAATCTATTCATTACACTGTTACACTTTTCACTATGTTTTATTTTGCTCTGTGTGTCTTCCCTTGAGAAATATGACTGTGACTTGTTACAAGGGCCAGGCAGGAGTTTGGGTTGTAACATGATGTTTGAGTTTCTGTGAGGACTTCTTTAACTTCCTATGCTAGGATAAGGGTTTATTCAGTCATCATCGGAGAACGCCCTGTCAGGATAACAACTGAAGTTCAGTTGAAGTCATAATCAAGTAGGAAGCTCCATGGTCATATCAGGGGCAGAGCAAGAAGTGTAGAAATGTTTGTTACTTTCTCTCACTCTTTGTCAGACTCTGAACCACCTTGAGTGAAGATCTCTGACCTTTCAGCTGAAACACTTAGAACTTGGTATTCTCTGTGTGATATTCTTGTTGTTGTATGTTCATGTTGTCTTCTTAACCTCCTTCTGTTTTTACTCTGAATAAATCACCAACAAAGACAATACTGGAGTAACTTTGTTAGTTTGTTCATCTCTCATTGGTATGTAAATGTATCGCGTGTAAACACAGACACACATATAATCCTGAAAACCACAAAAACATTTATTTGTGATATATGCTGATGCATCATGTTAAGAAGAGCATGGTGCATTAAACTGCAGCTACATTTTAGAAGATGGTTATAAATTTAAAAGAAATGGTGGATGGACTTGTCTAAGTTATATTTGCAACATGAGCCCAGAATGTGATTACTGTCACTGCATGTTTCTGTTCTGGGACACTCACCCTTCAGTATCACACTAAGGTGTATCTATAAGTCAAATGTAAGAGGCAGAGACATAAAAGACGTGATAACAAAATGTTCTTTTAATCAGACATCAGTGGATGAGCCCTGCTCCATCACATCTTCCAGAGGTCAAGTTTCCCCAAAGCTCCACAAAGAAACACACAAACTTCCCTCTCACGTTCATGCCTGTAATCCTTTTAAAGACGCTTTCTTTTTGAATTAAATGTTACACTTGAACATGATACAGTACCTGATGGAAATCAGTGTATTAAGTCTTAACAGAAGCACATGTCTCAGCAGCATAGCACTCTGAATTTGTCTCACTGACTGCACGGCGTCCTGCGGAGATGATGTGCTGTGATGGTGACGCCCTCTGGAGGACACAACCCCAAATGAACGAGGAGTCAGGCGCTCTGACTGAAGGTTTTGAAGGAGCTCATACACACGTCATGTTTTCTGTCTGTCTGTTCTAGCTGGCAGGAAGTGCGGCTGTTTTTAATCAATTATATGAAAGCATGAACTAATCTGTAAAGAGACTGGCAAAAAGTCAGCTTAGATAAAATACAGTTCATGTTTAAAGAACACAGGATCTGCAGTGTATCAAACGTCATTTACTTCAAGTTTGCTTCCTCATTTTAGTTTGCATCAGTCAGAAACTGACTGCAGACAACTCATTCACATGTTTTTACTCCCACATGAGGCCATTTCAAGCCTTTTTTTCTTAGATATATGCAGCAGTTAAAGGAAAATGGTTTCAGAGACACGTTGTGTCATCTTCTAAAAAAAAAACAAAAAACAGTTCATTCTGACACCTCCAGCGACTGAATGTGGAAGGAAGTGAAATTTTGATGTCAGAGCTGCATATAGTCTGCCAACCACCCTCACCCTGACCAACAGTCCTCTCCAGCCTTATGTTTGTCGACAAGCTGCTGTTGATTTTAAACACTCTTTACAGTTTGACTTCTTTTTGGATGAGTTTTCATGAACGCAGCAGTTGGTGTTAATCGTTAGGAGCTAAAGACTTCAACAGCCATGTTGTTGGCAGAAGCTGGGTGTGTGTTTATGGGTTTCATCCTGTACGTCTCAGGTATGTGTGATTATTTATGCTTTCTTATATTATTTTAATTAAAACAGCTACAAGAAATGATCCTTTTATATTGATTCTGGTCGGCCCTGTGAACAAAAGCTTTCGTGTTTCCACTGCTTCATTTTATGTGTTTCAGTAGGCGTGTGACTGAATCTGACCTGGTGGCAGACATTAAGAATAACTATACAGAAACAACCAAACTGATTGATGGTCATCACATTAAAGATTATAAAACAAGTCAACACTCAAGATTATCTTCATCATAGACCCTGATGGGAATAAGCGGTTACAGATAATGGACGGATGCAGTTGTTCTAAAAACATTTTTTCTGAAGGGGATATGACATCATATAACCACAGAACATAAAGTCTGCACTTGTGGTTTCTTTTTTACAAACAGTCATGATCAACTTAGGTTGGAAGAAGTGAGGTTTTAATGCAATGTTGTGCAGTGGTTAGCGCCTCACAACAATGACTTCCTGGGTTTGAATCTGCCAGCTGTGAAGTTTGTGACTGGGGCTGGGACCTGAGCTAGAGCTTGCATGTTCTCCCCATGTCTCCAGGTGATTCCTCCCCTAGTCCAAAGACGTAAAAGTTAATGGGTTCATTTGTGACTCCAAATTGTCCAAAGATTTGATGGTGAGTGTGAATAGCTGTTAATCTCCATGTGTCCTGTAATGAACTGGCGACCTGTCCTGGCTATGCCCAGTACCCCAGTCCCCTGTGGCCCTGCAACAGCTGAGAGGATAATATAGATAATGAATGGAAGATATAAGGATATGTAACCTTTACTAAAGTACAAGAGTGAAACTGTAGAAAAACTGTCGATGGAGAGAAAATATATCAAAAGGAAGAACAAAGCAAAAATGCTACATGTCAGCTCTGCACATGCTCATAATTTATACCATGCAATCATTATTCAGTGTTTGATGTAAAAAGCATGATTTATAAAGTTAGAAATAACTAATTTCTGCTTCTGTTAAAGGGGTTCAGGGAGGAAAAAACAGCATCTGTGCCTTAAAAGGTTCATCAGTGGATCTGCCCTGCTCAGCTGAACATCACACTTCAAACATAAAATGGTACACTGAACACTGGAATGGATCTAACTATGTTCAGAATGAAGTCTCTGCAGATGGAAATCGTGTAACGTACAACATGTCAGAAGAGAATCACACAACTCTGACAATCAAAGATGTGACAGAGAGTGATGCAAAGTTTTACTGCTGCAGAGAAAATACTGACAAACCAGAAGTCTGCTGGCAAAACAGCACTCAGCTCCATGTTACAGGTACAGTGGCTGTCAGTCATGAATTACTTACAGAATGACATCAGTATATTAATTCTTGTTTTATCCACCATCATCTCAGACCTGCAGGTGAAGGTGATTCCCAGCACAGAGGGACAGACAGTATCACTGATGTGTAGCACCAGCTGTCCTCTGACTGAAAACCCTGCAGCCTACATCTGGTACAAGAACAGAGAGTTTCTCTATCAGGACTGGTCTCCCTGGTACCAACAGCTGGTCAGCAGTGAGGAAGCAGTCACATACTCCTGTGCTATCAAAGGCTACGAGCATCTCAGAGCCCCTGAAGTCTCAGTGGGTGAGTGACAATGAAGCTTTTAAAGATCTGTGACTGTGTACACCATCAAAATAATGGATCATGTTTCTTTTTGTCCAGATTCTGTCACATCGACCTGCTTTAGTGTGACCTATGCTAAAGGGAGAATGTGTTCTGATAAGCAGACATCAGTGGATGAGCCCTGCTCCATCACATATCCCACAGGTTAAGTTTCAAACACTCCTCTCATCTTCACACCTCTCAGTCCTTTCAAATCAGTATTTTACTGTGGAGACGAGTAAACATGATCCTTTATTTTAATCATTCAGTGTCATATCACTGTGGTCTTGATAAAATAAAAATAAATGTAAAATGACTTTTATAATTATTTTGTATCACAACTGTATAATTATTTGTGTACTAACAGTGGTCTGACAGTTTATCATAATAAATTCATCTGATTCATTGTTTTATTGAGTTATATACTTTAACATACGTATTTATTATGTCCAAACAGAATTACGTGTTCAAAAGACTCCCTCAGCAGAGAGCACTGTCCTACTGACCTGCAGCAGCAGCTGTCCTCTGATAGACTCCAAAACTGCATATAAGTGGTACCAAGGTGGAAACTTGTTCATATACGCTAAGAGTCAACAGCTTTTTGTTAACGGTTTCTTTGATAAAGGACACTCCTGTACTATAAACGACCGTGAGGATCTGCACTCTGCACAAGTCTGTGAGTTTGAACTTATTATCATACTGTGAGGTCTGATTTGACTGATGGTGTAATGTTATCATGAATCTAAATACATAAAGACAATAAGAAACATGATTATATGGATAAGGTTGCAGAATCATATGGGTCGATAAATACAATAAAACTCAATGAAATTTTAAAAACTCAAAGTCAAAACACTGAGACTGAGAGACACATGTTTATACTGCTCCATCACAAAAAATTACTGTCCTTTTTTTCCCTATATTTCAGGCCCTGATCATAAGAACTGCTGGAGTGTGAATTATGTCAGCAGGAGAATCTGTGCTCTGCGAGGCTCTTCAGTGAACATCTCAAGTGAATATTTACATCCTGAAAAGCAGCAGCCAAAATCTAAATGTTGGTATAAAATAAAGAGAAGTGTTGAGGAGGATGCTGAAGAGCTGATTGAGGCTGCACGTCGAGTGGAGTATCATGACAACATGAAGAACCACCACATCCTGACAATCAATGACCTGAACAAGAATGACTCAGCAGAATACACATTCAGACTACAACAACAAAATGGAGAATGGAAACAGTCTGACTTTTCCGGAGTGACTTTGGTTGTCACAGGTAATTCTGCAATCAGAGGAGCATTTGTTTCCTTCAAAGGTTGAACAGATCTAGTGAGATGTCGCTCTATCACTTTAAAGTGTCTTACTCTGTGTGGATGGTTTAAGGTATAAAGCTGCCTATATTTTTATAGAAAGTTAAATTTAGTGTGGCAGAATATAAAATGTTCATGTGATTTGTTTTTTTGATAGCACTGACAAATTACATATTCCTGTCATTGATGTTAGACTTGTTCTTTTTCTCTGAGTTCATTCATGTATTAAATCATCTTCCAGGCCTGACAGTGAAGTTTACTCCCTCTGCAGTGGTGACAGAGGGTCAGAGAGTCACACTGACCTGCAGTACCAGCTGTCCTCTGACTGACAACACAAACTACATCTGGTACTTGAACAGTCGACCTCTGACCCTGCCAGAGAACCAACACAAACAGCTGGTTCTAGATCCAGTCCGCAGTCAGCATGCAGGAAACTACTCCTGTGCTGTCAAAACAGGTGCAAAATTCATTACCACTGATGAAAAAACTCTGACTGTCCAAAATATTGAAGGAAATCAAATATTAGCAGCAGCAGCAGGAGTCTTTGCTGTTCTCCTGGTCATCATAGCTCTCGCTGTCTTCTTATGGATTAGGTGAGCGACACTGTCCTCTACTGTAGGTCAGTAACATTCACACACTGACCTTGCATCAGCGATTTATTAATATATTCACTCTTTTTCATTAACCAGAGGAAAGAGGGCGTCCAACCAATCTAGAGCCGACATTTCAGACAACCTGGAGCAGGTAAAGAAAATCATTTCAACAATTCTGCCACCTTAGAAAAACATCGCCATCTTGTTTCCTGCTTCTCTTCAAAAGGAACGATCATTTCCTCCCAGTCAGGACAGCAACGTTAACTTATGACTCAGCTTTTCTTTCTGTCTCACCTAAATTACCCCATATTTCTCTTGGTAATCTTCATTTTTGCTCATCTCCTGCAGTTCATCATGTTCCTGCTAAACTTCATGCTTCCTCTCTGTTTTTCTTATTTGTTAAATAAACATATTTCTTTAATAAACATGTTTTCATTATAAGTATCACTATAAGGCCACAGAAAGACATGTTGGTATTATATTTTGATACCTGCTACTGTACATCAACATTTTACAGTCTATTAGGCTCATTCCAGCCTTTTGTAATTCACTGGACATACTACTTGATGATGTTCACGATTGACAGGACTGAGATTTCTCCCTGACTTGAAATTGAATTGTACTTTCTTTGTAAAGTTGTAATGAGCCAGTGAAATAACTCTCTCCTCTTGTAAAACAGCCACAGCTCAACCCTGATGTCATGTATGAAAACATCTCAGCTCAGTCAGCAGAGCAGGATGACCATCACTACAGCAGACTCCACTTCTCTAAGGACCACAAAGAAGATCTCTACTCCACCCTGCAGACAGCGCAGTGAAAGTATGTTGTATGGGAGCCTGCAGTCAGTGAAATAACTTCATTAAGCTGTTGTAGCTAAACGCAAGAAAACTGTAAATAACATAAATATAATATTGCTTCTTAGCGTGGTAACAAATCTATTCATTACACTGTTACACTTTTCACTATGTTTTATTTTGCTCTGTGTGTCTTCCCTTGAGAAATATGACTGTGACTTGTTACAAGGGCCAGGCAGGAGTTTGGGTTGTAACATGATGTTTGAGTTTCTGTGAGGACTTCTTTAACTTCCTATGCTAGGATAAGGGCTTATTCAGTCATCATCGGAGAACGCCCTGTCAGGATAACAACTGAAGTTCAGTTGAAGTCATAATCAAGTAGGAAGCTCCATGGTCATATCAGGGGCAGAGCAAGAAGTGTAGAAATGTTTGTTACTTTCTCTCACTCTTTGTCAGACTCTGAACCACCTTGAGTGAAGATCTCTGACCTTTCAGCTGAAACACTTAGAACTTGGTATTCTCTGTGTGATATTCTTGTTGTTGTATGTTCATGTTGTCTTCTTAACCTCCTTCTGTTTTTACTCTGAATAAATCACCAACAAAGACAATATTGGAGTAACTTTGTTAGTTTGTTCATCTCTCATTGGTATGTAAATGTAAATTTTAATCAGACATCAGTGGATGAGCCCTGCTCCATCACATATTCCAGAGGTCAAGTTTCCCCAAAGCTCCACAAAGAAACACACAAACTTCCCTCTCACGTTCATGCCTGTAATCCTTTTAAAGACGCTTTCTTTTTGAATTAAATGTTACACTTGAACATGATACAGTACCTGATGGAAATCAGTGTATTATGTCTTAACAGAAGCACATGCCTCAGCAGCATAGCACTCTGAATTTGTCTCACTGACTGCACGGCGTCCTGCAGAGATGATGTGCTGTGATGATGACGCCCTCTGGAGGACACAACCCCAAATGAACGAGGAGTCAGGCGCTCTGACTGAAGGTTTTGAAGGAGCTCATACACACGTCATGTTTTCTGTCTGTCTGTTCTAGCTGGCAGGAAGTGCGGCTGTTTTTAATCAATTATATGAAAGCATGAACTAATCTGTAAAGAGACTGGCAAAAAGTCAGCTTAGATAAAATACAGTTCATGTTTAAAGAATACAGGATCTGCAGTGTATTAAACATCATTTACTTCAAGTTTGCTTCCTCATTTTAGTTTGTATCAGTCATAAACTGACTGCAGACAATTCATTCACATGTTTTTACTCCCACATGAGGCCATTTCAAGCCTTTTTTCTTAGATATATGCAGCAGTTAAAGGAAAATGGTTTCAGAGACACGTTGTGTCATCTTCTAAAAAAAAAACAAAAAACAGTTCATTCTGACACCTCCAGCGACTGAATGTGGAAGGAAGTGAAATTTTGATGTCAGAGCTGCATATAGTCTGCCAACCACCCTCACCCTGACCAACAGTCCTCTCCAGCCTTATGTTTGTCGACAAGCTGCTGTTGATTTTAAACACTCTTTACATTTTGACTTCTTTTTGGATGAGTTTTCATGAACGCAGCAGTTGGTGTTAATCGTTAGGAGCTAAAGACTTCAACAGCCATGTTGTTGGCAGAAGCTGGGTGTGTGTTTATGGGTTTCATCCTGTATGTCTCAGGTATGTAAGATCGCTTTCTTATAAAATTATTATTAAAACAGCTACAAGAAATTGTCATTTCATGTTGATTCTGGTGGATCCTGTGAACAAAAGCTTTCGTGTTTCCACTGCCTTGTTTCATGTGTTTCAATGATAATTTGACTGAATCTGATCTGGTGGCAGACATTAAGAATAACTGCATAGAAATAGCTAAACTCACTGATGATCACGTAAAAGATTTTAAGATTTTACTACATGCTAGTTCTCAAGATTAAACTTCATCTGAGTTTCTTAAATGTTCAGTGGTCAATAGAAAAGCATGATTTAAAACTCTGTCTTCATGTCTGCTTCTGTTAAAGGGGTTCAGGGACAAAAAGGCAGCATCTGTGCCTTAAAAGGTTCATCAGTGGATCTGCCCTGCTCAGCTGAACATCCCACTTCAAACATAAAATGGTACACTGACCACAGGGTTGGATCTAACTATGTTCAGAATGAAGTCTCTGCAGATGGAAATCGTGTAACGTACAACATGTCAGAAGAGAATCACGCAACTCTGACAATCAAAGATGTGACAGAGAGTGATGCAAAGTTTTACTGCTGCAGAGAAAATACTGACAAACCAGAAGTCTGCTGGCAAAACAGGATTCAGCTCCATGTTACAGGTACAGTGGCTGTCAGTCATGAATTACTTACAGAATGACATCAGTATATTAATTCTTATTTTATCCACCATCATCTCAGACCTGCAGGTGAAGGTGATTCCCAGCACAGAGGGACAGACAGTATCACTGATGTGTAGCACCAGCTGTCCTCTGACTGAAAACCCTGCAGCCTACATCTGGTACAAGAACAGAGAGTTTCTCTATCAGGACTGGTCTCCCTGGTACCAACAGCTGGTCAGCAGTGAGGAAGCAGTCACATACTCCTGTGCTATCAAAGGCTATGAGCATCTCAGAGCCCCTGAAGTCTCAGTGGGTGAGTGACAATGAAGCTTTTAAAGATCTGTGACTGTGTACACCATCAAAATAATGGATCATGTTTCTTTTTGTCCAGATTCTGTCACATCGACCTGCTTTAATGTGACCTATGCTAAAGGGAGAATGTGTTCTGATAAGCAGACATCAGTGGATGAGCCCTGCTCCATCACATATCCCACAGGTTAAGTTTCAACAAACACACACACACACAAACAAACAAACACTCCTCTCCCCCACACACCTCTAAAGTCACAGAAAAGACAAGAAACCATGATCATTCATTTTAATTCTTCAGTGTCATATCATTGTCCTCGGTAAAAAAAACAAAAAAAAAACAAAAAACAGTTTTGCCTACTCATTAGCAGAATGAGTTTAGTTTTATTATTATTTCTGTACTACAATGACCTGGAAGTTCACTATTAATAATGTAAGTAATTGATTATTTCATTAAGTTCTTCATTGTAACATGTTACAGTAACTGCAGACGATGTGTTTATTATGTCCTAACAGAATTACGTCTTCAAAAGACTCACAGAGAGAATCTAAGAGTCCAACTGACCTGTGGCACCAGCTGTCCTCTGATAAACACCCACACTGCATATAAGTGGTACAATGATGGAAACTTAGACACATACAATAAGAGTCAACGGCTTTTTGCTACCAGCTTCTCTGATAAAGGACACTCGTGTGCTGTGAACAACCACGAGGATCTGCACTCTGCACAAGTCTGTGAGTTTGAACTTATTATAATACTGTGAGGTCTGCGTTGACTGGTTGTATAATGTTATCATGAATTTAAATTCTCTGACTTTGAAACCACTGATGAAATCAAGTTGATGACTTGTGGCAGCTTGATGTCCCTGTAGACTCACAGTCAGTCAGTGAACACACATGAGAGTCATGCTGACATAAAACTATCCATGAAAACTAGAAACTGAACAAATGTGGTTGAGTAAACAGTTCTCTGGCAGTTTGCATTGTAGATCATGAGGAAATGTGATCATTCATTTGTTTTCTATTTTCAAGATTTAATGAAATCGTTAACAGAAGCTGTACTTGTATTGAAAAGGTCAAGAGACCGAGGCACACTTATTTATTTTGTTCTGCCTGTGGGTAATGATATTCAAGCTTCAGAATCAATCACAAAAAATTACAGTCAGTCTTTCATTTGTATTTCAGGCCCTGATGATGAGAACTGTTGGAGTGTGAATTATGTCAGCAGGAGAATCTGTGCTCTGCGAGGCTCTTCAGTGAACATCTCAAGTGAATATTTACATCCTGAAAAGCAGCAGCCAAAATCTAAATGTTGGTATAAAATAAAGAGAAGTGTTGAGGAGGATGCTGAAGAGCTGATTGAGGCTGCACGTCGAGTGGAGTATCATGACAACATGAAGAACCACCACATCCTGACAATCAATGACCTGAAGAAGAATGACTCAGCAGAATACACATTCAGACTACAACAACAAAATGGAGAATGGAAACAGTCTGACTTTTCCGGAGTGACTTTGGTTGTCACAGGTAATTCTGCAATCAGAGGAGCATTTGTTTCCTTCAAAGGTTGAACAGATCTAGTGAGATGTCGCTCTATAACTTTAAAGTGTCTTACTCTGTGTGGATGGTTTAAGGTATAAAGTTAAATTTAGTGTGTCAGAACATAAAATGTTCATGTGATTTGTTTTTTGATAGCACTGACAAATTACATGTTCCTGTCATTGATGTTAGACTTGTTCTTTTTCTCTGAGTTCATTCATGTATTAAATCATCTTCCAGGCCTGTCAGTGAAGTTTACTCCTTCTGCAGTGGTGACAGAGGGTCAGAGAGTCACACTGACCTGCAGTACCAGCTGTCCTCTGACTGACAACACAAACTACATCTGGTACTTGAACAGTCGACCTCTGACCCTGCCAGAGAACCAACACAAACAGCTGGTTCTAGATCCAGTCAGCAGTCAGCATGCAGCAAGATACTCCTGTGCTGTTAAAACTGGCACAAGAAGCATTGCCGCTAGTGAAAAAACTCTGACTGTTCAAAATATTGAAGGAAATCAAATATTAGCAGCAGCAGCAGCAGCAGCAGGAGTCTGTGCTCTTCTCCTGGTCATCATAGCTCTCGCTGTCTTCTTGTGGATTAGGTGAGCGACACTGTCCTCTATTGTAGTTGACATTCAGGTTGTAATCTGAAACCACTTGTTCATGTTTGTCATTCATTTCAATAACCAGACAGAAGAGGACTTCACAACAATCTCCTGGAACGCCCGACAACACAGAGGAGGTAAAGATCAGACATTTCAAGATTTAAGTCTTTGTTGGTTTTTAAATTACTGCAGAAACTGCACAATATTTCCAATACACTAATAGGCCAATCAGCCATTTGCTGGATTTGCATGAATAATGTTATCATCACTGATATGATGAGGACAATTCTGACAAACCGAATGTAACTGCTCAGTTAAAATGAGGTTGTCTTTACATTGATTGTTTTCACTTTTATTGGGATCCATTTTGGACACAGCCTTCTTTCTCAGGCTGTAAGGTCTGTCAGAGTTATTCCTGTCACTGAATACTCTCCGTGTAAAAACTGTTCCCAAAAGATTCCAGTCCAGTTCTTAGTGTGGAGGTGTGGACTAAGTATTATTTGTCTTGTCTCCTCATCAGTTAAACCCGGGTCCTCTGTATGAAGATGTCTCAGCTCAACCAGCAGACCAGGAGGAACTTCACTACAGCAGTGTTAACATCTGTAAGACCCAGTCATATCCTATTTACTCCTCCGTCCACAGTCAACGGAAAGATGTCACCTACGCTGTTGTCAACTTTAGATCTAACACGACCCCCGAGTGAGCATCTCTTACCATTACAACTGATTCAGGATCTGCTTAGTGGTACCACCACAGTGAAAAAAGCTGATCTATACATGAGTTTTGATCTCTTTAGATTTTTTTCTCTTCTCCATGCAAAACTTTTTGCACTTTTCACTGCATCATGAGAATCTGGCATCTAAATCTAGATCTAGATCTCAGCTTGTCTTGTCTCCAGAATGACTGGCCCACCTTTGATGTTGTATTTATACAATTGTATTTGTCAGTGAGGTGAGGCTCTTTATGACAGTTTCATAGATTGAAAATTGCACTGGAAAGTGATTTTAATGCAGAGGGAAGCAGGAAAATATCTTGTTTTCTTGGCTTCAGCCTGGTCTTGTGAGCATTTGACTCTTGAAAGTAAAACAGCAAATCTTTATTCATTACAATGTTATACTTTAAACTATTTTGCTTTACTTTGTGTGCCTGATTTTAAGAAATATGATAGTGATTTGTTACAAAGGCCAGCCAGGAGTTTGGGTAGTAAAATTATGTGTGGTATAACTGGCTGTATGGTTGTATGCTTACTGTATGTTGTCTTGCTCATTTTATTCTTACTCTGTCTACTGAATAAATCAACAACAAAGACAACGTTGAAGTTTATTTATTCACCTCTCACCAGTCTGTCCTGATACTCCAGCTAGTATTACAAATTGATATTTGATGCATGACAGCAAACTGTAGAAGCCTCATACGTGATTACTTATTGTTAGCTTATGCTCAGATATACTGTCTGGGTCTCCTCATACCACACCTCAGTTTGTGTTATTAGTATCATCTTTTATGTCTGAATATACATTTACATCCTCTTCAGTGTCAAAAAACAAACAAACAAACATTTGGATCCATTTATTTTAACTTTGGCTGAGTTGCCTTACACCACTTTGTCAGTTTAGATGCATAAACTTTAATGAAATAAGACTGCATCCTGTATGACTGTAAAATGAACGAATGATGAAAACTGTAGTTCCTCAAACGGCCACTTGAAGCTGGCTACAAAACAAATCGTCTCATTAATCCCCATATTAAAATGTCCATGTTCACAGTAGAAATAAACCCCTGCAGCCTGTTTCGCTTTGAACTAGCAGGCTTCATTTAGCCCGCCTCAGCTCCACCTCTTTCCCCATGTTTGGACTGATGATGGGGCGCACAGCTGGTCGGAGGGAGGGAGGACTACAAAGATGGCGGCGGGCACGGCTCCGTAGAGACACAGGGCTGAGGACACGGACTCTGCGTTTAATACAGCCTGTGGTTGGCTGTTAGGCTGTTTGGCTGACCGATGTGGCGGGACTGGGCCGTCGTCTCTCTCTTGACAGCCGTTTGCGCGCATTACGCGACCGTTTACCGCGCGCCGAGCAACAGGTCGGTGTGAGCTCCGCGTCCTCCCGTACTGTATGTTGACCGGGTTCATTATTAGAAGGTAGGTCAGCTCAGTTATTATTTTGACAGATGTACCTGAACTAAAAACGCGTAACTGTCACAGTATTTGTCCAAACGGCCGCGATCACGAGCTCTGTAACGCGGATGTAGGCCTCGTGTTGATGATGTAGGTCATGTGATTAAACTATTGGGACATAGACAGCACACGTCATCAGTTTTGTTATTATATTCTATCTATATTAGATAAGGTTCCTGTTCGTAAATGTAAAAGTTTTCTCTCAATGTTAGTGTAGCTGTACCAGATAAATATATATAAAAAATATTTTTAATGTCGCTATTTAACTTTAATCTTTTTATCCTTGGTCATATTTTTTATTTCTCATGTGTTGTTTGTAAAATCCCCTGGCATTTCTTTTGTTCATAATAGTACTCAATGATGCAAAATAATAATAATAATAATAATAATGATAATAAAATCAGTATTCTAGGATTTTGTACAAAGGAATATCACAACAACAGACACCCAGCAGACTCTGTTTTTAATTTAAAACAAGTCTTTAATGAGAGAATGACGATACTTCAATCTTTTCCTGATAGTGACAGTGTTATAAACTGTTGCTTATATCACCCTCGTCCTTTCTGCTTCAACAGAATGTCCTCCACTTGCCCCCGCCATGTCATCTGGGAGTCAGAAGGACTGGTGGCCTACCTTCATCCCCGGCCCTGGACGCCAGGCTCTGTTATCCTGGAGCGCAACACCCCTGGCAGCCTGGGAGGCAGCATCTTCCGCCTGGACAAGCAGGAGTTTTTATCCTGGCTGATGGGGGCGAGAGCCGTCGCAGAGCTGCTGTGTGACAGGCTGGCAGTTCGGAGGTGCGCTCTGGTCAGCAGACCGCACAGGGACAGACCTGCCCAGGTGAGTTTCTTTGACTAATGGATAGACTATACAGCACCAGTAGATGCAAAGTGTTTTACTCACTGCAAGAGTTTTTCCCTGGTGGAAGAAACAATTATTTTATTAGCACTTGTAACTACATCTCCCATGAGCCTTAGGCATAGGCACACTCTCAAAGTCTCACAGGAGGTGTAGTGCTTTAAAATTATTCAGTTGTAAAAGTGAAAAGTGAAATGTAAAAGCTTAGATTGACTGGCTTTAGACTGAATCAGTCCTGTGTTCAGAGTTTAATTAAACATACATTTCATTTCACAGATCCGTGTCCTTCCTCTACACGGTCTGGATGCAGAGTGGCGCCCTCATCTGGCAGGAGAAGAGGAGCACAACGCCCACGACCCAGGATACTGCACTTCCAAGACTGCTCCCAGGTGGAGTGACTCCAGCCTGAACGAAATCCAGGCCAAGATTCGAGCCAAGCTCCCGTTACCTGGCGCCCCACCCAATCTCACCTTCCTCGGGGACGATCCGGCTCATCCCGGCTTGTTTTCACGCATCGTTCGCGGGGAAGAGCAGCAGTGGCGGGTTTGGGAGGACGAGGGTCACGTAGCGTTTCTCACTCCTTTCCCCAACTCCCCTGGCTTTACTGTGCTGGTCCCACGCCGACCTTTGACCTCTGATATATTCAGACTAAAAAAAGGAGACTATGAGGGACTCGTGCTGGCAACCTGGGAGGTGTCGAGACTTCTTGAGGAGGGGTTGGGGGCCTCTGGGATGGGGCTCATTTTCGAGGGTTTTGAGATTGATTACGCTCATGCCAAGTTGATACCGTTGTTTTTACCCGCGTCCTCAGAGACAGGAGATGACATCACGAAACCACCTCAGTTTTACCCGAAATATCCTGGATATGTGACCTCAGAAGATGGACCAGAAGCCACGCTGGAAAGCCTGAAAGAACTATACACCAAAATTACTCAGACTTAATGCTGTTTGTAATTTCCTGCCCCAGGTGCTATAGGTGATAATAGTCATGGTGTGGAGATTTTTCATATAAATTATAGAAGATACAAAACTAAATGATTTCTTACACATTTCAAATCCAAATGTGATATATACCAAATAAGACCAAATCATCTTTTTATAATCAAAAAATGACATTTAAAGGCAAATCACTGTGGACTGTAAAATAACATGCAGTGTATTAAGTTCTGATCTGAATAAACACTTGTTTATGTCTATCTGTGTCAGTGGTCGTTCGTCATACATGGTCATTTTTTATGGACACAAAAAGTTATTTAAAATGGAAAAAAAGGAAAAAGCTTCATATTCCCAAAGAAGCAAAATGTCAACCACATTACAGCGTTTGACAAACGCCGAGTATTTTTTCTTTTTGTCTCAATTATTTTTGTTGACGTTACTTAAATCATGTAGTAGAGTCATCACACTCATTTGTATTCTTTTTATTAATTGCAGTGTGTAACATATTTAGTTTAAAACGCTTGCATAATCAACATGCCCGCTCAATACACTGTTGTTAATTGGTCCCACAGTGCATTTCTGATTATGAGGCTTAATTAATGACTGGCTAAATGCTCAATCAGTGCTCTGTACAGCAGTTGTCGCCTCAGGCTGTCATTAAAATGGACAAAAAAAAGAGATGCATGTGTTAACATGAAGGGTCGCCATGTGGAGAACAAAACCTTGGCCTGGGTTCATATCATTTATATGAAATGTTTTAAATTTAACGTGGCAAAAATGGTTCTTAATCTGTCTTGATCAGCTTCTGCTGTTCTGCTAAATAAGTTAGCTTGAACAGGAGAGTAGTTTGTTTATTTCTCTGTCACGACTACATTTAGTCACTTCCACATTTAATCCTCATTTGAAATAAACTTAATTTCTAGCAAATCAGTTCAAGTATGTTTTGTTTCTGCTTTCACTAAGACTAAGCTTCACCTAACTCACTGGCTAGCTTTTACTTGATATATACCTCTCTTGCAAGCTCTTTTCTAAGTGCAAGAAAGTCCAGAAAGATATGTATACTGCACTTTGACAATGGCGGGCACATTTATCCAGGTAACCAGGATGACAATGGGAACATCCACGGGAATATATTTCCAAGATGGGCTTAATTTATGATTGGAGGCTTGATTACACATTGACATCATCCAGCTTCTTGGAGAAACACGTACAGCACTTGCCGCTCACGAACTCCGTCTTCGTGATGTAGACGAGTGGCTCAATGCTGCAGCTCAGGTCCATGATGGAGAACACGCTGATGCTGATCTGGCAGCGGAACGCCACAAAAGAGTAGTACGACACAAAGGGCATGAGAGCCACGGGCGGCAAGTAGTTGGCCACGATGATGGCCATGATGATCAGCACCATCTTGAAGGCTTTCTTCTTTACTGGGTGCATCTCCTCCTTTCCCGCCACAGATCGTCTAAGGACCCAGATGACAGAGATGTTGCAGAAGACCATGACCGCAAAGGCAAAGAGGATGACACCGCTGAAGACCTCGTTGACACTCATGACTCCCAGGAAGCACTTGGTGAGGCCATAAGCCAGGATGAGGCCCCAGACCACCACAGAAATCCCAATGCGGATCTTATTGTCTCGAATACCGGTGAACACTACTGGGTGCACCACTGCCATGTAGCGGTCTATGCAGATACATACCTGGAACAGCAGTGAAGGGGCATCATGTTACAGCAGACTTAAATGCATTTCTGTTTGAGTTTGTGTCTGGAAAATGTTCAATCAAAATTACTGAAGAACTATTTAAATTGATAAAACTGAAGAAGCTGAATGATGGACAGGAAAACATTTCAAAAACTCTCCAGCAACTTGAATTCTCCAGACACTGAATCTCCATTTCTAAAATACTAAAATGCTCAACGGTAACAGCCCTGGGATAATTTTTATATTTATAGTCAGATGTACCTTCTAAGTTGAATATTAAAACATATTGGTAGAAATGTGGAATAAAGGAGGCCTGAAGTTGTACTTTTATGTACCTCTCCTGCTGAAAAACACTTTGAAGTGCTTCAAACTTCACATAAGATCACTAAAGTGATGTATTATGTATGAGCTGACAGGACCGGAGGCAGGGTTACATCCAAAATACATCAGCAAACTTCATTCACTTTTGCTTTTTACCCAAGTGAAGCTATATTTGACCTTCCTCCATGTAGCACAAACTGAAATCATTAATATGTATTAGAACTTAGCCACGTGTATTTAGCATTTACAGAACTGTGTATTATCACAGGCAACAGGTTAACAAAGGCCTGTTTTTATAGTTCCACTAAGGTTCATAGAAGTCCTGAATATCAAATACACAGAAGCAGTTCTTCTTCTTATACTGCTCTGGGGTACAGTATTGCATACAGAAACTTACCAGAAAGAGTGGGGCTACATCTTTAATCCCATACGCAAACCTCTGAGAGTACCAAATGCGACTGTCATCCAGTAGGAGCCGGTTGACCATCTCTATGGGCGTCATTAGGCAGAAATAGGCATCCAAAATGGCCAGGTTGAAGATGAAGAGGTCAGAGGTGGATGCATCACTTTTCTTGGTGGCTATGTGCCAGATTACCAGGACATTACAGGGTGTGCCGACTGCCAGGTTGAACACCTTCACCCCAAAATAGAAAATGAAGCCGTAAGGAGCCACGGCGCATACGGGGAACTGGTACCATGGTGGAGGGCCACGGGAGCCATCGAGGGTGGTAGAGTTCGTGTAGAGGTCGGTGGTGGGATTCAGAGTGGTGTTGAACATTGTGGGGAAGAAGGGCTGATGCTAGAAGGAGATGCTGGAATGCTATGAGGAAAAAAGGGCAGCACATGATTAGTTTTAGATTTTTTGCATCTAAATTCTACAGTAAAAAATCATAGCAAATAATAATCACCTTGCTTGTTATCTAAATGTAATTTCTCAAGTTTAATGCACTATAATGCATACACCTATAAATTATTCTACATCCATGCATAAATACTCTTACCTGTGTGTGTCCCGCAGTTCTAGTCTTCAATGACTGCAGAACTTTCTTGCATGTAGCACCAGATCACTGAGGCCAGGGGCTTATAAACACAACTCCACACAATAACATTTTGGGGTTGGGCAAGTCTGAGGGACTATGGCTATCTCCGCTCTCTGTGGTGTCCACAACCCGAGCTGTGATTGGGCAGTAATACAAAATAGTGACTGAGACATCTTCAGTAATTGGACGGTTTGGATACGTTCATGTCATATTCTCTAGTCTTTGCACAGTTCATGTTTGCCTTCAGGGCTCCCTGGTTATTGAACAACCTGCCTGAGAAACGTTGTGTTGCTAAGCCTGTACCACCCTTTAGATTAGACTTTTGTGCAGCAAGAAGGTGCTTCAGTTCTCACTTGTTGCGTTATAAAGACATGACTCTTACAGTCTCCCCAAACTCCTGGTCTCTAGAGGCCTTTTCATTTTTCTCATTTAAAAGGGTAATCTGATCCCAGCTCTGTTCCCATGGGTCGTTTTTTTTTTGTATCTACAGCAGCACTGCAGGTGAACATTTGTTCTCACTGATGCAACTGCGCCCTGTTCAGTAAACAGGTGATGCAAGGTAAGCATAAATGAGAAATATAATGCAAGGTGTTACTAATGCGCCCACATTGTGCGAAGTGTTGGGAAAAATCCTGTTGGGAATACAAGCTTGCAAAGTCACGACAAACACCCACTTACATAAATAAATAACACAGCGTTTCATAAAATGTTTCATTACATAACCAACACTGGGAGCATTACTCAGCCTGCAAAAACAGCTGTGGTCTGAGTCTTAATAAAATAATTTCAAAAAATGATGTTTATGATGTCATCAGGATGAGCAATGATGGGGTATGAATTTATGTTGAATTTATAACGACTAGCCCAACACGCTGAGGGTGTCGAATTTGATAGATGTGTCGATTTATTGATCATACAGAGTCGAGTGATGGATGCTATAAAGTCCGGACCTCTATGCCTCTGATAAATTGATTCTGATTATTCTTTTAAAAATATGTTTTTGTCAAGTCATTCAATTTGAAAGTGGAATATAAAATAACTGAGACCCTGTGTGTACATGTCAAGCCATGCTGTGGAAGCATTACTCAACAATCGACGAGTAATGCTTGATGATGAACACATAAGATGACGTGCTTTTGAACTTGATTGACATTTCTGTTGTTGGCGTGCGGCATGGTCATCATTATCCTCTGTCAGGTTTGACTGTGGGTATTCAAATGTGGAAAATAAATCTCCATGAAGAGCCTGGTGTCTGTCAGGAGGTTGTCTGTGCTCATCCACATGCTGATGTCACCCTGAATCCTGGGACTCCTGGTGAAGAACACTGTGATTTCTAAAAGGTAATGTGATTTGAAATTGCTATTATGAAAAAAACAAACAAAAAAACCCTTGAAATTATGTTGAATGAAATTACCATATTACCACTATTTGGCCATTTTAGAGAGAACAATCGATTTGGACCAAATCTATTGATTTAGTAGTCAACCAATTAATAAATTCTATGAATAACGAGACAGAACTGTGCATCATTTCTACTTACAATTTGAATGTCTATACCCTCCATCGGTTACCATTTCAACTATACACAAGTGACTTCATTAGCAGATTTAATAGATTCATAACACCAACTTCGTTTGATAAAAATAATTTATCATGTCAGTTATGCACGTATGGCAACTGCCTGTTTTACCTTTCAGATAATTCAGATTTATTTTTACATATATGCACAGATACATTAAAAATGGAAGATGCAGACACATCTATAATGTGACCGGTCAATGAAACATCACTTACGTGAAAACATGTAAAGAAGTAGCAAATCTAGTTGGACCATTTTGCCAAGTTTTGCTGTGTGTAAAAAAATGTGAACAGTACGGCCTACAAAACATTTAAGCAAAATAAGATGTTGTGAAATATTATTACAAGTTGAGTGACTGAAAGGAATAAAATAGATGGCGTCATCCTCTTTGTCAGAGAAGTGGGATTTTGTGACGATCAATGGATTTATTTCCCCCTGGCTTGAAAGTTGATGATGGTCTGTAAAGTCTGTGAAGATTTTCAGTCCTACAGGTCATCAGGTAAATCTGGGGAATCTGAATTTAGATGTACAACCAAGTCCATTTATCCCAGATTGAACTCTTAACCCCCCCCAGCAGAGACACCCAGTGAAAAGCAACCATAACTGTGTTATTATTGGGCAGCTCTCACGACATGTGTAACCTGAGCGAATGAGAATGAGAATGTTATGAAAAGATTTTGAGGCATAACCACGTCTAACAGCAGAGATTTTCACAGAAAGGCACAACTACAACAACAGCAATAATCATTTGACTGTGTGCCACTGCAGTGGATTTGCATCACGTTTACATGCTAGGCTGTGCAAAATAACACCTGTCATAATATAGACATGTTATGCAAAGTAAAGATGTAATGTCTGTGGAGGCTGCTGATCATGTCTTCATTTATGACAGCAAACACAAAATACAAAGTTTTTGGACGTGAAGGAGGCAGGAGGTGTGTGGAGGTGTTTGTTAAGGTTGCTTGACTCCTTGGCCAAACAAAAATATCTGAGTAACTATATAAGTTCAAAAAACCCCACCATGATAGAATTTCATATCAACTCTTGTGCTCTTTACCAAGATAATGAACACACGGCAGCTAAACACACAGTCTGGTGTGTTTTCACAGCAGCCCCTCTGGCATGATTCACAGGAACCATAATGTAAATAATACTTAACGTTACAGTTATACCTGTACCTTTCCTGGCATTAAATGTCAAAATTCCTACAGTATATAGGGTCCATGGTGGAAGTCGACAGTGCAGATTCCAAAATGTTTGCAAACTCAGTTTACGCATCATCTTTCTGCAGCTGTTGGGATCCTCTATTTTATTGGACATGGACTTCATGACTGGGTCCTATCCTATACTTAAACAAAAGACAATACTAATGATCAGTCTCTAGATATCAGTGGCATCTAATAATGAAATTACAACTGAATACTGCTTGCTTCAGTGCCCCGTTAGGGATGAAATGAAGAAATCTCATTTAAAATCACCAGTGCTAGGGCTATCCGCCAGTGTTAGAGCTACTGTAGAAACATGACAATTCAAGGAGGACTTCCTGGACGCAGTCATCTCTGTAGATATAAAATTCTCATTAAGGTAACAAAAACACAACTCTGATTTTCAAATCTCTGTACACTAACATACTTGTGAATGTTATATTCCATTTCTGCCATATTTGGCCAAAAGATCCCCCTAAACCTTACATACTGGACCTTTAAAGGTGCATTTGTCATAGCGTAGCCACTGTATACTGAATGCCCAGCACCATTTGACATCTTTATGAGGCGTTAACATGTCATTGTCATGTTTTCAATACAGACCACACCACGACTTCCACTCTACCATGGCGATGGAAATCTACCAACATAATAGGACCGTCAAAGAAAACAGCACAGTAGATAGTCTTGGTGATCTTGTCTGGTATCTCCTGCCCACTGTCGTCACGGTGCCACCAATGGGCTTGCCGATGAACGCCCTGGTCATACGCCTCCTACTGGGCAAACCCGGTATCTGCTCTACCTCAGAGATCTTCACACTCAACCTTGCTCTGATCGACACGCTGTTCTGCTTCATGCTGCTGGCTGAGTACATACGCTTTGTGTGTTATCAAACAATAGAGGCTGCTAACTTCCTCGCTTGGGGTTTGAATCAAGCAGGAGGGCCGATGTTGCTCTGCTTGTTGAGTTTGGACAGCTACATGGCCGTCTGCCATCCCCTGGTCTTCCTCAGGCTCAAGAATCCTAATCTGCGAGTGTCGCTGTGCTTGGTGGTGAATGCCCTTGCTGCTTCATGTTGCTGTCTTGTGAAGGTCAACGCAAGGTTTAAGTGGAACGTGATAATGGCCATACTGGCAACCACCACAGTGACCATATCAACCTGCAGCATCTTGATCCTCAAATCCCTCCGCAGATCAGGGCCGAGCAGGAAGGACATCCACCCGGTGAAAAAGCGAGCATTCAAGATCGTGCTGACTGCGTTTGTGCTGATAAACTTCCATTACCTCAGCCCACTCCTCTTTTACCTGCTGAGACAGATTTTTCCAGAGAAATTCAGCTCCATCTCAATCATCACCTGTCTGTGCTACCTAAACGTTTCCGTGAGCAGTTTGATTCAGCCTCTGAGTTATCTGGTCCGGACCAAACAGCTGCCCAAGATGAGATGTCACTGTGGGTCAAGTGCTAAAGAAGAAACTGTGGCAACAGTTTAGAGAGCCTTCATGACATGGAGACCAATGGAAGACCTGGTCATGCCATCAGTAAAATGCTATATTGGTTTGGTTAATATACAAATACTGCCTATATACAAAGATATTCTTGAGAATTCTGGTGATAGTTACAAGTAAAAAACATTGTAGGGGTACCGACTGTATGTCTTACTATGCTTATTGTGTAAACCTGAAATTTAATGGATGTTTCTTGTTTCTATTTGTTTGTTATATCTTCAGTGCCTGTGAATATTCTATGTACTATGTATGCTTCCATCAGACAGCAAAAGAAAAAAAAGATTCACAAACACAAATCCAATGACAAAAGAACATATTCAATGTTTTATTCAATGAATCAGACAATCGTGGTTTGGCTCACAAAGCAACACCTCAGGCAGGATCTGACACGTTAATCTGTTTAATTAATGAAATTAAGAGAAACCAATACTCAACATGGACAATGGATGAATTTATGGTTTAAGTCATCTTTGAGATTTTCTTATATTTCTTATATTCAGAAGCTGATTAATTTGAATAAATTGAGCACTGCCCTCTGTGTTGCTTGTATGACTTTATAGTAACATGAATGTAAAAGAATTACGCTGTCTGTATTGCGCGTTCAGGAAAGAGCACATATACACATAGATTCAAGCTTCGGGACCGTACAAGCTGTTCAACAGCTTTCAAATATGAAAACATATTCCACCTCCTTTAGGCAGGTGCATGAGCTGCACTGTCTTGTGCACAGTGTGTACAACACTCTGACATCATCTGCATCTAAAAAGCAAGTTGAGTTTGAGTTCAACAAAGCACATTCATGATGAGGATGACTCTTAAGCACTGGAAACATTAATTCATGGTTATTATGAATAATCCGGGTATTTAATTAAGTATAAGAAAAATAATATTCAAATTGTACCAAAGTCAAAATCAGTTTAAATACAAAATGCAATATGTTAAGATTAAAAACGCATGTAACCTGCACAAATCATATCAAAATAATTTATATTCATCACACACCACTCAAAAAAATCTTCAAAATAGCTTCTCTATATAATCTGTGCTTCAAGACTAATATATATCTAATAGAGGAAAAGAGAAAATGGTGGTTTTACCTGTATTCTCTAGTGCACTTCATAATAAGAACAAGAACCTTATGTTTTATCCATCTTTTTTTGGCTAAATGTACTGTACAACAAACAAACAAAGAATATACAAATGACACTGGCATACACAGTCCTGATGTGTGCAGTGTGAACAGGTACTGTACTATATTTTAGAGATATTGAAAGGTAAACTTAATGGTTTTACATATCGAAACATGAATTCATAAATGAATATTCTAATGTTACAAATAAATAACACCTTTCTTTCCTGGTTGTTTAGCTCATACAAAATGTAAGTGTTATATGTACAGGTAAATAAAAACAGGTGTCGTGAAGTCAACACGACAACTTCCAAAGAGGTTAGAAAAAGAGGTTTTCAAGTATTCAAGTACCAGTACTGAAATCAAAACAGACGAGTTCAAACTTGCAAAAAGAGAAAACAAAGCTGCATATTTGATCTTTCGTAGGAAGATTAAATCCAAGTGGACTTAATAGCAATAAACAATACTGATTCCAAACAATCACTGCCTGCCATCTGTAGAATTTCTACCAATCATTCATAGGAGGGTTCGTCCCATCAGTCACATTAACGACAGCCAAAAATCAAAAAAGTCAACATGTCAAAAATGGCACGACAGCTGTTTAAACCATTTTAAATCTAGATCTTTATATTGCAAAAGAATTCAATATCGAAATGAATTTAGTCCCCCAAAATGGACAGAGCGTGTTGGAATTTTAAAAATAATTTTAAATGTGCAAGCTTGCAACCACGGTAAGTAAAGTTAATTAAAAGACCGCTACATAGGATTTAGTGGCATCTAGCGGTGTAGTTGCTGATTGCAACCCTGCCATCTCACCATGTCTTTCCCAGTGTGAACAAGAAACTATGGTGGACATGATAAACACAAAAACCCAGTGTTTAGTTTGTGTTTTAGGTTACTGTAGTAACATGACTGCTCAACATGGCGGACTCCTACAGGAGGACCCACGTCGTCTGTATGTATAAAAGTCTCATTCTGATGCAAATATAAATACTGCATTAAATTTCTGCCGTATTATGTCAATAGAGCCCCTTAAATCTTACACACTGGACTTTGAACACACTCTTTCCATTTTAAAATGATTCTGGTGGACTCACATGATCCAAAGCATGAAGTTGCCAGAACTCTTTGCTCCCAAATGGTTCAACTAGGAAGATTTTTGGTTTTTAGAAACATATTTTATATTTCATTCTGTACATTTATTTAAAGTCTGCACAAAAAAAACTCCCATGATTTCTGTTATTATAACAAAAACAAGCAAAAAAAACACCCTCAGACCACCAAACTGAATTTTGCTTTTTTTTTTTAAATATTCTACATTGGAAATGGAGTGACACACTGCGTCCTGGTCAGTGAGCTCTGTGTCTCACGTGGAGAGGTTTCCATGCACCCGGAAGCGGTAAAGACACGTGTATTCCACGTGACCCCAGTTGGAGAGGACGCGCAGCTCCACATATCGATACACCACGTCACTGGGGGTCTGTAAACAGGTAAATAAAAATAAATCTGATGCTAACATCATATTTTTTTTAATACAAAAAACAATAAGTGATTTAATCTTATTCAGATTTGTCTGTTTCAACTTACAGGCAGCTTGAATGTCTGTGTTGACTCTCCGTTTTCATCGTAAGTGAATGTTCCCAGCAATGTTCCTTCTTCTGTGTCATTTTGCATTCCCTGGGAAAGAGGACGTGAGATCACAATTATGTCAGAGCGACGATTATTCAAAATTGCCATCTGAGTCTAAGCGACTTTAGATTTAAACGCAGTGACACACAGCGACTTTAGAATAAAAGAAAACTGAAGGATGACCAACTTTCTAAGAAAATGGCAGCAGGTAAGGACAAAGTTTTTAAGCTGAAGCCCAAGTAAACATCTGAATGATCCTGGAAAGTGGAGTTTAGTTTGGTGGCGTGTGAGCAAATCTATAGACTACGGTGCAGTAGGTAATGTCCTGCAAAGTTTTTTTTTAAAAAAAGTACATCAAAATTCTGAAAAAATGCTAGAGTGCCTTAACAAGAGCCGACAGCATCATGCTTGTACGCCAGCTGAGACTCTTTGTTGTTATTTGATAACTGCTAATAAAGAAGAGAACAACCACCCTTATTAAACAGGGTTCACTGAGGATATTACAGAACCTGCAGCAAAACATTTAGCTCAATAACAAAGAGCAGTCATGAGCTGCCATACTGCACTTCTAGACTGGCATCACTCACATAGACTTCAAAGTCTTTGGGGGCAGAGTCGATGCGGCCGGTGGGGGAGTTGTAGCGCGGCAGGTGGTCCAGCGTCACATGAGTTATTTTGATGGGGTGAGACAGAGAGATCACAAGAGTCCCCTGGACGCCGTGGAAAGCCCAACATTTGCCTGGGAGCAGCACTGGGTAGCCCTGGGAGAGAAGGAGGAGACATAGCTGTGAGACTATCTGGCAGTTAAAACTGTGTTTAATTTATTTTCTTACTAGGAAACACAGAGAGAAACAAGGGGAAGCTAGAAGGTCAGTGGTTTAAAAAAGATAAAAATAAAAAGACAGAGAGGACATCATATTACCTGAATGACAGTGCGTGGGCTTTCAGATGGGTACCACAGAGGGAATCCAAACAGGGTCACACATGCCGAACGAATACGATACGTTTCTGAACACCTGGTACTGATCACGCTGGCACCTGCACACACAAACACACAATGTAAAATAAGAGTTTGAAGCTACTTTGTTGAATCTACGCTGATTTCATAAAAAGATATCCATAGATGATCTTTTATCAAGGATGAAATAAATCAATAAATAAATCTGTTTTTAATGTTGTTTTAAATCCAAAAGATTTATGCAAGAGAACCACACAGAGAATGAAACAAAGGCAGCAAGTGATAGTGACACTGAGATGTTCCCAACCTTGAGTCTCCAGTGCAAAGTCGGGCATTTTGTCAGCCATGGGACGTCCGCAGTCGGAGCAGCTTCCTCTATCAGAAAGCCTGATAGCATTGTGTTCCTGATTTACATACAGTACATACCATGAGTATCTGAGCACAAGTCATATGTGTCGTCATAGGGCAAGATACAAAAATATACAGACCAATTAGACAAAATGAATGAATACAGCTACATGACTGCAGTATCTTTGCTTCCACCCACCCTGATGCGTTCAGTAAACCACTTCTCCATGGCCTGTTGGAGCTCTGGGGTGAGATGGTTGAGGACGGGGACGGTGCTTGTATCGGGACAGGGGGCTGGAGGAGGCATCTGCTGGATGGACAACAAATCCTGTGCCAGCTACAAGAAACATACAGGCACATTACAGCCATACAATCTAAAAGAAGCAGGACAGGTTGGATCTGTCAGTTGTGGACATCATGACCGGTGCTGTTACCTTGGCATTCTGGCCCTCTAAATCTTGGACCCGGAGGCTGAGGCTGGCAGTAGCAGAGTGACTCTCTGTCTGATAACTCCCCAGCTGCCTAACCAACCCTGCAAGCTCCTGCTCCAGACGCAGCCGACTGCCTGAGTCCGTAACCTCAAGGTTGGCTTTCATGTTCTGCATGTCCAGCTGCAGTCGCTCCTCCATCTGAGAGAGAATGACATGAGAGGGTCAGTCATTACTGGAGTGATGGAGATGTGTTAGGCAGAGGGTCGTGCTGAGGCTCCAGAGATCTAATTTAAGACTACACAACTTATGGGAAGTAAACTCTTGGTTAGCACAGATGAAACTCTCATAGACACTCTCTTTAAATATCTCAAGCCATCAAGATCGCTACTAAAATACTATACTTACTTAATATTTCTTAAATATTACCCTAAACTTCCAGAGCAAGTTACACATCACAAAATAAAAAAGCTACAAAATCATGCACAAAATCTGCCTGTGATTCTCTGCAGGTCAACATCACCACCACTAGATGTTACTCTAACGCAGCTGGGTGTTGAACCTGTTGGTACTCTCTGTCTGACTCCCATCCCGGCCTCACCGGGCATGACGTGACACCGCAAAGCAAGTTTGGTAAGGCAACCTCAGTAAGGGAAGGGAAGGGAAACCTCAGGCAGAAACAGAGAGCGTCATTCCCTCACCTGAGTGAGAAGGCGTTCCTGCTTCAGCTGCAGCTCCTCCTGCAACAACAACACAGATACGGGTTAGATGGCAGAAAGCAGGAACTTGCTGTAAATTTGCATATGGGGCCTCAAAGTTATTCTAATCTCTTCCTTCTCTGACTACTTTAAACAGGATTAACCTTTAAAGCTGATGGGACTAATCCATGACATAGAATTTGCTCTTATTTTTCAATAATTTGCAGGGACTCTCTCTTACCAGCACACGCTGCATCTTCACTTCTACAGCAGCAGAGACGATGGCTGGATCCTTAAGGGGGGAAAAAAATACACCTAATACATCGAGGTAACAATGAAGACTCCAAACTTTCATGCCAACAACCCCCAAATAAATAGGTATTTGTCTAAGGTCAGTGTAAGAAAGATTTTAGTAATTTATGATTTTGTTGAATTGTTGTCTTCCTTTTATATTCTAATTCATCTTACCACGTGTATTCTAAACAGGACTTATAAAAGTTAATTTAAACAGTTCCTTATGTGTTGGCTTTTACACACACACACAACCAGCGAGATGAGTATGAACTGCCCTACCACCACGGGTGTCGGATGGATGGTGTTGCGCTGAGGAGGAGTGGCAGGGACAATAGGTGGACTCTCGGGTTTTGTCTGTGATGGGATCTTTGTGACAGTCATGCGGGACATGAGAGAGGTCAACAAAGGGAGGAGGAACCAAATACCTGGGAAAAAGAACAGGAGGGACGGCGCCTTAAGAACAGCTCTTAGAAACAGAGACACAAAGTGAACATCGCTCGACTCCATTAAACCGCCTAACATCACAGAACCTTGACATGTGAAACTTGTAACAAAACTGACATTTACTGTGACTCATTCATTCACAATGAGGCGGGGATGTGTGAGGGGAGCAGTGATGCTGTGCAAATCAAACGCAAACAATACGGGGCAGGCCCTGACGCCTCTAAAAGCCAGTTTCCTGGGGGAAACCCCGAGTAGCACTAATCTAACACGTTGTCAGGGAAAAGATCTTTTAAAAATATACACACACGTAAACACAACTGTCTGCCAAGGAAACATGGACAACAAAACTTCAACATTTAAAGTACAGCATAACCAAAGACCACACACACGTCCCAAGGGAGGATGAGATGCCTCAGAGGTGTGGGAAAAGAGACGACAGGTGACAAACAAACTCAACTCATGTCACTTACATAGAAGTAAGAGGAGGAGGAGGAGGAGAAACAGAGCACAGGCCTTCTTCATGTGACCGCTGAGTGAAGTATTAGCTGCGGGGACGAGAAGAAAAGTTGATTTGCAGGGGATTTCGATAAGCTGGAGCCAAATCACATGCAGTGATTGTGAAAAACACAAACCTGCTGACATGTGAAGGCAGTGTGAGAAATGTGGATACACAATGTACAAATCTTCTTAACGCAGCTAGATAAACAAGCACGTGTGTGTGCATGCTGATCATATACATGCAAATATACAAAAAAAAGACAAATGTACACCACCACCGTACCTAAAGCTGCCAGATGCATTATTTTTGACTGTACTGCGGTGGCCATAAATGAGACCGAGTCTGCACACAACACATGAAACAATGATTATTACACAGGCATGCACAGACACAAACATGCAAACTCACACACACTACAGTACTCACCCATCAGACTGAAGAGGGCACTGCTGATTCTGTTTCTAAGAGTCCCACCATTACCATGGATGCCACCGACGCTGCTGGCTGCGGCGGCTGTGGGCTTTTTGTGAGGGCCCTCAGAGGACGAGTAGCCTGAGCTGTCCACGCTGCTCTGACTCAGCTCCTTGTGGCTGGGTCTGGGGTGTAATCCTGGTCTGCTGGAGCTGGAGAGCCAAGCGTCGGGACTCTTCTCTTGAGGGCAGGGGATAGGCGTCTGACTCCGGCTTGCAGATGGTGTCAAGGCAGGCCGAGGGGTGGCAATGGGGGATACATAGGTCTTCGGGGTGGACTGGGTCTCAATAGTCAAAGGAGAAGGACTCAGGCCTGAGAGACAGAAGGGAGATGTGAAGAGACAAAAATAGTATGTTGCCAGTATGAACTGATTATGTTTTAAACAGGAACAATTTCTTTAATATTTAAATAAAAAATATTAACAGGCCCATTGTCACATCTTAACATTAGTTGTTTTATTAAAACAAAAAAGGTGCTCATAAAGTAGTACATTTATGCTGGTATAAAAATGTTTAGTGCTTTTATTTCATAAATCATGTAAAGGATATTCAAATACACCAAGCGCAGCGTTTTAGCACGTACCTCTAACAAAAACCCCCAAACCTCATTCATGCTATTATAATTACTTTTATATTTAGGTACAAGGTTTTATTTTTACCATCATACTGACCTGCAGTGACGGGGCTGTCAGAACGAGCATTGTTACGGGCTGTATTGGGAGTTCGGGCCTTGCGCGTCCCCGCCTTCTTCTTGAAAACCCTGACGGTAATAAACACACACAGGAGTGAGAGGCGGGAGAGGACAGGAGTTTGCAAATGAGAGCTGCCGACTTGAACACAAGCTGGGGACACATGAGCGCACACAGACTTACGTACTTGACAGGGTTTTCACGGTAGGATATGTTTGTCACGCTACTCGAATCGGACTCTTCATCTGAATTGTAGTAGCCGCCGGACACCAGGCGAGAACTCCTACGAGACATGACTGAAAGAGACAGAGAGAGAGAGAAATAATTTGTTGATTTATTTACATGGCTCCTTAAATTTCATAATACCTCATCAGTATGATGGCAGGAGGTGGTCTGTAGAGTAACATATACATCATCATGATTTCATGTGTCCAGGACTGTTTATTCATTTTTAAATTTTACTGACGAAAGGTGTCATGCAGATGTCTCCTTAAAGGACCACCGTAGACCACTTTTTTAGCCACACACCTGTACATCAAGCCCATGACAAGCATAGGAAATTAACTCTGGACACCTATCAGCCACTGGCAGATAAAAAAACAAATTCACCAGCCATAGTAAATCCAAAACAGTAAACCGTTATTTTGTGTGATCAGTCAATATTTAACCAGCATTTGGCTGGTGGCAATTTCTATGTCAAACACATCATCACCAACAAGAAATTCATGCTTTACATAAGCATGATAATGATCAATTCAAACCCACAATCATGCACATATACACACATATACACACACTTGGGCTATGACTACTGAATAAAGCCCATTACGACATCTTCAAATGTCCACAACCCAAAAATATTCAGTTTACAGAGGACTAAAAAATAAGACGGATGACAGATGACTCATAAATGATGAATCATTTATCAAAATAGCTGGCCATTAAATTAACAGTCGACAACTACTTTCTTATTAGACTACTGTAAGTGTCACAGTTTCACCATAAAAACAGGTTAGGAGTTAGTAAGCATAATAATATATGCTTCATAAAAGTAATAATTTCTTCTGACGTGAGCAGAGATGCTGCTTTTTGTTGTTGTTTTGTTTCAACTACAATACGATATGTGAAACAATGAGAACGATGCGCGGGGCATTGCTCAAGGGCACCTCGGGCGTGGCAGATGCTGTAGCTGGTACTACTACTAAACACATCAGTAGCAAACACATCATGATGAGTATGAGTGTTGACGTAGTAGCAGCAACAGAAAAAGCAGAAGCAGTATCTGTTGCAGTAAAAGCAGTAGTGGTTTGTGTTAACCTCTTATAGTTGTGGCTGCTCGAACAGTTCTAACTTGTACCTACAACAGTTAAAGCAGGCACATGTCAGTTTGAGTAACAGCGGCAACAGTAGCTGGTGCAGCAGTCGGAGTTAAAAATTGTCACCAGTACAGTAGCAGTAATAGCAGTGGCACTGTAGCAGTTGATGCAACAGCAGAAAGGGCCTGACAGATGCTGTCTTGGTTAATCTTGGCAATCTGTAATCCAACTAATCTACAGGAGCCATTCTGCTCAAACACTGACTGAGACTGAGAGAGAGGCAGAAACGAAACAGCAACACTGACAACAGGCTCAAAAAGCAAAGGCAGGCACTGTTAGCTTGCTACAGTGCAGCAGAGCAGTTAGCGTGAGGAAAAATCAGTTTAACAGCAGGTGATGTGGATGTCCGGAGCAGAGGTCTCTGTTTGTTTGTTAGAAAGTTTCCGCGTTAACTTTCAACTCAGATATCCTACAAATATAAAGACAAACGATAGAGGCGTGTGTTCTCAAAAACAACAACACACTGTATCAGGCTGTAACGTCTGCATTTAATTTGAACTTACTTTGTTAACTTCATTTGTTTTGTAACATTTTTGACATCTTGGATTTCTTTGGCTCTCTCCTTCTGCGTTTATGCAACACAAGTTGCATTATGAGTGAGATGTCAGAGAGTAACCTGACTTTGAACGTTACAAAGTATCCTCTCCGAGGGTTGTTCATCTCTGTGACAAATACTTCTTTGTTTCCTTGACTCCACGGCATCAAAAGGATAAAATAAAATAAAAAAGCACTAACCTTTAGAATCTGCTTTGCACCCCGGGCCTTTAAACTTTACAGTGTATCCTGCATTCCACGGCGCCTCCTGTCCGATAAACCAAAACTGTGTTCTCAGAAGTACGAGGCTGTGCGGGTCGAATTAGCCGTCTGATATCATTAGCCGGGTACAAGGCTATAGCTCAGCAGTAACTCTCTGATGGCAGAAAGGGAAGTTGTGGCTGTCTGTACTAAACTCTGTCATACTGAGACAGGAAGTCAGTGCTGAAGCACACACACACAGACACACAAACCCCTCCCATGAAGGGTGTTGTGGCTAAATTGAGCCAAATTTGATTATCTTGATCGGTGGAGACCATAACGCTCATGCACACACACTAGAAAAAAAAAAAGAAAAAAAAAAGCCTTTCTCTGTATGCTCAACATTACTGCGCAGACTGCCACCATCTTTCTCTTTAACATCAGTTTCCTGCACTGGTTCTGTGCGTGCACCTGGAGGGTTTTTAAGTCATAAAAAAATGTGTGGGCAGGCTGAAAACAGCCGTGAGGTCAGAACGTCACCCAAAAGTGTCAGCGCTGTCACCAGGCTATCATAGCGACGGCGCACACGACTACGCCTAACAGCGGCCCACTGCGGTTGTCGTTGTGGTTGCCTCTGCTGCACGACATGCCTTCTCTGTTGACTGTAAACAAGGACGACGCGCCTTCACATTAGTTGGAACAGTTATAAGAGCGTGAGGCAGCAGCCCTTTGCCAGCTATGAATGGGTGTAGTATACTTTATATGTTTAGTCTAACTCTCCCTCTCTCGTGTCTACCACCGAGCAACCACCGCGCTATTTATGCAAATGAGTTCTTACATTTTTCGTTTTGCATAGCCTCTCACGCTCGTATCCTGTGACAACAAGCTAAACACAAGCTTATCGTAAACATTGCAGACATTATCAGCAGCTGATATTCAAGAGGTCAACGGCGACAAGATATATCTCTTTGATGTTCCTTTGCATGTGTGATTAAACAAGGATTAATGAAAGAGGATGTGGCTACTGAGTGCAGGGGGGGCGATACCTAACACTGCGATTAGACACAGTCTCAGATCTCAAACATTTCTGAAAAACTGTGAACATGACGTATTGTATCTACACCGTGCTTGAAAGCAATTTTACAGATCCTGTCATACAAATAGCAACACGGCTCACAAATATTTGGACTCCACAGCAACGGCAGCATGTACTTCTTTCTTTCTTCACTGCGCACGAGAGGCTTTAGCTAAGAGTGCGGAGAAAGGAGCCGTTTGTACGATAATTCCCTCAAATCCTCCCCTCGCTTTTAAGCGCCATCTCGGCTCAGGCTGGCTCAGCACATTTCCCCTGAACACACCAACCCCCTCCTCATTAAAGCAGAGGGCAGAGCCCTGCACAAAGCTCTTTCTCCACGTCTTCTTTCTCTCATCGCACCTCCTCATCTTTGACCAATTTCATTACAAAAATAAGACAGAGATGTGCTCGATCCCATCCTGCGTTCTTCATTAGCAGCATCCTCGGTTTCTCGCCAGTTATCTTATCCCCTTGCAACTCATTTACATTTCACAATCTGAAGTATATTTTAAAGAGTCCAATTTCTTTCTTTAATTGAAATATCAAGAGCCTTGCTCTTCCGCTACAGGGATGCAGAGAATGCATGTTTGCTGTACATTATTTTTTTCTTGCATCGCACTGATCTATATGTCCTTGAGGTCTGCCTCTGTCATGTGTTCACGAGTGGTCTGTAACGTCAGGAACAGGCATATCTTGGCAGGACGGAGCATCCGCTAATAGAGCAGAGAGACCTGTTTCAGATCATGTGCAGACAGACAGACACAAAAGATGCTTTTCATCCAGGGTCAGGAGCACAAACTGCTAAAATTACATTTAAATCACGAGACGGTGCGAGCACACTTGCGGTAATTCTCTTGCAAAATCTAACCACCAAGTACAGTAGCTGAGAAGCACATCACATCTGCCAGTAACTTAGGATGCATCTGTCCGAATTAAACCCGTGTCAGTGCTCTGCCCACAGGAGGTGAATAGAAGCAAAACCCGATAGTGAAACCCTTTTCTGAACATCTCAGTCACCCCCTTTGCTATCTCACATCCCCGTACAGGATTTACAGGTATGAATCACTGTATAAAGAAATGAAAGGATTTTTATGAGCAGTGCTTCATGCAGGTTGGACTTAGCAGCAGTGTAAGTAAGCCCAGTAAGCCATAGCCAGACTATTTGGATCTAAATCTGAGAAATAAATGATGGGGATGTAGTGGTGGTGTTTGTACGGGGGTGACTAGGGTGGAGTACTGTAACAGGTCCAGCATCCTCACCACTGGCGCTGGCAGGGCACAGGCAAAGAGGGGAAAAATGACAGAGAGCGAGAGGGAGAGAGAGAATAATGAGAGAAAAAAAGGGGGAGAAAGAGCTAGAGCGGATTGAAACAAAGGCACCGGGAGGGTGGAGAGACAGACAGGCAGCGCAACAACAATGAAAGCACGAATGCTGGACAAAGGGACAAAACGACACAGGGGAGGGAAGGTGTAACTGGGGATCGAGTGCGTGTGAGAACTGTTAGTTTGAATTCCCACGAGGGAAAATGTGTAAAGAAACACACATGTGAGTTTAAAAGTCAGCCAGAGAGTTCAAGTTCCCTCAATGAGTGGAAAAATGCTTTAAAAAAAAGGGAAAGAGAAAACACAGGAATGAACGGCCAGGGAAAGAAAAAAGTAAATATGGTGGGAAGGAGCGGGCAAAGAAAGGAATGCAGAGAATCAGTCCTCATCGATCCAAAACAGACTGGCAAACTGGTGGAATACTGTGGCTAACTTTAGGACAGTGCCAGTGAAATATGATTCAGGCATACAGAGTGGATGAGTCATCCGTGTGCGCTGGCTTTAGACAAATTACCCCAAGCTCTTTGTGAAGTAGCCAGTAGCAAAGGGAAAGCACGAACTACAGTCATTTAGCTGAGCAGCTACCTAATAAGGACTGTTTAAATCAATGTGAACCAGATGCTTACAGTATAATCTCTCTGTCTCCCACCCGTTTTTGCACGCAGAGTTACAGCGGGGTTTTACAGTAGGGCTGGTGAACGTGAGCAAGACTGAGATCCTCTGGAAAGAAGTTCCACAGCTGTGAAGCCCTTTGTCGTCCGGGCCACGCAGCTATCTGAGGAACCCACTCTGAGAATTTCAAGCGGGCAACGTGCCCTCTACCACTCCTTAAAACTCCCTTTTTCCTTATGGTCTTTAACCACGTGCTGCTGTCCTTATGAACGATTTAACAAAGATAAAACTGTAACAATGAAAGATTCATCTCCATATTATGAAGCAACATCTGCTCAGATACAGCATATATACGTTTCCCTCGAGTTAACAACATGCAGGACCAGTGTGTAGGATGTAGTGGCATCTAATGCTGGAGCTGATGATCGTCTTGCCTCGCCCGTGCCTTCCTGGCCTGAAGGAGAAATTATGGCCACATAACACGTGAAAGTCTGGATCTAGTATATGACTTGCTTACAATTCAATGAACATTAACACAAAGCCCTGCGTTGGAAGGGTCATCTGTAACACTACAACATACGCTAATGAAACAACGTGATCTTGTTTTGCTTTTGACAGACATAAAAAAAAGTCCATGCAAAGCAATACTGCAAACAAACCATGTTATAATGTTGAGTACATTGTCCAGTATGAAAATGAAGGTACTTTATACTACTTAAGTCCTGCATTCAAACATGTACTGTGCAAAGTGCAGTATTAGCATTAAAATATGTACTCACTCTGGAGAATGGATCATTTCAAAATCAAATGAGACCCCAAAAGGTCAGAAACAACTTACAAATTATATTAGCTCCCATAAATCACTAAGTGGTTTATATCTGAGATACTTATAAGATCTCCTGATCATGCAGACACCTCAGGTTAGCTGGCTCTGGATTACTGGCTGTTCCCAGAGTCAAAACTTCATGTATCATAGCTGCCATGATGCTCAAATGTGAAGAAATAAGACTTGAAACAATGTTGACTACTTTCAAATCCAAGCTAAAGACCTACCTGCTTGCCATTGTTTGTAGTTAATTTTTCTTTTTAAATATGATGTAGTTTGTGTTTGTGTTTGAGTTAACTTATTCTCTGTGTTTGTATTATTAGTTTCTTGTTCTTGTTTTTCCTCGTTTTGCTCATGAAGCCTGTGGTGCCCATTAATATGTAAGCATCGCTAATGTTGCAGCTGGTAAAAAAGTATAACGTAATACTATAGTAGTATAACGTAGAAATAAAGTACCTCAAACTTGTAGGTAAGCTGATCGTCACATCCCACCACTCAGACAGTACTTATGTTATCTTCCGTAGCCAATAAGTTGGCTAACGCAGTTTCGAAAATATACAAAAAATCCACCTGGACTCAGTTTATTATCAGCCCAGCAGTGTAATATAGCATAAAGCGCTGTTTTAAATGTAAGCTAACCGTGAAATGTCGCTTCCACCGTCAGCGACACAAACGGGTAAACGGTCGTCCGTCAACGTAACAACGCAACTAACAAAAGCATCCCGAAGTAGCACACACGCCAAACCAACAATTTCACAGCAAAAGCAAGTTACCAAGCGAGCACATCAGACATGACTCGGGTCAAGTGTTTCCATCCGCGTCCTTAACTTACCTCGTTACGCTGTGAGGTCCGTCGCAGTCGAATAAAAACACCGCGACCAACCGTCAGACGGTTAACTGTCAAATTCTGTCGGGAAACGGTAATCCTCTCTTCAGCCTTCACGACCACCGAGCTCCGCTCAAAAACGCATCTCCACTCTGTTTAACTCTGACAAAGTCTCCGTAAAACAGTAACTTAGTCACGAACGGATTTCCATAAGTAACGTACGGTACTGTTAGACATGTGGGCAGGAGCAGAGAGACGGAGCGACGCTCGCTGTGACAGCTCGGAGGGTCCGCCGACACAAACGTTTGACAGTTAGCGGAGTCAAGCGAGCCAGAAAAAAGACTTCCGGTTAAGATTTACAAAATAAAGGTCTGCATCACGATCCCGAGCGGATAAACAGAAAATACTATTTTTATTTTGTTGAATTCTGCTTATTTATATTATTTTTTAAAATTATTTTTATCTTTGGTTTTATATAGGCCAATGTAATATTTTTATTCTTATTTCTTATTTGGAAGGAAGTAGTACATAACAGAGAGAGACTTTATTTTATTTATTTATTTTTTATACATGGACACGACCATAGAGATGATGTTGTACACTTCTAAACTGTTTCCGGTCTCGTTCTAGCGGTTCATGGCACAGTGCATCTAGTAATAACAAATCACATGGCGCTCTCTAGCGGTGACACATGTGCCTCCCGTGAAACTCTTTACTTCAGCTGCTGTTCAGGCCTGCTGACACACAGTGGAGCCATCTGGCCGTGGATCACTCTCTACATTTACACATTGGGCGATATAAAAGATTTCCAAGCACCATTAAATCTGCAATTTAATATTTAGGACCAAAGTAACAACAAAGAGTTATGGTCTGGTATGAATTTATCATGTAAATTACATAATGAAAACTGAATTTGAAAAAAAAACAAAACAAAACAAAACCCTGAAACATATTACATAATCAACAAATGAGCATTATGAGGTTTTGGGATGAAATCCTCCTCACAGATCAACATGGCCCATGTTCATCATTAGTGCATGTTCATCTTACATGTTTATATCCATACACAAATGTAGTAACTGCCCATCTAACTTCACTGCTGTCGCTGTGTTTTGTTGCCATAGGAACTCAAGCATTAGCTGGACTTGTAGCTGCAATGTATCATTAACATATACTTTTGCACCATGCATATAAAGAGTTTATGATTTTGCGCCTTTTCACAGAATAATTGTTTTCCAAAAATGTATACATTTCGATTGATTGATTGATGTGAGAAAGCAGCAACACCATCAGCGGGTAATGCAACTGGTTAAGGTCAAACCTCACAAAAAGTGGTGCCAGGTTTTAGGATTGTCCCCTCTATCTATTCTATTCGCTACATGTGACCAACCGAATCTCCCCCAAAACACAACAAAATGCTTTTAAGAGAAACCCACGGGGCTTTGCTACTCTTTGCTTTATTGCAAGCAAGCAGCCCAAAATAAACCCAATCTGACCTTATCACTGGGCAGACGTGGTCCAAGCGGGGGGAGGGAAGGAGGGAGAGGGATAATTCGTTATTCCAACGGGTCATTTTAGGAAAGAAAAAAAAAACAACCTCTGAAATGCGACTGGTATGTCCGGATTGTTCCATATTTAATAAATAATTTCAGAAGGTCTGGACACTATCAGCAGCACAGACAGAACCCCTGACCCCTGAGCACCCTCACCAACACAATGTGTGTACATGTATTGTGCAATGCGCTGTGTGTGTGTATTTACGCCTGTTGAACCCATTGTCTCCAAGTCTGTTATCATTATGCAGCAGTTTCCTCTGGCTGGGGTGAGGGAGAGGGAGAGACAGAGAAATAGGAATACACTCAATCATCAGATGCTCAACAATGAAGAGTCTATAAAGTTGACAAGATCATCACTCTGGAGACCAATTCCACTGACTTTCAACAGAACGTTTTTTATGCACTCTTTCATGTTTGGCATTTCCCTCCTCTCTACATTTCAGCACACACACACACACACACACACACACGTACAGACTCCCACCCTGCTTATCTACCAGGCTGGTGCCCCAGACACAACCACAGTGCGCAAACAAACAGCTGACGTCATGGGCTCCCATGCATACACGCTTTCCCCATTTCTGGCTTGAAGTCACGGGTTTGGAATGTGATCAAAAATAGAGTGAGAGTGAAATGTGTGCGTGTGGGGGAGTGTTTGTTTTTGAGAGCAAGAGTGTGACAGAGGGAGGGTGGGTAAAAGGGGAGAAGGAGGGGAAATTGGGGGGCACACAGAGGGAGCGATGAAGAGAGAGTGAAATCTTTCTACAGACGTGGGGGCACACCGATAGACGGTGACACACACTGCTCACACTCACAGACATCAACACACACACACAGGCACACAGTCTGAGTCACCACCAGCGGTCTCTTATCAAGGCCTAATAGGCAGCACATAGTAAATCCACCAGTCAGACACACACACACACCGTACTGCAGGTGTGTACACTAAGTGTAACATTATGCAACGCTGATTTACAGAGGGTAACTTACATTTGTTTGTTTTGTTCCTGGAACAAGAGTTCATTCATGCAGCTTTTTTCAGACAGTTTTATGTGAATACAGAATATATTTGTAATATTTAGGCACTCTAGCACTGCTAGCTATATACTAATGGTACATATAACATAATCTCATACTATAAGTAAACACTACTGTATATTATTTTTAGCCACACTAGCAGCATGGCTCTAGGTCAGTCTTTCAGCCTGCCACTTAAGTTCAGACTGAAATGTCTGGACAACTATTAGATGAATTGGCATAAATCTTTATACAGCTATTCATATTTCCAAGAGGGTGAATCCTAATGATTTTTGTTTTTGCTAAAACATACTGTACCTCAACACCTCCTCATGGATTGACAAGAAAAGATTTGTACAGATAATGCTGGCTCTTGTAATGCATGCTAACCTATCCCAAGACTTTTCCTGTCATGCCACCATGAGGTTAAGACTTTTGTTTTTTTAATAAAATATCTTAAGGATTAGCGGATTGATTGGCATGTCGTTTGCTGCATTTATGGCTCCCAGATAAGGTCTTGTAATCATCTGAATCCACTTAATCTTTCATCTAGTGTCATAATCAGGTCATATTTCAGTTTGACCAATATTTTTGGTTTAGGACCAAATACAAAATGCAAAATAATGACTCCCATGAATCCTATCATCCTTTGCTGTACTTTCATAACACAAATGTACTTTATTAGGATGTGGGATGACAGATTTGCGTGCCCAGTAATTACAGCAGGGTTGACAGATCATTAACACTCTATTCTCTATTCAAAGATATATGCATATATGATGCAGTGAACAGTGTGTGTCATGTGAGTGTCACACTCAAGCTCACTGTCTACCTGATCTGGCTCGTAGGCTTCATTTATTCTGGGTCACATTCACTAAATATTTCATGGTGCAAGTCTGGTGAGAAGCTTAAATTTAGCTGGTTAAATCTGGGATGGAGTCCAGACATCTATGGTTACCACCTGTGTTTACACTGTAATCAGCAGACAAAATCCCCCCCACAACAATTATGGGCCCTGCTGAAGTGTTCCTGAGCAAGAACCTGGAAAGAGAAGAGAATAAGCACAGATCAGTATTTTCTCCTTGATGTTTCATTAGGTCTTAATTATCAGAGGAAGACAAGAAGCTGAACACGTATCACTACATGGATATAAATGTAGGAAAACAATAAACAAACAGTCGTAAGGATAAATTGCAAAAACTACCCCGCACCACCTTTCTTTCCTCACCATGATGTTGGCAATAGAACATCAGTGGGGTTTCCCTAATTGAGGAGATAAAGAGACTTCCATTGAATTGCTGATAAAGTTACCATGTTAACAGACGCTTTTGTCTTCTTTTCCAAAGAATGTCCAAATGAACGGCCTTGCATGAGAAAGAAAGCTGAGCAGCATTTCCAGCTTTTTTCTGTTTTCCTGCACGGAAGATGACACAGAATGACCTTTGTAATTTTTGGAATGTGCATAAACAGGATGGATTTTCCTTCCATTACAGCCAGAAAGCATTCATCAGCAAAGTTTACATAAAGGGAAAGTTCACCTGAACTTTGAAATGATCTTATTTATTGCTAATGGATTTTCTGTCAACCGCTTTGATTTGGACTAAATTCTGCTGAAGAGAAAGTCCCTATCTTAAGTGTTGACATGTTTCTGGATAAGACCGCTGCTGTTTTTCTTTAAAGCATACATAGTGTAACAGTTCTCCCATAAAATAACAGGTTTAAAAGCATTACACTGACTAGCGTATAATCAGGTGAATGGTGTCTGTCATTCACACTCTGCGGGCTGTACACCTGTTCTTGTACTATGTAACTTTGTATACAGGTGAGATGCTGCTCTACCTCAACTCTCTGTGATTTACAGTTTTTTTTTCCCAATGGACAGTTAAGTAAACTGCTGCCAACTATAGCTGCTGTCCACAACTTTCCATTAATCACCACTGTATTCATTTCAAAAATATTTTTGCTGAAGATTATGTCATGCAAAGAAAGAGGAATCGTGCGCAATATGGGTCATGAGCGGGGCTCAGCATGACATCACCGGCAGCATGGCACACATTTTAATCTTCTGAGCCACAAACAGTGGCCCTGTGCGGGGCGGTCAAGCTTAAGCTATCCTCAAACCAGTATGACAGCAGCGGACTGCAGGTTTAATCCGCTCCCAGTCTAACAGGACAGTGACCTCACTGTAGTGATGTCGTCAGTGTGAGTCAGAGATGTCTGTGAGAGAGTGAGGGTTGAGAGTTATGGTAAGAGACGTACTCCTGTGGCATGTCGCAATGCCGCAGAGACTGTGTACTTGTCTTATCATCCCGCGGAGATTTACTGTAAGTACTGCCGAGACTTGTTTTTGCTAAAGCAGCACTAATTCATATTTTTCTATTAACGATGCATGATGGGACGACTGCATATGTGAAAGCGCCGCTGATAGTGACCACAGGGATTCATCAAACAACCCCGAAGTTGCTCTCGGTTGATTCTACAGTGCATTTTATCGTGTTTTAGCTTTTTTTTTTTTTTTTTTGCTGTTTCAGCTTTACTGCTCTAATTCAGTCTCACTGCTTTCATCGCCTTCATTTCCAGCAGCTGGTTTCCACAAAAAGATCAAATAAACCTACAGTATCCAGCACTAAATTCACTGGGTGTCCATAAACAAGACTCAAAATGAATGCTGACGTTTGATGTGATTTCTTGATGTCTAAATACTCAACAGTTTGCCAAACCATCCACCATGACAACTTTATAAAGTGATAATGTGTCACTGTGGTGTTTTCAGCTTGTTTGCACTGTTGCCAAGTGGATTTACGGTTATGCAACAACAAACGCGTGTGTCTGGGTGTGTATGAGCATTAGTACGATAAGCAATGAGACAAACAGAGCATGATATAAAACACCAGACTTTACACACAGTTATGTGCTTTTATGACAGACTGGAGGCAAAGACAGAAATGAGACAGCGTCTCTCTCTGTGTTTTTGTGTGGTTCAGGGGCCAGTAAGTCCTTGTCACATATTGTCACTCATTAACTAAGGCCTCCCTGGAGTCTCGCCAGTGGGGAATTCTTTATCAGTGACATCACAGGTAGTGGACGGAGAGAGAGAGGGAGAGAGGACAAGAAACAGGAGGAAAGGTACAGGGGGTTTCAGGCAGCCAGCGGAAAAGCTCCTTAAAAGGAGATCTGTGTTGTTTTTCGTTTCAGTCCGCTGCGGTCAAACAACATCAACTCCACTTCCTCAGATTGTCCCGAGGATGAGTAGACCGGTAGGTGAGTACCGGTCACCTCAATGTTATTCCAAAGACACTCACTGTGATAAAAATTAGCCACAAGTACGTCAGGGGTTTCTTTTACAGGGTGAGTGGGTGTGAAATTTGACTCCTTTTGGAAATCATATCCTGTCATTTAATCTAATAGTAAAGTTAAAGTAATAGTAAAACAAGAGCCTATGAGTTTACAGAGAATCCAATTTAATTTTTAAATTTCATGAAGCACGAAGTGTTTAGGTCTCATCTTATAGTCTGCTACTCAAAGTTAGAGGAGACTGAGAGTATTGAGGCTGCTAGATTTGACCAGATTTATGCTTTATTAAAACAAATTCCACTAATCCCACCTCCGTCTTTGCTATTCTTTTTAGTGCAGTCATGATTATGGCTGTGTTGTTTCTGAGGTTTAGTCAATGCCATTTCATGTTTCTCTCTTTGAAAACATGAAAGGAGTTAGTTACTTTGTTATGAGAATACAGTCATCTTAAAGGATAAGTCTGCTGATATTCTGTATTTTTGTTATTATGAGCAAATCCCTCTGTGCCATAGACCTCTATTGTGAAACTGTTTAAAACATGTTAAAGACACACCAATGAGCCAGAGCAGTCTGGAGCTGTAGTTTAACTTGAGTTGATCCCACATAAAGCATCTTGCTGCTGTTAGTTACTCACCAGTGCATGAAATGTTTATCCATCCACAGCTGAAAAGTAATGTTTACTAAATCTGTTTTGTATTTTTCCGAGCCATTTTGAGAAATAATAAAATAAATGAATAAAAAGCATGGTTGTATCATCCAATTTGTTGACAATAACATACATCAGTGCCAGCATTGTCATTTAGTATGTGCAGTGCTCCGCCCAAAACAGTTTTTAGAAAAAGGAATACAGACAAATTTGAAATGATATTATCACATTAGATAGACCAGCATGAGTGAGTGAGATGAGAGGGAGACCTGTCCACTCCTGTCACTCACTGTAAACCTAAACACAAGTGAAATGAAGAAATGATCAACTTATCTTATCATTTCAGCGGGTGCCATTAACCACTGCAGATAATAACATGCTGGGAACAAGGGACGCATTGACTGGTTTAGTCTATAAATAGTCCGAGGGCTGTAAAGTGTGTAACGATGGATACAGCCACATCAAAAGGTGTACACACAGACATATCAAGGGGATGAGTGGGTCATAAAAATGTGACTTGAGACAAAGGGAAAATGTGACATATGTCTGATGTTTGCATATGTGAGTGTGTGTGTGTGTGTGTGTGTGTGTGTGTGTTTCATTTGACCAGAAAAGATGACTAAGGGAAGATTCTTTTTCGGTAATGACCCGAGGGAGCTGATAAATTACTTTCTGCATGGTAAAACCACAGTCTTCTGTTGTTGGCCACTAGACAGCTGCAGGAATTCGTGCCTTGCTTCACGGCTCGACTCTTAGAGCAAGTGGTAGTAACCCGGTATTTATCGCTCCTCTCCACTTATTTATACTGTCCTGGGATTTGAACCGTCAACCTTCCAGTGACGTGTCTGCCTCTCAAACTATCACGTACTGTTCCTTTGTGTGCACATTAAGTATTTTTTTAAGGATGAATGCACATTTGCAAGTGTGTACTTGCATAAATCTGGGTGTGCTTCTGAGCATTTGTGCGCAGGTATGATGCTATACACATTTAAAAAACCGTGCATCTCCACCTGGGTGCTGCAGACACCACAAATCTTCACCCTCACCACCACCACCACCACCACCACACCAAAGGGAGTCTCCCTGTGAGCTCATGTCTGGAGCTCTGTCCGTCTCCTGTCTGAAGGAGGATCGCACAACAGGATTGTTTTTGTGTGTAAACAACATCTCCTATAAACTCACCGCAAAGATTACGTTTGTGAGCATTTCAAGAGTGACTTTATCTACTCGTGGCTCTCAGCGTCTTTTACAATATAGTTTAAAGCACTGTCGTCAAAGATTGCTCAGATCTGATGATTTGATCTGACAAGCTGTTCAAGAGCCCCGCTTGGTAACTAAGGATGATCATGCTGTTGCTAAAATGGCTCACTGACTCGAGACCAGCCATCCATGCAACATCTGAGTAAGCATCAGCAACATCAGCTATGACTTGACTAACAGCCATTCAGTGGGCCAAGTACAAGTACAAGTCTTGGAAAGATTTGCATCAACTTGATAATCAAACCTGACTGAACCAAGTACTAAATTACAAATGGCATTTATTATAGTTGACACCGGTTGACTCAGTGGTATTACCATATTTCATGGAATTTCCTGCAGCTTCTTTACATATTGGAATTATTAAAAGAATAATCCACAGATTTAGAAACGCACTTCTAAAAAGGATTAAAGTTGAGCAGCAGATTGAAATATATCTTCTTTCCTGTTCCGCACTTTGGCGAACTTGGCACCTACATTACCCAAAGTGCAACTTGATCACGAAGTGGAACCTCCACATCCACAGATTTTATTTTTTTTTCATTTTCACACTGGGAGTCAACAACACAGACGTTGTGCAAATGCAAAAGCCTTCATATGACTTTTTTCACATATGCATTCATACACTTAAAGATCTGTACTTTGATCTGTGGACTACCCCTTAAAATAACATTTAGTTAGTAGTAGTAATTTAGTAGTTTTGTATAAGCATATATCCACCACTCTGTGGTGGAAAACATTACTTTACTTCAAATAATCTCTCCAGTGTTTGTTACCTCTTGATGTCTGCACATCATCTGGCATATACCCCAGAAATGAACCTCGCGTCATCTAAATGGCCATGATGGCCAGATTGGGAAAATGAAATTTATTTATTCATTGAGATTGATATGTTAACATTTTCATATTTGTGTGTGTGTGTGTGTGAAAACTAAGGGTCAGGATGTCTAATGGAGGTCCAAATCCCAAAAGCAGGATCCACCCAGAGAGACTCACGCAAGCCTATCAATGGAGCCATTGATACATGAAAGGCCACGATGGATGGAGGGAGTGTGTGAGAGAGCGCGAGTGTATGAGTGTGTTAGAGTGAGTGTGTGTCTGAGTGTGTGAGGGGAAGAGATTTACGAGAACAAATCCGCCAGATGTAGAGTGTCAAGCAAGCTTCAGACGTTCATGTTTGCCTGGGTCACGACCTCAGAGCGGGTTTAATTTTTCCATGACCTGCAGTCATAAGACATGTGTTTTCCTGCAGCCAAAACCATTTAACTGTCTTTCTTTTCACTGATCTCTCATTTAACGTTTATCCATATAGATACGTTGACAGCACACGTTCAGGGCGTTCATGAATTAATTTGCAGTGATCAGAATCGAACCGAGGAAACAGCTTGTTGTGTTTTGTTTCAACATCACAATAGAACAATTTGGAAAAGCTGCTTTGGCATGGTCTCTTACTAGTTTACTACTAGTTACTCATAGAAACACAGATATTGTAGTGAGGAGCAATTTAGAGTCAAGTCTAGTCAGTAAAGACATGTTGCAAGTGAAGTTATTTGTATAAATTCTGACTCAAAAGCACACCCTCACATTCATTCATTATATAAACTCAAATAAAAGCCTGTATTCATAATAAATAATAGCACACAATAATGGCTGCATGGGATGTTGACAAAAGGATTTTCCCTAATAATGAAATTCAACATTTCCTGTTTCCTGTGTTTCAAATTAAAAGGAGCAACTGTCTGGGAGGTATCTAGTAAAATGATTAGGGATAAAAACAGTATGCATATTAAAAAAAAGAAACAAGACATCACAAATGAAGGTGTCTATCTAACTGTATGACACTTAATTTGATTCCATAGGCATGCACATAAATTCACGTACACCAGAAAAGAGAGTGTTTACAAGAACTCCTACCTTTTAACACATGGACATGGATCAGTTGGGTTGAGTGGATATAGACTAAATCATTGTTTTACATCCACTGCCAAGATTAATGAAGATGCATGGAGTTTACAGTAGCTATGAACTCTTCTTTCCTTCTGGATCTTTCTTGCCCCGTCTGTTACCTCTTCGTATCGGCCTCATCTGCGTTCGCTTTCAGTCTGTGTTTGTCTGCGCTAACTCTTCCGCGGTAAACTCTCCACTCTGTGTGTGGTACCAGCTGCCCATGTTTTGATTTTCACTTGTTGCCCTGTGTTTCAGTGCTACCTGAACTGTGGCTGACACTCTATTTTCATCCGGTACAACGCAGCACGCACAGGCACACACACACATATGCAGAAAGATATGGAGGTGAAAATGCTGCCAGCGATCATAAACATCACTGACATGCCACATAAAAGAAAAGACAATGTGATAAATGTCAGCTGAGACTTCTCTGTATATGTCTGAGCGTGTCTTATCATCTCTAAATCTCGAAATAGAGTTGATGGCAAGAGTACTCAAGTGTGCAGTGTGTATTGAATGTGTGTTCAAAGAAAGTGCCCCAGAGAGCAGACGTTAAGAGAGACAGATTTACTTTCGCTCTCATCGTTTAGTTCCACAAAGTGACTTACAAAGCGTCCATATTATATGATGTAATTTGTGAAGGGAATTTCTGAAACTGCGTAACTTGTGAAAAATACTTTCTCTAGTAACAAACTTGCTATTGACACAATAGTTTTAGTTACCTAAACTTAACAACGTTACCTGACCTTAAGTTGCAGAAAATGCTCATTTGAACAGAAAGAAATTAAATATCTATAACATAACATAAAGCTTTTTTTTCATAACAGACCCATTACATCATTCAAAGACCACCATGAGGAGATTATGTGTCACCAATCACGTTGTTTCTTCAGGACTGTGGAGCAGGCAGAGATTACTTTTTGTGTGAGGAATGATAATGAGAGTATTACTCAACATCAAACAGCGGGGACTTTGGCCACCACAGCAAACTACATAAACTTTTATAAAAACCTTTATTCACAATATTAGTGGTTTACAGGTAAGATGAAACTTTAATGATCCCCATAAAGGGAATTAGGCTGTTGCAACAGCAAACAGAAACAGGCTACATCAAAGTACATTATGATATAATGCTGTATATTATAAGACCACAACAAGACAAGGTAATTTCAACATATACCAGTTTCAGCATTGCCACAGATTAAATAACGATCCTTTCTTTCTTTCTTTCTTGATGGCTGAATTCCATTTCAATCACGGGAGACTGATACTTAGTGTATAACTGTTATATAACTGTATATAACTAGAACTGTAATTGTGATAACAGATGATATATGAGAATAAGTCTTGACAGAAAGTCTTTGGCACCAGACTCTACAGGGAGATTTGTGACAGACGGGTGTCTGCCCTGGGCAGCACCAAATAAATCTCTCCCTGGAGTCCAGACGCTGATGGTGGTGGAGGAGGACTGATGACTGCTGAGAATGATGGGCTCATCAGGCTGTTGAAAATGATGAATCTGCAGTTGACTGGGCGGTGATGTTGGATGGGCACGCATACATCAGCATGAACATAACAGAGGCAGAGAAAAGCGTGGTGAAAGTATTACGAAATGACCAGAAAATAACTTTTATTTCTCTGATATGCCACCTGCTTCAAAACTAAAGGAAACTTCTTCATGTCAGACCGAGAAGCTGGGTAAATGAAACAAACCAAACCAGAACGGTCCCAGTCCTTTAAATAATATCCAATTCCTGCAGCAGTTTTAAAACGTTAAAATGACCAAATCCCTTTGGTCTGTAATTTGGATTCAAACCAAACGGCTCACTGATGTGGGGAGATTTTCCAATTTTCCAATCCAAGTGAGGGATTAGTTTTTCTGTGCTGAGTGACCATGGGAATGGAGCGAGGGAAGGATGCATGGATGGACTGATGGTGTAATGTATGAAGGAGTCAGGGATTAGATAAGCAGAGTGAAGGATTTCCAGACGAGAGAGTAATCTAGACGTGTCGATATTCATCCTCTACGGGGAAAAAAAAATACAGGGCCAAGGAGATTATCCTGATGGTGATTGCATAATCTCGGTGTGTGTGCATATATGTGTGTTATGGCGAGCAGACGGCACAATTAGTCACTCACTCAGTCATGCCCTCAGGCTGCGACCAGACACACACACACACACACGTCACACCAGGCATGCAGCTACAGAGCTGCATGCACACTTTTACACACGCCAAACCATTGATGAAAGAGCTGCGTTACTTTCTCAACTGTGGTTTAATGAGGAACTTGGATTTTCCCCTTTTCTCTCCCTCCCTCTTTGTGCCTCCTTTCTTTCCTCCTTCTCTTCTTTGTTCCCTCTTTCTTCCTCTCTTTCCCCTTCTTGTCTCCTTTCCCTAATTTGCCTCTTTCCCTTGGTTCCATTGCACGTTGTCCTCTGACCAGCCCTCCTTTAAGTTATTTGCTTCTTTTTTTTTCTTTCCATAAATCATTTTTTTGAATTGAATGACTTCTTTGCCTATTTATCATCAATCTTTCCCTGTCCCCTCACTTTTCCTATCCTTCTGGAGGCCCATACTCCCCTGGCTCCCTTCTTTCTTTACTCAGACCCTTTCCCTCACCTTCTCTTTTCTGCTCACTTCTTCCACCTCTATCCTACCTCATCCCGTAATTCCAAAAGCCGTCATGTTTCCAACCTCTACAGTCCAATTAAAGGAATTATCAAATCGCCCTGCTAGATTCATGATGTCATTTTTTTTTTTATCATCTCTTCCCCAGGTTTCCTCCTCCTCCTTCTCTCCTTTCACATGTTCACATACTTCTCATGGGTTTAGTTGGTGATGTCAGTGCCTTTTAATCCTTTTCTTCCATTGTCTCAATGCAGTAAATTCCCCCCATCTGTTATGTTGGAATAGTCTTTTCCATATGCTACAATGGTCCATTAACACTAGTGTCTGCATGTGTGTGTGGGGTGTGGGTGGGTGTTTGTTTGTGTAATAAAGTATCAGAGGATTTTAAAAACAAAAAAACTTTGTTATTCTGCCCATGAAAATGTTAATAAGATGTATGTGTGTGTGTGTATTTGTTGGAATGTAATTAAGACTTGTGCGTAAAAAAGTCCTTGTAACTTTGTTGAATGCTCTTAACATTGAAAGGTTTGAGGAAATAATGGCTCTGATTATTATACTACTACCCATATTTGTGTTTCACCTTGCTCCTGTTGTTATTTGAGGCATGAAAAATTCCCATTAGAGGCCACAATGAAGTTATCCAGGAACTGTTGTTTCTATTAAGATCCCGGTGAGCTTTCGATTTGGACTTCTTGATAGTAAAACAACCTATAGTCCCTATAGTCTGCATATTCTTAATCGATGTTCCTGAATCTCAGCAATGTATAATCTTATCATTACCCAGTGTAAATATGGTAGGTGTTAACATTTCACTAATTCACACTAAACACAAATCTGAGGCAGACTGGAATGTCTCACGTGCATCTGGTCATAAACCAAAGTATTGGACAAAGCAGAATTTAAACCTGAGGAACTTCAGGTGGTGACCAGTAAAGTACTCTATCAGTTATGAGTATTCATGACTGAAAAGCAATGAATTCAAAGTTATGGTCTGATGAAAACCAATAATTCCATCCCTAAAGCCAAAAACAGTCAAGAAAATAGAAGATGGATCAGTTGAATGTTGGAAGAAGATGTGACCAATGTGATCAAAACCTGGTGCCCAGAGTGAGAGGGGCAGCAAATCTTCATGATGACAATCCTGATGTTTTACTAGCTCAATTAAATAGCAGAAACCAAATTCTTTGACAATAGAGACAAATCCTCCCAAACTCTTACTGGACTAACTGGTACAGATACAGTACTATGTATTGCTTTATGTGTGTGTACTTTATACTCGCGTGTACTTGTCTGTTAAGCTGTACACATGCACGACAGCTGCTCCATTGATCTCAATGGGATCATATGAAGATCAGGATTGCCATTATTATTGGATTTAGAAGATTAGTACACACCTGCATGGCAGGACATTAGAGAGCTCCTAAGATGGTGTTTCACTGTGTGTGTGTGTGTGTGTGTGTGTGTGTGTGTGTGTTTATGTGTCATACACACTAAACCATCTTGAAAGGAAGTGAGATGAAAGAAAATTTGGCCATTTGAGCCGCTTCAACTTTCAGCTTCCTGCTATTACTCTCCACCATTGATCAATTTCTTCAGAGGGCCAAAGAGCAATGCTACTTTATTCATCTACCTCTGGTATTGTTTATGGACTTATCTGGAGATAGAGAAGACAGGTCTGTGGCCGTTTGGTATGTTGCCGATGTTCAGAGGAAGTTGTCTCATGTAAACAGGAAACAGCGAGGACAGTGGATGTGACAGCAATGGGAAGAGTGGGAGTTGGTCCAACATCAAACACACGCTCATCCAAAAAGAAAACACATTAAAGCTGAAGTGAATTTAATTCCTGACACTTTTTGTCTAAAGAAATATATACGTATAAAACACATTTAATATTCACAGCTATTGTTATTGCAATTTTCTTCAAAAGAGGATAAGGCCAAGGTTTGGGGGCATTTTCCACAATAGTGTTTGACCGTCATTTGCTATTTACACCACCTCTTCTTAATCGCGTGCATAGCTTCTCCTATCGCTACTATGCAGACGACATTTGCCTATTTGTCATTTCCACCGCGGTTTATGCACGGATCTCTGAATGCCTCTCAGACATATATACATGGATGAATGCACACCACCTTCAGCTGAAACTCTCCCCAGTCATGCCGCGTTGCAATTCACAACATAAGAAAAATGCTACCATGCTACCAAACTCCCGATACAGGCTGTGGTCATCTCACAACCAGATTACTGTAACACCCTCTTGACGGGCCTCCCAGCCTACACAGTGAAACCCTTACAGATGATCCAGAACGTGGCAGTACTCCTGGTTTTCAGTCGACCAAAAGGGCACATGTTACCCCGCTGCTTATCGAGCTCACCGGCTACCTGTAGCAGTCCACGTTAAACTCAAATCGCTAATGCTTGCCTACAGCATAGTCTCCAGTTCTGCACCCATCTACTTGATTGCCCTTATACTGTACAGGCATTTATGTTACCTCACTACTGTTGTGTTCCTCCAACAAATGAGGTGTGGCTCTACTACCTGTATGCTCAGGGCAATCCAAACTCTTCTCTTCTGTTGTTCCCCATTGGTGGAAAACGCTACCAGTTCCTACTAGAGCAGGGGAGTCCATCTCTACCTTAAAAAACCCCTGAAGACCCAGCTCTTTAGAGATTACCTCCTCTCCTAGCACTACCAAGACCTGAAGATGATACAAGTGAAGATCACCTTCCAGAACTGTCAGTGCTACACTAATACTAACACTTGTTTATTCACCTTTTTGTAACTCAGCTAAATGATTAAATGTAATCACTCAAAATAAGAATGGCATTTTGCATGTGCAGATACATGCAACTGCCATGGACAAACTAAACACTGGCTCTAAAATTGGGCTTATCATGATTTTTTTTGTTATTCACATTTTGCGGCCACTGTAGTTTCTCTTTCACACTTAGAATGGGAGGGTATGTAGAGGGGGTTGCAATCAACAACTACATTGCTAGATGCCAAGGCCATTAAATCCTACATGTCAAATAGACTGTGCACCAAGAAGCATGAGAAAGAGAAACACACAAGCGTGTTTACGTGTGTGTGCGTTCAGTAGGGTAGAAATACACTACTGAACACACCCTAAAGCTGGATAAGGTGTATATGGTTTCTGGCACAGGTACACACACATGAAGCAGCACGCACTATGAAGTATTAATATCAAAGAATGAAAGGGGCAGAGAGAAAGCAGGAAGTCCCCTTAATCAGATAGTGTTTGTGGAGAAAGAGTGGAAACCCAATCACCCTTATCACATACTGTAGAAACGGGTTAGGTTGTCGCTGTGTGTGTGTGTGCGTGTTGACTGGTTAGACTTTAAGTGAAGGTGCATTCCAGAAATAGTTTTACCTCCCAGTCATGTTCTCCTCCAGTCTCTCTCTCTCTCACACACACACACACACACACTCTTTCTCCCTTTCCTTCCTCCATCCCTCTGTCACCCCTCTTACATCTTTTATTAACACCCTCACCTGCCCTCCACTTCTGACCCACTTTTTATTGCCGCTTTCGAATCATAAGAGTGCTCCAACTTTGATAATTTACATTTTTTAGTCACCACAGATAGTTTAACAATTTCAAAAATGTTAAATTAAAAACAAAAGTTGTTTCAACTCTTCGGGGGGTATGTCCAAGTCAACTGACACAAGTATAAGTCCATTATGAAGTCATTTAATATCAGACCATTGGAAGAACTTTGCTTGAATTAAAGTTGAAGCATCTGTAGGGGGCACCCAGATTTGAACTGGGGACCTCTTGATCTGCAGTCAAATGCTCTACCACTGAGCTATACCCCCACACATGCAGGTGAATAGCTTTGCCAGTCAACCACCACGCTTGTCCTATTCAGCATCCAGCACTTCTGGTCACTTTAGGCTGGATTCACAGAGGATCAGGCGCGCCGGCAAAAAAAGGTCCGCGATGCACTGGTGTCAGCAGAAAAACGCACCACAGTGGGGGAAATGAGGCGCGTTGCTGGGGACGTCAATACAACTGCTCATGTCTGTCATTATGTAATCCATTATGACGATGCATTTAAGGCACTTCATGTACTGGAAACTGAACCAAAATTGGAGCTCCTTGAGCTCTGTAGGGGGCACCCAGATTTGAACTGGGGACCTCTTGATCTGCAGTCAAATGCTCTACCACTGAGCTATACCCCCACACATGCAGGTTACTAGGTTTGCCAGTCAACCACCACGCTTGTCCTATTCAGCATCCACCACTTCTGGTCACTTTAGGCTGGATTCAGACAGGATCAGGGCTCTGGGAAAAACAACTCGGGACCTGTTGATCTGCAGTCAAATGCTCTACCACAGCACAATGGCTAGTATTGGATACTTTTTAGTATCCAGTGCTTCTGGTTACATAAGATGTGAAAAAAGGCGGTAAAAGGTTTGAAGTTTTATACTTTATGACAAAAGCTGCTGTTTCTAGGTGAAAATGATGTACATGACAACCAAGACTGCACTGAAAGATGTCAGTTTACTGAAACACTTGTATCATGAAACCATTGGAAGAACTTAGCTACAGTCAAAGATGAAACTTCCTGAGCACTTTAGGGGGCACCCAGAGTTGAACTGGGGACCTCTTGATCTGCAGTCAAATACTCTACCACTGAGCTATACCCCCACACAAGCACCAGCAGAGCTCTAGGACTGAACCACCTTATACTTGAAAAGTGGTGGTAAAAACATTCATGTATGACACTACATAATCCATTGCAATAACGCGCTAGAAGACCAGTCTACTGACAGACTCTCATTAACAGATCATTGGAAGAACTTGCTTGAATTAAAGTTGAAGCTTTGTGAGCTCTGTAGGCAGCACCCAGATTTGAAACCCCCACATAGGAAGCAACTGAACTCTACCATTGAACCACAGCATTTGTCCTTTTTCGTATCGAAGGCTTCTGGTCACTTTAGACTTGAAAAGTGGTGGTAAAAACATTCAAATTTCATACTCTACGAAGGGATGTGGTGTTTGGAAGTCATGTATGTCACTACATAATCCATTGCAATAATGCACTTTGTGTACTAGAAGACCTCACTTTACTGACAGACTCACATCATCAGACCAATGGAAGAACTTTGCTTGAATTAAAATTTAAGCTTCAAAGCACTTTAGGGGGCACCCAGATTTGAACTGGGGACCTCTTGATCTGCAGTCAAATGCTCTACCACTGAGCTATACCCCCACAAAAGGATATAAAATGGGTTTCTTGTTTGGAAGACAACATACTTTATTAGCCTTACAGTGTTCACCTGCTTTCTCAGTCTGAACAACATTCAAAATGGTAAAACAATGACCCTGACTGCAGGGTCATACGTGCCCCTGTGTACAGACCCAATATACTGAAGTCTGTGCGTGAATGGATGAGCTTGTCCTGAGAGGTTAGTACTCTGCTGACGCATTTCCTCTGCTCCACATGTCTGTACAGACTTTTCTTAGCAGCTCTGTAAAAGCCACAACTGTGCAAATTTGCACAGAAAAACCACCAAAACTTCCCCAGATGGCAAGTTTAGGGAAGTGGCTTTCCTTCGAGGATGTGTGATATGTGTATTTGCGTCTGCTGTACGTGCCTTTTAAGCCCCAGTTGTGTGCGTACTATGTGTGTTCATCATCCACTCCAGCTTGTGCCTTTTCTGTGACACTTATGACACTTTGTTCCGAAATTAAGTCCAAGTTCATTTTTATCTGTTTGCCATCGTGTCTGCAAAATAACCCCCGGCTGGAAAGAGCTGTGGTTTTGCCTCACTGAACGTCGTTCATCTCGAAAGGTTAACTGCTGAGTCTTATAAAGGTGGGAAACACAGGTGCAGGAAAGTTTTGAGTTATTTCAGATCTCTTAGCAGTCTTTTTTTGAAGAATAGGAAGAGGAAAGAAACTTAACAGCAATTTTCAGATTGCTCAGGGCAGTTCTCTACAAGGCTGCAGCAGAGATTGCACTAGTGACATTTCAATTATACAACAGTCTGTCACCTTAACTTACCTTAACCCTGTTTCTTGTTACACAAATGTTTGGTATGATGCTCTACAGCACAAGTCACTAATAGGCAGGCCCTGGTCCGGAGATTGGTTTAGGTGAGAGCAAGGATGTCAGCCAATCACAGGCAGGCCTTCACTGAATAGAGCAGCAGTGACAGTGACAGAGAAAATATAAAGGAGTGAGGAGACAAGAGAGAGAAAAGCAGCCAAATTGTGAGTAGTTGACACAGAAAGAGAGAGAGATGGAGAATGACATGTATCAGGACCTCAATTTTATCGAAAGATGGGGCTCAGGTCCCTACATCTTCCTTTGCTATTGAAAACTAGATTCTATTGGTGCATTTCTTAATTAACTTAAAGGAGTAGCCAGTGCAGCTGGAGTACGCTTTCAAAAGATTTATTTATCTAAATCTAATTTTGTTGTTGCCTGGTGAATCTTCCGAATCTCATTTTGGTGAGTGAAAAACCAGAGCAGAAAATGTAAACATTTTTTTCCCCGAGGGGAGACGAAAAGGCCTGGGTGAAGGAGGCGCTTCCCAGTTTCAAGGCCATCATTTGTTTTTACAACGGAAAATCCTGTCAAAGCTTCACTGCACTAATTTGCAGACAAGTTAGGCCAACGTTGCTCCACACTCCAATGAAAGTTTCAATCATTACTTCTTTTTCTTTTTTTCATATTTACTCTTAATAGGTCACTTGAAAGATGGAGGAGAAAGACAGAGAGCCTCATTCACACTTGGCAAGTCTCCCTCTTCCTATAAGATCTTGTCAACATCATAGTGAACGTGTTATGAAAGTGCATGAAGGGGCTGTTTGATGTATGACACCAAGACCTTATAGGAGACCTATGGAAAGCACTTGGTGACCTGGTTGTGAAAGGATCACAAGGCAACGAACAACAGAAGGATTGAGTGTGACAGGAAGAGGAGGAGAATGAGGAAGAGTAAGAAAAAAGGGAGTGAGGAAGAGGAGGATGAACGTGCAAAACTTCCAACCCCAAAGGGCAGTCTTCGAGGAGCTTCAGAAGACATGGAGGAAGAAGAAATAGATTTTTTTTTCTTCTTTTCGAAGGTTGAGGAAGGGTACCCTCCTACAGCAATACAGGGGGAAATTCCCACCAATTGAACGAACCACCCCTCAGATCAAAGTGTGTGTGTGTGTGCATATGTATATGTGTGTGATAACCCTGCTACACCTGTGAGCAGAGCCACCCCTACACTGAGAGGTGAGAAGAAGAGGAGCTCAAAGGGGGAGCGGGGGGGGTGGTGCAGGCATTAAAAACTACTTGGAAATATGACACTTTGGTGTTGCAGCGTAACCAAGCAGAGCCAAACACTGTTTGTTATGGTAATAACACACATGCTTACATACTGTATACACCTGCTTCAGCAGGCTGTAATCAGAAGCATGTCTGTGTCAGTGCAGTAACAGTAGTTTCAACAGTGTTGCTGTGCTGCGTTTTAAGTAGAGCTGCTGTAGTGTAAAGGTGTATTACTGTTTCATCAGGTCATATTACAATATTGCATTGTAGCACATTATAATGCATTATATTAAATATTTTCTCGCAGTGCACTGGAGGATTTTAGTTGTTTCTGCTTGAATTAAAGTTCAAACTTTGTGAGCTCTGTAATGCTCTACCATTGAGCTACACCCACACACATGCAGTCAACCAGCCAATAACCACATTTGTCCTATTTAGTATACAATGCTTCTGGTCACTTCAGACTTGAAAAGTGGTGGTACAAGGACTGAGCTTTTGAAGGAAGTCATGTCTGTCATTATGTAATTAATGGCAGTAATGCACTTCATGTACTGGAAGATATCACGTTAGTGGGACCCCAACATCATCAATCCATTGGAAGAACTTTGCTTGAATTAAAGCTAAAGCTCCAAGTGCTCTATAGGGGGCACCCGGATTTGAACTGGGGACCTCTTGATCTGCAGTCAAATGCTCTACCACTGAGCTATACCCCCACACGTGCAGTCGAATAGCTTTGCCAGTCAACCACCACGCTTGTCCTATTCAGCATCCACCACTTCTGGTCACTTTAGGCTGGATTCACAGAGGATCAGGCGCTCCGGCAAAAACAGGTCCGCGATGCACTGCTGTCAGCAGAAAAATTCCCCACCATGGGGTAAATGAGGTGGGTTGCTGGGGACGTCTTTATGTGGTGAATGCAAGTGCTCATGTCTGTCATTATGTAATCCATTATGACGATGCATTTAAGGCACTTCATGTACTGGAAGCTGAACCAAAGTTGAAGCTTTGTGAGCTCTGTAGGGGGCACCCAGATTTGAACTGGGGACCTCTTGATCTGCAGTCAAATGCTCTACCACTGAGCTATACCCCCACACATGCAGGTTACTAGGTTTGCCAGTCAACCACCACGCTTGTCCTATTCAGCATCCACCACTTCTGGTCACTTTAGGCTGGATTCACAGAGGATCAGGCACTCCGGCAAAAACAGGTCCGCGATGCACTGGTGTCAGCAGAAAAATGCACCACCGTGGGGAAAATGAGGTGGGTTGCTGGGGACGTCAACAGAACTGCTCATGTCTGTCATTATGTAATCCATTATGACGATGCATTTAAGGCACTTCATGTACTGGAAGCTGAACCAAAGTTGAAGCTTTGTGAGCTCTGTAGGGGGCACCCAGATTTGAACTGGGGACCTCTTGATCTGCAGTCAAATGCTCTACCACTGAGCTATACCCCCACACATGCAGGTTACTAGGTTTGCCAGTCAACCACCACGCTTGTCCTATTCAGCATCCAGCACTTCTGGTCACTTTAGGCTGGATTCAAATGCTATAACCCCACACATGCCACTTGACAGTCAACCACCAGTCAACCACCGCGCTTGTCCTATCATCTTACTTGTCCTATTTAGTATCCAATGCTTGTTTTGTACTTTATGAAGAAAGGTGCTGTGTCTAGTTGGAAGTCAAGTATGTGACTATGTAATCCATGACAATAATGCACTTCATGGACTGGAAGATGTCAGGTTGCTGACACACTCACATCATCAGACCACTGGAAGGACTTTGGTTGACAGCTCTATCAACTAACCACAGCGCTTGTCCTTTTTACTATCTGTCACTGTAGACTTGAAAAGTGGTGGCAAAAGGGTTCAAGTTTCGTACTTCATGAAGGAAAGTGCCGTTTCTAAGGGGAGGTCATGTATATCACTACATAATTCATCATATCACACATTTTACATACTAGAAGATCTCAGTGTACTGATCAACAGACCACTGGAAGAACTTTAGTTGAATTAAAGTTGAAGCTTTGTGAGCTCTGTAGGGGGCACCCAGATTTGAACTGGGGACCTCTTGATCTGCAGTCAAATGCTCTACCACTGAGCTATACCCCCACACAAGCTACAGCAGAGCTCTACCACTGAACCACAGCATTTGTCCTTTTTTGTACCGAATGCTACTGGTCACTTTAGTCTTGAAAAGTGGTGGTAAAAGCATTCAAGTTTCATACTTTATGAAGGGATGTGGTGTTTGGAAGTCATGTATGCCACTACATAATCTATTGCAATAATGGACTTTATATACTAGAAGACCTCAGTTTACTGACAGACTCACATGATCAGACCATTGGAAGAACTTTGCTTGAATTAAAGTTGAAGCATCTGTAGGGGGCACCCAGATTTGAACTGGGGACCTCTTGATCTGCAGTCAAATGCTCTACCACTGAGCTATACCCCCACACATGCCATAATCTTACCAGTCAAGGACTGCGCTTGTCCTGTTCAGTATCCAATGCTTCTGGCCACTATAGGCTGGATTCACACAGGATCCAGAGCCCTGGCAAAAACTGAGGTTTTCCCATTCATTGAGTGGGGGTGGTCCGTTTCTGCACCAGTGGTCCGCAATGCAGGGCTGCTGAAAAACGCACCACTGTATGGGAGAGCGGTTGATCCATTGGGGGAGCTGAGGTGGCATCTTTATGTGCTGTACATAACTGCTGTGAAAAAATAATGAAACTTTATGAAGAAAAGTGCTGTTTCTAGCTGGAAGTCATGTATGTGATTATGTAATCTCTTGTTATTATGCATTTAAGGCACTTTAGGTACGAGAAGAGTATAGTTTTACTGAAACACTGTCATCCCCACAACATTGGAAGACTTAGACGAGAAGTAAAGGTGAGACATTGTGAGCACTATAGGGGGCACATTTGACTGATCTGCAGTCAAATGCTCTACCACTGAGCTATGCACTGATGCACAAATGCAGGCAAAACAGCTCTACCAGTCATCTACTCAAGTCAAGTTTTATACTTTATAAAGGAAGATAGCATTTCTAGCTGAAAATCATGTTTGTGATTATGAAATCTATTGTAACAATGCATTCAAGGCACTTCATGTATTGGGAGATTTCAGTTTACCAGCATAGTCAAATCATCAGACCATTGGAAGAACTTTGCTTGAATTAAAGTTGAAACTTCAAGCTCTCTGTAGGGGGCACCCATCTTTGAAACTTGAAAGACTAACACGAAACATGTGGCGAAGTGTCACAATTTTGGTCAAATTATCGTGTGCTGCTCACGTCAAGCTGAAAACGGACCATGGCAGAGGCGGTGGGGTTTGAAACTAGAATTGTATGACATAATGCTCGGGGGTCCGGTGGGGTTTCGGTGTCATACTAGAAGTAAAGGTAAGGGAAATGAGGTGGGTTGCTGGGGACGTCTTTATGCGGTGAATGCAAGTGCTCATGTCTGTCATTATGTAATCCATTATGACGATGCATTTAAGGCACTTCATGTACTGGAAGCTGAACCAAAGTTGAGGCTTTGTGAGCACTGTAGGGGGCACCCAGATTTGAACTGGGGACCTCTTGATCTGCAGTCAAATGCTCTACCACTGAGCTATACCCCCACATGGGCAGGGCAACGGCGCTACCAGAGAACCGCCACACTTGTCCTTTCTGGTATAAAATGATTATTGTCACTGTAGACTTGAAGTGGTGGTAAAAGGATATAAGATTTATAAAGGAAGGTGCTGTTTCTAGGTAGAAATCATGTCTGTGACTATGTAAACTATAGTATCGAGGCATTAATGACACTTAATGTATTGGAAGATTTTAATTTACCGACATAGTCAAACCATCAGATCAAGTACAGGAAGACCTGTGCTTGAAATAAAGTAAAGTAAGTAAAGTAAGCTTCAAAGCATTGCAGGGGGCACCCAGATTTGAACTGGGGACCTCTTGATCTGCAGTCAAATGCTCTACCACTGAGCTATACCCCCCACACCCATGCAGGCCAGTCGATCACCACACGTGTCCTTTTCTGTATCCAAGGCTCGCAATGGTCACTTTAGACTGGATTCACACAGGATCTGGCGCTCTGGCAAAAACTGGCTGTAACACCATGAACTGCAGTCAAACAGAAGTCATGTCTGAAAAGGTAGATTGATGCAGAAGCACCACAGTAGCTCATTAACCCAACAGTGGAAACATCAACAGGGAACAAATTAGTTGTCACTCATATCCATGGGACACGTTCGGGTGTTTTTGTTGTCACATGGAGCACAGAGAAAGAAAGCAACAGCACATTTGATCATTTATCATAAGGTCTAATGACCTCATACAATTTCAAAACAGTGGTAACAGTCAGGAGTTTTGAGTTTTATATATATATATATATATGGATAGTTTGGAAAAATACTGTTGGGAACAATTGTTTTAATCTGCTGCAGATGCAGTGGAGAGAGATTTGGATGGAGAGAGGGAGGGAGAGGAGAGGACGATAATAAAAAGGTGATGAAGAAGGATGTGGGTGAAATCGACAGTGATGACGATGCAGAGCCAGACAGCTCAATCTCCTGTGCTGAAAATTGTCTGTACTCACGCTGCAGTAGGGTGCAGGAGGTAGTAGGTGCTATGGATAAAAGTGTTCTTTAAATGGCACATATACAGTATGGCGACAATGTTGCCCAGTCATGCTGTCATGTGTTTATCACTAATCTAGTCATGCTACTGTACAGGTCCATATAAAGTCATAACAGCATAACAACTGCATCCGCTGTTTCCACAGTAATGAGGAAAAAACGTCTGCTGCATTTCTTCCTGTTTTTTCCCTCGGCCAAGGGGTCCAATTCCCACATGACCCAGACAGGGGAAAAACGGGCACACTCACGTAATGTTACATTTGCTTAGGTACTGATGAAGTCTAGACTTTCCTGTCTGAGATCTAATTTTTTACTTTCAACATTGTTCCCAGTCCCTTCTTTAAAACTTTTTACATCCAGTGTATCCGCGATTAATATTTCCATGTGATTGAGGAGCAAATTAAGTCTTACACATTTTAGACACATGAATTTAGACTGATGGTTTTCAAAGTGCAATACTTTTATATTCAGAAGTGTTACATTTTCAGTAAAGCTATATAACAGTATTGCTGTTTTTTTTTTTTATTATTAGGATATTTTTATATATTAAGTTTATTTTTGTCTGTGTTTCAGTTTCTTTAATTTTGGAGGCTGTCTGAAGTCAGCAAGCTGGTGTATGATGTGTATGCATATGGAAGGAAAGTGTGAATGTTTTCTCTGTTTTAAATTGTGTTCATTGATTTGACATTTTAGAGATAAGTTCAATAATAACAAAATTAGATATAATAATAAATAATATAATATATAGTAAGATTTCTATGTTATACAAATCCATGTTTTCTTTCTAAACATAATAAATATCTTGAAAAATAGTGAAGTGAAAAAATGTGAAAAGACTTTGAACAATGTATTACTGAAATGTGGAGTTTGAGGTTCAAAATGTTTTTCACCTGTTTTCAGTCCAGGATATTTTTAGGCTGCATGACGCACTGAGGTGAGCATACCCCTGCCCCCTTGCCCAACGATATAAAAGTCTTCAGCGCAGCCCCCCTCATTTTGTAGCAATGACAGGGAATATACGTATTCAGATCTGAGTTTACGAGCACACATATGAGAGACACTTGCCTGGGTGTGACCGAATGTCAAGCTGCCGGTTACCACCTCCCCCCTTGCTTCATCAAAACACCGCAATTGAGCAATAACTGCAAATTGACAACAGACAGCATTTCACTCAAATACATGACTAATGTCCTGTATCTGAGAATGTTTTGACACCTAATTTCATAAACTTTAATAACACTTTCTTCTTTAGTCTGTCAAACTCAAAACGAATATTTATTTTACATAGACTTTAAGAATTAAATAAAATAGCAAAGATTCATTGATGTGGTGTGTCCAAAAATAGTGACGATGACTATAAGTCAGCAATATATACTGCATATGTGAGGCTTACATTCAGCGCAGTCCAGGAAGGGATGCCACATTTTCTTAAACATATTGGTAAATTCAGTTTCTCCAATTTTAAGTGTTGCGTGTAATCGTCTAACCACAAAATATAACTGGGAGACTGTAGGTTTTTCCAGTTTAGGAGAATAAACGTCTATGCCTAAGTTTTCTAATGTCTGTAAGAATGTCTGTAAGAAGTGTAGTGTATTTTGGCTTCACTTCAGGAAGAAAGTGATAAGTCAGTATGTTTTGAGTTAGATAGGGATAGGGTTAGGGTTAGGGCATCACAACTTTTTACCAACTGGTTCCTTGTAATTTTTCTGCCTCTGCCCTTCAGACAGCCCAAGTCCGTCAGTGGTGGGCAGTAATGTCGCCGGTGTATGTGACCTGAAGTTAATGAGCTGAATCATGCACAGCTGTTGATATGTTCATCCTGACCTTGACAGACTGTGGTTGTACTGTGAAGCTCTGAGGTGTGTGTGCACGCCTCTGTTGACTGTCTGGATGTGGCGGTGTATCTGAAAAGCAGCGTGTACACTCAGTCAGCTCTTCCTGTATAAATAAGAGGCGGCCCTCAGTGTTTCACACTCCTGAACCTGGTGACAGCCATGTTCCACAGCTGCTCCACACTCGCTGCCTCATTGTGCTGTTTGTATATTTAGCTGCTTCGTTCCACTTCCTCTGCTGTTGACGGTGGGAAAACACACAACAATACAGCCGTGATTCTGCCCTCCCTCCCTCTCCTTTTCCTCTCCTCTCTGCATCCTCCCCCTCCTCCCCTTTTCCTCCCTCACGCCTTCCCTTGACTCAGTGCGTAGCCCTCATTCGCTTTCCATCTCATCAAAGCGTCCTTTGAGAAAGAAACCGTGAAGTGATTCACAGAGCCACAACAATGCCAATGGGCAGCCATGTTTTTCCGGAGCACACTTAGTTTTGGATTAACACCAATTCAAATACAATATGAGGGCCAGAAGTGGAGTAAGAGTTTGTAAAATCTAAATCAAGACCACAGCCAGATGTTAGTCACGCTCACAATCTAGCAAAGTTGCACACTTGAACTTTGCTATTTTTGGTTCCATTGTAGATAATCCATTGTTTACTTTAACAAATGTTAAAGTGGTGGATTCATAGCTGCTCACTTTATTTTTTGAAAGAGTTCACATTACTTGGTGATGCAGACACTCATGGTTAATGTTGAACCAGTGAATTTTTGAGTTCGCTCACCATCCCCGTACAACCCATATGGGAGTGATCAGATCCCAACTTATGCTTATGTAACTGTGTGACATACATTCATGGAGGACATTATTAATAGATGGATATGTAATTATTGATGTCTTACTTCAAGAAAATCAGTCAGTATCGTCCTTTGCTGCCATGACAATGACGATGAAGTTCATTCTTGACTACAGTCTATTTTCTTTTTTTTTCATTTCATCACACACTTACATTTTCTTCATGAATGTATTACCCTTTCACTGTAAAGGCCAGCTGTATCTCAGATACCGTCTATTCAGTGTTTGTGTCTCCAAACACTGAATCGGCGGGGGTGTGAGCATTTTGCAGCTGGTAATCGCCAAAGAATTTCATTAGTCTGACTTTTAGTGAGAAATGTGTAGCGGTTCGTTTGTGTTGAGTGCGAATGCTGTTTCAGATTTCCAACAATAGTGACGTGAATGCATCTATTGAATTTTGGCACCAAATCTCATTTAAATGTCACTCTAAACTACAATGAAATATTCAGCTACAGTACTGCTGACAGTGTCACACATTTACTATAGTGACAGATGTTATCGAAGAAAATGAACTTGCAGAGGCTTTATTAAGCACCTGCTAAAGACAAATGTTAGCATTAACAACACTTTGTTTACCAGTCTAGAAGAACTTGAGTTCAGCACTACTTTATCCCTTGACTTGCCAAGAGCTGTCTCAAGTGGTGGAAAGAATGCTGATGAAATAGTGTGTTGTCTACAGTAGGCAGTGGTTAGTGCACTCCCAGTTTGGAGAAGTAGACCGAAACACTGCAGTGGACAGGGTCACAGAAAAGCACATAGCGTCGTGGGTTGAGGTTGGTTCAATCTCTCTTCCTGTCTGAGGTTAAAAGTAGTATTGAGCAAGACATGCTATTGTACATTTAATAGATTTGGTGAATATATTTTCCTAGTTAATCACATAATATTTCTTGTTAAAGTGGGTTACATTGAGTGCATTCACCTCCGGAGGAAGAAGAGTTCAAAATCATCAGCGCCTCTGAATTTGTCACCGGATTTAAAGAAATGGAGTTTCAAACCACAGTTACAGTTCAGTGTGGCGTGATCACATTTTGCAGGGCATAGTTTCCACAAGTCTCCGTTCTTCATGACATCACTGGCCTGAAATGTCAACCTACTTATGTAAACAAAATTCTCTAAAATGATAACTGTCCTCCTGCAGTGGTTGGCAGTGTGGTGTAAATAAACCTAGCAGCTAAAACCAAAAGGTTCTCTGTCATTGATCCTGTGGGACTGATCAGGCGTAATCTTTGCCAGCAGATCCACTACAGATCTGATATGCTCTGATTCAGACACGCTGGCTAGACAGTGGCAGGACGGGTTGCGGAGGTCGTGTGTCGAGCTTGTGACCTTTGTCTGAACTCTGGTTTGAACTCGGCAGCAGTTGTTTGCCTCATCCTGCAACCAGCTTCAGTGACAGAGGAAGCTGGCAAGACGAGAGGAGGAAAGAAATTCACTCTATTAATTAGATCAGGATATTGGACAGGAAGTTAATTAACACTCTCACACACAGGTCCAGTGAGGTTTAAAAGAGTAACAGTGGCGTGAGAGGAGAGGAGAGTGTGAAAGGAGAGGAGACAAAACCAAATAAATGGAATGAAAAAGATTGGAATGACGCAGCCTTCAAAAGAACCGACTGAACTAACCCAATTTAAACCTTCTTTTAACTAAGCGTAAAACCCCCATGATTGCTTCTCTTTCGTCTGGCCAGGAAAAGTGTCTCTTTGTTTCTTTAATTTCAATAAAGCTTCTGACATTTTGTGAGTGTGAGGCACATCTAAGTCCCGTTTTAACAAAGAGTATGTCCACGTTAGGGTTAAATCTGTCGAAGCCCCTCTCCAATTCAGCCTTTGGCCATTTGAGCCATTTGTTTCAGTGTGCGTGGGGTTAACAGAGCTTTCCCAAAACAATGATGGAAACCTGATTACATAGCATCTAATTTTCTCTGTGGTGCCATTGAGCTGAATACAAAGCTCAATGGCATGCACTGTATTTATGTTGATGTTATCAGACAACGTCGCAATTATTAATAATTTGTTCAGCTGGCTTTGTTGTTGTGCGTGTTTCACATAGTCACCTGATTAGTGGACGGCCCGCTCTGCCTTCTGAGCCACAGAGAAGTGGTGTACGCCATCAAAAGTTGGTAACCTGAGGATTAATCGGAGATGAAGCTCAAGTTTTTCTCGGACTGAACTTTAATTGGTTTTGTCTTGTAAGCAATATCAGCTGGCTGCTTCATTTTGTGCTGTTGCACTTGCTTAATGTTCAATTCGTTTTTGATCACAAGTGATTACAACAAATTAATTATAATAAATTCACAGTACAGCTGTTCATATCTATGACAGTGGTATGGCACTGAAATGAAACTGGAGGCACTAAATTGCAAGAAATATAAACTTCACTACTTTCATAATTCAAATTCTTTATTCTGCAAAAGTAAGTGAGTTTACAATCCAAAGCACACACAATCAATTCATTCGGAAGGTGAAAAACAGCATGTAAGAAATTGAATACATGAAGGTGAATATAGCCAGCCTGTCACTGTCTTGCAATCCAACACCACAAAGGTACAGCACAGTTATGTCAAAAGTGCAAAAATTGTAAGTGTCTTTATCTATACACAATGTCTGGAATAAAACCAAACTTGCTTCTGTTTGTTTAGCATGTAGGCAATCTAAAGCACATTCCTTTCATATGAGGCATTGGCACTGACACAAGTCCTGCTTCAGGAGTCTAAATATTGTTCTCCAATAAAAACATCACAACTTTTCTGATCAGTTCACTTTTTGGTTCCATGCCTTGGTTTATTTTGTCTGGATAACCCGCCAGTTACATCTCAAACACAGAACACAGATTCACGAGTTGTCTTTTGCCAAATGAATATTAATCTTAGGGTTTAGTTAGTAAAGGGAAACATGACATTTGCTCACCTCAAACAAAAATAATGAATCTTTTTTTTAAAATAAATTAATGTAATTCTTAAATTGTTTAGGAGAAATATACATATTATACAATAAACACACTGGCCTCCATTGACTTGATTGATTGAACCTACTTGCTGACCCTGGCCGACATGTTTTACAGTCGGTATGAGAACTTGTGGGCTTGCACATTGAAAGGCCTCAATTTAGCTGACACTGGATGCTCAGTTGCAAGTCAATTGTTAAATGTTCTTTATGTATTGTTGACTGGCTGTTGTTGTTTTCGTCTTTTGTTTCTCTTTTAACATGTGCCTTATGCTGCGATATTGTCGGCCACTGCTATTAATCCTTGTGTGTGTGTACACTCTCTAACATTGTGACATATTTTTTTGTCTGTGTAAATGAATTATATATGTGTACTTCTCTATGAAGGCTTGTGTGCTTCAGGTCTCCCCTTAAGGCATTTGGAATTGAAGTGAGCTTAGCTAAACTGTTGAAAATGACCATTTTGCTGCCTCTGTGCTTCCCACGGGTTTGCAGCGGCTCTGAAACGACGCACCTGTGACTTCCAGCGTCACAGACAGCTGTGCAAGCTGCGGACTCATTCCACATTATTCCACCTGGTCAAACACACGTGCGCACACATGCATAGTACATCTCCTTCCTGACGGACATGCTGGGAATTCCATGTTGGACTGACAGCAAGCAGCGCTGTCAACCTGATACCCTCTCAAGTTGTCACACACGCACATACGCTGAGGCCAATATTGAGATGAAGTGAGGTGACGGCACTGTGTCCCTGCAGCCTCGTCAATCGCTCCATACGCTGTGCGTGAAGGCAAAAGGTCAGCGTTTACATTGGTACGTGACTAAGTGTATGTGTGCATAGTCCAGGAATAGCAGCACGGGGATGCCTGCTTCCTCTGTCTTCCTTCTGCAGAGAGGAAGAATCTGCCATGACCCTCAGCTTCCATGGTGACCCATCCAGCTGTGACCCTGCAATGAAACACTGAGCTTATACTAGAAAACAGTTTGCTTTTGGAAAAACAAGCAGATTCTGGCCTGACCATGTCCTCTGGTCAGTGGTCTTCTCCAATCAAACCAGAGGCAGAAAACACATTAAAGATGTTTAGATTTGTTTGCATGGGGTTGAAGCTCTGCCCAATAAATGACACATTTCACATTATTATATAGACTAGTGTATGTATATTAATATGCAAAGCCTATTTTCTGCTCATTTTGTCTGAAAAATTTCCTTCAGTGTTACATCTTTGAGATCTTGTAGATAAAATGTTGTACTAAACCTCTGAACACTGTCAAGCCATTCCTGAAAGTCTAATCATAGATATTCAAACTATTCACATGCTGTTTCATTCATCTCAGCACGCTAACCATAATTTGCTTCCAGTTTTTCAGTCATATCATTTGAAATACAAATGAGCCCCAACCACAGAGATGGAGCCAACATGGTTAGAATCAGTTTGTCATGATACGTAAGTTACATAAGAAGTAAATGCAGGAGCAGCGGCAGTGGTTGCAAGACCGCGCCGTGTGTTCCAGGTTTGAAAGACAATTCAAACAACAGCAGTAAATGATTTCAAACTTTCTTGACCTCTTTCGTTTGCTGTGTTTGCCAACCCCCGCCCTTCAGTTCAAACCATAATCCAAGCAGATTATAACAAATGGTCAGGGATTTTTTAATTCTTTTTTTTTAGAAAACCATTTTACCATTTTCCCCACGTCTGACTCATAACTAGTTGGAATTACTGATGATGTAATGCACTTTCTGCATTAGAGGGACTGAAACAGAACAAATGTGTTTTCAAAACCATTATTCATTGTGCCATGAATGTCCTTATTGTCATACTTCAATAAAGACTGGTACTTGACCTCGTTATATTTTAAAAGTGCAATCTTTGATCCAAACATAAACTTGACAAGGTCTCAACTCAACTAAATCAAATTTTCTGCCGGTGTAAATGCATGTATGCATTTGCATGTAAATTGAGCATACAAACACGTTATTCCCTCTGGAGAAAAATAAACATTTAATTCGTTTCTTTACATTTTATGACATTATCATGCAACAGAGTTTTAATCATCCTTATCATGGCTCAAGACTTTCCCTTTAAGAGCACCCACATGGGCGCTCAGACCTCTTTGCTCCTAATAAGGAGGTGGTAAACCCAGCCTTGAAGAGGAGAGGAGAGGAGCAGGGGCCCTGGCACAAATTTGAGGACCAGAGTCAAGTCAGCATGACAATTTAGACTTCAAGTAAGGAACTTTCAAAGTAAAACTTTTAATTACGTACGTGTCACATTTTCATGACGGAGACATAAAGTGAAAATAATAACAGCTACATCTGAGGAGCGGCAAATAACCAAGGGATGTTTTCTTATGGTTTTATTTCCATCCATTAGATTTTACAGAAAAAGTTAAAGTCATGTTATAGTGCAGCTGAATTATCAAAAGCCAGTCTCAGTCACAAATTATGAAACTTGAATTTGCAGTTCCATCCTATCTACTATCCTTTTAATGCAGCATATATTTTAAATGTATTATTTTATTATTATTTGCTAGTTTCAGGACAGAGATCATGACAACATAGGCCAAATGCAAAAGCGATGTCTTATTTTGAAAGAAGAAATTACCCAGTTTCCGGTGTGAGCCGGCTTTTCTCTGTCTAACTTGATGCTTAAAACTTCAGGAGGGAGGCCCTGAGTCTGTGGAAAAGCTGCTCACCGCTCAAGAGGCAACCAGTCAGTCTGGAGAAGCGCGAGAAGCGAGAACAAGCTGATCCAGCGGCGCTGGTGAACGAAAGACATCCGAGAGACACAGCGACACAGTGAGATATATAGAAGCAGGAGTTATCGGTAAGAGAGGCGCTGGGACAGAGACAGACAGACTATTTGGAGTCGAGGGAATCGCATTGGGATGAGAATAATCTGACTTTTGCAGCGGGGCGCTCAGAGAATTACGCACGAACGCGCCAGTCCAAGGTGAACCAACTTTTACGCACGGACTTTTGGAGATGCGGGGCTTCACTCATGAGGGGAATGCTGCATTGTTATAATTTACTGCGATTTAGGAACGGGGGCTGGTAATGTGATCATTTCTGGCTGGAGCTCTGACCTGAACGTGGACGCATCGAGCACTTTTGCACATATTGTCGAATACGTTTAAAAAAAATCACACATTTGGAGACTTTGCTGGGCTCTCAGCTGGGGCTTGCTGGGACTAGATCTTACGCTGCAGACTGATAATAGGAGCTGTGTGACTGTAGCCCTCGAGTACCACAACACCCTGCGTTAACGCACCTGTCCCTCTGTACCCTTGACTTCTCCTCTTGTGAGTTTTCAAAACAGCAGTATGGACAGAGTCAGACGTCTAGCCTGCGTGTGAGTCACGGTGAGCAAACACTTGGACAAGCGGCCCTTATAAGCAGTGACACATCTGAGGATATTTAACAGTGCGTGCCTTGCAAGCGGCCAGTACAAGACACCGGGACGAGGCTCGGTGCAGGCGGGAGATTGGACGCCGAGGTGCTAAATGCCCAGCCGGTCGCTTGCGGCTCGTCAGGCTGGGCGGCAACATGAGGTCCTGGGTCCTGCTGCTGCTGCTGGCTGCGCTCTCAGCGGCCCGTCTGCGGCTCGGAAGCGCTGAGGTAAGACGTGGGGATGTGCCTGTAATCATTTTGACCTCTAGTCGGTGAGGGGAAACTAACACACATGGATTTAAAACGTAGATGTGGCGGTTAATAGTAATATTTTGTGGAAATCATTATAAGCATTAATTGTTCCATATAACATCTGCATGCTCCTTTATGCCTCTATGTGATGGGGGATTTAGTCAGTTTTGATTTGCAGCCTCAGATACTTCTGTCTCTGTCAACTCTGTAATAATAATCAGGTGAGTTGAGCCCCTTCCCTGGTTATATGTTTTTTATGTTACCACTCATATGAGGGATTATTGTTGGGATGAATTTTGTGCCTGGGAGCCTTTACTGATTTTTGAAAACAGCAATAGCTCAGAGAAAGTTGGGAAAGACTTCCAAAGAACATACGAGAAAAACATGTAAGTTCATGTTCTGACACTGGCAGTCATGGAATGATACCACATCTTGACTGGTGAGAATTTCTTGGACTCTTAAGAAGCCTTGCTCCATCATCATCATCCCCCGAGGTGATTCTACAAACTGTGCAGTGGATGTTTTGTGTAACAGTTTAGCTACAGGGCAAAAAAACAATGCGCAGCTCTGTGTGTGCGTGCGTGCGTGCGTGTGTGTGACAGCCTGTATGTCAGCACACCTAGTTTTCCCCTCTTGTGACTCTGCAGCTCGTGTCATATGATGGATCTGTTCCTCTCTTCGTTTTCATGTTTCATGACAGCGATTCTCTTGCAAGTGTTGCGAAGAAGAGTTTTGCTGTCAGAGGGAGAGAGAGGGGGGGAGAGAGGGTGAGGGTGAGGCAGGCCCTTGGCTAGTGGCCCAGTAGCAGGAGTTAATCTACAGTAATAAAGCTGGAGCCATAATCCATCTATGAGCCCAGCTGCTGTTTTCACTATCACTATCACCCCACCACTGAAATTATCTTTCTCTGAGATGTATTCTCTCAGCATTGTTTGTGCTGCCACCTCCTTCGGCTCAGCGTTTCCACCAGACACCTGTTTCTTTAGCTGGCAGCCAGCAAACAGAAACTTTCAGCTTCGGCCAGATAAATTAAAGGCGAGAAAAGTTTGCTCATAACTCGAAATGAGCATCTTTTCTCAGGCTAAAATGGCATTAACCAAACAGCGTTGTGTGTGAATGGACGGCAGCTTGAGCTTTGAACCCTACATACAGTATTATCTTCTTTTAAAAGCTAAGGTGGAGCTTTTGACACGAGGTGGCAAAGTGTGTCTCACAAGTCCTGCAGTTTATGTCCTCATTTGGTCACATCCACATCTCCAGAACTTGTTAGTCATGTGGATGAGCTGTCAAATGACCTCAAGCAAGGCTTTCTTCACCTGTTGGTGTCTTCAAAAGGGCATTTTCTATTGGCTAAAGATTTAGCAACAAACGTGACATGCTTATGTCTAGAAAAAGATGATAACTATATTATGGTTCAAAGAAAGCACAACACTCTTTGTAATAGGTGGGATATGATCGATAGATTGTGGTGTTTGATACTTTTTACACCCAACTATCAACAGTCAGACTTTTTCATATAGTATATCAATATTACGCCTTTGCTACTCTGTCCTTTGAAATGGCTGATGCTGTTGTTTTTTGAGACTTTGTCTTTCTACTTTATCCTACCTGACCCATTCTATGCCATAACTATGGGTCATATTCATAGCTCTTTTGTACCTCGGACAGGCACCGTCTTTATTTTGTTCTTCGCTTTTTCTTTTTTTTTTTAGCTTTATCATACCACTGTTCTCACAACTAATGCAGGAATCTCACAGCATCTCTTCCTCAAAGGCACTACATCCTGAAACTGTTGGAAGCAATGATTGGCGAACACACTGATTTCCAGATCATTCCAGTTCATGCAGTGTAAATATAATGCTGCAAACACTGAGTGGCGGCAGGCAGAAGCTGAGGGCACTTTGGTCATTGTTTGGTTGGCGGGTTGTTGGACTTAAACCTGTCATCCTGTAGTCTGCAGGACGGTCACAGAAACTATTAGCATGCTTGACTTCATGTACACGAGGAGTGAAACTGCAGGTTATATTTAAAGTGACATCTTTTGGAAATCTGATTCGTTTTTTCATTGAAAGAAACGCTGGCCTGCCTTATGACCTGAGTGTGGGAAAGCATCAAGTCCAACTCTGTGACTCTAACCCTCTTCTTGTCACTGTGGTGGAAAAATGGAGACATCTTTGACGTCTTAGTTCTGCCACATCTGTCTGTGGAAAAGATTTCAGTTTGCACAGTCACACACCTACACACACGCGTAGACAAGTTATTCAGCAGAGTCACTACAGGTTCACTAAGGCTGACCAGAAAACATTATCATATCATTTGTGAGAGGTCATTTACTGAGCAGCTGATGTGTCTATGAGCAATCCAATCAAACCTCACTGCTTACACAGTGTGTTCACGAATGCACACACACACACGTGCATGAATGCGCATGCACGCACACAGACTGATGGTTGATACGGTTCATCTTGTAGCTCCATTTAAACTGGAGATAAAAACACACAACACATTCACACATGAGATCAGACCTCAGTTCTTTCATTATGCGCTGTTCAAATGACAATTGTTCATCATCAGCACTCACTCACAAACACACACACGCGCGCGCAGCTGATTGGTAGCTTTTGAACAAGTTGCTGTCAGACTATTGTCTCTGCGGGCGAGCTTAAATGATTTGCCGCTGCCCGGCCTGATCCATTTTACATAAGAACAACAACTAATCTGCCAGGGATTTCACGGAGGCTGTGTGCTCTGTGTGTATATCTGTGTGTTCGCACACATCTGGGTGCACGACCAGTGTAGCTGCGTATGTGTTGCTGGGCATATGTGCTCGTGTTTTCGTACGTGTGCCGCGGGGCTGTTGTGGCTCTTTGCGTGCATGTGTGACAGATAGAAAAGCGCAGTGGCGCATAAGAGTATTTGTATGTAAGCCCCTTGTGGTGCACTATTAGAGGAAAAATCTAGTCCGGGATTCTAGTAGACAGATAATAGGAATAATAATAATAATAATAATAATAAAAGTGATATAGATGTGTAGATCAGTCCACATTTCTTTAAAGGATAGAAAAAAAACTTAAAATGTCCAGGTATGAAAGTTACAGATACAAAAAGAAAAGTTTGTTGTAATGTGTCTGTGGTTAAATATTAAAACATTAAAATTAGCTGCGGGCATCAATGTCATTTTCAACTTATTTTCAACTTCATGCAACAACAGATAACAATAGCAATAATGATATTCTTTATAATTGCTTTCAATGAGACATTGGTTCATGGCTCTTGCTTTTACCATGAAACAGCTGCAGGCATGCGGCTAACAATATCAGCCAGCTCAAAATATCTGCTGTCAATTGAGTTTTTGGCCCTTTTTATATTGAATTAGTTTAAAAGTTGTACTGGAGGACTGGACTTTAATTCAGTGGAAATACTATGACAAGGGAGCCTGAACTAGAAAGTAGCTCACTGTTCATGGAGCCCCACTTTCTGTGTTGTGTATGGTTGCCCCTAATGGTTAGTTTCATTATAAGTTAATGAGATGATCAGTTTGGGTCTGTAACTAGCTTGTCTGTAACAGGCTGATAAAAAGATATATTTTACTTTGATATAAGACAAAGAAATGCAGCAGATGGTCGCAATGAAGTTTTGTATGAAGACGACTTAATCGACGCTGATTGTTTCAGCTCTGGTCTTTCGGTGGTCTAATAACACACGGTGCAGGTACAGAATTAACCAGGCAGACAGGTTTGTTCCCTTACACAAAAAGCCTGCTCCTCTTCTTTCTCCTCGGTGGTTATCTTCATCTTGTCTCCTCTTTTCTTTCCTCCTCCACCCTCCTTTCTGTTCCTCTGCTCTGTCGTCTTCCCATCCATCATCTGCACCCTCATCTCTGCTGCCGGGGTGGGGTGGTGGGGGGGGTGGGATCTGTCTGTTCTGCCGGTGTTTGTGTGAGAAAGAGAGAGAGAGAGTACCCACCGAGCTTTGCGATTCTATCAAGTTTATGCGACAGTATGTTGGCCATCTGCCATATCTCTAATAAAAGAAGGCGTGTGTGGTGACAGCGCGGTATGATTGTGAGTCACTCGTCACACACTAGGATTCGGTATGTTTGTGTGCGTTGCCTTTTTGATAGCATGTTTGTTTATGTACGACTGTATATGTGCGTGTGTGTGTGCGAGAGAGGGAGACAGCAGTCAGCTGGCCCCATAATTACATTCCATTACACTTCACCTTTCTCCTCAAACATTCCTTACAATCTCTTCGCCTTCCAGGTTTTCTCCAAGGCCTCATGCAGTGTATGTCTTTGCATGGGTATGTGTGACCTGCTTGCAGATCATGACATCCTACCAGACGGTCTTCTCGAGCCAAGAGCTTAGCAACACACACTCACGCAGTGTAAGATATGAAAAATGCCTCGCTTTCCATAACAACACCGAGCAGCAATGTTATTTACAGGCTTCACAGGGACTAAAAACAACAAGAGAGGCCTATTTCTGTGTGTGCGTGTGTGTTGCAAATAAGGAACTTGGTGTCAGATCCACTCTGAGTAATTCAGCTCTTCTGCTCGAACCACTATTATTAGCTTGTTGTCCAATTGTTGGCCTTTTCTTTAAACCAGCAGTTTGTTGTTTGTCCATGTGAGGAACTATTTCCTGTCTGCATGCACCGCTCTCTAATTTCTATGCATGTGTGGGTGCGCATGTATGTGTGTTAGCGATTAACACTTTGACTGTAATGATAGCCTCTTCACAGAGTGAAAACTGTGTGTGTGTGTGTGTGTGTGTCAGGCTCTCAGGACAAATTGGGCGGACAGTTAAGTGGTTAAGCATCTGTATGTGAACTGGAAAAGAGGGGGCGGGTGTGTGTGAGTATGTGTGTGTGTGTGTGTCTGTGCATGTGTGTTTGCTTAACTAGGTCAGCCAATGGCTCGTGAAAGTCATCCAGGTATCCTGAGCCACCGCCGCCCACAAAGCAGACAGACAGAGAGAGAGAGAGAGAGAGAGAGAGAGAGAGAGAGAGAGGACAGGAGAGGGAGAAGGAGAAAGCCAGACCAACAAGCATAATCATTAAATACCAAATCCATCTTTTTGATAGTATACTTATATACTTAACTTTTGGTCCGATATCCTTTGAATCCTTAAGTGTAAATCTTCATGTTTTCATGAGTTTGCTGAGGTGGAAAAGGGGAGAGCAACAGATCTAACCTTCCTCAAACTAATACATCTAAAACATAATCACCACATTACCATGATATTTGCCAACAAAGTTAGTTTGACTAATCATCTTTTGATTAAGTGTAAGTGTAATTGAGTAAGTCCTGTTGTTGCATCCGCCTTTTCTACAGTAGTTTAATGGTACTCAAGAATTCGTGCTACCAGCTATTTATTTCCCAGTATTTGCACAGAGATCGTGGATGGAAATGAATGAGATGAGATTTGCAATTTTCAGCTGCTGATATATTATTAATTAGATTAAGATGCATTCCTAAATTTGATGGGATTTATCTTATGGAAACACCTCTTTACTGGCATTTAATGCAGGATTAAAGGCATGTGTGGCAGACCTTCTTTTTAATCTCTTCTCTCCATCAATGCGCAACATTAACTGAGCCTTGTTTGCGGTGTTTCTCTAGTATATTCACTCTTCTTTGTGATCTGACCACTCAGATACTAATAATGTTTTAACAGGTGGCTACGTAGAGTTCAGGTGAGGTTAAACTGTAGCCAACCTATTCTGAACAGTCACCAAGGTTTGTCTTATCAGAGGAGAAGTTGAATACCTGCAGTAGAAGTCTGGCTTGGATATTAGAAGAAAGGAGGTTGGGTTACAGGTATCAGAAAAAAGTTGGCACATCACGCTAAATCAGTAATGTGTTTTCCATTAAAAACAATGGGAGCATCTACAGTGTGGAGACATTTGTGTTCATAAATAAAGTTCAGGAAAGAGCTCTGACAAGCACCACTTAAGACTAAACTTTGGGGAGTGAGCCCTGCCTCACCATCAGATCGCCCAGGTGTTTACATTTTTAAGATATTATAAACATGTTATATCCATAGTCATAAATTTTGAAACATTATTGCAGTGAGAAGATGAATGTCTTAACTTTTCCCTCCTGGCATCTCAGAGAGTTATCCAAAGATATTTTCCTCTCAAATTCTTTACACTCCTTAATTTGTTTTGGCATCTTTCTGGCATGTGACTTTTTTCAAATGAGGTTCCAACTGCTCCAAGATAGTATCGCCTTACAGCCAACCAAAGCAAAATGTGACACAGAACACTGAGTAATCTGTCTTTGATCTCAACAAAGAAACCACATGAGTCTTTTCTTAAAACCAACCACACAGAATCCGTAATGAATTCCTGCAGTGACATTCATTAAAGGGCCATTAGCTATCGCATTACTCTTCATTTATTGCGTGATAATGAAATGAAACTGCGCACAGCTGTGTAGAGTTATGACAGCTTTTACAGCCAAGTTTTATGATTGATTTTTTTAAACATATAAATCACGATTAAATGCTGCACCACTTTCTTTCAAACCCAAATCTGGGATTTGACACAAGATATTGATCTTTAATGGATGTCTGACGCCAAAGCAAGTGAAAGTTGCACTGGGGGAGAGAGAGAGAGAGAGAGAGAGGCTAATTTCCTGTGTTAGACTGGGAGCAACAGCGGTGTTTGTGGGTAAACAGACAGGGAGGGAGTGACAACAGTAGCAACAAACACCAATCACAACCATCATTTCCTCTGCAGGAGGAAGTGAAACTGGAGCAAGTGTTGACTGGAGATGGAGGAATGAGATATTATACGTCAGCCATCTCTCCCTCTCTCTCTCTTTGAGAGACTGGCTGACTGTTAATGTTCAAAACAAAACAGGAAGCCCACGTTTTATATTGTGTTTTCACTCCTGGTGTAACACAATTATTGTTCAGGGTCTGGATCCTCTTAGTATAGTGAATTCACTGGAGCTCAAACGTATTGCACATACTGTACCACCAGTCCTCTAGATTCAAGTAGGAAATGGGTGCATTTTTTTGTCTGCCCACGCTTCGCTGGTCTGTTGTATTTGTTGAAAGGGACAACCCCAACTTTAGAAGACGGCTACTGATTGTGTTCAACCTAATACCAGCCTAAACTTTATTAACATACCTTTTAAAATAAAGTTAAAAATGCACATTAACAGTTTATCTGTCTCCACCACAGGGTGATCCTCTCCCACTGTCGCTGGTCGACCTGGTGAGAAACTCTCCCATCTCCTCTGTGGACGACCTGAAGCTGCTGCTGCAGCAGGAGACCAATGCAATAGGTACTAATGACCACCACACACACACACACACGCACGCACACAGTAATAATACAGACGTGGAGGAGGTAAGTGTGTGGGTGTGTCTACAGAGGCCTGAGGAGATAGGAATGCAGCAAGAGAGAGTATCAGCATACATGCCAAGCACCATGTTATGGCAATATTTACCCGAGCAGCAGCAGGAATGATGAACCAGCTTGATGAGAGAGAGAGAGAGAGGGAGGGAGAGGGAGAGAGGGAGGGGGATTCAATCGCTGTGCCCTTGGTGTATGTTGAACAAACTGAGACACAGAGTGAAAAACTTCCAGCACAAGGTCACTGCATTGTTCTCCTGCTCTGAATTCCTCTCCACATTTTGAAATATGGATGTGTGTATTTGTGTGACAGAAAGAGACCACCCCCCCATTCTAACTCCCAAACAGAGTCCAAGCACACAGACGGATACATGCGCCCACAGCTCGGCGGGTGATTAATAACTTCATTAAACTTAATCTTCTGAGGAAACATGTCACGCATACATATATTAATAGAGGGTTCTTTGATCATCCCATAATGCATAAATAACACAGTGACATAACAGCGAACACACAGAGGAACCAAGAGAGGGAAGGATGCTCAGAAACGGGGCACGAGGAAGTGACTCAAAGTGTTGTTTTTATCATAAATAAACTTTTTTTTTCTGCCTGTGAGTTTTGGAGTTGAGAGATAGCAATGTGGATGCACCAGTTTGGTGGAAACCATTTGCTGCTCAGCAGTCGTCATTGTGAACATGTTCGAATGTTAGCACGAGTGCAGCGTCGCAGAGCAGCTAGCATGGATGTGGACTCCTCGATTTCAGCTTCATTTTTTTTTACTCCCTTGCACTAATTAAACTTTGAGCACAAGTCTCAAGTATATGTGATTTACAAGTCGCAGTTACTTCAGAATCAGCAGAACCAATGCGCTTATTCTTATCAGCCGGCTGGCTTTAACAGAAATGGTTCACATGCTCATACATGAAAGAGGAAGAAAGGAATCTGTCTCACAAAACGTTTAGTTGCAGATAAATGCACAGATAAAATTAGAAATTAGCTGCTGAGAACAATAAGACACTGTTCTCTTTCTGCAGCAGGCAGTTAATTAGGGCTAACAGGCAACCAAATAACACCTTGTGCCTCTGTGTGCTGCACATACACACATGCACACATACAGTGACCAAAAGCAATCTGCACCAGGGATATAATTAGGACTACGGGGCTACAGTATGAAATGACGACATACGTAAGAGTGCAAACACACACTCAGACACACACATGATCTATATTTAACAACCCATATCTCTCCTCAACAGTATTCTTGACAGCACGAGGACAAATTGCAGCAGAAAATAGCCTAATTGTTTTAGCGGGAGGAGAAAAAATGTCTTCCGGTGTGCGGTGAACAATGAGCTTTGCTAAAAACTGCCCCAACAGCCTCACATGCTTTACAGATTTCTTTCATCGCTCGTAAAAGTGCTGGCTCAGTGTTGCCCAGTCTTCAGATAAAAGTTCGAGAATACTGAGTTGACTTCATTAACTCTGTGTTTGTCTCATTCTCTCCCCTCATCGCTCACCCTTCCAACCTCTCTCCTCCCACTCCTTTTTCTGTAGAAGAAGAAGAAGAAGAAGAGGACGAGCATGATATTCTCACAAACCACACCCATGGCCGGTACACTAGAAGTCTCGGTGCGTTTCTGCATTTTGTGTCTTTTTCTATCCATCTGTTTCTGCCATCTGTCTCGCAGCACTTCTTACGCCATTCATATCCACCAAAAATCCCCCCTTTAATTATCTCACTTCCTTCCCTCTTCTCGCTTAACAGTAGACGCACAGCCGGCTCAGCAGGCAGCGTGTAAAGTTCGGACGGAGGTGATGGAGGTGACGAGATCCATGCTGGACCGCCGCAACGCCAACTTCTTGTTGTGGCCACCCTGTGTTGAGGTGCAGCGGTGTTCGGGCTGCTGCAACACCAGGCTGCTACAGTGTGTCCCCACTGTCACCTCCAGCAGATATCTGCAGGTATACAATACATACATACTATGAAACTATAATTACACGATTTAAAAATTCTAACTATGACAGTGAGTGCTTTGGCTGCAGCAAATGGCAAATGTTAGAATTTCTAAATCTTGAAGAGCTGGTCTCTTTCCAGAAGTGTCTGGAGAATAATGAAATATTCAAAAAAATATTCAAAGTTCTGATGACTTTGTATATAGCTGCCTTAAGGTGATACCAGTCAAAGAATTTCATGAATATAATCATGTCAAAGCAACACAGGCTTTGCTTGCCGTTTTGATACTATTGCTTCGGGCGATGGTTTACACACAGGTAAACATTACAAATCAATGCAACTTTTAGAACAAGTAATTCAACATTTCTTTCTTGCTGGCAAAAAAATTGTTGGCACGAATCCACCAATAAAACAAAACCAATCAGATGCATCACTACTTGTTACAACATGCATTCATTGCACATACGGTAGCATTATCTTCAGAGAAGGGAAATAAAACAACAATAAAACACTGACTCGCTGGAGGCCTGTTAGTTTTGTTGAATTTTCCACCATGTCTGGATGCCAGATTTCATTACTGATTTACACTTTATGGGTGTCGGATTTTGTGTGATAATGTTTTTGTTCTTTCTGCCTTTCTCCAGGTAATAAAGATCCAGTACATAAACAGGAAAGCCCACTATGACAAAGCCATCATCTCAGTGGAAGACCATATCACCTGTAGGTGCCAACCGTCCTCATCCTCCCCGTCTTCCCCGTCCTCCTCTTCCTCTTCGTCTGTTCCCATCACTCACTCCTCCTCCGTTCAAAGCAACCCCAACCCGCCTTCGCCGCAGCAGCCTCCCCCTTCCTCCCACCTTCCCTCCATCCCCCGGTCCGTCCACCCCGCTCCACCAAAGACCCATGCTTCCAAGGCTGACCTGCACCGCCACGACGACCTTAAGCACAACCAGCAGCGCTACCATCCTGAGGAGCGTGAGCCGGTGGCGAGGCAGTGGCAGCAGGGCAGTTACACCCAGCTGGTGCACTGGACGCAGCCCAGAGTGCACCAGACGCCCACACATGTCCAGCCGGGCGTGCACCAGCCGATTGTTGGGGTGCTTGGGCCAGTCAGCAACTGGCCGTCTGAAGCAAGGGCGGAGCATAGCGTCATGGGAAGTACACCCCAGGTTGGGCACGGGAGCGGATATGACGGGAGCAGGGAAGAAAGCGGCACACATGTAGCAAACAGCGGTGGGGAGGTGCATCATCCAGATCACATGCAGAGGCAGCAACAGTTGTTACAGCATCAGCAAAGACAGCAGCAATATCAGTATCATCATCAGCCGCGTTACCCACAACATTACAACCACGGAGGAGCGGAGGACCAAGAGCTGAGGACACAATATCGACTCAACGCTCCCCAATCAGACAGCTCGTCTCCACCTGGCAGCCCAACCCACCCACCCAAATTAGAGCAAAACTCCACTCCTCCCATGACCACCTACCAGAAAGACTCAGTGACCAGCCAAAAGACTACAGAGGTCACAAATCATAGACAGACTGAGACTGAAACAACCAGTCAAAAACAAGGAAGCGAGAGGGAGGAAAGTGGGTCGGCCAATAGTGGGGATGTAGCCAGGGCAGAGCTGGCCAATCAGGGCAAGGATAAAGACTTAAAATTGACCAGTGGGGATGGTCATTTAACAGAGGAGGAGGGCAGACAGAAAACTCTGGAGACGGTACAGAGGGAACTGGATCGAGAGACTCATCTTCATCCGCATCATCCTCAGCAAAGACCAAAACCCACCACGTTTAAAACAGGTACCGTTCAGCTGTTAGTGTGCTAATGTGTGCTAGCGTGCCAAAATGTCTTTTTTTAGAAACTATTTTTACGTTTTATCTACACTATTAAGTTTTGAGAGAGGCTGTCCAAGGATTTAGTTAAGATTTAATTAGCTTCTGAATGCAGCATACATAAATGCAGAGTAGAGGACATGTTATATGATTGCTGCCAAATAAATGCAAGACAGAGGGTAACCACTACTACTACCACTACACTCCCGCATCCATGCTTGTATTGTCTCTGCACGGCAGCATGTCATTTTAGCTTTTAATGTACGAGAAAATCAGTGGGGAGAGTTCCCCTGCCAGGAAACCGGCTCACTGTACATGTATGACTTAACAACATGGCCACACATGTCCTGCTATTCTTCCTCGACCTCCTGAGATCTCTGCAGTCAGAGAGCTGGATGTCCCACTGCTTCGTGTTTGACTTAAACCTGCAGGCAGTCACACGCTTTGTTACGCAGACTTCAAGGTTATCAGCTGCCCTTCAGAGTGCAGCTAGAGCCACTACAGGAGCTCCACACCCAGTGTTTATATGCTGCTAGTGAAACCGAGATGAAACTGCTGTTCGTGTGATTCATTTGTCACTTGGTTCTTTTTTATTTGTTTATATGTTGTTATGTGTCTTTCTATTAGTTTCATTTTTGTTGTTTGTTTATGGTCTCCATGCATTCCAAAATAACCAAAAAGCAGCTGATTGGTACCCAAGTTGGTAGAATTAGACAACGATAACTAACGATTAAAACTACTTGGTTAAGAAAAGATTGCTTTTATGATGAACGAAAAACCATTGTTGACTGTTGCTGCACAAAATGGTCATTTGGTTGCTCATTATAAAACCTTTCACAATGGTCTAATGTTACATGTCTTCCTACTGAACTGTGTTTTTCAGCTGTTTGAACAAATCACCAGCGCTGGTATTTATTCTGGGGGAGGACAATCTTGCACAGCTTTGACAGCATTTTTCAAATTTTAAGTTTAGAAAATATGATGCCGGAAAAAGCTGTTCAAAACAAGGTTTTTGGTGCTGACTTGAGTATTTAATCTGTCTTCTTCCTTGTCTTCGTTTCTTGTAGCCCTCTCCACTGTGGCTCCCATCTCACCCTCAGCTCGCCGGGCTCCGTTCCGACCAGCCTCGACCCGCCGCAGGAGGAAACACCGCAAACGCATCAGCAAAGCAGCCATCAGAGCCATGATCATGTAGAGCTGCAGGTGAGAGAATGACCACTGTGAGATGGAGGGAGGCAGGGGTGATAATACTGACCTAGTAACCTGCAGCTACATGGTAGGATACAAGACGGGAGAGGGTGATGGTGAAGTTTTATACTTATAATCTCCATTAACTGAAGGGATTTGGCCTGACCTTTGACCTTCCTGGAGGTCAAGAGAAAAAAATTTTTTTGTATCATCAGTGAGACTTGAAGAAATTAGTTAGGGTTAGGGTTTTGTCCTGCAGTCAAACTCTGTCAGCACCAAACACCAAAATAAGAGTATGCAAATTTGACTAATTTTTGTTGGCCTGTATTTGGTTTAATCTCAGGAAATCACCATCTTGAAAAACAGCATTCCTTTGTCATCTTGTTTGTCGTCTTGTGGGCAACAAACAAGGTTACGATGAGTTTATTCATCTCTGTAGGCAAAAATGGAAAACCAACATATTTATTTTGTGATTTTCTCATTCCCTGACAGGAAATGGCAAAGCTAACCAAAAGCTTTTGGCCAGGAACATTGCACCAAAGGAATACGGAGGAGAAAAAAACTTGGGATTCTTCAGTGTGGGATGATTGACTCTGTGGACGGATGATGAGGAATCAACAGAGGTGACGGACACTTCTGCTGCTTTTCAATGAACAGCTTTAAAAAAAAGAGAGAGAAAAAAGTCACCTTTCCTGCTCCAGAGCTGCCGCAGAGCGTCCAGCTTCATGGATATTATAAAAGTGCAATCTTATGAACTCCTTGGATGGGAGGATATTTGTCACACTAAACACTGGATTTCATTTGTGTGAACCACGAATTCCATTAACATGGATCGATGGAAGCCTATCAGATGCCCAAAGCTAGACTGGTGGTCTCTTCTTGCAGTTGGCGGCCATTGATTGGCTTCTAGTTCAACTACTGATTGGTCTACGAACTGAGAGCTGGACTATAACTTGGACTAAGGAGTCATTATTAGGGGCTAAATGTGGAGCTCAAGATGAAACTGGAGATGTGGAGAACTGGATTTCTACACTGGGATGATAACTGGAAACTGGAGAGTGCAGCTCAGGCCTCAATGCCAAACATTACTGTTATTCTACAATGTCTGAATTTAACTTTATCTAACACTGGAGTAGCCATACACTGATCGTACTACATTGACTAGAGACATGCTCCACTGTGTACTGTAGCGTAATGTACTGGAAAATATCAATAACCTGCTCATTTTGTACTACTGCCAGATCAAAATGGAATAACAACCAAATGCCTGCCTAGAAAAAATGCTATGAATATCCACATTAAAGCAAGTCTTAAAGACCTGGCTTCTAGAGATCGCTGTGAGCCAGTTATAGCCAACACTGTATGTATAAATGCTTTTAGAAAATGATTTCTGGGGGGAAAAAAGAGAAACTCTTCTTAATTTATTTAAAAAAAAGGAGGATATGAAGTCCTTCAGTTCTCAAGTGTAATTATTGTTGCAGACATGTTTCAGATTATAATTATTGGTTGTACAACTGTTACTGTTATGAATGTTATTTTTAATAAAAAATAAAAATATTCAACAAACATACAGTTTATTTAAAGTCGTCTACTTTTAGATCTGGTGTGCATGAGTGTGCCTGCATGTGCATATCTGTGAGATATGGTGATAAATGCATGCACATAAAAAAAAGTGCGCGTGTGCATGCATGTTTAGCTGCGCACATGCACTCATACAGAAGACTCCTCTGCTAATCTTTGCCCTATGACTGAACGTCCTGCAGCTCTGTCACGCAAAGCAAGGCAGGGGTCAGCAGAAATGTCTGGTTGCTATAGGAACTCACCGACGGACACGTCAACAGAGAAGTATCGTATGGTGAAAGAGAGACGAGGGAGGGGAGGGTGTCAGTCCAGGAATGGACAGAAGATGAACGACAAGAGAGGGAGAGGGAGAATGAGGGGGTAAAGGCCCAGTTAGGGGTGGAGTGAGCTGAAACATCACAGCAAAGTGAGAAGGAGAGAACGACAGCAGGGACAGAGAAATAAATAAATAAACGGAAATATGTATCAGGCTATCAAAATATATGATGAAGTAAAAAGCGCGAGACAGGTCTGTCAGGAGGATCATTCAAGGTGGAGAGGGCAGTTTAAATGTCATTCTGTTGTGTAACGGGGCTTCCCCCTGCAAAGCTAATTCGGTCAGCAAATTCTTCTTCTTTGAGAATGATGACTCGGCGTGTACTTTACCAAGCCTCGAGATACATAAACACACACATACACTTTGAGGTTGCCCAGGCAATTTGCCATTAATATGGACTGTAAATCTATTCCATCACCTGAAAAACCCCCAGCCCTACAGTTTTGGTGACATCCATATTGCTTAACTTGAACGGACAGTAGAGATCGTTTGAGGAAATGTGCATGAAAAATCAGAAAAAAAATCACTGTCATAATTCTGTAACTGTACTGTATGGTATCACAGGTCATGCCAAAGGGTACAGCCGTGAGTCATGGTGAGATAGATGACAACGATTAATTGTGAAATCTAAACACCATAAGGAGGAGGAAATCATTCAAACCATTGATGATTCATGCCATCGTTGGTTTAGAAAGCAAAACGATTCAGACGAGTCAAAGTTCTGTCTGTTTATCAAGTTATACACGGGAACTGGATAGAGACATTTGTGTTGTTGCGCAACAGATCAGTTTGGATGAAGAGGTGAATACGAGCAAACAGGTTGAACAGCAGTATATAAAGTGACACTGAAAAGTGATATACACATGAATGTGTCAGTATGTTATGATCCATTAATATAATATGCATTATTTCTGCATTTCAGCATGATGAGTACATATTTTGATATGATATTGTATTTCTACAATGTGGTATTGCTTCTGTTACTTAAAGGACCATTGTGTGGGGTGTCGATTAGCTCAGTTGGTAGAGCATCCGCCCCATGTATGAAGACTCAGCAGCGGCCCAGGGTTTTCATCCGACCTGCAGCTCTTTGCTGCATGTTTTTCAGGCAGAATATTATACTACATCCATGTCTGACATATTCAATAAGTGTAGCCTTGAACCATCCTTTGTTATCGTACCGTTGGCTGACTGCTGGGGTACTTCACATGATGCACTGAAGTCTTCTTTTCTTCTCATCGTCTCCATCTGTAAACTTTCATGTCCCGTTAATGCAGCTTACTTACTTAACTGGTATTTTTATATTTTCTCATTTTGGGATGTGGTTGTACCTCCTGCTGTGATCCTGCTTGACACACATTAAAAACATTAGTATTATCATTATTACTACTATTTGTCATACTTCTATTACAATTACAGTTGTAGTTATCAAAATTAATATTGCTGCTGTGCATTTTTATCCCTCTCTAAACTCAAACAGTCATGGAAGATGGAAGCCGGGTTCTGCTCGAGGTTACTGCCTCCTCAATGAAGTTTTTTTTGCCGCCGTCACCAAGTGTTTGGTCATTGTTCAGGAATTGTTGGGTCTTTGTAAATATCATAAAGACTGCGCTCTAGACTTGCTCTGTGTGAAAAGTGTCCTGAGTTAACTTCTGTTATGATTTTGTGTTACATAAATAAAACGTTCATGAATTCAATTGGACCTTTAAGTAATTTGACAGGAATCATAATACATGTCCTCTACTCCGCTTTGATGTCCTATATTCAGCGCTGCACAACCGCTTGGAGCAACAATAGTGCACTGTCAAAGTAAACAATGGCATCTTTCTTCTAGTAGGGCCACTCCACCAGTTTTACACACGAAAATCAGTATTTCCTGTATTCCACTACATAAAACAGTCACACTGCCTATGAGGACACTCAGATTGACTCTGATTCAAGTTAGTTACAATGTGGGATATATTTTTGTATCTCTGACCATCATTTCTGTCAGTTTTGATAACGTCAGACAACAAGACAAACAAGCCAACAATGTTAAGAAGTTTCAATTTACTTGCTAATCATCATGGTATCAGTAGTGGTACAATAAACATGAATTATTGTTATTGATTAATTTCCCCCTCCCCATTCCTGTTCTTTTGTAAGTTCTCAGAAATCCTCTGGTGAGTTTTGCTGACAAAACTCTTTCAGACACCCGTTGGACTTAAAAAATACACTGTCATCAAGATTAGTCAGTTAGAAGTCTGTTTTTCTTAGTTCCTCTGAAGATGTTTTTTTTTTTGTCCCTCTTCTTTCCTCCAAAAATTTCCATCTTTCTCCAATTTTTCCCTCTTCTCCTCCTCATGACCCTGCAGCTTGGTCCACCGGCCAATAGGCATCTAGGTGCGAGGCCGTGTGGTGTAATGAACCAATGAGGGTGAGCCAAAGTTCAGCCAGGTCACCGAGGCCAGACAGACTCTCTGCTGCTGCTGAACTGAGATTTGTGTGTGCTCATGCAGGAGTGGGCTTGTGCATGTGGCTGCCTGCCATACCTGCGGTGGCCCTCTGACGAGTGTGTGTGACTGTGTCCGTGTGTTGTGAAACAAATGGAGAGTGTGTCTTCTGGCACTGTGTCCCCATGTGAGCCGCTTAATGAGCTGGTAGCTGGCAGCCAATCATGGCCACCGGCAACCTCCGAGGTCGCACCATGGCGTCGTGTGTAAACAGTGCGGTTGGCCCGCCTACATTTGACGTACACCTGACAAGACGCACACACACACTTAGTGGAGAGGTCACAGTGGTTAGGGCACAGTTTTAGCAGATAAACAGACATAGATGCTTACATGCATATATGCAGACAGGATGCATACAGACACACCTTCCTGACTCACCACTTTGTGTTTATGTTTATGTGTGTGTGTGAGATGTCATCCCTTTTACCTGAGGGGAGAATGACTCATTATGAGCTGACTATAGCACATACAACACAAACATTAACACACACACCCTGTTCTGTGCGCCATCATACTCACATTTTTTTTTCATATATCTCACACATTCCCGTAAAATCAGCATAATGATCTGAAGTTTCAACAAGAGTTTGAACAGCGGAGTAAAAAAAGCAAAGGCAAGGAGACAAGACGGTGAAGAAAATAAGAGCAGAGAAGATGAGAAAATCTGGATATACTTTAGATTGAAAATACAATGACCTTTGATTAGATTGTCACACCAGAAAGGACCAAATGAGTAAGATTAAGACCCGTATCGTATTTTAGAGGTGTGCCTGAAGGACAATTAAATGTACATTTGTCAACCTCTCACATCTGTGCAGACATCTGTGCCTGCCAAAAATTTGGGACAGCGGGGGGATAAACGTTGTGGGGGATAACCAAGTCCATGCATCTGTCTGTCTGCGTCCCCTTTAGAGTGTATCAAATTATTCATTCTTCTGCAGCGAAATTTGGCACCGTTAAAAGCCTCCTCTTGTCCACAACTGGACACAGCTCATGAAAGGTTGTGGGTTTTGTGCGACGTCTTAAACTGCCATGTTTTAACAGTCACCATAATGGGCTAGCCCAGAATGTTATTTCCATGTTTTGCAGGCACTCTAGGAGGGAGAGGGGGAGACAAGGTACAATCAGCTCTACACCACTCTGCACATTAGCCTAGACACTGGTCCTTTAAAGTAAATATTCTGTAAACCAGTATATGTGACTTTATTATTCACTTTTAGTATAACAGCTGTCAAAGGCTTCTACATAAAATAATTGCATTGCACCATTCAAAAAGTGAGACTGAACTAACCAAAGAATGAATTTAAAATAAATACTGATTTTGTCTTTGTGTCCGAAAGCATCCCAAATTCCCACAGCCTCTAAACACCGCCCAACAATTTTCTGTTCTGGGATTTATCAGTACTAGTAAGCCTCAAACAACCAACAACAACAATTCATGTTTTGTCAGTATTTGCTGTTTGGTATCTTGTTTCCACATTCATAAAGCAGTCATTGTGTTAGTTCAGCAGCCAGTAGCAAGGTTGTTTTTGAGGAGAAGGAAAGGTGGGTGTCATCAGCATAAAAACGGTTTTATCTGTTTTTGTAAGGGTGAGATCCAGCCTACAGTTTATTTCTTTGAGTCTCCACCACATTGAAAAAAATGTATTTGATGCAAATGTAAATTTGGATTGTTAACTAATTTGGACTAAAGTCACATGAAGTCAGAGTCAGTTCAGTAGTGCTGGACAGACTTTCAGTAAACTTGGCGGGTTAGAAATTCTGGCTAAGGCTGCCTCTTATTGTGACAGACTGTGTCAATATTATCTGTCTGTCCCAATGGGGAAGTGAATCTCCCTCACTCCGTTTGTTTCATTCTCTGAAGGAAACCCAGATGACCACCCTACCCCAACCCACTCCACCCCAATCCACAGACACAGTCTCCCTCTGCCACAATAGTGTTGTCATGTGGTGAGAGTGTGTTTGTATGGGCAGGGTTACTGGTTTGGTCTCCCTGTTATTTGCTGTGGGGGTGTTGTGGCTCCATGTGCGGCCTTGTCTAACCCCCTACGCTTTGTCCTCAGTCCGCCCTCTGTCACAGGACACACACATGCACGCTGTGAACATTATTATGAACACATATTTGCAAATTTGACTCACAAACACCAAGAGACACCAAGACAACCAGAAAACACATTCTGGCTTTGATGTGCACACCGAGACAGCTGAGAAACTCTGAAACCCTGACATAACCCTTAAGTATTACCGCTATATAGCTGTATTTTAGGACAAGTGGAAGTCAGGTTTTTGATCAGTCATCAATCAATTTTAATTAATCATGTCAAAGCAGATTTCTAGTCTAAGTTTTAAGTTACAGAGTGGAAGTAAAATAACGTCTTTCTCAGGCAACTGCAAGTCAGCTTCAGGACTCTGAATAAAGACCTATAAATAACACAATGGCAGCTTCATACACTGCTGGGACAACGCAAAGACTTCAAAATTAGATGTCCAAGTGAAGTTTCAAGTCAATAAGGTTTTGAGCCAAAGGGCCAAGTTGTGATCTTGAATCAACTGCTGCTGTGTACTGAATATAGTATTTGAGCTTCGCTATAAAAACAATACTGCTACTGTTTGAGTTGAAAAATATTTATTCAAACATCATTAACATCATTCAACACTAAAGAAAGATAAGGACGAATATCTTCATCTTCATCTCAGCTCAGCTTTCACCACGGTTTTATTGGCCACAACATATCAAATCACTGATAATGATATTTTTTCCTGTTAAAACCTGTTTTTAAGACATCATTATTTTTTTAAATGTCCTGGGACATGCTTCATTTCACACATTTAAAGGGTTATAAAACTCACTTTCGCTCCTTTGGCACTGAACTGAAATCCCGCTTGTACTGTTTACTGTACCTTAACTGTTATATCTTTTTGTTTTATTTTATTTACAGCCCATGGGTCATCATTTCAGTCATGCCATTTTGGCACACACAGCTTTCATTTTATATATAATATGTCATATGTATATATTCACCCAACATGGTAGTTATGCCACTTTGGCTCCAAGTGCTCGTTATGTGACACAGATCTGCTGAGACCTTTCAAGAATTTGTCTGAACACCGCCTAAAATGACCTCACTTTCCAAAAAAAACCCCTCAAAATATTAAGCCCTTCCAAATAATGTGCAAAGCCCACACACAAAGTACTTCTGCTCTGCCCTTGCTCCATATTTGTCATCATTCTAGCTGCACACACAATAGCTTTTTACTCAGTCTTCCCGCACATCATCCTGCACAGTTTCCTGTTATTATCTTACAGGGAGCTGAAGTCATAATTACTGGACTGCGTGTGTGTATGAGAGAGAGAGAGAGAGAGAAAATCAATCAATAGAAAAAAAAGATAATTTTCTCTATCTGTTGCTCTCAGAATCAATTTTCTTTTCCACAAACAGAAGTTACACTCTGTTGCTGAATTTCTGCACATGGCTGGATGCCATCATGCAGAGTTTTCCTTTTACTTCTGTATAACTTCCCCACTTGTACAAGGTGTCATAATGAATAATGTTCTTGTCCACAGGGAAATTAACTTTCCTCCTGGTAGCTCGGTTCACAGGGTCTGAACACGGTTTTGACCATGTCCTCATGCATTGTCTGAAAATACGTGAAGAAACTTTATTTGCTCTGGGACCCCATGTCAGTTGTTCATTAACCCTTGGAGAAAAAATGGAATGACACCAGAGTCAGTAGATCCCCAGGAAAGCTAGGCATATTTTAAGAATGACTTTATTTGTCCCAGGGCTCTTGGTAACGGTTACTAGTCATTAGCTAATTTCCAGATATCTAACAGATTACAGAAGTGAAACGAGAAGTGCACGCTTGTCCATTTCTGCTCCCCTTCCTTTTGTTCTGAGAAATGCTAAGATCCATTTTTTCCCTCCTATATTCCCTATTTTTTTTCATTGTTTTCTGCTCATCACGTTGCTCTACACTTGTCCATCACATGAAAATTGGAGGGAAGCAAGACAGAAAGAGGAACTATTTTTTCTTTCTAATCAGAACTATATTTGTCTTCTTGGTTTCTCGGGGGATATGGTGTAATGTGGCACCCATGTTGCAACATTTTGCATATACTCACATCCTCAAAAACACACACATACTTTTCCTGATGGTTTGTTATGCAGAAGTCTCACCATTGAAAATATTTCATGACTAAATAACTGAAAATAACCCCAATTGATGGCTGTATCAGTCACTTGGTTCCTTTTCTTTCTATAGAAATTTTGTGTCTATTTTTGTGAAGAAATTTCACCTGAAATTCAGAAAAAATTCAGAAAAACCACCAATAATAATAATAAATACTAAAATGTAAAAAAGGAACGCGCAGTTCTGATAATGAAAGAGGCAACATGTCGCTGATTGTATCAGGGAAACTAGCAAATGTCCATGTCCCTGAAATGTTCCATTTATTCACAAATCCATTTTAAGCTCTATCTACTGATTATAAATTAAGGCTTATTAAGTAAGAGTATATTTTTACCACTACCAAATGGCTGATGTTCATGGTTTGGGCTAAACCCCCTTAGTTCCAATGAAGGGAAATCTCAATGCTCCAACATACAATGAAATTTTAGACAATGTGTGCTTTCAACTTTGCGCAACAGTTTGGGGAGGGCCCTTTCCTGTTTCAACATGACAATCTCTGTGTGGACAAAACCAGAGCCATAAAGAAATTGGTTTCTCATTTTGATGCAGAAAAAGTTAATTGACCTGCACAGAAACATCCAACACATTTGGCATTAACTTGAATGCCAACTGCCAGACCTTATAGCCCAACATCAGAGCTCACCAACTCAAAGCCTGCTAGCTAGCTCAGGCAATTAACTTAAATTCATCTGGCTCACTGCGACATGTGTCTGAAGCAACCTCTTGATAATGTAAAGTCCTCTGCTCATTCTTTTGCTGCTGTCTTTGTTGCTGCAACACTCACCTGAAAGCTATTCTGACGATAGCTTCAACATAGCATACCGTTAACTCAATCTATTTGCTTTGGCAGACTGAAACGGTCTTGTCAAATGCAAAATGGGAGTTATAAAAACTGGTGGCAAGCTCTCCAGTTGTGCAGAGGTGTTGTAGCAGCAGATTAATAGCCATGGGCTTGGAATGAGATTGTCAAAAAAACAAGATTGTGCAACATTTCTACCATTAAACATATTTTAATCATTTTGGTGCTACTTTGACGTGTTATCAGATATGGACGCTTGTTCGTACACTTGTGCTCCAAGTACGATCATGTGCCAGAAATAGGTTCTGGCACACGACCACTGGTTTGGGTGAAACTGTAACAAATTTTAGGGAGAAAATGTTTTCTGCTCTCCACCTGATGTCTTCGGCTACTGCGTGTCAACTCACCTGCAGAATTTCCTGATGGACAGTATACTGCTATGACCTATAGCTGCTATTGGCTAATGTTCACTCAGCTTGTTATTTGGGTTGCCCAGGCGGTGAGGGCAGAACACCGGGGGAGTGTTAAGGGTTTTGGATAATCAGCAAGAGGAGGTGAGGAATGTTGGTGCGGGGAGCCAGTGTCATGCTAGAACCGGAGCTGTGCAAGTGAGCAATGTAACTGGGCTGAGCAGCCTCTCTGGCCATATTAACAGAGGTAAAAAGCTAAGAAGAGAAAAACAGAGAGGGACTGAAATTTAGTCACTGGAGCTTTGTGTGGAAGACAAGACTGAAAGACAGACATCGAGCTTCTTGTTGTTTGACTAGTATTTAATATTAGCCAGGTGCTATGTCTTGTGTTGTTGCACTTGACTGATGTTTGACTGCTAGTTGCAAGCTGCTGACCTGCTCATGTCTATATTTACGTCAGTGGTATTACACTCTGAAACTACATTGCTAAAATACCAATTTCTAGGCAATGTTGCTTCAACGATTTAATCAGATATGGATGTAATGATCACGTATCTTTTCACTTTGACCACATTACTGTACGTTATCTTCATCAGCGAAGGTTAGATTCCAAAATTGATTGGACCAATAGAAAATCCATTACATTTTTTGTAGCTGAATCTGAGTTTCTTTTTAAAATACGTCCTTATCTTCGTCCCCTTCCCTATTATTTTTTTACACACTCATCACTCTTTGTTTATCAGTCCTATCTAACGCTGAGCACTCTCACTCCGTAATGACCCTGATCTCTCTCTATCACACTCTATCTCTCTCTAATCCGGTGTTGTCCTCACTGGCCCAGCGGTTAATATGCTGTAGCTCAGTTGCCCTGTCATACCCTTTCCTTATAGGACGTGTGTGTGTGTGAATGCGGTGTCCCATTTTCTGCAAGTGTGTGTGTGTGTTCTCTCTTTGATTAAAGAGTGCTCACTGCTGATTCAGCACGTCTGGCTGGTTAAACCATCAACATTCGAGTCACACATTCTTAGACACATGAATTTACATTGAGATCCCCAAAATAAGACACACAGGGAGTGTGTACACACAGTGACTGTAGAAAAACAAAACATTTACATGTAAATGTACATATTCTAAGTCAAACTGGAAACTGATGTCTGAATTGGTGCATGTGTGCGTCCCATTTTCTTGTATGTGTTTATGTTCTGTTTCAACTTGGTGCATTTAATGAGCACGTCTGTGTGTGTGGTATACTGTATTTGCATATGAGTGTGTGTGCATGTGTGTATGTATATGCATGTGCCTGCATATCATCAGTGTGAGGTCAGTGCAGTGGAAACTCTGACAGCAGAGGTGTGCCACAGCCTTGAAGGCTTTAGCTTATGTAAGAAGCCAGGTGTATCTGTTTATTCCACACGCCCAATTTCTCTTTCTTCCTCTCTTTCTCTCTCACACACACACACACACACACACACACACACACATTAATGGGTATAAAGCATACTGGTCGTCAAACAACTCATATTGGTGAATGACTGTTGCCCTGGAAACAGATTTCTTGATTTGAAATCACAATGCTGTACACAAAGAGTTAAAGGTTGCAAAATACTGACTAATATGATGCACATATTAAGACGTGAGGACAAAACTGTTTGTTTGAATATGATATTGACTAGAAGAAGCTGCTAAGATACCGTCTTTTTGTAATGTTCCCAGCCTCTACATTTCGCTTGCCTCTGGGAATCTTCACCGGGAGGATGAACGTGTGGAATTAACAAGAAATTATGCTCTCAAAAAGATCACGATGATTCATTGTTCAACAAATTACTCATCCCAGACATGAACTTAAAGACGGACATTTAGAAGTCTAACAAACGCCACACTTCAAACGGATCGCCAACCATTTAACACTTCACCGCCAGCCTTCTCCGCTAGCCTCTCCTTCGCTGACAGCTGAGAAATACAAGGACAGCCTGTTCAAAAAGTCACAAGTCAACACTCAACATCCTCTCTTTCTTTTACCCCCCACCCACAAACCCCCCTGCAGCAGTACTACCGCTCTCCCTCTGTCTGTTTCTCTGGACGTTGACAATGACATTTTCTGTGAGCAAGTGACTAAGACTCAAAGAATGTGAGTCTGTGTTTGACTTTGTGTGCGCCCCCCCCTCCGTACTGTCACAGGCTGTCAGGGCCAGAGAGAGAGAGAGAGAGAGAGAAGAGTCTGACAATGTGACAGTGGGACTGTATTTCAGCCTCCCATTGTGACCAAGTTGGGGTCACAAACCTGGCGTGACAGTTGAGGAGAGAGAGAAAACAAAGAACGGCTACTTTGGATGTTTAAGTGTGTGTTTGAGAGAGAGCATAAAAGGCCAATTCACGGAAGTCATAATATCTTCTATCTTTATAGCCCTGATTATATTTTGTTGTTTCTTACTAAAATAGATAATCTTGTCCAGCGTCATTTATATTGCATTATTGTAATCATTAATATCAAGGAAACCGGTCTTGATTTTCCAAAGTGAAAACATGACTTACATCATATAAATCATATATATAAAGTTGGGATTTTTGATTCAGTGTGCATGATGAATGAAGTTCAGTGTGGTGACCATCCTCACCAGCCTGCATCTTTTTTTCTGCCATTAGGTGCTAAGAAGGTGGAGTACAAGCATGTCTCATGTCATTTCACAGGTTACGTCAAGTCCAGTGAAGTCAGTTAGCTAGCTACGGAGTTGCGAAAGAGAAGATCGATGAGCAAAGTTTGATGCTGTAGTCTGGCTGTCAGAAATCCTTGATGAGCAGGTCTTGCATTCAACAATTCACCAGACCATCAGGGAGCATTGCGAGGAGCTTGGTTGATAGGGTGGTCCTCCGCGCACTCACATACCAGCATTGTAATGTCCAACGCTGAAACATTTAAACAGAAAATCATGTCTCGAGTCGAGTCACAAAGGCATCATGTGCACATCTCTGGTACAGTGAGTCTGAGCTCAACAGCAGCTTGTTGCTGATGAAACTGGGGCGGATGAGACATGATGAAAATTCATGTCACTAAAACCAAACAATGACCTTAAGGACACTTGAATGCTCCATCAGGGCTCAGGGAACACAAGAGTTAGGTAATGAATATCTTGATTCTGTGTTTGTCACTACAAGAACCACTTGAACATCACAAAAAATATGTGAATATAGAATATTTCAGCTTGTGCGTGTTACCTCAGTTTACTGCCAGAGTACATTAATACCTGCATGTACGTGTTTGTACAGAATGGGCATGTGTGTTTGGGCACGTGTGTGTTCTACATCACAGCAGTGTTTTCCAGCTCCTGAGACAGGAAGTGCTACCTTAGCAACATGAGGAAAAACACAGGAAGTACAAACTGCGTGCCTTGAATTCCAGCGTTTTCTTACACCAGTGATGGAGCGAGGGCCAGAACCAGAGAGAGAGAGAGAGAGAGAGAGAACAATGAGCAGCACACAGTTTCACCAAAAAGACACAAATGTTCAAACTGGAGGGCTGGAGTCACACAGATGGCTAGACACACACAAAAGGTCAATTATGAATCCGTGGAAAGAAAAGACAATTATGACGGATATGGGAGAATATGCACGTATCTCCAGAAACAGTTGGCGTAGGAATGTCTGTCTCATAGCAATTATAAACACAAAACACAAATAAATCCATGTGTACTTCATACTGTAGTGCATCAAAAAAAGATTGATTTGATGTTTGTGGAAAGAGGTTGATTAAGGTGTTGGTACAACAACTATATATAGACTTTTATAGTGGCAGTCTAACCATTGTTGCATAAAAAATAATCATTATGGAAGAAACTTTATCCAATTTAAGAACACTTTTAGGAACTTTGCTCAGATGGTAAACACAAGAGGCCGATTATTTTTAAGTTAGTGCTGAAAATAGGCAGCTATAACACCTGTAGTGCAGCCGCCTTTGTTGCAGTAAAGATCATGGTTATGGTTTGTCCACCATGTTGAACTGCCATGTTTATACAGTAGCTCAGAATGGACAAACATTTCATTTCATTTCTCCGACATGCTTATAAGGGATACGTTGGTATTCAGCCGGACGCAGTCTGCAGCTAGATGCCACTAAATCCTACACACCGGACCTTCAATTGTCGATCTATGAGAGAACAAGAACTCTGATCACCCTCATGAATACAATGCTAAACATTTCTGCAGAACTTTGGACAAGAACTGTGTAGAAATATAGACATGAACATAAATAAACATGGACTGAGATGAATACTACAAAACTGTAGTTCCCAAAAAGCATTAAGCTACTAATAGGTCTTTTACTGTTAAAAGATGTTAAAGAGTTATAACATACAATACCAGTGCGAACTGATCGTCACATTGATTACTGACCTCTTCATCTGTCCACCTGAATTTTAAAGACTGTGTCTAAGGTGGACTTTGCTTCTCCATCAGCAGTCGCAAACACTTCAGGACATTCCTACGTGGCTATCTCTAAACATCAGTCTGACTGTATCTTTGTTTCCACAAGGTGAGCTCATCCCCTCAGGCTGTTAGATCATAATTCAAGTATGAGCAATAACACCTCTGTAAAAGTGAACTTTGCTCAGTCTTAGAAATCAACGAATTCAGTGGTCCCATTTTCAACATGTTTGACGAATGCGTCGATCAGGATGCGTCGACGTGTCTCACGACTTGTGCAAACGATAAATCGTCCATTGTTTCAGGGAGCTCGCATGCACTTCTGACAGCTTCGGAGTTCGTTTGGGTGATCAGATTGTCAGTACGTCTTTGATGCATTTTGCACCTGTATGTTTAACCGCCTGGCTGTAATAAGATCATCCAAGACATGCTTTAATGGCAGGTCTGAACAGTGACAAGTAAGCTGACTGACACGCTGATCTCCAAAAATCTGCTCCATTCCTCCTTAAAGTCTTTTTTGTTCTCCCTCTTTTTCACTCGGTGCTGTGTTCCTCCCTCCTCCTCCTCCTCCACAAACCATGTGGCCTTGTATCACCTCTTTCACCCCTTTTCTATCTCTTACTCCATCACCCTTTCTCTCCTCCTCTTCCCTGCTCTCTCAGCCTTGCTGTTTGTCAGCTAGTGAGTGACGTTATTATGTTGCCATAGATTATGCCGGACCAAACATTGGCTGGATTTACTCCTGTGCTGCCCTCCCTCTTTCCATTCTTACCCTCCCCGCCTCACTCTGAGCTGTCTCCCTTCCTTCCTCTGCATGCCTCTTCAGCTCTCTCCCTAGTTTTTATACCTCTTTTCTGTCCTTTTCTTCCTCCCTACTTGTCTATCTACTTCCCTTACCTTCACCTTCCCTAGTGCTTTAGCACTCCGTCTCTTTCATTATCTCATTCTCCTCTTGACCTCCTCTCTACCTGTTCTCTATTATTTCCTCCCGCTCTCCTGACTTGCTCTCGCTCCTGATCTCTCTTTACATCTGCACAACACGGCTAAAAGTATGTCGACAACATTACACCCATAGAGTACACGAAGGACCAAACATGCAGTTCTGAGGCCATGGACATTACCCTGTTGGTCTGCAAACATGTTTTTTTTATGAAAGCTGCATTTAAAAATGAAGGCTTGTATCATATTTGAGCACTCAACAATAATTTATTCACAACATCAGATCAGTTTAGAGAGCCCAGTCTAACCTACAGGAGTTTCTCGTGTAATATGTTTTACTGTCATGGAGGAAATAAATTCCTGACAAGTGAAAACAAGTGGAAAGCGTCTCCTGGAGTCTTTACTGCAGAAATGATCCAGGGACAGAATCATCTGTAACGCTGCCAAGGATTAATGATATCACAAAACTAGTCCTTTTGAAAGACTGACAAGAGAGTGTCACCTGAAGCTACACTGAAGCCACGTTTAAGTTGTGCTTTACTTGGAGCATTTCACCTTTTCAAAATAAGAGTCTTGTAGGGTGAGGATTCTCTTCTTCTTGAGAGACGAATCATTTTTTTAGGGTTTTCCAAACTGTTTATCCCAAAAACAGATGTTGGAAAAGTGGTAGTGTGATGGTGAGGCTCCCATTCAACCAAAAAGAGCATCAGCCACTGATGTTGGGCGATGAGGCCTCACCGTCAAGCCTTCCAGTTCATCCTAGGGCGTTGGTTTAAAACCAGGCCAACATACCGACAGTGCCCACATACGCACCTTTAATCTCCCCCACTTTCCTCTGCCTCTGTCCAATCTGTATCCTTTCACCGTCCCTCTCTCTTATCCCTCTTAAAACTCTTGAACAAAGTTTTTTGCTTGGCTCACTCTCTGCACCTGCACCTCTCTCTCTCTCTCCCCTCCCTCGCTCACTTCGTCTCTCTCTGTTCTGACAGTGTGATCCATGGGGGCATTATCTTTCCATTATCTGTCCATCCCATAATCGTTTCCCTCACCTCGCCCGGCGTCTCGGGAGAATATTAATCAGCTCACAGACAAGTCTAATCACTGCTCTGGGGCTATAACGGGAGCTGCAGTCCATCAGGCACTAACCGCACACACGCAAAGACACACATGCAAGCACTGTTTCCAATTAGTCTGTTACTCTCCCTGTCTTGCTTTCGCTCCCTCAGTACACTGTGTTCGCATCAATCATGGAATAAAAAGTTCAGCACATACAAATGAGGCTATTATAACAACTGATGCAGACAAGCACATGCAATTTGTCAGGTAAAGCCCCCGCCTTCACACAAAATGCACAGTACAACAAGTTACGCGGTACATTACGATGGTGTGTGGCATAAGTCAGGCGGACGGCATAATGGTTGTGCTAAGCCTAGCATCCGTCTCCCACAGAGCTGTCATCTTTTCATGCTGTTTTAAGGGTTCAACAAGAATAATGAACAACAACAACAACAACCAGGCAAAAGCCCTTCAGATTCAGCCCGGTTTAGAGCCGTAGAATATACCATTGAGGGTGGGGACACGCATTGCAGTTGTTGAACTAATCATAGTTTTTAGTTCCATTCCTGTTTTACTGCCATGATTAAAACCGGCTTCTTCTTGAATGAGAGTGGGTCTCTAACCAGAGGAACAAAAAAAAGACACCGTCTTGTTGGACTTTCTTATCTTTTTGCATTGTTCAGGTCAAAGGATCATCCAACACAAGTCCATGGAGAAAACCTGCGGGGTGTTAGCAGTACTGGTACTCTGATGAACGGGGAAAAGTACATGTTTATGTATATGTATGTATATATCATACTATATATGTATATGTAATATACAAATTCCGAGAAATTTCAAGTAACAGAAAGGTGGCATTCATTAAAAGCAACATATTAAAAATAATATTTGCCACATAATAAAAAGCTTAAAACAAGTCGATGCTAAACGACACTTTAGGGAACGGTTTGGAAAATACTCTGGTGAGCAAAATCATTTAAAGACTTAAAACTATGTAAAATAATTATAAACCAGCAGATCAATACTCATTGTTACAGCTAGTCAGCGTAATTATGATAGTACTGGTATAATATGTTTTTTTTTTTTTTCCTGCTTTTTGTTTCTTGCTGCTGCATTTTAAAGAAGCTGTAGCCTAACATTGTTTTCTTTTCTTGGGCAATCCAGTGTAGAGTTCGTTACAGTAATCCAGACAAGAAAACAAAGACAGCTTTTTGGCATCTTCCAAAGAAAAGTTGGATCTAATTCCACTGATATTTCTTAACTGGAAGAGGCTGAAAAGCAACTTTTGCAATGTTGTTGATATGTGGTTTAAAATTCAGCTCAGGGTCACCTAAACTTCACACAGTATCCGAAAAATCTGCAGATTATAAAGTTTATTCGACTTGACTTGACTTGACAACGCAGCAAGCCAAGAGATGTTTAGCCTCTGAATGCTTCCAGGAGCATCCCAACCCCCATTTTATAGCTTTTTTATTGCTTTTTATTTCAGTGATTTTTACTGTGCCACGATCCCAACCGCATCGAGCATCTGTGGAACATGGTGGAGGGGGTTTACAACAAGACTGTGCAGCCGCTTTCATGGCTTTTATTTTGCATCTAGAATCTTTGCACCTTGTAGAATTCATATCCAGACAATTCATGATGCTCTCATGAACAAAGAAGGTGCCAGAGAGGTGCACCAAATCCTGAATTTGCCTCAAAACTAATCAACATTTGCACTTTTTCAGACAGCATCCCAAATATATGCTTCTGTATGATTTAGCTTTTTCTTTTCATTTTTAGTTTTCGAGCTCTCAATGTACACACACTGTCAGTTTAACACTGAATCCATCAAGACATAAATCATCATTTATTTAAGCAGATTTTTAATCCAAATGCAGAAGGAGAAAAGGGCAAAAGATGAAAGAATAGCCCCCCCACTCCCACCCCAAACAGACTCCTCTTCTTCCAGAGTCATCTTGATTATGAATGGCTGCCCTAAGGAGGATGAGAAGGGGAGAGCAGAAAAGAGGAGGAGAAAGGGAGGGATGAAAGGAGGGGAAGAGTGGAAGATCAGAGGCTGAGGAATGTTTGCCACGGGAGTGCACGAGCACACATGAAACTATGAACGCCCACATGCATGTGCATGCTAATACGCACTTATAAAGAGACATAAAAGGAGAGACGCAATTACACACATGCAATTGCACAAATTAGCAGACGCAGAAAACTTAGACCTGCTCACACACAGTGTCCATATTACTGCACACACACCCTGAACATGTCATGTGCAGACTCATCTTTAAATCTCCAAATTGTCTCCTTTAAAAAAGGCTGAGAGAGGCGGAGGACAAGTTAGGGAGGGGTGTAGCGTGAGGTGGGATGTTGTGGAAAAGATAAGGGATGAGGGGTTGCGAGGAAGTATTTATGTGTGTGTGTGTGTGTGTGTGTGTGTGTGTGTAGATTGGCTATAAATCCCAAGGGGGACTGCAGCAGACACAGCTGTTTCACACCCGTCCAGATGTCAGTGGAGAAAGAGTAACATAGGGAAGGAGAGGGACATGCACAGACCTATACTGTACACATCAAAGACTGTAAAGTAGCACATATGCATGCACAAATACACACACAGAGAGACACACTACAGATGGTGTGAGGACTCATTGAGAGCATCGGAAACAGCTTTGAACTCAGGGAACAGGCTCTTCTTCCTCTGGAGATGCAGCGAGTATGATCACAGTCATGTAAGTCTGAATGGTCAGCCATGTTACAGTAGCGGCACGCTGGTAATGTTAGCAGTAACAAGACAAAACACTACTTACTTTATCGGGAGAGACACGAGTAAGTCCATTCTTTGACTTCAACTTCACATCTTAACTTGCGGAGAATCCACATTTGGAACTCATCCATGAAGCTTTATTTGGATCCCATGCTCTATTAGCATGAGCAAGAGGAATCACATGTAAGGGCATGAGGATGTGTCTGGTGATTCTTTTATGTAAATTATTTTTAGGGCCTTTTTATGCATTTATTGGATAACCTATATAGTAAAGAGATCATAGAAAATGAATGGGGAAGAACTGGACAATGGATGGATGCAAAACAGGGACATTTCAGTTCATGCTCGGTGCCCAACAGTACACCTTCCTGAAGACAGCTTCGTGATATTTCACGTGTCAGTGCACAAAGGAGATAGCTGTTGGTGGCAGCACAGCAGGGTAACTGTGCACAAGCAAAAATGGGGAAAAAGAAGACTGTTAATGTCCTGATTTATGTTTTGCTTCTCAGCAATACTACAAAACTAGGACTATAAAATAAATGAAAGAGTAAGCATTTAAAGGTCCAGTATGTAGGATTTAGTGGCACCTAGTTGTGACGTTGCATATTGCTGCAAAATGAATACTCTCCCATGTCTCACCATCTCCTCACATGTACTGTACTTACATGACTGTAAACATGCAGAGCTCATTTTGACAACAAAAACAGAACAATTCTTATTTTCAGGTGATTACACACTAATGGAAACAGACTAACGGAGACTGTATTTCATTTTTGTTAATTGTTACAGATTGGACCTTTAAATCAAAACTTGCTCTATGAATATTAACATTTCAATCATCATTACTTTACATTCTTACCCTAAAAATGAACTTCTTGTCTCAGTATTTGAATTTATTTTAATGGCATATTGTGGATAATAACCTGGGAAACAAGTAGGTGCACATTATGAGGATAGAAATTCAGCACAGGCTTTTGGCAACAACGTGTCATTTTTTAGAGCTTAGTGTCTTACTTTCATGAATATGATGCTACTGCGTTGCCCCGCTGCTGCTTTCTTTTCAAGCTGTTATGCTGTCTAATGTTTAGCACAAAGTCTTGTGCAGCAGAGCACGCCTTGCTTCAGGTTTGAGCATGTAAAGCCGCACAAATAACTTAGTTGAACATTTCCATTACACTCTAAAAAACAAATCTGAGTACGTTATCAATCAATGACAAATTGCTGCTCTGTTTACAAGTAATATGGTGGTCATATGAGGTTATTGCTTTTTTCTATTCTATTTCTAATCTTTGAAGGTACGATTTCAGACAAATAATAATATGTTCATAAGCTAAGTGGTACTGAACAAAGTGCATTGACTTCTGCTCTTCTTAAGGCTCAGTGGATCGGCTGTTTCTGTTGAAGGAACAAAGCTCTTTTGTATCTTATGACGGCGGCCGCTGGAACAGACACATCGGCTCTAATAAGGCGTAACAGCTCTGTTTCCACTGCGGGTGGACACCAAAAAGGAACAAAATATTCACAGCCATCTACTCACTGCAAAACTATGTGCCATCAAAAGCTCAGACTTATCTTATCATGTAGCGTCTTTATATGTACAATAAAGTCAAGAAAGGCAGGACAAAAAAAAAAGTTAAGTTAAGAAAAAGTTCAACTAAATGCCTTCACAGTTTTTATTTTCAAGTGTTGGCACGAATGTCTTTGTGAGGATTATATGTCTGTGCCTTTGTCAACACAGTTTCATAAAATGACTGCAAACTGGAATGGAACACAATTTTAACCTGTTCATAACTTTAAGAGCGAACGGCTAAGGCAAGCAAAGCAACATCGGTTAAGCCTCTATGCATGTGTGCATTAAACGTTGCCTGCACAGTGCAGCAGGCTGTGCCTAACTCGACAAAGTGTGATGCCCTAATGGACCTAAAATGCAAATAAAGATGGAGAAGCCATCAGGAGGACACAAGCTAACAGCTAACACCTAAAAGCCAGTCCCAGATTTACTCGTTTGGTAGCTTCTTTCTCCATCAGTCTCTCCTTTTTTTCTTCTTTTTTTTTTTTCTGCCTGCAGGCTGCAGAGCCTGGTTACATTGCCCACTCGCCCAGCTCTAGTTCTGGCACGATACCTGCTTCGGTTTATGGCAAAATTCCCCACTGGCTCCTCTTTGTCCGGGGCCTGAAAATCTCCTCTTCCAGTGCAAATACCAACAGTCCCCCAGTGATTTGATCGTTTGAACTTCCAATCTGGGCAGCAATGAGCTAACTAGCTTAGCAGTTACCTGACAGAAGAAGCTCATTTTGGCCACTTGTATCTGCAATCTCATTCTTTTGGTCACTACCCAAAGCTTATGACCACAGGTGAGGGTTAGAAAGTAGATGGACTGTAAAATCAAGTTTTGCCTTCAAGCTCAGGTTCCTCTCCCTCATTATGGTAGGGTACAAGGTCTGCAATATTTCTGTTGTCGCTTGAACCTACCGGCCCATCTCATGCTCCAATTTCCCATCATTCATGAACAACACCCTAAGATATTTGAACTCTTTCGCTTGGGGAGCAGAAAACATTTTCTCCAAAAAAAAATCAGTGAAATTCTCGATGCCGTAAAACACAGCGTACTTCTTGTAGGAGATCTGTACCCCAACGTAACATAGTGCTGGAAAAGGTTTACAGGAAGTACAGTGAAAATGATAACCCTTTAGAGTACAGCATCCCATTAACCTTCTCTGGCCAAATCACAAGTACAACAGGGTCACTGGTGGCAAAGGATGTGCAGGTGAATGGTCCCAGTTCAACAAACTAACAGCGTGTAAAGTGTGTCTCGAAAGGGGCTGAAAATCGTGGTGCAGTAAACACTCACTCCTAATACGTTTCAGCAATTGCAGCTTAAATATTTGACTGCTGAAATAAAACTCAGTTAACCAGTAAACCAGTTAGCAGCGTCCCTTTCACCCATCTGCTTTATTTGCGGTCTAAACGGTGACAACAATGGAAGAAAGCAGTAAACTGTGTTTGGATTGACAGCTTGATTAACCTGCCCACAAGCTGCTCACAGCGAGAAGTCTCAGCGGAGTCTGCCACCTTTGCCGCATTTCATTTCTCTATAACCTGAAGACAGAGAAACACAGAGGCAGGGTAGACTGGCTTTAGATCACTGCCTGCTTTCTTTTTCCTCCAGAGGCCAATTAATGTGCTCACCGGCAGCCTCTATGTTTTTACACACGCCACACAATGAAAAGTTGTAGATCTCACTGTGAATGAGTGAGTATAAATTAAAGGCAAAAAGGCATGCACATCGACTAAGAATGGGTCTACAAAACAGGTAAATGACTGACTGAAATGTAAGGTTTACAACACAGAATAAGTCAGTAAACAAACCATCAATCCTTTTCTGTGCACCCTGAAACGGCACTGTGGATCCTATTTAAAGTGTTAAAGGATATGGCGGTAGTGGAAGTGGTTTGTGACTGAAAGAGGATCCGTCTCCCATCAAGTCAAGATGTTGATAGGGGATGAATGCACTTTGGCTAACTTCTATCCCTTACACACACTGAGGGTATCACTAAAGGACGAGTGTATCTGTTTCCCTCTTCAGGATGTTTTGAAAGTGAAAGTGGAGCCTTTAAAGTCTTTTCCCCCTGTGTGTATAGGGGCGCACATAGACACAGACGCACACAAACACACCGGCATCTTAACTCCCATCTGTCGCCTCTTTAAGTGGTGATGTTAATGTGGTGCAAGCGCAGCTGCACGTCGAGAGCCGCAGGAGACGACAAAACAGAAAACACAGAAAGGTGAGCGCAGAAAGTCTACACGTTTGAACCATAACTGGCAACTTTTGAAGAGCTCGTAGTACTTTTTTTTTTATAATTGACATAAAAGACAAAAGAAAAGAGTCCCTTTTGTGTTGTTTTGTGCTGTCAGCCGTTGAGTGAATGCAGGAAGAAACAGGGGATTATATGCTTGAGAGTTTCTCAAGCAACCCTTTCAAAGCTTGGTAATTTTTTTTCACCTTCCACGCAAGCGCTGGCTTTTGTCTACACTGATATATATTTTTTTAAAGACTGAAGATAAAAGCAATCACGTCACAGAAATAACAAAGAAAGCACATTTACCCGGTGTGCTAGTGGAATTTAGCCATTCTGACTCTTGATTGATTTGTCCAGGTTTAAAGATATTCATCACACAGATGTCTGCTGCTGTTACCTCAATAAGATGTAGGTGAATGATACTTCATTAATATATCTTATGTTTCCATTTGTAGTCCGAGTAGTAGCCGACCAGTTGAGTTTGAGCAGGCTCTGGTTGCATGTAGGGAAACAGTCCACGTGGAGAGCAAAAGAGATGGGGCGCATTGCCTTAAACGTAATCTTAGATCCCGCCGGCTATCATGTGATGACAGTTTAGCTCTTTAGTAGCAACTGCATCTGCATTTGTATATAGTTATGTGTTTATAGAGATTAGTTGAAATGTGTCTTGTCATTCTCGCATATCACGTTCCTCATCAAACTGCAGAGGAGTCGCTTGGTCCGGATATACACTCTCTACACCCAAACCCCCGAAACACTGGCTGTTGACCCCCAGAGGCTTGATTGTCATCAGACGATACCTGATGAGTTTAGTCCAGCTAACAGTTGTTGCTTAGTACATTCAATTTGTGTTTAAAGTGCTCAGTGTTGCCACTGCCAGTGCAGCTTTGCAGCATCTTAACTGTCAACTCACTGTCAGCCATTTGGAGTAACACTATAAAAATAGCATATTTTTGTTCCGGCTATAGTGGTGTCCAATATTAAACTACAGCATGTACTGAACACTGAAAATATCCTCATATTTGCTATAAGATTCAGCCACCGTAATCCTTTCTAAACAGCCAGACACATACAGTTGTATCATACAGTCCAAACCATTGTCACTGGCCTGTGAGCCAAGGTGAAATGTCACAAAAAAATCATATAACAAACAAACAGACAAAAAAAAAGCTGTTCATGCAAAGTGTCTTAGAGCATTAGAGCATTAGACTGTGTGCTCCTGGTGTAAAGTAAACCTCTGACTCTGCCCTTTGAGCTGAGAGGATGCTGGGATTTAAATGAGATCAAGTTGAAGTGACAGCAAAAGGTCAAAGTTACGTTGTTACAGAGGAGGCATTTACAAATGTGGACATCTGTGCATGAAGACCCACAGCAACTTACAACTGAAAACTAAATTGTGTAAGGACCTAAAAGAAACAAATAATCGATCACACAATGATTGTTTGAACCGTAGACAAAATAGGAATGTTCTGAAAAGTGTCCACTGCTGAAGTAGCTGCTATTCTTGGCATCTTTTTACACTATATAACAATTTTTTCTGATAAATGGAGAGAAATACAATGGCTGTAGCGTAGGGGTAGTTTATGCCTCCCTGAAGATCAAATTATATGCTGACGATGTGATTATTTTCATCAACAAAACTTTCAACACTTGGCTTAAGGACATTCATGCAGTACTTCTGTTTATCAAATGGTAATTAATTAAAACTATTATCTAGTGCAGCACATTGTAGATATTTTGTTGGCATACTTTTCTGATATATATATATATATATATATATATATATATATATATATATATATATATATATATATATATATATATTCAATTATGTATCAGCAGCACTTTCTTTCTCAGCTTTAATATCTGAAAATCTCAGGGCACACCATTAGTTTTACTGTATTACACCATAAGTATGATGGTAGTTTACACACCAAAGAGGTCCATCGTAGCCTGATAAAAGAAGCTGTGGATTCAGCTGTGTCACTGTGAGGCAAACCACAGAAACCAACTCAAACACATCTCGGTCAGGGGGGCACAGATACTCAACCGCCCCTAAACAACACTGGAGGTGTGAGTCCTTCAGTAGTTTATCCACACAAGGCCCATCAAGGGCAGCAGCTCTTTATATGGGCAAACCCTAATTACAGTTTGGACCGTCATGAAAAAGCTTCCGTTTTGACATCAAATACGAAGTCATTGAAGTACAAAGGCTTTCATTTTTTCCTTTGTTTCAGATGCCAGCGCAGTAGAAGGAGCGGAGGGCCGAGGAGGAAACAGCAGAAAGATAACGGGATTTAGAAAGAGCCGGCAGAAAGAGAGAGAATTTGACATAGACAATAGTGGAGACAAAAATGGCTCAGCGAGACAAGGAGACAGACAAGAATGAACAAAAAATGGAAACATGATAAGAATGATGGATGTAGAGAGAAACGACTACACACACACCCACACGCAAACACAAATCAGACCCGTGGAAATGCCATTAAGTTTGGACTGAGACGAGATGCAGAAGAGATGAAGCAGATCCGAACACGCGCAGATAATTCACACATTTTATGACACTTTATCAGTCATACAATGCGTCTGTGTGTGTGGGTGTATGTGTGTAATTCTGCGGGACTTTTCCTAATTGTTTTCCTTTCTCTGTCTGTTACCGTTAACAATGGTCTATTCTGTGTTGCAGTGGACAGGAGACTGACACACCCACAGCCATGTCTGAGCACCGTCCAGAGTGTGTATGAAAGCGTGTGTGTGTGTGTGTATGTGTTGGATATTTTTGGGCCAGTTATTCTGATGATACGTGATGATCATAAAAGTTTCCAGTCAAGTGTGTGACAAAGAAATTTGCTGTGTGTTCCTGTTTGTCAGTCGACTGGACAGACGGTTTATACTGCAGATCCTGTGGAGGTGAGGGTGTGTGTTTGCGTGTGTTTGAGTGTGTGAGTGTGTTTAGAGAAATGCCTGTGTGTTTATGGGTGTGTTTCTGAATGTGTGTGTGCTCCTCCCACATAATATCCGCTCCTACCTTTGTACTCTTACTGCGAATTTGTTTCTGTTTTGTCTCCAAAAACCAGAAACAAAGTGGAGTTGGTGGTTGAGAGGAAAGTGACAAATGTCTGTCTCATTTCTTTTGTTGCTTTCACTGACGTTTTCCTTCCTAGCTTGTCAAAAAATGTAAAACAAATGTAAATGGCAGCATTTACGTACAGCTTTATTCAAAGCATTGAACAATTTGTGCATTCACACACATCAGAAAACAACAAACAGCAAAGTTCTGGCCTGACCATCAGGAGAAAAATGTGGTTCATTGCTTTGTACAAGGACCTCAACTAGGGGTGGGAATCAAACCACCAATCTTGTGATCAGTGGACAACCCACTCCTCAGCCACAGCTGCCTATATGTAAAGCAATATGATCTTATAAATACATGTTAACGTCGAGACATTATTACATTCATTTTGACAAGACAAGATGAGACACAGTGAAGCCAAATTAGACTCACAGTTACTGAAAAATACAATTTACATTTACATTAAAACATGAAATAAGATACTCTGGGTACAAGAGCAATTCAAGTTAATTAATTAATTGGTGGCTCTAAATTGTCCATAGATTGTGAGTGTGAATGGTTGTTTGTCTCTCTGTGTCATCCCTGTGATGAACCCGTGCAGGGTGTACCCCGTCTCTCACACAGTGTCAGTTGGGATTGGCTCCAGCCCTCTGTGACATTGATAATGATACGGAAATCGAATGGAAGCTTCAGTTGCCAAAATCGTCATATTTTGCTTTGGCAGAAGATCTGCCTGATTGCTTTACGGAACAAAACAGGAGCGCTGCTTTCCAGCACAAAAGAGTCAAAGACGTCAGTTGTTGTTTTGGGGTTTTTTTTTGCTGAAGTGAAAAAATTCAGACGCAGATTCACAGTCAGCGAATAGATTCAGTCTGTACATTCAGCCAAACGTTTTCAAGAATATTCTAGAAATTAGTCTATTTTAAAGCTTCTGGTATTTATATCTATCTTCTTCAAGAAAGCCCAGTAGAGAGACCCGATGGACAAAACAAAGGTTCAGAAGGACAATGATTAAAGTCAGGAAACAACACTGACACTTGCCAGAGGATAGCAATCAAATGCCTCAATGGTAGCCCACTACTACTTGGTTTCTCTGCAAAATGCTTCTGTTTTCTTACAGGTCTGCTGGGAGCTGGTAAAATCCTTAGCAAGTAACCTATAGTGACGAGGTCAAAGGTCACAGCCGCGGTGCCCTCACAGTGTGTAGCTGTGATGCACAAGGGTGGAAGAGAGGAGCAGAAAGCGGGGGAGTACTTCTCCCGGATTTTAGGCTTCGGGCAATTTTAATCTTGATCTTTGATCTTTATCTAAAAATCCCCACCAAACTCCATTAGTCATGCACAAATACAGACGCAAAATAAACAATGTGCCTGGCTTACTGTAATCCAGGAACACAGATTTGTTACAGTAAATCTCCTGCCGCAGCCTCTTCTTATTGTTGCCTTGCACATCAAAAGTCACTCTGGTGCTTTTTTAACCCTCCTCCCCGTCTCTTCTCGACCTCTCACTCTTTACCACCCACCTGTCTCAATCGCTTACCACCTTGTCCCTTTCATATCTAAGAGAGACAGATTTAAGATCCACGCAGAGACAAAAACACACCCCTTGACAACGACACACACACACACACACACACACACACACACAGTATCCTCACACCAACATCTCAGGCCAAGTTCTTGACAACAGACTCCCAGCAGTCTCTGCCTCCTCCACAGCTTCATAATTGACCTTCTGTGTGTGTCTGGCCATCTGTGTGACTCCAGTCGCCCCGTTTGAACATTTTCACTGCGAGTACTGCTCACTGGTCCATCTCCACTTATTCATCTTTGCCCTCTCTTTCTCCTTTTCTGTCCGTGTATCCGTTTAAAACCCCGCAGGCCTAAATGGAGATGACAGTATCGACCAATTTCTCCATAAAACTCCCCTCTCGCCTGCTCTCTCCTCTAATGGGGGGAAAGAAAAAAAAAATCACTGCAGCGTTATGCAGTTTTACCGAGTCATGCTTGTGTTCAGACTGCAATATTGTGTCAATCATATCTTCTTCTTCGGGGCTTGTATTCACAAATTGGAAGCAGATCAAAGTATAAGAAGAGTTATAGCTTCAGCTAAATAATAAAACATAACAGACAGCCATAAATCACAGAGGAGTCAGTGTCTTGTGCTGTAATGTTGAATGTCTTTCTGCTACCAAACTCCCGGAAAGCAGTAAAGCAGTGCGGAGAGCGGTAAAGGGTAATTTTGTTTTCTTTTCTTAGAATCTAATCTGCAGGAAGCTGCTAATGTTAATGATGATAATGGTCCTGATGCTGACGACTTTGATGATGATGACTATGCTGATGAAGATGCACTGTGCCTCTGCAGCATACAGTGGTCTGACAACTGCACAGAGTAGATCAACAGCGCCCCTCTGTGGAGAGGACGGAGCAAAAAGTCAAAGTTGAGTGAATGAAACGCAAGATTCAGATTCAATGCGTGAGCACTCACAGTTTGCCCTCTGAAGTGGATCATAAGTTGTTTTATTTTCATGTTTAGAAGTTTCAGAGCTGCGGTGGGTTCACGGCACTGATTACTTCCCCTGATTAAAGGAAGAATAGATTCACTCTTACATACTGTTTTGACATTTGACATTAAACAATACCCTACATGTCATTTTTTAGCCTGGAATTTAATGTTACTAAAGTGATCCAAAATATGCAAAAAAAAAGAGAATATTTCAAAATTGTATACTTTTCCACGGGTGCTACAACGTTTCTGGGTCAAATGTTTTCATGTCTTCGGTAAAACAGGACATGACATAATGTGATGTAAGTGTTTTTTCCTACAAAAACGAGTGGTGTGGAATAACACATCACATCATACAATACACATGCTATCTAAAGCATAAATTAAGGATTAATTAAATAATATATTTATCAATGTCATTTATATATTCAAAATAGATCTGTAGTTCAAAATTCGGTAAAGGCATTTTTATGAGGATTTTCTTGGGCTGGGTGAAAATTGACCCAGACCATACTGTGAATTGAATATGAACTGTTTATAAGGGTTTAATAATCAAAATCTGTTTCAGTTACCTGGTGGCTCTGGTCAGTCACCCTCTAGTGGTATGCTACTTTATTTTTCCAAATGTCGACCATAAGTGGCGACCTGACACTGATCTGGTGCCGGTTCTTAAACCTTTTCTGACAGAGCACACTTTAGATGGTTCATGCACCCCACAATCTTCATTGGTGAACCACTGATGTGAGGTGTGTTTTAGTCAACTAGTAGCATCTCCTTTTTTCTTTGAAACATCTCAGTATATTTAATGATTAGATCATGGTGGTAATGACACTGCAGCGCTTGTCTGTCACACAGTTAAACAGTTAAATAGTGCCCTCTTGTGTCATAAACAGTAAACATGAAGCCAAAGAATAAAGTCATCATGAAATACTGCATGCATTATAATAAATGTGGATGAGGAGGGTGGACGTCTGCAGGCTGGAATACAATAAGATAAAGATGGATTGAAGTCATCCAGGAGCAGATGGACAGATCCATCTCTCAGCAGCCAGCGTGCGTGTCTGTGTGGAGATACTGTACGTTTCCAAACGTAGAGACCAAGAGAAAACAGATATAAACCAAACCGTTCACATGCCTACTTATTTATCTTCATTTGGCTCTGTGTCACCATTAACAATTATTCATCGCTGTCTTCCATCAGCAAAAACACACAACGCTGCTGCTCTCCAGTAACCTGTAAAATCTCACCGACCTGCAGTCCTCCGTCAGTGAACTGTAAATCAGAAAAGTTTACTGCAGCAATTAACAGAAACAATTACACTCTGTGCGGCTGGCTGACACTGCAGTACCTGATGAGGTCCAATGAGTGGCAGCACTTCACAGCGCTACAGCTGATCTGTACCTGCAGAGGAGGGAGATTTATTTCCCTGTCAAATTACTGAGACTCTGACATATCAGATAAAAGATGAAGATACAGTTTCCACACTGTCAGCTGAGCTCTCTCTGTTTTCTTATATAATTCAACATGAAAATATCTGTATATATCTGTAATGTTCTAGTGGATAAGCAGGTGATGTATTTCAGGGTGTACAGAGACTAAATGATAAGACTGGAATGAGGCTATAAGGAGCAACAGAAACTGGCTTCAGACCTTAATATATATCATGTGCTTGTCAGATTAAGATTTTGAAACACTCAGCAATCTTTTGCAGCATACTCCAGCTATTCAGTACTGCACTTTAGTAAGACGAGGGGCCTGTGGAAGGAAGATGGTCGAGATATGTTGACTTTTAGTCCCCAGTATGGGTTAAGCTTAAAAAAAACGGATCTTACAATAGCATCTTTTGTTAGGTCCTCTCTGCCCGCATGCTTCAATCTCAATAGTTTCAGTTGGTAATTCAAGTTTAATGTTGAAATTTCCCAACCTCAAGCTTTAGAAAGCTCCTCCAGAACAACAGAAGACATTAATCACCTGTATTCACAGGCTGAGCAGCACTCCTCGTGTTTGAGTGGAGTGTTCTTTATAGTGTTTGCGGGCTGTGAGCATGCTGGCAAATAAAATGTCAAAATCAAGAATGCTAACGAGACTTGATGCACTGATAGAAACAAGTTGTGTCCATGGCACATGCATCACTTTCTTCTAACAGTCCCACGGCGCAATGCTCCTAAGATCCAAAATTTTGCAAATCACCATCTGAAATCTAATTTCTCTGCTTGCTTTAGCTAAACAAACACAGAGCGCCTGCTGAGCAGGGAGTAGTGAATGAGTAAATGAGTGAGTGATTCTGGACACAGCTTGACATTTTTTTAAACCTTTGCAAAAAGCAAACAAATGATAATTCACTCCTCTTGCGACTTAGTTTCAGAGCTGTAGCTGGAGCCATCATCCCACCAGCTTAGACACGGTCGTCAACACTGAATTCAAATTAAAGCAATTCCAATTAAAGTATGTTTTATAATTTCCCCCAGTGTGAATGAAATACCTGAAACATGGTTAAAATAAGCAGTTCTACTGAATTCATGAGGAACAAAGCTACAGTAAAGGTACATGTTCAACAAATGTTTAGCCCACCTCCTATGAAAAGGTCCAAAAACCTATTTTAAAAAGCTACATGACTCAAACTAATGGCACGATTGACCTTATCAGCAAACTTCAAATGGATCCACTCCTCGCTGCAGAGCTCTTCCAAAAGCAATTTGGATCGTAGAGTAATGCGATTTTGAAAAAAAAGCAATCTCCCAAAACAACTGCAGTGGAAAAACAGCCAGGGCAGGAGCAGTAACTTATCAGGATGTGATTTAACTACCCGATGTGCTATTTTTGAGTGGATAACTACTGTAAGTGGCAAACTGTTATTCCAGTCAGTGAAGATTTATTTTTACTAGAGTTGCAAAATGGGGAGGAATAACCAGGGAGTCAGGAGAAGAGAAGGTGAAAGGAAGGTCAGGGAGATAAAGGAGACAAAACAGAGGCCGGCAGAAGGCACACAGGAACCAATGTGGGGAAATTAACACCATCCACCAACCACGTGTTGGTAAATTTAGGCTGAATCTGCTACATCTGTCTATCCCACCTGCCACTCAGAAAGAAAGATCACCAACCACAGATTCAAGGCACCGTTTCTGACATGAAACCCAGTATCTGCACTGATGCAGCTCAAGCAGTAACTGTGCAGAGATGCTTCTAGCTGACTCTCACTCATATAGAGTAACAGAATGAAATTACCCCTTCGGGCTCATTGAGTTTTACTCTACGTAATGCCAGTTACTGCGATAAGTGGGCATTTAGACTAGACCTAAATTCACTCAACGTCTTCACCAGACCACGTGTTGACTTTCCACCTTAGCATTAGCCTTTCCTTGTCATACAAATGGGCTACAGTCCAGATCAAGTGCCACAAGGTCAGATGTTCATGCATCAAAGGCAGAAGTAGGCTTATAGGTGATTTTTGAGGACAGAACTCCTTGAGAAAACATCTGCTGCCTTGCGGTGTAAACAGGATGGCTCTTTTAAACCGGTTTGACCTGCTGCCTGCTTGTTAAGTGCAGCTTTTCTGCCTCGGCCCTTTCAGATCTGTTTGACTCCTGCACCCCAAACATTCGAGAAACTGCCTGTTGAGCTCACCAGCTGAGTCCTCTTGTCTGCATTTGATTCGAGTCTGTTGTCACTTGCTCCTGACTGTGACTGCACACTAAGTATGAACTCCGCAGAAGACGTGACAGCTCTCACCACACACTGGTTTGAGTCGTCCGAACCCTGGTTTGTTCCTGCGCTGGCAGAAATGTTGTGCATTGCTCATGTCTCCCAGGATTGCTTTGTAATGCTGCAGTTGTCTCCATCTATCTGCTGATTTTCGCTGTTCTCCCCTCAGAGATCCCTCGACTAGTTTCTGATTCTACTAGCTACCGCTGTCCAGCATCTCTTTGGGGTTTTTTTTCTTGGTGGCACTTCCCCCGTCTAGCATCCCATCTGCTTCACTGCTATTCCACCTCTTGCCTCCGCACAACAGTTTCCTGTGAACCAGTCCGACACCCTGAGTACAAGTGGGCATTGTAATGTACTAGATCTAAATGTGCCACATTACCAGAACTGATACTACTTTAGAGGGTCCACTGAGGCTTTGAATGAACTTAAGCCCGACAGGCTCAGATTGGTTCCTATTACAGGACACAAAAACTAATTCAAAATACAAATTGAAATTTCAATCCCCCCCCCCCCCCCAGCTGCCTCCTACCCACGTTTCATTGACAGTTCATGGTACACGGCTAGTTCACAGGCTAACACGACTTTGGCCCTAATGACATTCATTATAAGCTTAATTAGATGTACAACATGTCGCCGTGGCAGCAAAGATGAATGTTGATAATTAAATTCTGGGCAAAGGTTGACTGGAGAACATGCTACTTAGATAGAGTCTGCCCTTTCTCTTCAAGCGGGTTATGAATCCTAGAGCGACCGGGGTTGACAGACAGGCCGATACACAGCGTGAAAGAAAATGTCAGACAGACGGGGGTCAGCGTTACAGACAGAAATATAAAATGTTGACGCAGGCACCATCAGTAATAAGGATAATCACTCCTTGAGTTTTTACCCAAACCTGACTGGTACTCTTGCTTGATTTAAGCTTTTCAGACAGATCCATGAGTGGCAGAACACTGGTGTATTTACTGTCCAGAAGCTGGGAGTCTGGACATTAAATAGAAAGTTACCACCAGCTGATAAACAATGAGATTAGTTCTGACTCCCCAGAAAAAAAACCCTAACAACTCCGATCAGCCACGCTGTCTGTCGGTAAACAGTGTCCTTGAACAGGGCGTGAAGCCTCGGGTGTTTACTCAGCGTTAAGGTGCTCTGGATGAAAGCATCAGCCAGACGTAAGTGGAAAATGTGACAGCAGGTTCAGACCACGGTGGCAGCAATGGGCTTTTCTTTTTAATACAACAAAAACAAAGCAGGAGGATGGAGAGCAATCTCAAAGCCCGTCTCGTGTGGCGAGAGCATAACACACGCAGTGAAGTGTCATTGTGGTCATGAGGTATGGCTGCTCTCCTGAGTGAGCACCACATGGTGTTTATTTCAATCCAGCTCTGCCAAGGTCACACCAATGTCACTGTGCTTGTCAATCACCGGAAATCTCCGGTGATCTCTTCAATTAGAAATGAAGAGGGCAAATAAATAAAGTAAATAAAGTTATCGCAAAGACAAACTGGTTGATCAAGGACATGTCCTCTTTATCCATTTAATTCCCTGTGTACTTTAATTTGAACTCAGATGAATCAAAGTGTGTGTTCACCTGCCTTACAAGACACTGTCGGTGCATTGTCGGTAACTTACCCGGAGGTTTGCTTCTGTTTCAGCCTGTGAACATTAATACAGCTTTACACTTCTTGCATACCAACGTAGCATCTGAGTGAGAGTGATTTATAGTGGTGGGCACCCATGTTGATGCCATGAGCGGCAATAATGAGCCTCGCGGGAGTAGACTGTCACCATAAGAAAAACCATTAACACCTGAAAAACCACCATTTGCACTAACACGTGTCCAGGGATCTGAGCTGCACTGCAGAATACAGCATTAGCTTCGTTTCAGCTGCTCCAAATTAACTGTTGTTTTGGACTCTGGTCTGAAATAACTTGAATTTCTCCCTAAAAGTGACAATAAAATATCTTTTCCCAGAGCCATTTTTAAAAAGATGTTAATGTACAGTCAAATCCAATCCATCACAGGATCAACATGCATGTTTCATGTTGGATGTGTCATTTTTCCAATAATGCTTACTCCCAAAAGAAGAACAAAACACACACCGGAAGAACGTGTGTTTACACCAACGCGAGTCTGAGAGGGTATCAGCCGCCTCTAGTGCGATAAGCAACTTTTAAAGATGCCCAACTTCCACATTGCCTGGGAGAAGTTGTTAAAAAGGAATATGAGTGGAATAACTTTGCATGAGAGATGAGGAAAAACTGTCCTGCCAGCAAAGGCGATACAGTATTTGAATTTCCTGAGGCGAGTGGTGAATGAAATGCAGACACGTGGATAAAATGTAAATGCAGGGTGTGAGCGGGCGCCCTAGCACTGAATTAACTCTAAATATCTATAGTCGGTTAACAGACTTAATCAATACTCAAAATTCTGATTTTCATCCCCATTCACAGGCGCACAGAAGGATCTAGGCCCTGCTTCTTCAGAAAAAAAAACACACTGCAGCATGCAAAATGTAAAAATGTTATTAAATTAGTTTATTGCTAGGTGAAATTTGCGACACAGCAGTGACATTTTTAACACAAATGAGACTGTGAATGAATGAATGGAAAAACAACATATACAGGCAACATCAGCAACAATATTCACTCGGTCAGGTTCATTGTTCGTTTGATTTAAGAATACAAAATATCTCCTCCACTTCTCTTGATTTCTAATCTCTCACGCCTCAGTGTTGTAAACGGAAAAGTCAGAGACCAAGGTCACGTGCAGTTCCCATGGAAACTGATTGACCGGTCTCTTGACTTTTTGCTGCTGACCTCTGCCCTCCTTGATCATCAGCTGGATGTCCTCGTCGTCGAGGATACGGATGAGGTCGCCCTCGGGATCGCGGTAGTTCAGGGCGATGTCGTCTATCTTGAAGACGTTTCTGAGGAGGACAGGGAGGGAATGACTTCAGATGCTGGGTTTCTTCCCACCCCATGTTTTACTTTATTCTTCTAATCTTTTAAGTATGATGTATCACAGCAATCCGACGATGAAACTGAAACAACTGAAGGTCGAAGAATTTCCAAACTCAAACACGTCCAAAAACTTGGCCTAGACATATCAGTATTGGAGTATATGTTATGTCCGATAAGTGACTATTAAAAAAAAAAAATGCAGCACAAAATGTCACTGCAAAATGTATCCAGCAGAGTGCACTACGATTTACAAACCGTGGCAAGCAAAAAAGAAGAGCGAAGAGAAGAAGCAGATTTCAGTAAATTAAACTGATTGGCTGACAATGTAGATGTTATACTATATAACATGCCCGGCTTTCTGAGTACCTTTGTAGAGTAATATCTGTGCAAAATCCACAATAAAAAAAGTTCTTTATCATCTTCTGGGAATCAATTATTCCAGCTCAAAATGCAGTTTAAAAAAATCTCATTTCAGCCGGTCTCTGAAGATCTTAACGCTTTAAAACAAATACAGAGCAAAAAAGACAGAGCAGCAACAACCTCTCTATATTAACGTAACAACTTTTAACATATAATGTGATCCAGATTCATACAGAGAGGTGGTCAGTGACCGTAATCTAAAAATTTACAGATATTTCTTTGTTTTGCTTTATTTTTTCCTACTTTTTTCTTTTATTATGTTTTTACATTTTATTATTATCGTAACTGTTTTATTACTGTGCGGGGGTTCCGTGAAACAGAAATAAAACCACGCTTTTACATGTTTCTTTTATATTAAGTGGTGGTCTGCTTTAATGTTAAAAGCAATAAAGATATTTAATGACACATTAGAAGAAAGCCGTTGCACCATACTTCCAGTCAAGGAAATGACTTGCCCCACAAGGCTTTTGTTGATATATTACAATTTAATTAAAATTTTTGCTGTGAAAATTATCACCAAGAAAACATGTGCGGGACCAAAGGAAATTAGTAATAAGCGCAGATATGAAGCTTGACAACTGCACCACCTTCTCTATATTCACTCTTCATTTTTCAGGAACACACAGTTGTGGGTTTTTTTCAGGTTAATAAGAGAGAAAAAACGGTAATAGTCATAGTTTATGAGCTTTTCCATTGGCGTCCCGGAGGCAGAGCATGATGAAGTATTACATCCGATGAAGGACACGCAAAGAGGTATTCAAAGTCGCTTCCTGCCACCAGCAATGAAAGGATGTTTTAGAGGACGCGCATTAGCAGTCCCGTGGAATTAGCATATGGCCTCCCTTTCTTTTAGCAGCAGTGTGATCGCAGCGTACACACTTACACATTGTACAAACTCAGAAAGAGTTGATGTAAGTGTTAATAGTGTTGTTCGGTAGTATCAACACCAGCAGCAGCGTGAAGCTTCTCTCCGCTTGAACGGTGACAGTGTGAGTGTGATGAAATAACAAAACATGATGCGTTACAACACATTAACACAAATCTCGCTAACTTAAAATCACGCACGAAACAAGATTAGTAGTAATCGCAAGTAAATGTGATGAAAGAGCTTATTAAACTCACTTGGTTTTATTCAATTTTAGACTCATTTATATTTGAGGCAACAATTATATTTGCATTTATTTCATTATCTGGCAGTTGAGCAACATTTTCAGTAGCCACACTCTTCTTTACACTACCTGTTTTGCATGATGCAATCCTATCCCTTTGCTTTTCCCGGGCACTATCTCCTCATGCCACCATCACCACTCTCTCTTCCCCTGTTGCCTTCACCCCCCCTCCCTCCCCTTTATCGGTGCTAAGCCATATTAAGACTCAAGACCAGGGTCTCATCAATCCCACTCCAGGGCACAATAGGCCCGAACACAGAAAAAAAACAATAATGAGTAGATAAGCGTAAGAAATGAACTGATTATGAATGGGGAGGGCTAATCACCACAGCGCTCACCTCATCTAAATTACTAGATAATGAGAAATAGAGGGAGCGAGACAATGAAAGAGGAAAAAGAACAGATATGATAGTGCAATGAGCACATGCGCCCCGTGATGGTGGTGCGGTGGGAGAGGGGGGGAAAAAACACAGAGGGATACGAGTGAATTGCTGAAAGTGTGATCGCAAACGTCAGCAGTCACCTCAGCTCATCAATACAACACCAGGAGAAACTCTAGATATGGAGATCTGCCCTGCTGAGCCAAAGATTTGAAAACATTTGTGACTGAATCACCATATTTTGATGTTAACGTGTTTTATTGAAGCCATTTTAATAAACCAAACACGGTGCCAAAGATAATTAGCAAGCAATTAGCACTTTTTCATTGAAATAATTCTGTGACAGAGAAAAAGAAGTAGGAAACTGGTTTTGATGTCAAGACTTGAAGGTTTTCAAAGCAAAAGTATGCTGCGCTGCCTTCACTTCCAGCCTGCATCAAATATGTCAGTTTTATGTTCTATTATCACATTTTTTAAAAGCTGTTGCAATTCGCTCACAGGTGTGAGGCTGCATACAATCATTTCCTCCTCCACAGTGAGACAACACGCAGCTCTCAACACCCACAAAATCCCTCGCCTTTCTCTCCATCCGACACGGATGTAAATAAAATAAAAACGTCACATAAAACACAAACTTTTATTGTCCAGAGAGACAAAAAGTGACAGTAGGTTTCAGAAAGGTCTGGATAGTATTTGGTATGCACCTACCTCATACGAGACAGTAGGTCCTTGTACGTCGGCTGGATCGTGAGGGCCTCTTGTACACACACATCTCTGCAAGAAGGGACACACAATCGTCTCTTTAAAGTAGATCTACAATTCACCTTTCATCTTGCCGACTCTCTATTTGAAGCATGTGTTCTGTTTTCATCTGTGTATAATAACTGAAAATAATAATCGTTATGTCACCTTAGAATGAGACTCTTGTATCTACAGATGCCTTCCAGAAAGCCCGACCATGTTTTCAGCTGCTATTTTTCAACAGAACTGGAGCTAAACAATGGCTCTAGCCTTTTGAAATTGTCATACGCTGCCACTGGAGTTTCTCCTTCACGCTAGGAAGGACAGGAGATCGGGCTGCAATCCGCAACTACACCGCTAGGAGCCACTAAGTTCTACACACTGCTCCTTAAAAAATCTCATCTAAATAACATCTGAGCATAAAAAACAAACACTGTTGAAGATTTCTCCAAATTACAAATTAAATTTTTGAAAAGTCTGGGAAGTGTGTGGTCTACTTTCAGTCAGAATTCACCTCTTTGCTATCCTCCAAGTCAATTTTGCAGCAGCATCACTGCTCCATCATGGGCGTCGTACCGCTCGAGATGACTGTGATTGGTTTAACTAAATACAAATAAGAGAGCATTTTCTCCCCAGACATGATAATGCTTTCAGCCAACCCTTTATCCAACGCTGGCACTGCAAAATGTGGAGAGGCAAGACTATATCAACCTGAAGTCTGTGCTTGAGTCACCCTTAATTTTCCCCACAATCTGCCCTGTTACTTACGACATCTGCACAGCATAAAGTTCAAGTGGGGGCTTGTAAAAAGAAGAACGAAGAATGAAACGCTCTACAACTGTTTCTGTTTTGTTTATGACCGCAGATAGACATCCTGTATGTCTAAACATACCTGGTGTCGACTCCAGAGGGGGTGAGCAGGAAGCAGCGCAGGCAGCTGTAGGTGGGGCCTTCACCCTCACCTTCTGTTTCTGTCTCTGGGAGGGGCTTAATGATCTTCACAAAGGATTGTGGGAAAATACCTGTCTGGTTGTTCACTGTGCCCTGAAGAGGACAGATGGGGAGCGGAAAGACGAGAAGAGAAGGAAGAGATCATGAGAAACAGCAAATGATTCCCGGAGGATGATAAAGAACTGATGTAATGATGAGACGGGCTGATGATTTACAAAAGAAAACACAAGGAAGCGGCATGGACGTGCATCAAGAGAGAAGCTTTCCAGACTAATTAGCCTGTTCATAATATCCTGCCGATGTTACAAGCACTCAACAGCTATACAGCCTTTTTACTACACCCCTGGTGTCCGAGAGTGTGTGTGTCTCCACAAGGCAACAATTTTATGTAAAAAAAAAAAAAAAATCATCATTTCAAATCTGTACTGAGATGCTGGACATAGTAAGTAAGACAGTACGCATTTATTGTACCCTCCAGTTCACAATTCAAGTCAAATGTCATTTTCTCTTCCCCTCTTTGTCCACTGCCCAGACTCAATAGTGGCAAAAAAGACATTTTTCCTCAAGCTGTACATTCATTTTTACTGCCCTTGTATAAAGTTGAGTTACTCACTATATATAGTCAAAAGAGTCTCATACAAGAACAGTCAAAAGTACTTTGTCCCTCATTCACGCTGCAAAAAAAGCTCTTACACTTCTTCATTCTGTAGGTGAAAATGTAGGTAGCTAGCTAACATTAGCGATGTTATTATTATGCTTTTTTGTAACTGCTGACTTAGGGCGAGAGGCAGGCTACACCCTGGACAAGGCACAAACAACCATGCACACTCAGATACGGGCAAGTTAGAGTCACCAATCAACCTGTTAAGTCTTTGGACTGTGGGAGGACGCTGAGTACCCAGAGAAAACCCAGGCAGACACGGGGTGAACATGCAAACTAGGCCCCAGCCAAGGTTTGAACCAGGAAACCTGCAGCTTCTTGTGAGTATAAAGGTGTTTTGACTCATAAACTTTATTACTGTAACCGCTTATCCTCATCAGGGTCGCGGTGGGGCTGCAGCCTATCCCAGCTGAATTTGGGCCAGAGGCGGGGTACACCCTGGACAAGTCGCTAGCTCACCACAGAGCAAGAGTGTTTCAGTCCTATGACTGACTGAGAAACTAACCATCTATGTGAATCCAGTGAGAAGCTGCAGCAGAGGGGTTAGTTTCTCATTTCTACAGGTTAGTCTATAGACACACTATTCATCATTTTAATAAGGTCTGAGTGTTAAATCATACCTTTAAGTCTTAGTTTTTGGCCATCTGTCACAGAAGCCGCTCACCACTATTCTCTTTTTCTTTGGGAACCCTGAAACCGTTCAGGTGTCTCTCCACTGGTGCGTTTAAAACATTTACCTTGACGCACCGGTCTGCCAGTTGGATTTGTCACGTTTTCCACCCACGGCCGCTCTGTCCACTGACTAAATCAAAGACATTCGGTCAACTTTTCACAAGTTGTAAGTGTTACCATTAACCTCACCCACCACCCCGCAAAAAACAAAACACTTATTACTGGCACGATTTGCCAAGATAGTGTTTTACATTTTTGTGTGAGGTTATTATTATCAGCCTTTTCTGTTACGATTTTTGGATCTCTCTAGAAAACCAGGGGCACCATAAGTGCTTTGTCCTCCTCCTCCATGTTGATTCTCACTCTCCCTCTCTCCCACCACATCGGTTTCCACCTCCTCCCTCATCTCTCTCTCTCTCTCTGTCTCTCTCTCTCTCACCCACTCACCCACCCATTCACCCACTCTCGGATTCTCGGATTCACTCTCACACTCTATCTCAACACCTGCCATATTTTTATTCAACATGTTTCCCGGCCTTTCTTTAGGCACTGTGTGACAAAGCAGAATTTCTGCAACAATAGTTCGCCTGTACCGACGTTCCAAGTTACATTCCTACGTTGAGCGGCTAATTAAAACGCCCCACATCCCGTTTTTGGACGATGGTGACTTACACGTGACACTAGCAGTGTGTAATCAGGACATTTCGCTCATTAAGTAATTGTTCCTCTAAAGGAAACTGGAGCAGGGCACCTCGAATCACACCGGAGGAGGTGCTCTGTGGTCACTGCTGCCATGTGGGGATGACACAATTTGAAATCTTTTTTTTTTTTTTAGTCGCATTATATTCTGTATTATATTCTGTAATTAACTTTTTGACTGCTGCAACACGTGGAGCCGCTGTTTGTGCATTTGAAACTCGGCAAAGTAAGGACACATGTGACAAAAGGACGAATCGATGAACTCTCGATGAAAATGGAAATACACACTACATGGCCAAGTATGGCCAAGCATCACACCCCTGTGACAGTTTTGAATATGTCACCCCAAAACTATTGACATTCATCTGCTGCTACACCACTCTTCCGAGAAGGATTTCTATGAGATCTGACCATCTTTTTCATTCACGGTCCCCCTCTCCCATTTATCCCTTTACTTTTCTTTCATCTTCCTGTCCCCCCGTCACTCACTCTCTTTCATCTCTTTCTCTCTCCATAACTCGCCTCTTTCCACAGCCCCTCACCCACCACCATCCTGGTCAAGATGCCTCCTTTTTTCTCTCTCGTTCCATTTTTCCTCTCTTTCTCTTTCATCCTTGGCTTACACTGTGTCCTCACCCCCTCCACCCCCTCCATTTCTTTCCCATCCCTCCCTCTCATCCATCTTTCTCTGCCTTCCACTCTCCCACTCTTTCCCTCCCTATCTCTTCTCTCCCCCCCTCCCTCCATCCTTCTCTCTCTCTCTCCCTCCCTCTCCCTCTCTCCGTTCTTACCTCCAGCCAGTCGGCGTTAACTCGCTGCAGCAGGAAGATCACCTCTCCCCTCTTCAGGTTCAACTCCGCCTCGCTGTTGCCGCGAAAGTCAAACATCGCCTGGGACACACACACACACACACACAAAAGAAACCACACGCACGAGTCAGTGAAAGGAGAGAGGAGCGAGAGAGGAGCGAGACGGACACACTCGACACTAAGAGAGAAGAGACGGTGAGAGCGGACAGGTAAGACTTAACACACTTTTTGCTGATGGAGAAAAAAATGTGTGAGTGTATATAAGTAAGAAACACAGACAGAAGAAATGCTGTATTTTCACAGTACGATGAAGTAAAGATCCAACAACAATTAGGAGAATTAATACAGAAAAGGAGTAAAGTTTGGAGTGTACGGAGACCGGTGTACATGTATGTTATTGAGAGAGAGCGAGACAGAGTGACGGGACGCGAGAGAAGACAAGAATGAATTCATCTACTTGAAGAAGTTTAGCTTTGTGAAGAGAAAAGTGAAGATGTGTTTGTGTGTGAGTTAAAAGAAAGAAAGCAAAGAGATGAGAGAAAAGGGATGCTGGAGAAGCATCATTTCATCTGTAATACTAAAAAATGCCCATCACAGTTATCCAAGGAGACGTCTTCTAATATTAATATTTGTCCAACCAACAATCCAAAAACCAAGAGGTTAAATTTAGAACAAAACTGAAAAGAAGCAAGTCATCGCATTTTAATTGGAAGCGCTTTTGCGCGAACTGTCGATGCTGTCAGTCACTCTCGTCTAATCGATCGAACTCTTTCAGCGCTGCATTCATGTATGCAGCACTCACAAAGTGCGCTGTGCTTGCCAAGAATAGGTATAAGTATTTTTGCATCGGTGCAACTGTGTGAAAGAGTTTGTGTGTGAGTGTGTGTCTGTGGGCGACAAAGTAAAAAAGCATGTACGAGGACTTTGCAAAAGTGCCACAGCCTGAGGAGATGCCACGCTGCAGTGCAAGGGTGTGTGTGTGTGTGTGTGTGTGTGTGTGTGTGTGACAGAAGGGGGGGGGGGGGGGTGATGCTCGCTCGGCCATCCTGGATATCACCGGTGCATCTGGAATAAAAAGCCTGACAAAGTTGAATTTGCATTTAAAGTAGAACTAGAAGAATTAGAGATGCTTTAAACCTATTTCTATCCTTTTGCTAAGAGACTCTAACAGACGGATGATAAAGTAGCCTATTATACACACACGCGCACACACACACACACACACACAAGCCTTTGTATATGCACAACCAACATACGAGCTGCAATAATCATTTCACTGAAATAGTGTGTGTACTGTGTAATCACAATAAATTATATCAGATGTTCATGATGAAGAGAGAGATCCAGAAGCAGACATATGTGTACACTCTTCCCTGTATTCACCAGCAGAAAAGAAGAAAGAAAGAAAGAAAGAAAGAAAGAAAGAAAGAAAGAAAGAAAGAAAGAAAGAAAGAAAGAAAGAAAGATGAGCAATTATATTGGACTATGAAATTGAGGAGAGAATTACAGCCGCAGTAGGAGAGCAATCACTGGAGACAGTGAAACTAAAAGAGGGTTGGAGAATCAGGAGAGGTGTAGCGAGACCAAAAAAGAACGAGGAGCGGTTAAAGCAGTGGGAGGGAGGTGAAGAAGAGGACGGAGAGGAGGAGGAGGAGGAGATAAGAAAAGTGAAGTGAAAACTTAAACAGAGGTGCAGGGCTGCAGCGAGCTGATAGATCACTGCTGTTTTCATGTGGTACAGTTTGGATCCTTAAGGCCGGACTAATCAATGTTTTTGTATTAAAGTCAGGTGATGTGTATTAAAACGAGCTCACAGATCATCGTGCCCTCCACAGTTCTCCGCAACTCCACACAGGCTGCAGTTTTTAAGCAAAAAAAGCTCTGATAAACGAGAGAGAGACGAGTTATTGACCACCTGATCAAGTTAGTCAATATACTAAGCATGCAGCAGCTAAATACAGCTTTATAGGAGTTGGTTGAGACCAAATCAGAGCCAAAAAGGAGGATGACTATTTGACAGAAACACGACAAAAAAATACATGTTAATGTTGCACCGTGTCTGTCTGATGCATAAATAGGCAACTGTTTGTTAACATGATGGCTATGACAACTTTATGAGGTTATTTCAGTCTCAGCTGATTGAGTTGTGTAGTGGAAACAGCAGCAAGTGTGCCTGAGTCAATCAACCACTGACATTTAACAGCTGCTTAGAAATGTCAGCAATGCAACAGAAGATCAGCCCATTTATCAGTTTGTAAATCATGTTTGGCATCTGTCTTTTGCTTTTAGCGTTGCATCCAGGAGCCGCGGGAATCCTTTTGTTCGTGCTCCAGGAAAGGTGAACTCAGCTTAACGATTTCAACTACTACCCTGACTGATTGAATGGTTATTCATATATTGAATATGCTGCAGACAAATTGGATTTGACGTGCTGAAATCTAAAGTGTTGTCGTTTAGAGTACATGCGTGTATGTGAATGAATGACTGTGTGCGGGGAGTGTGTCTGAGCGAGTATATGTGTGTCTACGGAAAATGAGACAGAGGCTGATGGCAGATTAATGAAGCTGGGGAGTGAGGGAGCTGGCTGGATTAACAATCCGCTGAGATTACCCCAACCCTAAGGACACACACACACACACACACACACACGCCAGCACACACACGCACTCTTTGAGCTGCTATTTTTAATGCATTATTCGAGAACTTGTTTTATTATAGCGTTCACCCGCCGCTGGCTGTAATTTATAGATGATGTGAAAATGTGTTGGAGGCGATAGCTATTATCTCCAACGCAAACACCAAATATGATGTGACAAAGCAATTCCCCCTCTCTCTTTACCTCCTTTCATCTCTCTCTCTCTCTCTCTCTCTCTCCTCGCCGTCTTTGTACCACATCTCCACTTTTACTTGTCCTTCGCTCTTTGTCTTTGTTTCAGTCTGTTTCTTTCATCATATTTGTTGCCCCCCCCTCTCTGTCTCCCTCTGTGGCTGAACTAACAGATTAGCCCAATCAAGAATTTGACTTGATGAGTGAACTACAATGACTTAGTGGTGTGGGCAGTACAGCAGTTGGCTGTATGAGTGTAATGCTGTGTATGCTGTGTAAGTATCTGCACAAAAAAGGGGCAATTTGAGTATCAGGCTTATATTTTTCAGCAATAGACCAGCAAAAGTAACAGTGGCACAATTATTATTCCCACTGCAAAAAACTACTACTACACACTAAACAATTTGCTTAACACATTAACTTCAACAAGCAGATGATAAATACAAAAACACATATACGATGTATCTGCCCCACCAAAATCATTTTCAGTTGACAAAGCATTTGTGGAAGTTTAGTCGGGGAAGTTAAATTGATGTTTCTCCCAATGGTCAAAGAGAAATACAGATTTATGAGTTTGACCAGTACCAGTACAAAGCCAGACTGAATGGATTTAACTAAAGGCCCTGCACACCACCAGAGGTGCAAAAGTTATTTACTGTGAATTACATGAGTTCACCTTATTGGGTCAATTAATTTGAATCTTAACATTGCAATTACACCTGTTGCAATGCTAACAGGAGCAACAGGAGCACTGTCAATCAAACAGGCATGAAGTAAAAATCTCCTGTTTGGGTGTATCATAGGTGAGCTGAGCCTTTACCAGTCAAATATCTAGGCAGCGATTCAGACGTACAAAACCGTAAATAATCGAGCAACGTTACCCAACAATCATGCAGTATGAAATCTATCACGGAAGGAGCAAAGACACAAGTTTCTATATACACAGCAGTATCAGTATGCAGTGCACCCATGTGAGAAATACAATGGCCTCCTCGATGAGATTTTTAGAATTTGACCGTGCAGCCGTGCAAAGCAAATAATAAGATCGTTCTGTTTCCGCTCGCTAAATATATTCTCCAATTTATCCAGAGCAGGTATTTTCTGTTGGTGTACCTCCTGTGCCGAGCAAAGGACCGGCCTCTAAATGTAGCCACACAACCCTTGGGTTCAGCCAGCCCCGGGAGCAATCATCCGGTACAATTAGACTCGCGCCGACCCCACCTTAATGAGCTTGTTAAACCCTTAGCTCGTTAGTCTGGCAATAGGGAGGTGGAGATGAGAATTGAGTTTTTTTTTCTCTCCCTGACGTTTAATGAAAGTGTTTTTTTTTTTTTTTTTAAGCAGATGGCCCATTTCGTAGAAGGCCTGGAGTGAAGGATCACAGGAGGATATGGTTGAATATGATAAAAAAGTGCTAAAAGAATGAGCACAGGTTGCGCTGGTTTTGTGTGTCCTGCTCTTCATCCGTCACACAGAGAAAATGCAGTGCGTTTGGGTGTTAGCAAATCCCACCTTCTGCATTAATCAAACATAATATCTACATATTTGATTTCAAAGCCTGACCTCAAACTGTGAACAGTTTGCGTGTTATGAAACCATCAGTGGACATTATAATAGATTATAATAATCCAATCTCGACGTGATTATTGCAATTAAGTGTGTAGGTTAATCAATGGTGAAAGTGGCTGTAACACACTTTTTACACTCTTTGACAACTTAAGGCTGCACCTATTGTTCCTTCCAGCTGCTACGGAGCAGAAGAACACACACAAAGTTGTGAACTCGTGAGTAATTCGCATTGTTTTTAGACAAGATTAGCATTCATTAAAAGTCAAATTTCTTGTGACCTGATAGTCTCTATCTTTGAGCATAGTGGCTGACAAGAGGGGCACGCTATTCTGCTTAAGACAACTTCTTGTTGCTGCTGCTGCTGCATACAAGGCTGACGGGAGAGGTGAGACTGAAACAGTGGGCTACAACAGGCTAAAGAGGCTCAGTAGAGTTGCAGAGTTAAGGTATACTTCTCTTTAGTTTCAATGCTGGGATTGATCTTTTAGATTAGACAGTAATTCATTTATTGTTAATACAAAAGATACATAGAGTATCACAGTGGTGGAGTCTTTGTAAACCCAGTCATCTGGAAGAAACATCCACACGCATTCACTTAACCTGCTGACTTATCAACGTCTCATCTTAACCTTTACAGCGACTATCTAAACTAAATGCCAAGAGACATACCGACTGAGGTAAACTCATAAAAAGCAATGCCATGACACGGCTGATCTCAAATCTCTTCTAAACTACCTTTTATCGCAATGACTCACATCCGTCTGCAGCAATAATATCCTTCGACTGCACAATTTCAGTTCCTAACACAGGTAAAAGCTAAGAGAGGCATATTTCAAGTACAATGCGTACCTGCATATCAGCTTTTTTTGCTCGGGTAAGTCTTTATCTAAATAGGATCTAATTTCTGCTCTGATGGCTCTCGATGCAAAAGAAGACAGGGCGAGCTTCAATCGATCGGGACCTGCTTGATTTCAGTTTTCGAGTCATATGGATACGGAGTTTCTTCCATTTCTGCACATCTTTTTGCCTCCCTAGCATACGCTCTGCCTCCCCTTCATCATCTGTCACTGCCTCTTTGTCTGTCACTTCCCAATTTCGTCACATCAGACAAACAAAGACAGCCCTCAAGCTCATGCATCGTTAAACTCGTATTAGCTGAGAGGATCCTGTCCCATTGACCTTATTCGAAGCTCATAGTGCCATAGCCAACAACAATTACTCATCACACTGTTTGGGGCTGAGCCTGAGCTAATACCAAGTGGAGTGGAATGGAGTGTCGTAGCGTAAACGCTAACGCTTGCACCAGCTCTCCTGTGACAAATGCCTGCGTTCTCCTCTTATCCATCAGGGTCAGACCAGCCATTGATCATTGTTTAGACAGAGTTTAACAGCCACCTCCCTGCACTGAAACAACACACGACAGGACACACACAAATACGCACAGAGGGGCACTCGCTTCTCTCCGAGAGAAAGAGAGAGAGCTAAAATAAATGTTGAGTAGGCTGGCTGCTTCGTGAGTATAGTATACCAATGTTTTACTTCTGTGTGGGAGAGAGGGAGGCAGAGAGAGAGAGAGAGAGTGAGAGGAGAGAGTAAAATGGAGTTATTGCTCTTAGTTTGGCGATATAACACCACAGAGAGATACCGTGTGTGTGTGTGTGTGTGTTTTGTATAGTGCAAGGTTAAGAAAAGTTAAATGCGTTTGCAAGAGGGTAAAGCACGCCAGAGTTCGAGAGCTCAAGTTCAAGAAAAACACACACCCACTTCACCTGTGGACATGCACTCACATGATAGGCCCTAAGCACTACAGCGTGCAAACGTGCATCAAACAGTGCAAGCAATCCTACAAACCTCATTTTCCTAGAATAAGAAGAAAGAAATCTGGGACAGGAAGCAAATAAATAATTATTTTCTTGATTATTGTTTGAGCTACGAAACATGAAAAATGTCCATGTTTGTCGGTGCATTCTGATGTGACCATTGGTAGAGCTTGATCTGGGGTACCGCAGTATACGTCCTCATTGAGCACACACAGAGTACACCTAATATGTAAGGCGTGAGGTTGCAAATCGTAGCTGCACTAAACAAATCGAGTGTCTCTGCACCTTTCTCTAAAACTATCTCACTTGTTTCAGGTCGCTGGTTTACAGGCATAAAAATGACTTAGCACATAAGAAGGAGCTTTGCAGCGCAGGTACATAAACACTGAATCTTTACCCAATGCATAGAAAGTAAAGTAAGGGCTGTCATCCAGCAGTCTGACTGTACTATCAACATTATTACTCCTACACAAAGAATATTACACACAGTCACAACAAGACATTTTAAAAATAGACATTTATGTTGATTGATATTGAGCGTGTGCATGAGTGTGCTCTTGTAATCCTTCAGAGGCGAGGACATTTCTGGAAGGTGAGGTAGTTTTGGCCACTCCTCACTTCTTCAAAGGGCTGGTTGGTTTAGACTTTGTTTAGGATTAAGGCTAGATAAATGGTCACGCCAAGGTCAGGGTAAGGGTTAGGTAGTTACAATGGGTTATTTAATGACAGGGGTTATATCGCCCAAAAAACAAGGTACAAACGTGGGTGTGAGTGTTTTCACAGACCAGTCTAGGATTGTGCTGATTGTACAAAGAATAAAGGAGATTTTTTGGCTTCCTTGGAGAATTTAATTGGCAGGTCATTACCACTTTAATCTTGGACCTGAATTCCCTGCATCTGAACCACAGCAGCTACACGAATTTCGCAAACACACACCCTTCTCAGCAAAACAACCCGAGAGTATAAACACTCTTCCTCTTTCCGTTTTTACGATGTTGGAGCAGCGGGCGTGAACAGAATAAAAATGAGTGGATGGGCAGGAGAAAGAGGGGAGAGGGGATGAGAGATGCTTGCAACCTTGAAAAAAGACAGAGGGAGGGGAGAGGTAAAGGAAACAAGGACGAACTTGAGGGTTTTTTTAAGGGGAAGGGTGTGGAGGGGGAGGAATAGGGAGGAGGAGAAAAAGTGAAGAGGGAGATGGAGGTTAATACGGAAGGAGAGATGGATACAGAAATTAAAAAAGGAAGTGAAGCGAGGCGGGATCTATTGATGAGGTCGACGGAGTCACAGGCAAGCAGGAAGGGGAAGAAGTGTGACACAGCAGTTGATGAATGAAGTCATCCTTATTGATTTGTCACATTCGTCAATATGTTTGTCTATGCCATTTCTGTGTGTTTTAATGTTGTTTGTGAGCCTCAAAGTAATGCAGTGCTGTGGCCAGTATTGTCTAAAGGTTGTGTGTATGTGTGTGCGTGTGTGTGTGTGTGTGTGTGTGTCATAAGATGAAGTCATGCCAAGGGTGCTGACAAGATCACATGGATTTTGGGTGATGAAGTGCATTCTGCGTGGTTGTTTGGCTAAAAAGTTGTTGCTCTGTGGGTGACCACGGTGACCATGGTGACATTGTAACCAAAGTAACAACAAAAATAATAATGTTACGACACATACCTCGGCCCTGGGGGAGGAGAAGAGGTCCATCTTTGGTTTGACTGTCTTCCTGAGAGACAAAAAGGGCAAAGACAAAAGACAACAGATGTAAGCGTACATGTCGTCTCTCACAAGTGCTGCAGGTGTGATCAGTCACAGGATGCATCATCTGTTGATGTGAGATCCAATTCACCGTTTAAGTTCTTTTAAAGTCTTAAACTTTGATTTGTTGCTGTCCAGTCTCTGTATCGTTTAAACCATATTTGGACCAAATCAGGCATTGTAGCAGGACTATGCGGTGGTGTGTTGGGTTGCTGGGTGCATATATTTGTGACTAATGGCAACTATGGAACAATCAAAAAATAACTTTCTATTTCTCTGATTCTTCTGGCTAGTTATTCACTGTCTATGTCACTCAACCACAGCTGTCCAAACCAAGCCAGGATACAACCAGAAGAGTAGCACAGTTTAAACCATGAGCTCTGCTTATATAGTGCCTGCTTTCAGTTATATTCAAGGCCAACTGCAGAGAGGTTTGAATGGTCGTCACTGCAGTGAGACGTCCGGTTGGGTTGCGGGTACAAAAGTTGTTTCTACTTTAACTTCTCGAAGGTCGCTGCATTTGCGCCATGCCTTATTCATGCTAGTGGGAGGGTTCCAGAGATAGCAATGTGGGTCTGTCAGGTTAAAATGTCTCAACTATTGGAAGGCAATTTTACACAGAAATTCTTGGTCCCCAGAAGATGAGTCCTGCTGACTTTGGTGTTCCCAGAACTTTTCCTTGCACGCTACTATACTGATGACATTTCTGGCAGCTGTTAGACGCACGTTTAAGTGTTGTTTTAGGTTCTCAAGTCGTGTTAGACTTCAACTCTTGTCAGTGTTATTTTTACATGACAAAGTGCATCTGGTTTCTAGAAAAATAAGTAAATCATATATGCTGCAACGTTCAAATATCACAGTTCTCTGTAATGTTCCAACACACAAAGAAATCACCAATGTCCATGTAAATATAGGCAGGTTGGATGCAAGAACAGAGGAAGTAACCAGAGTCTACCTTTGCATCACTTCCTATTGAGATAGTCCCACCTTACCACATCTCCTGTTGGTGTAATCTGACACCAGGGAAATGGGCCAATCAGATGCCCAGGTAGCTTTTATTAATGAGGAAGTGGACTGCAAATAGGGTAAAAAGTATACAAAAATATACTATTAAACTATAGGGCCTGATTGACAGGTCAGCAAGTGAGGCCAACGTATAAAGGATTTAAATCCAATATCCAGTGTTATATATAGGTATAAATTTTGGTCAATGTCACCGTAGCTGACATATTAACAGATTTATAGTACAAATGTTGCTAAAATGTGTTTCATGTTGTCCAGTTATGTGTTGTTTTATTGGTTTACTTGTTTGGTCAAATAAATGTTTCTGTCATTTTTGTTCATCCTCTTCCTGCTTCTGCACATCTTACCTGGAAAAACTAAAATGCCAACACATTCCAGTTGCCAGATTAATTATTAAAAGAAATGTCATAGTCACACACATTTCAAGGTTTATGCTTCATCTGCTCCCACTACTTTAATATTTAAAGGAATTAAACTACTGACGCAAAATGGCACTAGATTGCCTACCTTATTCACAACGAAATATGCAAATCAGCTGAGGGCACAAACAAGGCCTCAAATGTCAACAGATAAACCCCTTCATCATTAATTGTAGGTGCTTCAGGTTTAGACCTGATTCACCGAGGCTGGCACCTTTACACCCTGAAACACTTTGTCTAACCGAAGTCTTGCTTCTGACCTGAACCTTTGATTAAATCAAAATGTTGTGGAGACATTCATATATTCATATTTAGTCACATCTGACCCTCTGCTCATGGGTTATGGTATCAATTCAAGTCACTCTCTTAGTGTTCTTCAGCACTGTGTGCAGAGGGGCTTACACTTTGCGGGTAGGTGGGCGGAGACGCCGAAGGGCGCGTGGTTCATGCTGGCTGTCCTGGTCCGTCTGATAGAAAAACATCCTGAGAGCTTCATCGAGCAACAACCATGTCGGCAGACCCAACAACCTCTGGAAGAGAAGAGAGGATTAGAAGAAAGGAAGGAGGGGATGAACTAAAGAAGCATTGAAAGAAAGATAATGAGGCGGGAGATGGAGGAGAGACCGAAAACACGGAAAATCAGGATGCACGGTTAGGGAGGTCCAAGGAGACAAGGGGGGTGTAAAGGAGAGTTGGAGTTTGATGGAAGAGGAGAAGGAGAAGATGGGTGGTGGGCAATTTGAGCAAGAAGGGTGGAAGGAGTGGATGAAAGAAGAGATGAAGCGAAAACGATTACAAGTACAAGCCAAGCGAAGGCGAGAGAGTGTGGCAAAGTGAGAACCACGTAGGTTGTGGGAAAAAAAAAAAAGAGTAAAACAGAAAAGAGAAGTGAGTGAGTGGGAGAAAGAGAACCTGATCGTGTTTTTAGCGATGGAGCAACAGTAAAACATGTCAAAAGTCCCACAACTACAGTCACTCAGACGTGATGTGGGCACAGGGCAGAGCAAAGAGAAGAGAGCAACAACGCCCACACGTTGAGCTGGATCTGCAAACTACTGCTGAAATATCCGAGTCAGTGCTTATCCACCTACAGCATTGTTCAGCCCACTAAGTTGTAGGCTTCTGCACCGCACGCTGCAGAAGATACCAAGCATGCCAACAACTCAACAACCTTTGCACAAAATAAAAGGCTGCACTGTGCATGAAATGAAATATGATTACCTTCATGTACGTGTTCAACTCAGGGATTCTGCTCTCAGCAATCTCCTGCTTGTTGCCGATGAAGACTTTTCCTAAAGGGGAACATGTTGACAATGAGAAAGGCGCAGGAGCAAAATCTCCCGGGGTCCGATGTATAATCAAGGCCCACATAATTTCCCACGCATGCTGTAACCTGGTACTTACGGGAGAAGAAGATGCAGACATGTGCACACCTCACTCATAATACTTCAGAGCAGGCACACAGATGTTTTCTAGAGTGAGCACAGTGTGCTAGAAGGGGAAGAATCTAACGCGCAGAGATATCCTGCGGAGTTTTTCTCACAAGCACAAGGACACACCTGCACTCAGGCAATGTTATGTAATGTATACGTTCCTACGTTATTACCTTGATTGACAGCTCTCGCGGGTAACATGCAAAAAAAAACTTAGCGCGCCGACAAAGGCAGAGAAGAAGATATGTACTGACGAGTAAATACGGAAGTGAACAACACACAATTTAAAATATTCCAAAAATCTTCATATGGAAGGAAGTGTAGGTGAAATGGTTGTTAGGCTTTTCAAGTTTTGGTAAGAAACACTAAATGTATACGTGAGTTATGACTGTTGTTTGTTCATTTTGTTCCTTTTATGCAGTCTACTTATGGCGTTTTCCATTGTTTTTATCATATCCCGTTAATGTCCACTTCAGAAACTAAACGAAGAACTAACTAAACCAAAGATTCTGTTGCTTCTCTGGGACCAATAAGAGTGTTAACATTTGTCTCAAGCACATAAATTATGTGTAATTCAATCCAACAATAGGACAATAAACCTGAAGTGCAAGTTGAGATTCGATAGTGATGTCTAAGATACGCTGTCACTGCTAGAGGTAGATGATTTAAGGAATTAATGGTTTAAGTAGCATGTTATGACCATGGATTAGAGCATGTTAGGCCTCACCAGTGTGTAAATAAATGCAACTACAACTTTATGAACTGTCGGATTAGTTGGCGGTTGCACCTGCACAGCGATTTATGCCTCTGCCCTCAAGATTCAGTTCTTTTGAAGTTATATATATATAAAAATGACATATAATGTAGCGATATCTGTAGTTATTGGCATATTTTTAATCAAAGCCACGTCTATTTTGTTCCTCTATAAAACACAGCCTTCTTGAGAGTGTGGACACTTTATCCTTAATATCACACCAAGTCCGGTCAAAAATGATGAGGCACAGCGCAGACTTCGAACGCTCTAAATCAGGCCCCTCAACAATTCATCCAAGGCGATCCAGCACTGCTGTTAAATCAAATTTAGCACAGTCTTAATGACCCTCGGTCACAATATTCAGCCCTCTCTCCTCTCTCAATTTCTCCCGTCTCGTTCACTCTTGAGCATAACTCACTCAATCACTCGCGGACACAAACTCACTCATTTACCCACTTACTGATGAATCATTCGCTCATTCGCTCACTGCTCACCATCTGCTGCGGCCTCACTGAATAAATTCTGACCTTGATTTTATCAGAGAGTCATTTTTATATCTCTATGTTCTAGTATAATCTATAGTAAATGTAATATAATCCACAATCTATGTTGCTTTTAGCCCAAAGGCAACACCTGTGATGAAACAAGGCAACAGGAGAGGAGAATTTAATTTTACTTCAACAAAACAGAGACTGAGATTTAAGATTTGAGGATTAATATGTTTTTTCATGTATTACTTCTGATTATTTAAATCAGTTTTAATTTGACCAAATAGATCTTTATTCTTTTTCTTCTTCTTTTGCGCCTACCCGTCACCCATCCTCCCCTCGGTCTCCCTCCTCTCTCCCTCCTGTCTTTCTTATTCCCTTTCCATCCTGATGAGATCTGGCACTGCAATTAAACCCATCAGATCTAATATTATCCAGCAGACTCCTCAGTGGCAGATGCTAAATCAGAGTTTGTAGAAAAGTAGAACTTCTCTAATATAGAAAGTGGCAATGAGAGAGACACCGCCTTGAAGTCTATAAAGAACTGAAGGGAAAATGCTTCAATAAAGGTTTTGGGTATGTGTCTAAATTATTTATGCTGTCACAGAAAAAAAACACACTTGGCTGAAGTGAATATATCTGTAGTGTTATTTTAAACATACAAATGTGACAGAATAGACAGAACAGATGCAAATGTAACGGTACTAACAATGCTTTACTACAAAGAACCCTGTCTACTGCCAAAGAAAATATTAAACCGTGAATAAAAAAACAAACTTTTATTATAAGGACAAATGTTCAAGATCAAAAAAAAAAAAAAAACATTTCACATTTCATTTTGACAATTTGCGAAATGCATTTCTATGTCTGCCGAAACTCTCTGTGTGAAAAACCCTCACTCTTCTGCTCCTCTAAGCAAGTTGAAGCGAATGCCAAGAATAAGAACCACAACACATACAGTAAACATCAAGGGAAGGAAGAGACACTCAAGGGAGGACAGAGAGGAGCTGAGAAACAGCAAAGAGATGAGAGAACAGCAGAAGCCTTGTTTTAATGGGCTGGACTGGATGCAATTCTGTCAACACCACAGGTGCACCATGAAGCTGAAAGAGATGAAGACACTCTGAAAATGATAACTCGATAATACAGAGTAGTATGAAGTATTACATCAGTAATATCGTCCATTGGTACTAATGAAACTCGACTAAGGAGTTCCTGATTGAAGATTGAAGAGTTATAGTTTTGGACTCCTTTTCTTCCAATGTACAAGACATTCTTCATGATCAAACAGGTGATTTTTACAAGTCTTCATTTGTACATCCAGGCAACAGTGATACAATAATGCTAGGGTTTATATAATAGATACTGTATGCCAAGCTAGCAGCATGGTTCTTCAGATGGCAATGTCTGAAATATCTGGATGGGCTGCCATGAAATTGTGGCACACATTCATGTTTCCCAGAGCTTTTGATGATCTAATGGCATCACCAGCAGATCTACATTTGACTTTGTCCATGCTGATTCATGCCCCAATTACAAAACAAAAGAAATTCCAATCAGCTTTGGCTGTACTTTGTATTTACTGCTAATTAGTAACAGTTAATATGCTTACACGCTGCACAAATAAGGCTGATCGCGATCAGGGTCACTTGCTAAACATCTACAAATGCTGGTATATAGATTTATCAGCAATTTAGGTAGATATATAGTTTATCTACCACACAAAGTAAATGTGACAGTGAACACTGAATCAAATATGTTACATTTGATAAACTGTTTGGGTTACCTGTCATTAGCCTACCTTAACACAAGTAAATCTGTATTTGACTCAAGTGTGATTACAGTGCAACTCAGTGTAACCTGACTGACCATCTAGACGTCATTTATACCCTACACAAACACAAACACACACAGACACCAGTGGTGCTCCATTCTCATCTGTCCTAAATCGATGGTCTGAGCCACCGATTTAAAACCTTCAGGCTTTTATTGGTGCAGATGTTGGTTTCCAGACTCTGATAATCAATACGGACACTGACGGCGGCTCCCAGACAGACGGACTTATAGGAAAACAATGAGCTGCGGAATAAAACTGAAGCCAGCGGGCAGATGAGGACAAGAGGACAAAAACTACATACTGCAGCACAGCCACTGACTGAGACCTGAATATAACTTGAGTGGAAATCTTGTGCATTGTCAATGACCTATATTTTAGCTTGATTTAGAAGATCAGATGGTCTGCAAACTCTAAAAATCTGTTATATAATAATTGTATTTAGCATATGTTAAATATATGAGAGTTTGAGCCCTCCGCCTGCTCAGCCTGCTGAGCTTAAAGCAGCACTCTTCAGTCTTGTGGCTAGTTATCGCACTGCTGACTCTTTCTAATTTAAAATTTCAGTTTCACTGTGACCGGTCCAGGTGCTTCCTCTCCACACTTAATCTTCTTTAATAGCAGCTCACTTGCATGGGCCAATGATTTTCCTTCTTTAGACTTCCCATTGACTAAAATTATTAAATGTCCAGACATGCCCTGGTGGGTATACTTTTTCTTTCTTTTTCATTTTCATTTCTCCTAACGCAACTCAACTCCTTTTCATCTTACGACTTTATTCTACAGTGCCGGCCCCTGTGGCTTTAGTAGTCAGCACTGATACCCACGTCACCTACGGGTAGTTTATAGTGTTGGATTGTCTACAACTCGTGCTTTTTCTTCGGGAGTCAAAGCTCCACTTCTGTCTACGAATCGTCTTATCCTAAAAGCTGTAGGTGTATCTGTAGCTCAACTGAGGCTGCAGCAGAGTCATTCGAGAGGTGTAACAAAACAGTCACAAAAGAGTTAGTCATGTTGCTCTGTAGTATTTTGGACAGCTGCTCTAGTGTTAAAGGGATAGCTTGGATATTCTGAAGTGGGCTTGTATCTAGGTATCCAACAGTACGTATCCAACAGTACGTGTATTAGCTACACTACTAACAGACCCCTAGTTTGAAGAAGCAGGTGCTTTTCTATGTTAGAAACATAGAAAATGACCACCTAAAAAGAAACTGATGGCCTCTTTCTTTGGCACTAAGTGTAGAACTTGCTTATTTCTACACATGCCAAGCTAATGAATAGAGGGTCCCGGTCTCAGGTCCCACTGTCACCTTTCACATTAACATGAAGCAGATTCTGTTTCTGGATATCTTCTGCACTCAGACAAAGACGGTAAGCCATGGTAGAAGTTTCCACATCTCCCTGGTAACACTAGGATATGAAATCTTCCGAAATCAAACACCACCATCACCACAGCTACTATCATAAAATCTTACGGCCTAGCTTTATGAACTAGATCTATATTTATGGCAGCAGGCAATGGCAGCCAAGATACATTCTATCTGCAGGGTGACTGGTGAATTCAGTTATTCTGAAGTACCTTTGGATCCAGGCACGAGCTACTGAGGCGCCTGTGGCTCAGGAGGTAAAGCAGTAGAGCGAAGTGTTTCTGCAAAAAGTAGGAGTTTGCCATTTACAGTTTACTCCATATTGAAAAGAGCCTGAGGTGCTTTGAGCACCCTGCTGCCTCGGTTTAGATCTGTTCCGGGCACAAAAGAGATCCGTAGGCAAAAACGGACACGATGAAGGGATAACAGTGTACTTATACTGTATATATAATGCTTCTCCTTCTATGTGGGGAGCGTCGCAGCAAACTTTACAAAGTCACTGCTTAGTGCTCCTTTTGTTTCCATCACATACCTGACAAGAATAAGCCACTTGAAAGCAGATAGATATATGAATACCTCTCTTTCATCTCTCCCAAACTCTTACCCTTCAACATGGCAGTTCTTGCATAAAGTTTCTGTATTTTCCCCTCTGCGCTCATCCGTCTGTCTATCCATCTGCTCTTTCCTGACTGTTCTGAATGTCACCGTGGATTATATTATTACAGTCTTCTGATATAGGGATTTAAACTAACCTTGTAGATGACTGACAGGTGTTTACCCTTAACATGACACTTTGCAACAAATATATCTAGGGGAAGAGTTTTATTCCAAAATGCTTTTAAGAACTTTTGGAGGGAGAAATTACTCAGTGTTGTGCTTCTTTATGACAGCCTGCAGTGCAAGCATTTCGCTGCGTATCGAGGTGAAAATTGGAGTGTGTAAAAGCAAAGGTTTATTTGTCCGAAGAGAGAAGTTGAACAAAATACACACTACTCGCTAAACACAAACAATCTAACTTCCAACGAAATGACAAATGCCCCTCTTTTTAATGTTAATTCCATGAATTAAAGCCGATGTCCGTACTCAGCCAAAAATCATGTGTGAGGGTAAGAAGCTTCACTCCATGACACCACTGTACAACTTCAAATCTGTGAGTGGGCTATGTTTCTGTAGCTCCCACAACACTGACAGATGTCTTCTTTCTAGCTAGTTGCGTCAGGCCAATTTCACCAGTCACATTTTCCAGTTCCTCACCATCATATCAGCAATTTAGGCTTATAAACTTAGTTTTGAACCAGAGCGTTCAGTACTTGGATCATGAAGGCTGTGATTTAATCAGCATTAATGTATATTTCAGTATCGGATCAGACATCCAGGACCAAAAAAACTTGACTGGGATATTCATACTCATTATGCTTTACAAACAATATTTAATGTTCAAACAAAACTAAAATGTGTTTATGGTGTCAGACATGACATATCTATGTCAAACGCACAGCAGATCCTCACTTTTAAAAACCATGTTCAGATGGGTTTCAGTTCCTCTACCCACGGGGAGAAAATTCTGCCAGCTGTCACCACAAACTTGAGTCTCTGCATATGCATGAAGTAGAGCAGAATCGAGTGTGTATTTCAAGGTGAAGGTTATAGAGTGACAGGGCAGAAACGATGCAGTAAAGCACAATGTTCCCTCAGCCCTGACACAGCAAAATCACTGTCAATACAGTGAAACTGGAAATTACAGTAGAACTGCTGACTGCGCTCTATTTTCACTAAATAAGTAACACAACCCTTGTTATTAGATTTTTTTGTCATTATACTGAAACTATATTAATAAATTATACCTGCAACATGCAACAATGTGACCTCAAACTGAACCATTACTACAGGTTGACAAAATCAGCAATAAAACTGCTCCTAAGTACCTAAAATCTCATAAACATAATCCTCCAAAACACTTTTATTTGCACATTTTTGATTTCTTTTTCAAGCACTTAGTTTTTATTGTGCTATTTATCAAATGTTATCTCTCTGGAGTTTGACGTCTCCACTGGTGGCCGATTGGCTATATATCTTGTTTACTGGTTGAAATGCTATAGTGAGTCTACTGACTGACTGATTTTGGACGAATAAAATCTGACTCGACTTGACTTGAGTAATATGGCAACTAAACAAACAGGCTATGATTTCGGGTTGTCATTTTTTTGTGTTTCTATTTGCCTGCACCATCTGTCACAAATAAGAGTATAATTTAGGTCCGAAGCCTTTGCTGCAGTGTCACAATAGCATGGGCGTAGCCCGACTGCATCAGCATGACAGTGACAGGTTGTCTGCCGGTCAGTTGCTGATTGAAAAGCTGTCAAACAAATACAGACACAAGACATACAGGAGCTAAAAATATTAAACAGGAGGAATTTCGAACATTTGCAAGTTCACACTACTTTTACTTAAACACAACCTCTATTATCGCTGAGAAATAAGGTAAACTCACTTTTGACATGAGCTGATGTTCTGTCTGCAAATTACAATGCAGTAAAAAAGAATATTTGTGGAGGCAAGTTGCAGGTCTGGTTCGACTTAAACGTCCATGAACTTGAAGGCCTTATCGCGCACAACAACTCTGCACAGCGGTTTAATATGACACCACTCGCAGTACAAAGTAATCTAGCAGGAAGGTGCGCTTGCACATAATTGATTGGCCAACACAACACGGCGTATTGATAGATGGGAGTACATTGTGTTGCTGCAGAATTTGAGCAATGTTCAACTACTTTGTCAGATGTCTCACTGAAATGAATCAGCAGGAGCTGCATTCTCCTTCATGCAGGGCTTCTGCCTTTATAAAAAAAAGTGTTTGTTTCTCAGAAAGGTATTTAGTTTAGAAAAGTATTTGGACAAAGTCAAAACTCATTTTGCCAGGAGACCAATTTAACAAAATTGGAAATCAGAGACTGTGACTGTTGGGTCAGAGATTTCCTCATGCCTCATAGACTTGAAAAGATTAAAATGAATTAGCCACTGAAAGACATGTATTTGAACAATGTGAAATCTAATACTGTGTTGGATATCATGACATGATGACACACACACACAGACCTGGAAGAGGAGGCAGGATGCAGGTGTTGGGACTAGGTTTCTCTGCGTCTTCAGGAGAGTATCTGGACTCAAGGATCTGGTGGAGGTTGAAAAATTCTCTGTACCTCCTGTAGATGAGATACTTACTCCCTCCTTTAGTCTTCACCTCAACCACAAACCTCTGGGAGAAAAAAACAGAGACATAAAACTGATTTGTACTCTTGTGTTTTTTTTATCTAAGCTCTTTAAAAGGTTTTAGGTAATTATTTAAAACTTACAAAGTAGTCAATGAAGCCTTTTTTCTCCTCAATATCAGCAATGGTGGCACTGATGGGGATGTTATGAGGCAGCTGATCAAAGTCACTGAGTGCAAGAGAAAATTTGGTCAGAACAAAATCAACAAAACATATTCATGTAATCAACAACACATTTGACTTTATTTCCAGAAATAAGAGAAAAAAAATTCTACCGCACAGCTGCACAACTTCTGCAAACACAGTCAGCGTCTGGTTTCATTACCTTGTAATATTTCAGATGCAGAAATAAAAAAAGGCGAACTGAGACGTAACCCCACTTTATATTGCGATGTCATAACTTGAAAGACAATACAACACCGGTGCTTTGACATTGTATAGCCAGCTGCAAGTGCTGTGGAAATGCGCTATATCGAGCAGAAGAGATCAAAGTCGTTATTAGGCTACAGAGTTATTAGTGGTTAGTGATTATTCGGTGTCATTTATTCCGTCAAAAACACTCACCTTTCGTATCGCAACTGCTGCGGCAGCGACATGATGGTGCGCACAGTACGGGCTGCAGGCAAACGTGAGAAAGCTGAAGTTTCTGTGCGGATAAAGCGCTTCTTTACAGAGGAGTCTGTCTGAAGGCTGCGCTCACATACCGCAGCCTGCTCTGACTGACTGTCTGAAAAGGTCTGCACGGCAAACTTTGCGGAAACGGTAACAGGAAGTCAGATTTCCCTAAAAAAGACCTGAGTATGGTGAGTTCATCTGGCCGTGTCGGGCTGCCGAAATTACTGCAATAAAAGCTGCACGTATATGATGTATGTTAGCTCTGTCAGCTGATGATCAAACAACAGCAGGTACATTAACACAAGGTGTAACAACTTTGACTAAGGTGTACAAGAAACAGGTAAATGTGTTAAAGGGCCACTTCATCCAAACAAAACTGTAAAACTTGCAGCTCCAACATCCCGCCGGACACGGACACGCGGCGGTGCGCGTGCGCCAGTGACACTAGCGTCAATTTACACAGAGCACCTCGAGCGGGCAAAGCGAGACACAGAAAAAGCATACAGAAACCGGTGGATTTTCAAAATAAAATACCCCCATGCAAACTACCGGTTGTAAAAAATGGACAAAAGTGAAACTAACTAACTACGTAGGATATCTACACACATATAAGCATATTTGGAAGCACAAAAAACAAGAAAATGACCAAATCTGAGCAAGTAAACAAAGTCTGGAGGGCGAAAAAGTCAAGTGCAGGGCGGCCCAAAACAGCTTATTTTCTTATTTTCAGTTGATAATACACTAATAAAAATCTAGTTCTGTAAATAGAGCCCTTTAATCTGACACACTGGAGCTTTATTAGCAAACTCAAATTCAGGAAAACAAACTGCTGTCAACTGTAGCTGCTGTTAGCTCAGTGTGTAAGCGAAACACATCCAGATGGGGAGCAGAGTCAGTGTCATGCCAGAACCGAAGCTGGGCAAGCGGGCAATGTAACCGGGCTCAGCAGCCTCTACGGAACAAGAGTAAATCTGGGACTGACTTTTAATGATTGGCAAAGCTTCATGAAATAAAATGCTGAAAGACAGATGCCGAGCTAGCCTTGTTGCTGTTACTAGTAAGTAATATTAGCTGGTTGCTATATCTTGTGTTGTTGCGCTTGGTTGGACAAAAAACAAAAAACAAACTCTCGGGTGAAATGTGACGAAGATTTTTAAACTTCTGTGTATAACTCAAGTGTTTTTTCAGTAAAAGCTATTTTACGCATCAGCTGTTCTTTGTTGCCTTCAAGTAATAATTTAAGTCAAACTACAGAGATTTTTTTTATCTAAACTTCATTAATTCATAAATGCATAATAGAATAATAACTTTATGATAATATCAATTGCATTTATAAAAATTATGACATTGCCAGCCTTTAAGTTAAAGCCTGACTGGAAGATATATCAGTCGGATCAAATTTATACACATAATATACAGGTATATTATCTTTTAAGCTACGTTCAGGAGTTTATCTGTCTCTTACGCTGCTTTAGTCAACTCTTTTCTTGCAGAGTGTGATACCATTATTAATTTCTACTCTCGTATCTTATCTCGCCTGAACCAGAAAGTACACATTGTCCAACACACACCCTTACCCAAACACTTCATGGCACACTGTTGACCTTTCTCAAAAATAGGTAACCCAGGATGGTGGCCTGTGTTTGAATTAATCTAAGGGAAAACTGGAAACTGGGAACACAGTTTCAACTCTAAATCTGTGGTGATTAAAGTTTGTGACACTAGATGTCAGCAAAGTTGTTGCTGTGCTGGAGGATTGTGTGTGTGGGAGAGTTAGAGATAACAAGTTTGATTTATTGTCTTATTTAAAACAGTTTCTTAAATGTTCAAGATTCAGCATAGATTACTGACTTTGGTTTCATTTCTAGTCAGTAATGATCTGAACTCTCTTTGTGACGTCAGTTCTACTTCAGACTTTCTGAACATCATACTGTATGTCAGCGTATCACACACAAGACCCAGGCACAGTAAACCCCACATTGGGAATGCACAGCCTCTTTAAGCACCACAGCCAGTTGTTTGCTTTGTGAATACATGAATCACTGACTACATACACAGACTGACAAAAGAAGAGAGGGAAAGGGATTACAGCAGTTACATGCTTCAGTAAATCAAACAAGGTGTGTTCAAAGCTGCGGTGTGTTCTAACATGTGACTTCTAACATGAACGTTTTGGAGTCGTGATTTGGTCAGGTTGAACACACATTTCTTAACGTGTAAACTGTAAAAACTACAATAAACTACAACAACTACAGGAGAAGAAGACATGGAAAAGCAAAATGTAGGCGTGTGTATGAGGAAAAAACATTTAGATGTGATTATTTGCTTGGGTTTGTTATACTTGATTGTGTGTGTAAGAAAAATACAGAAACAAAGAGGGCAATAGTGTGTCATGGTGTGTGTCTGTGTTTGTGCAGCACATATTGACTCCATATCTATTTTCATGCAGCCTGAGATGGATCCCTTGAAACGCTGCTCGTATAACAGACCATCGCCAGCCATGAATTGCAGAAACATTTTTCAAGGGTGTATTTATCTTCAAGGTCAGGCCAGCTGCTAGAGTCTGTTGTGCTTGTTCATGTGCGTGTGTATGTGTGTGCATGTGTGTGCGTAAGAAAGAGAATTTGTGGATTGTAACTATGTAAAGAGGGCTTGAGTGCATGACAGTGTACTGTAACTGTGTTTGTACATAGCTTATTGCATGCTAGCCTTGGCACTAAGTTGACAGGCAAACAGGTATATACGCACACGCAAAGAAACAGAAGAAGTGAGACTGACAGAGACCAACAAACGCACAGCTTGTGTTTACCATGTTGATAGCTTGTTACCATAGAGACATCGTATGGGAAGTAGAAAGAGGAAGAGGGGAACCTGAGCACAAGTCTCTGAGGCTTTAAGTCAGAGGATAATGTCACGCTGTTACTACAATAATAGCGGTACGGCTCTACAGGTTTTATCCAAAATCCGACATCCCCCTGTTTTTACATGGCAGCAATTGGGAAATAAGTTTATGGGATGTATTCTCTGTAACAGTGATCCAAGTCGCTTGCCTTAGTTGAAAAAATGAGTTTGCCACGCCGGAAAGGCATTGTTGTTGGTGCTAACCTGCTATGTTCTGTGTAAACTGAGAAGAACGTTACATAATATTTGTTCTTTGACTACTGTGGTGTTCTGCATACAGAGTCGAGTAAGTTGACAAAACCAAGAGTTATGTTAGCCTGCAAACAAATTTTTAGAAAAGTCAGACATCCGTGTGGTTGTCAGTAACATTTTAGGTGTCGATCAATTTGAATTATATTTTCCAAAATTGTTTCCCTCACAGTTGAAAGTGCTAACGATCGCCTCTACACACCTATAGCACAAACATTTGCTCCAGCCTGATGGTATGTTCCTACTCGGCTCTCCCACATCCTTCACTTTAGTTTTGCTGTATCTGTTAGGGCAACTCGCATCTTTAACATTCTTATTGGTGCAGTGAGCTTCGTGACCTCACTCTGCATAGCTTTATCCATCTTTGACACGACCAGGTCTATTTCATCAGAATAACTGAAACCTCCTGTGAGAGTCAGCGGGGCCTTTGACATCTTTAACATTTGCGGTGTCTAAAATAGACAAATGTATGTTGTCTATAGCAACAGTATGAGTAATAAGGAGCTGAACTTTGGGTGCTACAGATAGTTTAGGTGCACCTCGGGTGATTTTGTGTGCGTGTGTGTGTGGAAGATTCAGTTTCTCATTACTTAACAGGTTGGCTGTGTGACAAGCCAAACTCCCTAAAACTTGGTGCATTCCTTTTAAAACTCACCGTCTCCCACACACGCCCACACACACCAGCCGTAACATTAGCACTAAATATACCACAATAACCAGTGCCTGCAGTGCGATCGTGCACATTTGGAAACGAGTGGGGCTCCCTTCTCCCACTCTACTGTACATACCGCCTCAGCTGAACGCATGAGGTTGTGAGGGGCGCTACAGTTAAGCCACCAACCCCAGTGAGTACAAACCGAGGATTGCAAACTCCTAAATGTTGAGAACTGGGATTATGTCTGAGCAGCACTCAGTAAGTTGCTCGAAAGTTGCTCAGTTATTTATTACATAATATTTATATAAAAAAGTAGTCGCATTCTAGACGACTTGCTCCTAAACCTAAACACATTTCATAATATTACTTTTGTTACCTAATGCAGCTTTGCCAAAGTTTTCTTTAAACAAGTCCAAATCCTCCGCCGCTTTACGTCATTTTACACACAACTCACAGCAGTTAATTACTTTGAGTTATATGGCCTGCATGTGAGTTTACAGTGCGAGTCTATACCACATGATGAAGTTGTGTACCCTTCTTCTTACAGTATAGAGGACTGATTCCTCAGTGTGCAAACACATGTCCGATACTCTCCACAAAGCCGCCTATCAGTGCATTTACTGGGTTTCCCCATCTTTATTTTTAGGGCCAATATCTGCTAATCGCTAGGTGAGTAGACAAGGGATACCCCAGTGATATCAGTAGCACAAACACACATACACACACAGACACACACATACACACACATACACAGCTGTGGCTTGTATCTACCGCTGCCATGACTTAATGCACCACCTGTTGCCGAATAGCCAGTTGGTCATTAAAAACACATTTAATTCTTCCAACTCTCTCTACGCGCTCTCCGTCTCTTCCTCTGTCTGCCTTTTCTTGTTCTGTTTTATTTTAAATGTGTGAAGCACTCTGTGTATCAAACTTTTACTTATACATCCATTGTGTGTATTCATCTGTCCATCTTTGTAGTCTTTCTGATCTTTCTCTGTCCCCCTCTACCCTACTCTGTTTATTCTGCCCCTCAGTCTTAATAACATTGTTACTCCTTCTTTATCCCCACTGTCCCGCCTGTCGTAGCGTTTCATTTATATGAACCCATCCATATGTATCCCTCAGTCTCTCTGTCTTCCTCTCCTGACCCTTTCTCCCTACTACAAATACTTAACAGTGCGTTGTTCTCACCACGTCACTCCACCCTCCCTCGTCCTTCTACAATGATGGAAAGTGCTGATGAGGGGTAATTTAATAGAGAGGAGAAAGAGTCTAAGGACAGGTCACTGAGAGAGGGTTGGCATAGGACACGAAGAGACAGAGGCAGACAGAAAAAGACAGCCATAAGACAAGACTGACAGACACGTTCTTTTTTATACATGACAAGACTGTACGTGTCCTCTCGCTCTCTCCATATTTTTTCTGGTTCTTTACACTGTGAATTGTTAAACAAAAGGTATGATGGCAAAAAAATCTCAAATCTTAGAAAAAAAAGTGATCATAGGTGATTTGCTGAAAGTGTTGCAAGATTTGAATTTAGGGTAAGCAATTCTGGGTTATGTGATCAAATACAGTGCCTTCAAAATTCGGACTCCTCACAGTCTGCTAACTTTTTGCTTTCTGTTTGCGCTGAAAACAAAATCTGTTGGTTGTACACAGCTCTGGCTCTCTAAATTGGACACAAACAGAATGGACCGAGTAACACAACACAAACTTGTTATTTGAACCATCCCAGCCAGGATTTGTGTGTCAGGTAACACTGAAAGATATGTTGTTGTGGTTGATGATGTTGCACGCTCTGTCCTTGGTTTAATTGGCCTGTTTTACGTTTATTCACTTGTCTCTACGTACACTACAGAGCTATACCTTCTGTATGGAATATCTTACTCCACCATTAAGGCTCCTTCTGACACACAAGATTTGCATTGCATTTGTTCCAGGTGAACATTTGATGTTGAATTAGTCTTAGAGTGCAGTAACTAAGATGGTTAAAGTCTGGATTATCATTATAATAATAATTATTAATATTATTATTACCATTAAAGATAGAGTCTACTGCTGCTTGTCCTTTGGTTTAACAGCCTTGTAACGGCTCACATGGCTCTCTCTCTCTTTCTTTCTACCATATATTATTCCCTCTCTTGGCCTTGGCAAGCCCAAGGGACAAAATAAAAAATAAGTGAAAGGAGGGAAAAAAAGCAGTGACAGTGAGTAACAAGCTGTTAGGGTTCTGACAGGATGGAGAATGATAAAGGAAGAGGCATAAGAAGAAACAACTGCAGAGAAAGAAGAACAAATTTGTTCTTTGATGTGGAGAAATGGAAAATGGAAGGGAAGGTGACTAAGGCTACTAATACTTCTGCTAATGGAGCGAGTGTGAGCAGAAAAGATTTAAGGTTTGTTTAAGTTCAAGTTCAGCACATTTGTTAGTAAGAAATCCGAATTTGTGAAAGAAGGGCTGAAGATGTGCGTTAGATGTGTGTCAGTGTAATTTTTGTGTGTAACCGGATGGTCTCAGGGTGAAAAAAATCACACTTGTACAGTGTTTATTACAAGTGTGTAAATAAACTGTTCCCCATCCACACATCCAGCATCACAGAGCAACATTACATCATTAAATTCAAGTCATTTCTGTACTCTAAATCCAATATTCACTCTATTCATTTAGTTTTTTTCTATATTTGGCTCTTGCTGAATTCTCTTCTATGAATTAGCTAGTTGCAAACACTGTCTGTCTGCAGAAAGAAAATAAAAACATTTTTACAACACATAGTCTCTATACTTATTAATATTTGGGCAAGAAAAGTCCCAGAACAAGACTGCGTCAACAGCACAACCCTATCAGATTGCAATTTCAGTCTTTACCCCTTATCTTAAACCACCATTGCAAAACTTTTGACAAAATAGTGGCAACTGTAGCAGAGGAGATAGAGGCTTTAAACCACGGGGATGACAGCATAAAAATCAAAGCGGATTAGAGCAGAAAGGATAGATGATATAAACAAAAGGAGAAGACGTTCACACGGGAGAGGGGATACGTAGATCTAAGGGCACTCAGATAAAGTGGTATTATTAATAGGCCGGTGTGTGATTTGTTAGCGCTGTGGAGAAAGCGATCGCACTCCAGGGCCAATGGTGTGTGCGTCATGTCTTGACAACCACCTTTCTCAAAATAGAGAGAATACTGAGAGGTGGGGATGTGCTGGGTGAGTGGGGGTATATGGGGTAAGTGTGTATGCATTCAGAGGCAGCTATAAAAGTCTTATTGTGTCCTCCCTCCCAACTTCCTCATCTTACCTCCATCTCCAACCCTTCTCTCTTCTCTCTAGTCCATCACCTTTCCTCTATCCCTTTTCCTCTCCTCCCAGGTGCACTCATCCAACCCTTCATTCAGGTAAGGCAGGAAATAAATATTAAATATTGCAGCAGAGAAGAGTTATTGGGGGGGAAAAAAACAACAAACAGAAATCAGACAGTCTTTCAGGCGTGTGGGTCAGTGACAGGAATGAGCTCTGGGCTATAGGGAAGAGAAAACCGAAACACAATGATCACTACCTTTATCAGTGACAGGCAGATATGCTGCAATGGAATGAAATACCTTTCCGAGTTGTATGTAATAATAAAATTAAACATTTTGTAGCTGCAGAGTTTATAGCCTTCCTTTTCTTTCTACTAGAAACTCAAGTGTCTCTCAGTTTAACTGAAAATGTATCTAAATTCAGTGAGGATTATGAAAAAAATAAAACAAGTTAACGGGTATATTATGTAATCAATAAAATGTGTGAGGCATGTATATTACTACAATAATCTGTAAAACACGAGATAATGTCAGAGCATCGCTCATGTTGGATTGCCACCATTTACGTGTGTTTCGTTTAGACTCTTTCCTTAATTCCCAATAAACTTCATCTTAGAGAAATGTAGAAACTAAGTTCTGCACCTGCAATCATAACCCATGTTATCATAACCCAACGTCCAACATTATTATTTTTTTTCTAATATCGGTCTGAAAGCATGTCTGTCTTCCTGTGTAGCAGTTCAAACTATATAAACAGGTTCTACTGTAATATAACCCGAGTCATAGTCCTCCAAAACACAACGCTGCTCTTTGAGGAATTATAGTTTGGTTTGTTTGGTCTGTCGCTTCTTCTTCCATCCCCCGTGTGCTGTGAAGTGTCTTCTCCTCTGCCATGGTCTGTATAAATTAAAGGTAATGTTAGAAGCAGGTGTTGGTTTAATGGTTGTTTTCTTGGCCCGTGTGTCACCATGAACAGGTGCTTATGCACAGTGCCATGGCACGGTAGGTATGAAGATGAGTACAGTAGTTAATCGTAATGCATATTCAAGACGTCTTTCATTGTTGTTACTATTTTTGACCGGAGCCTTGTTTTAAAGGGGGCACCAGATGCTAAATGAGACTGAGCATGTTTTTATAAAATATACTTTATAAATAGTACACTTGACTGTGTTGTCACCAGAATTTCAGTGTTTAACTTGCAGAGGGCGTTTGTGCTGTAGGCCGATGTAGCGTTGTAAAGTTCTCAATAGTTGCAGACTCTTTTTTAAATTCTCAAACTTCTGCCTCTCTCTGGAATAAAAGTTGATGACAAATGTAGAACTGAAGGCCACGCTGAACTGAACTTACAGCCGAGAACTGATTTTCAATCTGCACTGAAAGTCGGTCGTTTGATGAATAGACACATTTTCACGTTTTAAGCTGCACTGAGGAAAAACGGACGGTGACAGAAGCTTTAGCCTTTGTCGGTCAAAACTGTAACTGAAAGAAGCTGAGATCTTTACATCAGGCTGAAGGAATGCTGTCAAACATAGGACTGCCAGGTATGACTGACACGTCATGATGTTTGTGAGTTTTTAGTGCTGCCCCAACAACACTGACAGATCAAGATCCACAACAACTTGAAAGACCATAACTGTCTGTCAGTCTGTGGGATAAAATCAGTTATTCAAATGACCTTTCTGTCTTAAAGACACCAAAATGTCTTCAGCTGGTGATTAAGGCTTTCTATTTGGAAGACATTATCTCATAGATGGAGTTCGCACATGTTAAAAAACACAAATAGATGTTCACTAATTGGCTTTTGCTGCCAAAATATTTAGAAACAGGAGGAGAGAGAAAGTTGAGAAGTAGTAGACAGACAGAAAGGAAAACGACGGCTACGCATCGCTGTTCTCTCTGTCCTTTGGTCAGAGAAAGGGTAAATGTTTTGTTGGGGTCAAGACAGTGCGGCCTGCAAGGGGACTATCAGAATTACTCCTCTGGGCCCTGTAAGTGTCTTCACCAAGGCACCATGCAGCATAAAACACAGAGACACTCGCATACATAACATATACAAGAGGCTACGTTTTCTTATAGGCACAAACACATACCAAACAGGTCCTTGACAAGGCAACATTTGTTCCTGGTGCTCCCAACAGATAAACAAGGACCCTGGGAAGGTTTTAGCTCAGTTCTGACACCTATTGACATCTATAGGGTACTGCAGGGCTCTGCAACTGAGGGACATGTTGACAATTTGAAGTAATATCCAGCTTTACACCCAGCAGGCATACTTCTCCCTGATTACTGTTCAGTGTGGACACTGAAAATAAACACAAGTAAGTGCTAGGAGTGGTGCAACTGTGCAGTCAGATGTACAAGTTAATGTATGAATGAGAAGAGAAAGGGAATTTATAAAAATGATGACATTTGTGTGTACATAGTTGTACAGAACAGGTATAAGATGATGAATCGTGGTTCCGTGTGTATAATTTAGGTATGTTTTTGTGTCATTTTGTGTGCGCCAGACAGAAACTCTGTGAGCTATGGCCTTGAGTAATCTCCCCTGTTGTGCCAAGTTCCACTGAGGCCGTCTGTGAAATGCCTGAATGTAATTCTACCAAGTCCATCAGGGTCAAGATTCTCCTTCTGTATGCCATCTCCGACCAACAGACTGTATTGACCTCTCACCATCTAGTTGTACAAGTATCAAGTACATCATCAAGTATCTCTAGGGCAGGTCTTTAGATCATTTTCTAACAACCAATACATTTTCAGATACGTGGACACTCATTGGTAACAGTTTAAATTTGGCTTTTGGCTTTTTAACATTAAATCTTCTCCACTCCACTCTTGTGCTTCCACTTTGGCTCAACTCTTTCAAAGACTGTTCTTTCATTTCTAACTTAGTACCTTCTGTCTTCTCTGTCCTTCTCTCCAGCTGACAAAATGTCGATGACAGATCTGTTGAAAGCTGAGGAGATCAAGAAAGCTCTTGATGCCTTTGCAGGTCCGTAACAGTTAGTCGACACGGTATTCTCAGCAGAAACAGACCTTCATGTTTCCTGAAGTTAGTTTTGGATATAGACAGACACAGTAAATGGACACACATTTTTATATTTAAACCAGTGTGTAGAAAACTAGTCTATCTCGTGTATCTGTGTGTGTGCTACTAATTTAAATAAACAGCTCTTGAACAGCTGGCTGTGATAGACTTCATTATGCCCTCGTAGGCTGATCATACAGTTTTAATAAATCCAAAGCATTTCTGGCTAATGTAAAGTGAGAAGTTATAGTTGTCTAACAGTTCTGTTCGTGCCTTCTGTACCTTGCCGTTTTGCAGCAGAAACATTCGACCCTAAAAGGTTCTTTGAAATGGTGGGAATGAAGGCCATGTCAGCTGAAAATGTCAAGAAGGTCTTCAAGGTTCTGGATGTGGACGGAAGCGGCTTCATAGAGGAGGAAGAGCTCAAGTGAGGAACTCACAGATACAGACACACAAATACACAAAAAGGACAGAAGGCCAATAGACTGTGTTCATTACGACTGTCCGACAGTGATGTTTCTCTGCAACACCCTGTGCTCTCCTCAGGTTTGTACTGAAGGGTTTTTCCAAGGATGGCAGAGATCTGACTGACTCTGAGACAAAAGCATTCCTCGACGCCGCAGACAAAGATGGAGACGGCAAGATCGGCATTGATGGTGAGAGAACAGGCCACATTGCAAAGAATAATAAAATATTATTACGCAGGCTAAATATTGGTTACTGTAGCTCCACACATTCAGGGTACCTCTGTAGCAAAACAGCACCCAGTAGCAGCCGTTCTGAAGAATTAAGCTAAGCTATAACTTTGCAATTTTATCAGTAGAAGCTGGGATAACCTTTACATACGTGGGCTTAGTTGTTTATGGAAATAAGCATGTCTGATAATGAATGTTCTGGTACTTCTTTGATTGAAAAATAACATTCCTGACATGCTGGTGAAGTACCAGTGTAGTTTGGTGTTCAGTAATGAAGCTCTATGTATAGAGAATACTTGTTCATAGGATTTATTCATTGTTGGTCTTGGATTCGTCCTCTCAGTTGTAGGTTGTCTAAATGTTTTCATCTTTCTTTTTCAGAGTTTGAGGGCTTGGTGCATGAGTAGGGGCTAGTTGATCAACCCCCTTCTTCTTCCTTCTCCTCTTCGTCCCTGCATTCATATTTTGTTACTGCCACCTTCAAACTCCTCTTACTTTCCACGGGACCCCATACATGGAGTCAGACCAGGCCTGCTCTCTACAAAACCCTACAGAAGCAGGCTAACAGGGAGTTACCAATGAGGAGGAACATACAGGCATCCGTTTCATTTTTCATTTTTTATATATATTTAATCACACATGCTGTATGGGTTTCAAAATCATTCTTAATGATTTCATGAAGATAGTTTGTGGTCTCAAAAAGGTGATACCAGTACTGTAGGTGGTGTAAGTGTTATAAAGACTTCTTAAATCTTAATTTCCTTCCTCTGTGTATTTCAGGTTGTGCATTTTGTCTGATTGGTTTTACTTCTACTTCTTCCTCATCCATCTTCCATTATCTCACCTCCTCTCCTCTATCTCCTCCTCCTCACTCCCTGACTCTGATCAGATGATGTAGTACATACAATGATATATAAGGAGAGCTGTGAAGAGAGAAAACATCTGAGTAAGAAATGATAATAATAATAATTAAAAAAAAAACTTGAGTAATAACTGTCTCTTTACTTATTGTTACTCACAGCGGGCACAAAACGTGACACTCACAAAACAACAAAGCACTGACCATTGCAAAACATGTCAATCACAGGATGGTGAAGAGGGTTATAAATTTACAATCCATGTGTGAAAAGCTGTGGCCTTGAAGGAAAACTATTACCGTCGCGAGTAGTGCATTTGAGATCAAATATAAGTGATAAGCGATATGTCGTTTGTCATATATGTCATATGAACGAGAAAATCTGACTTGAGACATTTGCTCATAAAAGTAGCAAAGTATGTGTCTTGTCTTGTTCTCATACTGTGCTACCTAAAAATAAGCATGTGCTATCACCTTAAAAAACATACTTCCACATTTTGGGAAATATTTGTTTAGCTTACCTAGATTAAGATGATAACATCAATACCACTTGTAAGTTTGTATAGGAAATGCTTTTAGCTAGCAGCCAGATTGATCAGAACAAAGACTGAAAAATAGGGAAATTAGCAGTTTGAAAATAATCTGCTTGGAGGTGGATTATTTATGCTAAGCTAACCAGCTGCAGACAGGCATAAGAGTGGTATTGATCTTCTCATCTAACTCTGAGGCAGAAATCTAAAATGTGTAACTACTCCTTTAATAATTTTGCTACAGGAAACAAAGAGACCTATCTATATAAAAACAGAAACACTGTACAAAGAGTTGGTAAAACTGTGTTTGACCTTAAATTATTTAGATGTTATTAAATTATGAAGATTATTGCTTTTTGGTACAAGTAATACTTCTTATCTAACACTGTACAAAAAACCCACCAAACCTTCCTCTGCGGTTCAAAGCCATCACATTTCAGAGATGTCATTACATTCTTCCAAAACAAAAATGTATATCCTGCCTCGACAACATGATCTGGCAGCCTCGGTTACAAACCACGCCTGCATGAGTGCCGATGGATCAAAGGATCCGGGGAGAGGATCTGTCATTGGTCGTGGTGGGGCGAAGCTTTACAGTGGCGAATGGATTTGTGCCTCTGAAACAAGAGAATGGCAAAAAAATGTAACACAAGATGCTCAAGTGTTTGCGGCTAACACAAATAAACCACATACACACACTGTAGTTTGGAAAACTAACACCAGGCTCCAGCCAGCGGATGGTAAATTCTGACTGTGGCTTGTGTGCATGCTTCAGAGGTCATCCATTTTGCTAAAATTCAAATTTGACTACGGCTTATCGGTTTTTAAAAATTTCCAGTCCATAAAATATTTATTTGCTAGTACTGGAATTCGTTAGAGACTTTATCAAGTTTTTTACTTGGCACTGAATATTACCTGGGAAACAGTGGATTTTCAGGTCCATGGGGTGACAATCCCTATAAAAAGAGTGAACAACCAAAACAAATGCTGTTGGATTTCATGTGGAACAGAATAAAAAATGTTTTATCAAGCTTTGAGAGTAAATTCCTTTCAGAATTAAACCTCGGGTACCTGGACATCAGATGCCGATTCACTCTTTTTATCTGGAAGTGGAGATATTGGTCGAAAATCTACAGAGCTCCTTCTAAGATTCTGACTCGACGGAGGAGGAGGAGGAGGAGGCGGTGGCGGTGGAGGTGGAGGTGGGTGTTCATTGTAGCTCTTCGTCTGACTGGGCATTGTCTCCGCGACTGGCTCCAGCTTCTTCTCAGGTAGAGGAGAGACTGGCCGAAAGTCTACAGAGGCTCTGCGGTTGGGTGTGGCTGGTGGCGGGACATCTCCATAGCTCTTGCTCTCTGACTGCTCAGTGTAGCTGTCAGCGGGGTCCAGTAGATTGTTCATACTGTGGCTTCTTAGAGAACCACCACTGAGGATTAAAGGTGCACATAGAGGAACTTTTAGTGATTCATAGCTGAAGAGTGACCTGGGATATATTGGTCAAGATAACTAAAAATAAAGCCTAATTTCCCATTTATGGAATAAGTGTAATATCTTCACTGCCAGCAACAATCTAAATATGTGTTATAGGCATTAGTATAGTCAGTCTGCAGTGTGATCCCTGTAAGACACATTTTTTTTCTCTTGGTGTTCAGTGTCAGCTAAAAAAGCATCTACAAGGATCTACAAAAGAACAATACTCCTAATGTAATGCATTAGGTCTCTTGCTCGAGGACACTTTAGCAGATCGTAGAGTGGCCAACATCTGGGAATAGTTCCAGTTTTCCAGGTAAGGGACTCTCTAAATCTAAGGTCAGTGTGTCACCCTGAAATGTGCAATTTGTACATAGTAGCTGACAGAAATGTTCGGAAATATCTGCTGACATTTGATGTGCAGAGAAATGGTCATTCCTACCTTATTGATAAAGTGTCGGAGAAATCTTCAACAGGCGCCACATAAGCAGCAGGAAACCAGCCCTGACTAGAGGAGATATGACAGATACACAAGAGGAAACAGTTAACAACACAACTCAAGCTCTATAGAAAATACTCTCTGTACTTTTTAGACTTGGATTTTATGTATGAGAGTAGCGTGTGTGAACAGCTACGTCAACTATTACATAGTTAGATTATGAAAGTAGTATTTTATTTCCCAGCGCTCTGCTCTTGACAAATAAAAACAACACAAACACAAACATTTAGATATCACTCCATTGTTAAAAGTGTTCAAATGGATAGCTTTACTTTGCTGCCTCACTACACAAAATGACACTTGAATATCTGTGTTGTTTTACATTCCCTCTGGTTGCTGGCAGTCATAAATAGTCACAGGCAGTTTAATTCCCATGGAAAAACACAAACCATTAATCTTTGCCTCCTGCACCTGCATGCATACTGTACTAATTCGGCTTATATCTCAGCTACCCACCGTAGGCTGCTGTCAGTGCGTCCATACAGCCAGCCGTTGCGTGGCTCCTGGACAAGTACAGTGATAGTCTCTCCCCTGTTGAAAGGTAGGAGCTTTGGGTTGGATGAGGAAGGGTGAGATACCAGGGCTCTCATGGCTCTCCCTGAAGCCAGACCCAGAGATTCCCCCACTGAGCTGGAGCGAGAGCGGCTGGGAATGGGAGACGGTGCTGGAGGAGGGGGGAGCAAGTAAATTTACACAATGCTAATTATGCCATCATTTGTTGGTCGTAATTACATTAATTTAAGCAAAGTACGGCCCTTTTCACACCTCTAGAGGGCACTCTGCCCAGCGCCTGCTGCTCCCTCCTTGCCCAGGACATATCTTCATCTCTGGCTACCGTCTGCAGCAGGGAGCTCACTGAACCTCGCAGCTGGTAAGAAACAACATAGATAGGGTCAGAGAGCAACAGAGCATATTTATCTTAGTAAAGAAATAATTTATGGCTGAGCTGTTGTATTGGATTACATCTAATATATATAGTAAAAGCCTTCCAATGGAGTGAGGAAATGAAGATCTTTGAACCACTCAGAATTGTCAGAGTTGATCAAAAAACAGGGAATGTTTCTTATTAAAATTTAATAAAAGTAGTATACTGATAAAAACCAGGGCCCAAAGCAATTTTTGGATGATTTACGGTTTCAACACAGCACAGTGGGTGCAGTTTTCCATAAATCATGTCACTGCAGCAAGCATCCCAAGCCAGTACAGCTTCTTTACAGGCTGGTGTTTAGCATACTAATTAACTGAGTATAATAACCTGCGCTTCTTGATCCAAATGAGTGGGAGTTCGAGGTCTGGACCCTCTGGTGTCGTTCACTTTCTCTTTCCATCCATCTGTCTTTTGCTGGAGAGACGCACCAGTCTGAAAACAGATGAGACATGCGAGCACCTCATTAACTCTCAACGTGAGCAGGCAGCAACCAAATGAACAGAAACGCTTCAGTGAATGTGATGATGGACACTAAGACCCGAGTTTCATCAGATAATCAAGCAATTAACATGCTATCACATTGGTAGAATAAAAATGCTGTGCAGCCTGATTACTTGGGCATATAACTGTCGCTGAGACAATCATGTTACATGGGTCAATTTGGCACCAGGGTGTTTGTGTTTTTTCTGATTTAGGTTTTGCTCATTAGCTTGCAATTTCGAATAGCACTGTATAACTTAAGCTGAGTTTAGTCTGCTATGGTGCATGCAACCTTCAGTGGTCGAGCCAGATTCAAATTTTAGGGACATGCCCCTTGACATCACATTGAGCTGGCTAGTCCGATGACAGACCAGTTAAACTCCACAATCAGCCAAAGATGCTACTGAAAGTCAACGCTATCCAGGTAGATTTCATGGCTCACAATTCAGTCTGCAAAATAGTTTCCTTTTCAGTGAGAGAACATGAGAGACGGTAGTGGTTGAGCAACATAGACAGTGAATAGGAGCTGGGGAGCACCGCTATCGACACCAATCAGAGACATCAAAAGTTATTTTGTGAAATGAACACATCCACCCCTCTGATTTGGTCTGAATATGACCTTAGGCATGCAATAAGTTCATTTCACTGTTGAAGACGCGCCGCAGTAGTAGGCAGGTTGCACTTGTTGTGTGGTGCTGGCATGTGTGTGTGTGTACCTTGTTTATAAGGAAGAGCAGTGACTGAGTAAGGCCACAGTGTTTCTCTGCCAAGAAGCGATACCTCCTCTCCTCTTCCTTCAGGATCTCCTGCTGGCTCTGTCTCAGGTAGAGCATGTACTCACTGTTCTCCTAAACACACACATTCACAAGAAAGCATGCAAACATTCACCTGTCAGAAATCACACATATGCAATGCTACAGAAGTGTTGCTGCTGGACTATACAAGGATATCTCAGTGATTATGTAAACTTCTATAGGGTTTGTGAGTGTGTGTGTATGTTTGTATAACTACCAGAGAGTCTCTGTAGACTCCTCGTCTGAGCTGTTTCTCCAAAGCCTCTGCCTGGTTCCTTACCTCCAGCTCGTAGACTCTTCGACTTCCCTGCAACACAGAAAATAGATTCATGTAGGAGACATTTTTATTAAATGCCTCACTCTACATACAGTTTGGACTAACACTCAGCTGAATCTGATCTTGACTGACTTAAGCTCATTGCAGAAGTTAGACTCAGATTGGACCTACTCAGACGGTTTTGAAACCAGCAGATTTGCTTCATTTAGATTATTCTGTAGGTGATGTTGCATCTATGCCTATGTCTCCCCTTCTGCTGTTACCTTGCCAAGATGGGGAGGCTTGTGCGCCTCCATGACTCTGAAGGTTATACCAATAGGGGTCATACCCCCATTGGGTCCAACTGAGCCGGGCAGGTTTCAGGGTAGAGACCAGACGAAAAGCATCACCTGGCCCTTCAGGTCAGGGGTTAGGTGTGTCGTTCTTGAATTAGTAACTAAACATTTATTTGCAAAAATATACTGATATGTATCTCACACTTTTCCTCTTTGCGGACTCACATCAATGTACTCCTCATCCAACTTGACATTCTTCTCCATGGCTTGCAACACCTCTATCTGGAACCATCGAAACTGTAGCAGGAAGAAAAACAATGTCCCTGTGGTGTAGCCAAGTCATTATGGAAACTGCCCCCTTGTTCAAAGCGTAATTTTCGTTATCAGGTTGTTTTGTTTGACCACATCTATATGTAAATGTGCTCCGTCCTCAGGCCAACTTTTTAATCAGAGGCCACGTTTTGCTTATTCACATCACTGTTAGCCACTGCAATCAAGCGCAAGGGTTTGAGTGGCACTCTGAATTTTAAACAAGCAGTGAAATGCAAGCAGAAACTCCTCTCCCAAAAGCTTTCATTGAAGTCCAACATTAGTCAATCAGTTTGTAACAAGTCAGAAGTGATGAGAATTGCTTAATAATATATTTCACCAATGTGCTGCAGTATTCTTCTAATTTACATTTACATTACATTACATGTAATTTACGTTTTTACCATGCCTGTGCAATTTAGCACATTGCTATATGATTGTATTAAAGTCTGATGGGTTTAATAAAATCAAAGTTTGCTTCACAAGAAGAACCTGTCACTTGTTGTGGTTATTTATTCAAATAAGACATTCTGAGATTTAACCAGCATTTCTGAAACTATTGAGATTGAATAAAATGTACTGACCACTCCCTCCATCTCTGCAGTGAGTCTTCTTTGTGTTTCCGATATCTGGATCAGGACATCCCCTGTTTTTAAAAAAAGAGACTTGATTTGACAAACCGATGATCAGATCAACATACACATCAAAAGCCTGCTGTCACACTTTAACGTCAGTGTAGATTCATAATAAATAAATATGTGTTTGTTTGAGTTTGTTAGACCAAAGAAAAAAGTGTTATTAACCACACAGCCAAACGACTGAGGTATCAACAAGTATATAAAATTATGTTTGTATTCTATTATATTGTTGTGTATTTGTATTCTCTGTTCAGAGATGCTGAGGGCGTGTCCACTGAGGGAGCTGAAACCACACCTGTGCACAGGAGAGGTCCCGCCTCTCAACTGTAAAATACTGAAACCACAGCAACCTCAATATGGATGCTGCCACTAGCATCAAGAAAATATCTGATCCTTTTGGAGATCTAAAATACTCGAAATGATGAATATTGTATTATTTATTAAATGTTTATCACTGTCATTCATTTTATGTGACTTTATTAAAAAAGAGAGGCACAATATTTTAGTGGGAAAGTCAGTAATTTGATATATGACTTTAACACGAGTCAACACCACTCATGTCATCTAGGGGTTGTTTTGATCTAACCGTCTGGACTGCTAAGATGGTGGAAAGTTAGCCAAGCCCTTTATATTATGGGTGCCTCTGGTCTTGTCTATTGTCATGGATTGTGGTTGAGCTAATGAACTGAGTGCAGCTGAAAGACTGTCCCCATCTATAATTTAGATGCTGTCACTCAATAGGGCCCCTCGTCACGCTGTGGCTCCCTGACCTTCTCACTTAGCTAACCTAGCAGAACCACATGTGTCATGCTGTGCTAGCACTGATGTATGAGCCCACGCACTCCTAATGGGGGATGTGTTAGCATAATGCTAATTACTTCTAACAATGCTATCACACGTCCCCGAGGTCCGAGTGAAAGTGAAGCTAGTGGAAACTATGCACTGATGCATGCACTCAGGACCGTGCGCATGCATACACAGATACACATCTGTGAGCACACACAGAGACACATGAGAGGAGCAGAAACTGCAGTGGAAGGGTGTAATTTTAAGGTCACTGAATGTAGGTGATATTTTACAATCGGGGATGAGTCAGTGTGATTGGTTTTGACATTAACGCGATAGAGCACTTGACCATCACTAGAGGATAATTCTGTTAAATGAATGCAATGGATGAAGGGTGAAACCTGTAATAGGACGTCGCGCATAAAAACACACGCGCGCGCACTTACCAAGAGAGCGAGATGAAAGTGTGTGAAGGGCCTGGTCACCCATTTTAGCCACAGCGCTGAAGTAGGCCTCGCTGCAAACAGCTAAGGCTGTGAGACATGGACACACAAAAATGCACGATAGATTAAAACCATTTGAAATATTTAACGTTATAAACCTACATACTTCAGAGAAGCACCACGGCCAGTTACACTACTCCTAATTAGATCAATAAATTCTCCCCTTATTCATTATAAACACAAGCTTCGCAGTGGTGACATGTGATATGTGATTTCGGTCGAGGAATAGCCCCATGCCAGCAGGTATAGTTTTACCACGCTGCCTTGTTGCCCTGTGACTGACTGCCTGTTCTTGTTTTATCAGGCAGAGAGGTGCATTAATGATACATGCTGCTCACCCAATTACCAACGTAACACACGATAAATATTGGAGAAACGTAGACAGGGCGGATTAGTGAGGTCAGACAGGCAAACACAAAGGGATGCACACAAAAGGTTCTGTTCAAACTTTGATACCTTGTGTTTTGAGGAAAACAGGTTCAAATTCTACTTAATTATGCTTCATTTTTTAAATTATACATAAAACAGTACTGATACTAATAGTATTACTGAAATAATTACATAATATATATTATATTATTGCTGTTATTGTCGTTGCTATTAATTAAATTATAAAAATGAACCATGTAAAATAAATTAATTTAATCTAAATGATGTCTCATCTGTCTTCCTTGTACACACACAGACACACACTCATTCAATCAACCCCACATCTACTCAGCAGTCACTCACAAGCTCACTCACCTTGGAAAGCTTTGACATAGCTGTTTCCTAGAGCAACAAGCTTCTGGAGGCCAGGATTGAAGTGCTCCATTAGGTTCTACAGTAAAGCAGACGCACAGAATAATACATGAAAACCTACACGTTATTGTTACATCATCTCAACACACTGGAATCTTAAATCCCATGGATTCTCATTAGAGTCACTCATGCCAGGCCATGTTTCTATACATCATACAATATACATTATAGTTCTTCCTCCTATTTGAAATAAGACATTACAGCCAATGTATCCACATGTGAACAGAAACCAAACATAGAGAACAAGACAAAAACTCACCAAATAGACACCTAAAGTTGATCTGTGCAGCTGGTCACTGGAGGTTCCAGACATAGTGACCAATATGAAAGACGATATGAACTTCAAAGAAAGAAAATCTCAAAAAAATGAATGTCAGAGACGGAACAAACTTCTGCAAAAAGTCTGGATTCCCATTCAGAAGAAGTTTCCTCAGGTGTTTCTTGTCCTTCGGCGTCTTAAGGCAGTGAAAGTCACCTTAACTGCAATCCCTCTGCTGTCGTTCAAAGGAATGATAACACCTGTCTGACAGAATTATAGTGTTTTCCTCCCTCTCCCCCTTCTTGTGTCATTCGTTAATGAGCTCTTTTACTCACTTATCATCAACAGTTTTCGTGGAAAGAGCGAGCATGCAAAAGAGAGAGAGAGAGAGAGAGAGAGAGAGAGAGAGAGAGAGAGGAAGATAAAAGGGAGTAGGTGCCATCGATATGAGCGGGCCAGGTAAATTATTGATTGAAGAGCTGAAAGGAAAGGAGAAGTAGGACAAGCAGCTGCCCAACTACCTGTGACGTAGACTCACACCTAAGGGAGTACCTCATCTTCGATGAAACAAACTACTCCCTTAAAAAATGTACATTTGAAGTACTCTGTTATATACAGATACATTACAAACTCAACGATGTCTCAAAGTCAGTCATACATCTGCTTCGTACGACTCGCATATCAAATATCTATGAGCTATACACTATAAACCTCTCACACATTCAGTACATGAAAATAACATAAGGATCACCTTTTCTTTTCCATCATCAGACCAGCATATTAAATCAGGATGAAAGCTATTCTTACCCTAGTTGTCAGTCACAAAGAGATGAGGCAGGTTGAAGACAGGTCTTATAGTTATAGACAGGTCATATAGTTCATGTGTGCATTAAAGAATCAGGTGAAATTCAAAATTTAGAAGGTGTGTCTGATGTTTGTACTTTACTGCAGTTGAACCACACTACATCCACTCTTATGTGAGTGTCAATGATAACAGTTTTCAGTTTGCCTTTATCAGTCAGTTTGAGTTTCTGAGTGAATGTGAATCAATCAACTTTGCTCTTCTTATGGTCAGTGTCGGTAGCAAGTCATTTAAATATTCAAAGAACCACAGTCCAAAACATATTTCAAATATAGAGGCTAGGGGGAAAAAATAAAAGGAAACAAGTAAAACATATTACATAAATTATCTTTGTACTGTAGTAGTTTTTTGTAAAAAAAAAAAAAGTTTCCAAAAATTGGCAAGAATAAAATAAAATTGTTTATCACCATTCAAAATAACCTGCATCTCAGATATCAGATATGGCAAATCCTTCCTGCGTCTCAAAATTCCACAGTTATTTCCCATCATATATACATTTTACAGTGGATTTGTGGATATGCTGCCATTTTGAAAAATTAAACCATTCACAGTGGCTGGAATCCATTTCTATTGTTGAACTCAATTTTTTTGAAAACTCACTATAGCTATTTAGGTTTCTTTAAAGCTTTTCATTAAAGTGCTTAAAACTTTATGACATCAATATAACCACTGGACACCATAGGATTTGAACATTATAACATAAGTGATGTACAGACTGCTACGCAGCAGTTGTGAACATGTCTTTCACGTAGACAGTGTCTTCATAGATGACCTTATCACCACCACCATCGTTCCTCTTCTGGCAACGACTTACGGTCTGCAGCACTGTTTTCAAGCGCCGATCAAGAGCAGCGAGGTGGGGCTCCGACAGCAGCGGAGCCACACTGTGAAGGGGATCACGGGAGAGCGAGGCCCGCATGACGTCACTGAGACGATACTGTGGGAGGGACAGCAGTTGCAGGCGTAGCAAAGTGGAGTGACGGATTCTAGAAAAAGAGCAAAATAGGGATGTGTTGGAGATAAAGAGGGGCAGGACAGTGTGATCATAGACATAGAAATAATGGAGAAGAGTATGACTTAGTTGTTGCTTTTTTTTTTCAGTTGAGGCAAAACATATTACACACTATTGGATAAATATTATTCCAACTAACCTGAAGACAAGAAAGTAAATATCTGCAGTGTACACAAAGACAATCATAAAAAAAAATGTCACATTGTTGTTTTTACCTGCAGCACTGTTCCAGAGGAGCTAGGATAGAAGGCTCATCTTTGGATTGACGCCCAAAACTACAATGAGAACAGCCCTAGAGTAAGTCAAGTCACATCATTATTCAGCATTAACACACACACACACACACACACCAGCAATACTCACCCCCTCCCATTGTCAAGGTGTAGTAGGAAAGTATTGTTGCCAAACTTCTCAAAGGTTTCATAATGGTGTCGGTCCATGTTGCCTATAGGAGAAAAATGAATAGTATTAGTATATATAGTAATAAGTATTTCTCAAACATCATGCTATTGTTACGTGTGCTAAAATTACATACAATGTAGATGTCCTCAGATAAAAAGCTTTGTCATGTTTACGGACACATCATTCCTATTATAAGTGCTAATTACAAATATATTTGCACTGTTTTTTACAACACAGATTTGGACAAACAGCTATTTACACAAATAATTCAAAACTATATAATAAAATATGATACTCTTAATAAACTGAACAGACCTGATGATAACTGCAAATATACTTGATTCTGTGTGTTTCTGCATGTGGGTCCAAAATCATATATGGAAAAATACATAAACATTTTAGCCACATTCAAAAGAGCACCAGCTAAAAACCAGCTGAGGTGTGCACAGGACCACACCCAACAATGATACCAGGTGGATCATATAAAATCCTATACGGTAAATTGATGTTAAACATGTAAAACATTTAATGAAATTGAAAATTCAAAACATTACAAAACATTAAGTATGACAAGGAATCATACAGCAACAGCAAGTCACATACATTTATGTGAACAGTATATACTGTACAAATACATTTACAAGATTCTTCATATAGACTTTTAATCAAGTGGTTAAAGCATCTAAATGTCAGTTTGGTCCATCTCAGCTAGTAAACTCAGGTTGGTTTCACTCCAACACACTCACTAGTCTCACCCTTCTCAAACTACACAACATGGGATTTAGCTGGGCACGAAGGGGAATCCTAGTGATAATATTAACATCTGCCAGTCCCCCTTTTCCACTCTCCTGCTCTCCATCAAGATAGAGTGGACATTCATAGAGTGGTAACTGCGGGTCAATCAGTGGAGAAGTTTGTGCAACCTGGGCATTGCTGCTGTCCTTTAAATGTGAACCTTTATAAGGGAAGGTATCAGTATTTGTGCTCTTGACTTCAGGCATGACACAAACAACGGGCAGTGAACATGGCTGCAGAGAAACTGTGTCCTGTAGGGCCCCTATATGCGTGTCCCAAGATGCTCCTCTTAGCTCCAGGCCACACAAATACACAGCATTCGGGGGAAATGAGGCTGGGTCTGTGCCATCACTCTGAACCTGGAGGGAAGACAACAACAATCAACCTGCAAACCTAATTAAACTACTACTGAAAGGTCATTTTAGTATGATTTCATTATTTTCATGTTTTACCTGAAAGTGTAGGGATATATCGCTGATATATTTGAGATTTACTTGAGCAGCCTCTCTCATCACTGCCACCAGAAAGCCTCTGGCATTTTTGAAAGCAGATAGTCGGTAGGCATCAGGAGGATCTGAAGTGTCGTGGCGCCAGAGATAAGCACTGAGCAACTCTGCCCTTCTCTCAAAGTGAGACAAGTCAGTGAGCTTGAGGAGGGAAGCGAAGGTCGGCGTGTTGTATCGAACGGGCTGTTGGAGTTGTGAGAGGAGCAAGGACACAGAATCAATGAGATCATCCCACTCAGTCAGGAGGAAGTCACGTAAGGGACTGTGAGGAACAGATCCTGCATTTATATCTGTGCCGTCATTCTTTTGTGCAAGGTAACTCTTCAGGGTCAGCAGTCTGTCTCTGGCATGGCTGTAACATGGCAGTGTGGCAGTGTTTATGCACTGCTCAGTGCATAAACTCCTCGCTGTTCTTGAAGGACTCTGTGAGGCCTGCAACAGTATATTCAAACTGTGGCTATGGAATTTGATGATCTTAGCTGCCACATCTGAACTGAAGCCCAGTACAAGGGGGTCATTGATGTTCACTGCATCTCGAAGATCATGCTCCAAAATCTGCTGTAGTACTGACAAATCTAGAGACATGAAACATAGCCACAATCAATTCATTGAACTTATACAGATTAACTGACTAACAGAAACACCCACTGTGACTCTAATGCTTTTACTCCATGCTATTTCCTCCTGTAATGTTAATTTAGAAATATAATTTTAATGCTGCAATCATGTAACTTACTACGGAAATGCTTTGGTTAAATCTTTAAAGTAGTATGAAGAGCAAAGACTGCACGATTCGTTTCCTCTGGTTAGCTGTCTCATCAATTAGCTTATAAGGTGTCTACTGTGCAGAATGCAGTAGTAATAGAAACAACGGTTACCAAAGTGGCCATGACTGCTGATAATATTGGAGAGAATGTGTGGTCCACTGCCCTGGAGAGGTGCCTCTTTACTGAGGCAGGTCTTGGCAACGCTCTCCACCACTTCCAAATCTGCAGAGTCTAGCACATGACCACCATGCACTAGATTGACTAGAAATGAAAAGTATGACAAGGTCAAAGCATTCTGTAACTGAACAAGACGGACGTTTTTTTCTGTTGAGGCAACCTCACCTGCTATATACTGCAAAGCATTAGTTTCGTCATGGCAGAGACTAGCAATGCAACTGTGTGCGTCCATCAAAGCCAAGAGGTCTTCCTGAGTCCTTTGAAACACACATACACAAACTCTTAATCCATCGTGACATATCCACCATTTAAAGAATGTACCTTGGTTTGAAAATACTGAGACATAAATTCTGATTACATTCGGTTTCACTCTAAATGGATATTAGTGAATATTTTGCAATGTGACACCTCTACTGTATATTAACTGCAGTATCCAGTATGTGGGCTCATTTCCTCACCACTTGTAGATTATCCCTTGACCTAAGTATTTATAGGTCTGTCTCTGCAGTAACACAGAGTGGAAGATGGCACAGCGGAGGAGGAGCTCCATGTTTTCTGTCGTGACACCTGACAGTGATTGATGCTGTGTGATGGACACCACCTGTTGCAACGAGAAACTCAGCTCCTCCTTCAGATCCCAGGGAGAGTCACAGACCAGAGGCAGGGCACACATTCGCACTGCCGCTGTTTGATAATAGAAATAGTAATTATCATTAAAATCATAATTATTATTACAACCTTAGCAAAGCAATGGCAAATGAAGGTTATTTGTGTACTTGAGCAGATAAATTATGTCACTTATCATGAATCGCATTATTTAGAGAGCAAAGTAAACATTGTGTCTGGTTCATCTCTTAGTCTGCAGCTATACTGATTGCCCCTAAAAGTTGATGTAGTAATCAATAAATATACCTGGTATGGAGCATGATGCATGTTCTTGAGTTATAAACCACAATCGGAAGCACGGGTGAAGCAGGCATCGCTCCTCTGTGCAATCAGGAAAGAGCATAGAGAGTCTGAGTTCTAAGCATTTGCTAATGATTACGAATGATACAAATGCAATTTAAAGTGAATCTTGGTGGACCACCTACCTCTGAAAGAGATCAACCGACTGAGGTGAGTCACTACTTTGTCATCCCATTGTTCCAACAGGTGACAGTTATTAAATACCAACCAGTGGCCATCATGAACAGCCTTGTCCAGCATTGAGAGAATGGCCTTTGTGTAACATAGAGCCCCAAAAGAAATGACTTTCACCTGAACCTGAAACGTATTCATTAAGAAAAACATCAAGCACTGAATTGATGTACATTAGTTACAGCTATTAACTTGAAACAAAATGAAAGCGTGTATTACCTCACTTGTTTGTGCTGCACATCGAGCTAATTTGTTTATTAAGTGAAGAGGCTGAATGCTTGTCCACTTATCTCCTTTTGGACTGGGCAATGTAAGGATGATGGGTCCCTCATGTTTGACAAGATACCGCAAGAGGGCCTCTGGGTTTCCAGTGTGAGGGGCCTCATTCTCTGCTGTCTGTCCAAGAAGGTTGAGGTGGTAGACGGCCATGGTATCAGCTAGTCCCTCCAGGCAGTCCGGGAGCATCGTCTTCCAGAGCAGAGCCCGCTGCAGCAGTGACAGATGGGAGTGAGAGCGAAATGGAACAGCCCCTGCTACAGAGGAGGAAGGGACGTGCAGGTATTCCTGCCACTGCATGGGACAAGTGGAGAGAGAAGCGATCAACCCCCTGAAGGCTGGGATCTTCTCCAGGCATAGGAGCTCTGAGTGGATATGAGGTGGTATCCAGCTGGGCAGAGCACTAGTGGGCTGTGATACAGTGGGGTGAGGCGAACAGCATTTCAGTCTATTGACAGGATGTTCTATGTCTTGAAGGCCCCTGAGGAAAGCCAACCTCTCAGCATCAGTGCAGAGTTGGTTGTGCTGGAGCAGAGCCGCAGACACCAGCAGCTTTAGAACAGCAACATGGCTCTTGATGAGACAAGGCCTGTATTGCACCAGCAGCTGGGCTACCATCCGGTTTGTGACCTCTGGTATTACTCCCTTTGGCACTGTCCCAATGTTACATGACTCTAATGGCCTGCCATTCTCAGTAAAGGCCTCTTGCATAGCTGTGATGAAGCCACGTAGGGAAAAGTAGTAGGCAGGAGAAAGACGGGACACCTGCTGCAGAGCCTGGTAAAGGGCAGCAGCCAGTCTTATTAATTGTCGGGGCACAGTCAGAAGGGACTCGTGGTACTCCAGCTCCTCACTCAGCGGCTGGATCTCAGCCTGCAGTTTCTTCATAGCTTTTGAATGAACAGCCACACAGGGAAGAAAATCAGGGTCCGATAGCAATGAGGTGTTAGACTGCAGGATGTAGTCCATCAGAGCTTCCTAAAACAAGATTATACACAATAAACTGATGTACAACGGCATTAATAATTGCATTACCATCTATCTAGTCAGACGCATAAAAGGCCTCTGCTTAGGTTTAGTTGAAATTGCTAAAAACCCATCAAACTGCCACCATTATTTGTACAAGAAAGCATTACAAGAAAGCAAACAGTATGCCTGTTGCAAATGCACTTTTTTTTTAAATCATACCATTTTATTCCACTGAAAAGAGGACCCCAAATAAATATCCCACACTGTTTTCATTGTATATCACTGAATAATGACACTAAATGACCAACAGAAACATCATTTGCTTGTTATGATGGTAAATAGTGCTCTCATCACCTTTTCTGAGACCAGTTTCTCTTGCAGCAACTGCTTGTCATTCTGGAACTGCAAGTGCTGAGTCAGCAGGCTTTTACATTCAGACTGCAGCAGCTGTGTCAGCATCAGCTCCTGGATCTCTTCTGAGCTCAGAGAGAGGTCAACCACGTGTACTTGAGTCAAGATGGATTGATGGATCTCTAAGGAACAAAAGCAAGAATACAGAGTATTACTCTTTTTAGATACCCCATGTTAGGACCTAACTCTTTACGGGCAGAGAGATGAAAAAACGTATAGAGCAGTATCCTGTTATTATGATCTATGAAGTTATTAGTATGCCTCAGTGTCAGCCACAACTTTAGTCAATCACAAAGACAAACTCATGTACATTTATAGGACTTGCACTTCTGTTACAAGAAAAATGCCAGGTAAGTGACTTTAACGGAACAGTTATGTTGACTCTACAAATCCTTCTTACCACTACTAAGCAGTTGGACAGGCAGGTGTGTGCTAAGGATGAGGCAGAATTCAGGGTGGGTCGGCTGAAAATGGTGTTTTAGCCCTGGATGGGGACATCCACCAGGGCGTGCCAATCTGGCCAAAAACTGTGGGCTCGGAATCGCACGTTCCACATGAGTTATGAGAACTCTCAAACCTGAAAAACGAAAGGTTAAAATGAGCACAGCCGGAAAAAAAGACACTGTAACTTGCACAAATCACATTACATACAACATCATATGAAACTTAGTATTATAACATTTTTTATTCACCTTTCTCTGCAGCCTGGTCCACCTTATCCAACAGCTCTGGATCATCAGCAGAAACCACCATACCACACTGTGCTTCCTTCTCAAGGCTGGCCTTCTCTCCTGAAGAGTAGAATGTGTGAATTGACTGTCATAACTAATTCTACAGGTGATGATGTATGACATATGGACATATGATTGTAAAAAATAAGCCCAGGATGTAAGAGGGTTTAGATGACACAGGCTGCATACAAATGGGCAAATCCCAGCACAGATGTAAATCTAAGAACTTACCCGTGATGCTTTGAGTGCTTATATCTAGATGTTGCTGGGTGTCTGCCAGTAGAGGCCAGCACTGAACCCAGGCCCTGCCGCAGCCCCACAACAGCAGTTTTTTAACCATTCTGGCAGATGGAGAGTCCTGGGGCATTCCTAATGCCCGACCCAGCGGCAGCTGCAGCCTCTCAGACACAAGTATGGGAAAACCAAGAAGGCGGTAGGAAGTTGCAGTGTCAGACTGTGTAAACAGGGAGGTTCTGGGGTCCTTGGGGTTTATGTCGATGTTTCCTGTCTGACATAGCTCCCTCCACTTGCTCAGCAGTTCTGTACGTATATCAGGCCCAAAGGGGCCTAAGTAAGCAACGATTGCAGCCAATATAAGGGCATCTCCTGGTAAAGTCTGGTTATTTAACTCGGCTTCCTGAAGAGAAAAGCATAATAATTAAAAATAATATGAAGAAATAACACCAATGTATCAAATTAAGTGGCATGTTTATGTGACTTGTACAGTATACGTATGTGAAAATTTTGTTACCTGTGCAGCATCCCTCCAGTCTCTGGCATGTCTCTCCAACTGCTCTACAGCTGCAGTGGCTTCTCTGTCTGCGTTCTCAGCTGTGTGCAGCGCCAGCAGTTGCTCCTCCAGTTCTTTTTGTATCAACTGCAGCTGAAGCTCGACATCCTCGAGATGACGGTATGCGTCCTCCTTGTGCTGCTTGGCCAGGTGCAGTTTCCTGTGTGTCTCTTTGGCCAGCACCTCCAATTGTTGCTTGGTCAACAGTTGCTGTTGCATACAGCAGCACTCATATACAGCCTGGACCCATCGACACAGGGACTCACAGGCCTTGCTCACCTCTCGCACAGACTCTGGCACAAACAGGGGACTATGAACTATCAGGCCGAGCTGCTGTAGCTGTTCTTTTGACAGAGCGTAGCGGTCAAAAAATTCCAATTCCTAGAAGAGATATTAGCAAGAAAGCAATCACAATCACGCCTTTTATGCCATTGTATCCCATTCTAAACATATGGATGACACTACGGTACTATTTCTACGATTTAAAGAGCTATTTTTCTATATAAATATTTTTGTCACACACCTGAAAAAAGTTTGATTGTCCAAGAAGCTGTTTAGCACTCTCCCAGCCTGGTGGACGATTAAACAGCAAACAAATAGCATCCATAATTTTCACCACTCCATCAGGTGGATCTCTATAGTGGCGTACCTCCTCCAGGTCAGATGGATTCAGACAACTAAGAATCTTCAGGCCTGACAGAATCATAGGTCTCTCCTGGAAAATAAAAGTTCCTTTGTTTTCTTCAAATCAATACTCTACGAAAGGCTTTGACTGCCTAACAAGATAATACAATGAAAAAGTTAATCACAAATGTGTTTTTGCTTTTCCCACAAATTTAATTACCTGCTTCTGAGTGTGATTTATTTGCTCTTCCAGATGACACAAGTTGTTTTTCTCAACTCCCCATGCCCTCTGGGCTTCCTTGCACAGCCTCCTCTGGTAATCTACAGCTCTGAGGAGCTCCTCCTCACGCTTCAGGATGGAGAGGAGACATTGAAATTTGTGATTTTTATGAACATATTTGAAGGAAAATATTACTGAATATTCAAACTGCAATACTAACCTAAGGCCCATATGTAGGGTTCCTTTAACACGATATCTTATTTTAAAATAAGATATAAAATGCAACACTAGTGCACTAGACATATTGCCTGCAGGTTGTTTAAATCATTTTTGACTTATGGTTAAATTGTGGCAGTTAGTATTGCTGCAATCTTATTATACCAATATTGAGCTGCATATGTTGAATTGCTCTACATTACCTGCTGTGTCTCAGAAACCTTCTCTTGCAGTCTTATTAAGTGTTGTTTGCATTGCACAGCTGTGTTGTTTATGACATCCACATGAGACAGAACTGTGGCAACTCTGAAAAAAACATGACTTATTGTAGGCCAACAAAGACTAGTGTGTTGAAATATAGAGCCGTAAAATGTACAACAATTTATCAGTACATGCACAGCAGTACATTAAAAATCCAAAGCAGATTTTTAAGATCAATTACCTGTTAGCTTGGCACTGCTGCTGCTTGTGCAGATGGTTGCAGAGATAATCAAAGTGGGCAATTAACTCCATATAAGTCTGAGGACTGAACGGCTGAGCTCTTAGAAGGACAGACGCATACTGACAAGCAGATTGATGAATTCCTGCCATAGCCACAGACAGGCTGCCCGCTGATCCTTCTCGCTCTACTAAATAAAAAGAAAAGGGATATGTCTTGCTACAACCTGTAAATAACAATGCCAGTAAAAAATGAAGTGAATACAGATATAGAATGCAGTTATAGATATCTACATTTATAATGTATTGAAGTCATGGATATTTAGAGATTAAAATTTAGTGGTGTGACTCACTTTTGTGGGCAATGGATTTGAGGCACTGAGCAGCAGCCTCCACTAAAGACTGGCTGGACCAAGGCTGGTACACCTCCACACAGCAACTGAAGTTCAGGGCCTTGGTCAGTTGTGCCTACATCATAAAGTATAAAAAGTCATCCATTTAGATCAACTATTTAAAATGAGATGAGAAATCTAGCATATGTAACGGCACAAGTTGCCCAAAATATCATATCAGAATACAGACTACATGGTCTGCATTCAAGTTAGGACTGTGTATACTAAATGACATGGGCCACAATTGAACATGGACTCCAAATATTTAACAGTGATGTGACAAATGGTCTTAGGCCCTATTTGAGGGGTTATAGTAGGGTTATAAGTATCAAACCTAAAAGAACATATGGTTAGGCTTAGGATTATATGGTTGCACTGGGCTGATTTCCTGGTCTCAAAAGTTCAGTTTGTGTTTTGTTATGGAAAACAGACACAAAGGTTCACTAACAAGTGTACAGTAGCAATTCAAAGAAAATACTTATTCACATTTAGTCCATGTGTTTCATTGCTGGCAGGTATCTCGCTGCTGTCTGACATGGTGAGGGGGAGCAACAGGAAAACATGTACATTTCTGTGGATTTGGCTCAAGTACCTTCATTAAAAAAAACAGAAACAATATGGTTTCAATGTACTCACATTTCCTTTTTAGAGTATTTACTGCAAGTAGTAGACAGTTGTATAAATATACAAAATGTATTTCTAGGCCTAATAATATAATTTGATACAGTGTTAAATTGTAATGATAACATATTAATTAGGTATTGTCCTCTTACTTCTCAAACATCCAACTGTCCTTAACGTATTTTCTTGAGTTCTTCACAGCAGTCACTCTGGAAACATGATTTCTCAACTCCTCTTCTGTGTAGAGCCCTGGGTAAATTCTGTGGGCCATCGCCACCAATAGTTCTTCTCTGACAGACTGGCTAATTCCTTCATGGACTAGTATGATGACATTAACTCCATCCACTCTGGTTTGATTGCCAGCCTCTTTTAGGATTTCATGCAACTTATTCGCATTACCAGGATGTACCTCCATCAACTGATAGCCCGTTAAATATGCAGCTAAACGCACAGTGGTTTTACGACCTGTGCCTCTGTTTGAACCAATAAGAACTCCATGACCTCCAGGTATGAGCAATGCCCTGAGGATATGTAATAACTGATTCACCCTCTGTCTGTGTACAATGTATCTGGTTGTAATGTTGTAGTCATTATCAACCTTGTCTTCCTCTTTTCTGTCAATGAGTGCACAGAGCTCCTGAAGGAGTATATCAAGGTCTCGGTCGTGATATGAAAACCTACATCTAAAATTGTGTTGGTGATTCACTGACTTTAGGGCCTCGGAGAACTCAGGGCCATAAACAAGCTTAGTCATTATGCCCTCCATATGCTGAAGTACCTGGGGTTGCAGAGGGTCAGTTTTTTGGCTTCCCTCGTCCAAGTGATAGTTTTCTGACCGAAGAGAAGGCTCAGTCAATGTACATCCTTTCTTTAGGACTGACTGATGCACTGCTTTTGGTTCTTTAGGCAGATCTAGTGTAGTTGCTGTGCCCACAGGTATGTTGTGAACAGCTGTGACTGGGGGTGGGTCATTGAAACCAACACTCTGGGTATCATCAAACAATCTAAGTCCATAATGTGTTGTTGCTGTCTTGGCAATGAGTGATACAAGAGTCTTGCTTTCATCCTCAGAGCACAGCCTATCACTAAACGTACGCATGCACTCATGCATCCAAAGATTCACTATGTTAAGAATGGATGCTGGAGGTCCTGGCAGGACTGGAGGAAAGCCTGGCAGTGAATTTTCCCTTTTCTGCATTTTCCCTGTGTTTAGAATGCTAGGCTGCCACAGGCACATCCCTGAAAACACCTTCTGAAGGTCATGCTGGGAAAATATGAAATGGGGCCTCTGTGCATTAGGCTGGAATTGGTTACATACTGCATGATACAGATTTGTAGTTGCAGTGATGATACAACATGCCATGTCCTCACTACTATGCTTGAATGTCATATCTTTAAGCCAGATCTTTAGCCGAGGAGAATGGATAGACAGTATAACATCCATAGATAAGCTAGGGAGCACAAAGATTGTGAACAGACGTGAAAGCCTGGAGGATATCACATTTCTGTGGTGATTGTCAAATCCAAAAAGGCAACAGGTAGCCATGTAGCTGATCGATGCAGAACTCAGTAACTTGAAGTGGTAGGTATCAAATGTTAAAATCTCGCCCTTTGATATACTTTGGCGTAGCGTCTCAAGAGCTGTTGAGGTTTTCCCAAAGACATCTGGAACAACAGGAACAAATATGAATGAACTATAAAGCTTAACACAGTGCAAAATCAGATATTAGAAATAGACAGATAGAAATGTAATATATGAGCCCTCCTGAAGTAAATGTTTTTACTCACCACAGGAGGCTTCATGCAAATCATCCACAAAAAGAAGCAGTCGTGGCTGTTTTTTCATGAAACCCATAGTATCTTTAGAAATCTTCTGGCAGCTGATGTTATTCAGTATAGTGCGTAGGTCTCCGGAGCTCAGAAGTGGACTGGCTGGTAGGCTAATATGTGGTTTATCAAAACTCAGCAAAGTTTTGCACAGAGTAGTTTTTCCAGAACAGGGCTCTCCTGCGAGCAACACCGGTTGGTTTGCCTCCAGCATGAGGTTCAGGAGATAGATATGTTTCTGATACTATATAAATAGATTTAAGACACATGTTAGTTAAAATGTTTGATTGCAGTGATCACTACTTACAACTTACAGTACTTTTGCTATACTAGAATGTTCAGGACAAACCTTGGGAGGGATGGAATTCATCAACACTGTCTTCTTGGGGCAAAACTTGTCAGTGTTAAAAAAGTGGTCAAACACACTCTCTTCATCAGGAATCTCAATTTTGTATCGGCAGGCATACAGTACTTCACGTACTAGTAAGTCAAATTGTCCCCAGTGTCTGAAGTGAAAACAAAATATAGGAAGAACATTAGTGTTTGTAATTTATATTATGAGCTTTTTGTACAAAAGTGATTGAATACATTTACAGCAACAACATATACACTAACTTATCTCTGTACACTCAATAAACATTGTCCTACCGAGGATGCAGATGTCCCGTAAATCCCCAAATATAAGCCACCAGAAAAAGGTTCCTGGGCAGCAGCTCTTGTTTGGTTTGGGAATCTGTGGCAGCTGTGTATGCATCTGGTGTAAGAATAAGTGATACAGTATTTATAAAAGTATGTCTTTAATCAGTATTTATGTTTATAAGGTTATATGTTAAACGTGTAATGGTCATACCTCTTTGATCAAATTGTGGTATTGCCTCAGCTTTTTCCACTTCCTTCCGAAAATGATGTAGAAGGGCACGTAGGATCTGAACAAATGACATGATTTCTTGCAGTCCATACATGAGGCTTTCTCCTTTTCCATGGATTGCAGAGGTTAAAGCATTTTGCCTGAGCAAACTAAGAGTGCTGGAAAAAAGATCTTCAGCCAGACGAGTCCACATTTTCAGGGTTTCTTGATCCAGTTTCTGTTCAGAAGAGAGAGCTTCCAATTCACTCTTCCATACAGCTTTCCACAGATCAGTACCTGTGAAATAAACATGGCTGCAACAGCTCACTGCAGAGGGACTTGCATCGCGTAGGTCAGTAATTTCCATAAGTAGCTTAAAGTGTGATTGAGATAACAGTGTTTCGCCTGATGACAGGCAGAGAAATGGCTCCTCAGGACTGCAAAGTGTGGCTAAGTAGTCTAACCAACTGGGGTGCCCGACAGGCTCCCCATCCATTACCAGCCATTTCTCTATGGGCATCTGATTACTCTTGTTGTTGTAGATTGGAGAACTTATTGGTCCACATCGTTCTGAATCTCTCAGCACCTTTGCAACAGCTCCATCTTGCCATCCTTTCTTTTCACAGACGTAGCCAAATATCTCTTCGTAGGACATGGAATTCGGAAAGAAGACCACTGTGTTAACAGAGTTCCAGGTTGAGACAGAGATCTGTGGCTTGGCCTGGGTGGTATCTCTTTCAATCATATTGTCATTTTCAAACACATCCACATCCACTGCCTTGGAAGCCAGATGATTCAGTGCTCCAGCTAGAGCACAGTAACAGGTTGTCTTTCCACTACCTGAAGGCCCTATAAGCATAACTGCCTGAGAGAATTTCATGGTCTGGTAGAGTGTAAGAGCACTGCAAATTGTTTCAGCATCAGGGTGAATCCATTTTCTTTGTAATTCTTCTGTAATTGCATCTTGAAGTTGGTTCCTTTCTTCTTCCTCAATGTATTGCTGGGAAAGAGGGAACTGGCAGGCTAAAGGGAATTCTTCCTTGAAAATGATATAGAACTGTGAGGCTTTCTTGTGCTCATAAAGAACTGGTAATAAGACAGAAAGAATCGCTTTGACAATGGCTGTCTCCTCCATTAATGCCCGTATAATTGCCAAATGAGAACTGTGCAGCCTGGAAGGATTTTCAGTTTCTTTTCTATCCTTCTCAACAATACTGGCAGTCACATTTTGTGAAGATGTAAGATCACTCTGTTCAGCTGATCCTTTAACCTCATCTGAAATTTCTCGTTGCTTTATACTTTGTTGTAAGTGTATTTCAGAGGTGGAGATGATCTTTTGCAAGACAGCAAGATAGCAGCTTAGGTCATCACTGATGAAATCAGGCAGACAGAGGGAATCCTTGGCCAGGTTGATGAGGGACACTAGACGTCTACTTAAAGACATTGCCTCTGAGAAACCAATGGAAGTCAGCATTACTTCTGTAATGATTCTACAATCTGGATGGCTTAATGCAATTGGTCTGGTTGCACATCTCAGATTCTCTGGAACCTCGGATGTATATCCCTTTGATGAGATGACAACACATCCATAGCTTAGACTGGCATGAATGCTTTTCCCTGCAAGCATCATACGGCCTTCTGAATCAACAATGTTTTTGCACCTTGTGAACCCATCAGCAGTCCTGTCCTTTGGCCCCTCATTCACTCTCTGATTCTCATTTCTTGTTAAGTCAGAGAAGAATTGGTAAATGTCTACTAGTTGCTGTCCCACTGACGACAGGACCCCTTGAGTAAGTAAGTCCACAGAGTCCAGCAGAAGCCATGCTCCAGTCCGGAGGGCACCCAACAGCATCCGCTGAACAACACTGGGTCTCATGCTTGGACAGCACAGTACACTGACAACCTGTCGCCCCAGAGCTTTTCCTAACTGGACCACTGTCTTTTTTTTTCCAGATATGCAAGGCCCACTCACAAACCCACATCTGTAGCTTGTCAGAGCAAGGAGAATCCCCAGTATTGCTCGATCTGTGGACGGAGTATGCACCATCACCCAATCTTCTGGACCAAAATACTCATAATCATATTGGAGTTGATGGCCCAGAACATCCACATAACATGTTGGATCACTGTTGCCCTTCAAACTCCCATCTTCTGAGTTTATATGATACTTCATCAAGCTTATCCACTCAAAAGATGACTCTAGAGGTACATTTTGTACTTCCATGAGTCGAGATAGCTGCTGTGCATGATTCATTGTGAGTTCCACTAAAGCACGCAGACACATCATCCTATACTTAGAGACCAGAGATTCACTTTTAACACTTGTGACTCCATCCCTTATTAAATAGCCAAGGCTTTGCAGTTTTGCAGAATTGTATGCTTTGATGTTGCTCAATTTCACTGGGCTCAATTCTTGGAAAGCTCGTAGAACAACCTTGGACCAAACTGCCTCCTCAGTCACCAGCAGACACTGAAGAGGATATTCAGACAACAAGTCCAGCAGAGGTAGTGCAGTTTTCCTCCTGTCAGCAATGTGGAGCAGCGTGTCTTCATCTTTCTCAGAACATGTCAAATCTTGACTGGATGGTTCAAGTTGGTTTTGCACAACATAACATTGTTTCATGAGGTGTGCCATGGTCAACTTTAATTGTTTCTCAAAGACACAAAGCCAAACCAAGGCATTGAGATTTGGTTCCAAAGGATACAGAAAGGTAATGTGCTCGTGGAAGCTGCCAAAAAACCCGAGCACCTTCTGTCTGTGGCTTTGAAATGTAGCCTCACAGCTCTTTACATCTCTTGCTTGAGATTGTATTTCACAATCCACTTCAAGCCAGTGTACCTCTTTAAAGCATTTGCGTACAAAGGATTGCAGTGTGAAAGGCGTTGGGCAAAATGAGAGTAGCTGTATCACTTCCCTTTCACTTATGAAACAGAGCCTTGGAAACTGTTCATAGAGGCCATCCAGGAAGTCCACCATCTGATTGGAAATACCTTCCATTATAGACAGACCATCGATAAGAATCTGGCAAAGGCTGTTGCCATAAAATCTGTCATTTGTCTTCTTGGAATAAACAAAGTTCAATACACAAGGGTCATTCGATATAGAGTGTATAATTTCCTTAAATGTCTCATCAACTGGTTGGAATCGCTCCAGCTGAGAAAAAATAGAAAGAAATCAACATTTATCTGACATGTCAACTGACATGTGAGCAAAGCTTGATTTCATAACAATGCAAATGTGATATGCTTGACTATGTGATGACATAGGGACATACCAAATCCACTCTCTGAATACTGAGGTTTTCATGGAACATCTTGGTCAGAAAGGCCCACATATTCTGGTATCTCTCAAATAAGTCAAGCAGCTTCCCTTTAACATTAACAATGAAAGTAAATGCAAAGACAATACAATGTTCAGGATGTTTATGCACTTTGCGGCAAATTTTCAAAATCATTAAAAAAAACCTTACCAAGATCCCGTAGTGATTGCACCCAATCTTCCATCTCCAGCCTTAAGTCCACACTGTGTGGGGACCTCAACATGCTGGACAGAGTCATCAAATCATTCTCTGTCTCAGCAAAATGTATCTCCAGACCTGTTTGTGAAAACACATGGCAGATCCCAGAAACGTGTAAGCAAAATATTGCTATTATACTTTTTCCCCGAGTAGCGACAACAGTGACTTTATCTGGATTAATTATCAATGCTAGCTTGTTATACAGTCTCACCAGTAATCGTGCAACTTGCATTATTACAGGCGGCCTGACTGGCAGTTTGGAGATTTGAAACAGTGTCCTCTGGGGGCTTCTCTGCCTCTGTCAATCCATTTTGTGGTTCACAAAGGTGCCAAACAGGGAGAGTGAATTTGTCCAACTGGAAGAGTCTAGCTTCCCATCCCTGTTGAAGCTTTTGGAAGGTGTTTTCCATGTTATGCTCTGCTTGTGCATCCCAGCATATCTGACAGTAAAAGGTACCATAAGCAAAATTGTCAATTGTCACTTGTTAATGACAAACAAAAATTTAATTCCTTGTGTGCCCTGATTTTAGCATTGCCATAACTTGCTCAATTATGTGACATCTCTCCTGGTCTCACCTTGGTAATTAGTTTCTGGTCAGCTTCCAGTTGTTGAGACAATAGTTCAGCAACAGTCACCTTCTTCTCCGGGATATACAGTAGGCCCATGCCTGCCAGATGCAATGTATTTTTTATCATTTTGCAAATAGTGTGGTTAGATATACGGTATGTGATACAATATGGGCACAGTGTCTGACCTTCAAAAATAAATTTCCAGTGTTTATGTTTGAGTTTGGGGCTTTTCAGCATAGCCATGACTCCAAGCTGATGGTTTAAACTTTCCAGGATTCCTAAAGTCTTCTCCAGCACAGCATCATGGGTAGGTATGATACTTGTTAGAGATAGAGCTTCCTCCTTCCACTTGGCAATTTTTCCTTGAGCTTGTGTCACCGAGACCTAGTAGAAAATATGTGTTGTTTTTTCTACTTGCTTATCAATACTCCAGTTCTTTCCATCAGACTTTTTTCATCAAAAAGCACATAATGCAATCAATTAAAGAGAGAGCTAGATCAAGTTTAAGTTTTTTTTTTTTTTTAATGTGATCACCATTAATGCAGACAAATAAGCATCTCCTTGCCAAACATATTTTATCATCTTGTTAAAAAAGTAAAGAGAGGTTTATTTGACATTACCTCACTGAAAAACTGCTGTTTCCATTCTTCCATCCATGTTGTGTATACAGCTATCAGCTCCCACAGGTCTTTACGGGCTTTGGCCTTCTTAACATCTGATGTCAAAATGGTCATATCCACTGGATGTTCTGATGGGAAACATAACAGTCTGACAAAATCAGGATTTCTGTAACTACATAATATGACCAGTTTTCGATGAGCATCTCGCCATCTCACCTTGTAGGTTTTGACTGTTCGTATTAAGTTGTTCCAGTTTTGCAATGAGACTGTGCACATGTGCATACATGTGGTTCAGTGTGGAGACCATCTCTTTTGCATTCTGGGTTGGGTCAAGGAATGGTCCAGATGTCATTTTAGAGACAACATTTTTAAGGTCATACCCCAAAAATGAGAACATTGTGTTCAGTGCATTAGCCATTGAAGGGAGCCGGTGGGACACAATGCTGTCTGCTTGCTTCAAGAGCGGAATAAAGCAATCCCACATGTCCAGCATCTAAATATAGATGACAAAGTAGAGAAGTGCACACACCGCATTGTAAAAAAAAATTGAGACTTGTACAATTATTATGTGGCTATTCATGGCAATGTTTGACTTTTATTATTCCAGACCTTTTCTTCCAAAGTCATCTCCTGTTCAGTCATCTTCCTAAAGTTCATGCAAATAGTGTCCTGGAGGGAGTGTATGTACTCCAGACGTTTCTGCGCATCAGCCAACATTTTCACAGACTCTCTCACCTGAAGAGAGACAGATTTAGCATTTTTCTTATCAATTTTACAAGTTTCTCTTTACTAACAATTTATTTGTATACTGATCTAAATTGTATCACTCAGTGTAAACCTTAATACACTATGCATCACCTGATCATTCTTGGATAACAGAATCTAAATTCAGAACACATTTGTTCTGACAAGGCAGAGCCCTTGGGATGAATAATTAAATTAAAGGGAATGTGTGAATCTCAGAGGATCTGAATCTTCCATTCATGAACCATGTAAAGGTAAAACAGGGAAAATTAGAGTGCTCATTTATTTTCTGTTTATATTATATATTCTTCTTTAACATTTTATTTTCATGCAAGTATGTAAAGTCTAAAGAGTGTCTCTACCATAAGAGCGTATTTTGAGAGATCACGTAAGTCTCCGGGTTCTGTTTTGAGTTCAGCAGCAGCCCTCTCCAAATCCAAAATGAGGTTTTCTGAGTGTAGCTTTATCTGCTCAACAAGCTGCTCTAGCACTTCCTCCTCAATGAACTTCAGCTTTTGCCCTTGAAAAAAAAAGGTTGAGAGTATTATGAGAGTATCTGGATACAATGCATATACAAAAACAGGCCATCTAAACAAGGCCTGCCAGTCTTCAAGTAACACTGGAGAGGAGATTTAATTAATATTATTAATTAATTAGAGCAGACGTACCTAGATTTTCCTTTATACTGGTACACTGGATGATGAACAGTTGGTTGGAGGTAGAGATTGATGAAGGGAGTGTGTAGATTTTTTCGGTCCATTGGCGTATCTTCTGTATTTGTTCCTCATAGACTAAAGCAGGCTGACCCATCATGGATTCCAAAGAGGTTCGACTCCAATGCCCAATGAACAAATGGATGTCCATCAACCATGAGTAGCTCTCACACAGCTGCTCGATTTCTAGTTCAGCTTCCTGAAAAGAGTGAAAATTACTAGAATGACCAGGTGTGCAAATTCTTTAATGTGACTTCTGATGATGCATAAACAGTGGTTAGAGTTTCATTTGAAAGTGAGTCTTGCCTGCATGATTTTGGCCTGCTCTTTCTCAGCTTGTGTTGTCACATCGTTAATGTTGATCTGCCACTCAAGCTGGGCCTTGGGAAAGGAATAATAGTGGCCATGCACCCTATTTCCCTCCACCATTAGCAAGGGCTTTTTAGGCACCACCAGCCAGGGAGCTGACCAACCTCCAATCAAATGCCAGCAGCAAGACATTCTGGTACCTGGGGTCATTTCATCTTTGTTCTTATTCTTCTCTGGGAATTAAAACAAAAATAAATAAATAGATACTGGAACCATGTCTGTTCCATATAGCAACAGAAATGACAGCTTTGGGACTCTATCAGGTACATTTTCATATGAATACTGTATGTTTGGATCAACAGAAACTCAACTTAAAATACAATACTGACATTTGAAGGCTGTACCTGTAATAGTAGCATGTTCAAAACAGCCTAACTGAGAGTTTAAATCCTGAGCAAAAGCAGAGGTGAAGACACTGTTGCTGTCCTCAAGGAAGAATCCACAAGTATCACACATCTAGCAGAGAAGAAAGGTGTTATGAGGCTGGTGATGAATTCATCATTCACAGCTTGAAGGAACAGACGTAATCAAGATAATAATATTATAATGCAAGTATTAATCCCACACAATTTCTTTTCTCAATGGAAATTACGTTATTATTGATGCTGTAGAGAATATTTTAATATAATTAATTTCAAGGCATTGGAGTTTGGTATCTTGCTCAAGGACACGTTGACTGGACTGCGGAAGCTGCAAATTGAATCAGTGTTCCAATTTGATTACAAGACGACTTCCTGGCTCAGGTGCTACATTTGTCACAAATATGAGGCACATATCCAATAACCAGTACCCACAACTGAAAAATATACTGTAATGTCGCTGTAGCTGTCTTGTAAATTACCTGAATTATAGAGTCACCAACAGTCAGGAGTACTTCACTCACTGCTTCTTGGAACAGATGTACTGGTGGGTCCACAGTCAGCTGACTACTGGCGCTGAAACACAGCTCAGTATGGAAGAGACTGCACTGCTGATATTTCTCCCTCTAACAAAGGGAAATACATCAAAATCATTACTTTATAGTAATTCTCTTCTTTTATTAGCTCAAGAGCAGTTTGCAACAGTGCATCTGAAAATATTTTAAATAAAATACAAGGGTGACTTCTCTCTTGTAACCTTCAAAACATTGCTGAGGAAAGAAGTGACATCTTGTTGGACGATCGTGACGAGACTCTGTGTAATTATTTGATTGATGAGAGCAGCAAAGTTTCCCAATTTCTGGAGGGTGCTTTCAGATGAGGCCAACTGTCTCTTTAGCTCCTTCTGGTGAGTGAGGTGGAGGTGAATGGATTCACGGGTTTCATTTGGCTTTTTAGCATATTCCATGTGCAGCTGCAGCTCCTGGTGTGCCTTGTAACTGTTCTCTTTCACCTGAGAATAAAACAATATTACAGTAATAACAAAATACATAAAGATCTTCCTGGAAAACTGACCACATGCCAATTTTTTTTAGAAGTTAGGTAGAAAGATAGATGTGGAGAAATGTGGTACCGCTTTTAGGATGACAGCACGATACTGTGATAAGTTCTTCAATATCTGCAGACACTCTTGATTCATGGTGATCAGTATGTTCTTGAATTCCAGCAAGGTGTAGGTTCTAGACTCTTCCTGGGGTAGACGGTGTGTCTTTTTTAGTTCTTCAACTATTCTGTAAAACATACAGTATCATTACCAGCTAATCTGAACTAATGTTCAAGCATAACATCTCTCTCTCTCTCTAACAGTAAAAGGTCAGATCCAAAACTGGCTACATGTCTAACAGCTCATTCAGTATTACACATCACTGTGACTCACCTGGTGAACACAAAAAGAGCATTTCTGAATTGAGGTACAGCTATAATCAGCATACCCTGCAGATCCTCACACTTGCGTTGAAAAATTACTTTGCGCACATTTCTATGCAACCTATGCAACAACAACAAAAAAAAGAAACACCAAACAGACAAAGCATGGAGATAAACAACACAAAAGTAGAGACAGAAAGGAGAGCTTATGTGGACTTACCTGGTGAAAGCTTTCCTCAATCTGAAGTCCCTGAAAAACGGGATCTCCTGCAAAGCAGTCCACAATTTAAACTCTCTTTGCCACTCTTCCACACTGACGACTCCACCATAACCCCTTTCTGTGACATGCAGTACAGAATTAGGGGAGAAGATGTAGTGCTCAGAACCAGCTTCACTGGAATGGACCACTCGCAGGTCATATGGTCTAAAAAAAGAGGATAAATCACTGTATACTCATGGCTTAATTGTGTGATCCTAAAAGAATGAAATTACACGATAAGAGTCTGAAATTAAATCGTGGTACATAATCTTGTTTCAGTATACCTGTAAGAGTCCCCATCCACTTCTTTCAGGTAATAAAACTCAAATTCTCCCAGCTCTTTTTTCTTGGCAAAGATATGAAGTACCTCTGTGGCAGAGAGTGGGACTTTATTGGGTTTGGTCACGTTCCCAGTTTTCACAGTGGTTATCTTTTTATCCATACATGTTGTGACTTTTATGGATTCATCTTCCCCCGTAAGACTGAAACAATAAAAACAACAGTGTAAACAACAGAGCAATTCATTCAGGAATCAAACAGCACAACTCCTATAATATGCTGGGCTAAAACTATGTCTGAAAAATATTTACTCCCAGCAGGCATTGTGCCAAAGGCCACAAAGACACATCTAGACCAATCACATACCATACTCATCATCAGAACAATCGGGTACAATAAAATCAAGTCTCTGTAATTATTTCATGTACCTCTGTGCTGTTGATTGATCAGCAGTTCTGATAGGGATGTGGGTACCCAATGCTGAAGCCATTAGTCGAGGTCCTTCTGTCCATTTTGTGTCATCTGCAGCTTTTCCAGGTCCTACCTGGGCTATAAGATGAGGGAGCTCCACCACAGATAAAGGTCTATCGAAGGGGACATTTCTGAGGACGGGGGTGCAGTTGAAGAGAGGCCTGGCTACTACAGCTGCTGAGAGAGAAGGTGGCTCCCGGCATAGAGGTGGTAAAGTTAGTTTGGGAGAGGAGGCCTTTTTCTTAACCTTGGATCTGGGCTTAGTAATGTTTTCACCACAGGCATGAGAAGCTCCATCGCGGGATCTTTCCTCTGAAGGGGCAGCGAACATGCTGCAGATCTCTCTGTGAATACCATTAGCAGGTTCAAACTTTGTTTTGCCAGGCTACATTAGGACTTTACCTGAATTTCTAGGACAGAAAGAACAAAAAACTTGGAACAAATGTTGAAATAAAGAGTTGTTTTCAACATTATTTGTCGTCTCGATAATTATTATCCTTCAGCTCTGCCATATATCTTAATACAAATCCTGAAAACTCGTTTGTCTAACGCTGAATAATTTGTTCGCAAAGACAAAGATTCAGCTTCCTATCAAATACTGTGTCGATAAACACAGCTCACATTAAATCCGACCAACAACCACAAAGCAACGATAAAAGGAGTTTCTCAATTACATTAATACATAAAGTTTACAAGCAAAACCTTACACAGCGAACACCTTTTAACTTTAGTTAACTTTAGTTACTCTAACTAGTTAACTCCGTAATTAACGTTAAACCAAAGACGTTACACTTGCCGAAGTTTAACGTCTTTTCTTAAACCTGCTTAAATTCACTACTACTACTACTACTACAATACTACTAATACTACTAAAAGTATCAAAACTTTGAAGTACAGAAGTTAAACTAGTACTTTAAAAATACGAACTAGCTAACAACACAAAGAGCAAAACTTACTTCTTACCTGGCTGTGAACAAGTTGTCCGCGCAACCACGGCGACGGCTCGTTGCCACGGCGACGGCTCGTTGCCACGGTAACGCACAGTAACTTCATTTGGACTGCGGAGCTGGTCGGTTTACTGGTGAAGGTCAAGTATGCCAGCTTTTACTGTTAACAACCTTTAACCCTATAGCCTATTTTATACGGTATAGCTCGTCAAGACTGTAGGAAGTAACAGAAGACAACTGCTAACGAGAAATCACAGCAATCACCATTTTTACCACGTCTGTGTATAGTGTTCTGTGTTATTCTTATTCTATCTATCTATCTATCTATACTAAATTGCTCAAAATATGTAAATCCTTATAGAAACTTTAGTATATGAGCTGCCTCAGAACAGAAACAGTTTGTGTTTTGTGTGTGTGTGTTTTTTTTTTATTATTATTCCATAATAATAAGATTTGAACTGCTCAGCTTTAGACCTTTTTCAGAGCACACATTTTGATTCCATATATACGAAAAATACAAGGCTATATACCCTAGGGTTGCTAAATATAAATTGAATGTAATTCATGTTCTGGCATGCAGCGACCTGTAAAACCGTAATGTCAGTGTAAATCCATTACCACTAAAACGTCCGCACAACAAACGCTGTGTGCCCAGCAACAACAGCTCCATTATCCCGATGGTTTGAAATTTGATTCTCATATCTTAAAATACAATGCACACAGTACATACTCATCAAGAAGTCCAGTATGACCAGGTCTATGAAGTCCACCAGTCTTGTGCCCTTGTTGTACGGCGGGTTCTTTTTCACTGTTGAGCAGTAGTCTGGATCTGACTCCCATCTGAAACAGACAGACATCATTCATTTAGTAATAACTTAGTACCATAGTACTTTAGGAGTATAGTTTTGATGTACTTTACTTGAGTATTTCCATGTTGTGCTGCAGTGTAAATGTTAGCGCACCTTTACTGGCTGCAGTATTTACGTAATGTATATCTAAGGACAGGGTGTAAGGACAGAGGGTGTCACTCCCTGTACAGATTGTAAAGCCCTCTGTTTCTGTACAACTCCATCTCAGAATTAATGTAATGATAATGATAATGTAATTTGTTGAATTGCTTTATATCATCCCGCACATTGGCTCCTTTATTCTAATTGAATGACCTACATTCTATAACCCTAACCCTATGTCCACTAACTTTGCCAGTTTGCTGCGGCTGTAGGAGCGTCTCCAGGGGGATCTCCATGATCGACGGGATGCCAGGGAGAGATCAGGCAGCATGACAGCAATGGAGGCCTCCAGGTGTCTGGGGCGGCCACACACAGCATGCTCTGTTGAACAGTAATAGGAGCACTGGCCGTAGAAACACACGTTACCCACTAGGGGGTGCCAGATGAAAAGAGAGGAGAGGAGAGGAGAGGAGAGGAGAGGAGAGGAGAGGAGAGGAGAGAGGGAAAAAAATTACAAAGGAAAAGTTTGCATAAAAGAGTAAGTGGGTGGTTGTGACCAGAGAGAATAATAAGAAAGGAAGACCGTTCAAAGAGATTCATAATCAGTTGACACGTAAGGGCATTTTAAGCAGGCCAAATGAATAATGGAATATTGTGTGAGCGGTACCAGGGGAGGTAAAAAAGGTTCTGGCCAGCTTGTGGTCGGTAGTCACGTCTTTGATCTCCTTGACCACATCCACCAGCCTCCCCACCACTGGAGGGATTCTTCTGTAACCCAGAATCCTGCAGAGAGAGGAGGAAAGTGTGACATGAGGACAAAGACAAGTGGGACGGACAGAGAGAGAGAGAGAGAGAGAGAGAGACAAAAAGAGAAACCCCGAGAGGGAAAGAAGAAAATAGATTTCAGTGTTACATAACATGTATCCATTTTGTGGCCATTTCATCTACCGTTTCACTCTGTTCAGACTTTAGTAGTGTTGTGCTGTGGCTCCTTGCGAAAGAAACAGACTTGGTACCTGTCCAGGTGAAAAGCTGCGATTTCTGCATTGTGTCTCTCAAAGTCAGAAAAGTAGTAGAGGTTATAATTGGTTTCCTCATCTCTCTCCTGCCTGACAGGGAGATAGACAAGGTCACACGACAGCACACCATGCATTAATTAACTTAATATTTACTTCAGGCAAAGCCTCTTTTACTTGTTTACTTGCTTTGAACACGCACACGCGGGCTGTGGAAGTTCATGTCCACCATAACATCCAAAAAACACAAGGTTATGAAATATCTGACACCGTCCTTCCGAATATTTACTCAGTTGATACATTTATCAGTTTGAGACAATGAGTGGATTTAATCTTTCGTGGATTTTCTACATTCTCTGTAATGTCAGCACTGTGATGGGTTTGCCACGTGACTCACTTCATGGGTTTGAACATTGCCTGTCCATAGTTTGGAAATGACATCACCAGCTTCAGTTGCGTCCCCCCAGATTTCTGCACTGAAAAACAAGAGAGAATGTTTCCATAGCGACAGAGCGCGCGCACACACACACACACACACGAGCACGCACATAAAACACACCTGCTGCACACACACACACAAGCTGCAACCCAACATATTGGCCAGTAATGGGACACACACAAATGTGTGCGTCATCACCGAGATATAATAGTTTGTGGGGACACAATCGTGTCATCTCTCCTACACACACACACACACAAATGGCTTTTGCTAGATTTGTGTTGCCCAACCTTAGCAACAGGTACAATAAGTCAGAAGGATTTAATATTTCTATACATAAAATATACATTCATTATATCTTCATCATTCATTTTTAATTTTACCTTTAAATGTTGCTGTTATTTATCTCCTTTTTTGGACTTCTCTGCAAATCTGGAGATTATTAGAGTTAATTGTTCATTATGAAAGTGATGGTGAACTAAATTTACAAAGGTACAGGGTAAAAATGTTACTGTTTATTCCAATTTTTATAACATGAAAAGGGTGATTTACAGATAAGATACAGATTTGCCCAAAGAAGTCCATTTACCAATGTTTTAACCAACATTTTCTTACCATAAATCTTTTTCTAACCAATCATTTCACTCTATGAAATCCTGGCAGAATGATATGATGCCCTCCCAAAACAAAATGTCCTCACAACAACAGCAGACTGTCTGAAGTCAGACTTCACAAGTTAAACTTAACAAGACCACAAACACAAAAGGACTGAGAGGCACCACACTCCGCCAGTGAAAAAGTTAGTGTGAAGAAACACGAATGATTAAGATGTTGGCTACACGGCCAGTGGCTCAAATATTCCCATCCACCCTGTGTTGAACCCCAAGGCCCTTCAAAGCTTCAGAGCAGCTTTCATTTGAGGACAACTTCAAAGTGAATCTACATTTGAAAGCCTAACCCTAAACCTCAGGTGTCACACAGTCACAACAACCCTCCCCTTCATCTGCCCTCTCCCTCCCCGAAGCCCACCCACCTTCTCCACGACAAGGTTTGATTTCATTTTCCAGACGAGTGCTACCGAAATCTTTCATGCACTTATTTATTCAAGAGGCTCATTGAGTCATCTCAGATCCTTCTGTCCACTACTTGAAAAACACCTCGCCTTTGCTTGTCTGACAGTTCATCTATGATGCATGATCAGTGTGTTGTTGGTAACAGTGACAGGCTGTCTCTGCTCTGTCCGAACTGCGGCGAAGTAAAACTGCTGAACAGATTAAAAAAAGAAACGCTTCGCAAGTACATGTCATCCGACTGAAAATGTCTCATATGTTATGTGTCACACCTGCACTCACGACGCGGTGTGTGGCAAGCTGCTGGATCAGCGACTCCATGTTGGGGTCAAGATGGGGGTACAGCTGCCAGCGTGAGATGCCCAGGTGGAAACGCAGCCAAGGAGGGTGACTGTCAGTGTTGCTGTTCCAGTTAATTTCCTCGTAGCCTTCCTGGCTAGCACTCACCCTGGAAAGGGATGGGAGAAAGAGAGTTGGAGGTTAAGGAAGGAAGAGGGACAAAGGAGAGCGCGAAAAGAGACTGAGAATTAATTATTTGTCCAGAAACATTTACTTTGTCAATTAACAAATGCAATCGACAACACTTTAAGTGGAAACTATTTTTATGATTAAGTCATGATTCTAAAGATCCCACGTGTACAAATCTGTGTCATATTTATGACTGAAAACTGTCTATCTCTTTGGTTTTGGGACTCTTGGTAAGTTGAAGATACCATCTTAGGTCCTTGATCATGCTTGATGACAAGTTTTCTAGACAAAACAATAATCAGTCAATTGTTATAAGGACTATGGATCGTGTTGCCACTGAAAAGACGCCACAAAAGGCTACTCCTACATTTCTTGTTGTGTCTGTTTGTTTTGTTCTGACTTTTTGACAACATTCATTCACCAATAACATACAGTAGCTCTATATATATCTGTAGAGACACCACAGAAATCTACAGCAGCAGCAGCATTGTGACAAATATAAATAAGTCTTGATAAAAGGAGATCATGTCTGCTCCCTGCAGTCTGACTCATCCTGTGAAAACCGTGCCTCTGCTTCATATATATTTGTATTTGAGGGGAAAAGTACAATAATGCCAGAATTCTACGTACAGTGCTTAGTTCGTAGCATATAGCTCTTACTTGCGTAAGATTTGTTTTTAGCCCTAGTGTATATTGCATTATCCTGGGTAGCGAGGTGTTGGATATACTTGCACTTGCAGGCATAAAGTTGTATTCAGTTGATTAAGACAACTGAAAGAAGTTAAATAAAGTTAATGTAAGAATGTTGAGAGGAAAGTGGTTTGGGAAAGTATTTCTTTACACAATCTTTCTCTCTCTCAGACACACACACACACACACACACACCATTACTAACCACATCTGGGAGCTCTTCTCGCTAGCCTTGACCTTTGATTTCACTTTCAACAGCCAGTCCTCCTCAGGGATAGGAGGACTGGGCATATTGTAAAAAGGATGGTCAAACAGCGCCTCCAGCTTTGACAGCCCAGACTCCGCAGATTCAGCTGGGTCGGTGCCATGGCGACCTGCATTAACTGGCATATTTATTGAGGCATTTTTACCCTCTTTCACTAATAACACGTCAGAAAGAATCCGCGCGTAGCCTTCGGCATCCTTGTTGGCATCTTTATTGGAAGAATCTCTATGTGCGGTCTCGGCTGGTGGCTCAGCTAGACCATTCACCCCCACAGAGGCGTAGTCGGTGTGTGCCAGGTCTCGCAGGATGTGTGTCCCAGGTGCCTTGGGGGTGTCACAGGGCTGGTGGTAAATGGGAAGAGAAACAAGCGCCAGGAGGAGGTAGAGGAAAACAGTAATGAAGGCCAAGGACAGACAGATTGTCCTGGAGCGACTGCGTATACGCCACATCATCCCACTGAGAGGAGGGTGAAAGAGGGTCAGGAGAGGTGAACACATGGTGGGAAGAAGAGAGGACGAAAAATGTGGCGTAAAACACCAAAAAAACAAACATGTTGGGGAAATATGAGGAAAGCAATATGGTATAGAAGATTACAAACAAAATTACAAGTAACAGCATCAAGCAAACCATAAATGACACTTGAGTGTCACAATATACTGGGATTGACGATAACCATGATTTTTAAAAGAAATGAAATCATATTAATAATAGACTTATAATAACATCATGTTCATGTATCATGTAAATAATGCATCCCTCTATTAACTCTATTGCCCTGTGCATTGTCATGGGACCCTCTGCCAATCCCTGTGCCACTGGAGCACAGCCTGGATGGATCGCCAGTTCATCACAGGGATGATACCTAGAGACACCTACAGGCAATTTAGAGATACCAATTAACCTGTTAACCTGCATGTGTTTGGACTGTGACTGAAAACCTGTAGTGGCTGCAGCGATTAGTCCGGAGACAGGTATTCTTTTATATAATATAAGTTTATGACAATCTCAGAACAATACAATTACAGGATGCAAATGACGTGTCCTCTTAGGCCTGCAGGTGCAAGAGACTCTGACAAGACGAGACTATCCTCAGCCTCCTTTTATTTCTCTCCCTCTCTCCTCAATATGTGACTTGGCACACGGAGGACACACTCTGGCCCTTACTTCTTAAAAGCAGAACATTAATAGTCAGTTACATAACATCCTTTCACGATTTCTTCACATCACTTAACTGGAAGATGATTAGATATGGTCATGAGGCAAAGTTCTGGAGAGTTCTTATTGCTCGCTGGGAACAGATCTATTTCAAAAACAGGACGAGATGTTAACCATAAAACAACCCTTTAATCCTTTGACTCTTTTTGCCACAACAAACCCACACACAAGAAGCAAATATGCAAAGTCCACACAGAAAGGCCCCACCGACTCACAAACTCACAAAGAAACTTCTGGTTGTGAGGCAACAGTGCTAACCACAGCACCGCTATAAATAATCCAGCAAATCCTTCAATAATTTCCATTTCTTTCCATCGATTTACACTTGTTTTTGTACGGTTATGTACATTTTCTATAGATTTTGTGATAAGATCATTATTGTGACCTTCAGGCCTGGATAATCATGTAATGAAGAAACATTTCTAGCTGACAGCCTAAAGAACATGGCCTTGATATAGGAATTAAAGGTCCAGCATGTAGGATTTAGGGGGGCATTTACAAAATATGGCATAAATTACACATAATATGCTTTTATTAGTGCATAATCACCTGAAAATGAGAATGTTTCTGTTCCTTCGAATGTGCCTTTAATATCAACAGATGCTGTGATTCCTCTTCGGTCCATCAAGTTGAGATGCCTTGTTTTCTAGAGTAGCCTATATGAACATGCTCTCATTCTCACATGACCTTTCTTAAAGGTCCAGTGTGTATCATTTAGAGGAATCTAATGGTGTAGTTGTTTATCGCAACCCTTTGGCAAACCCTTCACTTTCTCTTTCCTAACATAGTAGTTTAACCTGTAAATATAAAAGACTCATCACTATTCTCATTTTCTGGTGATTCTACACTGATTAACATATAGTTATGAATATTATATCCCATTCCTGTCATAGTCTTTGAATGGAGCCACCTAAATCTGACACACTGGACCTTTAAGTCACAAAACATCTCACATATCGACAGAAGCAAAAAGCAACTTACACACAGTTTGTTTCCTTGCTTTCTGTCACCCAGCTGCTTTTGTTGTTTCCAAGTGGAATAAGACTCCATCCAGTATCCAGGAAAAGCTGTCAAAGCTGGAGGTCTCTAACCAGTTGTTTGTACTCCACGTCTGCTACCAGGCTCAGTAGTGAGTGCCAGGTCAAAGTGATCTGGATCAATGTGTTTACTCTCTCTCTCTCTCTTTGTTTATCTCTCAGTTTATTTGTCTTGTCTGTCCTGTTGTCAGTGCATTCATCTGTTAGGCTTTTCAAAATCCTAGCATACCACTTAAAACTTGCACAGTTTGTCTGATGATCAGACTGAACCTTAGTCTGCTGTCACTTTAGAAACAAAAAATGTAAAGGTGTATGGCAAATCTGATCATTTATGACAGCCAGGAGTCAAGCAATATTTTCGTACGCACACACACAACTTGAAGCTGCTCTTGATGCAGATTTCAGGATGCTCTATCCTCTGTATTAATTCTGATAGTTTGACAATAAGAAATTCTATTATTCACACTATGAAAAACATTATTCCTCCTGCCCTTAAATTCAACTGAATGAGGATCTAAACATCACTTTTGCATGCTGCCCTTGAGCTGAAGCCTTCACTTTCTGTTGCACTACTGATGTTATTACATAAATGGGCCAACCTGTTACAACATTTATCAAAGCCGACTTAGCACCAAAAGACAAAAAGATGGTTTATGTTCAGCAGAACGATTGTGAATTTTAAAAAAAAATATGCACAAACCAACAGACTGAAACAGTTTAAGATGTTTGTTGTGAACACCAGAGAGAACGCACAGGGCTGGTGGTGGCAAGAGTCCAACTCTCAACTCAGTGCAGTATTGAACCAAACTGTGCTGACGAGATGTGAGGATGTCTGACAGGGTTTTCCTGAGGCGCAGGGAAAACCAGAGTTGGCCCAGAGGTAAAGAAAATAAAAAAATACAACAAAGCAAAGATTCAAAGGAACAGAGTTGGCTGTAACACTGGTTACCATAATGGAGGCTGAACGATCCAGCAGAACCTGAGATGAAGAGCCGGTCTTTTATACTGCAGTGGTTGATTTGTGAATAAGGAACAGGTGGTAAGGTAATAGGGCAGGTGAGAGGGGAACACACACACACACACAGATAAAACAGACAGAAACACAAGGGGAGGGAACAGGCAAGACACTGGAATAGGAGAAGGCAAACAGCCACAAGACAATTTTATGTGGCGCCTGACCTTTAATAGTGTGAATCTGCAGCTTGTATGAGGTACTGTACCTCCAATAGCTGGAAAGCACATATAACCTCATCTCTGGTTATACTAAACATTGGCCCTGACTGGCTTTCTTTCTCATTTCAATGGCTGAAAAAAGTAGAAAATGTGGGCATCAATTCAGAAGTATGGAAGCAGGATAAACTTCAAACAGACTGATTCAATACATTTGTAGATCTAACATCACTGCAAGACGAATACAGATAGAGAGGAAGCACTGGTCAGTGTGTATGTACATATAGTGTATGTACATAGACAGCAAATTGTCTGCAGTCTGTTCCGAGGCTTGGGCAAAGAAGATTTCATAACCAGACAGTATTGAGACAGATGTTTCATGTTCTGCTTCTCAGTGTTTGCACTGAGTTTTGATTCATGCACCTCAGACCTCATGGAGAGTCCCTGAAGGATATAGTGTTTCTGTGAAGTATGGCTCTTAAAAGTCTGCGTGTGCGTGTATCTGTTGCATATGTGTGTGCGCGTGCGTTCACGCAGAGCAATGCACGTGAGAGATCTGAAAAAGGCCACAAACATGTATGTCATACCCTTGTGTCCAATACAACAAAAGGGTCACCTACCTTAATAAACATGACTCATCCCTGTCAGCTTAAGAGAGTGCATTGAACAGATTTATTGCGAGCTTTTTCTGTATTCATGCAGGTGGTCGTATTCATTTATTTATCAGCACTCATAAAACATGAATGTTTTGGTGTGCAACATCAGCTACATGGAAATAAAGGAAATGAAATTAACATGAAAGCCACAGAAAGATGAAGGTTATATTTCTACATGTGTGTGGTCTCACTTGATGAGACGGACTCTTTTCATTTTAGGTGTGAATAGGATGAATATGTAGTGGCAGATACCAACGTGTGCTGATAAATAAATTAATATGACCACCTACGTAGGATTGGAAGCTTAGAATTGTTTTTAAATTAGCACAATTATCTGGCGCGTATGTTGGTAGGTATGGGAAAAAAAGATTAACGCCTGTGCTGCAGATGAGTGAAATAAACAAGACAGTGTCTTAAACTACGCTAATGCTGTGAGGCTGAACTCTTGTTGCAGCAGCTTATCTTGCTCTGATTTAACGGCAGCGTTAGCATGGTCATACGATATAATGTCGGATAAATTAAGATTTGGACCTGATGATGAGGCTAGATGAAGAGTCAGATGATCAAACTCATGATGTGATGATGATAGTGATTTTGACAGCCAACATACCGACTATACAGATGTTAGCTGTAAGCTAGCTGGCACCCAACCGTGCGCAGTCTTTGCAGGCTTATGTTCAGCCTCTGACTGTCGGGATCCATTATGTTTCTCCGCTTATTTATTCATGTTTTTTCTTTAATATGTCATCCTCTTTCATGTGTTTGCCCTCAGGTTTACAGCTAGCACTGACCACGAACCAGCGATCCGCATTAATAATGAAACCCAAGGACGCTTTAAAGTAAGAAATGAGCATCTACCCAGTTATCTTTTTCTTGGTGTACTTCCTTTAGCTATATCTGCATTATGCTGATTATACAAGTGTGGCTTGTTTTTAATAAAAATCAGCGTGTGCCTGAACTCTTTGGCCCTCCTGCTTAATTTACTTTCATCTTTGTTCAGCACTGTTGAACTGGTGCCCATTTTGTGACCCTCGGAGCCACTATCAAGATGAAATTTATACCTTTTCTTTTACCTTTTTAGTATAGTCTTTAGTAAAAAGTTTGGAAAGGTGGTGAAGGATATAAATCAGCATCAGAACTGTCATCTCTAAGTCTCTCCCTCAAATCTTTCGATTTGTTTCTCCTACTTTACCAGTGCTCTGGGCATTTTTTTCATTTTTTTGCTAAGTGTCTCTGTTTTTTTTTGTCTAATGCACTCTCCCTGTCTCCATCCTGCACTGATGTATTATAAACAAGCTGGTTCAAACCTGATCCACACAAACCACTTGTCTTTTATCCCCCTCTGCCTCCTTACGCTCCTCCCCTCTCCATCCTCCTCCATATTCCCAAAACTTATGGTCCCCTTTTTATTTCAGTCTGGAGATGAGCTAATGAAACACACAGCCGCAGCTGCTGATGGTCAAAATGGGAGCGGCATCATGCGCACACTTGCAATATTCACACGCACGCACTTATTAATATTGGATTGTTTTTCCCATTTCTCAATAAAAAAAAGGCCACTAGCGATGTTCAGATGAAAAATGTATCCCTCCTGCTCTCTTTTACTGTCCTCTGTCGCCCTCCAATCTCTAACTATTGGCTGCCCAACATTCTTCTCTTTCTCTGATGCTCTCTAACTCTCTCTGTCCTTGAGCAGCTAATGAGTTTTTCGTCTCGCTATACAGTCTTAAAAACCCGCAGTCTCTCGACGGCAAAGCCTCATTTTTGTTAGCCGCTGCTGAATTGCGTGACTTGTCAGTCACTGCATCTTCGACCCCTTTACAGATGTCTTCTCTCTTTTACTACCTGTGTCTTCTGTAGACGCACATGCTCACTTCAGGGAGGCTCCAACCTTCTTTCCGCCCTTCGCAGCAGGTGGTAAGAGGTTGCTAAGATACAGTGCTGTGAGTGTTTTCCAGAACAGAGGTGCTTCAAATGAGGGCACAGTGTGATGGCACAAAATTGTTTGAAGTTCAACGTCAACAGTTGAAGTACTAATCAATGATTAATTAAAGTCTGTTTCTTGGGAAATAGGCGACCACCACTACTAATGCAGGTTAAAAAAATTAATCTGGAAATAGTGCAGTTTAATGGCGCTGGGTCTTAATAAATCTTGTTTCTCCTTTTTGAGATTTATTGCGTACTAACTTCAAGCCAACTTTAAATTATAAAATGCAATGCAGGTCCAAAGATTCCCATAAAAAAACTAAATAACCAAACATACCTAAAGCCTCTGCAGCTGAAGAAATGCTGGTTTATTTTGAAACAGAACCAAAAGAAGAAAATAAACTGAAGCAGCATCAATATTTCAATAACCACATTGCACCAAATGACTAGGTGTGAAGTGAAAGTTGCTGCTCAGAGTGAGAAACCCACAGAGAATCATCACCCATCTACACATTTCCTCTCAGTTCACGTTTAGCATCTTTCAGCTCGTTGTTTTGGTTTTGTGGCTGTCACCACACTCTCAACGCTTATTTGCAGCCGGTGGCTATTTTCAGCCAAGCATTGCTCAGGAGCGATAAGCGCCTTTACCAAATGACAGTTTTCAAGTTTTATGAGTTGACAGCGGTTGGGCAAATGCAGCACGATTCAATAGAGCGGCAACGAGGATGTGTCTCGGTCTTTGATTCATAGGATTCCAGCCTCTTAACACTGGCGGTAAAAAGCCAGCAGATTGCCCGTGTGGTATTATGCGTGCATGACTTTTAATATTTTTCTCCTGTGGTAATGTGTCTGCAAATTCAGTGAAAGTCCATGTGAGCCCCTTGCAGGATAATGAGCTTTCTTTCCGTGCAATGGGGAGAACAGTTCAGTGTTGAGGCCGAGCAAGCTAACAGAGCCTTTAGTGTGACTCTGTGGCTCTTTGTATGAATTTTTAACAACGTCACGGAGACGCTGGGAGTGGGAGGAGATATATATAAAGAGTGTCTGAGGTGAATAATGAATGAGATGCATCACGGGGTGGAACTATGTTTACCGACGGAAGACCCGCCGGGTTAATTGGAGGGCTGTTAAAATAATTGTCAAAACTCACACAAAATAAGCTACTGAATGCTCAGTGGTGGTTTTTGGATCACTCTGGTGCTGACAACAGCGAACAGAATTACAAGAAAACCTCAGCAGCAATTCCCTTTTCCCTGCTGCGGTTACAAGTGTAAATTTATTAGATCAAAATTAGTACGACTGTTTAAAATGTAAAAAGGGTTCATCTCACCCTGTTTTCCAGTATAATAAATAAATGTATCTGAATAAACTCAAGGCTAATGTTTCATTTAAATGCTGGTCTAGGATCAGTGCCATTAGCAAAAATGTAATATTAACCAAAGTATGTTAGTTATGAAGATTTTTATTCATCAGTGCTTGGTTCAGTCGAAGGTCAAGGAGTCACATGCTAAAGGGTTTATTGAAGCTTGATCAAAGAGAATGGAGGATTTATCAATACACTCCTGACATGATGCCATCTAAATTCTGAGGAAGCTGTCCTCATCTATATCAAGAGTACCACGACCACTCTGTGTTCATAACTTACCGTTAATCTACAAACAAGAAATATGTGGTCCAACATTTTTATGCAACTCTGCAGCGGTATCTAAGTTACTTGCCTATTTGCTGTGTCTATGGACTGAGAAACCCTATCCTCTGACCTTGGTTACCATAGTAATGATCAGTAATCGTGCCTGCTTTCCCAAACACAACCATACAGCTGCTCTGTATCTCAAAGAGAGAAGTCAGTGTCCCTCTAACACTATACCTACCTCGAGGCAAATGTTTGACTCTGTGTGAAGCCCATATGTGGCATGTTAGAATCTCCCCACAATAAGCAAACACACAACATTATTAAAACCAAACCTTAACACTGTTCATTGTATATGGATACTACTGCTACTACTAGTCCAGTCATGAAAACACTTCTTCAAAGTCAGGTTTATCTTGTTTTCTTCTGCTGAGTCATACATACTAAATCGGCACGCACCAAAACAAAACCACTAAAAAGCTGTAACCATGCTCTAAAGGGCGTCTGGAGTCAAAACATAAACTTTTCTGGACCACATCAGGAAATGAAAACGATTGCGGTTGTTTTCATTCAGCAGATTTCAGAATAATAATTTTGCCCTAAAATTATATGCTGAGCAACTTCACGCTAATGCACAAATAACATGAGACATAATAGAAGACGATGGACGAGAACAATCGTCGAACAGCTCCTTGTGGTCAGGAGTTAACTAAATTCATGCGGCTGCCCTGAAGACTGTGAGGTGATTTTATTATATTGGTCAGTTCTGTACACATGATATCTATTGCATGTCTGTTTGTTCTGGGAGAGCAATCTGTCCTCATTTGCTCTTTCTGAGGTTTTTTCACTTCAAAGTTTGTGTGTGTGTATGTGCATTTCTGAATCAAGGGTCTATGGATAGAGGGTCATTGTGTCCTGTACAGATTATGAAGCCCCCTGGGGTAAATGTGTGATATTGTGCTCTATAAATACAACTGACTTGACTTGAGAATTATGATCCACTGTTCAAGAGCGGTTTACCAATGATGGTTACCTATCCAGGTCACAAGGATCGCATTCCTCAAACATCAACAAGGCTCAAACGTGTTCTGTTTCTGGCTAAAGTCGCGTTAACTCATCTGAATTACGCTATATCTGGTCATTTGTAAATGTGCATTTGAATTTGAACTTTGCAACAAAGACACAGCCTCCCTGGACTTCTGAGACTTTTGTTATTCATGTCAAACATCCACAGGTATATGTAAGACCCACAAACAGTATAACTAATACGTAGAATACATGCAAATACAATGTGGATGGCTCAATCTGTGGTGCATCCATTAGGTGAGAGAGACAGAGAATTTCTGTGACAAATTAAAGGCTGGCTGCAACAAGAGCGTTAACAGAAGGGAAAGAGTGACACAGAGGGTTGACAAGACTTATCTCATTTGTGAGGCCAGAGCGCAGGTCGACCTGAATCGGGGTCGTGGTGATTGGGTACACAAATGCTGAGGTGGAAGTTGCCAATTTCTGCCAATGCGTCGATAATGGCGTCGGCTCCTCCAGTTAGTGCTGGGTCAAAATGACCTCTACACTGTCACGGTGCAAGGGGACACTTCATTACGTCACATAATAGTTTCTTTCTCACGTCTTTCTTTCCATACCAAAATTAAAAACTGTGCTGTTCTCATCAGCTGTGGACTACTGTAGGTTACTCTATGCTACTATTTCCTGGCTGTGGTTTACTTTACTTCTGAATTTAGGACTAAAATAGTTAGATGATGATTGAAATGACCCTGAGGTCAGGGATACAGTATATAATAGTCAGGTTTGAGGTTGATTGAGCGTGCCAGGGGTTTGTTGTGTTTAGCTGCACTGATGCATTTAAAACGAATAGCATGACCTGGACTATCCCTCACTGCAGCCACAAAGAGCTGGCTCAGTGTAGTGTTTTTTTACTCTACAAACGCATTTGAGCAGAAAAAAAACTGACAGTTTGAGAAACATTTTTTTTTCAATGTCAATTTCCTTTAAAGGGAAACATTTAAATTTTAAAGCGTCATCTTTTCAACACAACTTTTATCATTTACCTTTTCTTCCTTATGGACATAAAACATTTGGAAGCGTCTTTGTTAGGCTGCTCCTCTGTGCATTTCTTATTTATAGAAGGCTGTTTAAAAGCAGCTGCTGGCATGTTATCCCATTGCGTGGAGCTCTTTTTCAAACTTAAAAAAAAAAAAAAAATCAAGCATTTGTGCAGTCGCGGACTCTATAACTGCACGACTGGCTCAACTTACCCGAAATTCTGCTTTCCTCAGCAGCAATTCATTTTCCTTACTGGAGTGACAAAAAAAAAAAAAAAACTGCATTTGCTAATGATAAATTAGACCTGAAACTGTCGCGCCTCAAATGTAATGAAAGTAATGGAACCCCTTCGGCGCCTAACAAATGTTACAGAGAACACAGACTGCGATTCAAGTTCCCATTTCACCACATTTCAGAGTTTATTGTACAATCAGGTCAATTCACACAAAATGATCCATTGCACTGGATCATTAAAACTGGCATCAACATGACAAACAATCACATTGCTAACATCACCCGGCGGGGAGATATTATTAGGGATTATTACAAACACCTTTACGGGGAGAAAAGGTGGATCGGGTTTAGTGTTGTTTGGCTCAGGGGATCCTGAGCCTTTGGTTGTAAGAAGATGACACAGGTCTTTAAAAAGAAGTTTTTCAAGTCGCATCAAAATATGTACACATAAAAAATATTAAAAATTTTATTGAAAGACTAGTGCGGTTGGAGAGAAAGAGAGAGAGAGAAAGACACGTGTGAAAGGTTTCGGATGGCGTAGACAGTGTACTGTTGCACAGACCGCTGAGGAAAGTGACGATGAAATGTTACTTCAAAAAACAGTGTGTGTCCAGCACACACAAACATATAAACTCACTCGCACATACACGCGCTCCCTGAAGAGGAATGAGGATAAAGGACTTTGGAGACCCTGGCTGGCTGTATTGTTTGTAAAAGTTGAGCTTACATACTTGACACATGCACACTCACAAATGTTTAGGACCATGGATACAGCTTCAGAGACGGACGGAGAGTAGAAAACAAAGAGGAAAAAAGTAAAGTGACAGACGAGGCAGAAAGCTATTTTTATGCCTACCAGCCAAAGTTAGTGCCGCACTCAAACTTCCCTTTCGGACATATTTCCTGCCAACTACATCTCTAAACTGGACCAGATCTCCAAATGACGGTTCATTATTTGCCACAGTGGCTGGTAGTGTGGGCAAACTAACCTGCTGTAACAAAAGTGTAACCAGCATCTGGCTGGTAGCTGGTGTTTATTCCCAGCCCCGTGACCACGTCAGAGGGGAGGAGGCACAGCGAGGAGGTGCTATGAACACTTCCACACACACACAGCCAGGCTCCCTCCGAAGAACATGTAGAGCAAGTTCTTCACCTCGTGCGTGACCTCGAAGCCGAAGCCTTCGCCGATCACCACGTGCCACGAGCTGCCAAATTTCTTGTCCATGGATTCTTTGATCATCTTCGCTGCACTCTGGGAAAGACAATTATGACAAAGGAGATCAATCAACGGGGAATATAATCTCGTTATACAGAGAATAAGGCTTCACAGTGCTAATAAAAGTCCTGACAAAATGCCACTGTCAAGCATGTGACTCTAATCCATTGCAAAAGCCATTAACTATAGACAGCATGGCAGGAAAATATTATTTTCCGACCAAGACACAATGCACACTAACCTCATTGTTGGTGGCAAACTTTTCGCAGGCTGTGACACAAAGCTCCATGGTTTCCACCCTCATTTCCTCTGGCATGTCTGTGTGCTGGAGACAAACACAGATGTTAAGATTCTACATTTTCTGTTTGATTACATTCAATTATAGTCAGCTACAATATTTAAAACTATTTTACAAAAAAAGTTCAAAAACAGAGAAAATGCAAAGGGGGTTTTCGGTATGCCGCAAATCACAAGTGTGACGTGTAACACATAAAAGCCGCGTTGCATCACTTGATGCCTGTAGCTCACACCGAGCACATCACACGGACACGGTACAGTAGCGAGTATTTACTCATTGGGGAAGAAAATGTGATAAAATTGCTGCATTTCTGACTCATGTTGTGGCTGGAAAGTGGGACGCTGGCGTGTCCTGACGGGAGTGTGAGTGTGTCACATAAAGACGGCGTAGATGTACGTCTCTCTGGAGACTAAATCAGAGCAGCCTTCCTGTGGACTGTTTGTCAGACAGTCGAATTTCTCCAGGAACTCGCTTCACTCATTTCTGTGACTTTCCAAAAAAATCCAACATTCACACGTACGTCATGCCATAATGGCTAGCTATATAGAGGGGAGCTTCTCTCTGGAGCTCTTTTTACTTTCATTCATTCACAATTCATATTATGAATGACTCACTTTCCATGAACAACTAAGTGCAAACACTAGGAATGTCTTCCAAGAATCTGGATTACATGCTCAATTATCCCCATGTTTAAACCGCTCCACCTTTCACCGAGGCTGTAGCAACGATTTCGATTCTCAGCGTGTCTTACTCTGTCCTAGTTCTGCATCACAGCGTGGCGTGATGGCAACACCAGTGTTTAGTCGCTATCATGTGACTGACTAAATGTGTGACAGCAGACGCAACAGGAGAAAAGAGTTCAGCGAGTAAGTGCAGTAAGATTCACACAGCGGAGAAGACATCGCTGTGCGTGGTACCCTAATGTTATCTCTGATTTTCTTCCCTCTCTGTTTGCAGGTTGTTGTGTCATCAGTGTGAAATGAATTCTTGTGAAGCTGTCTTGTTAGGGAGAAGAGGACTGATGATCTTGACTCACACAAAGTGCGAGAATGTCTTCAACAACCTCGGGTGTTCCTGTCTATGATCAGAACCCGTGGCTTATAATAGATAGCTGTTAATTACGGGAGTCCGTACACATAATCTCATGGATTAAAGCTCCAGATCAGTCACGACTGCATTTGCTTGTGAACTTGCATGTTTTTAGGACGGAGTCAGCACACACCGTGGCTCCAAAAAAGCCTGACACTGATGTGAAACTGACACCGATTTATGCAAGTGCATCACATCCTGCCTAAAATTTGAAGCCCGCAGAACAAGGAGCTACCAAAATGTCAATTAGATGTTGTCATTGCAGACTGGGCTGCTCCCAGCCACAGTTAGGATGCTCCTGTCCTGTATCCAGAGGCACCGTCCCGCTTCTCTCTTACCCTGATGAGAGGGAAGCTGTGCAGTCTCTTGTAGTCGGCCTCCTCTTTCTTTCCCTCGCCAGTCCCAGCCATTCCGACTCCTGCAAAAAAAAAAAAAAAAAAGACATTCCCCACATGTTAAAAATAAAGCAACACACCTCATTAAAAAGTCTACCTAATGTGTGATTAAAAAGCATCTCAGTGAGGAGCACGGGCAGCCCTGCTTGGCAGAGTAAGCTCACATCTGCAGCTAACAACACTGTGTAACATGACCCGGCAGGGGACGAGCTGAGTTCACTAGCTTAAAATTCACTTAGCCAATGCTAGCTAGCAACAAAAAGTATCTCAACGTAGTGTGCAGCAGAAGAGGCTCTCTATCCTCCAGACAGCACCGACAGGTATCGCACATTACGGCTGGTTTGTAAGCGCCGCCGGGCTTCATCAGGTTAGCAACCGTTACTAGCGAACCAGGTTTTACCAGCTAGCTAATTAGCTTAGCCTGCTCGCTATCAAACAGCTGATGTTACCGGTTGGTGTTTCCTGCCCTCAAACCGACCGTCGTCGTATCACGACTTGCAGTGTGCCGTCGTTAGCTGGTAAAGGCAGAGCGACAGAGGTGAGCGCAGAGATGTGAGTTACTTACGAGGCCTTTGTCCAGCGAAAACTTCTGTTGTTTGACTCCCAGTTCGGTTGTTAGGGAGACATTTTAAACAACTGATGTCCGTCCAGGGGGAAGCCCCGCCCACTACAGCTCAGCTTCGTTCCTATTGGTCCAGAGTCTGTCAATCATCCATCTCGCCGTCTATACTTAGTAATAATATGAAGCTCTTTTCTTTTTAAAAACCGATATGTTTAAGGTTAAAAATACACTCATATCTGTTTTTCTTTTTTCTTTTTCATTTTTTAGTTTTATTTATTTTGTACAGTTAAAATGACATAGAAATGACAAAGATAACTAATTATGCAAAGTGCAGGGACAGGCAGAAAACCCAGATGGGCTTATTTAAAGCCTCCACCTATAGTTGAAATTTCATAGTTATAAAGAACAGAAAACTGACATACAGAGAGTAATACTACTAATAATAAAACTGCATAAAGTAATGACAAAGTGATAATAGAAAAAACATATGTAAAACATCAACAACCAGTTATAACATTAATAACAATATAAAAACAATAATATGCACTCTTTTCTCTCATTCATTGTCATAAATACCAAGGCACATTTGGCAATAAATCTGACTCTGATACTGATAAGTTCTCATTGTGCAGAATGTACATAATGTGATCATTGAATTTGCCAGTTGTCGATTGAAGTGGGCTAGTTAATGGACTATTTTATTCTATAACAGTGATGCAACAATGTATTTTATAGATGATGTTTTATATTTATATTTCAATAGATAGATAGATAGATAGATAGATAGATAGATAGATAGATAGATAGATAGATAGATAGATAGATAGATAGATAGATAGATAGCTCTGTTTAGTCCACTGTCAGGCTGTGTGTGAGTAAAACCTTTGTATCCTTCCCTAACCAGCCATCTTACCAAATCTGTCCCACATTTAGCTTGAAACATCTGGGTGGAATCCCCAGGAGAGTTTTGACCCACTAGTCTGCCCCACACACACAAAATAAATAAATAAATAAATCACACTCAGCTCCAGATTCTCTGTGTCAGAGTTGCGTCTGTCAATCTGGGTTGTCCATTTAGTCTCACTAGCCTGTTGGAATAACCCACCACCACCACGAGCGTTTGGATTAATTTGAAACAATGCCTCTCACCTGGATTACGGTGGATTATCTAACCCTAGAAAGGCAGACAGATCACATGATAATCTTTCTCTCTCTCTCTCTTTTCTACTGCCTCCTCTTCTCAGCAGTGTGTTGAGTCCAGTGATTCAGCCATTAGCTGATTGCGGAGCAACAGATTACGTTATGAAATGTTTTGGCCCATTTTGGCAACACTGGGTTGACAACCAAACAAATGTTTGACACAACAACGCTGACTCAAGGTCCACTTAGTTTTCTCAGAGGTTTCAGTCATGTCACAGCATCTCGATGAACAGAAGAAGTTTGCTCAGTTGTCATAGCGACGCATCAGCAGTGGATTTAGTCCACTGCACTTTTAAGAAGTCTTATCTGTGCTGGCTCTAACTAAAGCACTGAAGCTTTTTTGTATTCAGATTATTTCTTAAACATTCCTGCATTTCTTTGACAGTCAACAGTGTAGAGACAGACATATAGGAAAACAGCGAGGTCCCTGGTCAGATTTGAACCATAGATGTTGCAGTTATGGGTGCACAAGGACACCCATGAAGTAAATTTTTGTCCATGGACTTTTTACCATCCTTTTCCAAAGTTTTAATTTTGATCACACATCCACTTCATCCTCATCATGGACCTTGAATTCTTTTGTAAAACTATTTTGAATTTTATATTATCAGATAAATACATTAAAATGCATATTGGCCGCGTATGTTACATATCCTTAGTAGTTTATTAATCAATTAAAGACACATAGTGATGATCACTTCAAGGTCTATGAAGTAATCAGACTGCATTATATCGAAAAGCAAATTGAGGTTTCGTAATGACATGCTGTATGTGCATGTGTAGGTTGAATAATGTATTAAATAAAAGAGCAAAAGAAAAAATCTCTACTGTCAACAAAATGACATTATTTGTTTATGACTTCATTTTATTTAATATCTCCCTCCCTGCTTTATACACCCACCTTTGTCATACTGTATATATCCATATACACCTGCAGGTGTCTGTTGTTTCTTGTTAAATCATTTCATCAACTACACTTTATGTAGCCTTTTGTATTTTGTGTTGTAATGTGTGTGCACTTTAGTCCTGCCTGCACTATATTTTTGTGTCATGTAGCACCATGGTCCTTGGTGAAACACTATCACGTTTAACTGTGTACTGTGGGCATGCTTGAAATGTCAATAAAACCCACTTGACCTAACTTACTTACTAGATTTTCACATTTCACTGCCTTAATATATGAGTTTATGTTAAGATAAATGACAATGATTATAATAAGTCTGTGTATGTCGGTGTCTGCACTTATCGTAGATCAAGTGTGTAACATCTTAAAATACACTGAGAGAGAGAGCGAGAGAGGGAGCATTGAATACCCAGGTGAGAGACTCGCAAAAAGAAGTGCCAGAGGGCTGGAAGGTAAGCCGAAATGAGAACGTCAAAACAAAGCAGAGAGAGATAGAGGAGAAAAGGAGATGGAGGTGGGTTTTTTTGACAGAGGGTCCAGTGAAAAGATGCCAAATGGTGACGAGTGGATAAAAGAGAAGAGGAGGAGGTGGTGGTATAAAGACCTTGAAGAGAGTATTCATCATGGAAATATTCTGTAAACATTTCGTGGTAAATATGTTATGAGGCAGAGTCCTGGACAAAAACAGAAAACGCTGCTGCACATGGGGAAGAGAATCAAGGGTTTGGATAATGGAAGTGTTGAGGGTGAGGCAGTCTGAAGCGAGGGGCTGATCAACAGTGAAATTACAGATTAGATATGGAGGATGTGAACTGTTTGACTGCAGAGCTCACGGCAAATAAGCGATGCCTTGCAGAGGGGAATCAAAACCATTTGTTATCTGGCTCTGTAGTCAAGGAGAAGGCTGACAGCGCCGAGCATCACGCTGTGCTGCGGGGAATGAGGAAAAGTCGAATAAGATTATATAAGGGGTGAAGATTTGCTGTAAAAATTAATATTTGACTTTGTGTATTTGTGTCTGTGCTGAGCAAGAGTGATGGTGGGTCACAGAAGGATTCTCATGACTTCTTTCCTGCCTCGGAGAGAAGTAATTAATGTGTATCTATAATTCAACAGCAGAGGAAGCAGATTGTTGGGGAGCGGAGTGGAAGACCCCATGTGACCGTGCTAACAAGCTGTGACAGATATCAACAGAGAGATAGAGCCGAAAATCAGCAAAGAAAGACACTCATCGACTAGATGACTCATTGACTGACTTACTGTAAGCATGACTGGCCGACTGATTGCTTCGGTGAGCGTTTGATGACTCACTAAGTCGCTCACTCATCGACTGACTGAGCTTGTAATTGATCAGCGGCTAGGTTGGAATTGTGCAGGGTTGAATTTATCATCTTCAAGATGTTTCTGTTTGTGCGTTTGCCAATTTCGGTCATCAGACAATGATTAAAATGTTGCTGAACCCCGATTGGTGCACAAAAGTATATGACATCACCTTTTTCCAGCACAGCCCGCCCACTTCAAATCAGCGACAGGAGGATAGTGAAAAACAGAAATCTGTTATGTGAAACAGACAGTATAAAGAATGGATGTTGTCACCCACAGGTTTCTGTAGAGTCGTGCCTCCTCTGCCTCCCAACAAATCTAAAAATGGGCAAAGAAGTGTATCCTTTTGGAGATTTGAAGCCTGGGTGCCCAAACAAGCCACCTGTAACAGGTACCCACTGTCAATCAAAGTGCCCACACTTTTAATTATGCATAACTTTAAGCATTAATATAATTTGAACGGGTGAGTTATGTAGAAATTCTCACTCAGCACAGCTGTCACAAATGGGGTAAACAGGCTGTACCAGGCTGTAAACATGTTTATTTCAGCAGTTGGACATTTTAAGATGGGGGCTTATGAGATCAGATAGACTTTAATGATTCCCCACACTGGGGAAATTATGGAGACTGACTTGCTCTGTAGCCAGTCTCATGTGACCGTTCAAGGGACTGCACTTTGTTGGCTTCACTTCACAGCCACAGAGATTACCACTTGAAAATAACCCAAACTATTGTAACTTAAAAGTGATGTGTAAGACTCCAGCAAGGCTAATTAGGCTAATTGAGAAAATCTGTTTTGAATTAAATTGTTAACTTGAAGACGATACAAGGCTAGGAAAAAGGTACATCCACAAGGGAGAGGTGGTGGTGGTGGTGGTGGTAATAGTTGGGTGTCAATGTCAAACCTTTTATTGCCGCGGGGAGCTGATCCAACTAAATCAGCCCCGACGTGGGAGAGAAAAAAGTTCCTTAATACTGAAAGCTGGGCTGGATCAAAGCGTCTCTCCATATATTTTATAATATACCTTAAAGTTATCTCAAGGTCACAATCATCTGACCATGATTTTGTATTCCACAAGCAATCTGTTAAAGCACCTGATCAGAAAATATGCCACCACTGAACAGATGGGAACTCTGTCCTTCAGTGACAAAGGACAAAGTGACACAAGGGGTAATTACTTTTTATGATTCTTATAAAATGAAAATATTAAGAAATTTGTAACTTTTTTTGTGCAGAAATGAAATTGCATTTAAATAGAAGTGGAGCTGCTTCCACAGCACTGTTATGCCACTGTTACTGTTACTGCTTATTATCAACAGCAGAAGCCACAGTTCTTCAAGTAGCTTTAAGGATAAAAATACTGACTTTCATCATATTTCCTTGGTCATGAGACAGACATTATGGACCCAAAAGACAGGAAATCAAGCTCAAGTGAGACAAATAATCTTATGAAATGTTAGCAGTGGGAGGTTACACATCAGATCGCAGCTCAGCTGAGCACCAAGAAAACATTTGCGTGGGTAGATCGGCAGTCATGAATCAACGTGGTGTTAGTTACACATATGTGTAACCTATTATGTCTGCATCAAAGATCAGACATCCTGGGGTGTCTCTGCTGAATACGCACACTCTTCATCTCCATATTAACACACACATCCACACGCTCGCATCTCAATTGCAAATTCATCTGACAGCAAAGATGCAGCTAATGTAATCTGATTACAACTCAATGTGATTAGACCGTGCGCGTGTGTGTGTGTGAAGGCTTACAGTATCACTGCAGTTGCTTTACTGAGGTGTAATCCAGATAATCTAACAGGTGTAAAGACATCTGTCACAATAAACTGAGCTCATACCCAACACACACACACACACACACACACACACACATCATGTTTTGAGCTATGAGTCCAGGAATGTTGTCATAACCATTTTATTTCATTTTTTTGTTTGTTTGTTTTTATATCCACCTATTTCACAATATCATTGAAGATCCATGAAGATGCAAATAAGGACAAGCGCAACACTGCCACACCCTTCAACAACCAAAAGCGAGAGAGAGAGAGTGAGAGTGACAGAGAGAAGCAGAAGAAACAGACAAAGAAGAAGAAAACATAAAAACATTTCATTATTATTTCGAGCTCGAGAGCCCAGGCAGGCACTTTACAACTGGGTGTCAAATTGTACATGGGGCTGAGGTCTTGAGGTAACAAGTGAACAGAAGCATTGACTACATTTTAACTACAGTTCACTTTACTGCACAGTGTTGACTGGTTAACGTGGGAATCAAACTCTCAGCCCTGTCTATGGGTTCCTTGTTCTAAATGAATCAAGAGAATACACATCAACAATTGTTGTTCTTATGTAAAAATACATAGCATTATCTAAGAAACCTTATTCTGGCGGTCATAGCATCACGATTTATGGTAATACATTTTGCCGACTATAAGAGCTAACCAATAAAGGCTTTGGCTTCCTTCAGTTCTCAGTGTGACCTTTATCTGGCAGCTTTTGAAATTATTTTCACTTTAGTTTGAAACATTTTGTGCCTTACCTTGACGCTCTGGGTGCCTTAAATTTATGAGATGCCTCCCTTTGTGAAGTCGTTCGTGATTGTACCTTCTTTTTTTTTCTCGAGATGCAGCATTGGACTTTAATTCTACGTTTATGTGCCAATCGTGTTATACTGAAGTTATCTGTTAAATACAACTGACATTAAGAGCATTAAGTATTAAATTACTAAAGATTATGGATGTCAATCAGAAGATTTAAGAGGTCCAGTACACCCAACTTTGCTGCAAATAATATGTCCCTGAAAATCACGATAACATGGATCATTCAAAGTAACTGTCAATCCTAAATCACTGCTATTTTGATCATGCTCACTGTTTTTACCGCCTCACTTTATTCAGTGCAAAATTATATGTTGTTGATAAAAACTTAATAATACTTGCAAGTACTAATTGAGAAAATCTTTCCTTTTACTAACTTCATAGTACACTTCCATAGTGTTCGGTCTTTTGCAGTGTAAGGTTGTGGCAGTACATTGGCACGTACATTTTCATAACAGGGAATATCATGATAGTAAGAATGGTTTCACGCTTGGAGGCGATTTAATGCTGCAAACTAATTGCATCCCAAATTTGATGTATTTATTTTCACATTGATTTTAAGATGTCAAGTACAAAATGGCCACCAGAGAATTAGTACCCTACACCTCCCTCCCTTTAAATGATTCTGTGAGGATCCGATTCACCAAAGAGACATCTGTGTGCTTCAGAGTGCGGGGCAGTTCGGGGACACCAACGCTGTAATTTACACATATTGACTTTGCTTCTTTAGTGAAGGGAAATGTGACTTTGCTCATGCACGTACATTACATTCCACCTGGTTTACATTCAGGGATACAACACAGGTTTACCAAACTCACTCAGGTTTGTCACAGTTTCAGTGTCTGAATGGTGCTTAGATAGACATCGAAGTGTTTATTTCAGAGGTCTAAGTGGCAAAGAAAAAAAATGCGGCAACTTAACTTTGCAGGACCGTGAGTGGATACAGCAGGAGGGAGCAGACTGGCACAGAGCAACATTAGAAGAGATACAATACACAATATACATTTATAAGACCACTGTTTTACCAAACCATGGTATGCAAGGTAGAAAACTTAAAAGTACACAGATATTACTCAACAGGATCATATACAGCTAAAACTGAACAAAAACTCATTCTGTTTCCATTGAGAGCTGAAATCAATCTCAGAATTCATTTAGCATTGAACACAACCAGCTGGACACAAGATGAGGAACGACAGAGCTTTGTGTCACTTTGTTGTAAAACTAATAAACCCTTAGATATGGCATCATTAAAGGTTCTTTCCATAGCTGTATTCAGCTATCCCTCTGCCTGTATAACCATGTGTGGTTAGAGGGTGGTTCATTAAACCAATGCCAATGATACATCTATTATGGAATACGTCCATAAGAGTCCTGTTTATGGCAGGAGGTGATCCACCCATGCAGGACTTCTCTGACTAAACTCACTGTATCTCACTGCAGAAGTAAACACATGAGCGTGGAAACCAACAGTAAAAACAAAACAGATACACCGCTCGTAATGGCTTAATAGCTCCATCAAACATTCCAGTCCACCAGCAAGCTTCCCATCCCTGACAAATACACTGTTAAACCCCATTGTGATACATCGTTATACATCTGTTAAATCAAACACAACCTGACCTCTCCCAGTCACCCTTCACTGTTTGGGGCTGGAGGGGTTGGATCGCTGTGCAGCGTGACACGGGTCCAGCGACTCCTTGGTGGCACCACCGTAGACGTCTACATCGTGGTCGGTCCAGGGGGCGATGTTACCCAGTGCTGAGGAGCTGCAGTCGGCTAGGGCGGCCACTTCTGCTGGTTTTAACACCCGATCCCACAGGTTGAACTGGGAAAGCTCGCCAACCAGGGCTTGGGAGGCATCAAAATGCCCACCAAGTGTATCCTTGGGAGTTGGAAAAAACAAAGGGGTGAACATCAGAATGATAGCATGAATAGCCAAGAGATCAAGCTCTACTGGGATTATGTTATTTTATTATGACCTTTTAAAGGAACATTTTCAGAAACTTGGGAACTCTTTTAGGAACTTGGGAACAACTTTTTCCAACTGGAGACACTAGGAGACGGAAACGTGGTAATTTGGTAATTTCAGTGCAGCCAAAAGTGTCACTGGAAAAGCCCTATAGATTTTTGAACTGAGTATCCTTTCCCCAAAAAAGTCTCTGCTCCAGAAGTATTAGTTAGAGAGTAAGAGGCAAATCTTCCAGCAACAACTTATGCAGGGCTCATTTACAAAGTAAGCATGCACTGTGATGGAACTTTCTTTAAATGTTTACTGATGTTGAAACAAATTTCTGTTAATTACTTTCCAACTTCTCAAAATGGTCTCAAAAAAGTTGTTCTCGTGTCTATTGGACTGATTGTCACAGATCTTCAGATGCTTTTCAGATTTTGGTTTTTGGTTGAAGTTGGGCAATAATAGGTGCAGTGAGCAGGACAAAAGTCCCAACAAACATTATTGCAATGCTAGACATTTTGGATTTATCATACTTGCAGTGGAAAACTCAATGCAATACTTCCCACAATAAACAGGAATAAAAAAATAATTTGGGCCCACTTCGTTTCCGCCTGTTGCATGTCAGCCTCATAAGTTTCTCACTATTATGACAATACACCATCTCCTGAACACTACAACCGCCCCCCACAGTAGTATTGGTCTACACTAAATACTCCTGTGGTCATCTTCCCTGCTTAAATGACAATGACAATGCAGCTTTATCCATACACGGAAATCCACACTATTTGATGACCTCCCCTAGAAAAGATTAAAAATGTTTATCCCTTGTGATGGGGATGTCCTGGGATTTTCCCTATAAAATCTGGTCACCACATCCACACATCCACACAATTCATAATTTATCAACATGAATAGAAAAACATCCATTATATCAAGTCTTGTAGCACTGTTGCAGCATCTTGCAGGACTGAACTGCCATCTCTCTGCTTTTAATCCTTTATGCAAGGACGACGGACTGCAGAACGAGCCTTGGGTTGTTCTTTTGACACCAGGGAGAAGGGATAATGTCAGATTTCATTATGGTTATGTAATGTGGGTGTCTTGCTAATGAAGGGGAGAGGCGGCTCAATGTGAGGCACACAATTAGGTTTCTGTCTGTTCATGTGTGAAAAAGGAAATGGCGCTCCCTTAAAATAGCGCTCCCCATCTCATTATCTATCTATTCACATACCATCCATGCACCCAGGCTTCCATACATCCGTCCATTTATTCAGTGTTGCTGACATTTGTCTATCCATCCATCCATTAGTTTATTTACCAATCCATCTCACCTGTTCCTGTCCCAGTATGAGTACTCCTCCTGGCTTGATGGGATGCCAGGCAGCCAGTCCCTCTCCCCTCCCCTTCATCTTTCCCCCCTGGTAGGCCTTCCATACCCCGTCCCTCAGAGTCCAGCTGACGCAGATGTGTTGCCATTCGTCCTGTGGCAGGGACAGAGGCAGCTGCGCCACCTACAAGTCAGAAAATACGGCGACTGTAGTTAGACAAAGTGAATGATTTCAATCAGGCTTGGGTTCTGCTTGGATATGGGACAAGTGTGGGCAGTAATCACGGCAGAGTGTGGACGCACTGGTGGTTTATGTCAGCAAAACTACACTCTGCGGACAGTCCTATCCTTCGCTCCAGCGCAGTTACACAGTTACAACCCCCCACTCCTCTCTGTCATGGGAACTATAAGCGTAGGCACTATAAAAGGTAAGCGTTAATGGACTATATAAAACAACAGCTGCAAAAAGGTTGCCTCTGTGCCATCTTTCTTCCGTAATGCATGTCTGCTGTGTGGCCACAGGACTACAGATGTAAAAAAAAAAAAGGGGACATGGGCTTCTCTTCCATTTAACTAAAGTTTTTTATTTTGGATGAGAAAATTTTGATCATAGATCCAAAGTAATATTGTCGTCTGCTGTTGGTTTTATGCTGCGGTCAATCACTGACTTTAATATTTATGTCCTTTGTGATTTTTTATTTCTTTCTTTTTGTGTTTTTAAATATTTAATGTGTTGTTCATGGGCTCCATCTGTTTTAGTGATTTTCTGTAGCAAGGGGAATAAATGTTTTTTGCCAATGATTTAATGGGTAGTATATAGCTGAGGGCGAAATCGACACACATGGGCACCTCGGGCAATAGTGCATCCAGAGTAGCAACACCAAACTGAATATAAATACGTGATATTTTCAGTTTTACCGTTTGTTTTTTACCGCTCGTGTAACATGGAATGAAAAACTCGGTCTGGCACAGGAATGAACATATTCTCCTCACTCAATTTAATCAATAAAATCATTAACGACTAGCTTGCACTATTCTGTGGAACAGCCTTTAAGCTTAATGGTTTCCTAGACTATTTTTCTTTATTAATTATAAAGAAACCTGGAGGGTACAAATTACGAATTCCTTTTCACCGGAAGAAGCAATCGATTTCTAAACATAATGCACGATTTCAACTGCACTGAATTTATCTTTTAAACCCACACAAGTATGAAATAGTATCAGAAAACATCCCCCATTTACCTTGTCATTGATGAGCAGCTCCACAGGGTTGTGGACTCCCTGTAGCAGCACCAGCTCGTTTGGCTGCCCCGGGACTGAGTAGGAGAAGGGGGTCCCAATACCCCCTTCCTTGGCCTTCAGCCATACACAGGCAGTGAAGGCATACATCTCTGTTATCTCTTTTCTCACCAGACCGTACATGTAGTTGGTTCGCATGGGGAAGGAGAGGACAAAGCCATCTGGGAACGACGGCTCTGTCAGCGCTTTGAAAGAAAGAGACAAAGAAAGCCAGTCAGACAAGGAGAGACAAGGCAGACGGAGAGAGAAAATGGTGAAGGACAAGGCATTGATGGACAATTTATACAAGACGCTGTTACTTCTCTTCTCACTTGTCCCTGTCAGTTTGTGCGCACACAGTCGGTGTCTGGCAAGAGCCGGAGCATCACAGCTAATGATCAGCCTCTCTAACTGGAGGCCACGTTGCAGCTCTTAAGCGAGAGGGGATGTAGAGACAGGCAGAGATGCTGGAAAGAATGATAGAGCTAAAGAGAGAGTAGAGGAGTGCTTTTTTTTTTCTCTTTACGCCTCGCGAACTCTCAATATCTTCTGTAGGCTTCCCCATCTCCTGGTGTAAAGCATCTCTTTCCACCCTACAAGACGAATACCAAGCGCCCGGTTACCATGATTATTTGTAGCAGAGGAGCATCCAGCCTCCTCGAAACCAATGTGCCGTTCCAAAAACGCCAACCACAAAATAAGGATCCGAGCCCTGTTTGACATTTGACCACCTTCAGCACTCATTAATCATCTTATTTTACACCTTTTTCTCTACTGCTGTGAAGACCCGGTTCACCCACAGTGAACTTATTAAAAATTAATTTTAGCCATCTCTTGCGATGCTCTCATGTACGCTTGCTTGGCACCGCTGTTGTGAACCCTCCAGTGTGCAGCAGTTCATCAATAGATCCCTTCCTTTATTTATTTAGCCACCGCTCACTCTCTCCTCCTCCTCCTCCCCCACACTCACTGTGTTCCAGCTCAGTGACGCGGTGGTTGACCGTGTCAATGCCCTGATTTATCTTCTCATGTTGGCCCTGCGTCTCTTTTCTCATGGCCTGACGCTCCTTCTCCAACATCTTTATCTTCCTCTCCAGCTCCCCCTCCAGGTCCTCCACCCTCCAGGTGCCCTTTCCGCGCCCGGGGGAGGCCTTAGATGGGGGCCTGGGGGCAGGGGAAGCGGGGGAGGCAGGACGGCGGCCCCCTGAGGGAGGCGCCGCAGGTGGGGAGGAAGCACTGCCGGTGGGCGGAGCAGGAGCCTTGCCGGCATTTCCAGACGGGCTGCTGCTGCTGCTGCTGCCGCTGTTGCTGCTACTGCTGCTACCTGTTCCCACGGGGCTGTCGGTGAGGTTCAAGGCAGCGGGGCCTATCTCTGCCTGCAACAGATGGAGAGAGAGAAAAAAGTGAAGTAGGTGTTTGAAACTAGAGAAGAGAAGAAAAAAACTATGTTCAAAGCTGGTGGTGGAGAGCAGATGATAGCAGTTTATTTAATGCTAGTGGCTAATATCCTTGTGATATGTATTTCTATTTTGATTTCCTGGGTTGCTTTGTGTATGTTCCATCCATAGAGGCTCCCACCCCCTTTTCTCTACTGATGGTCTGAAGATCAAAAGCTTGATTTTTTTAAATCTAATACTTACATTGGACTTAAGCATGCAGACCTTTTCTCAAGATTAAATGAAGAGCAAGGGTCCACTTTAACACACGGACAACTTGACAATGCTACGTATGCGTTGACCAGTTGTGATTGTCCTGATTCCTGATGGACAGGGCGGTGATCAATATAATCTTTGAAAACGGACATCTGGTCCACATAATGGCAGAGCATGATAGTTTGTGTTTAAATATTTGTTTGAGAAGAGGGGAAAAAAATGCTAGAAAAACACTGTCAGTACTCGCCCTACTTGTTTGTGAATTGTGAATTTGTTCCTGGCTGGCTGCCCCCGAGAGGACTTTAAGAAATGTAACATAAAGGCAATGAGTCTTTTTTTGTAGTAGAATAAATAGAAACATTTTACTATCCGTGTTAGACATAGGGGTGGTTTTTAAGCTGAAATGAAACTGCAGGAAAATCTGTGCGGTGATGAAGCAGCCGCACAGCAAGAGGTGTTGTTTTGATGATAGTAGCAGGCTAGCAGTGGCAGTATTAGTATTCATAGCAGATGTTGAGAAGAAAAAAAAAAAAAAAGGTGTTGGTGAAGCAGCAGTAAAAAGAGAGATGCCGCTGTTAGTGTGCATGAGACGGCTGTGAGGGCGATATATAATATCAAGAGAGTTGCTGAGGCAGGACTGGATCCGGACGTCCAGGATGTATTTTCACTCTGAGACAACCTTGTAACTGACTGTGCTTAGAGAGGGCTGGCGGTGATGCAGCATCGTGTGTGTGTGTGCGCGTGATTATAAGCCTGCCCATGTCTCGATCTCAGCACATACACGAGCTGCGAACCTGACTCCCCCCACAACCACCACCAGCACCACCACCCTCTTTCCTGTCCAGCCAGCTTCATCTTTTATTTATGTCTCTATCCTGCTGTCGGATGCGGAGGTAGAGGGTAGAGGCGGCTGACATGATGTGTGTGTATGTGTAGGGGAGGGGGGGGGGGGGGGGGGGGGGGCAGAGGGGGGTGTATGAGGGCTGCAGGTGGAAAGATTTCCCAGGGGGTCCACGGGGAGCGCGTGCAAGACATGAGCGCCCCTCATCACGAGCTGCTCTTGTCAGAGGAGAGATGAGGTGAAGATAAAAGACGAGGGATGAAAAGGGAGGGGGGGCTTTGGGGAGGGGGGTTGAGAGAAAGATCAGGGCATCTAAGAGGATGAACACAGATGCCACTGCACGGGTCTTAAACCATCTCACTGACATTATTGCTGTAGGCAGCCACTTTGGCAGTGAGTTTTCTAATTTTTATCTTTTCATTTTGTTTGTTTTTTCTATGCCACTTCCACCAGAAAAGTCTAAAAAAACTGCCCTTCACAGTGAAACTATTAAATGGACCAGACACAGAGCAGATTTAGTCTCTGGAGTACCTGTCTAATTCATGATTTTGGTATCAGTCCAAATATCCCGCTGTCAAACAAAACTCAAACAGGAGGGTAAACAGCAAGAACAACAGGTTTTTTTGCCAAAGTTTGTCTGCTTAGATTCTTTCCAGTTACCTCGAGTTTCTCGATGCGGTCCTTCAGGTCCATGATGGCCCTCGCCAGCTCCTCCACAGCCCGCGCTGTCTGCAGCTGCGCCGCGGAGGAGCTCACATCATCCCCGGCCATGACGCGGCGGTTGCCGCTCCATACGCCGATGCTCCGCTCCGGGACGTTCCTCTCGTCTTCCAAGCCGCTCTCGCACTCATTCAGCTTGCCTGTCAGCTCCCGGATGGTCCTGTGGTCCATCAGGATCTGGTCGTTCTGTTGCAGGACCGTCTGCCGGAGTTCCTCCGCGGTGGTCCGGAGGTAAGTCCAGTCTTCATCCCCGTTTCCGTAAAGCGGATCGTCCGCTTGCTGCTGCTGCTGCTGCTGCTGCTGCTCCCGCCGCTGCCTCAGGTCTTTGGTCTTGCATTCTCCGACCGGCACAGGTGTGCAGATCAACCGGCTGAAGCTGAACTGTTTCGCGGACCCTCCTCCTGTCTCCTCCCCGAGGTTGAACTCGTTCAGAGTGGGAACCTCCAGGCCGATGCCACCGAGCCCGTTCCCTCCACCGTAGGACTCGGCGCCGTGCAGGGCGCCAAGCGGCCCAGCGTGAGCCACCGACCCGGGCTCCAAGGGCTGGAGCAGCGTCTCCGATGTCAGGGTGCCGTTGTCGCCGAGAGGCGCTGCGCGTTTCCGGGGGTATACACTGGCGATGATGCAGATGACCGCGCCGAGAAAGGCCAAGGTGCCCGCTCCCACGAGCACCACCACGAACTTCATTATCACTGTTAGGGTCGAAGACAAACCATTAGAGAAAAGCGCTGACAGGCAGGCACACGGCTGCAAACAGAAAAATGTCTTCTTCTCGGGGGCTGTGGCAGACTACAGAGAGGAGCATCACCCCGTACAGCGGCGTGCAGAGAGACTACATCACCCTACTTAATCACGACCCACTTAACCGATTAACTAAACTCAGTCAGATTAACTAGCAGGACTGTTTGCTGGGGGGAAAAAAACAAAAAAACAACGTGGCACTTACCGACAGAAGATGCTTGCCAGAGGCGCTGCTGTTTTCCTCTCGCCGCCCTCTGTGTGTAATATTGATGGCACCGCGCTGTCTGGACCGGAGATGCTCGCTCTCTGTGTTGCTAAGCTGCTCTCTCCTCCGTGCGTTACCATGGGTACCGTGGGGAGAGGAGGAGCGAGGCTGTGGGCATGCGTCAGTCAGAGCAGAGGTGAAGCTCGAGCAGCAGCGTGAACAAACAAGGCGGTGATGGATCGATGTGTGTGTGTGTGTGTGTGTCAGGGAAAAAAAGAGAAACACAGGATGAAGAGGAGAGAACAGAGAGGGTCAGTGAAATGGGTGGAGGATACACACCCATTTTAGGGGCACATGGGCAGTCTGTGTGTGAGTGGTTTAACGTGATTTTGAAATAGCAGCGAAGGCATGTTGACACAAATTTTAGTTTGAATTTTGTGATTTTCTAATAACATATGTCACAGAAACATTCCTCCAAACAGGTGAAAATAAACAAGCCTCAACCCAGCTTATGAACAGCCAACCAAGTACACGCACAGTCCACACACACACACACACACCTGCACTCATACGATTCAACATGGCGTTGAAATCGCACCTTACATAAAACATGTGCAGCCTGCATGTGTTCACCGACAATGGAGAGGTAGAGGACGGAAGACACCGACGAACAGAAGAAGGAAAAACAATGAAAGCTGAGACGTTACGCTTTCCGACTGAGTAGGAGGAAGAACACATTTTTCCCAGGAGACAGCGCTAACTCAAAACTATGCTGGAAACAGAAATGATCCGACCCTGACGTACTTAGGCCTCTGTGGCCTTGTTCATCAAACAGTCATCCCTACTGAAAAACCTCTCTTCGTCAGGATAAAGCGTTTCGGAACGGTTCGCTCCTGATAGCACTCCAAATTGAATCGCCTTTCTTCTTGCAGTACAAGCTGGGTGCACCACGCCTGGGGAAAAGCGCATTGTAGGCGTACTGCCAATCGGGGAGGTTATCGTTAAAAGAAAGCTCCATCGACGCACGCCGTTAGATATGAATTTGTGATGTTTAATCGATTCAAGGAGTCACTTTTGGGATGAAATGCCAAAATGCACTTTGTTAATGAGCAGACGTTCCATCAGCTCACCTTTAATTCACTTCCAAAAACATTCTCCAGCAACTTCAAAGGACAACAACAGACCATATTTTCTTGATTGAACAAATCTACAGCCATGCTAGCTGCTCTGTAAGGCTGCACTTTGAGCTGCATAACTGCTGTTATGCAATGCTAACGTGCTAATGTTAAGATAAGGCTGTAATGATCCCACACCAAGGAGGCTTGTCACAGCAGCTTGTATAAGAGATTACTCTTAAATAAGAAATATATATTTTTTTAAAAGTCATACTGGTCTTAAAGAGTCTGGCAGCTGTTGGAATGAAGGACCTCGCTAACGTTCCTTCTTACATGGTGGGAGTAGCTGTCTGTTGCTGAAGGAGCTGCCCCCACAGTCCCATGCAGTCTAAGGGATACATTTCATGGCAATGGCTGTCCAGTAATTGTTTAGATATTTTAAGATCCAAGAACCAAGGTCATGGACCAACTGACAAGGTCACCCTTAGAGTTACACCGTCATCATAAATGTAAAGCACAACATGACCGCGCTGCATTTTAGTCTACCGAAGCAACTGCATGGTGCAGAAATTGCTGCTTCTTCATCTTCTCTGATCATTTCCTCCCAGTGCGACTGCTGTATTTCACTGTAAGTCTGAAGGAAAGCTGCATCTCGCCCTTTGATTCCGAAGGACTGATATTTCAAAAAGCTGATTTTTTTTTCTTTGCACATTAGCTAACCTCATGAAAACAAGATTTGGCATTTCAACACAAACTTTAAATTGGAGTGAAAAGGCTGAAATATTTGCCAAGCTGGAGAGTCCAGTCATCATGCAGTGTTAATCCAACCAATGGCATCGACCTTCTCATTTAACTCATGGCAAAAAAAAACGCACATAAGTGTATTTCTCAAAACATTGAACTCTTATTTTCAAAGGCTAAGATGTTAATCTCAAGTCAAAGTCTCGAGGAGCGAATAGCACATGAAAATATTCAGACTGTCCGGCTCGAAATGAAGTATAAGTATCCACCACAGCCAGAAGCTCAAACATCAGTCTAGTCAGGCTTCCCCTGCAGAGACCAGTAGCCTAGATTGTGGACTAATCTCCAGAGGTGCCTTATGTTGCATGCACACACACACACACACACAAACACACACATAGATGTGGGCCACTCGCATCAAACCGCAATGACTATTTTAGTTCCATCTGCTTCATAAGCTCAGTGGTATATCCTACCAGGGGGGAATAAACAAGAGGAAGAAGCCCTGAAAACGGAGATAAGGATATGAAGAACCTCTCTGTGTCGGTCTCTAACCATTTTACATCCGTTACAGTAGCCTGAATGGAAGAAAAATAAAATAAAACAGTGCCTGTAGAAAAGAAGACAACTGTCTGAACTAAATGTATGCATTCATCACAGCATCAAAACACTCAGAGATGAATACCCAGGCGTGATGACCTTAATATCACCCCAGCCTGCACAAATCCTCAGACAAACACAGTGGCTGTGCTGCTCTGTGACTATGAAAGCAGCAAGAGCAGCTCAACAGTGCCTCTGTGTGGGATAAATGGGAGCTAAAGCAGGAATATTACTGTCGGTAGCAGGATAAATAGAAGCAGGCCATTTTCTCAAGCTCATTTTTTAGTTTTTCTTCACCGCTAAATGCTTTATTCCAGGTTTTTACGAACACATTTGCCCAGGAACCCAAAAATGTCTTCTTTTAATATTTTATTTCTCCGCCTGTTACTGGTCATCACTGGACACGGTAATGTACAGTCAGACGAAACCAGGATCATCCCCGCTTCTCACTGCAGTACAGATGAACTGTGTAAGCTCTGCGTGAACTTATTCCAGTTTTATTTTACACTACGAGGTTGACTTTTTGTTTCAATTCAAAACTAAAAACTGTCCTGCCTCTCTCTGACTGTTTTCAGTACGACTTGTATCTATACAGCATTTTCTTATCCGCCTTGTGTTATGTGAATCTGTTGTGACAAGTGAGTTTGCCCAGTGGCAGGGCATTTTTCCTTTAACCTGCAGCCCACACCTCGACCCTACGCCTAAACAAAGTCTACACAGAAGCACCAGATATGAGACAATTGAAAAATAAAGCAAAGCGCTTTTTAAAGTGCTTTTAATCAAAAGCCTTGTACAAGAAACATACACAGAAAGCAACAACAGTAACCGGTAACATGACACTGAATACATAATTTTGTACAATAAGGTTTGCAAAGTTTGCAAAACATGCTTCATAAGTTCAGATACATTACAATGTCATCATTATCCTCCAGCTCCTTATCATTACCATCGATACAATGTACATAATTCATATTAGCATTAAACCAGACAAAACTGCAGTCTTGACACATTGAAATCAGTTGGAGTTTGCCTTCTGATCAAACCCATGTTGGACTATTTAAAAAAAAATGGCATTCAAATAATCAGCATCACATTAACATTATGCATATTTTTTAAAAGTATTAAAGTACAGTACAAAGGAAAACAAAAAAAGGCTTAAAAAGCGCAAATTCATTGAGCGTCTCTATCCATACATTTAAACAATTATCCTTCCTTTATTTTTCCAATTAGTGACACGTAAATCTAGCACTTAAAATTACATCACGTATAAATGTAAAACAATTCAAAAAAGGGGGAAGAAAAAGGCTTTAAAAAAAGTCAAATGATTAAAATCAAGAGCCCTATTTGGTTGAAAGATAGGCCACTAAGTCGAGTTGTGCTACCCCAGATGAGAAAGAAACACAATGGGAAAGAAACATTGCTATCAACGGTTGGAAACATCGCCTATCAGCCTAATACCTTACACATCTACCAACTGCAAGAGTCACTTCTATCCACCACTTAAAGATATTAAAGATATAGTAGATGAAAAAATCTATTCCAAATCACGATATATCCATGTGGAGAAGAAAATAATCCTTCATCTGTTTCTGAAAAATAACACAGGACTCAGTCTGTGGTTTCACTTTGTCAATAAAGGATTTAAGTTAAATACTGTCCTCGCATTACCTGGAGTACCTCAATTTGAATTTGAGCTTGAGATCATTTCATTTCTTCATATAATGGATGTGTCATTTTGGAATAAATCCTTCCACGTGTAACCTATGAGAGTATTGAAACAGTATTGACAACAACGAGAACCATCCGGTACGTGACGGGAGAAGAGGCGGCATCTCGCGTGTTAACGGAGACGTAGAGAACTCTGCGTTTGCAACTTTGGAAAATGAGACATCTGAAGCCGATAAAAGGCTCATTACCGCATCGTCTTTACCTTTACCACCAAAGTGATGGCAGGTAAGGAAGGATCCTCTTTTTTTTTTTTTTTTAAGTATGAAAGAGGCTGAGTAAGACGAGGTAAACATCGCCTGGACTGCAGCTGGGGTTGAACAGAGCAGCTATAAGGCAACACATGCGGAGGATTTTTAAATATTGTAACACACGGGTAAACCAGAGTAAGAGTCAAGGTGTGGCAAGGACTAGAAAGAGCAGGTAGTACCAGAAAAGGAGTTTGTGTGTAAAGGGGCAGGTTTTTTTTTTTTTTTAAAGTTTTCAGGTACACCTGAAGTTTAAAACCACTGAACACTGTAAAGCTTTGAGTATAGTTCGGAACAATCTACAGTGAATGAACCTGAACACACACCCTTGTGAGATCGAGCTTTTTTCTGTCTACTGTAACATAACGCCAATGAAGAAAAAACAACCAAAAAAAACAGCTTATATGATGTTTTCGGAGAAAAGAACTGTGCTAATTTCCTTTGCTCTCTGGTCGCAATGACAGATCTTAAGCCGTAGAATTTTGTCTTGGTAAAAGCAGCAACTGGGAGAGTAAAAATGTAGCAAGTGATCGATTGCAACCTGGTAAAGAGGCTGGAGACGAACACGGCAGATACACTTAGCCACAGAAAAAAAAGATCATTTGTCCCGAGGCAATTTCCCTCTAGAGAGACCAGCAGCATGAGAGGATGTTTTTCATGTTGGAGCCTCGTACGTCAATGCACACTATGGTCTAATTCCCCGTGGTTTCTGAAGAGAACTGTGTAACCGCAAGTAAGAACGTTACCAGGTCAAAGGTCAGAGTCTAGAGCCATAGTGCTTTGCTTGCAGGGAAACGGAGCTGTCTGGCTACTTTTAACTCTTCACGCAGACATTTGTGGCCGAAACACAACACAGCGTGCCGGTTAAACTGTAATCATTTTACAAGAGGATTCCAAAGAAACACCATCCCGTTGTGTTTCATGGTAGGCCACCATTGGCTAGTGGCAAACATGCAACACAACAAAGAAATGGGACACAGTTTTCTCTCTGCAGAGGGCTACATGCTACATACCTTTGGCTAACCTTTGAAAGGCAAACCTGCGTGTTATGTCAAATGAGAGGCCGTGGAAATGAATTCTGACTTGTGGTCCGTGATGCTTTTCAGCCAGTTTTGATAGATTAACATGCTGATAACTGCAACTGCTCTCCTCCGCTACAGAAACGCCAGCAGAGATACGGAAAATACTCGATTGTAGCTGGAGAAAATAGTCTTCACTACACATGATCGTGATGGGTACAGAGAAATGCTGGAGTTGCGATCACATAGTTGAGAAAATAACACCTTCGATGGAAAGTTCTAGAAAGATCCTGTAGATCTCGACTGCAATTTCTCTCCATATATCCAAAAATAAAACAACTGGCACAGTAACCTGTTACCGTGCCTATCGGACAGGTAGTGAATAAAGGAGAACAACTTTTGTCCTCGAATGGATCAGTTTCTCTAGCAGGAGGAGACCGAACCATGCTACATGAACCACTTCTACTGAAACCATACTAAGACCAGCAATAACCAAAGTAACAGAGCGAGGTGTTAAAGCCGTTTTCTCTACCTGCCAAAGTGGAAGGTAAACTTGCCGGTCGCTATTAACGATTTTTTTTTTTACAAACTTCACACAAGTAGCTCAAACTGCCTATTTTATTTCGTAGCTGCATTTGGTTGGTGGCTTCAGCCTATGTTCAACTCACGGACCTTCTAAACCTCGAGAAGTTGATAAGTTATATGGCACAAATCTAGCTTAATGGAAAAAAAAAGAAAGATCACAACTAGCTTCAGGTCAGTTTAGAGTCTTGGTGGACGTTACAGAGTTGAAGAGGGTTGGTGGGTTCGTGAGAAAATAAGGCAAGCAGGGACAGACGGCACGGACAGCAATAACTTAAAAACTATTGGTTTAGTATATTATTTTGCAGCTTTTAAGGTTGTGCGTGCATATAAATACTTCCTCGTACTGTATGTATATGCATGTGCGTTCAAGAGCGTGAGAGAGGAGAAGGCTTTGAAAAAAATTGATGAACTACATAAAATAGGTCATTTCTTTTCGATGCAGTCAAGTGCATTGCATTTACCTCGCTGTATTGATGCAATATATGAGAGTCCAACTGTTAAGTGCAAAAATCATGTCACCTCATTTCTCATTAACAAGCTGGACTCCCAATGAGACAAGGGGGCAGGACATAGGCGTAACACCTGAAGGCTGTCAATAACAGGCTTCCAGCGGGCTTGGATCGAAATCGTGTTTGTTTCTTTCACGTGCACAAAGTGCGCTTGATAAGCGCTGACCCCACACACGAGACGGGCCGAGTGTGTGACATTCTTTACCGAACGAGCTAAACTCAGCACGCCTGAATGCAAGTGAAAGAAAACAAATACCATTTCCATTCAAGTCCACTTCAAAAGAGTCAGTGCTGTGCAAGTGGACAAAAATATGGCAATTTAAGTGACAAGATGGGCGTATTAGCTGCCCATTTTCAAATTTATACATTTCTATTTAAAAAAAATATGCTCTTTTTTTTTTTACTATTCAATGGCTGGGCGGTAAGTTACATTTCAGTAATTGTTACACAAATATGGACACACCTTTAAGGACAAGGTAGAAGGGGGCCGACGTGGCAACACTGGCATGATTTTTCTATCATCAATGGCATTTGACTTCATAACATCTGATCTCCTATGGCTTCGGTGCAGAGGGGTCATCACAGGTGGTGCTGGGAGGAGGGGAGGAGGCGTCTTCGGGGCTAGCGGTGGGTGAAGAAGGGCAGGAGGCAGGGGAGGGGAACTCCTTTATGGTGACGGTGACAAGGTTGGTAGTCACGTCAGTGACCACCACATCCTTGCAGCTCGGCGCCATTTCGGGGTACCAGTCGGGGTCTCCCTCAGCGGGCACCCTTTTGGGTTCGGCGGGGGCAGAGCTCTGGTCCCCGGGGGTGACAGAAGAAGGGGCGGCGTGCAGCTGGTGTTTAGCCCTGCGCTGACGAGGATTTCGCCTGCCTCCCTCTGGGGGCACGGAACGGTCCAGGGCACCTTCCTCCCCCTCGTCTTCCAAGGAAGAAGAGGGTGAGGAGGGCAGGAAGGGAGATGCTGACGCCATGGGGTCTGCATCCGAGGATGGGGCAGGAGCAGTTGCCTTGGTGGTCTGGCCCTTCTGGGTCTCTGTGTGAGGATTACTGGACTTCGAAGCCTCACTGGGAGCTGACGCCCCTGTGGAGGGCTGGGACTGAGCAGCTGAGGCATTGGTGGGAGATTTTCCTTCAGAGCCGCTGGAGCTGGAGGGAGAAGGAGGTGACCGGTACTGGGAGGAAGCGGAGTGGGTGTCCCTGGCCCCGGTGCTGGAACATGACCCTGGGTGGGAGTGAAAGGCCACAGGGCCTCCACATTGCAGCCCAAATGGCTTCCCATACATTGGAAAGCCTAGCATCTTCAGAGGGGGCTGGAAAGGTCTATAAGGTGCCTCTCCCTTCTTCCCAATGATGCGATTGCGGGAAGGGATGTTTTGGCGTCCTGCTGTAACATTCCTGCTGCCTGCAGCTGCGCCACCACGGCCTGGCTTATCGATGACCTTCAGGTTGAGGATGATCCGACCTCTCTTGACCTCCCGTGGTTTGACTCTACGGTTGAGGATGCGGACGGTCTCGGAGAAGGGGGAGACGTGCACACGGGAGGGGAAGCCACCTGGGGTCGAGAAGGCGGCCGCCATGGGGTCTGTGCGGGGCAGAGGGCGCCTCGACATTCGGTGGCAGCGGTGAATGTCTTTCTTCAGCTTGTGGGTGGCTGCGAGGGAATTGAGCTTGGGGGAGGGTGCTGCGGTTGAGGAAGAGGACGACGAAGATGCTAAAGGATGAGGTGACGCAGAGGAGGAAGGAGTTGCTCGGCTGGAGGTGGACGAGGAGGAGCGTGATGTAGCCTGGCGGGCATTTGTAGCTCGGCTGCTGGTCCCCCCTTTCTGAGCACGAGCCTAAGGGAGATGATAAAGAATTACGCAATGTTGTCTTCTATACAAAAAAAAACAAAAACAACTCCTTTGTTTCCCATATGAGCCTGAACGCATGATTTGAGTGTTTGCAGGTCAGAAGGTGTTACATTTGTTAAAAGCACTGTAATAACTACATTATGTTATGTAGACAGGGCCTGCTTCATGGTGATATACAATCATTTAAATGCTGTGGATGAAGTTGCACTAAATCAGTACTTGGAATAATTTGCTTTTCTTGCATAAAATAACTTATAACTGGCTTATAATCAGGTGAATGGTGCCTCCCACTCTGCAGCCCATACGCCTCTACAGCAACAACTATTTCACTGATTTCGGTGAAACTGCATCATATTTTATGAAGAAAATGTTCTGGTTCCACCTCTGATGTCCTCTGGCTGCCCTGTATCTGTGATTTACACCATTTCCTGATGCACAGTAAGGTAAACTGCTGTGAACTATAGCTGCTGTCAGCTAATGTTGGCACAGTTTGTTAATTGGGGGGGGGGGTGTTTTCACAGTTACTGATTCAAATTTCCACCAGTTGTCTCAACAGCCGCATGAGTAATAAAGAGATGTCTTGTCGCTGCCTACAGTTCTTATTATGATTGGAAAGATGTAGTTACATGTCACGATAGACATCTTTTAAACTTCACAAAGCACTTCTCTATGCTCAACGACGGTTGGCCAGAACGTCTATCTGACTGCACTGTGCATGCTCCGAGCGGTAAAGATTAAAGTGGCAGTGTAAAAAAGAAAGTAGCACTGCACTGATGTTATAGAGCATTGTGTGTACCTAATAGTGCTGACAGTGATGCATGTTTCGGGTACAATAATTAAAATAAACTTCAAACGAGCTGGAAAAACCATCGAGCGGGTTGACCTGATTCTCACTTTAAAAGCAGGCATTACGAATTTTCTGCTCCCTTGTAATGTGCAGCTCCCTGAAAGGGTAGGCATTTGATCAACAAAGCACAGCTGCAATTACTGGCACAATACAATTTACTTTGATTATAGTTAGAAATCATAATAAAATATATGGCAATAAGGAGTCTGCGAGGCTGCAGGGTCCACACGGCTCCATTTGAGAGAAACAGGCTCATTGCAAGCATCAGAAACTGTACCTTCATAACAAAGTTTTTGGGTTTTGGACCCCGTTTCTTCGGCCCATGCAATTCCCTTTCGCGTTCCCTGCAAAAAGCAAAAGACAGCTATGACACCAGAGATCACAAAAACGAAGGCAGTCTAAAAAGAGAACACCGGAGAGCAAATATAACAAATCAAAAGAGACGATGGTGATGAAAGCTGTGGGTGTTTGAAAGTAGAGCAGTCGAGCAGCTACGTTCGAGCACAGCTAGATTCTTTATCTTCACGTGTCCATTTTAGTTTCCATTTGATGTGGGGTTTTTTTTTTGTTTTGTCTGTTTTATGGCATCCATTTTAGTTAACTGTAAACATCTACTTGCAGCACGAGGCTTTCAAGTGGCTTGGTTGCAGGACTTTTACCAGGAAGAGAAGAGGAGGAAGAATATAAAAGACACTAACATGATGTAAAAGCTGAAGCACTTACCGGTAAGATGGGAGTTGAGAGAAAGTAAGGGAAAATAAAAAAATGAGTAAAATTAAGACTAAGAACTGAAATGCTTCAAAACAACTGAAGTTAGGAGCTTAAATCCTAAACACAGCCAGACATGACTCATAATGCTGAAGCACACTGTCTCAATAAGACTTATATTTTGCACATGGCGTATGTACTCTAATTACGCATCGGCTTTACTTACTTTTGCTCGAAGCCCAGTATCAGCCTGTCATCCAGAATATTTTCCTCCGGCTCCCAAGTGCTGTGCCTGGACAAGGATGCAGCAACATGAAGAAATCATGCACCACAAAACAATTTTTTTTTTGCACAAAAGTGGAATTAATCTACATTTTTGTGCAGACATGTGTCTCACTTTAAACGAGGGGTTGTCGATTTCTGTTTTAAGAGGAGAGACTTACTTCATTGCCCATCCTTTCCATTTCACCAGGTATTCAAGCTGTCCCTGCAAGAAAAATACAGATGGCGGATTAAGAAAAACAGCTTGCACATGAAAACACGGACCAAGAGATTTAATAAGAATCCGTTCAAATCTGCAACTCATTTGCAGTGGAGTCCTGTTTTGCTGTTCAGTCTTTGATTTATGTTAATTTGCATTTGGGAGGATTCGGGAGAACAAAATCCCGAATGCTTTTCATGCAACGCAACAAAACATTTTATTCAGCCCTCAGTAGATTTCTTGTCCGGTTATGTTTCAGTCACATCTGAACTTGATCACGTTTCACTGAAGACACCGTACTTGTTGGAGATTTCTTCCTTGCTTGATCATCTTGATGGGAGCTCATCCGGGCTTTTAAAGTTATAATCCCTACATCCTCGGGATTATCAAATGCGTTTAACATCGGGGCGACGTATATATTTTTCCATGGAAATGCCATCACATAATAACATGAACATGATACAGCATCATTTCCAAAATAGATGAGTAATTTAACGAATGTGCTGCTCCTGCTTTTGTGCAAGTGCTTTGATTACCTCTCACAAGAAGGGGGTGCAACTATGAAGTTCCTGGCAGGAAATTCAGAAGAAACTGGAGGCCCGGTGGGCCTGCTGGTTAACTGTGCATACGGCCCACTCAAGATTGTACCCCCACCATGATTTATGGGGTCTTTTCTTTTCTAGTACACAAGCTTGCAAGACTGATAAAACACTGAGAAACTGAAGAAAAACTCCTTCAGCCGTGTGCCCTTTTCTGCCAAAAGCAGATGAGTGCATGCAGCAGGGTTTGGTGAACCATCTTCCACACGCTGTGCACAAACAGTCTGTAATGTGGGTGCTTCATACACCTCTGTCCACAGGCTGCAAAACACACACTGTGGCCGTATAGCTTTAGCTACCATTAGCTCGGCCAAACCTCCATTTCACAGCTCAGCCTTCATCCCTCGGGCTGGGCTGCCTTGTCCTGCAGCTCGCCCCCTTCTTTGTGTCGCTGTTTTTTGTTGTTTTTTTTATTACCCTGCTAAAGCCTGAACATACGAGCCATGACTGATAGCCTCGCTGGTTAGCTTCGAGCTAGCCCCGACTAGCAAAGTAAAGGCATCCGCCAGCCAACAAGGCCTCCATAGCGTTGCATAGGCGCAAGAAGACAGCCCCGAGCCTATGGACCGGAGCGGTGCGGAGCGGTGCCGTGCCGTGCGGACCGCGGCCAACATCTGCGGGAAGTCAAAACACGCGGGACGGCGGCGACTGAAACTCACCTTACGGACGCGGCGTTTGAGTATGGCTTCCGCGGCGAAAACGCGATCTCCCACCGCAGAGAGCTCCATCTTTCATGCCCGGACTAAGCTACCTGACTCCGTTTTTGCTCTCTCCAGACGTCAAAGCACTGATGTCTGCTCGGGCCGACCACAGCCAAACCGAGACACACATGCAAGTCACACACACACACACATACGCGTACACACACACATACACCACTACAACAACAGCGGCGGCGGCACCAGCGATCTGTCACGTGGCCGGGGTCAGCCCCTAGTAGTCGTCCTGGCAACGATGAAGACACTCAGGAGGATGCGAAGAAGCGCGCGCAATTCGAGCTTATCGTCTCCGTTTGATGACAAGCGGCTGCACGAGACCTCCTCCCTGCAACCTAACCAGTGTTAGTGCCTTTTCAGAGGTTTAATTGAAATGCAGATTTATGTATCAACCTATCTGATGCTACTACGAATCTGCCAGGACGTGTGTAGGAAGCAGCGAACAGAAACAAGTTTTAATTCCAAACTTTTAAAATAAAAGTTTGTTTTACATGCATTTTAACCCCAAACACACATACAAGGGCTCATAGACATGCAATGTGGAGTGCCCTGCAATTGGTGGAGGTTTGGTGCCTTGCTCAGTGGCACCTTGGCAGCACCCTGGGCTTGAACCGGCCACCCTCCGGTTCCCAAGCTACATCTCCATGGACTGAGCTACTGCCACCTCCTTTCAGACTGCATTAGTTATTCCCCCGCCCCAGAAAATTATAGCAGGTTCTATTTTTTACTTATATTTATTGTGTTTATTTAGTCAAGCTAAATTACTGTATATCTGTGTTCATTAAGAATAATATACTATACTATAATAATAGTATGTTATATTTATATATGGAAGCCCCAAGTGGTCATACTTTCATACATTTTATTTCCTTTGTTTTCTTGTGATAGAATAATACATACATACATATGTACAGATGTCACTGTTCAGTTCTATTCAAGTGTGCCAGTAAGCCAGCATGCCCAATACCAGGACCTTGAAACTGAAGCTGCCAAATTAAATTTAGCCATCATTAGTTCTGCTATTTATACATGTGCTTTTCCTACCGTGACATGTGAGATATGTTTTCTGTGAAAAAAAAGACCTGTGGCAGCTGCTGCAGCCCCCTGTTAGTGGGTGGATATTTATTTTATTTGCATTGTTTTTATTTTAATTTAAGTATTTACGGCCTCTTCAGGTTGATAACCCCCCCCCCCCCCCTGTTTTTTAAACAAATTGGTTACTGACAGTTTATTAGTCAATTTCTAATATTTGACTACAATGAAAGAAAGGAAACGATAAGGCATGATCCAACAGTTTTTAGATTAATGAATAGCAGCACTAAGTCAAAACAGTTTTGATTCTTGACATAAAAATAGCACTCAGACAATATGGGACCACTTCCCGTTCTTGTCCTGTTGAAAGCATTTCCTTATATAAATCTGTGCTGAACAGATAACACACTGTGGGAGTGTAATCTGTTACATTGCAGACAACAGCTTCAAAAGCTCCCAGATTGACTATTTCCTGCAAACTATGACAAAAGCAAGTAATGGTGCCAGCCCTTTCTGTTGGTAGCTCATGTGCATGAATGATACATGTTTAAATAAACATTTAAAAGGAGCAGCTAAATGTGAGACAAAGCTGCATGGACTGGTTGACATTTTGACTTGTCACAACAGAAAGAAACACAGGTAATGACAGCTCAGTTCCTTGAAGTGTCACGATAACAGTGACAGTAAACCAGCTGCACAATAGCAGGACCCGGAAAGCAGGATATGATAATCTGAATATAATAATCATTAGTTTTGTTTTTATTAGTGTAAAATCACCTGAAAATAAGAATCTGTGGCTCTGTTACCTTAAAACGAGCCCTGTATATCTACAGAGATTGTGGGTCCTCTTCCTTGGACTCCGCCATGTTGAACTGCCGTTTTTCTACAGTAGCCCTGAGCAGACAAACCAAACACTGGCTCTAGATGTGGCATTTTTCTTTTTATGTGAATTTCGCCTGAGTTTTTCCTACATGCTTGGAAGAAGAGGCTGAGGCGTGAGAAGGTATTCATTTGATTGCTATCTGCAACTTCTCTGCTAGATGAGAGGCCCGCGGTCAGATTTCATGCAGCCCACAGCTTTGTTTTTATAATATATTATTTATGGCCTGCTAGGATTGTCAGATACTGTATGGCTGAAAGATTTAGCTTTTTTGGTCGACATAACGAAGCACCTGAATGCACTAAACATCAACCTCTAAGGACAGAACTGCTGGTGTTATGTACCTGTAGATGTGACACGAAACATTACTTTCTGTTCAATGATCTTGTGAAAGAGAAGAGCAATGTTTTAAATGCTAACAGACTTTCCAGTACTCATAATAAGTCATGTTCAGAATGACCATGAGGTTAAGATTTGTATCAACTTCATGCACACTTTGTGCATTTGTATGTACCTGTTATTGTTTTTCATTTTTAGCCCCCATGGCATCTTCATATTATCAAATCTGGCCCTCTTTAAAATAAGTTTGGACACCCCTGGCTTAGGCCTATATAGTATCTAGAATATTATAGTTGTAATTAGGATAATTTTAATATAGTAGGGCTGTTTAGTTTTAAAATCAAATTTATTATTAAGTAGCTTATTCATTTTTAGTGCATTTGTGTTTCTTTATATTCATTCATTTTTAATGACCATTTATCAGGGATTGTCAACTCTTCTTCACTTTCTATTGTTTTATACAGCTTTCTATTTGTATAGATGTTAGCACAGGTTAACTTCTTAACACATATTATATATATATGTATGTATATATATGTAGGTATAATACATATATATACATACATATGTATGTATAAATGTATGTTTTCATGCTGCTACTGGATGCTTGAATTTCCTTCAGGATCAATAATCTATCTATCTATCTCTCCTCCAGTTGTTGCTCCACTGTAGCTTAATCAAACAGACCAACCGGTCACAGGACTGGTGGTGGGACTTTCCAGTGAGAAGACAACCGAAACTTCATTTGATGTATTTTTGACCCGCCCCTATTTATCCCGCTCCTTGAGCTCTGATTGGAGCAGCTCACGTCAGTCAACCTATGTAGCAAGTGTGGCTGCGGTGCGGTTGTTGACGTCGCTATCAGAAGTCAACTACCACAGAGGGAGAGCTAGCAGGTAAGCAGGAGCGGACAGACAGCCACGGGCTGCTTTTACACCACCTAATGCGATTATACACACAGTTAGACAACTGTAGCACAGGTGCTCGGACATTTTATATATATATATATTTAAATTAAAAGCATGAACTAAAGGGATTATCACAGCTACACTGTGCGCTGCCTCGGGCTTTTTTTTTTTTTTTTTTTAGCGTTGTTGTCATGTCAGATACTTTCATTTTAAAGGGGGACTCGTGAGTGTGAATGAAGCCGCTTGTTTCATCAGTAAACCGAGGACCAGCCTCTTTTTGTCGGAGTCACCGTGCGTGTAAGAGGAAGTGGACCGTTAACCCGAGTTATCAACTAGTGTGTTAGCCCTGCTTGTAACTGCATGGTGTCATATAGCTCTAGTATCAGCTGCACCTCACAGATGGTTGATTTTCACAGTGACTCCACATATTTACACGCTGTCTACAGTATCTGGGATATTACACCTGTTGCCAGCCTGGAGCCCTGTCCCCTGGATAATATAAATCATTCATTAATGTTGAAAACAAATCCCACAGGCTGCCAAACGGGGCCGAGCTAAACATTTCTGCATGTGCTCCCTATCCTCTTGCCTTGCATCAGTCCAGAGATCCTGGAGACTGTGCTGCTGCAGATTGTCTAAGTCTTCCCTGCGCCCTCTGTTCTTTGTGTCAAGTAACAATGCAGTTTCTGGGCCGGCTGTTGGACACAGTGTCCTCTGTGTCAACCCTCTTCACCAGCCCCTACCGCGTCAGAGATGTGCCGCTGTCTGACTACAGCGGAGGAGGCAAGGTCATGCTGAAAGAGGAGGGACGCATGGTCCTGTACAAAAACACCCAGTGCCAGTCATGGGACTGCCTGCTTATGTGCCCTGAGACGCCTTCTATGACTCTGAGGTCAGTATTGATCACTGCAAGGACGCAGAGAGAGGCTGAAATGTCCCTCTGCAGACTTTGTGACAACTTATTGAGTTAGTTAGGATCACTATTGACATACACCATTACCAAACAAAGCACCTTACCTAAATCAAGGCCTTTATCTTGATTGAATGAGTGCTGCGGTATTCAGCCATAGATCTGAAAAGCAGGTTTAAGCAATGACAATAAGAAGGATTTACTGTTTGGAGCTTACCTCTATCGTGCAAGCACACAGTAATTTATATTAAGATTACCACATCCCCCCGTATGCCCTTTTTATTTCCCTTCACAATCCGTGTCATCATTGCTTTTTGTGAACCAGGCTGTTTCAGGTGGCTTCAGAGGCGGACGCCATGAACTGGTTCGCCCAGTATGCCCTCAAGCTTCGGCCCTTCTACGAAACACTTCCTCTGAAGGCTGAGACTACCCAGCCAATTGTGGACTGCATCCGCAACCACCCAGACTGGAGCTCTGCCCACATTGCCGTGGAGACGGGCCTGAGAGAGTGCCTCAAACATAACTACGTCCAGAGGTAAGACTGTCCAGTGTTTGTGACAGTTTCAAGGACAAGTTTCAAGTTTTATTGTTTGAGAAGACGTGACCAGCAAAGCGAGGCACCAGTGACTGGAGGTTGAATTAACTAATCATTGCAGCACTAGTTTCTTGTTCAGGGTAGTTTGCCTAGAGATAAAAATGAATGAACAGAGGGTTGTAATATGTAAATCTTTTCTACAGAGGCAGTAATTGTAAGACTGCCAGCTGAACGCGCCCAATGCAACAAATCGCATCAACTCTTTTCAACTAAGTACGGCTGGTTTTCATTCATTTCACTACAGTGTGATAACCAGTTTGTGTTTACTGTTTTAAAATGACTTGAGACTCTACATTTCTTGTTCACAGTTTTGCCTCTGATGGGCAAAACATGAAAAATGTGGAGTCGATGGAATCTTCCAAAAAGCATTCACAGACGCTCTTGTCTGAAAAGTTTAATCTCAAAGTCACATTGAGGAAACACGAAACAACTGAATTGAAAGTTTGATCATATCTTGCATTAAAATGCTCGTGGGTTGTAGCCAACTGTCAGAACTAGCTGTGTTGTTGGAGTTACTTTAAACAGATACTGTCCCAGCTTGAACCGCGTTACCGCACAATGACGTGCATACATAACTTTGGCAATAAAATGGACTAAATATTCGATGTAGTGGTTAACCTCTGCATCTCAAGCAAATCTGAAGTCTCCATACTGCATGATTGCAAAACAATGGCCTGGAAGGAAGAAATCAATCAAAACCAGCTCCGTGCAAAATATCAGTGTAGTGGCTAAGCAAAATGATCTGTGTGGTCGCGCCGTCTTTCTGCCTCTAGTCAGATCAACGCTCGGGATGCGTCAGGTCAGACGCCGCTGCACCTGGCATGCGAGCGAGGCAACTCTGCGTGCGTGAAGGAGCTGTTGGAGGAAAGCCAAGCTCGCACCGACATCAAAGACCGCAATGGAGAGACGCCAATGCACTGTGCCGCTAAGCAGGATTCTCCTGCCATCATCCAGGTGAGACTCTGCAGGAGTGAAGTCACAGTAACATTTCCGTCTGGTCCAAATGTTGGCTATCAAGGTTTTGACCAGTCATATCCTTTTAAACTGCACGGTGACATGATTTTTATTTTTTTTTCACTTCATCCTTTCCTCATTCAGGTCCTGTGCTCACGGTTGTGCTCAGGGGTGAATGAGCTGAACAGCAACGGGGAGACGCCGCTCCACGTGGCCTGCCGTCTGGGACGCGTGGAGTCCGTCAAAGCTCTGTTGGGCGGCGGGGCCAAGTGTGATGTCATTGGTGGAGTTGGCTACCCCATCCACAGTGCCATGAAGTACAGTGAGAAGGGGTGAGTATGTATAAAGGTCTTGATTTGCAGAGAGGGGTAGCGTTCTGAGTGTGGTTGTAACTGCTGGTAAATCAGTCCGGGACAGTCTTGGTGTGGGCCTGTTCAAATGAATGTTTCTTCACCCTTATGCACTGTCCAAAGCAACATGTCAGCACTCCTGGTACTGGAAGCTTGTCTGTATATTCCTCCATGACGGTAAAAAGCATACTGTACCTACATTTGAAATAGACCTCTAGTTATAGATAACTGCGAGTTTTTACATCGCCTCCAGGACCTGGGTTCATTGACTTGGGATAAGACAGTAACTAAAATAATTGATAATTCTAGTGAATACTTCTCTAAAGTAAGTAAGCTCATCTAAGTAGAACTGTGCCTCTGAATTGTCATCATCTGTGCTGGGCAAGGAGCCACTGAAGTTATAAAGGTAAATTGTAGAACGCCTTTGATGGGTTACTACAGTTGTTGGCATACCAAAAATAGTCCTGTTTTATTTTATGTTTGACTGACAGTTGTGTGGAGGAGATCCTCAAAGCAGACCCAGGCCAGCTCCAGGCTGAGGACTCTTTGTATGGAGGGACGCCTCTGCACTGGGCCAAAACTGCAGAGGTGAGTGTGTTTCGAGCTCTTTGAATTACAGTACATGTTTGCACAAGAAGCTCGAGAAACTACGACAAAACAAATATATGTGCCAACACCCAGCTAGTGATAGTGGCCTGTAATTTGGTAGTTGTGGATGCCCTGGACTGCTATAGGTAGGAATTAGAGACAAGAGGATTTTAAGAGGACTAGCTTAAGATTTGAGGTGAAATATATCAAGCAGATGTTTAAATAAATCCTCCTCTCGTTTTGCCAGTTGTGTCGTATGATGCTGGAGCATGGCTGCGCAGTCAACTACCTCAGTAAGACCGGAGAGAGCGCGCTCCATATTCTGACCAAGAAGGGCCGCTTTGAGGCAGCCATGGTGCTGCTCACCCATGGAGCGAATGCCAACCTGAAGGGCCAGGATGGAAACACAGCACTGCACCTAGCTATGAAGGTGTGTGCGTGTTGCTCTTATTTCCCTGATGAAAGCAAGTATCTGCTTATGCTCGCACCACAGCCTCATTCTGTTTTCTCACTTGGTGTGGGTTCTTTCTGACATTTCTTGACTATCAAATGTTTTAGTGTTGCAACTTTGCTATTTATGTAGCTATATTAAAATTTAAATGGATTATATGGATGTTTCAACACAGATTGATGACACCTTAAAAGGGATTTTCCTTCATCTTCCTCTGGTTTAACAAAATGTATGTATTGTCTGCGCAATTCATGTGACTGTTCATTAGATGGACCACATCGAGCTGATCAAAGCTCTCATTGTGTTTGGGGCTGATGTGGAGATCCACAACGACCTGGGAGAAACGCCCGGTCTCATCGCTGCTCGCACCAGCAAAGGTAAGAGAGAGAGAAAAGGACGGGGGGCTTTAAACTCTGAAGACATGAGATGACAGGAAAGGGGGCAAGGAGGCGTACAATGGTCAATGAATTAAAAGGAATGGTGATGAGTCTATGCAACTGAACAGGCCAGGTTGAACTTTATTATAACATGATAACACGTAATCTCATTTGAAAGCATGCGTTCCTCTGTAGATGATAAAGCTACTGCATGAAAATGGTTGTCTATGTAACAAGCAACTTACAAAATTACAAACTTTAAGCGATCCTTAGCGCCTTGTGTTAGTATTTTACAGCTCCTGCACTAATACATCGTTTTGTGACCCTTATAGAAGTAACATGGTTAGAGAGCATTCACATAAAGGTGTGAAAAGCAGGGTTTCACTGCCGTATCGAATAAGATAAGAAGAAGAGTTTAAAGTGCAAGAATGATTCAGAATAAGATAAAATGCATTATCTTGTGAAGTGTCTTTCACTCACAACTTCCATGTCCACCTTCTCAACAGCAGGGGGCAGTCAAAATAAAAAAAAAAGAAATTCTCTTACATCTCTCTTACACAGTGTCCATGATTGCAAAAACATTTATTGAGAAGTTAGTATTTTATTTGCGTCATATCGCATTGCATCAAGGCGTTTCTGCCGTTTTTCTGGCCACTCAGAGAGAAATGTGTAATATAAGTCGACTCACAGGAAGTGATATTCACAAAATTCACACGAGCTGCTTCCGTGACACACTGCGCGTAGTGCGCGGTCTGTTTATAGTGCAGTGAAAAGTAGCACATAAATATGATGTGTCAGGGTTACTTCCAATGTGTGAGACTGGTGTCGGTGATAATTCACTGACTATGCAATGCCCCCTTTAAAAAGAATTGTATTTTTAAACTTTGATTTCTGATAAAAGATCAGAACGTGACTTAGAATTTGTGTTTCTATTAAAAAGTGAGATCGTCTCATAGGAACACTTAGAAATGATCATGTGCCATGACAGTGCTCTGAAGCAGAAGTGGTGGTAAAAAGGGGTTTGCTGTCTGTCACTGGTTTTGAAAATGCATGATTATTGCTAACCGCTCGCTCGTGTTCTGGCTTTCTCTCTCTTCCTTCCTCTCTGTCTCCCATCTCCCTCTCTGTCTCTACCTCTGCTCTCTCTCTCTGCTTTGTCGCGGCGTGTGTGCATGTCTAACATGTTGGCCTGCCTGTACGTGTGTGTTTGTGTTAACACGGAAGGTCCGAATAGAAAGATACTGCTGGACATGCTGTGTAGTGTAGGGGTCCAGCGGTGCCTCCCACCCTCCCCCGGCAGTCCTCCCCCCGTCACCAACAAGGCCAAGCCTGCAGGCATAGGTAACACCACCACCCCTCCTTCTGCCCTCCTGTTTCAGCCTTTCTCCATTCAGATGTCTCCCTTTGGCATTATGTATACTGGAGAGCTTTTTCTCTCATTTTCCACAATCCTACATCACTTTTATTTTTACTGAATTTTTACTTGGACAGCGATCCTTAAAATACCAAAAGCTAAGCATAAAAGATGGATTTTAGTTCTCAGTGAGTGCAGATTGATAGTCGAGGGTCACGTTTAAAGCTGTGCAATTTGCAGTACGACTTGAGCTATTTTAGTGGCTCATCAAGATTGTGTTTCCTGTGACACCTCAGCTTCAAGAGGCGGCACTGCTTTGGTGCCTCGCACCCTTTTTAAGCAGCGTACTGACAATGGTTATGCTAATCATAGTTCTAGAGGTAGAAGTTTAGTTCTTGTAGAAAACCCAGTGACCCCTTTACTTTTCATCCTTTGCTCTGCCTGAATTTGATGCCACGTGCCGGTCCCACACCAATAGCTGTTGTAATTGGCTCACAGGGTTCGATGACATCATGTTTGTGGGGGCTGCAGTCAGCGCAATGAACAGGGGCATGTCAGTAGTGGATGGCACCAAGATGGACAAAAATAAGTGAGTTAGCACCTTCAGCTGTGTTTGTGTTTTGAGACAACAAATCAATCATTGCCATGATGTGACCTGAACTTTTCATTTGAACCTCTTGCCTGAAGGATGGACAGACTTCTGTGTCTGGATGGTGGAGGTATCAAAGGCCTGGTGTTGATCCAGATGTTGATCGCTCTGGAGAGAGAGGCCGGCCGGCCCACCAGAGAGCTCTTCGACTGGGTGGCTGGCACCAGCACTGGGGGCATCCTGGCCCTCGCTATAATCCATGGTGTGTGAGCGTGTGTGTTTCCCCTTCTATTTAATGACTTATTCCTTCACACAAATGTACCATTAAAACAACAATAATGTTTGTAGGTAAGTCCATGGAGTACCTGCGCTGCTTGTACTTTAGGATGAAGGAGCAAGTGTTCAAGGGGTCACGGCCTTATGAATCAGCACCGCTGGAGGACTTCTTGAAGAAAGAGTTTGGAGAGAACACCAAGATGACAGATGTCCAATACCCCAGGTAACTGTTCATGCTGAATGTGTCCACTAGGCAACAGGCAGAAAAGCATATAGAGGTGTTAAGCTTCTCCTCATACGCAACAAACAAGCTAGGTGATTGTGTAAGTCATCAATTTGGTACCACAAGAGAATATGCAAATATAAAATCCATATTCATAAAAACTTTCCCAGAAGACTCTGTGTTCAGCATAGTTCCCATATGTCATCAGCCTGCTCTAAATATTCACTTCCTTTGCTGTGATAGGTCAGTTTGAGAGATTACTTCAATTCAAGCTGATATTACCCTAGAGTGCTGAACTGGGGTGCTACAAAAGTCCCCAATGCTCTGGAAAAAAAATGACTTTGCAGCTTAGAAAATGTGTGCAAGATCTCTGAAACAAAGTTTTGAGTAATCTCCAAATCTCCAAATTAACATTTTTTTGTTTATTTGCTGCAATTGTTGGTTTTCAAAGGGAAGTCAAACCTCTTCTATGAGTCAGAAATGCAGCCTATGGTACATTTCACATTTCCAAAATGACCTTCACTCGTTTATCTGTTTCTGTACAGGGTGATGGTGACCAGCGTTCTAGCAGACAGGCATCCGGGCGAGCTGCACATCTTCAGGAACTATAACCCTCCCTCCGTTCACAGGGAGCCCCCATATGCCACCACTGCCACATTCAAGCCACTCACCATCCCACAAGGTACTTTGACAAATGGAACCGATTATATTAGTTGTCCTAGCGCACTAGTGCTCTAATGTTGTGTCGTTGGGGTAATGCAGTGAATTAGTCCTAGATAACGCCAGAATACGCTTTCAAACCCTGCTCTTGGTGGCTTTACATGTTGGTACTGGGTAATCTCAACAGTAAAAGAATACTTAGTTCTCTCTTCATTCAGGAAATTAAACCTACTTATATTATCACAACCTACTTCTGAATTTGTGTGTCATTATATCCCCGAACAAGCCCAGTTCTGCTGTGTTGTCTGAGTGCCAGCCATGCTGTTGTTCCAGGGTGGGAGGATGAGGATGTGTTGATTGTAGGATACACAGAGGAACCAGCCAGAAAGCGTAGGAAGGTGACAGATGAAGGTGTGTGAATGAGACAGAAACAGGTTCACAAAGAATTTCATTTTGTCAGTCACAGTTTTTCGACTAAACAAAACCCACAAACTACAATTTTCCACTTTTAAAGGAATAGTTTGACACAATTTGGCAAGAAGAACCCGGTTTCTTTAAAAATCCAGAATCAGACTTATTTGTTTTAGGCCCTTTTTAGAATCATTATTTCCTTGTCTGTTACCAGAACAACTTGTGTGGCGAGCTGCCCGCTCCAGCGGCGCTGCCCCTACCTATTTTCGACCAATGGGGCGCTTTCTGGATGGTGGGCTGCTGGCCAATAACCCGACCCTAGACGCCATGTCAGAAATCCATCAGTACAATAAAGCCTTAAAAGCGGAGGTAGGCAACTTGATTGCTGCGTTCTGTTTTTACTTCTCCCTTGCTGTTTTTCTCTTTCTCTCTAACTCTAACTCTCATCTCTCTCTCAGAGTCATGGAAAGGAAACCAAGAAGTTGGGTATAGTGGTTTCCCTTGGTACAGGTAAGCCACTTCATTTTATGCTTCTTGTCAACACAACTAAATTTAAAACTCAGGGTTTTCTGGTGTATTACTCTCATTTCTACATTCTCTACACATGATGTAGGTGTATACATATAAGTTGGAATAATGTTCTAACAAATAGTTTGTAGACATAAACACCGTGCTCTTATGTATCTCCAGGTAAACCTCCTCAAGTGGTGGTCAACTCTGTGGATGTTTTCCGGCCGTCCAACCCTCTGGAGCTGGCCAAGAGCTTTGTAGGAGCCAAGGAGCTGGGCAAGATGTTGGTAGACTGCGTAAGTATCCGCTGCTTCAGTCTGACAGTGCTCACGTCACTTTGATCCTTGGTTAAATCAATGACTGCTAGATACTTGGTTCTATCGGCCGAAACTACATTTGTAGTATGTCATTTTCTAATTTTGTGAATCTTTCCAGCACAGTGACAATGAAAATAGTCTTTTGGTTTCTTTTCTAATAACTTCTCTATCTCTCTCTCTGATTTGACAGTGTACAGACTCTGATGGCTGTGCAGTGGACAGAGCCAGAGCGTGGTGTGAAATGATTGATACCATTTACCACAGGTCAGCTGACTATGAATGTGTAGCACTTTGGTTCTCCTTTTCTTTTCATTTTTTTAAAAAGATTTTTTGGCCTTTTTCAAGCTTTTTTTTATTGTATAGAGGGAGCTGAAGAGTGACAGGAATGTGGGGAGAGAGGGGTGGGGAACAACATGCAGGAAAGGGCCACGGGTCGGACTCGAACCCTGGGCCGCTGCGGCAAGGACTGAGCCCCTGCACATGGGGCGGATGTTCTACCAACCCCTGTTCTCCTTTTCTGCTACTTCCGCTCTCCGTCTTAACTCTGAATCAGTCTGCCTTCACATGTTTTTCTAACTAAACATTGCACAACCATGACATTCATATGGAGAACAAAGCAAGCTGTTAATGATGTCAGTGTCATGTGTAGATTTGGAGATTTGATAGCTTTAGAGTCAACAGGAAACCAGCTCATACCATCAAACAAATTTTTAGTCCTTAACAGTCTTATAACTCTTGGCAGTCTTATATCATTTCTAAAAAAAAGTAGTTTGAAACTCCTGTTAAAACACTTTGTCCATTGTGTTCTGTGCAGATTAAGTCCCCAGTTGTCTCAAGAAGTAATGCTGGATGAGGTGAGCGACGCAGTCCTGGTGGACATGCTATGGGAGACCCAGATGTACCTGTACGAGAAAAGGGAAACCCTCCAATCCCTGGCAAAGCTGCTACTGAACAACTGAAAGCACAAGACAGGAGATAAGACAAGAGGCTGCGAAAAGAGGTCTATAAGAACAGCAGAGATGGAGATAATGAAAGCAAAGGAGAATCAGAGAGAGGAGACAAAGACAATAGTGACTGGGCGAGGCACAAAGATTAGTGGCCCATGTGTTTGATGCAAGACTGTAACGTCTTTGTTGGTGTGCTCTTTTTTTAAAAAATAATTTTATTTAAGACAAAACTTGAGACCGACAACGGGACCACAATGACTTTCATAATCATGGCGAAAGTCAGAACGCAGTAGCAAATGTGAAACAAGACTGACAGTGAAAACTGCTGAAGAAAAAAAAAAAAAACGACTGACTTATCAGCAAGTTATGTAGCATCATGTGACCTCATCACTAGGAAGTGGTTTCACCCAAATCACCCTCAGCTAACTGTCACCCCCCCCCCTCCCCCCCTTCCAGTGTTACAAATGTTTGAATCCGATTTTGACTGGTTGTGTGAACTACTGTATAACACTTCCCCTCTTATTCCTGCTTCTCCATACAGAGACATATAGTATACTGACATTTTCCATAAGGCCATCTGATCAAAGGGAGTACCACTACATACCTACAGTGTACTGTAGCACAACTTGGATGATGGTGATGATCAAACCAGTTCTGCCTTATGTGTATGGGACCCAAATTTGTACCTTTCTTTTTTTTTTTCTGCAACACATTTACATGCCTTTACCATGTAAGTGATTTATACCGGCTTTAAACACAATATTTAATTTTACACGCATCCATAGTGTATTGAGCACATATTTAATATGTATTGTAAAAACTGGACTTAAAATTAAACTTGACTTTTCAGTTTACTTGAAGGACAAAGAAACAGAAGACATACTACTTGCACTACATAAACTAGAGGTTACAAAATTATTTCCTATGTTTTTTGTATTTGGAATAATCACTGAAGTGTATACTGGTAAGGTAATAAAATATATTAATATGGAATAAACTTTTATCAGTGACTTGTTTGTTTCTTTTTTTGTAGCCGTCAATTCAAGCTGGGTCTGACGACATCCCTATATTTTATGAATTACTGTGGCCATTAATCAATAAAGAGCGCAAACACAACAGCTTAGACAAATTGGTCAACTTTATTTAAATGTACAATCTATAATACAACTGTAAAAAGGTTCTCAAAACACCTAATTGTGCAAGAGCTTTACCTGGCTGACAGGCAATTGACACAAAAAAGTAAAATGGTTCATAGTTACACAAAGCCTTTTTTAAAGCCTACAATATACAGCAAATATATAAATAAACCTGTAATTTACGGTAAAATAAATGTATCATTGTTTCATTGTAGAAAGAAAGGGAGCCAACCACCAGCAGACATTTTAGGATGTTATGTGGGGTTGTTATGAAATATTATTTAATCTTCTTTAACAACAAAACAGAAAAGAACGAAAAGAGAAATAGACCCTTCATTTTGACGTGACATAGCAGTGTAAACACAGGTGTTACCAGTCATTGGCAACAAAGGCATTGACACCATAACATTCAACCGTCGTGAATGGCAGTTTTACAGTAAGTTGGCTAATTCATGATTAGCTTTACGCTTGTTTTCTATACTGTGACGTCTGTTCCCCAGTTGTTAACATAAGTAGTGGTAAAACAAGTTACTTCATTTAATTTGGGAAAAATAAAATAGCTGTAGCCATAGTTACGTGATAGTTGAGCATGTTGTTACTAGGCAACAAAAAATAGCTCAATAAGCTACCTAGTTAGCTAGCGTTAGCGTAACTTTACAAGATAGTTGAGCATGTGGTTACTAGGCAACGGAAAGCTCAATAAGCTACCTAGCAGCTAGCTAGCATATTTCTGAACAACAGTGTGTTGGATACTATAACCTGAACAACATACAGTACCTCTGTAATATCTACAACAGCATTGCACTGCATGAAAAATGAAAAATGTTTACTTTCTCTCCAGTGCCAACTTAAAAGACACAGTTTTGGCTCACTTGAATGTTTTGTCCTTTGTAGCAGTACACTGACTAACACCAGCCTGAAATATGAAAATAATAATAATAATGATAATACAGGAAATGTGTGACGTTTTCACACAGTGACAGTCTGCTTGACGAGTTATATATAGGGGCCTGTATATAGTGCACGGTGTGTTAACTCAAAGGTCTTGGTTTCACTTCCTGAAACAGGCAGTCAGCGTTCTCAAGTGTGCTCCTGAAGTGTCCGTGAGATGCTGGATGTCTGCCTGCTCATTCACAGTAAGCTGCTGTCCGTAAGAAAATCAACTGAACGTCCTTAATATAAATGCAATGCAGAGAAAACAAACAGAACAATATCAAAGTTGTGTACTTGATGCATGTTTTGGTTTGTTGTGTTCTAGGGATCCTCTGCCTGGCCATTGTGCCTGAAAGTAAACAAGAAGTAAACAATGCATTAATCCAGTGTGGGCATAAAACATTATAAGAAAATCACCCCTTGTCACCCCTTCAGTGTGAATACACTTTAATTTAGAAAGTTATCATCCCAACATGAAAATCATTGTAAACTTTAAACACCACAGTGAAGAAACCCCAATTTACAACAAGTTTTATCAGTAATACCAGTATCATATTGTAAGGATCTTACAGTTCAAACAGAGGTTGGATCAAATGTTCGAGCAAGAAATGCTTACTCAAGGGTATTGGGTCTGATGTTGATCACAGCATACGGTTCGTGCAGTTGTTGTTGGTGCTCATGTGGTTGGGCCATGCTATAAAGAGCGTCTGTGTTGTTCTGAGTGAAATGGACTCTGCTGTAGTGAAGATTGTGCTGCTCTGTTGGTTGCGCTGAGACCTCCTCATAGACAGGTCCAGGGTTTAGCTGATGAAGAGACAAGAAGAAGGGAAATTATTTTACATTACACAGCATTTAAAGTTTTATATAACTATATATAGCTATATAACTATTCTAGGGCTCAGTTGGATGGGATTATTAACAGAACATAGCAGGCACGCAGTGGTTGAATAGGTGGTTGAATAGGTGAACAATGACAAATCAATATCTTTTTTTCTTCTATTGGACAAATGGGTTGCAGCAGTAACAATATTTACATCTTACACTGCAAAATATACAAACCCTAGAACCTATAGATCTGTTTCAGTATCACCGGAATGATAGTGTTTAGTTAATAAGAACCTTAACATTATTTGTGAGTTGTTCTGACTAAAAGAATATTTCTTTCTGAAAAGAAGCAGAATAAAAAATAGTTTTTCTTATGGAACAGAATTGTTGAAATTCTTGTCTTCTTACCTGTTCCAAGTTGTCTGATGTTTCAGTTCCAGAAGAATGGCTGGACAGCCTCTTTCTTCTTGTTAGCAAAATGGGGGAACATGAAAATGAATAGGTGATGCCAGGTTAGTGTGTGAATTAGATTGTGAATGTCATTGCTCTGAAACAAAGCACAGTGTTGCTCACCTAACCCAGAAGAAGACAGCGAGAGCTATGATAACCAGGAGAACAGCTATGCCTCCTGCAGCTGCTGCTGGTGTCCATTTTCCTGTGTTACTGTGGACAGTGAGAGTCTTTGCACGGGAGCTGATGTTGTTGTGGGTTTTGACAGCACAGGAGTAGTTTCCTGCATGCTGACTGCTGACTGGATCTAGAACCAGCTGTTTGTGTTGGTTCTCTGGCAGGGTCAGAGGTCGACTGTTCAAGTACCAGATGTAGTTTGTGTTGTCAGTCAGAGGACAGCTGGTATTGCAGGTCAGTGTGACTCTCTGACCCTCTGTCACCACTGCAGAAGGACTAAACTTCACTGTCAGGCCTGGAAGATAATTTAATTGGTCAGTGTATTATCCTCCTCAAAAGTAAACAACAAAATAGATTAAAAAATACAAATAAAATAAAAACATATAGGAAAAGTTCTATTTTCTGACTTGTCACCCTTGTGTTAACACCTGGTTAACTTTAGGCAACTAAAACCATGAGACTCAGTTATATGTGCAGTGTGTAGGTCTTAGTAGTATTTAGCTTTGTAGCTGTTGATTGCTAACTTCAAACGTGAACCAGATCCAGTGTTTAGTTTGTCCTTACTACTGTAAAAACATGGCAGTTCAACATGGCAGACTTGGTGTAAGAGGATGTACAATATCTCTAGATAAAAGGCTCAACCTAAGTTCCACTTCACATTCAAAAAATAATGTATTTTAAACTTACCTGTGACAACCAAAGTCACTCCAGATAAAACTGACTGTTTTCTTTTGTTGTCATCTTTCTGGAGTCTGAATGTGTATTCTGCTGAGTCATTCTTCTTCAGGTCATTGATTGTCAGGTTGTGGTGGTTCTTCATGTTGTCATGATACTCCACTCGACGTGCAGCCTCAATCAGCTCTTCAGCATCCTCCTCAACACTTCTCTTTATTTTATACCAACATTTAGATTTTGGCTGCTGCTTTTCAGGATGTAAATATTCACTTGAGATGTTCACTGAAGAGCCTCGCAGAGCACAGATTCTCCTGCTGACATAATTCACACTCCAACAGTTCTTATCATCAGGGCCTGAAATACAAATGAAAGAGAAGAGGCAGTTTTACTTTAAGTCACTTCAAATTACTTCAAATTATATTTCATTAACTTCCTGTGTGATAGAGGATGTCAATTTTGTAGTAAAAATAAATGTTAGAAATTAATTTCTGCCTAAAAATGGAAGTCAGAATCAACACGTCTCAGCAAAATCAAACATGATTGTCACAGCTGGTGTTTAATACTAAATACATTTTAATCACACAGTATTCATCATGTTTCTCACTTTTTGCAGACCCTTGCTAACTCTAACCCTAACCCTTAACATAAATGTCCCATTTTATACCAAGTTATAGCAGTGTTGTGGTAATGTGCCACAAAGTAACATGTTAATGTTATATGTTAATCTTACAGTCGTGTCATTTGTAGCTCAGCCAGCAAGATGACAGAGGACAGCTTTTGTGTTGCAGAAGTAAAGCACTGAAAAAAACTGGTTGTGTGTTGAAATGTGTTTTATCGTTTTCATAGAGGCAGCTGTGCCTAACATGCCTCTGTCCACTTCACTGTCAGATCATTAGTCAAGAGGCTACACAGGTGCCACCTGTCAGGTACCACTGGTTTCTGTTTACTTCAATGTATTTCAGATAATTCAAATAAATGACATGTTGTTTGTTGTTAGGGGACATGCATTAAGCCTACAGTATCCTCTTGATATATGCTGCAAAGGGATTTTTATTTTTGGTCACTCAGAAGTACTCCAACAAGTTACTGTACTTAGTAAGTAAACCTGTAATTAAACCAGCTACTTTGTAATGACAGTAATCTTGAAATGTAACAAGTTACTTTTAACAGTAACATTACTGGACACTGGTTATAACAGGCCATAAGTTGATTCATACTCACAGACTTCAGCAGAGTGCAGATCCTCGAGGCCTTTGACAGCACAGGAGAAGCTGTCAGCACTGGTGATGGGAGACACAAACTGTTGGTTGTTGTGTTGTCTGTCTAATTGTCCGTTCTTATACCAGATGAATTCAGTCTGAGGACAGCTGGTGTTACAGGTCAGTCTGACATGGTCCGAATCTACAGGAGTCCTTTGAAGAGGTATCTCTGTTGGGAAATGATAAATCGGTTATTGATATTGAACAGTTAAACACAAAATGAATTACCTGTTGTGAAATAGGTATCCATTTGTGTTTGTTTGTGGAAACTTAACCTGTGGGATATGTGATGGAGCAGGGCTCATCCACTGATGTCTGCTTATCAGAACACATTCTCCCTTTAGCATAGGTCACACTAAAGCAGGTTGATGTGACAGAATCTGGACAAAAAGAAACATGATCCATTATTTTGATGGTGTACACAGTCACAGATCTTTAAAAGCTTCATTGTCACTCACCCACTGAGACTTCAGGGGTTCTGAGATGCTCGTAGCCTTTGATAGCACAGGAGTATGTGACTGCTTCCTCACTGCTGACCAGCTGTTGGTACCAGGGAGACCAGTCCTGATAGAGAAACTCTCTGTTCTTGTACCAGATGTAGGCTGCAGGGTTTTCAGTCAGAGGACAGCTGGTGCTACACATCAGTGATACTGTCTGTCCCTCTGTGCTGGGAATCACCTTCACCTGCAGGTCTGAGATGATGACATGTGAAACTTTAATTCATGCTCTGATTATTCTTAAAGTAATAAATGAATAATAAATTAGAAACAACCACTGTACCTGCAACACGGAGATGAGTTTTATTTTGTTTGCATGTTTCTTGTTGGTCAGTGCTTCCTGTGCAGCAGTAAACTTTTCCATCGCTCTCAGTTAGATCTTTGATTGTTAGAGTGAAGTTACTGTCTTTCAACATGTTGTACGTTACACGATTTCCATCTACAGAGACTTCATTCAGAACAATTTTAGATCCATTCCAGTGTTCAGTGTACCATTTTATGTTTGAAGTGTGATGTTTAGCTGAGCAGGGCAGATCCACTGATGAACCTTTTAAGGCACAGATGCTGTTTGTTCGTCCTTGAACCCCTTTAACAGAAGAATTTATCAACATTTAAACAAATGTATACTACAACATTCTTCTCTATACTAATTTGTCTATGATAGCAGTGTGATATTGTAAAGGATCATAGTGTTATGCTGTAATGCTCATAACAGCAGAACACGTCAAAATCTTGTTAGCTTACATTCGGCCATCTCGTCTCTTTTAAAATAAGTTTCATTTTCTCACAGTTAGTCCACAGTATAACACTGACATTATTCTGTTCATCTGAAGATGAATTTCTTTCACAGTTCACAGTTAATTAGTCTGATATGAGAAATATAAACAGTCATTCATACCTGAGATGTACAGGATGAAACCCATAAACAGAAATCCAGCTTCTGCCAACAACATGGCCGCGGTCGTCTTCAGCTTTGAATCAGAAAGTTGATTTTTATAATTGAATGACTTTATTACAACTGCTGCCTTCATGAAAACTAATAAAACACAAAAAATATAAATAAATGATCAAAATCAAGAGCAGCCCTCTCACACAGACAGAATGGACTGTGTGACTGCAGCTCTCACACCTTAAGTTCACTTCCTTCCTCATTACTGTTCTCAGGAAAAAAGAGACATCTAGTGAAGAATCTATGTAGTGCACAAGTTATTTGATGTCATATTTTGTCACTGAAAACTTTAAATTTAGACTTGTTGAGGGCGTACTCCACCTCTGGCCCAAAGTCAGCTGGGACAGGCTCCAGTCTCACCGTGACCCTGATGAGGGTAAACGGTTACAGATAATGGATGAATGGATGGAAGCTTTAAATTTAACTTCAGCATGTTGTTTCTTTATTCTCTGTTTTCTTATAATTATTAATGTTTTTCATTTTGTACACAGTGACAGTGTTTTCATGAAACATGCAGCAAAAGTTTCCAGAGTGAGAGCAGAGAAATGTGACAGTGTCAGTGAACTTCACTGAACAAGAAGCTGCAGGCATAATGTTTATGATTGTTTATTTCATCACATACAGAACAACATGTATTTTTGTGGGTAAGAACATTTTTTTTGCAGTCACAGCTATAAACTATTCAGAAAGTAACACAAAGCAAATAGAAACAGACAAGCGTGTGTGAACATCACTGCTGTAGATAGATGTGGTTAACCAGTCAGTCACTGAGAGAGAAAAAGAAGCTGTGTTGTTTCTTTAGAGCCACAGTGTCACAAAATACACACACACACACACACACACACATATTAACAAACAATTCATTAATAACCAGCAATAATTTCATTTTATTTACATCTTTCTTGTAGTTATCTACAACAGCTTGGGTAAATCTGGATCTGTGTCCTCTTTGTTGTAAAATATAAAACTCTAAACACTCTTGAGAGTTTTCACACAGTGAAGGCTGCTTGCTGCTGCTTGACCACTTGCATCCTTCACACAAACAAAATGCATTACAGCTCAGCCTGTCAGGTTTGATAGCATGCTTTTCCAAATGAACACATACAGAAATGTGTTGGGGATTAGAAAGCATGATAGTGAAGTCTGGCAGAAAACTTTGCATTCAACAGAAAAACACGTGCTCTTGTTTATGTTTGCACTTAGCTTTACACTTTAAAATGATGCTATGCTGTGAGATTGAAGTTATTTCATTGACTAAAATGGCAAAACACCATGACAACAAACTTTTGTTTACTTTCACTGCGCTGTCTGCAGGGTGGAGTAGAGATCTTCTTTGTGGTCCTTAGAGAAGTGGAGTCTGCCGTAGTGATGGTCATCCTGCTCTGCTGACTGAGCTGAGATGTTTTCATACATGACATCAGGGTTTAGCTGAGGAGACAAGACAAATAACATTACTTTGCATCATATTGGGTTCACTATGTTTAGCTGCTACTCCTTTCAGAGTATATAAATTCTGTTATATTGCTCAGATATAAAGGTTTATGAAGCCTATAGGATTAGAAGGTTAAGTTTTAGGTGAAACAGAAAGTTAGAAGTTAGTTGAGGAGAAGCAGGAACGAAGATGGTGATATTTTTCTAATGTAGCAGAATTATATGAATCTTATTTTATTACCTGTTCCACGTGGTGCGATGTTTCAGTTGCTGGAGAACTCAAAGACCTCTTTCTTCTGGTTTATATAAGAAATGTGAATGAATATGTGATTTCATAGAATGAATGTCATTGCTCTGAAACAAAGCACAGTGTTGCTCACCTAACCCAGAAGAAGACAGCGAGAGCTATGATAACCAGGAGAACAGCTACGCCTCCCGCAGCTGCTGCTGGTGTCCATTTTCCTGTGTTACTGTGGACAGTGAGAGTCTTTGCACGGGAGCTGATGTTGTTGTGGGTTTTGACAGCACAGGAGTAGTTTCCTGCATGCTGACTGCTGACTGGATCTAGAACCAGCTGTTTGTGTTGGTTCTCTGGCAGGGTCAGAGGTCGACTGTTCAAGTACCAGATGTAGTTTGTGTTGTCAGTCAGAGGACAGCTGGTACTGCAGGTCAGTGTGACTCTCTGACCCTCTGTCACCACTGCAGAAGGACTAAACTTCACTGTCAGGCCTGGAAGATAATTTAATTGGTCAGTGTATTATCTCATAAGTCCTCAAAAGTAAACAAGATAGATTAAAAGATAGATTTAAAAAACAACAATAACAAAACATATAGGAACAGCACCATTCTCTGACCTGTCACCCCTGTGTTAAAGTCTGGTTAAGTTGAGACTGAGTTATATGTGCAGTGTGTAGGTCTTAGTAGTATTTAGCTTTGTAGCTGTTGATTGCTAACTTCAAACATGAACCAGATCCAGTGTTTAGTTTGTCCTTTCTGGGCTACTGTAAAAACATGGCAGTTCAACATGGCAGACTTGGTGTAAGAGGATGTACAATATCTCTAGATAAAAGGCTAAACCTAAGTTCCACTAATTAAAACATGTTTAGGCATATTATATTTTATGTAAGACTCAGTGAATGGACTGAATGTGCTAACTGCTGATGAAAATAAAAGTCACTTCACATACAAAAAATAATGTATTTTAAACTTACCTGTGACAACCAAAGTCACTCCAGATAAAACAGACTGTTTTCTTTTGTTGTCATCTTTCTGGAGTCTGAATGTGTATTCTGCTGAGTCATTCTTGTTCAGGTCATTGATTGTCAGGATGTGGTGGTTCTTCATGTTGTCATGATACTCCACTCGACCTGCAGCCTCAATCAGCTCTTCAGCATCCTCCTCAACACTTCTCTTTATTTTATACCAACTTTTAGATTTTGGCTGCTGCTTTTCAGGATGTAAATATTCACTTGAGATGTTCACTGAAGAGCCTTGCAGAGCACAGATTCTCCTGCTGACATAAGTCACACTCCAACAGTTCTTATGATCAGGGCCTGAAATACAGATGAAAGAGAAGAGGCAGTTTTACTTTAGGTCACTTTTGAAATGACTTTAAATAATATTTCAATGACTTCCTGTGTGATAGAGGATGCACACACGTTCATTTTGCAATTCAAGTCAGCCTAAACAGTAACATTTTCAAACAAGCAATCTGTGGCTGTTTATAATGTCTGTGTTTCCTTCTTACTCACACTCCCGTAAAAAACACCAAAGGAAAATCTCAGATGTATTTGCACTGTTTCTTTCCTACTTCTCAGAGGGTAATATTATACTAATTGCACTTATCCAGTCTTACACTCATGTCATTTGTAGCTCAGCCAGCAAGATGACAGAGGACAGCTTTTGTATTTTAGAAGTAAAGCACTGAAATAACTGGTTGCGTGCTGAAATGTGTTTTATCGTTTTCATAGAGGCAGCTGTGCCTAACGTGCCTCTGTCCACTTCACTGTCAGATGATTAGTCAAGAGGCTACACAGGTGCCACCTGTCAGGTACCACTGGTTTCTGTTTACTTCAATGTATTTCAGATAATTCAAATAAATGACATGTTGTTTGTTGTTAGGGGACATGCATTAAGCCTACAGTATCCTCTTGATATATGCTCAAAGGGATTTTCATTTTTGGTCACTCAGAAGTACTTTAACAAGTGACTATAGTCTGTAAGTAAAGCTGTAATTAAACCAGCTACTTTTTAATGACAGTAATCTTGAAATGTAACAAGTTACTTTTAACAGTAACATTACTGGACACTGGTTATAACAGGCCATAAGTTGATTCATACTCACAGACTTCAGCAGAGTGCAGATCCTCGAGGCCTTTGACAGCACAGGAGAAGCTGTCAGCACTGATGATGGGAGACACAAACTGTTTGTTTTTTAGTCTGTCTAATTGTCCGTTCTTATACCAGATGAATTCAGTCTGAGGACAGCTGGTGTTACAGGTCAGTCTGACATGGTCCGAATCTACTGGAGTCCTTTGAAGATGTATTTCTGTTGGGAAATGATAAATCGGTTATTGATATTGAACAGTTTAACACAAAATGAATTACCTGTTGTGAAATAGGTATCCATTTGTGTTTGTTTGTTTGTTTGTGGAAACTTAACCTGTGGGATATGTGATGGAGCAGGGCTCATCCACTGATGTCTGCTTATCAGAACACATTCTCCCTTTAGCATAGGTCACACTAAAGCAGGTCGATGTGACAGAATCTGGACAAAAAGAAACATGATCCATTATTTTGATGGTGTACACAGTCACAGATCTTTAAAAGCTTCATTGTCACTCACCCACTGAGACTTCAGGGGCTCTGAGATGCTCGTAGCCTTTGATAGCACAGGAGTATGTGACTGCTTCCTCACTGCTGACCAGCTGTTGGTACCAGGGAGACCAGTCCTGATAGAGAAACTCTCTGTTCTTGTACCAGATGTAGGCTGCAGGGTTTCCAGTCAGAGGACAGCTGGTGCTACACATCAGTGATACTGTCTGTCCCTCTGTGCTGGGAATCACCTTCACCTGCAGGTCTGAGATGATGACATGTGGAACTTTAATTCATGCTCTGATTATTCTTAAAGTGATGAATGAATAATAAATTAGGAACAACCACTGTACCTGCAACACGGAGATGAGTTTTATTTTGTTTGCATGTTTCTTGTTGGTTAGTGCTTGCTGTGCAGCAGTAAACTTTTCCATCGCTCTCAGTTAGATCTTTGATTGTTAGAGTGAAGTTACTGTCTTTCAACATGTTGTACTTTTCACGATTTCCATCTACAGAGACTTCATTCAGAACAAGTTCACTGACATTCTGGTAGACAAAGTACCATTTTATGTTTGAAGTGTGATGTTTAGCTGAGCAGGGCAGATCCACTGATGAACCTTTTAAGGCACAGATGCTGTTTGCTCGTCCTTGAACCCCTTTAACAGAAGAATTTATCAACATTTAAACAAATGTATACTACAACATTCTTCTCTATACTAATTTGTCTATGATAGCAGTGTGATATTGTAAAGGATCATAGTGTTATGCTGTAATGCTCATAACAGCAGAACATGTCAAAATCTTGTTAGCTTACATTCAGTCATCTTGTCTCTTTTAAAATAAGTTTCATTTTCTCACAGTTAGTCCACAGTATAACACTGACATTATTCTGTTCATCTGAAGATGAATTTCTTTCACAGTTCACAGTTAATTAGTCTGATATGAGAAATATAAACAGTCATTCATACCTGAGATGTACAGGATGAAACCCATAAACAGAAATCCAGCTTCTGCCAACAACATGGCCGCGGTCGTCTTCAGCTTTGAATCAGAAAGTTGATTTTTATAATTGAATGACTTTATTACAACTGCTGCCTTCATGAAAACTAATAAAACACAAAACACATAAATAAATGATCAAAATCAAGAGCAGCCCTCTCACACAGACAGAATGGATTGTGTGACTGCAGCTCTCACACCTTAAGTTCACTTCCTTCCTCATTACTGTTCTCAGGAAAAAAGAGACATCTAGTGAAGAATCTATGTAGTGCACAAGTTATTTGATGTCATATTTTGTCACTGAAAACTTTAAATTTAGACTTGTTGAGGGCGTACTCCACCTCTGGCCCAAAGTCAGCTGGGACAGGCTCCAGTCTCACCGTGACCCTGATGAGGGTAAATGGTTACAGATAATGGATGAATGGATGGAAGCTTTAAATTTAACTTCAGCATGTTGTTTCTTTATTCTCTGTTTTCTTATAATTATTAATGTTTTTCATTTTGTACACAGTGACAGTGTTTTCATGAAACATGCAGCAAAAGTTTCCAGAGTGAGAGCAGAGAAATGTGACAGTGTCAGTGAACTTCACTGAACAAGAAGCTGCAGGCATAATGTTTATGATTGTTTATTTCATCACATACAGAACAACATGTATTTTTGTGGGTAAGAACATTTTTTTGCAGTCAGAGCTATAAACTATTCAGAAAGTAACACAAAGCAAATAGAAACAGACAAGCGTGTGTGAGCGTCACTGCTGTAGATAGATGTGGTTAACCAGTCAGTCACTGAGAGAGAGAAAAAGAAGCTGTTGTTTCTTTAGAGCCACAATGTCACAAAATACACACACACACACACACACACACACACATATTAACAAACAATTCATTAATAACCAGCAATAATTTCATTTTATTTACATTTTTCTTGTAGTTATCTACAACAGCTTGGGTAAATCTGGATCTGTGTCCTCTTTGTTGTAAAATATAAAACTCTAAACACTCTTGAGAGTTTTCACACAGTGAAGGCTGCTTGCTGCTGCTTGACCACTTGCATCCTTCACACAAACAAAATGCATTACAGCTCAGCCTGTCAGGTTTGTTAGCATGCTTTTCCAAATGAACACATACAGAAATGTGTTGGGGATTAGAAAGCATGATAGTGAAGTCTGGCAGAAAACTTTGCATTCAACAGAAAAACACGTGCTCTTGTTTATGTTTGCACTTAGCTTTACACTTTATAATGATGCTATGCTGTGAGATTGAAGTTATTTCATTGACTAAAATGGCAAAACACCACGACAACAAACTTTTGTTTACTTTCACTGCGCTGTCTGCAGGGTGGAGTAGAGATCTTCTTTGTGGTCCTTAGAGAAGTGGAGTCTGCCGTAGTGATGGTCATCCTGCTCTGCTGACTGAGCTGAGATGTTTTCATACATGACATCAGGGTTTAGCTGAGGAGACAAGACAAATAACATTACTTTGCATCATATTGGGTTCACTATGTTTAGCTGCTACTCCTTTCAGAGTATATAAATTCTGTTATATTGCTCAGATATAAAGGTTTATGAAGCCTATAGGATTAGAAGGTTAAGTTTTAGGTGAAACAGAAACAGAAAGTTAGAAGTTAGTTAAGGAGAAGCAGGAACGAAGATGGTGATATTTTTCTAATCTAGCAGAATTATATGAATCTTATTTTATTACCTGTTCCACGTGGTGCGATGTTTCAGTTGCTGGAGAACTCAAAGACCTCTTTCTTCTGGTTTATATAAGAAATGTGAATGAATATGTGATTTCATAGAATGAATGTCATTGCTCTGAAACAAAGCACAGTGTTGCTCACCTAACCCAGAAGAAGACAGCGAGAGCTATGATAACCAGGAGAACAGCTACGCCTCCTGCAGCTGCTGCTGGTGTCCATTTTCCTGTGTTACTGTGGACAGTGAGAGTCTTTGCACGGGAGCTGATGTTGTTGTGGGTTTTGACAGCACAGGAGTAGTTTCCTGCATGCTGACTGCTGACTGGATCTAGAACCAGCTGTTTGTGTTGGTTCTCTGGCAGGGTCAGAGGTCGACTGTTCAAGTACCAGATGTAGTTTGTGTTGTCAGTCAGAGGACAGCTGGTACTGCAGGTCAGTGTGACTCTCTGACCCTCTGTCACCACTGCAGAAGGAGTAAACTTCACTGACAGGCCTGGAAGAGTTATAATGGTCAGTCATTATAAAACATGCATATATCTCAGAACAAATCCTCACACCTATGTGATGAAACACTGCAGGTTACATTAAACATGAGCTAGCTCTGAAATATTCAGCAGGTTTGAGTGAAGCTTGTCTACAGACTATGGGCATTAGTCTCAGACATTAATGAGTAAAGTCTGCTGAGTGCTGCTAGTGAGAAGCTGTGAAGAAGCTACATGTTTTTGATGAAAACTATATTTTAAGAGTTACCTGTAACAATCAGATTTACTCCAGGAACATCCGATGTTCTCCATCGTCTTTGTTCTTGTCTGAATGTGTATTCTGCTGAGTCATTCTTGTTCAGGCCATTGATTGTCAGCATGTGGTGGTTCTTCATGTTGTCATGATACTCCACTCGACGTGCAGCCTCAATCAGCTCTTCAGCATCCTCCTCAGCACTTCTCTTTATTTTATACCAACTTTTAGATTTTGGCTGCTGCTTTTCAGGATGTAAATATTCACTTGAGATGTTCACTGAAGAGCCTCGCAGAGCACAGATTCTCCTGCTGACATAATTCACACTCCAACAGTTCTTATGATCAGGGCCTGAAATTCAGATTCATGACATGTCATAAGCAGCAAAAGTATGTTTGAATAAATATCCATGAGTAAAAAAATATAAAATAGTGGATTAATATTTCAGTAAGAGAATTGTTACGTGACAAAATATTTATATTCTATAAATAGCTCTTACAGTAACAGATAACTGTTGGCTTGAGTCATGAAAAACAAAAACAAGTCATATATTGTAATTTTTCTTTAATAATTTGTAAATCACCTCCATCACTGACTCAAACACACAGCAAGATATGTAATTCATCACAAACTGCGTCCTAAAAATCAAACTCGAGTTGAATCAACAACTCTGACAGTTTCAGCACAAATCAAACAATGAGAACTGTTCAAACTTTCTCTTTATGTCTTCATGACGTTATAGCCACTGCATACGCTGTTTCTCTTATTTTGTCCACCTGATTTGATGTTTCAACATTATTCATATTGTCTTATTTTTATTTCCTCAGATCATAAGTTGGTTCATACTCACAGATTTCAGGAGAGAGCAGATCCTCATTGTCCTTTACAGCACAGGAGAATCCTTTAACATCGAAGTTGTAAACATAAAGCTGTTGACGATCAAAGTATCTGTATCCACCTCCGTACCACCTATAGGCAGCTTGGGAGTCAATCTGAGGACAGCTGGTGCTGCAGGTCAGTTGGACAGATTTCTCTTCATGAGTCTTTTGAACACGTACTTCTGTGAGGAGATAATAAATATACTTTTATCAGTTACTGTAACATGTTAAAGTGTGTAACTTAATTAATTTAATTGACTTTAAAAAAAGTTATCCATGCTTTTATTTCTTCCAGACTCGACAGTTTCTCTGCATTTTGTTGTGGTGCGAGCAGATGTAATATTCAAAGACTGCAGTCATTACAAATCACTGCTGCCAGGCTTTTAATGCTAACTAAGAGTGACTACATGACATCAATCTAGGCTGTCCTTCATTGGTTACCTATGAGTTTGAAAATGATTATCCCACTATGTGTCTGATCACTGTAACTTAAACTTATATATAACTGTATAAATAACCTTTATTGTGATTATAATTGTTAGCATTAGAGGTGTGTGGGTGAGAGAGTTTGTGTGTTTGAAACTTAACCTGTGGGATATGTGATGGAGCAGGGCTCATCCACTGATGTCTGCTTATCAGAACACATTCTCCCTTTAGCATAGGTCACACTAAAGCAGGTCGATGTGACAGAATCTGGACAAAAAGAAACATGATCCATTGTTTTGATGGTGTACACAGTCACAGATCTTTAAAAGCTTCATTGTCACTCACCCACTGAGACTTCAGGGGCTCTGAGATGCTCGTAGCCTTTGATAGCACAGGAGTATGTGACTGCTTCCTCACTGCTGACCAGCTGTTGGTACCAGGGAGACCAGTCCTGATAGAGAAACTCTCTGTTCTTGTACCAGATGTAGGCTGCAGGGTTTCCAGTCAGAGGACAGCTGGTGCTACACATCAGTGATACTGTCTGTCCCTCTGTGCTGGGAATCACCTTCACCTGCAGGTCTGAGATGATGGTGGATAAAATAAGAATTAATATACTGATGTCATTCTGTAAGTAATTCATGACTGACAGCCACTGTACCTGTAACATGGAGCTGAGTGCTGTTTTGCCAGCAGACTTCTGGCTTGTCAGTATTTTCTCTGCAGCAGTAAAACTTTGCATCACTCTCTGTCACATCTTTGATTGTCAGAGTTGTGTGATTCTCTTCTGACATGTTGTACGTTACACAATTTCCATCTGCAGAGACTTCATTCTGAACATAGTTAGATCCATTCCAGTGGTCAGTGTACCATTTTATGTTTGAAGTGGGATTTTTAGCTGAGCAGGGCAGATCCACTGATGAACCTTTTAAGGCACAGATGCTGTTTTTTCCTCCCTGAACCCCTTTAACAGAAGCAGAAATTAGTTATTTCTAACTTTATAACTTTATAGCTTCGTCCTTCCTTTTGATATATTTTCTCTCCATCGACAGTTTTTCTACAGTTTCACTCTTGTACTTTAGTAAAGGTTACATATCCTTATATCTTCCATTCATGATTTATATTATCCTCTCAGCTGTTGCAGGGTCACAGGGGACTGGAGCTGGTCTCAGCTGACATTATTTGAAAAGCGGGGTACAGCCAGGACAGGTTGCGAATTCATTACAGGACACATAGAGATTAACAGCTATTCACACTGACCATCAAATCTTTGGACAATTTGGAGTCACAATTGAACCCATTAACCTTTACGTCTTTGGACTAGGGGAGGAATCACCTGGCCCCGGTATTTCAAAACTGATCTGACAGGATTATCCTGGTCAGATTTGATTAAATCTAGAACTGATCTGAAAACTGGGTAATTTCAACACAGATTCAGATAATCCTGATCCTGAAGACCAGAATCCTGATCTGGTAATCCAATCCTCCCTTGAATCCAGGTAAAAGGCTGGATTTGAGTATTTCAAAAGTTAAGGCAGATACCTGGATCAACTTGATACCAAAATTTCAGTATTGTTTGAATCCCACCTCAGAGGTTCACTTAGATTGACAGTCTCAGCTCCACTTCTTCTAGATATTGTTACTCAAGGTGTCCATTTCAGTTAATCTAAAGGGTTAGTGTTTAGTTTTTAAATAATTAAAGTAGCTTAAATGTAAGACATTTAAAGCAGAGTAAAATATTTGTGACCACTTTCTGAAACTGTCGAAAATACGAGTAACAAGTACAGTGTTTAGTGTTCATATCATGCAGCTTGATTTTGAAACATGCAGCAATGTATTTCAGTGTTTGATTATTTGATTATTTGACTTCATCAAATCAGATGCTATTTTGCCATAATTATGTTCAGTGAGAGCCTTCTATATATATGGCAGAATTGTGTCACTGACCAAGCTATATACCATGAAAGTAATGCAGTTACAATTTCAAGCAGTTTCAAGCTCTTTATTCAAAATCCAATAACTTAAACAATTAAAGCATTTCCAAGGATTTCCAGGGGTTGTCCTTAACAGCAGCTTTGTTTACTTTCTTACCCGTTAATGTTGCAATGTCAAAGAAACAGACTGGCTCGTCTTTGCAGTCTTATTTGTGTGACTACATCATGTAGTCCGTCTGGTTTGAAACATCGCCTGTGTTTGTAATCAGGAAGAGAGCAAGTTAGCTCTTCCTGCTAAGTCTCTAATTACTCTCTAATAAAAAAAAAATATTGAATACATTTTCTGGTAAAATAACATATACAGCAGACAGACTGCTGTCTTTTTTTAACATGAGACGGATGACCACGTTAACTTGTGACCACACCTGGCTCTGCTCCTGGCTCTCTAATAAATCTCTAATACAAATATATACGTCCATATACATCTGTGGAGCCTGCCTGAGTAAACGGAAGGGGAAAATGCCCATTTTGTGTTGTAATCGTCCTATACAAGAATTCCAAGCTGTCCTGTGAGCTCAGATCTTTATATTATGAAGCTCTAGAATCAGATCAAGCCATATTTAGACAGAAATTACCTTTCATTAACTGCATTTGGCCTTCAATCAATTTATGGCAGGTGAAAATGCCAATTTTCAGCATGTGGAAATGCCCATTTTGTCTTGTAATGGTCCTTTACAAGAATTCCAAGCTGTCCTGTGAGCTCAGATCTTTATATTATGAAGCTCTAGAATCAGATGAAGTTATATTCAGGCAGAAATCACCTTTCATTAACTGCATTTGGACTTCAATCAATTTATGGCAGGTGAAAATGCCTTCAATCAATTTTTGGCAGGTGAAAATCCCCATTTTGTGTTGTAATGGTCCTTTACAAGAATTCCAAGCTGTCCTGTGAGCTCATATCTTTATTTATGAAGCTCTAGAATCAGATGAAGATATATTAAGGCAGAAATCTCCTTTCATTAACTGCATTTGGCCTTCAATCAATTTATGGCAGGTGAAAATGCCTTCAATCAATTTTTGGCAGGTGAAAATGCCCATTTTGTGTTGTAATCGTCCTTTACAAGAATTCCAAGTTGTCCTGTGAGCTCAGATCTTCATATAATGAAGCTCTAGAATCAGACGAAGATACATTCAGACAGAAATCACCTTTCATTAACTGCATTTGGCCTTCAATCAATTTATGGCAGGTGAAAATGCCAATTTTCAGCAGGTGAAAATCCCCATTTTGTGTTGTAATGGTCCTTTACAAGAATTCCAAGCTATCCTGTGAGCTCAGATCTTTATATAATGAAGCTCTAGAATCAGACGAAGATATATTCAGGCAGAAATCACCTTTCATTAACTGCATTTGGCCTTCAATCAATTTATGGCAGGTGAAAATGCCTTCAATCAAATTTTGGCAGGTGAAAATGCCCATTTTGTGTTGTAATGGTCCTTTAGAAGAATTCCAAGCTGTCCTGTGAGCTCAGATCTTTATATTATGAATCTCTAGAATCAGATCAAGCCATATTTAGGCAGAAATCACCTTTCATTAACTGCATTTGGCCTTCAATCAATTTATGGCAGGTGAAAATGCCAATTTTTAGCAGGTGGAAATGCCCATTTTGTGTTGTAATCGTCCTTTACAAGAATTCCAAGCTGTCCTGTGAGCTCATATCTTTATTTATGAAGCTCTAGAATCAGATGAAGATATATTAAGGCAGAAATCTCCTTTCATTAACTGCGTTTGACCTTCAATCAATTTATGGCAGGTGAAAATGCCAATTTTCAGCAGGTGGAAATGCCCATTTTGTGTTGTAATCGTCCTTTACAAGAATTCCAAGCTGTCCTGTGAGCTCAGATCTTTATATTATGAAGCTCTAGAATCAGATCAAGCCATATTTAGACAGAAATTACCTTTCATTAACTGCATTTGGCCTTCAATCAATTTATGGCAGGTGAAAATGCCAATTTTCAGCATGTGGAAATGCCCATTTTGTCTTGTAATGGTCCTTTACAAGAATTCCAAGCTGTCCTGTGAGCTCAGATCTTTATATTATGAAGCTCTAGAATCAGACGAAGATATATTCAGGCAGAAATCTCCTTTCATTAACTGCGTTTGGCCTTCAATTAGTTTATTGCAGGTGAAAATGCCCATTTTGTGTTGTAATGGTCCTTTACAAGAATTCCAAGCTGTCCTGTGAGCTCAGATCTTTATATTATGAAGCTCTAGAATCAGATCAAGCCATATTTAGACAGAAATTACCTTTCATTAACTGCATTTGGCCTTCAATCAATTTATGGCAGGTGAAAATGCCAATTTTCAGCATGTGGAAATGCCCATTTTGTCTTGTAATGGTCCTTTACAAGAATTCCAAGCTGTCCTGTGAACTCAGATCTTTATATTATGAAGCTCTAGAATCAGATGAAGTTATATTCAGGCAGAAATCACCTTTCATTAACTGCATTTGGACTTCAATCAATTTATGGCAGGTGAAAATGCCTTCAATCAATTTTTGGCAGGTGAAAATCCCCATTTTGTGTTGTAATGGTCCTTTACAAGAATTCCAAGCTGTCCTGTGAGCTCATATCTTTATTTATGAAGCTCTAGAATCAGATGAAGATATATTAAGGCAGAAATCTCCTTTCATTAACTGCGTTTGACCTTCAATCAATTTATGGCAGGTGAAAATGCCAATTTTCAGCAGGTGAAAATGCCCATTTTGTGTTGTAATGGTCCTTTACAAGAATTCCAAGCTGTCCTGTGAGCTCAGATCTTTATATTTTGAAGCTCTAGAATCAGACAAAGATATATTCAGGCAGAAATCACCTTTCATTAACTGCATTTGGCCTTCAATTAGTTTATGGCAGGTGAAAATGCCCATTTTGTGTTGTAATGGTCCTTTACAAGAATTCCAAGCTGTCCTGTGAGCTCAGATCTTTATATTTTGAAGCTCTAGAATCAGACAAAGATATATTCAGGCAGAAATCACCTTTCATTAACTGCATTTGGACTTCAATCAATTTATGGCAGGTGAAAATGCCTTCAATCAATTTTTGGCAGGTGAAAATGCCCATTTTGTGTTGTAATCGTCCTTTACAAGAATTCTAAGTTGTCCTGTGAGCTCAGATCTTCATATAATGAAGCTCTAGAATCAGACGAAGATACATTCAGACAGAAATCACCTTTCATTAACTGCATTTGGCCTTCAATCAATTTATGGCAGGTGAAAATGCCAATTTTCAGCAGGTGAAAATGCCCATTTTGTGTTGTAATGGTCCTTTACAAGAATTCCAAGCTATCCTGTGAGCTCAGATCTTTATATAATGAAGCTCTAGAATCAGACGAAGATACATTCAGACAGAAATCACCTTTCATTAACTGCATTTGGCCTTCAATCAATTTATGGCAGGTGAAAATGCCAATTTTCAGCAGGTGAAAATGCCCATTTTGTGTTGTAATGGTCCTTTACAAGAATTCCAAGCTATCCTGTGAGCTCAGATCTTTATATAATGAAGCTCTAGAATCAGACGAAGATATATTCAGGCAGAAATCACCTTTCATTAACTGCATTTGGCCTTCAATCAATTTATGGCAGGTGAAAATGCCTTCAATCAAATTTTGGCAGGTGAAAATGCCCATTTTGTGTTGTAATGGTCCTTTAGAAGAATTCCAAGCTGTCCTGTGAGCTCAGATCTTTATATTATGAAGCTCTAGAATCAGATCAAGCCATATTTAGGCAGAAATCACCTTTCATTAACTGCATTTGGCCTTCAATCAATTTATGGCAGGTGAAAATGCCAATTTTTAGCAGGTGGAAATGCCCATTTTGTGTTGTAATCGTCCTTTACAAGAATTCCAAGCTGTCCTGTGAGCTCATATCTTTATTTATGAAGCTCTAGAATCAGATGAAGATATATTAAGGCAGAAATCTCCTTTCATTAACTGCGTTTGGCCTTCAATTAGTTTATGGCAGGTGAAAATGCCCATTTTGTGTTGTAATGGTCCTTTACAAGAATTCCAAGCTGTCCTGTGAGCTCAGATCTTTATATTATGAAGCTCTAGAATCAGACCAAGCCATATTTAGACAGAAATTACCTTTCATTAACTGCATTTGGACTTCAATCAATTTATGGCAGGTGAAAATGCCAATTTTCAGCATGTGGAAATGCCCATTTTGTCTTGTAATGGTCCTTTACAAGAATTCCAAGCTGTCCTGTGAGCTCAGATCTTTATATTATGAAGCTCTAGAATCAGATGAAGTTATATTCAGGCAGAAATCACCTTTCATTAACTGCATTTGGACTTCAATCAATTTATGGCAGGTGAAAATGCCTTCAATCAATTTTTGGCAGGTGAAAATCCCCATTTTGTGTTGTAATGGTCCTTTACAAGAATTCCAAGCTGTCCTGTGAGCTCATATCTTTATTTATGAAGCTCTAGAATCAGATGAAGATATATTAAGGCAGAAATCTCCTTTCATTAACTGCGTTTGACCTTCAATCAATTTATGGCAGGTGAAAATGCCAATTTTCAGCAGGTGGAAATGCCCATTTTGTGTTGTAATCGTCCTTTACAAGAATTCCAAGCTGTCCTGTGAGCTCATATCTTTATTTATGAAGCTCTAGAATCAGACGAAGATATATTCAGGCAGAAATCTCCTTTCATAAACTGCGTTTGACCTTCAATCAATTTATGGCAGGTGAAAATGCCAATTTTCAGCAGGTGAAAATGCCCATTTTGTGTTGTAATGGTCCTTTACAAGAATTCCAAGCTGTCCTGTGAGCTCAGATCTTTATATTTTGAAGCTCTAGAATCAGACAAAGATATATTCAGGCAGAAATCACCTTTCATTAACTGCATTTGGCCTTCAATCAATTTATGGCAGGTGAAAATGCCTTCAATCAATTTTTGACAGGTGAAAATGCCCATTTTGTGTTGTAATCGTCCTTTACAAGAATTCCAAGTTGTCCTGTGAGCTCAGATCTTCATATAATGAAGCTCTAGAATCAGACGAAGATACATTCAGACAGAAATCACCTTTCATTAACTGCATTTGGCCTTCAATCAATTTATGGCAGGTGAAAATGCCAATTTTCAGCAGGTGAAAATCCCCATTTTGTGTTGTAATGGTCCTTTACAAGAATTCCAAGCTATCCTGTGAGCTCAGATCTTTATATAATGAAGCTCTAGAATCAGACGAAGATATATTCAGGCAGAAATCACCTTTCATTAACTGCATTTGGCCTTCAATCAATTTATGGCAGGTGAAAATGCCAATTTTCTGTGAGGTTTTTGGGACATTTCTATGAACTCACCACTAGATGTCCTCAGTTTTCCCATTTCTATGGGCTGAGTCACCTTTACCTGAGCCATGCCTTGTTTGAGTTGATTACTGCCACCTGTACCTCGTTCTGACTCCCTTTAAATGCCTGCTTGGTTTTTTGTTCTGTGCTCAGTCTTGGTATTGTCAACCTGAAGTGCGCACGTCTTGTAAGTCTCTCTTGTGTTTCTCAAGTACCCTTTTGACGCCTTGGTTTTGTTTTTATGGACCTTGGACTTTTTTTTTGTGAACGGAGCCTGCCTATTTTTTCCTTGTTGAAACCTCACCTTTTTGACTCAGTAAAGTTCTCTAAACTGACTTGCCTCGTCTGCCTCTCTCTGCATTTGAGTCCATCCCTTGGTCTTGTGGTTAACCGTCTGCCTGCTACACCAGAGACCCGGGTTCGTTCCCCGGGTCGTCCTGACAGCAAGACTGAGCCATGGAAGACGACTCAGCAGAGATGAGAGCAACCCGAACTGCGAGAGATGCTCATGCCCGGTCACCCACTAGTATAGAGCAGATGTATGCTGCGTTGGCCAGCCTTGATGTAACGGTCTCTCACCATGAGAACCGTCTACGTGGACAGGAGGCAGCCTACAGCCGCCATGAGCAGCTCTTGCAAGAACTTCAGCAGAATGTCTCTGCTCTCCTGGCACGTTCTCCACCTTCCACTGGTTCCACCCCAGCTAGCACCCCACACACCGAGCCCAGGCTTCCGGCTCCAGAGAGGTATGATGGGAATCCCAAAGACTGTCGGGGATTCCTGAACCAGTGCTCCCTGACCTTTGAGCTACAGCCCACCTCCTTCCCCTCTGATCGCTCCCGCATCGCCTACATAATAACCCTGCTCACTGGCAAGGCCCGTGCATGGGCTACATCCATTTGGGAACAGCAGGGCAGAGCATGCACCAGCTATGCAATATTCACAGAGGAGATGCGCAGAGTATTCGACCACCCTGTGGGGGGCAGAGATCCAGCCAACCGACTGTTCCAGTTACGCCAAGGCAACTCCAGTGTCGCTGAATACGCCGTCCTTTTCCGCACCCTGGCGGCCGAGAGCGGGTGGAATATGGAGGCCTTGATGGCAGCTTTCCGCCATGGTCTCTCTGGCTGCATTAAGGACGAGTTGGCTGCAAAAGACCCAGTTCAGGACTTGGAAACCCTGATCGACCAATCCATTCGGCTTGACAACCGTCTGAGGGAGAGACGCCGTGAGCGACAGCCATCCAGGAATTCATCCACTGGCCTTGAAGTTCCTACCCAAGGTCTTTCGCAGTCACCCCCTGCTGAGGAACCAATGCAGCTTGGAGGATCTCGTCTTTCTCAAGCCGAGAGGGATCGTCGAATGAGGGAACGATGTTGCCTCTACTGTGGGGTCCAGGGCCACTTCCGGTCCACATGTCCAGAGCTTGTGGGAAAAGCCGAGCCCCGTCCAGGAAGAGGAGAACTGTGACTGGGGCAACAATCTCTCCTCACGCGTCATCCCCCTGCATGCGACTCCCTGTTACCATCTCCTGGGGGCAAAACCATCACTCTCTGCAGGCTTTGGTGGACTCTGGTGCTGCTGGGAACTTCATGGATTCCTCCCTGGCCAGCAGCCTTCGCCTCCCTCTAACCAGTCTCGAGTGCCCCATCCCAGTCACAGCCTTAGATGGAAGACCTCTCGGAAAAGGTACTGTGACCCACTTAACACCTACTGTTAATATGTCTACTAATGACGGTCACCATGAAAACATCCAGTTTAACCTCATCTCCTCTCCCGAGTTTACCGTTGTACTAGGCTTTCCATGGCTTGCCCACCATAGCCCCCATATCAACTGGTCAACAGGAAAAATCATTGAATGGGGTCCTGGTTGCAAGTCCTCATGCCTCCTCCCGAGACCCCAGTCCCCTGTTTCTACACCTCCAAGTCCTCTCGAGTTATCCCAAGTCCCAGCCGAGTATCACGATCTAAGTGAGGTATTTAACAAGACCAGGGCCACGTCACTACCTCCCCACCGACCTTATGATTGTGCCATTAATCTCTTGCCAGGAACATCTCCTCCAAGAGGACGCATCTTCTCCCTGTCGCCAGCAGAGACACAGGCTATGGAGACATACATTAAGGAGTCTCTGGAAGCTGGTCTCATCAGACCTTCAACCTCGCCTGCCGGTGCTGGCTTCTTTTTTGTTGGGAAGAAGGACGGTGGGCTCAGACCGTGCATCGACTTCCGGGGTCTGAATAAGGTAACCATTAGGAATCGCTATCCCTTGCCCTTGATGTCCACTGCTTTTGAGCTGCTTCAGGGGGCAACAATCTACACCAAACTGGATCTGCGAAATGCCTATCACCTGGTGCGTATTCGAGAAGGCGATGAATGGAAGACTGCCTTCAACACCCCTACGGGGCACTATGAATACCTTGTTATGCCTTTTGGGTTAACCAATGCCCCAGCAGTCTTCCAGGCGCTGATCAATGAGGTACTCAGGGACATGTTGAATCGCTATGTTTTTGTGTATTTAGATGACATTTTGATCTTCTCTAAATCCCTCCATGAACATGTACATCATGTTAGATCAGTTCTCCAGTGCCTCCTAAATAACAATCTTTTTGTCAAGCCAGAGAAGTGCGAGTTCCACGTCTCCAAGGTATCCTTCCTGGGCTTCATCCTTGAGGATGGGAGTCTCCATATGGACCCCAGGAAGTTAGAGGCAGTGAAGGAGTGGCCCCAACCTACGTCAGTCAAGGAGGTCCAACGTTTCATCGGATTTTCCAACTTCTACCGCAAGTTCATCAGGAACTTCAGCACGGTGGCTGCCCCACTGACCAACCTGACCAAGAAAACATCTGGTGCCTTTACCTGGACAGCTGCAGCTGAGAAGGCTTTTAAGGACCTGAAGGTGAGGTTCACCTCTGCCCCAATACTTACCTTGCCTAACCCCAGTCTTCCTTTTGTTGTGGAAGTAGATGCCTCAGAGGTGGCCGTGGGTGCTGTACTGTCCCAAAGGCAAGATAATGGCAAACTCCATCCTTGCGCCTTCTTCTCATCACGACTCTCGGATGCAGAGAGGAATTATGACGTTGGGGATCGAGAGCTCCTGGCCATCAAGAAGGCCCTAGAGGAATGGCGCCACTGGCTCGAGGGGGCCCAGAATCCTTTTGTGGTATGGACAGACCACAAAAACCTGCAGTATATACAAGGAGCAAAGCGCCTCAACCCACGGCAGGCAAGGTGGGCCCTTTTCTTTAACCGCTTTGATTTCATTCTGTCTTATCGACCAGGCTCTAAAAACCAGAAACCAGATGCTCTCTCAAGACTCCACCAAAAGTCTACAGAAGAGCCAACTCCTGTCACAATTCTTCCACCTGCTAAGATCGTGGCTCCAGTTAGATGGGGAATTGAGACAGTGGTGCTAGACGCCCAGCAGAGGGAGTCTGACCCTGGAGACGGGCCTCCCAATCGCCTCTATGTGCCATCCGCTGTGCGAGGCCAAGTCCTTCAGTGGGCGCATTCTTCTCGGCTAACCAACCACCCTGGCTCCCGCAGAACTCTAGAATTCCTCAGAAGGCGGTTCTGGTGGCCCCAAATGAATGCTGATGTTAAGTCTTTTGTAGCTGCTTGCCTTGTCTGTTCACAGAATAAGAATCCACACACTGCTCCTCAAGGCCTCCTCCATCCCTTGCCCATTCCCAGCCGTCCCTGGTCACATATCTCCATGGACTTCATCTCTGGCCTCCCACCATCAGACGGTAACACAGTGATTTTAGTCATCGTTGACAGGTTTTCTAAGGCTTGTCGTTTTGTTCCTCTGCCCAAGCTTCCCTCTGCCCCGGAAACTGCAGAGATCGTCTGCCAGTATGTTTTCAGGACCTTTGGCCTACCCTTGGATGTGGTCTCAGATCGTGGTCCTCAGTTCACCTCTCAGTTCTGGAGGGCTTTCTGCAAGTTGGTTGGAGCCAAAGTCAGCCTCTCCTCTGGTTTCCACCCTGAGTCAAATGGACAGACGGAAAGAATTAACCAGGACCTGGAGACCACCCTTCGTTGCCTTGCTTCCAGCAATCCCTCTACCTGGAGCGGGTATGTCATCTGGGCCGAGTACGCTCACAATACCCTTGTCTCTTCTGCTACAGGTCTAAGTCCTTTCGAGTGTCAGTTCGGGTTCCAGCCCCCGCTCTTCCCGTGTCAGGAACCAGAAGTTGCCGTCCCATCAGCCCAGAGGTTCGTCAGACGATGCAGACGTGTGTGGCGAAGGGTCCGATTAGCCCTACAGAAATCTGCACGTCAATACCGCCTCCAGGCCAACCGCCACCGCCGACCTGCGCCACCCCTACACCCGGGGCAACGAGTCTGGCTCTCCTCACGCGACCTTCCCCTACGGGTGGAGTCCCGCAAGCTGGCTCCACGGTTTGTGGGGCCTTTCAAGGTGATTCGGAGGGTCAACCCCGTGGCCTACCGCCTGCAGCTCCCCCGGTCCATGCGGATCAACCCCACCTTCCATGTGTCCCGCCTGCGCCCGGTTGTCACCAGCCCTCTGGCTCCCCCCGCAAAGGACCCGCCAGCTCCAAGGATGGTGGATGGGGGGCCGGCGTACACAGTGCGTCGCCTACTTGATTCTCGCCGTGTTGGGAGGGGCCTGCAATATCTGGTCGACTGGGAGGGCTACGGTCCGGAGGAGAGGTCCTGGGTGCCAACTCGGAACATTCTCGACGCGGACCTCATTGCGGACTTTCATCGGACTCACCCTGATCGTCCGGGTGGGAACGTCCGGAGACGTCCCTAGTGGGGGGGGTCCTGTGAGGTTTTTGGGACATTTCTATGAACTCACCACTAGATGTCCTCAGTTTTCCCATTTCTATGGGCTGAGTCACCTTTACCTGAGCCATGCCTTGTTTGAGTTGATTACTGCCACCTGTACCTCGTTCTGACTCCCTTTAAATGCCTGCTTGGTTTTTTGTTCTGTGCTCAGTCTTGGTATTGTCAACCTGAAGTGCGCACGTCTTGTAAGTCTCTCTTGTGTTTCTCAAGTACCCTTTTGACGCCTTGGTTTTGTTTTTATGGACCTTGGACTTTTTTTTTGTGAACGGAGCCTGCCTATTTTTTCCTTGTTGAAACCTCACCTTTTTGACTCAGTAAAGTTCTCTAAACTGACTTGCCTCGTCTGCCTCTCTCTGCATTTGAGTCCATCCCTTGGTCTTGTGGTTAACCGTCTGCCTGCTACACCAGAGACCCGGGTTCGTTCCCCGGGTCGTCCTGACATTTTCAGCATGTGGAAATGCCCATTTTGTCTTGTAATGGTCCTTTACAAGAATTCCAAGCTGTCCTGTGAGCTCAGATCTTTATATTATGAAGCTCTAGAATCAGATGAAGTTATATTCAGGCAGAAATCACCTTTCATTAACTGCATTTGGACTTCAATCAATTTATGGCAGGTGAAAATGCCTTCAATCAATTTTTGGCAGGTGAAAATCCCCATTTTGTGTTGTAATGGTCCTTTACAAGAATTCCAAGCTGTCCTGTGAGCTCATATCTTTATTTATGAAGCTCTAGAATCAGATGAAGATATATTAAGGCAGAAATCTCCTTTCATTAACTGCGTTTGACCTTCAATCAATTTATGGCAGGTGAAAATGCCAATTTTCAGCAGGTGAAAATGCCCATTTTGTGTTGTAATGGTCCTTTACAAGAATTCCAAGCTGTCCTGTGAGCTCAGATCTTTATATTTTGAAGCTCTAGAATCAGACAAAGATATATTCAGGCAGAAATCACCTTTCATTAACTGCATTTGGCCTTCAATCAATTTATGGCAGGTGAAAATGCCTTCAATCAATTTTTGGCAGGTGAAAATGCCCATTTTGTGTTGTAATCGTCCTTTACAAGAATTCCAAGTTGTCCTGTGAGCTCAGATCTTCATATAATGAAGCTCTAGAATCAGACGAAGATACATTCAGACAGAAATCACCTTTCATTAACTGCATTTGGCCTTCAATCAATTTATGGCAGGTGAAAATGCCAATTTTCAGCAGGTGAAAATGCCCATTTTGTGTTGTAATGGTCCTTTACAAGAATTCCATGCTGTCCTGTGAGCTCAGATCTTTATATTATGAAGCTCTAGAATCAGACGAAGACATATTCAGGCAGAAATCTCCTTTCATTAACTGCGTTTGGCCTTCAATTAGTTTATGGCAGGTGAAAATGCCCATTTTGTGTTGTAATGGTCCTTTACAAGAATTCCAAGCTGTCCTGTGAGCTCAGATCTTTATATTATGAAGCTCTAGAATCAGATCAAGCCATATTTAGACAGAAATTACCTTTCATTAACTGCATTTGGCCTTCAATCAATTTATGGCAGGTGAAAATGCCAATTTTCAGCAGGTGAAAATGCCCATTTTGTGTTGTAATGGTCCTTTAGAAGAATTCCAAGCTGTCCTGTGAGCTCAGATCTTTATATTATGAAGCTCTAGAATCAGATCAAGCCATATTTAGGCAGAAATCACCTTTCATTAACTGCATTTGGCCTTCAATCAATTTATGGCAGGTGTAAATGCCAATTTTTATCAGGTGGAAATGCCCATTTTGTGTTGTAATCGTCCTTTACAAGAATTCCAAGCTGTCCTGTGAGCTCATATCTTTATTTATGAAGCTCTAGAATCAGATGAAGATATATTAAGGCAGAAATCTCCTTTCATTAACTGCGTTTGACCTTCAATCAATTTATGGCAGGTGAAAATGCCAATTTTCAGCAGGTGGAAATGCCCATTTTGTGTTGTAATCGTCCTTTACAAGAATTCCAAGCTGTCCTGTGAGCTCAGATCTTTATATTTTGAAGCTCTAGAATCAGACAAAGATATATTCAGGCAGAAATCACCTTTCATTAACTGCATTTGGCCTTCAATCAATTTATGGCAGGTGAAAATGCCTTCAATCAATTTTTGGCAGGTGAAAATGCCCATTTTGTGTTGTAATGGTCCTTTACAAGAATTCCAAGTTGTCCTGTGAGCTCAGATCTTCATATAATGAAGCTCTAGAATCAGACGAAGATACATTCAGACAGAAATCACCTTTCATTAACTGCATTTGGCCTTCAATCAATTTATGGCAGGTGAAAATGCCAATTTTCAGCAGGTGAAAATGCCCATTTTGTGTTGTAATGGTCCTTTACAAGAATTCCAAGCTATCCTGTGAGCTCAGATCTTTATATAATGAAGCTCTAGAATCAGACGAAGATATATTCAGGCAGAAATCACCTTTCATTAACTGCATTTGGCCTTCAATCAATTTATGGCAGGTGAAAATGCCTTCAATCAAATTTTGGCAGGTGAAAATGCCCATTTTGTGTTGTAATGGTCCTTTAGAAGAATTCCAAGCTGTCCTGTGAGCTCAGATCTTTATATTATGAAGCTCTAGAATCAGATCAAGCCATATTTAGGCAGAAATCACCTTTCATTAACTGCATTTGGCCTTCAATCAATTTATGGCAGGTGAAAATGCCAATTTTTAGCAGGTGGAAATGCCCATTTTGTGTTGTAATCGTCCTTTACAAGAATTCCAAGCTGTCCTGTGAGCTCATATCTTTATTTATGAAGCTCTAGAATCAGATGAAGATATATTAAGGCAGAAATCTCCTTTCATTAACTGCGTTTGGCCTTCAATTAGTTTATGGCAGGTGAAAATGCCCATTTTGTGTTGTAATGGTCCTTTACAAGAATTCCAAGCTGTCCTGTGAGCTCAGATCTTTATATTATGAAGCTCTAGAATCAGATCAAGCCATATTTAGACAGAAATTACCTTTCATTAACTGCATTTGGCCTTCAATCAATTTATGGCAGGTGAAAATGCCAATTTTCAGCATGTGGAAATGCCCATTTTGTCTTGTAATGGTCCTTTACAAGAATTCCAAGCTGTCCTGTGAGCTCAGATCTTTATATTATGAAGCTCTAGAATCAGATGAAGTTATATTCAGGCAGAAATCACCTTTCATTAACTGCATTTGGACTTCAATCAATTTATGGCAGGTGAAAATGCCTTCAATCAATTTTTGGCAGGTGAAAATCCCCATTTTGTGTTGTAATGGTCCTTTACAAGAATTCCAAGCTGTCCTGTGAGCTCATATCTTTATTTATGAAGCTCTAGAATCAGATGAAGATATATTAAGGCAGAAATCTCCTTTCATTAACTGCGTTTGACCTTCAATCAATTTATGGCAGGTGAAAATGCCAATTTTCAGCAGGTGAAAATGCCCATTTTGTGTTGTAATGGTCCTTTACAAGAATTCCAAGCTGTCCTGTGAGCTCAGATCTTTATATTTTGAAGCTCTAGAATCAGACAAAGATATATTCAGGCAGAAATCACCTTTCATTAACTGCATTTGGCCTTCAATCAATTTATGGCAGGTGAAAATGCCTTCAATCAATTTTTGGCAGGTGAAAATGCCCATTTTGTGTTGTAATCGTCCTTTACAAGAATTCCAAGTTGTCCTGTGAGCTCAGATCTTCATATAATGAAGCTCTAGAATCAGACGAAGATACATTCAGACAGAAATCACCTTTCATTAACTGCATTTGGCCTTCAATCAATTTATGGCAGGTGAAAATGCCAATTTTGTGTTGTAATCGTCCTTTACAAGAATTCCAAGCTATCCTGTGAGCTCAGATCTTTATATAATGAAGCTCTAGAATCAGACGAAGATATATTCAGGCAGAAATCACCTTTCATTAACTGCATTTGGCCTTCAATCAATTTATGGCAGGTGAAAATGCCTTCAATCAAATTTTGGCAGGTGAAAATGCCCATTTTGTGTTGTAATGGTCCTTTACAAGAATTCCAAGCTGTCCTGTGAGCTCAGATCTTTATGTTATGAAGCTCTAGAATCAGATCAAGCCATATTTAGGCAGAAATCACCTTTCATTAACTGCATTTGGCCTTCAATCAATTTATGGCAGGTGAAAATGCCAATTTTTAGCAGGTGGAAATGCCCATTTTGTGTTGTAATCGTCCTTTACAAGAATTCCAAGCTGTCCTGTGAGCTCATATCTTTATTTATGAAGCTCTAGAATCAGATGAAGATATATTAAGGCAGAAATCTCCTTTCATTAACTGCGTTTGACCTTCAATCAATTTATGGCAGGTGAAAATGCCAATTTTCAGCAGGTGGAAATGCCCATTTTGTGTTGTAATCGTCCTTTACAAGAATTCCAAGCTGTCCTGTGAGCTCAGATCTTTATATTATGAAGCTCTAGAATCAGACGAAGATATATTCAGGCAGAAATCTCCTTTCATTAACTGCGTTTGGCCTTCAATTAGTTTATGGCAGGTGAAAATGCCCATTTTGTGTTGTAATGGTCCTTTACAAGAATTCCAAGCTGTCCTGTGAGCTCAGATCTTTATATTATGAAGCTCTAGAATCAGATCAAGCCATATTTAGACAGAAATTACCTTTCATTAACTGCATTTGGCCTTCAATCAATTTATGGCAGGTGAAAATGCCAATTTTCAGCATGTGGAAATGCCCATTTTGTGTTGTAATGGTCCTTTACAAGAATTCCAAGCTGTCCTGTGAGCTCAGATCTTTATATTATGAAGCTCTAGAATCAGATGAAGTTAGATTCAGGCAGAAATCACCTTTCATTAACTGCATTTGGACTTCAATCAATTTATGGCAGGTGAAAATGCCTTCAATCAATTTTTGGCAGGTGAAAATCCCCATTTTGTGTTGTAATGGTCCTTCACAAGAATTCCAAGCTGTCCTGTGAGCTCATATCTTTATTTATGAAGCTCTAGAATCAGATGAAGATATATTAAGGCAGAAATCTCCTTTCATAAACTGCGTTTGACCTTCAATCAATTTATGGCAGGTGAAAATGCCAATTTTCAGCAGGTGAAAATGCCCATTTTGTGTTGTAATGGTCCTTTACAAGAATTCCAAGCTGTCCTGTGAGCTCAGATCTTTATATTTTGAAGCTCTAGAATCAGACAAAGATATATTCAGGCAGAAATCACCTTTCATTAACTGCATTTGGCCTTCAATCAATTTATGGCAGGTGAAAATGCCTTCAATCAATTTTTGGCAGGTGAAAATCCCCATTTTGTGTTGTAATGGTCCTTTACAAGAATTCCAAGCTGTCCTGTGAGCTCATATCTTTATTTATGAAGCTCTAGAATCAGATGAAGATATATTAAGGCAGAAATCTCCTTTCATTAACTGCGTTTGACCTTCAATCAATTTATGGCAGGTGAAAATGCCAATTTTCAGCAGGTGAAAATGCCCATTTTGTGTTGTAATCGTCCTTTACAAGAATTCCAAGCTGTCCTGTGAGCTCATATCTTTATTTATGAAGCTCTAGAATCAGACGAAGATATATTAAGGCAGAAATCTCCTTTCATAAACTGCGTTTGACCTTCAATCAATTTATGGCAGGTGAAAATGCCTTCAATCAATTTTTGGCAGGTGAAAATGCCCATTTTGTGTTGTAATCGTCCTTTACAAGAATTCCAAGTTGTCCTGTGAGCTCAGATCTTCATATAATGAAGCTCTAGAATCAGACGAAGATACATTCAGACAGAAATCACCTTTCATTAACTGCATTTGGCCTTCAATCAATTTATGGCAGGTGAAAATGCCAATTTTCAGCAGGTGAAAATGCCCATTTTGTGTTGTAATGGTCCTTTACAAGAATTCCAAGCTATCCTGTGAGCTCAGATCTTTATATAATGAAGCTCTAGAATCAGACGAAGATATATTCAGGCAGAAATCACCTTTCATTAACTGCATTTGGCCTTCAATCAATTTATGGCAGGTGAAAATGCCAATTTTCAGCATGTGGAAATGCCCATTTTGTCTTGTAATGGTCCTTTACAAGAATTCCAAGCTGTCCTGTGAGCTCAGATCTTTATATTATGAAGCTCTAGAATCAGATGAAGTTATATTCAGGCAGAAATCACCTTTCATTAACTGCATTTGGACTTCAATCAATTTATGGCAGGTGAAAATGCCTTCAATCAATTTTTGGCAGGTGAAAATCCCCATTTTGTGTTGTAATGGTCCTTTACAAGAATTCCAAGCTGTCCTGTGAGCTCATATCTTTATTTATGAAGCTCTAGAATCAGATGAAGATATATTAAGGCAGAAATCTCCTTTCATTAACTGCGTTTGACCTTCAATCAATTTATGGCAGGTGAAAATGCCAATTTTCAGCAGGTGAAAATGCCCATTTTGTGTTGTAATCGTCCTTTACAAGAATTCCAAGCTGTCCTGTGAGCTCATATCTTTATTTATGAAGCTCTAGAATCAGACGAAGATATATTAAGGCAGAAATCTCCTTTCATAAACTGCGTTTGACCTTCAATCAATTTATGGCAGGTGAAAATGCCAATTTTCAGCAGGTGAAAATGCCCATTTTGTGTTGTAATGGTCCTTTACAAGAATTCCAAGCTGTCCTGTGAGCTCAGATCTTTATATTTTGAAGCTCTAGAATCAGACAAAGATATATTCAGGCAGAAATCACCTTTCATTAACTGCATTTGGCCTTCAATCAATTTATGGCAGGTGAAAATGCCCATTTTGTGTTGTAATCGTCCTTTACAAGAATTCCAAGTTGTCCTGTGAGCTCAGATCTTTATATAATGAAGCTCTAGAATCAGACGAAGATATATTCAGGCAGAAATCACCTTTCATTAACTGCATTTGGACTTCAATCAATTTATGGCAGGTGAAAATGCCTTCAATCAATTTTTGGCAGGTGAAAATCCCCATTTTGTGTTGTAATGGTCCTTTACAAGAATTCCAAGCTGTCCTGTGAGCTCATATCTTTATTTATGAAGCTCTAGAATCAGATGAAGATATATTAAGGCAGAAATCTCCTTTCATTAACTGCGTTTGACCTTCAATCAATTTATGGCAGGTGAAAATGCCAATTTTCAGCAGGTGAAAATGCCCATTTTGTGTTGTAATCGTCCTTTACAAGAATTCCAAGCTGTCCTGTGAGCTCATATCTTTATTTATGAAGCTCTAGAATCAGACGAAGATATATTAAGGCAGAAATCTCCTTTCATAAACTGCGTTTGACCTTCAATCAATTTATGGCAGGTGAAAATGCCAATTTTCAGCAGGTGAAAATGCCCATTTTGTGTTGTAATGGTCCTTTACAAGAATTCCAAGCTGTCCTGTGAGCTCAGATCTTTATATTTTGAAGCTCTAGAATCAGACAAAGATATATTCAGGCAGAAATCACCTTTCCTTAACTGCATTTGGCCTTCAATCAATTTATGGCAGGTGAAAATGCCTTCAATCAATTTTTGGCAGGTGAAAATGCCCATTTTGTGTTGTAATCGTCCTTTACAAGAATTCCAAGTTGTCCTGTGAGCTCAGATCTTCATATAATGAAGCTCTAGAATCAGACGAAGATACATTCAGACAGAAATCACCTTTCATTAACTGCATTTGGCCTTCAATCAATTTATGGCAAGTGAAAATGCCAATTTTCAGCAGGTGAAAATGCCCATTTTGTGTTGTAATGGTCCTTTACAAGAATTCCAAGCTGTCCTGTGAGCTCAGATCTTTATATTTTGAAGCTCTAGAATCAGACAAAGATATATTCAGGCAGAAATCACCTTTCATTAACTGCATTTGGCCTTCAATCAATTTATGGCAGGTGAAAATGCCTTCAATCAATTTTTGGCAGGTGAAAGTGCCCATTTTGTGTTGTAATCGTCCTTTACAAGAATTCCAAGTTGTCCTGTGAGCTCAGATCTTTATATAATGAAGCTCTAGAATCAGACGAAGATATATTCAGGCAGAAATAACCTTTCATTAACTGCATTTGGCCTTCAATCAATTTATGGCAGGTGAAAATGCCAATTTTCAGCAGGTGGAAATGCCCATTTTGTCTTGTAATGGTCCTTTACAAGAATTCCAAGCTGTCCTGTGAGCTCAGATCTTTATATTATGAAGCTCTAGAATCAGATGAAGTTATATTCAGGCAGAAATCACCTTTCATTAACTGCATTTGGACTTCAATCAATTTATGGCAGGTGAAAATGCCTTCAATCAATTTTTGGCAGGTGAAAATCCCCATTTTGTGTTGTAATGGTCCTTTACAAGAATTCCAAGCTGTCCTGTGAGCTCATATCTTTATTTATGAAGCTCTAGAATCAGATGAAGATATATTAAGGCAGAAATCTCCTTTCATAAACTGCGTTTGACCTTCAATCAATTTATGGCAGGTGAAAATGCCAATTTTCAGCAGGTGAAAATGCCCATTTTGTGTTGTAATGGTCCTTTACAAGAATTCCAAGCTGTCCTGTGAGCTCATATCTTTATTTATGAAGCTCTAGAATCAGACGAAGATATATTAAGGCAGAAATCTCCTTTCATAAACTGCGTTTGACCTTCAATCAATTTATGGCAGGTGAAAATGCCAATTTTCAGCAGGTGAAAATGCCCATTTTGTGTTGTAATGGTCCTTTACAAGAATTCCAAGCTGTCCTGTGAGCTCAGATCTTTATATTTTGAAGCTCTAGAATCAGACAAAGATATATTCAGGCAGAAATCACCTTTCATTAACTGCATTTGGCCTTCAATCAATTTATGGCAGGTGAAAATGCCTTCAATCAATTTTTGGCAGGTGAAAATGCCCATTTTGTGTTGTAATCGTCCTTTACAAGAATTCCAAGTTGTCCTGTGAGCTCAGATCTTCATATAATGAAGCTCTAGAATCAGACGAAGATACATTCAGGCAGAAATCACCTTTCATTAACTGCATTTGGCCTTCAATCAATTTATGGCAGGTGAAAATGTCCATTTTGTGTTGTAATGGTCCTTTACAAGAATTCCAAGCTGTCCTGTGAGCTCAGATCTTTATTAATGAAGCTCTAGAATCGGACAAAGACATATTCAGGCAGAAATCACTTTTCATTAACTGCATTTGGCCTTCAATCAATTTATGGCAGGTGAAAATGCCAATTTTTAGCAGGTGGAAATGCCCATTTTGTGTTGTAATCGCCCTTTACAAGAATTCCAAGCTGTCCTGTGAGCTCAGATCTTTATATTATGAAGCTCTAGAATCAGATCAAGCCATATTTAGGGAGAAATCACCTTTCATTAACTGCATTTGGCCTTCAATCAATTTATGGCAGGTGAAAATGCCCATTTTGTTTGGTAATGGTCCTTTACAAGAATTCCAAGGTGTCCTGTGACCTCAGATCTTTATATTATGAAGCTCTAGAATCAGACGAAGATATATTCAGGCAGAAAGACGCACTTGGCGGACGGTCGCCAGGTAACGTAGTCACAAGTTAATAAACCGGGTTAGCTACTGTTAGCACGCCGCGGCTCAATTAGACATTGCTACGGCCTGGCTTGAATTAGGTGACAATTCAACAAGTTGGTTTGCATGATATGTTAGCGTCCATATGGTCCTAAAACCGCTACACATTAGACGACGTTGAACACTTTTGACGTGAAGTCTTGCTCCCAGCTGTGGCTCTTGCTCCGCCATGTTTTCAGTCCGCGGAGGTGGAGTCACGAGATTTGGAAATTCGTATCCGCGCAGATCGTGATCACGGTCATCCAATCCCCCAGTGTTTTGAAATACTCAGATAAAGTGAGCAGGACAACCTTGATCCATAACTGAGAAAAAGAGGATTTTATTATCCGGATTATCCTGATCCAGATTACAAGTTTTGAAATACCGGGCCCAGGAGACATGGGGAGAACATGCAAGCTCTAGCTCAGGTCCCAGCCCCAGTCACAAACTTCACAGCTGGCAGATTCAAACCCAGGAAGTCATTGTTGTGAGGCGCTAACCACTGCACAACATTGCTGCGGACAGCATGCGGCTCTGACATTAAAACCTCACTTCTTCCAACCTAAGTTGATCATGACTGTTTGTAAAAAAGAAACCACAAGTGCAGACTTTATGTTCTGTAGTTATATGATGTCATATCCCCTTCAGAAAAAATGTTTTTATAACAACTGCATCCGTCCATTATCTGTAACCGCTTATTCCCATCAGGGTCTATGATGAAGATAATCTTGAGTGTTGACTTGTTTTATAATCTTTAATGTGATGACCATCAATCAGTTTGGTTGTTTCTGTATAGTTATTCTTAATGTCTGCCACCAGGTCAGATTCAGTCACACGCCTACTGAAACACATCAAATGAAGCAGTGGAAACACGAAAGCTTTTGTTCACAGGGCCGACCAGAATCAATATAAAAGGATCATTTCTTGTAGCTGTTTTAATTATAATAATATAAGAAAGCATAAATAATCACACATACCTGAGACGTACAGGATGAAACCCATAAACACACACCCAGCTTCTGCCAACAACATGGCTGTTGAAGTCTTTAGCTCCTAACGATTAACACCAACTGCTGCGTTCATGAAAACTCATCCAAACAGAAGTCAAAATGTAAAGAGTGTTTAAAATCAACAGCAGCTTGTCGACAAACATAAGGCTGGAGAGGACTGTTGGTCAGGGTGAGGGTGGTTGGCAGACTATATGCAGCTCTGACAAAACTTCACTTCCTCCAACCTTAGTCGATTAGTATTTTTAGTAAACAAGGAAACCACAAGAAAAGTCTTCAGTCAATGTTCAAACACAGCATCAGTTCACTTTTATAGAATAAAGGCTGGAAATGACAGAACTGTTAAATATTTGAGTTGTTACTTTTTATTGTTATTATTTAGATTTCTTTTTACATTGTGTATCAGCTCTTTATGCACGATGCATTGGAGCCAAACCGCTGTATGCATTCATCCAAACGGTGTGAAAACGACATCACACAGGAGCTGAAAGGTGTGAAAGACTTGTGTGCAGTGAATATCTGACTGAAGGAAACTTGAAAGAGGAAGCACCAGCAGACTTCAGGTCAATGACGTTTTAATACACTGCAGATTTTCTTCATTTGGAGTAAAACAAAATTACAAACATTTTCTAAACGACTACAGGAACCAACTTCATTCATGAACGTAATTTAACCAGTATCTACTGTGTTTTTATGAAAGTACAGAAAATGAAATTTAAAATCTTTAAACAGTGAAACATTTAGATTTGTAATGAGGCAGACTTTAGTAGACCCTTCACACGACAACAACTTTATCTTGTCATAGCAGGAAAACTACAGGTGGAAATAAGAACAAAAGGTCTCACTGAACCATGTCAGAGTGTGATCATGCACAATACCAGAGCTCTGCATCTGGATCACCTAAATGGACTGCAACCATAATTCATGTTATTCCTGCTTTTCCTGCCTTGACAAATCAAAATGTCTGCTGTGAAAGCTGCTCATCAAACATGAACATAAAGAACACTTTACAAATGAGTTAATCCTTCAGAAGACTGACATAAACAACACACCCTGACCCCTCAACACAAAATTTAAACCTCGAAATCAAAATGTCACCAACAATGAACATTCATCAGACTGAACTTCAAAATAAAATGCAAAACTTTAGCTTGAGCTTGAACAGACGAAAAGACATACAGAAAAAATGACACGCGTGCAGCAGTTCAAATGAAACATGAAACGGGACATTGTGTCCTCCAGAGGGCGTCATCATTACGTTACATGATCTCAGCAGGAGACGGTGCAGTCAGTGACACAAATTCAGAGCGCTGTGCTGCTGTGGCCTCTCATCACCTTGTGGGTTGTGTGTATTAAGTGATATTTTCCGCCGTTTGCCGGTTAGCTTTTGTGATGTCCTTCATGGGAAATGTGACAGAGGGTCTCTCCTCTGGAGCCCAGTGATCTCCTCGCTTTCAGTTAATAAAACAGGGGAAAACATGTGGCTTCAGTATCTAACAGATGCAGCGTGAGAGTTTGTTTTTGTGCCAGAGTGTGTTGAACATGGTGTACTGCGACTCATCCTTCTGAACAAGGTGACAAAGTAGAGTCTGCAGTAAGAACAGATGTTCACTCAGGAGTCGTGTTTCGTCTAAAGTTGACAACAGCGTAGCACCCATGCTCCTGTTGTTGTGGCTGAGGCAGCTGGACGGTGGAGTAGAGAGGATCTGCCTGGTTCTTTGAGAAGTGAACGCTGCTGTAGTGAAGATCATCCTGCTCTGCTGGTTGAGCTGAGATGTCATCATACAGTGGAACAGGGTCTAGCTGATGAGGACACAAGTATCATTAGTTTGCATTATACTGCACTTAAAGGTTTTGACGTGTTTCTCTAATGCAGCAGAGCTTTTGAATCCAGTCTTTACCTGCTCCGTGTTGTCTGATGTTTCATTTCTCGGAGGTTGACTGAAAGTCTTCTTTCTTCTGGTTTGTGAAATGAATGAAGATATAATTGAAAAGAGTGATTTCATAGAATGAATGTCATTGCTCTGAAACAAAGCACAGTGTTGCTCACCTAACCCAGAAGAAGACAGCGAGAGCTATGATAACCAGGAGAACAGCTACGCCTCCTGCAGCTGCTGCTGGTGTCCATTTTCCTGTGTTACTGTGGACAGTGAGAGTCTTTGCACGGGAGCTGATGTTGTTGTGGGTTTTGACAGCACAGGAGTAGTTTCCTGCATGCTGACTGCTGACTGGATCTAGAACCAGCTGTTTGTGTTGGTTCTCTGGCAGGGTCAGAGGTCGACTGTTCAAGTACCAGATGTAGTTTGTGTTGTCAGTCAGAGGACAGCTGGTACTGCAGGTCAGTGTGACTCTCTGACCCTCTGTCACCACTGCAGAAGGAGTCAACTTCACTGTCAGGCCTGGAAGAGTTATATTGGTTAGTGATTGTAAAACATGCATATATCTCAGAACAAATCCTCACACCTATGTGATGAAACACTGCAGGTTACATTAAACATGAGCTAGCTCTGAAATATTCAGCAGGTTTGAGTGAAGCTTGTCTACAGACTATGGGCATTAGTCTCAGACATTAATGAGTAAAGTCTGCTGAGTGCTGCTAGTGAGAAGCTGTGAAGAAGCTACATGTTTTTGATGAAAACTATATTTTAAGAGTTACCTGTAACAATCAGATTTACTCCAGGAACATCAGATGTTCTCCATCGTCTTTGTTCTTGTCTGAATGTGTATTCTGCTGAGTCATTCTTGTTCAGGTCATTGATTGTCAGGATGTGGTGGTTCTTCATGTTGTCATGATACTCCACTCGACCTGCAGCCTCAATCAGCTCTTCAGCATCCTCCTCAGCACTTCCCTTTATTTTATACCAACTTTTAGATTTTGGCTGCTGCTTTTCAGGATGTAAATATTCACTTGAGATGTTCACTGAAGAGTCTCGCAGAGCACAGATTCTCCTGCTGACATAATACACACTCCAACAGTTCTTATCATCAAGGCCTGAAATACAGATTCATGACATGTCATAAGCAGCAAAAGTATGTTTGAAAAAATATCCATGAGTAAAAAAAAATATAAAATAGTGGATTAATATTTCAGTAAGAGAATTGTTATGTGACAAAATATTTATATTCTATAAATAGCTCTTACAGTAACAGATAACTGTTGGCTTGAGTCATGAAAAACAAAAACAAGTCATATATTGTAATTTTTCTTTAATAATTTGTAAATCACCTCCATCACTGACTCAAACACACAGCAAGATATTTAATTCATCACAAACTGCGTCCTAAAAATCAAACTCGAGTTGAATCAACAACTCTGACAGTTTCAGCACAAATCAAACAATGAGAACTGTTCAAACTTTCTCTTTATGTCTTCATGACGTTATAGCCACTGCATACGCTGTTTCTCTTATTTTGTCCACCTGATTTGATGTTTCAACATTATTCATATTGTCTTATTTTTATTTCCTCAGATCATAAGTTGGTTCATACAACAGATTCTCGTTGTCCTTTACAGCACAGGAGAATCCTTTAACATCGAAGTTGTAAACATAAAGCTGTTGACGATCAAAGTATCTGTATCCACCTCCGTACCACCTATAGGCAGCTTGGGAGTCAATCTGAGGACAGCTGGTGCTGCAGGTCATTCGGACATATTTCTCTTCATGAGTCTTTTGAACACGTACTTCTGTGAGGAGATAATAAATATACTTTTATCAGTTACTGTAACATGTTAAAGTGTGTAACTGTAACTTAATTAATTAAATTGACTTTAAAAAAAGTTATCCATGCTTTTATTTCTTCCAGACTCGACAGTTTCTCTGCATTTTGTTGTGGTACGAGCAGATGTAATATTCAAAGACTGCAGTCATTACAAATCACTGCTGCCAGGCTTTTAATGCTAACTAAGAGTGACTACATGACATCAATCTATGCTGTCCTTCATTGGTTACCTATGAGTTTGAAAATGATTATCCCACTGTGTCTGATCACTGTAACTTAAACTTATATATAACTGTATAAATAACCTTTATTGTGATTATAATTGTTAGCATTAGAGGTGTGTGGGTGAGAGAGTTTGTGTGTTTGAAACTTAACCTGTGGGATATGTGATGGAGCAGGGCTCATCCACTGATGTCTGCTTATCAGAACACATTCTCCCTTTAGCATAGGTCACACTAAAGCAGGTCGATGTGACAGAATCTGGACAAAAAGAAACATGATCCATTATTTTGATGGTGTACACAGTCACAGATCTTTAAAAGCTTCATTGTCACTCACCCACTGAGACTTCAGGGGCTCTGAGATGCTCGTAGCCTTTGATAGCACAGGAGTATGTGACTGCTTCCTCACTGCTGACCAACTGTTGGTACCAGGGAGACCAGTCCTGATAGAGAAACTCTCTGTTCTTGTACCAGATGTAGGCTGCAGGGTTTTCAGTCAGAGGACAGCTGGTGCTACACATCAGTGATACTGTCTGTCCCTCTGTGCTGGGAATCACCTTCACCTGCAGGTCTGAGATGATGGTGGATAAAATGAGAATTAATATACTGATGTCATTCTGTAAGTAATTCATGACTGACAGCCACTGTACCTGTAACATGGAGCTGAGTGCTGTTTTGCCAGCAGACTTCTGGCTTGTCAGTATTTTCTCTGCAGCAGTAAAACTTTGCATCACTCTCTGTCACATCTTTGATTGTCAGAGTTGTGTGATTTTCTTCTGACATGTTGTACGTTACACAATTTCCATCTGCAGAGACTTCATTCTGAACATAGTTAGATCCATTCCAGTGGTCAGTGTACCATTTTATGTTTGAAGTGGGATTTTTAGCTGAGCAGGGCAGATCCACTGATGAACCTTTTAAGGCACAGATGCTGTTTTTTCCTCCCTGAACCCCTTTAACAGAAGCAGAAATTAGTTATTTCTAACTTTATAAATTTATAGCTTCGTCCTTCCTTTTGATATATTTTCTCTCCATCGACAGTTTTTCTACAGTTTCACTCTTGTACTTTAGTAAAGGTTACATATCCTTATATCTTCCATTCATGATCTATATTATCCTCTCAGGTGTTGCAGGGTCACAGGGGACTGGAGCTGGTCTCAGCTGACATTATTTGAAAAGCGGGGTACAGCCAGGACAGGTTGCGAATTCATTACAGGACACATAGAGATTAACAGCTATTCACACTGACCATCAAATCTTTGGACAATTTGGAGTCACAATTGAACCCATTAACCTTTACGTCTTTGGACTAGGGGAGGAATCACCTGGCCCCGGTATTTCAAAACTGATCTGACAGGATTATCCTGGTCAGATTTGATTAAATCTAGAACTGATCTGAAAACTGGGTAATTTCAACACAGATTCAGATAATCCTGATCCTGAAGACCAGAATCCTGATCTGGTAATCCAATCCTCCCTTGAATCCAGGTAAAAGGCTGGATTTGAGTATTTCAAAAGTTAAGGCAGATACCTGGATCAACTTGATACCAAAATTTCAGTATTGTTTGAATCCCACCTCAGAGGTTCACTTAGATTGACAGTCTCAGCTCCACTTCTTCTAGATATTGTTACTCAAGGTATCCATTTCAGTTAATCTAAAGGGTTAGTGTTTAGTTTTTAAATAATTAAAGTAGCTTAAATGTAAGAAATTTAAAGCAGAGTAAAATATTTGTGACCACTTTCTGAAACTGTTGAAAATACGAGTAACAAGTACAGTGTTTAGTGTTCATATCATGCAGCTTGATTTTGAAACATGCAGCAATGTATTTCAGTGTTTGTGTACAAACTGATTATTTGACTTCATCAAATCAGATGCTATTTTGCCATAATTATGTTCAGTGAGAGCCTTCTATATATATGGCAGAATTGTGTCACTGACCAAGCTATATACCATGAAAGTAATGCAGTTACAATTTCAAGCAGTTTCAAGCTCTTTATTCAAAATCCAATAACTTAAATGTACAATTAAAGCATTTCCAAGGATTTCCAGGGGTTGTCCTTAACAGCAGCTTTGTTTACTTTCTTACCCGTTAATGTTGCAATGTCAAAGAAACAGACTGGCTCGTCTTTGCAGTCTTATTTGTGTGACTACATCATGTAGTCCGTCTGGTTTGAAACATCGCCTGTGTTTGTAATCAGGAAGAGAGCAAGTTAGCTCTTCCTGCTAAGTCTCTAATTACTCTCTAATAAAAAAAATATATTGAATACATTTTCTGGTAAAATAACATATACAGCAGACAGACTGCTGTCTTTTTTTAACATGAGACGGATGACCACGTTAACTTGTGACCACACCTGGCTCTGCTCCTGGCTCTCTAATAAATCTCTAATACAAATATATACGTCCATATACATCTGTGGAGCCTGCCTGAGTAAACGGCAGGGGAAAATGCCCATTTTGTGTTGTAATGGTCCTTTACAAGAATTCCAAGCTGTCCTATGAGCTCAGATCTTTATATTATGAAGCTCTAGAATCAGATCAAGCCATATTTAGACAGAAATTACCTTTCATTAACTGCATTTGGCCTTCAATCAATTTATGGCAGGTGAAAATGCCAATTTTCAGCAGGTGGAAATGCCCATTTTGTGTTGTAATCGTCCTTTACAAGAATTCCAAGCTGTCCTGTGAGCTCATATCTTTATTTATGAAGCTCTAGAATCAGACGAAGATATATTCAGGCAGAAATCACCTTTCATTAACTGCATTTGGACGTCAATCAATTTATGGCAGTTGAAAATGCCTTCAATCAATTTTTGGCAGGTGAAAATGCCCATTTTGTGTTGTAATGGTCCTATACAAGAATTCCAAGGTGTCCTGTGAGCTCAGATCTTTATATTATGAAGCTTTAGAATCAGATCAAGTCATTTTTAGGCAGAAATCACCTTTCATTAACTGCGTTTGGCCTTCAATCAATTTATGGCAGGTGAAAATGCCTTCAATCAAATTTTGGCAGGTGAAAATGCCCATTTTGTGTTGTAATGGTCCTATACAAGAATTCCAAGCTGTCCTGTGAGCTCAGATCTTTATATAATGAAGCTCTAGAATCAGACGAAGATATATTCAGGCAGAAATCACGTTTCATTAACTGTATTTGGCCTTCAATCAATTTATGGCAGGTGAAAATGCCTTCAATCAATTTTTGGCAGGTGAAAATGCCCATTTTGTGTTGTAATCGTCCTTTACAAGAATTCCAAGCTGTCCTGTGAGCTCAGATCTTTATATTATGAAGCTCTAGAATCAGATCAAGCCATATTTAGACAGAAATTACCTTTCATTAACTGCATTTGGCCTTCAATCAATTTATGGCAGGTGAAAATGCCAATTTTCAGCAGGTGAAAATGCCCATTTTGTGTTGTAATGGTCCTTTACAAGAATTCCAAGCTGTCCTGTGAGCTCAGATTTTTATATTATGAAGCTCTAGAATCAGACAAAGATATATTCAGGCAGAAATCACCTTTCATTAACTGCATTTGGCCTTCAATCAATTTTTGGCAGGTGAAAATGCCCATTTTGTGTTGTAATCGTCCTTTACAAGTATTCCAAGTTGTCCTGTGAGCTCAGATCTTCATATAATGAAGCTCTAGAATCAGACGAAGATACATTCAGGCAGAAATCACCTTTCATTAACTGCATTTGGCCTTCAATCAATTTATGGCAGGTGAAAATGCCAATTTTCAGCAGGTGAAAATGCCCATTTTGTGTTGTAATGGTCCTTTACAAGAATTCCAAGCTGTCCTGTGAGCTCAGATCTTTATATAATGAAGCTCTAGAATCAGACGAAGATACATTCAGGCAGAAATCACCTTTCATTAACTGTATTTGGCCTTCAATCAATTTATGGCAGGTGAAAATGCCTTCAATCAAATTTTGGCAGGTGAAAATGCCCATTTTGTGTTGTAATGGTCCTTTACAAGAATTCCAAGGTGTCCTGTGAGCTCAGATCTTTATATTATGAAGCTCTAGAATCAGACAAAGATATATTCAGGCAGAAATCACGTTTCATTAACTGCATTTGGCCTTCAATCAATTTATGGCAGGTGAAAATGCCTTCAATCAATTTTTGGCAGGTGAAAATCCCCATTTTGTGTTGTAATGGTCCTTTACAAGAATTCCAAGCTGTCCTGTGAGCTCAGATCTTTATATTATAAAGCTCTAGAATCAGACGAAGATATATTCAGGCAGAAATCTCCTTTCATTAACTGCGTTTGGCCTTCAATCAATTTATGGCAGGTGAAAATGCCTTCAATCAAATTTTGGCAGGTGAAAATGCCCATTTTGTGTTGTAATGGTCCTATACAAGAATTCCAAGGTGTCCTGTGAGCTCAGATCTTTATATAATGAATCTCTAGAATCAGACGAAGATATATTTAGGCAGAAATCACGTTTCATTAACTGTATTTGGCCTTATGGCAGGTGAAAATGCCTTCAATCAATTTTTGGCAGGTGAAAATGCCCATTTTGTGTTGTAATGGTCCTATACAAGAATTCCAAGGTGTCCTGTGAGCGCAGATCTTTATATAATGAAGCTCTAGAATCAGACGAAGATATATTCAGGCAGAAATCACGTTTCATTAACTGCATTTGGCCTTCAATCAATTTATGGCAGGTGAAAATGCCTTCAATCAATTTTTGGCAGGTGAAAATGCCCATTTTGTGTTGTAATCGTCCTTTACAAGAATTCCAAGCTGTCCTGTGAGCTCATATCTTTATTTATGAAGCTCTAGAATCAGACGAAGATATATTAAGGCAGAAATCTCCTTTCATTAACTGCTTTTGGCCTTCAATCAATTTATGGCAGGTGAAAATGCCTTCAATAAAATTTTGGCAGGTGAAAATGCCCATTTTGTGTTGTAATGGTCCTATACAAGAATTCTAAGGTGTCCTGTGAGCTCAGATCTTTATATAATGAAGCTCTAGAATCAGACGAAGATATATTCAGGCAGAAATCACGTTTCATTAACTGTATTTGGCCTTCAATCAATTTATGGCAGGTGAAAATGCCTTCAATCAATTTTTGGCAGGTGAAAATGCCCTTTTTGTGTTGTAATGGTCCTTTACAAGAATTCCAAGGTGTCCTGTGAGCTCAGATCTTTATATAATGAAGCTCTAGAATCAGACGAAGATACATTCAGGCAGAAATCACCTTTCATTAACTGCATTTGGCCTTCAATCAATTTATGGCAGGTGAAAATGCCTTCAATCAAATTTTGGCAGGTGAAAATGCCCATTTTGTGTTGTAATGGTCCTTTACAAGAATTCCAAGGTGTCCTGTGAGCTCAGATCTTTATATTATGAAGCTCTAGAATCAGACAAAGATATATTCAGGCAGAAATCACCTTTCATTAACTGCATTTGGCCTTCAATCAATTTATGGCAGGTGAAAATGCCTTCAATCAATTTTTGGCAGGTGAAAATCCCCATTTTGTGTTGTAATCGTTCTTTACAAGAATTCCAAGCTGTCCTGTGAGCTCATATCTTTATATTATGAAGCTCTAGAATCAAACGAAGATATATTCAGGCAGAAATCTCCTTTCATTAACTGCGTTTGGCCTTCAATCAATTTATGGCAGGTGAAAATGCCTTCAATCAAATTTTGGCAGGTGAAAAATGCCCATTTTGTGTTGTAATGGTCCTATACAAGAATTCCAAGGTGTCCTGTGAGCTCAGATCTTTATATAATGAAGCTCTAGAATCAGACGAAGATATATTCAGGCAGAAATCACGTTTCATTAACTGTATTTGGCCTTCAATCAAACTATGGCAGGTGAAAATGCCTTCAATCAATTTTTGGCAGGTGAAAATGCCCATTTTGTGTTGTAATCGTCCTTTACAAGAATTCCAAGCTGACTTGTGAGCTCAGATCTTTATATTATGAAGCTCTAGAATCAGATCAAGCCATATTTAGGCAGAAATCACCTTTCATTAACTGCATTTGGCCTTCAATCAATTTATGGCAGGTGAAAATGCCAATTTTCAGCAGGTGGAAATGCCCATTTTGTGTTGTAATCGTCCTTCACAAGAATTCCAAGCTGTCCTGTGAGCTCATATCTTTATTTATGAAGCTCTAGAATCAGACGAAGATATATTAAGGCAGAAATCTCCTTTCATTAACTGCGTTTGGCCTTCAATCAATTTATGGCAGGTGAAAATGCCTTCAATCAAATTTTGGCAGGTGAAAATGCCCATTTTGTGTTGTAATGGTCCTATACAAGAATTCCAAGGTGTCCTGTGAGCTCAGATCTTTATATAATGAAGCTCTAGAATCAGACGAAGATATATTCAGGCAGAAATCACGTTTCATTAACTGCATTTGGCCTTCAATCAATTTATGGCAGGTGAAAATGCCTTCAATCAATTTTTGGCAGGTGAAAATGCCCATTTTGTGTTGTAATCGTCCTTTACAAGAATTCCAAGCTGTCCTGTGAGCTCAGATCTTTATATTATGGAGCTCTAGAATCAGACGAAGATATATTCAGGCAGAAATCTCCTTTCATTAACTGCGTTTGGCCTTCAATCAATTTATGGCAGGTGAAAATGCCTTCAATCAAATTTTGGCAGGTTAAAATGCCCATTTTGTGTTGTAATGGTCCTATACAAGAATTCCAAGGTGTCCTGTGAGCTCAGATCTTTATATAATGAAGCTCTAGAATCAGACGAAGATATATTCAGGCAGAAATCACGTTTCATTAACTGCGTTTGGCCTTCAATCAATTTATGGCAGGTGAAAATGCCTTCAATCAAATTTTGGCAGGTGAAAATGCCCATTTTGTGTTGTAATGGTCCTATACAAGAATTCCAAGGTGTCCTGTGAGCTCAGATCTTTATATAATGAAGCTCTAGAATCAGACGAAGATATATTCAGGCAGAAATCACGTTTCATTAACTGTATTTGGCCTTCAATCAATTTATGGCAGGTGAAAATGCCTTCAATCAATTTTTGGCAGGTGAAAATGCCCATTTTGTGTTGTAATGGTCCTTTACAAGAATTCCAAGCTGTCCTGTGAGCTCAGATCTTTATATTATGAAGCTCTAGAATCAGATCAAGCCATATTTAGGCAGAAATCACCTTTCATTAACTGCATTTGGCCTTCAATCAATTTATGGCAGGTGAAAATGCCAATTTTCAGCAGGTGGAAATGCCCATTTTGTGTTGTAATCGTCCTTTACAAGAATTCCAAGCTGTCCAGTGAGCTCATATCTTTATTTATGAAGCTCTAGAATCAGACGAAGATATATTAAGGCAGAAATCTCCTTTCATTAACTGCGTTTGGCCTTCAATCAATTTATGGCAGGTGAAAATGCCAATTTTCAGCAGGTGAAAATGCCCATTTTGTGTTGTAATGGTCCTTTACAAGAATTCCAAGTTGTCCTGTGAGCTCAGATCTTCATATAATGAAGCTCTAGAATCAGACGAAGATACATTCAGGCAGAAATCACCTTTCATTAACTGCATTTGGCCTTCAATCAATTTATGGCAGGTGAAAATGCCAATTTTCAGCATGTGGAAATGCCCATTTTGTCTTGTAATGGTCCTTTACAAGAATTCCAAGCTGTCCTGTGAGCTCAGATCTTTATATTATGAAGCTCTAGAATCAGACGAAGATATATTAAGGCAGAAATCTCCTTTCATTAACTGCGTTTGGCCTTCAATCAATTTATGGCAGGTGAAAATGCCTTCAATCAAATTTTGGCAGGTGAAAATGCCCATTTTGTGTTGTAATGGTCCTATACAAGAATTCCAAGGTGTCCTGTGAGCTCAGATCTTTATATAATGAAGCTCTAGAATCAGACGAAGATATATTCAGGCAGAAATCACGTTTCATTAACTGTATTTGGCCTTCAATCAATTTATGGCAGGTGAAAATGCCTTCAATCAATTTTTGGCAGGTGAAAATGCCCATTTTGTGTTGTAATGGTCCTATACAAGAATTCCAAGGTGTCCTGTGAGCTCAGATCTTTATATAATGAAGCTCTAGAATCAGACGAAGATATATTCAGGCAGAAATCACGTTTCATTAACTGTATTTGGCCTTCAATCAATTTATGGCAGGTGAAAATGCCTTCAATCAATTTTTGGCAGGTGAAAATGCCCATTTTGTGTTGTAATCGTCCTTTACAAGAATTCCAAGCTGTCCTGTGAGCTCAGATCTTTATATTATGAAGCTCTAGAATCAGATCAAGCCATATTTAGGCAGAAATCACCTTTCATTAACTGCATTTGGCCTTCAATCAATTTATGGCAGGTGAAAATGCCAATTTTCAGCAGGTGGAAATGCCCATTTTGTGTTGTAATCGTTCTTTACAAGAATTCCAAGCTGTCCAGTGAGCTCATATCTTTATTTATGAAGCTCTAGAATCAGACGAAGATATATTAAGGCAGAAATCTCCTTTCATTAACTGCGTTTGGCCTTCAATCAATTTATGGCAGGTGAAAATGCCCATTTTGTGTTGTAATGGTCCTATACAAGAATTCCAAGCTGTCCTGTGAGCTCAGATCTTTATATTATGAAGCTCTAGAATCAGACAAAGATATATTCAGGCAGAAATCACCTTTCATTAACTGCATTTGGCCTTCAACCAATTTTTGGCAGGTGAAAATGCCCATTTTGTGTTGTAATCGTCCTTTACAAGAATTCCAAGTTGTCCTGTGAGCTCAGATCTTCATATTATGAAGCTTTAGAATCAGATCAATCCATATTTAGGCAGAAATCACCTTTCATTAACTGCATTTGGCCTTCAATCAATTTATGGCAGGTGAAAATGCCAATTTTCAGCATGTGGAAATGCCCATTTTGTCTTGTAATGGTCCTTTACAAGAATTCCAAGCTGTCCTGTGAGCTCAGATCTTTATATTATGAAGCTCTAGAATCAGACGAAGATATATTAAGACAGAAATCTCCTTTCATTAACTGCGTTTGGCCTTCAATCAATTTATGGCAGGTGAAAATGCCTTCAATCAAATTTTGGCAGGTGAAAATGCCCATTTTGTGTTGTAATGGTCCTATACAAGAATTCCAAGGTGTCCTGTGAGCTCAGATCTTTATATAATGAAGCTCTAGAATCAGACGAAGATATATTCAGGCAGAAATCACGTTTCATTAACTGTATTTGGCCTTCAATCAATTTATGGCAGGTGAAAATGCCTTCAATCAATTTTTGGCAGGTGAAAATGCCCATTTTGTGTTGTAATGGTCCTTTACAAGAATTCCAAGGTGTCCTGTGAGCTCAGATCTTTATATAATGAAGCTCTAAAATCAGACGAAGATACATTCAGGCAGAAATCACCTTTCATTAACTGCATTTGGCCTTCAATCAATTTATGGCAGGTGAAAATGCCAATTTTCAGCAGGTGAAAATGCCCATTTTGTGTTGTAATCGTCCTTTACAAGAATTCCAAGCTGTCCTGTGAGCTCAGATCTTTATATAATGAAGCTCTAGAATCAGACGAAGATACATTCAGGCAGAAATCACCTTTCATTAACTGCATTTGGCCTTCAATCAATTTATGGCAGGTGAAAATGCCTTCAATCAAATTTTGGCAGGTGAAAATGCCCATTTTGTGTTGTAATGGTCCTTTACAAGAATTCCAAGGTGTCCTGTGAGCTCAGATCTTTATATTATGAAGCTCTAGAATCAGACAAAGATATATTCAGGCAGAAATCACGTTTCATTAACTGCATTTGGCCTTCAATCAATTTATGGCAGGTGAAAATGCCTTCAATCAATTTTTGGCAGGTGAAAATGCCCATTTTGTGTTGTAATCGTCCTTTACAAGAATTCCAAGCTGTCCTGTGAGCTCAGATCTTTATATTATGAAGCTCTAGAATCAGACGAAGATATATTCAGCCAGAAATCTCCTTTCATTAACTGCGTTTGGCCTTCAATCAATTTATGGCAGGTGAAAATGCCTTCAATCAAATTTTGGCAGGTGAAAATGCCCATTTTGTGTTGTAATGGTCCTATACAAGAATTCCAAGGTGTCCTGTGAGCTCAGATCTTTATATAATGAAGCTCTAGAATCAGACGAAGATATATTCAGGCAGAAATCACGTTTCATTAACTGTATTTGGCCTTCAATCAATTTATGGCAGGTGAAAATGCCTTCAATCAATTTTTGGCAGGTGAAAATGCCCATTTTGTGTTGTAATCGTCCTTTACAAGAATTCCAAGCTGACTTGTGAGCTCAGATCTTTATATTATGAAGCTCTAGAATCAGATCAAGCCATATTTAGGCAGAAATCACCTTTCATTAACTGCATTTGGCCTTCAATCAATTTATGGCAGGTTAAAATGCCAATTTTCAGCAGGTGGAAATGCCCATTTTGTGTTGAAATCGTCCTTTACAAGAATTCCAAGCTGTCCTGTGAGCTCATATCTTTATTTATGAAGCTCTAGAATCAGACGAAGATATATTAAGGCAGAAATCTCCTTTCATTAACTGCGTTTGGCCTTCAATCAATTTATGGCAGGTGAAAATGCCTTCAATCAATTTTTGGCAGGTGAAAATGCCCATTTTGTGTTGTAATCGTCCTATACAAGAATTCCAAGGTGTCCTGTGAGCTCAGATCTTTATATAATGAAGCTCTAGAATCAGACGAAGATATATTCAGGCAGAAATCACGTTTCATTAACTGCATTTGGCCGTCAATCAATTTATGGCAGGTGAAAATGCCTTCAATCAATTTTTGGCAGGTGAAAATGCCCATTTTGTGTTGTAATGGTCCTATACAAGAATTCCAAGGTGTCCTGTGAGCTCAGATCTTTATATAATGAAGCTCTAGAATCAGACGAAGATATATTCAGGCAGAAATCACGTTTCATTAACTGTATTTGGCCTTCAATCAATTTATGGCAGGTGAAAATGCCTTCAATCAATTTTTGGCAGGTGAAAATCCCCATTTTGTGTTGTAATCGTCCTTTACAAGAATTCCAAGCTGTCCTGTGAGCTCAGATCTTTATATTATGAAGCTCTAGAATCAGACGAAGATATATTCAGGCAGAAATCTCCTTTCATTAACTGCGTTTGGCCTTCAATCAATTTATGGCAGGTGAAAATGCCTTCAATCAAATTTTGGCAGGTGAAAATGCCCATTTTGTGTTGTAATGGTCCTATACAAGAATTCCAAGGTGTCCTGTGAGCTCAGATCTTTATATAATGAAGCTCTAGAATCAGACGAAGATATATTCAGGCAGAAATCACGTTTCATTAACTGTATTTGGCCTTCAATCAATTTATGGCAGGTGAAAATGCCTTCAATCAATTTTTGGCAGGTGAAAATGCCCATTTTGTGTTGTAATGGTCCTATACAAGAATTCCAAGGTGTCCTGTGAGCTCAGATCTTTATATTATGAAGCTCTAGAATCAGACGAAGACATATTCAGGCAGAAATCACGTTTCATTAACTGTATTTGGCCTTCAATCAATTTATGGCAGGTGAAAATGCCTTCAATCAATTTTTGGCAGGTGAAAATCCCCATTTTGTGTTGTATTCGTCCTTTACAAGAATTCCAAGCTGTCCTGTGAGCTCATATCTTTATTTATGAAGCTCTAGAATCAGACGAAGATATATTAAGGCAGAAATCTCCTTTCATTAACTGCGTTTGGCCTTCAATCAATTTATGGCAAGTGAAAATGCCAATTTTCAGCAGGTGAAAATGCCCATTTTGTGTTGTAATGGTCCTTTACAAGAATTCCAAGCTGTCCTGTGAGCTCAGATCTTTATATTATGAAGCTCCAGAATCAGACGAAGATATATTCAGGCAGAAATCTCCTTTCATTAACTGCGTTTGGCCTTCAATCAGTGTATGGCAGGTGAAAATGCCCATTTTGTGTTGTAATCGTCCTTTACAAGAATTCCAAGTTGTCCTGTGAGCTCAGATCTTCATATAATGAAGCTCTAGAATCAGACGAAGATACATTCAGGCAGAAATCACCTTTCATTAACTGCATTTGGCCTTCAATCAATTTATGGCAGGTGAAAATGCCAATTTTCAGCATGTGGAAATGCCCATTTTGTCTTGTAATGGTCCTTTACAAGAATTCCAAGCTGTCCTGTGAGCTCAGATCTTTATATTATGAAGCTCTAGAATCAGACGAAGATATATTCAGGCAGAAATCTCCTTTCATTAACTGCGTTTGGCCTTCAATCAATTTATGGCAGGTGAAAATGCCTTCAATCAAATTTTGGCAGGTGAAAATGCCCATTTTGTGTTGTAATGGTCCTATACAAGAATTCCAAGGTGTCCTGTGAGCTCAGATCTTTATATAATGAAGCTCTAGAATCAGACGAAGATATATTCAGGCAGAAATCACGTTTCATTAACTGTATTTGGCCTTCAATCAATTTATGGCAGGTGAAAATGCCTTCAATCAATTTTTGGCAGGTGAAAATGCCCATTTTGTGTTGTAATGGTCCTATACAAGAATTCCAAGGTGTCCTGTGAGCTCAGATCTTTATATAATGAAGCTCTAGAATCAGACGAAGATATATTCAGGCAGAAATCACGTTTCATTAACTGTATTTGGCCTTCAATCAATTTATGGCAGGTGAAAATGCCTTCAATCAATTTTTGGCAGGTGAAAATGCCCATTTTGTGTTGTAATCGTCCTTTACAAGAATTCCAAGCTGTCCTGTGAGCTCATATCTTTATTTATGAAGCTCTAGAATCAGACGAAGATATATTAAGGCAGAAATCTCCTTTCATTAACTGCGTTTGGCCTTCAATCAATTTATGGCAGGTGAAAATGCCAATTTTCAGCAGGTGAAAATGCCCATTTTGTGTTGTAATGGTCCTTTACAAGAATTCCAAGCTGTCCTGTGAGCTCAGATCTTTATATTATGAAGCTCCAGAATCAGACGAAGATATATTCAGGCAGAAATCTCCTTTCATTAACTGCGTTTGGCCTTCAATCAGTTTATGGCAGGTGAAAATGCCCATTTTGTGTTGTAATCGTCCTTTACAAGAATTCCAAGTTGTCCTGTGAGCTCAGATCTTCATATTATGAAGCTTTAGAATCAGATCAATCCATATTTAGGCAGAAATCACCTTTCATTAACTGCATTTGGCCTTCAATCAATTTATGGCAGGTGAAAATGCCAATTTTCAGCATGTGGAAATGCCCATTTTGTCTTGTAATGGTCCTTTACAAGAATTCCAAGTTGTCCTGTGAGCTCAGATCTTTATATTATGAAGCTCTAGAATCAGACAAAGATATATTCAGGCAGAAATCACCTTTCATTAACTGCGTTTGGCCTTCAATCAATTTATGGCAGGTGAAAATGCCAATTTTCAGCAGGTGAAAATGCCCATTTTGTGTTGTAATGGTCCTTTACAAGAATTCCAAGTTGTCCTGTGAGCTCAGATCTTCATATAATGAAGCTCTAGAATCAGACGAAGATACATTCAGGCAGAAATCACCTTTCATTAACTGCATTTGGCCTTCAATCAATTTATGGCAGGTGAAAATGCCAATTTTCAGCATGTGGAAATGCCCATTTTGTCTTGTAATGGTCCTTTACAAGAATTCCAAGCTGTCCTGTGAGCTCAGATCTTTATATTATGAAGCTCTAGAATCAGACGAAGATATATTAAGGCAGAAATCTCCTTTCATTAACTGCGTTTGGCCTTCAATCAATTTATGGCAGGTGAAAATGCCAATTTTCAGCAGGTGAAAATGCCCATTTTGTGTTGTAATGGTCCTTTACAAGAATTCCAAGCTGTCCTGTGAGCTCATATCTTTATTTATGAAGCTCTAGAATCAGACGAAGATATATTCAGGCAGAAATCTCCTTTCATTAACTGCGTTTGGCCTTCAATCAATTTATGGCAGGTGAAAATGCCCATTTTCAGCAGGTGGAAATGCCCATTTTGTCTTGTAATGGTCCTTTACAAGAATTCCAAGCTGTCCTGTGAGCTCAGATCTTTATATTATGAAGCTCCAGAATCAGACGAAGATATATTCAGGCAGAAATCTCCTTTCATTAACTGCGTTTGGCCTTCAATCAGTGTATGGCAGGTGAAAATGCCCATTTTGTGTTGTAATCGTCCTTTACAAGAATTCCAAGTTGTCCTGTGAGCTCAGATCTTCATATAATGAAGCTCTAGAATCAGACGAAGATACATTCAGGCAGAAATCACCTTTCATTAACTGCATTTGGCCTTCAATCAATTTATGGCAGGTGAAAATGCCAATTTTCAGCATGTGGAAATGCCCATTTTGTCTTGTAATGGTCCTTTACAAGAATTCCAAGCTGTCCTGTGAGCTCAGATCTTTATATAATGAAGCTCTAGAATCAGACGAAGATATATTCAGGCAGAAATCACGTTTCATTAACTGTATTTGGCCTTCAATCAATTTATGGCAGGTGAAAATGCCTTCAATCAATTTTTGGCAGGTGAAAATGCCCATTTTGTGTTGTAATGGTCCTATACAAGAATTCCAAGGTGTCCTGTGAGCTCAGATCTTTATATAATGAAGCTCTAGAATCAGACGAAGATATATTCAGGCAGAAATCACGTTTCATTAACTGTATTTGGCCTTCAATCAATTTATGGCAGGTGAAAATGCCTTCAATCAATTTTTGGCAGGTGAAAATGCCCATTTTGTGTTGTAATCGTCCTTTACAAGAATTCCAAGCTGTCCTGTGAGCTCATATCTTTATTTATGAAGCTCTAGAATCAGACGAAGATATATTAAGGCAGAAATCTCCTTTCATTAACTGCGTTTGGCCTTCAATCAATTTATGGCAGGTGAAAATGCCAATTTTCAGCAGGTGAAAATGCCCATTTTGTGTTGTAATGGTCCTTTACAAGAATTCCAAGCTGTCCTGTGAGCTCAGATCTTTATATTATGAAGCTCCAGAATCAGACGAAGATATATTCAGGCAGAAATCTCCTTTCATTAACTGCGTTTGGCCTTCAATCAGTGTATGGCAGGTGAAAATGCCCATTTTGTGTTGTAATCGTCCTTTACAAGAATTCCAAGTTGTCCTGTGAGCTCAGATCTTCATATAATGAAGCTCTAGAATCAGACGAAGATACATTCAGGCAGAAATCACCTTTCATTAACTGCATTTGGCCTTCAATCAATTTATGGCAGGTGAAAATGCCAATTTTCAGCATGTGGAAATGCCCATTTTGTCTTGTAATGGTCCTTTACAAGAATTCCAAGCTGTCCTGTGAGCTCAGATCTTTATATTATGAAGCTCTAGAATCAGACGAAGATATATTCAGGCAGAAATCTCCTTTCATTAACTGCGTTTGGCCTTCAATCAATTTATGGCAGGTGAAAATGCCTTCAATCAAATTTTGGCAGGTGAAAATGCCCATTTTCTGTTGTAATGGTCCTATACAAGAATTCCAAGGTGTCCTGTGAGCTCAGATCTTTATATAATGAAGCTCTAGAATCAGACGAAGATATATTCAGGCAGAAATCACGTTTCATTAACTGTATTTGGCCTTCAATCAATTTATGGCAGGTGAAAATGCCTTCAATCAATTTTTGGCAGGTGAAAATGCCCATTTTGTGTTGTAATGGTCCTATACAAGAATTCCAAGGTGTCCTGTGAGCTCAGATCTTTATATAATGAAGCTCTAGAATCAGACGAAGATATATTCAGGCAGAAATCACGTTTCATTAACTGTATTTGGCCTTCAATCAATTTATGGCAGGTGAAAATGCCTTCAATCAATTTTTGGCAGGTGAAAATGCCCATTTTGTGTTGTAATCGTCCTTTACAAGAATTCCAAGCTGTCCTGTGAGCTCATATCTTTATTTATGAAGCTCTAGAATCAGACGAAGATATATTAAGGCAGAAATCTCCTTTCATTAACTGCGTTTGGCCTTCAATCAATTTATGGCAGGTGAAAATGCCAATTTTCAGCAGGTGAAAATGCCCATTTTGTGTTGTAATGGTCCTTTACAAGAATTCCAAGCTGTCCTGTGAGCTCAGATCTTTATATTATGAAGCTCCAGAATCAGACGAAGATATATTCAGGCAGAAATCTCCTTTCATTAACTGCGTTTGGCCTTCAATCAGTTTATGGCAGGTGAAAATGCCCATTTTGTGTTGTAATCGTCCTTTACAAGAATTCCAAGTTGTCCTGTGAGCTCAGATCTTCATATTATGAAGCTTTAGAATCAGATCAATCCATATTTAGGCAGAAATCACCTTTCATTAACTGCATTTGGCCTTCAATCAATTTATGGCAGGTGAAAATGCCAATTTTCAGCATGTGGAAATGCCCATTTTGTCTTGTAATGGTCCTTTACAAGAATTCCAAGTTGTCCTGTGAGCTCAGATCTTTATATTATGAAGCTCTAGAATCAGACAAAGATATATTCAGGCAGAAATCACCTTTCATTAACTGCGTTTGGCCTTCAATCAATTTATGGCAGGTGAAAATGCCAATTTTCAGCAGGTGAAAATGCCCATTTTGTGTTGTAATGGTCCTTTACAAGAATTCCAAGTTGTCCTGTGAGCTCAGATCTTCATATAATGAAGCTCTAGAATCAGACGAAGATACATTCAGGCAGAAATCACCTTTCATTAACTGCATTTGGCCTTCAATCAATTTATGGCAGGTGAAAATGCCAATTTTCAGCATGTGGAAATGCCCATTTTGTCTTGTAATGGTCCTTTACAAGAATTCCAAGCTGTCCTGTGAGCTCAGATCTTTATATTATGAAGCTCTAGAATCAGACGAAGATATATTAAGGCAGAAATCTCCTTTCATTAACTGCGTTTGGCCTTCAATCAATTTATGGCAGGTGAAAATGCCAATTTTCAGCAGGTGAAAATGCCCATTTTGTGTTGTAATGGTCCTTTACAAGAATTCCAAGCTGTCCTGTGAGCTCAGATCTTTATATTATTAAGCTCTAGAATCAGACGAAGATATATTCAGGCAGAAATCACCTTTCATTAACTGCATTTGGCCTTCAATCAATTTATGGCAGGTGAAAATGCCTTCAATCAATTTTTGGCAGGTGAAAATGCCCATTTTGTGTTGTAATGGTCCTATACAAGAATTCCAAGGTGTCCTGTGAGCTCAGATCTTTATATAATGAAGCTCTAGAATCAGACGAAGATATATTCAGGCAGAAATCACGTTTCATTAACTGCATTTGGCCTTCAATCAATTTATGGCAGGTGAAAATGCCTTCAATCAATTTTTGGCAGGTGAAAATCCCCATTTTGTGTTGTAATCGTCCTTTACAAGAATTCCAAGCTGTCCTGTGAGCTCAGATCTTTATTTATGAAGCTCTAGAATCAGACGAAGATATATTAAGGCAGAAATCTCCTTTCATTAACTGCGTTTGGCCTTCAATCAATTTATGGCAGGTGAAAATGCCCATTTTCAGCAGGTGGAAATGCCCATTTTGTCTTGTAATGGTCCTTTACAAGAATTCCAAGCTGTCCTGTGAGCTCAGATCTTTATATTATGAAGCTCTAGAATCAGACAAAGATATATTCAGGCAGAAATCACCTTTCATTAACTGCATTTGGCCTTCAATCAATTTATGGCAGGTGAAAATGCCTTCAATCAATTTTTGGCAGGTGAAAATGCCCATTTTGTGTTGTAATCGTCCTTTACAAGAATTCCAAGCTGTCCTGTGAGCTCAGATCTTTATATTATGAAGCTCTAGAATCAGACGAAGATATATTCAGGCAGAAATCACCTTTCATTAACTGCATTTGGCCTTCTATCAATTTATGGCAGGTGAAAATGCCCATTTTGTGTTGTAATCGTTCTTTACAAGAATTCCAAGCTCTCCTGTGAACTCAGATCTTTATATTATGAAGCTCTAGAATCAGACGAAGATATATTCAGGCAGAAAGACGCACTTGGCGGACGGTCGCCAGTTAACGTAGTCACAAGTTAATAAACCGGGTTAGCTACTGTTAGCACGCCGCGGCTCAATTAGAGATTGCTACGGCCTGGCTTGAATTAGGTGACAATTCAACAAGTTGGTTTGCATGATATGTTAGCGTCCATATGGTCCTAAAACCGCTACACATTAGACGACGTTGAACACTTTTGACGTGAAGTCTTGCTCCCAGCTGTGGCTCTTGCTCCGCCATGTTTTCGGTCCGCGGAGGTGGAGTCACGAGATTTGGAAATCCGTATCCGCCCAGATCGTGATCACGGTGATCCAATCCCCCAGTGTTTTGAAATACTCAGATTAAGTGAGCAGGACAACCTTGATCCATGACTGAGAAAAAGAGGATTTTATTATCCGGATTATCCTGATCCAGATTACAAGTTTTGAAATACCGGGCCCAGGAGACATGGGGAGAACATGCAAGCTCTAGCTCAGGTCCCAGCCCCAGTCACAAACTTCACAGCTGGCAGATTCAAACCCAGGAAGTCATTGTTGTGAGGCGCTAACCACTGCACAACATTGCTGCAGACAGCATGCGGCTCTGACATTAAAACCTCACTTCTTCCAACCTAAGTTGATCATGACTGTTTGTAAAAAAGAAACCACAAGTGCAGACTTTATGTTCTGTAGTTATATGATGTCATATCCCCTTCAGAAAAAATGTTTTTAGAACAACTGCATCCGTCCATTATCTGTAACCGCTTATTCCCATCAGGGTCTATGATGAAGATAATCTTGAGTGTTGACTTGTTTTATAATCTTTAATGTGATGACCATCAATCAGTTTGGTTGTTTCTGTATAGTTATTCTTAATGTCTGCCACCAGGTCAGATTCAGTCACACGCCTACTGAAACACATAAAATGAAGCAGTGGAAACACGAAAGCTTTTGTTCACAGGGCCGACCAGAATCAATATAAAAGGATCATTTCTTGTAGCTGTTTTAATTATAATAATATAAGAAAGCATAAATAATCACACATACCTGAGACGTACAGGATGAAACCCATAAACACACACCCAGCTTCTGCCAACAACATGGCTGTTGAAGTCTTTAGCTCCTAACGATTAACACCAACTGCTGCGTTCATGAAAACTCATCCAAACAGAAGTCAAAATGTAAAGAGTGTTTAAAATCAACAGCAGCTTGTCGACAAACATAAGGCTGGAGAGGACTGTTGGTCAGGGTGAGGGTGGTTGGCAGACTATATGCAGCTCTGACAAAACTTCACTTCCTCCAACCTTAGGCGATTAGTATTTTTAGTAAACAAGGAAACCACAAGAAAAGACTTCAGTCAATGTTCAAACACAGCATCAGTTCACTTTTATAGACTAAAGGCTGGAAATGACAGAACTGTTAAATATTTGAGTTGTTACTTTTTATTGTTATTATTTAGATTTCTTTTTACATTGTGTATCAGCTCTTTATGCACGATGCATTGGAGCCAAACTGCTGTATGCATTCATCCAAACGGTGTGAAAACGACATCACACAGGAGCTGAAAGGTGTGAAAGACTTGTGTGCAGTGAATATCTGACTGAAGGAAACTTGAAAGAGGAAGCACCAGCAGACTTCAGGTCAATGACGTTTTAATACACTGCAGATTTTCTTCATTTGGAATAAAACAAAATTACAAACATTTTCTAAACGACTACAGGAACCAATTTCATTCATGAACGTAATTTAACCAGTATCTACTGTGTTTTTATGAAAGTACAGAAAATGAAATTTAAAATCTTTAAACAGTGAAACATTTAGATTTGTAATGAGGCAGACTTTAGTAGACCCTTCACACGACAACAACTTTATCTTGTCATAGCAGGAAAACTACAGGTGGAAATAAGAACAAAAGGTCTCACTGAACCATGTCAGAGTGTGATCATGCACAATACCAGAGCTCTGCATCTGGATCACCTAAATGGACTGCAACCATAATTCATGTTATTCCTGCTTTTCCTGCCTTGACAAATCAAAATGTCTGCTGTGAAAGCTGCTCATCAAACATGAACATAAAGAACACTTTACAAATGAGTTAATCCTTCAGAAGACTGACATAAACAACACACCCTGACCCCTCAACACAAAATTTAAACCTCTAAATCAAAATGTCACCAACAATGATCATTCATCAGACTGAACTTCAAAATAAAATGCAAAACTTTGGCTTGAGCTTGAACAGACGAAAAGACATACAGAAAAAATGACACGCAGTTCAAATGAAACATGAAACGGGACATTGTGTCCTCCAGAGGGCGTCATCATTACGTTACATGATCTCAGCAGGAGACGGTGCAGTCAGTGACACAAATTCAGAGCGCTGTGCTGCTGTGGCCTCTCATCACCTTGTGGGTTGTGTGTATTAAGTGATATTTTCCGCCGTTTGCCGGTTAGCTTTTGTGATGTCCTTCATGGGAAATGTGACAGAGGGTCTCTCCTCTGGAGCCCAGTGATCTCCTCACTTTCAGTTAATAAAACAGGGAAAAACATGTGGCTTCAGTATCTAACAGATGCAGTGTGAGAGTTTGTTTTTGTGCCAGAGTGTGTTGAACGCGGTGTACTGCGACTCATCCTTCTGAACAAGGTGACAAAGTAGAGTCTGCAGTAAGAACAGATGTTCACTCAGGAGTCGTGTTTCGTCTAAAGTTGACAACAGCGTAGCACCCATGCTCCTGTTGTTGTGGCTGAGGCAGCTGGACGGTGGAGTAGAGAGGATCTGTCTGGTTCTTGGAGCAGTGAACGCTGCTGTAGTGAAGATCATCCTGCTCTGCTGGTTGAGCTGAGATGTCATCATACAGTGGAACAGGGTCTAGCTGATGAGGACACAAGTATCATTAGTTTGCATTATACTGCACTTAAAGGTTTTGACGTGTTTCTCTAATGCAGCAGAGCTTTTGAATCCAGTCTTTACCTGCTCCGTGTTGTCTGATGTTTCATTTCTCGGAGGTTGACTGAAAGTCTTCTTTCTTCTGGTTTGTAAAAATGAATGAAGATATAATTGAAAAGAGTGATTTCATAGAATGAATGTCATTGCTCTGAAACAAAGCACAGTGTTGCTCACCTAACCCAGAAGAAGACAGCGAGAACTATGATAACCAGGAGAACAGCTACGCGTCCTGCAGCTGCTGCTGGTGTCCATTTTCCTGTGTTACTGTGGACAGTGAGAGTCTTTGCACGGGAGCTGATGTTGTTGTGGGTTTTGACAGCACAGGAGTAGTTTCCTGCATGCTGACTGCTGACTGGATCTAGAACCAGCTGTTTGTGTTGGTTCTCTGGCAGGGTCAGAGGTCGACTGTTCAAGTACCAGATGTAGTTTGTGTTGTCAGTCAGAGGACAGCTGGTACTGCAGGTCAGTGTGACTCTCTGACCCTCTGTCACCACTGCAGAAGGAGTAAACTTCACTGTCAGGCCTGGAAGAGTTATATTGGTCAGTCATTGTAAAACATGCATATATCTCAGAACAAATCCTCACACCTATGTGATGAAACACTGCAGGTTACATTAAACATGAGCTAGCTCTGAAATATTCAGCAGGTTTGAGTGAAGCTTGTCTACAGACTATGGGCATTAGTCTCAGACATTAATGAGTAAAGTCTGCTGAGTGCTGCTAGTGAGAAGCTGTGAAGAAGCTACATGTTTTTGATGAAAACTATATTTTAAGAGTTACCTGTAACAATCAGATTTACTCCAGGAACATCAGATGTTCTCCATCGTCTTTGTTCTTGTCTGAATGTGTATTCTGCTGAGTCATTCTTCTTCAGGTCATTGATTGTCAGGATGTGGTGGTTCTTCATGTTGTCATGGTACTCCACTCGACCTACAGCCTCAATCAGCTCTTCAGCATCCTCCTCAGCACTTCTCTTTATTTTATACCAACTTTTAGATTTTGGCTGCTGCTTTTCAGGATGTAAATATTCACTTGAGATGTTCACTGAAGAGCCTCGCAGAGCACAGATTCTCCTGCTGACATAATTCACACTCCAACAGTTCTTATCATCACGGCCTGAAATACAGATTCATGACATGTCATAAGCAGCAAAAGTATGTTTGAAAAAATATCCATGAGTAAAAAAATCTAAAATAGTGGATTAATATCTCAGTTAGAGAATTGTTATGTGACAAAATATTTATATTCTATAAATAGCTCTTACAGTAACAGATAACTGTTGGCTTGAGTCATGAAAAACAACAACAAGTCATATATTGTAAATTTTCTTTAATAATTTGTAAATCACCTCCATCACTGACTCAAACACACAGCAAGATATTTAATTCATCACAAACTGCGTCCTAAAAATCAAACTCAAGTTGAATCAACAACTCTGACAGTTTCAGCACAAATCAAACAATGAGAACTGTTCAAACTTTCTCTTTATGTCTTCATGACGTTATAGCCACTGCATACGCTGTTTCTCTTATTTTGTCCACCTGATTTGATGTTTCAACATTATTCATATTGTCTTATTTTTATTTCCTCAGATCATAAGTTGGTTCATACTCACAGATTTCAGGAGAGAGCAGATCCTCATTGTCCTTTACAGCACAGGAGAAAACTCCATCATCGAAGTTGTCAACATAAAGCTGTTGACTATCAAAGTATCTGTATCCACCTTGGTACCACCTATAGGCAGCTTGGGAGTCAATCTGAGGACAGCTGGTGCTGCAGGTCATTCGGACAGATTTCTTTTCATGAGTCTTTTGAACACGTACTTCTGTGAGGAGATAATAAATATACTTTTATCAGTTACTGTAACATGTTAAAGTGTGTAACTGTAACTTAATTAATTAAATTGACTTTAAAAAAAGTTATCCATGCTTTTATTTCTTCCAGACTCGACAGTTTCTCTGCATTTTGTTGTGGTGCGAGCAGATGTAATATTCAAAGACTGCAGTCATTACAAATCACTGCTGCCAGGCTTTTAATGCTAACTAAGAGTGACTACATGACATCAATCTATGCTGTCCTTCATTGGTTACCTGTGAGTTTGAAAATGATTATCCCACTGTGTGTCTGATCACTGTAACTTAAACTTATATATAACTGTATAAATAACCTTTATTGTGATTATAATTGTGAGCATTAGAGGTGTGTGGGTGAGAGAGTTTGTGTGTTTGAAACTTAACCTGTGGGATATGTGATGGAGCAGGGCTCATCCACTGATGTCTGCTTATCAGAACACATTCTCCCTTTAGCATAGGTCACACTAAAGCAGGTCGATGTGACAGAATCTGGACAAAAAGAAACATGATCCATTATTTTGATGGTGTACACAGTCACAGATCTTTAAAAGCTTCATTGTCACTCACCCACTGAGACTTCAGGGGCTCTGAGATGCTCGTAGCCTTTGATAGCACAGGAGTATGTGACTGCTTCCTCACTGCTGACCAGCTGTTGGTACCAGGGAGACCAGTCCTGATAGAGAAACTCTCTGTTCTTGTACCAGATGTAGGCTGCAGGGTTTTCAGTCAGAGGACAGCTGGTGCTACACATCAGTGATACTGTCTGTCCCTCTGTGCTGGGAATCACCTTCACCTGCAGGTCTGAGATGATGGTGGATAAAACAAGAATTAATATACTGATGTCATTCTGTAAGTAATTCATGACTGACAGCCACTGTACCTGTAACATGGAGCCGAATGCTGTTTTGCCAGCAGACTTCTGGTTTGTCAGTATTTTCTCTGCAGCAGTAAAACTTTGCATCACTCTCTGTCACATCTTTGATTGTCAGAGTTGTGTGATTCTCTTCTGACATGTTGTACGTTACACAATTTCCATCTGCAGAGACTTCATTCTGAACATAGTTAGATCCATTCCAGTGTTCAGTGTACCATTTTATGTTTGAAGTGTGATGTTCAGCTGAGCAGGGCAGATCCACTGATGAACCTTTTAAGGCACAGATGCTGTTTTTTCCTCCCTGAACCCCTTTAACAGAAGCAGAAATTAGTTATTTCTAACTTTATAAATCATGCTTTTTACATCAAACACTGAATAATGATTGCATGGTATAAATTATGAGCATGTGCAGAGCTGACATGTAGCATTTTTGCTTTGTTCTTCCTTTTGATATATTTTCTCTCCATCGACAGTTTTTCTACAGTTTCACTCTTTTTTAGTAAAGGTTACATATCCTTATATCTTCCATTCATTATCTATATTATCCTCTCAGCTGTTGCAGGGTCACAGGGGACTGGGGTACTGGGTACAGCCAGGACAGGTCGCCAGTTCATTACAGGACACATAGAGATTAGCAGCTATTCACACTCACCATCAAATCTTTGGACAATTTGGAGTCACAAATGAACCCATTAACCTTTACGTCTTTGGACTAGGGGAGGAATCACCTGGAGACATGGGGAGATCATGCAAGCTCTAGCTCAGGTCCCAGCCCCAGTCACAAACTTCACAGCTGGCAGATTCAAACCCAGGAAGTCATTGTTGTGAGGCGCTAACCACTGCACAACATTGCTGCAGACAGCATGCGGCTCTGACATTAAAACCTCACTTCTTCCAACCTAAGTTGATCATGACTGTTTGTAAAAAAGAAACCACAAGTGCAGACTTTATGTTCTGTGGTTATATGATGTCATATCCCCTTCAGAAAAAATGTTTTTAGAACAACTGCATCCGTCCATTATCTGTAACCGCTTATTCCCATCAGGGTCTATGATGAAGATAATCTTGAGTGTTGACTTGTTTTATAATCTTTAATGTGATGACCATCAATCAGTTTGGTTGTTTCTGTATAGTTATTCTTAATGTCTGCCACCAGGTCAGATTCAGTCACACGCCTACTGAAACACATCAAATGAAGCAGTGGAAACACGAAAGCTTTTGTTCACAGGGCCGACCAGAATCAATATAAAAGGATCATTTCTTGTAGCTGTTTTAATTAAAATAATATAAGAAAGCATAAATAATCACACATACCTGAGACGTACAGGATGAAACCCATAAACACACACCCAGCTTCTGCCAACAACATGGCTGTTGAAGTCTTTAGCTCCTAACGATTAACACCAACTGCTGCGTTCATGAAAACTCATCCAAACAGAAGTCAAAATGTAAAGAGTGTTTAAAATCAACAGCAGCTCGCCGACAAACATAAGGCTGGAGAGGACTGTTGGTCAGGGTGAGGGTGGTTGGCAGACTATATGCAGCTCTGACAAAAACTTCACTTCCTCCAACCTTAGGCGATTAGTATTTTTTGTAAACAAGGAAACCACAAGAAAAGACTTCAGTCAATGTTCAAACACAGCATAAGTTCACTTTTATAGACTAAAGGCTGGAAATGACAGAACTGTTAAATATTTGAGTTGTTACTTTTATTGTTATTATTTAGATTTCTTTTTACATTGTGTATCAGCTCTTTATGCACGATGCATTGGAGCCAAACTGCTGTATGCATTCATCCAAACGGTGTGAAAACGACATCACACAGGAGCTGAAAGGTGTGAAAGACTTGTGTGCAGTGAATATCTGACTGAAGGAAACTTGAAAGAGGAAGCACCAGCAGACTTCAGGTCAATGACGTTTTAATACACTGCAGATTTTGTTCATTTGGAATAAAACAAAATTACAAACATTTTCTAAACGACTACAGGAACCAACTTCATTCATGAACGTAATTTAACCAGTATCTACTGTGTTTTTATGAAAGTACAGAAAATGAAATTTAAAATCTTTAAACAGTAAAACATTAAGATTTGTAATGAGGCAGACTTTAGTAGACCCTTCACACGACAACAACTTTATCTTGTCATAGCAGGAAAACCACAGGTGGAAATAAGAACAAAAGGTCTCACTGAACCATGTCAGAGTGTGATCATGCACAATACCAGAGCTCTGCATCTGGATCACCTAAATGGACTGCAACCATAATTCATGTTATTCCTGCTTTTCCTGCCTTGACAAATCAAAATGTCTTCTGTGAAAGCTGCTCATCAAACATGAACATAAAGAACACTTTACAAATGAGTTAATCCTTCAGAAGACTGACATAAACAACACACCCTGACCCTTCAACACAAAATTTAAACCTCTAAATCAAAATGTCACCAACAATGATCATTCATCAGACTGAACTTCAAAATAAAATGCAAAACTTTGGCTTGAGCTTGAACAGACGAAAAGACATACAGAAAAAATGACACGCGTGCAGCAGTTCAAATGAAACATGAAACGGGACATTGTGTCCTCCAGAGGGCGTCATCATTACGTTACATGATCTCAGCAGGAGACGGTGCAGTCAGTGACACAAATTCAGAGCGCTGTGCTGCTGTGGCCTCTCATCACCTTGTGGGTTGTGTGTATTAAGTGATATTTTCCGCCGTTTGCCGGTTAGCTTTTGTGATGTCCTTCATGGGAAATGTGACAGAGGGTCTCTCCTCTGGAGTCCAGTGATCTCCTCGCTTTCAGTTAATAAAATAGGGGAAAACGTGGCTTCAGTATCTAACAGATGCAGCGTGAGAGTTTGTTTTTGTGCCAGAGTGTGTTGAACGCGGTGTACTGCGACTCATCCTTCTGAACAAGGTGACAAAGTAGAGTCTGCAGTAAGAACAGATGTTCACTCAGGAGTCGTGTTTCGTCTAAAGTTGACAACAGCGTAGCACCCATGCTCCTGTTGTTGTGGCTGAGGCAGCTGGACGGTGGAGTAGAGAGGATCTGTCTGGTTCTTGGAGAAGTGAACGCTGCTATAGTGAAGATCATCCTGCTCTGCTGGTTGAGCTGAGATGTCATCATACAGTGGAACAGGGTCTAGCTGATGAGGACACAAGTATCATTAGTTTGCATTATACTGCACTTAAAGGTTTTGATGTGTTTCTCTAATGCAGCAGAGCTTTTGAATCCAGTCTTTACCTGCTCCGTGTTGTCTGATGTTTCATTTCTCGGAGGTTGACTGAAAGTCTTCTTTCTTCTGGTTTGTGAAATGAATGAAGATATAATTGAAAACAGTGGTTTCATAGAATGAATGTCATTGCTCTGAAACAAAGCACAGTGTTGCTCACCTAACCCAGAAGAAGACAGCGAGAGCTATGATAACCAGGAGAACAGCTACGCCTCCTGCAGCTGCTGCTGGTGTCCATTTTCCTGTGTTACTGTGGACAGTGAGAGTCTTTGCACGGGAGCTGATGTTGTTGTGGGTTTTGACAGCACAGGAGTAGTTTCCTGCATGCTGACTGCTGACTGGATCTAGAACCAGCTGTTTGTGTTGGTTCTCTGGCAGGGTCAGAGGTCGACTGTTCAAGTACCAGATGTAGTTTGTGTTGTCAGTCAGAGGACAGCTGGTACTGCAGGTCAGTGTGACTCTCTGACCCTCTGTCACCACTGCAGAAGGAGTAAACTTCACTGTCAGGCCTGGAAGAGTTATAATGGTCAGTGATTATAAAACATGCATATATCTCAGAACAAATCCTCACACCTATGTGATGAAACACTGCAGGTTACATTAAACATGAGCTAGCTCTGAAATATTCAGCAGGTTTGAGTGAAGCTTGTCTACAGACTATGGGCATTAGTCTCAGACATTAATGAGTAAAGTCTGCTGAGTGCTGCTAGTGAGAAGCTGTGAAGAAGCTACATGTTTTTGATGAAAACTATATTTTAAGAGTTACCTGTAACAATCAGATTTACTCCAGGAACATCAGATGTTCTCCATCGTCTTTGTTCTTGTCTGAATGTGTATTCTGCTGAGTCATTCTTCTTCAGGTCATTGATTGTCAGCATGTGGTGGTTCTTCATGTTGTCATGATACTCCACTCGACGTGCAGCCTCAATCAGCTCTTCAGCATCCTCCTCAACACTTCTCTTTATTTTATACCAACATTTAGATTTTGGCTGCTGCTTTTCAGGATGTAAATATTCACTTGAGATGTTCACTGAAGAGCCTCGCAGAGCACAGATTCTCCTGCTGACGTAATTCACACTCCAGCAGTTCTTATGATCAGGGCCTGAAATACAGATTCATGACATGTCATAAGCAGCAAAAGTATGTTTGAATAAATATCCATGAGTAAAAAAATATAAAATAGTGGATTAATATTTCAGTAAGAGAATTGTTATGTGACAAAATATTTATATTCTATAAATAGCTCTTACAGTAACAGATAACTGTTGGCTTGAGTCATGAAAAACAACAACAAGTCATATATTGTAATTTTTCTTTAATAATTTGTAAATCACCTCCATCACTGACTCAAACACACAGCAAGATATTTAATTCATCACAAACTGCGTCCTAAAAATCAAACTCGAGTTGAATCAACAACTCTGACAGTTTCAGCACAAATCAAACAATGAGAACTGTTCAAACTTTCTCTTTATGTCTTCATGACGTTATAGCCACTGCATACGCTGTTTCTCTTATTTTGTCCACCTGATTTGATGTTTCAACATTATTCATATTGTCTTATTTTTATTTCCTCAGATCATAAGTTGGTTCATACTCACAGATTTCAGGAGAGAGCAGATCCTCATTGTCCTTTACAGCACAGGAGAAAACTCCATCATCGAAGTTGTCAACATAAAGCTGTTGACTATCAAAGTATCTGTATCCACCTTGGTACCACCTATAGGCAGCTTGGGAGTCAATCTGAGGACAGCTGGTGCTGCAGGTCATTCGGACAGATTTCTTTTCATGAGTCTTTTGAACACGTACTTCTGTGAGGAGATAATAAATATACTTTTATCAGTTACTGTAACATGTTAAAGTGTGTAACTGTAACTTAATTAATTAAATTGACTTTAAAAAAAGTTATCCATGCTTTTATTTCTTCCAGACTCGACAGTTTCTCTGCATTTTGTTGTGGTGCGAGCAGATGTAATATTCAAAGACTGCAGTCATTACAAATCACTGCTGCCAGGCTTTTAATGCTAACTAAGAGTGACTACATGACATCAATCTATGCTGTCCTTCATTGGTTACCTGTGAGTTTGAAAATGATTATCCCACTGTGTGTCTGATCACTGTAACTTAAACTTATATATAACTGTATAAATAACCTTTATTGTGATTATAATTGTGAGCATTAGAGGTGTGTGGGTGAGAGAGTTTGTGTGTTTGAAACTTAACCTGTGGGATATGTGATGGAGCAGGGCTCATCCACTGATGTCTGCTTATCAGAACACATTCTCCCTTTAGCATAGGTCACACTAAAGCAGGTCGATGTGACAGAATCTGGACAAAAAGAAACATGATCCATTATTTTGATGGTGTACACAGTCACAGATCTTTAAAAGCTTCATTGTCACTCACCCACTGAGACTTCAGGGGCTCTGAGATGCTCGTAGCCTTTGATAGCACAGGAGTATGTGACTGCTTCCTCACTGCTGACCAGCTGTTGGTACCAGGGAGACCAGTCCTGATAGAGAAACTCTCTGTTCTTGTACCAGATGTAGGCTGCAGGGTTTTCAGTCAGAGGACAGCTGGTGCTACACATCAGTGATACTGTCTGTCCCTCTGTGCTGGGAATCACCTTCACCTGCAGGTCTGAGATGATGGTGGATAAAACAAGAATTAATATACTGATGTCATTCTGTAAGTAATTCATGACTGACAGCCACTGTACCTGTAACATGGAGCCGAATGCTGTTTTGCCAGCAGACTTCTGGTTTGTCAGTATTTTCTCTGCAGCAGTAAAACTTTGCATCACTCTCTGTCACATCTTTGATTGTCAGAGTTGTGTGATTCTCTTCTGACATGTTGTACGTTACACAATTTCCATCTGCAGAGACTTCATTCTGAACATAGTTAGATCCATTCCAGTGCACAGTGTACCATTTTATGTTTGAAGTGTGATGTTCAGCTGAGCAGGGCAGATCCACTGATGAACCTTTTAAGGCACAGATGCTGTTTTTTCCTCCCTGAACCCCTTTAACAGAAGCAGAAATTAGTTATTTCTAACTTTATAAATCATGCTTTTTACATCAAACACTGAATAATGATTGCATGGTATAAATTATGAGCATGTGCAGAGCTGACATGTAGCATTTTTGCTTTGTTCTTCCTTTTGATATATTTTCTCTCCATCGACAGTTTTTCTACAGTTTCACTCTTTTTTAGTAAAGGTTACATATCCTTATATCTTCCATTCATTATCTATATTATCCTCTCAGCTGTTGCAGGGTCACAGGGGACTGGGGTACTGGGTACAGCCAGGACAGGTCGCCAGTTCATTACAGGACACATAGAGATTAGCAGCTATTCACACTCACCATCAAATCTTTGGACAATTTGGAGTCACAAATGAACCCATTAACCTTTACGTCTTTGGACTAGGGGAGGAATCACCTGGAGACATGGGGAGATCATGCAAGCTCTAGCTCAGGTCCCAGCCCCAGTCACAAACTTCACAGCTGGCAGATTCAAACCCAGGAAGTCATTGTTGTGAGGCGCTAACCACTGCACAACATTGCTGCAGACAGCATGCGGCTCTGACATTAAAACCTCACTTCTTCCAACCTAAGTTGATCATGACTGTTTGTAAAAAAGAAACCACAAGTGCAGACTTTATGTTCTGTGGTTATATGATGTCATATCCCCTTCAGAAAAAATGTTTTTAGAACAACTGCATCCGTCCATTATCTGTAACCGCTTATTCCCATCAGGGTCTATGATGAAGATAATCTTGAGTGTTGACTTGTTTTATAATCTTTAATGTGATGACCATCAATCAGTTTGGTTGTTTCTGTATAGTTATTCTTAATGTCTGCCACCAGGTCAGATTCAGTCACACGCCTACTGAAACACATCAAATGAAGCAGTGGAAACACGAAAGCTTTTGTTCACAGGGCCGACCAGAATCAATATAAAAGGATCATTTCTTGTAGCTGTTTTAATTAAAATAATATAAGAAAGCATAAATAATCACACATACCTGAGACGTACAGGATGAAACCCATAAACACACACCCAGCTTCTGCCAACAACATGGCTGTTGAAGTCTTTAGCTCCTAACGATTAACACCAACTGCTGCGTTCATGAAAACTCATCCAAACAGAAGTCAAAATGTAAAGAGTGTTTAAAATCAACAGCAGCTCGCCGACAAACATAAGGCTGGAGAGGACTGTTGGTCAGGGTGAGGGTGGTTGGCAGACTATATGCAGCTCTGACAAAAACTTCACTTCCTCCAACCTTAGGCGATTAGTATTTTTTGTAAACAAGGAAACCACAAGAAAAGACTTCAGTCAATGTTCAAACACAGCATAAGTTCACTTTTATAGACTAAAGGCTGGAAATGACAGAACTGTTAAATATTTGAGTTGTTACTTTTATTGTTATTATTTAGATTTCTTTTTACATTGTGTATCAGCTCTTTATGCACGATGCATTGGAGCCAAACTGCTGTATGCATTCATCCAAACGGTGTGAAAACGACATCACACAGGAGCTGAAAGGTGTGAAAGACTTGTGTGCAGTGAATATCTGACTGAAGGAAACTTGAAAGAGGAAGCACCAGCAGACTTCAGGTCAATGACGTTTTAATACACTGCAGATTTTGTTCATTTGGAATAAAACAAAATTACAAACATTTTCTAAACGACTACAGGAACCAATTTCATTCATGAACGTAATTTAACCAGTATCTACTGTGTTTTTATGAAAGTACAGAAAATGAAATTTAAAATCTTTAAACAGTAAAACATTAAGATTTGTAATGAGGCAGACTTTAGTAGACCCTTCACACGACAACAACTTTATCTTGTCATAGCAGGAAAACCACAGGTGGAAATAAGAACAAAAGGTCTCACTGAACCATGTCAGAGTGTGATCATGCACAATACCAGAGCTCTGCATCTGGATCACCTAAATGGACTGCAACCATAATTCATGTTATTCCTGCTTTTCCTGCCTTGACAAATCAAAATGTCTTCTGTGAAAGCTGCTCATCAAACATGAACATAAAGAACACTTTACAAATGAGTTAATCCTTCAGAAGACTGACATAAACAACACACCCTGACCCCTCAACACAAAATTTAAACCTCTAAATCAAAATGTCACCAACAATGATCATTCATCAGACTGAACTTCAAAATAAAATGCAAAACTTTGGCTTGAGCTTGAACAGACGAAAAGACATACAGAAAAAATGACACGCGTGCAGCAGTTCAAATGAAACATGAAACGGGACATTGTGTCCTCCAGAGGGCGTCATCATTACGTTACATGATCTCAGCAGGAGACGGTGCAGTCAGTGACACAAATTCAGAGCGCTGTGCTGCTGTGGCCTCTCATCACCTTGTGGGTTGTGTGTATTAAGTGATATTTTCCGCCGTTTGCCGGTTAGCTTTTGTGATGTCCTTCATGGGAAATGTGACAGAGGGTCTCTCCTCTGGAGTCCAGTGATCTCCTCGCTTTCAGTTAATAAAATAGGGGAAAACGTGGCTTCAGTATCTAACAGATGCAGCGTGAGAGTTTGTTTTTGTGCCAGAGTGTGTTGAACGCGGTGTACTGCGACTCATCCTTCTGAACAAGGTGACAAAGTAGAGTCTGCAGTAAGAACAGATGTTCACTCAGGAGTCGTGTTTTGTCTAAAGTTGACAACAGCGTAGCACCCATGCTCCTGTTGTTGTGGCTGAGGCAGCTGGACGGTGGAGTAGAGAGGATCTGTCTGGTTCTTGGAGAAGTGAACGCTGCTATAGTGAAGATCATCCTGCTCTGCTGGTTGAGCTGAGATGTCATCATACAGTGGAACAGGGTCTAGCTGATGAGGACACAAGTATCATTAGTTTGCATTATACTGCACTTAAAGGTTTTGATGTGTTTCTCTAATGCAGCAGAGCTTTTGAATCCAGTCTTTACCTGCTCCGTGTTGTCTGATGTTTCATTTCTCGGAGGTTGACTGAAAGTCTTCTTTCTTCTGGTTTGTGAAATGAATGAAGATATAATTGAAAACAGTGGTTTCATAGAATGAATGTCATTGCTCTGAAACAAAGCACAGTGTTGCTCACCTAACCCAGAAGAAGACAGCGAGAGCTATGATAACCAGGAGAACAGCTACGCCTCCTGCAGCTGCTGCTGGTGTCCATTTTCCTGTGTTACTGTGGACAGTGAGAGTCTTTGCACGGGAGCTGATGTTGTTGTGGGTTTTGACAGCACAGGAGTAGTTTCCTGCATGCTGACTGCTGACTGGATCTAGAACCAGCTGTTTGTGTTGGTTCTCTGGCAGGGTCAGAGGTCGACTGTTCAAGTACCAGATGTAGTTTGTGTTGTCATTCAGAGGACAGCTGGTACTGCAGGTCAGTGTGACTCTCTGACCCTCTGTCACCACTGCAGAAGGAGTAAACTTCACTGTCAGGCCTGGAAGAGTTATAATGGTCAGTGATTGTAAAACATGCATATATCTCAGAACAAATCCTCACACCTATGTGATGAAACACTGCAGGTTACATTAAACATGAGCTAGCTCTGAAATATTCAGCAGGTTTGAGTGAAGCTTGTCTACAGACTATGGGCATTAGTCTCAGACATTAATGAGTAAAGTCTGCTGAGTGCTGCTAGTGAGAAGCTGTGAAGAAGCTACATGTTTTTGATGAAAACTATATTTTAAGAGTTACCTGTAACAATCAGATTTACTCCAGGAACATCAGATGTTCTCCATCGTCTTTGTTCTTGTCTGAATGTGTATTCTGCTGAGTCATTCTTGTTCAGGTCATTGATTGTCAGCATGTGGTGGTTCTTCATGTTGTCATGATACTCCACTCGACCTGCAGCCTCAATCAGCTCTTCAGCATCCTCCTCAACACTTCTCTTTATTTTATACCAACTTTTAGATTTTGGCTGCTGCTTTTCAGGATGTAAATATTCACTTGAGATGTTCACTGAAGAGCCTCGCAGAGCACAGATTCTCCTGCTGACATAATTCACACTCCAACAGTTCTTATCATCACGGCCTGAAATACAGATTCATGACATGTCATAAGCAGCAAAAGTATGTTTGAAAAAATATCCATGAGTAAAAAAATATAGAATAGTGGATTAATATTTCAGTTAGAGAATTGTTATGTGACAAAATATTTATATTCTATAAATAGCTCTTACAGTAACAGATAACTGTTGGCTTGAGTCATGAAAAACAAAAACAAGTCATATATTGTAATTTTTCTTTAATAATTTGTAAATCACCTCCATCACTGACTCAAACACACAGCAAGATATTTAATTCATCACAAACTGCGTCCTAAAAATCAAACTCGAGTTGAATCAACAACTCTGACAGTTTCAGCACAAATCAAACAATGAGAACTGTTCAAACTTTCTCTTTATGTCTTCATGACGTTATAGCCACTGCATACGCTGTTTCTCTTATTTTGTCCACCTGATTTGATGTTTCAACATTATTCATATTGTCTTATTTTTATTTTCTCAGATCATAAGTTGGTTCATACTCACAGATTTCAGGAGAGAGCAGATACTCATTGTCCTTTACAGCACAGGAGAATCCTTTAACATCGAAGTTGTAAACATAAAGCTGTTGACCATAAGAGACTCTGTATCCACCTCGGTACCACCTATAGACAGTTTGGGAGTCAATCTGAGGACAGCTGGTGCTGCAGGTCATTCGGACAGATTTCTCTTCATGAGTCTTTTGAACACGTACTTCTGTGAGGAGATAATAAATATACTTTTATCAGTTACTGTAACATGTTAAAGTGTGTAACTGTAACTTAATTAATTAAATTGACTTTAAAAAAAGTTATCCATGCTTTTATATCTTCCAGACTCGACAGTTTCTCTGCATTTTGTTGTGGTGCGAGCAGATGTAATATTCAAAGACTGCAGTCATTACAAATCACTGCTGCCAGGCTTTTAATGCTAACTAAGAGTGACTACATGACATCAATCTATGCTGTCCTTCATTGGTTACCTGTGAGTTTGAAAATGATTATCCCACTATGTGTCTGATCACTGTAACTTAAACTTATATATAACTGTATAAATAACCTTTATTGTGATTATAATTGTGAGCATTAGAGGTGTGTGGGTGAGAGAGTTTGTGTGTTTGAAACTTAACCTGTGGGATATGTGATGGAGCAGGGCTCATCCACTGATGTCTGCTTATCAGAACACATTCTCCCTTTAGCATAGGTCACACTAAAGCAGGTCGATGTGACAGAATCTGGACAAAAAGAAACATGATCCATTATTTTGATGGTGTACACAGTCACAGATCTTTAAAAGCTTCATTGTCACTCACCCACTGAGACTTCAGGGGCTCTGAGATGCTCGTAGCCTTTGATAGCACAGGAGTATGTGACTGCTTCCTCACTGCTGACCAGCTGTTGGTACCAGGGAGACCAGTCCTGATAGAGAAACTCTCTGTTCTTGTACCAGATGTAGGCTGCAGGGTTTTCAGTCAGAGGACAGCTGGTGCTACACATCAGTGATACTGTCTGTCCCTCTGTGGTGGGAATCACCTTCACCTGCAGGTCTGAGATGATGGTGGATAAAATAAGAATTAATATACTGATGTCATTCTGTAAGTAATTCATGACTGACAGCCACTGTACCTGTAACATGGAGCTGAATCCTGTTTTGCCAGTAGAATTCTGGTTTGTCAGTATTTTCTCTGCAGCAGTAAAACTTTGCATCACTCTCTGTCACATCTTTGATTGTCAGAGTTGTGTGATTCTCTTCTGACATGTTGTACGTTACACGATTTCCATCTGCAGAGACTTCATTCTGAACATAGTTAGATCCATTCCAGTGTTCAGTGTACCATTTTATGTTTGAAGTGGGATTTTTAGCTGAGCAGGGCAGATCCACTGATGAACCTTTTAAGGCACAGATGCTGTTTTTTCCTCCCTGAACCCCTTTAACAGAAGCAGAAATTAGTTATTTCTAACTTTATAAATTTATAGCTTCGTCCTTCCTTTTGATATATTTTCTCTCCATCGACAGTTTTTCTACAGTTTCACTCTTTTTTAGTAAAGGTTACATATCCTTATATCTTCCATTCATTATCTATATTATCCTCTCAGCTGTTGCAGGGTCACAGGGGACTGGGGTACTGGGTACAACCAGGACAGGTCGCCAGTTCATTACAGGACACATAGAGATTAGCAGCTATTCACACTCACCATCAAATCTTTGGACAATTTGGAGTCACAAATGAACCCATTAACCTTTACGTCTCTGGACTAGGGGAGGAATCACCTGGAGACATGGGGAGAACATGCAAGCTCTAGCTCAGGTCCCAGCCCCAGTCACAAACTTCACAGCTGGCAGATTCAAACCCAGGACGTCATTGCTGTGAGGCGCTAACCACTGCACAACATTGCTGCAGACAGCATGCGGCTCTGACATTAAAACCTCACTTCTTCCAACCTAAGTTGATCATGACTGTTTGTAAAAAAGAAACCACAAGTGCAGACTTTATGTTCTGTAGTTATATGATGTCATATCCCCTTCAGAAAAAATGTTTTTAGAACAACTGCATCCGTCCATTATCTGTAACCGCTTATTCCCATCAGGGTCTATGATGAAGATAATCTTGAGTGTTGACTTGTTTTATAATCTTTAATGTGATGACCATCAATCAGTTTGGTTGTTTCTGTATAGTTATTCTTAATGTCTGCCACCAGGCCAGATTCAGTCACACGCCTACTGAAACACATCAAATGAAGCAGTGGAAACACGAAAGCTTTTGTTCACAGGGCCGACCAGAATCAATATAAAAGATCATTTCTTGTAGCTGTTTTAATTATAATAATATAAGAGAGCATAAGTAATCACACATACCTGAGACGTACAGGATGAAACCCATAAACACACACCCAGCTTCTGCCAACAACATGGCTGTTGAAGTCGTTAGCTCCTAACGATTAACACCAACTGCTGTGTTCATGAAAACTCATCCAAACAGAAGTCAAAATGTAAAGAGTGTTTAAAATCAACAGCAGCTCGCCGACAAACATAAGGCTGGAGAGGACTGTTGGTCAGGGTGAGGGTGGTTGGCAGACTATATGCAGCTCTGACAAAACTTTCACTTCCTTCTGCATTCAGTCGCTGGAGGTGTCAGAATGAACTGTTTTGTATTTTTAGAATACTGTATAACACAACATGCAGCTCTGAAACCATTTTACTTTAACTGCAGCATATATCTAAGAAAAAATGTGTGAATGAGTTGTCTGCAGTCAGTTTCTGACTGATACAAACTAAAATGAGGAAGCAAACTTGAAGTAAATGACGTTTGATACACTGCAGATCCTGTATTCTTTAAACATGAACTGTATTTTATCTAAGCTGACTTTTTGTCAGTCTCTTTACAGATTAGTTCATGCTTTCATATAATTGATTAAAAACAGCCGCACTTCCTGCCAGCTAGAACAGACAGACAGAAAACATGACGTGTGTATGAGCTCCTTCAAAACCTTCAGTCAGAGCGCCTGACTCCTCGTTCATTTGGGGTTGTGTCCTCCAGAGGGCGTCGTCATCACAGCACATCATCTCTGCAGGACGCCGTGCAGTCAGTGAGACAAATTCAGATTGCTACATTTTGGTTGGTCATCTTTTCTCAACATCCCTGTGACCAACATGCAGTTGTGTGGATTCACTGATTGCTGATGTTATACCGCTCGTGGTAAATGTGACTGAGAAATGTTTGGTTCCCATAACAGGCGCAAAGTGTCCAGTCTGCCCAGACCTAAATAGTGTTGAGTGATAACATAGTGAGGAAACAGGAAGCTGAGGACTTAATTCAGTTCTTTAACGCCCAGACTACCTTTATGAGGGATGATATTTATTAAATATGCTGCTTTACTCCCTGATGTGAAGAGAGAGTTATACATTTGATTATAGATTCCTTTTGTTATTTTCAGATCACAGCTTAACAGTCGTATCGTCTTGAGATGCTGAAATTTAGTCTTCAAAAATTTTAGAATAGATCCAAAAATAATTCTTATAGTATAATTAGAAAAGTTCATAAAGTTCTCTTATTAATAAATTAATAGGCTTAAAGGAGCAATATGTACATTGCATCTAGCGCTACCTAGTGGTTAAATTTGGTACTTTAGCCTAAATAAATGTTTTGGTTTTTTTTAACGTGTTGTCTATCCCCACCTCTTCCTCCCTGCGCTCAGAGCTAACACGGGTTGCCAGGTTGAAGACACTGAACCTTCACAAGCGCGACATATATTTATTTCACGTATGTACCAGCTGCTGCGTCTGTGTCTGTCTCGCTTGTCTGTGCTGCAGAGGAATCACAGCCTTTGGCCAGCATGTGAGCACACTGAAAATAAAATCGCACACCTGCTTGTGTTCACTCAGTTTATCAGGACCACCTCCTATCAGTACTTCAAGGTGAACTTTTATAATCAAGAGGCCGAATGATAACTTCTTTGTTTCATTATCATTTCTCTGAAGCCTTTCCAGAGAGATCTTGACGTGTACGCACTTTTATTGTTTGGTTCTGCACCGTGAACCTTTAAAAACCTGCTACCACAATGAATATACATGAGCATGCATAAAATATCATAGATGAGATGTTGTCATGTCATCACTTTATAAAGTTGATATGACGACCTTGTTAACAGGTAGTGGTTCATTTACACATTGAGTTGATACGGAACAACATTAGCATTCACGTGGAGTCATGTAAGGTCAATATTCACACTGTTCTTTTTCGCTTTGTTTTGCTTTCCACACGTAAGGAAAGACTAACACTAACCTTAACTGTTCTCAGGGCGTTTGTTTGTGTAACTCACCTGTTCAGATTACATCAAGGCTTCAACTGATGGTGATTTCACAGGTGGGTGTTACGAAAGGTGGCTCATTTGAGCCTCTGCGCCACACTCGCTTCACATCTTTGCACTTTGAGTAAAGTCAGGATGATCTGCAAGGTACACGCAGGGCACGTACCGTAGAGAGAAACAACCACCGACCACGCAAGCGAACCGGGAGCCTTCTTGCTGTGAGGCGACAGTGCTAACCGCTGCACCACTGTGCACCGTGTGCGGTTATCTGCAAAGATACTGAGATGCTGTGCTCCTGTGTGATATTTAGCAACGATGTTAAATTTATATAAGCTTTAAGTTTCAGGTTCTTTGGTTTATGTGTAGGAAAACATCAGCAAAAAGTTCTGTCTGCTTTTTAAAATCTTTTTTTTTTTATTGTCAACAGTTTATTTGCAATGTTATTCATTCAGTTTTCAATCAATACTACTTGAGTAGGTGTCAGTGAAGTATATCACCAAGCTTCAAATAAAGGCAACCCTCCAAGCGTCTCTCAATGCCAAACTCTACCAGACCAGCGAATAACACTTCTTAATAACAAACCTCATCAGCTTTTATAACTTTTCCCTCTGCGGTTCAAACTTCCATCACTCATATTCAGCCCCTCCGGCTCAGGCTTGTTGAGCACTTATGTCTTATATGGGACTTTTAATGACTCCTCTGCAGAGATATGTTGGGTAATGATGAGGGCTGATGAAAAGGAGAGTAGCCAGATGACTTCATGTCTCAACACAAGTGAGAATCTCTTGTCTTGCCACCATCACCTGCTGGTTGAGCCGGAAAGCAGGTAATGACGACCACGCTGTGCAAACAAAAAGTTGCAAAAGTTACCCATTACTGTAGTCGGAAAAGAAAGACGTCATCAGACTATGTGACATACGATACGTTGATTCGCACACATTTGAGCAACGTGATAACGTTTAAGGTTCCTCTGGATCCCCTGGAAACAGTTTTCGTCTTCATTTGTGCTACTTGCTTTATTTGCAGCTTTAAATTGTTGTAGTGTGTGTGTGTGTGTGTGTGTTTATTTGCTTGTCCATTTTTGCATTTGTTGTCTGAATAAGTTGAGCCTTCGGGGCTGATGACAGGAGCCCCAGCAGACCAGAATGCAATGCAGCTACAGAACAGGTTTCATATCGATGGTCACTTTTTTTTTCTCATCTTGCTCTACCACTTTCTGAAAGCAAGCAAAAAAAAAAAAAAAAAAGTTACGTTGTAAGCCATGGTGGAAAATGTAGAAAACACTAACCAAAGTAAAAAGCCAGAAACTCAGACTGAGTTGAACAGAACACAATTAGTCCTTACAAAATAATGGCCTAATGTTTATACAGAATCTGAAGTATTTAGAGTGGCTTTCACCTTCAGCAGCTTCAACACATTATTGCAGGAACAGCCTCACTCTCTGTCTTTCCTGGTGCTCATTACAATCACACAAAGCGTCTGTGTCATCGTCCTGATTTGGAGTTAATACGATGCTTCCTCCTTCGTTTAGCGTGGCCTTCAGAGTGATGCCATGATGTCACCTCGCTTTGTGTGTGTGTGTGTTTGTGTGTGTGCAGCGTATGTATCGCATGCGAACACACACACACACAGGGCAAACACTCCGCCACTTCCCTCCATTACCCCTCTTTAGACAGCATAGCATTGTTTCCGAGCCAAAATTACCACATCAGCAGCCCTCCAAAATACACCCCACATCCTTCGCTCTCAACCCAGCGACAATGAGGGCGAAATCCTTCTTTTGGAAGAGCAGTGAGAGGGGGATTTCTTCTCTCTCCAGTTCCCAGCGTGGTAATAACTGCCGTGAGAGCTTTACTAATTGGCCTCTTAATCTTTTGAAACGGCAGCGAAGTAGAGCAACGGAGAGGGTGAGAGAGACTGAAAACGAGAATGATGGGAAGGAAGAGAGAGAGAGGAGTTTACTCACAGCGGCCGTCTGTGTGTTACTGTACATCAGAGTGTGTGTGAGCATGCACGCATGTGCATACGTGGTCTCTGCGGGTGGGTATGTGTGTGTGTGGTCTGGCTAAGCCGAATGTGTGTGTGGTCAGTACGTGTGCTTGTGTGCGAATGTCTATCTGTGTATATAGGCGTGTGAAAAAGTGTGCATATTAACATACTCGCGTTAACATGCAGGCTGTGCATGTGGTTACAGTTAGTCCGTGTGTACTGCGTTCGTGGGTGTGCATGCATGCACATATTTGTGTGTGTTTCTGTGTGTGTGTGTGGTCAGCTGGGTTCACCAACACTTCCTGATGATTCATCAATGGAAAAGACAATTAACTCCCTCACTGCCTCCCAATTATTTCCGCAGAGGAGATTAAAGTCTCCCAACTGAAACGATGAACAATTGAGGACGGACAAACGTCTGAATCAAATGTTCCACTGGTCAAATGATCCAGCAGCAGCCGCCTGTTTTCACACTCTGCAGTCATAGTTCCCCAACAGCTGTCAGCTGGGCAGAGCATGTCAATCCAAATCAGAGCGTATTTTCTTTCCTTTCTTTTTTATTTATTTATTTTTCGGTCAGCCGGTCGCAGCTGTGTCGATCACACTTACGTTGATCATCACCTTATCACATAAATCAACTGGCGAGCGTCGGGGGGGGGAGGAGAGGTGGTAGAATTGGAGGAAGAGGAAAAGGGAAGAGGTGTTTACCTTGTGCTGCAGCTGGCTGGACATGGGAGACGGTCAGGCTCGGGACACACAAGAAGACAATTCAAACCCAAATCAATTCCATAAACGTTTCGGATTATCACATGCGTGTTTTATTGTTTGGAAACGAGGTGAAGATGCTGACTCTGCTCCTAAACTGTCACAGATCTCAGTGTTATCCTCTCAAAACGAACATAAGTTATTAAGCACCTTAAAAGAAAAAAAAAATCTGACGTAGTTAGGAAGCAAAAAAAGTTTTTTAGAATTTCTTAAAATTAAACCGCCGTAGATTGGCCGAGGATTACAGGAATGTTCTGCCCATCAGTCACACACATTCACATCTGGAAGCTACTCAGAAGACAGTCTGATCGTGGTCTGTTCGCCTCTGCTCAAGGGAAGCTCAGCATTGGTAATAAGGGTGTGGCAAACGCATGCTTTATGACTTTACAGTCCAAATTTGATCAGTCTTGGAAGAAGACTTCCTTTCCTTTAATTTTGCTACTACAGCACATTGGATAGTGCCATTTTAACACTACAGGAATTATACACAGAGCTTGCCAGGATTGACGTCTTTAGATGACAAAGATTATAATTTTGGATTCTGCATTTCCTTTTCCAGTCTAGATATCCTGATATGGATACCGCATTTGATATTTTACATGTGATATGTCAGATGTCAGGTTAGAGAGAGAGATGCTGACACAAAGACAAAGATCTCGGCCAAACAAATCTTTTCCTGTGTTTAATCTTGGCATCATGCAGGTCAGATTACAGACGCAGGCACTGTAATATCTGCTGTCATCTGCTGCTCTTCACAGAGGGTCTTTCGGGCCAAAGGCTTATCTGGGGATCACACCGTGAAGTAACATGGATTGAAACACTACACTAATGGTTGTTTTACGGTTTATTCAGCTGCTTTTCATGCAGTAAAATGGAAAAAGATTAAAAGAGCACCTCAAGTGTATCTCACACGCATTTTGTTAATATCACTATCATCACTACCACTAGTTCTTGCAGGACTTGGCCTCACACTGCAACTCTTGAAGGATTTGTGATGAGGCTTCAGTTTTTCAGCTGGTAGCAGGTGGGCAGGGAAAGTGAGCGTAAAGTTCAAGGTCAAAGCTAATGTGGTCAGGTGAGAGGGAGGGTCACAGGGTCAAAGTAACATTGACAGTCTGACAAAGTGGGAGTGAAGTGAGGTTTCTGTATAAATAATGGGGGGAACCGATGGGCCAATATGGAACCGTTGAGCGTGCAGGTGGTGGAGATCAGGTGACTGGCAGAGCAGGAAACCACACGAGGACGATCAGAGAGAAGGAATGCAAAGACCTAAAATGTTTTGACACGAAATCACAGAGTAATCTGTTACAATATATGTGGCACTACATGAAATTTACTACCGTGCGTAGATCATTGTTACTCTGTCTAGTCACGCTTAAAACTCGGCAGCGTTTACGACGTTGTTTTTTGCATTCCCGCGTCCTGCACAACAAGCGTCCCATTCCGCTGCTGCTCTCCTCTTCCATGATGTCGCTAGCCGTTTTTCTTTTGTTTGCCCCAAACAAACCAGTGTCACCGCTGCACTGAATGCATCACTTCACAGCAGAATCCTCCTCAGCTGTGTTTAGATAAATTAAGGTCCAAGCTTCTTTGAAGTGGTTATAGATTGAATCATCACTTGGAAACAATATTAAGTGCAATTAGGCTCATTAATCTCCAAAACTCAAGAAGAGCCCCACCTTCACCACTGGTTAGATGTTTTCTCTTGTAATGTTCCTCACCTTGGTTTGAGTCTGGGGTGAATTTCCAGTGTTTCAGTGTTTCTGAAGCAGAAGTTGAGGCAATCGGCTTTAATATTGCCTGACTGAAACATAAGGCCTCCTGTTTAAACGTACAAGATACGCTGTTTGTCCATTCGCCGTACAATAACACCGAGGCGTTTTGTGATCTGACGCCGGTATTGAAAGGATGAGATCATTTGTCCGTTACAAATCATTGCTAAACAATAAATCTGTTGTAATGTGACAGCGCCATGGTTATGAGTTGGTTAGGTCAGGGAAAGAACATGGTTTGGCAGCTTACTCCCTTGTTAAAAGTCTGATGTTTTGTTGACCGTCCATCCACCTCGACCTCCTCCCTCTGCAGACTCTGTCACTCTATAACAACATTTCCTGACTTCCCCCCTTCTGTCCGTCATAATTACTACGGCTGCTAGTCCTTTGTCACTAGACAGGTGTCATTTTGGGGCACTTGCTTAAACGCTTGAGTTTGTTGTTCCTCTTGGAAGGACAGTCTCCTGAAACAGAGGTGGAGTGTTGTCGCTGCCTTGCTGCTTTCACTCCCTTGTCTGTTGAATCAGACACGTGGAAGCAGCTCTTTGTCTTTACCATCAGAACACACAGAGCCGGACTACAGATGTTAACAACGGTACAGGAAGTACTCAGGCAGGATCGGTGCTGCGATGTTTTGTCTCAAGGCTCAGATAAGAAGGTAGAGATATGTCCGTTCCAAACATTCCTCTGCCTAGTTCACATAATGAAGGTTTATTTACATTTGAATTATTATACGTGTTTGCATTCATAAAAAAAAAAGTGCTAATGGCACGATTATAGAAATCAGACCAAATAAATGATGATGAAAATGGACATACTGTAGTCTCAGTGACATCACCCATCTCAGTGAAGAGAAGCTTGAGTGTGGTGAGGCTGAATGAAGTGACGAGTGCACCTGTCATCAAAGCAGCCACAGTCTCAATTATGCATAACTTTAAGCCTTAATATAATTTGAACAGGTGACTTAAATAATTATAGCCTCAGTACAGTTGTCATGAATGAGGAAATTAGCTACAGAGACAAAAAAAAATGTGTTTTTGGCTTCATTTCCCAGCCAAGGGAGCTGTCACTTGGTTCACACACATTCACACCTGAGATCAACCCTGTAAAACAAACCTTGTGACCGTTGTTGAAGGACAGAGTGTCGCTATGTTACTTTTCCTTTTCACAGTTTCCCAGCTGGCTGAGAGACTCAACTGTACGGTCACAGGCCTGTATCCTTGAGGATGGGGTGGTTAAGTGTGAGATATTTTAAAAAAAAGATGTGCACTAAAACACACTGCTACGTTTGGACGTGGATGGTAAAACATGCACGGCAGCATGTATGGAAGCAGCAGTTTTAAGTCTTAATTACATCCACTTGGTAGGTCATGACCAATGTCATGACATTGTAGGATATTTTGTGAAATGTTAGCTAACTCGCCAAGGAAAACATGACTCTGAGCCAATGCAGGAAGAATTTTAAGAGAATTGAAATTGTTCTAATCTTGTGTCCCTGTGTTAAATATGTGTTAAATATGTGTCTCATCCATTTTCCGGTAAAACATAACAATATTTTTGATGACTCATCTTGCTCTCAAGTTCGGTTCCATAAATCAAAAGTAGTTTGGGTTGACTAGCTAACCCCACCCGTCAAATGAAAACCGCACTTGACTGTTGGCTAGTGGATTGCTAGCAGAGCAGCACCGTAGTTGCAGGGGTGTGTTTGAATTTCAGTTGACCAAAACTTTCACATGATTTTTTAAAACTAAACCCATCTACATATCTTTTTTACATTTTTCAATACTTCAAAATTAAACAATTCTGCATGTAAATATCTATCACACACACAGTGACAGATGCTATACACACACTGGAGCCCTGGGCAGCGAGTACAGTACAGTGCCTCGGCCATGGACTGCCACCCCACCAGCCGTCAGTTCAGCTTCAAATCTTGGAGAAGCGAGAGCAGGAATCAAGCCACCAACCTTCAGGTTATTGGACAACCCTTACCTGTCAACATTATGTTTAGTTATTTAGTTGACGCTTTTATCCAAGGCAACTTACAAAAAAGGGAAACAATCATGGTCCAATGCAACTAGGACATGTTTTTGCAGGAATAAGTACTGTGACAGTACTAGAGGGCTAAATTTAGCATGTCCAGTTTTGGTAGTGCTAGGAAGGAGGTCCTCTCTGAAGCGCAGGGTCTTCGTGAGTTTTTCAAAGAGGGGGGGCCCGGCTCTGGTGGTGCATTCCACCAATGGGAAACAACTCCCTTTGACGAGAAAAGTTTGGATTCCCTTAAGTGAACGGGTGGCAGAGCCAGGCTTTGTTTATTGGAGGAGCGCCATGGTCATGAGGTAACAAATGCCCGTATCATCCTACTTTGTAGGCGAGTTACATTGGTGGGAAGTCCAAGCACATACTGTATGCCCCATCCAGTAAAGCTGGCTCTCTGTCTTTATGACTAAGAATTAACACAGTACAAGGGCCCCGTGTTTCCACTTTCCCAAATAAAGCATTCACTCAGAGCCTTGTAGACTGTGATGGACAGACAGGTGGGGTGGTTGGTGGGGGTTAGCTTTACATGTAGGTAAATGCCGGCATATTTGAGATGGTAATCCAGGATAAGTCCCCAGTTGGCCGCCGACCAAACATTCATGCGTTGTACAATAGGTTTTGGCAGGTATCCAGTTGTGGCTCTGGGTTTAATGGTGAAATCTATTATGACTTTTTTTTTTTTTTTTGGAAAGGCTTTAATAATTAATGTCGGATGGATTGAAGCGAGAATGAAAGGAAAAATGTATATAAACCTTTTTTTCCATCATGTGCTTGGTTTTTGTGAAGAAATTCGGGGATAGCCCTTGACGCCCACCCTGCTTGTAAAAGTTTTTATGCCCTGCTGGATTAACTTTTACTGCTTCTCGCTCTCTTAAACACTTTTTCTTCTTTTTTGTTGTTGCTACTTATATCTCACCTATCGCAATGCCCTCACCAAATAGACTGCTGGAGGCCTCTCCTTTCCAACAGCACAGCAAACTGTCTGCTGCCACTGAGCAAGGTCACCAAACCCCAATATGGCTCATACTATATTTATGTTAGTCTACTTTAAGGAAAAGAACTGGAATACAAGAAATAAAGTTTTCCTTGGTTTGCTATAAATAAACTCTATAAAATATCTACTCCACGTGGAAAGTTATATGGGGGAAAATAAGAAGAAGGTGGAGACTTTATAGAGAAAGTTGATTCAACACTGACCCTCTGGGGGAAAATGTTTTAACACTATATTTAGCTTAATGGCCATATCAAACGGTTTGAAAAAAGTTTTATATAGTTTGAAATTCCACTTAAGCATGTGCCGTGAGGCGGTCTCACATCAAAGCAATGGCAAAAGACTAGTTTGATGTCGCAAAGCAGCGTAGGATCATTGAAGATGATGTCTTCATTGTTAAACAACCACTGTTGCTATCTATCTGATGTTATTCAGGCATACATAGTTGAGGAACAAAGCAATGTATTAAAGTTTTATTCATCTCATGTCAGTATGTCATGTTAGTCCTGCTCGCTGAATCCCTTCCCCTCACTAAATTCGATGTATCCCGTGTTTATAAGTTATAGCAACTTGAGGCAAACATGGAAACACACATGGAAATCTCTGGGCCGCTGGGTTGGTCTGGGTTTTAAAAAGCATGATTGGAAACGTTTGAGATAATGTAAGTACACAACTCACCAAAATATATATCATAGGTCTAGTATTTACAGTCAATTTGATCTGCCATTGTTGTACACCAAATAAAATACAAATTTCCAAAATGATTTTGGTCATAGTCAAAAGATATTATTTCAAGCGAAACTGCAATGATCAGATTCGATCAGAGTAAAACTGTCCTGTTTTCTCTGGTCGGTGAACGTTGATTCAGAGAGAGTCAACGTGAGAGTTCTGACCTTAGAGACTCAAACAGTCAAAGCTATCATGTGTTTTTTTTAATCATGGTTACTGAACGTGTTGCTTTATCCACTCAAAAAAGGGTTTTTCAGACAGTTACAGTATGAGACAGGTGAGCCTGGTAATGTAGCATAATCATCAAGTTTCTAGACATATCTTCAGATGTGCAGATGCCACCTTCTGGTGTTACCAGACCTTTAAAGCAGAACTATGATTGTTCAAGTAAATGTTTCTACTACATTTTCAAAGCTGAAGTTAAGAGTAACCTCAAGTTTCTCCTCCTGAGCTTTTGACAGCAGGGAGCTCGACTGGCCCAGAGAAAGACGACAGGCAATAAAGAAGACTGAACAGAACGAGTGGGACGCATCGGAGCTACTGCCAGGAGGAAGTTACAGCGCCATGGGACGAGTGTGTTGCAGTTTAAGATCTGAATCGGTTCTGACCCATTTCCCCTCCATCATTCCGGTTCTTTGTCTGTCTGTCTGTGTGTGTCTGTCCGGTGCATTCAAGGGGAGATGGAGGGAGAAAGACGGAGGTAGATTTCTGTTGTGATGGTATTAGCCTCTGTCAGGCTAAATAGGCTTTAATTGGTGGAGTGTTTGGTCCAACACAGCCTGGATTTTACACACACACAGCCACCCCACTGTCGTTCTTTCATTCAGACAGGCTTCGTCTTGGGATGAAGCTCTTGGTATCAACAAGCTTCTTGTCTCTGCCATTCTTACCCTCAGCTTCTTTTCCTCTTTCTCTCCCTGCTTTTTTTCTTCTTTCTTTAGTCAGTCATTTAAAAAAAAAAATCTGTTTGAGTGCATGGATGAAGTATATTGGATACATTCCTGTGTATGCATATGTGCATGAGAAAGTGAGACAGACAGAGGGAGAGTAAATGTTTGACTGAGGCTGGATTTCCAGATTCCAGTGCCGCTTTATGGAGCTTTAGCTCCAGAAAAACTATTTCAACAATTTCCAGAACCAACCCAAAGGCCAACACCAAGTGGTACCCTCTGTGGCTGTGAAGTCAAGCCGATGCGGAAGTGCCAAAAACTGCTAACCCTCGAGCGGCCGCTTGAGGCATGCTCCAGAAGTGAGTCAGTCTCCATAAGAGCCCATATTAAAATGGCTCTTGTTGTTGTGTTTACAGGCTTATGGCTTATTACAGCACCCAGGTGTCATTCGGCCCACAATGATTCATGTCTTTGCCGATATTTAGATTAGCCTGGAAATGGAAGAATTAATTTTGGAAATTATCGTCGCATTTGGAGTAAGGCATTTCATGCTTTGGGGCGTGGCTACTCCGCGATTGAAAAGTTCTTTCTGGTGAGGCTGTCCAATGCACACTGAGCTCATGACCCTCAGATCAAACTACGAAACTAGGAAGTTTCTGTCACTGCATTGCCTGTCTCTATTTTAACTGTAATACAAAAACATTTGTAACTGAGAATCCACCATGACCAAACGCAGCCGAACTTACAGTAAGCCACCAGCTCCAAGCTTTTATCCAAATATGGTCATTTCTGGTTCAGCCAAGAGGGCAACAGTGCCAAATCTCTAGGCTTCAAAATGATTGCCTACAGAGCAATGGGTGATGTGACAGTAGGTTAACATTTAGTCACAACCATCAATCCCCAGCCCAAACTACTCCCTAATGGGTTTTAGGGTGGTAAAATGTCACGCTACTAATTTCTGAGAGAACACTATTTGTATGACCTACATAAGAGGTCAATGTCAAATAAGCTTCAAAAGTTCTGGACAAACAATCCAAATGCGTTTTTTTTTTCTGATTCGATAATGCCACTGGAAGAAAGGCCCATCTTGAAATCTCGAGAACGACTGTGACATCTGATTTTTAGGGGTCAGGAAGAGGACAAATAGGAGAAGACAAAACAAAGCAAACAGGAAGACATGCCAGAAGAAGAAGGAAGTGACAGCATCATGAGTAACCCACTTCAGACTTGCCAATTATTTCTATTCATCCCGTATCCCAATGATTTCTGTCAGCACCTCCCATGGGAAGTTCTTCCACATGATGAATTTTAGTATGAGTGACCCTTCGACCTTGCATATAGCTCCACCATCAGGCAAAAATGTGGCCCAAGAAGGGTTGGAATTGCTGCTTTCTCGGTAGTGTCTGGTCTGGACACTCATTAATGAGCTTTATTACACAGCAATTAAACACTGACACGGCCGCTGATCACACACACTCAGGCAGGGTTAGGCGTGGAGGATAATTTATGCGAGGAGTGGGGCCTCTGACTTTCAGATGAACCGATTCACAAATGATTTTTAGGTAAGTTATAAATTAGCCAAGATAAAGACAGTTTATTATCACAGTCACAGTCTGCATCACTGGTATCAGTGCAATCAAAGTTTTCTTTGTTTTTATTGATCAGAGAGTGGATTTAATATAAATTTATCTTGAATCTTCACTTCCTTTCTCCTTTTATCAGTCAATATTTTAGAAATAAACCGTGGGACGTTGTAACACAGACACAAACTGAGTTATTGGTTTAGTCTGAGTAAGCGCTCCTTAGTCTACTCAAAGCGCGCTCGCAGTTCAGTGCCACGGGGGCGCGCACGGCTATATCCTGTGACTGAAAGCATCCCGACTTCATTCACCCCGGAGATCACAGGACCGCCGGGAGCTGGCATCAAACTCCTCTGGGCTGCGGAGTGGAGACTTTTTTTCCCGTCTTGTTTCGTTGGTGCCATTTGCCTTTTCCTCCTCGTGTTCAGGACAGAGCGGTTCATTTCGGGAAGTTTCAAAGTCGTGACCAATTTGATGCATTTGCTCGTGTAAAGTGCCAAGATGCTCACACGCTGCAGGACGCACGCACGTGATCCTAAACGGATTATACTGAGGCCAAAATGATGCAGATTGCTGGATGTGTGAAAGTAAAAGAAATGGTTTCACGTTTCCTCTGGACACCTGTTCTTTTGATGCCAAAACCAAGAGCTGCTGAACACCAGCTTGACCTGCATTAGGTTTGATTGTTTGATACTTCAGACTGCGCAGCCTCTTCCCAGCAACTCGGGCTTCGACATGCTTTGAGTCATCATTTCGAAAAATCAGCCCTTCACTCACCTACAGTGACTTGCACTAACTGCAGGAGCTCGGCTTCGGTCTTTAACCGCATTTCACCCAGGAGTCTTAACATCATCAAAGGTTTTAGACGCTCTTGGCTCGCTCTTTTATTGAGGTCGTGGTTGTGGTCAGTTCTCTCGAGGGATGTTTCTGAGCTCCCGGGACCAGGGAGCGACAGCCCGGCTCCTGCAGTGGAACTTCGCCTCGACCTGGTGCCCATGCAGCGGATCTGAGAGGAGATGAAAGCTGCGGTGTACCACCTCCTCGCCGGCTGCCTCTGCCTGTTACGCATCGCTGCTGAGGTAAGTCGGGCGCGGAAATGTGTTGATTTTGAAATTTGCTGCTGACTGTTCATGACATGTGCTGTTCCATTTCATACAGGAAAAAAAAAATGCGGCACACGCAACAGATTAAATCCACTCTGCGTAATTACGCACGAATGTTTGCAGGCGTGAGGATAATTTGTTGGTAAATGGTTTGCCACTGAGTCACTGAATCTGCAGATTAGTGATCCCTGCGTGATTTTGAGCCTTGTATCTCCTTCCCCAATTAAAAAAAAAAAGCTTCTCATCGTCTGACTTTCTTCCCACAGGAGTCTCCTCTCCCCCGGGAGCTGTTGGAGCGCCTCTCCCGCAGCGAAATCCGCAGCATCAGCGACCTCCAGCGGCTGCTAGAGATAGACTCCGTAGGTAAAGCGCTTCATTATAATACTCCCCCCACTGCCAAAAGCTGGATTAGTGAGCAGCAAAATCAGGTTGTTCAGCGAAACATTCAGCTCATGTGGCGTTTGTAAAACGAGCACCATCATGGACAAATCCTGTTGTCATGGTAAAGGATAACTCTGGGGATGAAATGCACGTTAAACTTGTGAAGGAGCAGTGGTTGGATTAATTAGTTATTTTAGCATTTCATTGACAGAAACCCGAAGCATTGAAACATCCTTTCTAGTCCTAACTAAATGCAGAGTACTGCTGACAACCATCAGCCCAGCAGAGGTTTCCATGTGCCAGTATTAGGCTGCTGCTTCCTTCCCTGTCTCTGAAATGAGGAATTAGTTGTATCTGGTTCAGTGCACAGTAAGAGGATGCTGTCCTCTTGTTTCATTACTGGAATACCTCATCGGATGTTGCTCGGAGACCAGCCTCCGTCTTGCTCTTTACACCCTCCGTGAACTCTGAGGCATAGTTAACTTTGTGCTTATCGGCCTCTGCCAGTAGTAATGAGCACTATGGGCGTGAAGAAAATGTTCGTCTAAAGGGGCATTGCACCACGTTTACACATCGAAACCAATTTGATGGTCACGTTAAGCACAGCAGCTGAATATGGTCTCTGAAAGAGCTGTGTCAAGGCTGAAAAAATATCATGTCACAAATGAATGATGTCAGCAGTGTTGTCTCTGGCCTGGAAATGAAAGGATTTAATGGGACGCCTGTGTCAGAAACTGCGGAGGGTTTACCAGGCAAGAAACATTATGCATCATGGGATGACTTTGAGCTCTGCAAGACTAAAAGTTTTAACATCTTTGATGATTCTTTTTCAAACTGTTTCTTGCAAGTCTCCTAAATGAGTGTAATCCTACAGATTTATTTTGTGCCGATGATCTCTCGCCGCCCTCTCTTCCTTAATGATGAGCTCTTTCTTCCTTTTCGTGGCATCGTTCTGAGCTGGAACAGCTAGTTAAATTCAATCAGCAACAGGCTGATAACATTTGTTTTGTGCCTTTATAATAGAAAAACATTATTGTTATTAACATTATTCAGAAAACATTATATGAGTAAAGCAAATCGGCTTGAACTCACACACCAATATCCATCTTTAATAATCACAGTTGATGCCAGTCCTCATTATCCAGGCAATAAATCAGAGGAGACTCAATCAGTGAGGTGAGACAGGAGGAAATAACTGTGGCAGAAAACAGGCTTTATTGCATTTACGCCCGGAGTCAGACTCCACAAATTCCTGCCGCACAAACTCTCTGCTGCTCTGAACTGCTCTGCTTGCCTGTGAAAAATAGTTGATTCATTTTTTTTAATGTCTGTCCGCTCTGAGCGGTGCCACCATTAATCCTGGCATCATTGAGATGCAAATGTCGAGTGTGACGGCTCCCCGGCTTGGTGGGGGTCAAGTGGCTCACTTCATTATGCTGTTGTCATGCTGCCCATTATTGGTTTGAGAGCAGGGCCCGCTGGAAGGCTGCTGTGTTGCTATGTATAATTCATGCTCAAATTCCTGCATGTCAGGACGAGAGAGCGCGAGAGCCACACAGACAGACAGAGAGAGAGAGCCACACAGACAGACAGAGAGAGAGAGAGAGAAATGTTGGACTTTGTTGTGCGGGTAGAAGCGCACTGTGTATATAGGCAGGCGTGTGTGCGTGACTGCTTGCACACACACACACCTACACGCACACACACATGGCAGGGGTGTTCTGTATGAAGGCTAGAGTGACGGGTGCACACACACACACACACACAAAGAAGTGTGAGATTTGGTATTCAGAATCAAATTAAAACAGTCCTGCCCAGACATCATTTATGCTGATTTCTGGGAATCTTCTTCCCCCTCTCTTTACACAGACACACACACACACACACACACACACACACACACACACACTGAAGCTCACACAACTCGCACAAACTCGTAATTTATTGGCTTTGAAGGAGTCTGTGGATATCCTGTGGTTTGGCAGTGCTGAGTGGTTTGAAATGGTTTGATGGATCTGTGAACACTTTAGAAACACTTGATTAACTTTAACAGCATCTCGTGATAAACACACACACACACAAAGCCAGAGCTCAGTATAAAAGCCTGCCTGTGAAGGTGCAGTTACTCCTCCTTTGTTAGATATTAAATCATCGCTACACTAAACATAAACATCAGCTTGGATTTCTTTTTTCTTATCGTGATTTATGATTTATTTACTCGTTGCTGTTACAGTTAAATGAAAGTTATCAGTCCTAAAACAGACTGGGAGCACTAGAAAACACTCATTCATTGTATAAATTATGATTTATTCATTGACTTTTTGCGTTTTTTTTCTCTTATCGCTGAGTCGCGGCCCTAAAATAATGTGTGCATAATGTATAACCTGCAGCATAGTGCATGCAAAGGCAGAATCTATTTCTGTCTTGATTCATCAGCTCAGGTAGAGTTTAAGGATAAAAGATGAACATGTCTAGTTTGTCTACATTTTGAAGTCTGCAGTCAACCCTCACTCAAGTTTCATATATTTTTACTACACTTTTCATGTCTTGGCAACAAGAGAATCTTCTCCTAGGGGACAGTAAAGCTGAGGTTCACACGGATACCACAAGCCTATTTTCTTTAGGTTGAACGTATCACTAATCAGAATGAAGAATGTGTTAACGTGAGAGCAGTACCAGCTGCTGTCTCACCGAGTCTCACTGTGGCAACCTCACGATACTGATCTTGGTTAAATGACCGGGTCACGCGACGCTGTGAATGAGCAGGAGTTAGACTGGCCTCAGATCGACATTTCTCGAGTAGTACAGATATCTACGGCACAAGATCGAGCATCGAGGCTCCAGCATACTTCATTAGAAGCCCTCATTAGCGCCTTTCTTTCACAGACTACCTGAAATTCATACCCTGTTCATGCCGCGTTTGGCAGGTAGGAGGAGGTGAGAAAGTAATCTTCATAGTTTTCATAGGTACAAAACGAGTGCAATGACCGCCATGAATGCCTTCCCGCATCGATATTCCCCAATAGAACAATTATTGCATCTTGCCTATCTTTATGAAGGTCGCTTTCTATCCACTTTCACACCCAAAGGCCTCACCGAATTGTTCAAAAAAAGCATTCAACACTTCTGACTTCCGACACAGATGTTCTTTTCAAGCATGCCCCAGCCCTCAGTCCAGCATCTTTCCAGCTGTAGGGTTCTGACGACCGATGAGTGAACTCAGGATGAATTAGATTTATTAGATGTATCTGATATACGCTCCGACAAACTGTGCTTCTCGCTGGCTACGTTTACATGCAGAGAACTCAGTAACCTGTTGATATAAACATCATAACTTAGTTAGAGTAACGCGGTTAAGCTTGTGCTCTGATCTGGAGAGACTTGATAAAGATGCCCGGTAATAAACGACTTGCTGCAGCATGTAAACGTCCTACTCCTTTCACCTTTTTTGTTGTTATCGGTCAGTCGGCCAGTCATCAAGATGTTTTACGTGGATATTCATCCTCTAGACAAAGAGCTCTAATGTTTTGACCTCTTCTTAGACCAAAGAACACTCACGCATCCCAGAAGACGGACCTCTTCCATGTGTCTCCGAGTCTGACCCAGATCTGGGAATATTTGTGAATGGTGCTAACAGTGAGAGTGTGTGATGTCTGAACATGTGATGTTGTTTTGTCTTTATCCAGATAATGAGGTGATCGAGGAGACCAAACACAGCTACCACAAGGACTTCTCTCACAGCTTCCCTGACCTGAAGAGAGCACATGCACACACTAGACACAGGAGGAGCACTGGTAAGATGCCAAGATACGTGGAATAAAAGTTACTTTATTTTACATTACTCCTACATATTATGCAGTTTGTTGCCTTTAACACCCATATTACAAGTTGATATTCATGTAACCTTGTTGTCACAGATAGGACAGTGGTTCAAAGTGACAATGCAATATTTGGTCCAAAGTGCTCTTTCCTCTGTAACCTTTGACCTTTTTGTTCCCCTGCAGTGGTGGAAGAGGCCTTGCCAGCGGTGTGTAAAGTGAGGACAGTGATCTATGAGATCCCCAGGAGCCAGGTGGACTCCACATCAGCCAATTTCATCATCTGGCCGCCTTGCGTCGAGGTGAAACGCTGCACCGGATGCTGCAACACAAGCAACATGCGATGCCAGGCAGCTCGCAAGCACCACCGCACAGTCAAGGTACCAAAATAAACATTTCTACTTTGTATTGGGTCTAAAACTCTTTAGACATTGGTGTAAACCTTAAGGACCTTTTAAGAAAAGATTAATTCCTAGAGAGTCATAATCGGCCAATTACTGAAACCTCTACGGTTGCTAATGTCTTGTAATCATCAAGATTTGGTTTCTAAGGGCGACAGAGAAGATGTGATCTGACAAAACTGTATGTAAATGAATGCAAATACATTATTTGGATCTGGACGGATTTATTTGCAGTCTCACCAAACACACAAACTTCATACCAACCCTCTTAATTCACTCCTTGACAGCCCTGTTTGGATCTCTGCTGTCCGTGGAAGATAGATGTCCTTAAATCCTTTCAGAAATCACAGATAAAAGTGCTCTGCAGAAGATCAGATCTTGGCTCATAATGGGAGGATTCAGTATCAAAAGTAATTCAGGCGATTGACTGTTTTCTGTACAATACAAACAGGAATTACAGGAAGCCAAAGGTGCAGCACCCTCCGTGATTTAGAGTTACAGAAATGCAAACAAGGCAAAAAACACAGATTTAACTTTGATATTCAGATGCTCAGCAGGGACCAACCTCATGAACTTTTAGAATCTTAGATTAAATTTGTTGCTGTAATAAAGACGTACCCAGTTATTTTTACTCTATAATCTGACGAGCTGTAGACGTGTTGTAGTTAAGAACCGTCTTAAAAGTGCCTGCAAAATTCTGTCACTGGCTTGATTATTTTTTTAATTGATCCTTTATAACTAACTAATTTAGAGGTTAGTGCTACCCGCTTCAGTCCAGTCTGAAAGTGTTGAACAAAACCAAACTAAGAGGCGGTAGAAGAGGCGACAGTTCATTCTCACCACTCCAACATGTTGGCACATTGTTCATACACAGCGGTAATCACTCTACAAACATTTTGTAAGAGGCTTCTGTTATTTGTCTTTTAGTGGCACTGACACACACACACACAAAACTAATGATGGCACAGAGCATGTAAACACACACCCACTTAAATATTTACTGGAGGTATACACTCTACACCTGCCAAAAACAATTACTCTCCCCAGCCTGACCATTGTGTGTGTTTGATTGAAAGTCTGGCAGTGAGTTAGTTCAAGAACATAATAGCTTCCTTTTGATCTCTGCCAGAGCTGGAAATAAGACTCAGTAAAGCCTGATTTGTTCACACAATGTGCCAACTGGGAGTTGACCCAAGTTGTGTGTGTGTGTGTGTGTGTGTGTGTGTATTCTGCACAAAGGAAAGGGATGTACGATGTATTTTTAAATCGTGAGAATAACTTAACGTGATATTGATATTCCTTGTGAAATTCATTCTCAAACCAGACAAGAAGCGAGAGTGGCCGAGTGGGAAACCAGAAGAGAAATAATTCAAGGCATTTGTGTGTTACCAGAGGTCGAGAGGGGAAAAAAGAGGCCGAGTTTGATTTTGGGATGGAAGAACTGGTCCTTTGTCTGCTCACAGAGGAAATCAAAAATAAATTCATTCACATGTGCAGTGATCCAGTGTTCAGAGGGTAAACGGTCGCAGCCAGAGGGGAGGTAGCGGGGCTGAGGTTTCAGTGGCGTGTCCTTGTGTGAGACAAAGACGGAGAAAGAAAGGTAACATCAGCATCTTAACCTCCACCTCCATCGTATCAAACTGTGTCCTGAAGTGAGAGTGAAGCAGTCAGGATGACGGTTTCGGACTGTTTCAGAGCAAGTATTTCTTTGTCTTGTTCGATAATGAGGGTGAGCTCGAGCGTGTGACAGGTGGATTGCTGAGGTCTTGGCAGTGATGTAGGTGTTGCACTGAACTGTGGTGGTGAGCCTGAAGGGAGAGCTCTTGCAGCTAAGTCTGCTAAATGTATGTTCATTCACAACTAAATATACTTTGTTGAAAATGTAATGCGCTATCACCATAACTGTTCACTGTCGCGTGTGTTTCCTTTTGTTTTCCCTACAGTCTCTGGTCTTGGTAACGACAGCATTACGATTACATGATGGTTTTATGTTTACGCAACTTTCTGTACTTGAGTGAGGCGATTTTTTGGTTTGATTTAATTGATGCAACTTGCCTATCTCTCCATTAGAGTACAACATGAAGCTGCACCTGGCTAGCTTAGCTTAGCACAAAGACAGAAAAATGTGCCTACCTACCAGCATTTAATAACATGTTATATCTTGTTTGTTAAAACAAAACACCAATTTACTGGTTGGGCTCTTTCTAGTTTTTAAGCACTGGCTAGGTAACCAGTGGAGACTCCAGGAAGTAACTGCTTGAAAAAGTTAGCACTCGGTTGATGCATGAGACCGGCATTGCATGCATCCTCCCGATATCCTCAATCAAATGCTTTCATAACCTAAACTTGATGAGATATAGGGCTCAAGACATGGACTGCAGCCTGTAGTGTCAAAGTCCACCACTTTGTGTGAATAAGCATCCACTTGATCGTCTCCCAATGACTTCTGTGTACCATATGTCACTCTTACCGTCGTGGACAAATGTTGCCACTGCATCTGATCTAGTCAAAACAGGTTTCCTAAAAAACTACAAAGCAAATCAGTAGTCTTTATAACATGTTTTGGAGGAAACAGGGTTGGATTTTGATCTTAGACACAAACAGCACTTCACAGAGTATCAGGGCTCACCGTGTTAGACGTTAGCACCCTGTCAGGAAAGGCAAATCCTGGCCTGATGGGTGCTTTAGCAGCGCAGCTCCTCACCTCAGCTGAACCTCCTGAGTCTGAGTCTGTTCAGACTTGAAGTAGAGATGCTTGTGCAATCAGACCTGGAGCTCCTCAACTTGGCTGCTTGTCCAGGATGTGAGCATCAGTATGTGGATTGTAACGTGTAGGTGTGTGTATGTGTGTTTTGTATGCCGGATGCGTTGTCGCTCATGGATTTCTGTTCATATATCAGTGTGTATGTGCGTGTAAGAGCAAGAAAGACTTATTGCTGTTTCAGACAGTGTTGGCAAAATGAGGTGTGTTGCCACAAAACAAAAAATGATTTGAATCTCCTGGCAGCGTTAACGCTCTATCCAAACAAGAGCAGACACACCTGTGTGTTTACACAGGTATAGTAGAGACATAGCTGTCATTGGCGAAGGAGAAGCTTAAGGTGTGCAGCACTCATGCTGCATATTTACAGTAACATTCTTGAAATGTGTAAAGAACACATGTCAAGATACTTATGTGGACATTAAGTTAATCTGAAGGCGCTGCCAACAGTCAGTGTCTTAAAATCAGTAACTTTCATTGACTGTTTGCTAGGACCTCCCCACCCTCAGTTAGTGGTGCTGTGACTATTGAGCTTTCTGTTCTGGCACTTGCACTTTAGACTAATATGTTTGGCAAATGTTATCTTGGCTCACATTGGCCGGGGTTGTTGGTGTGTAAACTTACCCAAATCCCAGAAACAGTAGGATAGAGCCGCTAATGTTACCTTTAAATCTGATAGCATCAGTAGCACATTGGGTTCTCCTATTTTTTTATTAATTAACCTGTAGTCCTGCAAAATGTGCTCCTTGAAGTACAACTAGGTAAGTAGGTAGTGAGTTTGTTAGCTGGACATTTGCAGCTTAACGTTAAAGCAGATTAACATAATGTGTAGGCTAATGCATTCTTGGACTTTTGCACTTTTGTTAAAAAAAAAAAAAAGCCTCTAAACTCATGTGAGGAAATCTAAAGCTTGACAGGTATGCTGTAGCTAGTAATGGTTCCTAAGCTATGATTGGACAAGTGCTGTGAGAAAACACTCAGTTTGGACCATTTTAATGATTTTAAGTTTTAAAAAGTTGAGTAGTTTTGTGTCATCAACGTCTCTCTCTCTCTCTTTCTCTCTCTCTCTCTCCAGGTGGCGAAGGTAGAGTACGTGCGGAGGCGTCCCAAGCTGAAGGAGGTGCAGGTGAGGCTGGAGGATCACCTGGAGTGCATGTGCACCAACAAACGCCACATCAGCCCAAATTCAAACACAGACAATGGTGAGTTTACGGCTGTGTGTGTGTGTGTGTGTGTGTGTGTGTGTGTGTGTGTGTGTGTCCTTATGCCTTGGTTCATTTCTCATGTGAAGGCTGCTCCTGTCTGAATGTGTATGTGTGTGCTGATAAGAGATCTGAGGTATTTACTGTGTTTTTCCTCTCTGCTTGAATTAGTCCTCCCTCGGGGCAACACCCCCCCTCACACACACACACACACACACACACATAGACATCCTTGCATAGCCTGCTCCCTATTATCTAGATATGTCTTTTGAACTGCAGCCATTTACAGAGAGCAGTATTTATATAAATGCAGTTCCAACATGTATGAAAACCATGATACAATAAATGATAGTGTGTGTCTGTGTGTGTGTGTGTGTGTGTGTGTGTGTGTGTGTGTGTGTGTGTGTGTGTGTGTATAGGGAGGAGCTGTAAAAGTAGCATGGTCAGTAACTGAAAAATCACACGTTTAAGAGAACTTAAATCAGTTGGTTGTGTTTAGTGTCATCTTATATGCACAAAGAAGAGCATAATTAAAAATCAGTCCATAAAATGCTGACTGAGCCAGTGAGCAATAGATAAATCTTTCAGCATAATAAGATATTACGTAAATTCTGGGGGTTTTTTCAGCCTCAGTTGGCCACCAAAGACATCACTGCCAAGACTACGGCCAAAACATGCACACATATTTGTCTGAAACAGCATAACTATTTCATTTTAGGTGTGAAAACATGTCAAAGGATGAGTTTCCTCATCTTCACTCGACTCTTGTCTCAACAGGCATCAGGTGAAGCAAGATGGATTGATGGAGGAGTGGAGAACAAGAAGAGGAGGTTGACCTGAACGAGAAAACATGACAAGCACCTTCAGCCTCTGACATCTCCACCACATCACCTGCCATCAAGTGGCAGTGAAAGGTTCGATGGAGTGTACTTTGATCAGTGACTTTTGGGTGGGGGGGGGGGTTAATGGGAGGATACTGACTCATACGAACCTCAACCGTACTGAGAGCAACAATCTGCCAGACACAGAAACGACAGGCTGATGGTTTCCTCGAAGGAGAAAAGAAGCAATTGGACGATGCTGGGATATCGAAGGACTTATTGTCTTCTCCAGAGTATAAACTGCTCAGCGACTCGGATTATAACCTGGTTGGAATCCTTTCTAGAAACACTGACTGGGATTAGGTTTTTGTACTCCAAGATTTACTCCTCCTAGGCGAAATACTCACACACACAAGCACGTATATCTTCTTATTTTTATAACCTCTCTTTTTCTATCGCTCTCTGTTTCTACTTCTGGTATGTTATCCACATAAAGAATGGAGGGAAGAAAATCCTCCTGACATGTTACTGATACTAATAAACTATTTATATGAAAACAAAGTGAGCGTGGTGATCAGAAAACAGCTTTTGGAGAAGCAGGGTTTTCACAGATTGCTTCTCGGAGTGACTAAAGAATTTCTCTAAACCTAAAAGGGGATCCAAACCGGCTTCTGTCTGTGTGTGTAAGAGAGAGATTATCTGGAGTATCATAATATTGAAGCTAAAACCTGAATTTATAACAGAGTAACACACATAAAGCCCTGCTAATGGAGAGAATAGAGATAGACATGTGTATGCTGTTAACACAGTGGAATAACTAACAGCTAACTAATAGGTGTTTTTTTTTTCAAAGTCAACTTGAGGAAATGGCAATTAACCCGAAAGAGGAAGGTAAATGTTTTCAGGAGTGACCTCATCCCGTGACTCGCAAACGTAGAGGAGAATGTGACCTCATAGCAAAACACCAGCTGCCCGCCTCACTGTCCGTTATCATTAATGTCTGTGTGTGATTAGGAACTCATTCATTCTCTCTGTTTCTGTCTCTGTCTCACTTTTCGTAAAAACACTCAGTTAGCACCTTCACCGTGGAAAAAAACCCCACAATGATGCACATCATCCCATGATGCACAATGGTACCACTGTAGCTTAAAGAACCAGTGTGTAGGGTGGTATATAACTGCTGAATGCAACCAACTCACCTTTACATCTTTACATCTGTTAGCAACTGGAAATTGTGAAAAAAAAAACCCTCAAAAGTTAGTTGTAGTTACACATAAATCAGTGACATGAAAGATTAAATTCAAACAAATTTGACACAACAATTTAATTATTCGTTGTGTCCAGAGGATGAACCTTAATGACTCTGGTGATCTTCAGATTTTTGTTCTAGCGCCACCATGAGGTTAAGATTTGTAGTTTTGAGTGAACCTCCCCAACAATTGGAAAGATTAATGTCGCCTTCAGGATGAATTGATAATATTCCTCTGTCTTTTCATTTAGTCACCAATTAACTTCTACAATAACAACTAAGATGGTGAACATGATAAGTCTATTGAATGTCATCTAGCATTTTCAAGAGGTTAGCATTTAGCTTAAAGTATTGCTGTCCTACAGAGCTGCTAGAATATCAGCATTGACAAAACTTTCCGTCAGTATGCACTGAGAACAGATAATTGGGAACAGAGATCAAATCAATCAAATATTCTCACTATTAGCCTTCCCCGAGCTTTCAACTATATCCCATTGCCTTCTTCAGCAAATGGACCTTGTTCAGGTGTCATTCAACATTCAGATGCAAATAAATTCTCCAACATAAACTCCAGCTACAGTTTACTCAGGAACCATTACGGCTTTGTTTCATTCTGCAGTACTAAACAATTTTTATGTAAGAAGTACTCTGGTCTGGGAAACGCAGCCAATTGGTAAACTGCAAAATAAAGAGAAGACTGTAGGGTTTGTTTTTTTGGTGGTGAAGACATGGAGCCGAACCTTGTACCCATGAGGCCATTCCAACCCCTGCTGGCATCCCGCAAACCTGCTGTTTGGACCAGTACGCTGCGGTTTCACGTAGCCTCAAACAGCTCTTTATGTTTCAGACGTTAAACACTTATTAGAACATGCTTCAGCAGTTGACAGCATTTACAACAAACAGAGGACAAAACAAATGTTTGTTGGTTGTGGTGGTGAAAAGCAGACGAGGCAGACTGTCGGGTGACTTCATGCAAGCTTGAGGTTGCTTTTCTTACTTCGCTGGCATATTGCTCTTGGAGAAGCTGGTGTAAACCGTGTGTAGACATTGGCCAACACTGTAACCAGAGTGGATAGTTAGTGTAAATACATAAAATTCATAATTGAGTGGTTCTATTGGAGCTGCACAAAGACGACACTGTGCATGAAAACTTCATAAAAAAAAAAAAATAAGCATGGGTTTTTCATTCCAATCCAATGTCAAATCTGCAGCAGCGAGCTGCCGTTTCATCAGCTAAATACCCAACATGTAAACATATAGAGGAGAAAATATACTGTGGACGTAAAGCACTGAAAACCAGTGAGGGGGAACAAAGAGAAAGAAGAGACAGATGGGGAGCAGACTGTGTGTTACAGGGTCTGAAAGGTGAGAGGGAGGAAATGAAAACAGACAGGAATGAGCACAGTGACATTGTGTGCGTGTGTGTGTGTCTGTGCATGCGTGTGTGTGCGTATGAGTGACGGTGAAAGTGTGTCTTTGTGTGTGAGAAAGGATGAAAGTGGATTTGTGTGTGTGAAACAGAGAGAAACTCCATCTCCCTAAAGCTCAGTTAAGCAGATTAACAACATGCTAGCTAAAATGCTAGGTCAAGTACAACCTGATATAAGATGATGGAAGTTGGACTCTTTTCAGTTACAGATCTCAGATCAGATTACCAAACCTCCGTATTCCTACACTTGACCTTTAAGAAGTTAGAAGTATATCTGATTCTGGGTCAGCATGTTTTCCTGGATAAATACCTCTAGGTCACATTCCTGCTGGATATTAGCAGACTCATTTAGTTGATATTTGTGTTATATGCAGTAAAATGTCTTAACAACTGTTGGGTGAATTTCCATGAAGATACGCACATGCATGTTTCGCTTTAACGTTAGCCTATAGTACCATCATCAGGTCTAAATTTAAATATGTCCACTATGACCAAATATCTAATTCCCATCAGCCTCAGCAGTACTTTGTGTTCTATGCTGAACATGCCTGTTGAACAGCTGCACGTGAGCATTGTCATAGCGAGCTTGTTAGCATGCCGACATTACCGTATAGCTCAAAGCCTCAGTAGAGAGCTGCTAACTTGGCTGCACACACTTGTCATGTAATACCGATAACACCTCCCTGTCAAAGTTATATTGTGTTTATGTCGGGAGCTAACATATCATGTTATGTTGACCATTTTGTTTTTGGGAACAAATGCAAGGCGACGCTTTAAACCCCCTCACTAAGTTTCAGAGTGTTGTAAATATGGATAGCTGTACATGCTGTGATTGTATTATTGCTCAAAAACTTCTTGCGCGGTTGCTCTCTTTTTCTCTTTTCCGCTGCTTCTGTCAGCACGCTCTTTGGTCCTTTCACCTCCTCTTTCCAGGGTTCCATTAGCTAACAGAAGCTATCGTTCGCAGTAGTTTACTGTCCGTCGGTAAATCACAGAGAGTTGATGTGCAGCAGCTGGAGGACATCACAGAGAAGAAGGCAGAAAAGTTTAACCAAAATAGTTGGTAATGGGTGACTCAGTGCTGCAAAATGCTTTTCTTGCCCATTTCTGAGTGATTGTACAAAGTTACAAAGTGCAGAGACACGGCCTACGTGCACAGAGTGGGAATGAAAGAGACACCGTTTACCTGATGACAGTGTAATTTTGTCTGGGGAGATTCTTCATTACATTGGCAGTCGATGAATTTAAGGTCGGCGTTGCTGTATAACATAATTATCGACTCCGGGTCCTTATCTTCCTACTGTGTTTCTTGCAGTGATTTCAAACTCAGTCTTGATTAAAAGTAAACACTCTTTTTTATCACTTCTTCCTCCCTGATCTCCCATTTTCCTTCCCATGTATCACACAGAGCTGCTTTATGAACACTCGTCTTACCAGATAAACATGTCCACCTCCCACCATCGGGCTTGTTCCCACCACTGGATACAGCAGGGACGGAAAACGCTGAGGTTTGGCATCACTGAATGAAGATTTACTGCTGTGTGGTTGAGGCTGATGTTTTGGTGCTGGATCCTGTCTAGAGGTTAGATTTATTTCCAGTGAATGTGAATTATTTCTGCCCAAAATTAAAAACTTTAGCAAGAGAGCGAGAGAGAGAACGGGAGAGAGGTAGTTAAGGGCTAGAAAAGCCATTTATGAACTGCCATTGCATTACCTGCTATCCCCTGTTGCTAATTCTCAAATATCCATCTGTAGCATGTATTAGCATCAAATAGTGTAGCTGCTGATTGCAACCACTTCATCTCACACTCTCCTTCCTAGAGTGAAGGAGAAACTATGGTGGTCGCAAAAGGATGAAATGAAAAACACAAAAGGCCTTTTCTAGAACTGGTATTAAGTTTGTCTGTTCTGGGCTACTGTAGAAACATGGCAGGACATTGTGGACTCCAATCCCTCAAAGGGCTTGATCCAAGGTAACAAAAACATCATGACTCTTGTTTTCAGATGATTATTGCTTACCTAATCCGATCATATGCTGTGCGATATGTTGTGCCTCGCCACAGGATAGATTGTAGAAGTGTTTTCAGTGCCAAGGTCACAGTTTCTTGGCATCCTATTTATTCCATTCTGCAGACAAGTCCATTGATAGGACTATTATCAATGGACTTGTCTGCATAATGTGTTTTTGTACTTATTGAGTATGTCTGGAGAAATCAGGATTTTGGTACCTTAGTTTCTTCCATTCATGCTTTGTAATTGGTTCATGTTCCAACTCTATCATTTCAGACCCAGCCGCTCCCTCCAGCCAGTCTTGACTGATCTCACCTGCTCACCCTCATCACTCGCCTGTTTGTCATTGCCGTCTTTACTCCCTCATATATAGTCCTTGTCTATGTGCCACAAGTCTTACATACTTTAACACTGCTATTTTACAGACTAGATCTCGATTTTTAGGGTGTCCTGCTTTGACCTTGAGATGGCTTGAAAATGCACTGAGAGCATTTTGGAGCCACATGCCGATTATAATTATTATATGATTGTAGCCATAGCTATAATTTATATATTGATATATAGCTATGGCTATAATTAAGCATCATAATTGATTATTTGAGTATATTTTGTACAAATAATCTATCAATGTATTTCCCTCTGAAATATAGAAGCAACAGTAAAATACAAGTACCTTAAAACTGTCCTTAAGCACAGTTCTTGATTAAATGTACTTGGTTCCACCAGTGCAGCTAGTGCCCACATGTTTATAATAAAGACCAGTTCCCTCAGTCACTTCATTTAACAATGTTATTATACTGTCTTGTCACCCTCCAGGTTTAAACTCTGCCTCTTTATGCAGCAGGGTATTACAGTACGTTCTTGTTGTGATCGAGCATAGCAAATCCATTTCTACATGTTGGTCAAAGCCATTTCCTCCCTCCTCTCTGATTCTCCTCCTTCCTGTTTTCCTCCGTAAGGGGCTTCAGGTAAACCAGCTGGCGTCAGTGCCAGGCTCTTCTCAGAATGTGTACACTAAGCTCCACGTTCATAAGCACACACACCTTCTTAAGCCAAAGACCGTTGTAAACAGACGATGAGCAGATATTTATTAAACACATAATGAGGAGGGTGAAAAAAACATGAATTACAGGATGCAACAACCTTCAAGTTTACAGGACAATATATTATCCCATTGTTTTAAGATGACTGGAGTGTGAAATAGAAAGATAAAGAGACGGGGAAATGTCTGTTTGCAACCTATATGAATTTATCATGCTCTTTTCAGGATCTTTTCAGTAGTAAGGTACGCTGCAATTTTGACTGGACAAATTAACTGTATTTGAAACAGGTTCTTGCTCACGTGTGACGCGGTCTCATGCAGACAGATGGGTGGAGTAAAAGTGGATTCAGAACAATTACATAACAACACGAGCTCCTGAGCAGCAAATGCGAGGTTTAACAGCAACAGCGGTGGATCGACTTTTTGTTAAGAAGTTGCAAAAGCATTCAACTGTAAGCAAATCTAATTCAGCAATAGTGAAACTGGTCAAGATCAGCCGTGGCTCAAACAGTTTTCATCATCCCTGTGGGATTTGGGCTGGGCAGGGTAGTGCCTTTCATGGTTGTGTGAGAGACTGGAAAGCACCACATGATTGCTTACTATTTTACTTGTCTTAGGTTTACTCAGTTATTTAATTTGTATTGCGCTAATATGGTGCAAAACAAAGCACTAGCATTTTTTAGAGCAATGGATGTAGGTGACAGAAAGAGAGAATCATGAACAGACAGTGCTTCTGGTCTACTTTGTTCAAAGTATGCCCTTATTGATGATTTTGGATGTAGATGTGGATGGCACACTATTGACTGTGCTTGTTATAGCATGTTTACTTTATTTTGTTACCAGGCATAATTCTTGTTTATTCGAGGATTCGTATACTTGTACTCTGTAGCTAAAGTGAGCATATTAAAGAAATATACGGAGCCACGTTAGCTGAAATGACACGATTTTATGTTTGTTCCTGCATGAAGCATTTCTGGCTGCTGCAGGTCTCCATCCCAGCCCGAGGGGAAACAGCTGCTTGATCACTATCGGATATATTCCTTAAAAAAAACCCTTCACCTCTCAGCGACACACCTCCTGCTCCGCTATTCACTGTTTGACTTCAGCAGCTTTCTTTTTTTCTTCTTTTTTCAGAGTCATAAGCCTCTTCCACACACACAAACACAATAAAAACAAAAAGCTGTCCCGCTGTCAACCACTCCAAATCACTCAACAAAATAAACCCCCTCCTCTTCCTCCTCCTTAGCCCCCCCCCCCCATCGTCGTCTCCATCTCCTGCAGCTCCACCATTGTCTTTGGCTGGGCTGGGCAAAGAAGGCCTGCTGCTGCCGCTGAGTGCTCGTAGAGACTCAAAGAGAAAGCAGCAGTGTGGCTGAAGAGGGAAATAAAAACAGAGAGGGGGAGAGCTTGGGAGGGGTTAAGTGCTTTTTGATAGACTCACTGGAGGAGGGAGCAGGATTGTGAAAGGATAAAGGTGTGTGAGTGTGTGTGTGAGTGTGTACCCTCACTAGCCTATTACATATCACATATCTTAGCTTCAAGCCATCCAGAGCTGCGACTTTAATCTAAATTGTTGTTGTGTGTGGAGATGAAGCACAGTGTCACATGTAGCTGTATGCAAAGTCTGTCTATCGCAGTTATTTTTATGTCCGTTGAGCATGTCCTCGCTCTCTTTAATCCCTCTCTGGTGCATTCTCATTTACCACAAAGCCATTAAGAGCCACTGTGACACCAAAGAAGAGCAAGAGCATCGGCAGGAAAGACAGATCCTTTAGAGTATTTATATATTTTGTGGATGAATATCACTGTGCATGCGAGAACTGCAGCTCTCTTAATCCGTCTCATATATATAGTACATTTAGGCATGTGCATTTTTGTCTGTTGTCTGGGTCATAGTGAAAAAATAAAAAAAATGCAAATCTTCCTTTTTTATCGTTCTACCTGTTCTTAATGCTCATGTATCAAGAAAAAGAAAATAACAAACAACATAAGTTATTAAACAATTTACTATATATTCTTGACTAAAAGCAAATGGATGAAAAAAAAAAAGATTCGTGAAATCCATTTGCTGCTGCAACAAGAGGATTAGCCGGAGTTTGCATGCAGGAATGAGGTCAGTTTATGAACTGAGGCTCAAGAGATGATAATCTTGGGAATTATGGTGAGTGGGAGACCTAAAGTTGACAGGAAGTTTAAAAATGGAAGTCCAAAAAGATAGTGGTGTACTCAATTTCCTTTCAAGAAACATTAGCTGCTCTTGAAGGGAAAAAAGACTTGATTTTGGACAAAAAAAAGCAAATTTGTGTGTTATTCATAGTCTACAAGACCTTTTGAGATCTTTGTTCTCCTATCTCACTGTTAAACTTGGTCCATATTGTCAAGTTCTGCTTTAGTTTCTTAATATATTTACTAATGTGAACGATGCACATCTGGATCACATCCAGAGATTTTCGTGTCCTCTCAATGTTTGTGTGGAAGTGTCTGCTTTCGAGATGAAACTGTGGTTCAGTATGATAAAGCTCCTCAGTGAAAGCTGCTTTTTAACTTCTGAATTAAGAGTATTTGAATTATGGAGCTCTCTGAGAAGATACTAAAACTCAGGAGTGATAAAAGAGAGAGAAAGACATCAATAGGCTGAAAGCGGAAGACAGGAGTGCATGGAGGGCTGGATGTAGAGGCAGGGGTAGATGGGGGCCACTGGGCCGACAGTAAATCTGGTTTTATTATTAAATGAACAGGCAAATGTTTCAGTGAATGGACCTGCAGAGAGAGATTAAAACCATTCTGCAGTCTGTCAGTTTGATGATTTGCCACACCACTAACAGGCAAGTTAATCATTTTTCTTCATTTAATCTGGTTAGTCCCCACAGATCAAGAACCTGAAGCGGGCCAACGCAGCAACACGAATGAACAACATTAAATAAACACATCGGTATTTCACAAACTTTTTAAAGCTCCACAAAGAGAATGGTGAGATGTCCCACAACTATAACAGCTTGTGTTTTGTTGACTCTAGAAGACATACAACCGCCATGAAAGAAATGAGTAACCCTCACATGACTAAAGCCAGTAAATGTGCTTCATTCAAGTTTGCATAATGGCTGTCTCACTTAAGACTGAAAGCCACACAGGGACCCATCGAACACTACAATGACGCCCCTCTTTATTACCCATAAAACATCCTTTTCAGTTCTCTGAATGTGGAGCTTAAAGCACTTTTCACATAAGTAAAATCACGTGTTTTACTCATGTGTGGGTGTTACCATTCATCACTGATAGAAACAAAATGCGAGAACATTCTCGTGTCTATTTGAATAGTGACACAAATTGTTGTCACAGAATAAAATAGATAAATAAAAAAGATGTTTTGGAATGACCTGGTATTTTAGACTGAATCATTAAGTTTCCTCTCTATTTGTTGTTTATGTTTCTTCCCCATATCTCTAATTTTCTTATTTCTTATCCCCAATTCATCCCTCCAACAAGTACCATCCCTGTGCCAGACAAAGTCTGATTTATCTTTATCCTTTGTACCAAAGAATTGCTCATACACATCAGTGAGCCACACCACTGCATAGAGTGACATGTTCCTTCATTATCATGAGCATTTTGAGTCGCTCCAACTCACCGTACATCAGTAGTCTTTGATAATAAGTCAAAAATAGATGCCCCTTGTTATTTACGGCTAAATAATTTGTGGGGAACTACAGCGCTATCATTTTTTTTTGTTGTTGTTACAGATTAATTAAAACTTTAGAATGAAAAAAACAAAAATGCTCAGTTCGGACTCGGACGAGTAGATTATTTTTTATTTCTGTGTTTTTTGTCATCTTTTAGCTGTGATTTCAAGACAGTGATATCTGAAGCATCTCTAGGATAAATTCAAATGATCAGCTGACCTTTCCTCATGAGGTTTTGGCTGTGGATGTGAGAGAAGAACAACTGGTTGGACTGCCAGGAAATTGGGTACCAACATAAATGCTTCCATCAGAATGACATTCCCATCAGCCATCAGTCCTACTTTGTGCTCGGTGCTAATTAATAGTTAGCATGCTAACTGAGATAATGATTAGGAACATAGCATGTGTTGTTAAATGTCAGGAAGTTGCATGCTGCATGCTGCCGTTAGCATTTAGGTCAAAGCCAGACAGTACAGCCTCACAGGGCTGCTATGTGCTAACAGCAGACTCTTAATTTTGTTATAAATTGGACATAATTTAATGTAAAATGGCAACAAAGTGATCACAACTTTACAACAAATTCTTTTAATCATCAATCGGCCAAAAAGAAAGAAACAGCTGCTCTCCTGCCTCCCGAGGAGCTAGACAGTTAATAAGAAGGAGACAAAATGATCTAAGGTGATGCACTGGTCTTTCTTCTGATTCCACGTCAGGCCTCCGTTCCTGACCTTTGACTCACAACCCCATGACCTCCGCATTGTCCAGCCGTCAGGTGCCAGCTTGCCCTCCATAGGGATCGGGATTCCTTCAAGATGCTCTCACCCGAGGGGGTGTAGTATTGTCTTTCCTGGACAAAGAAAGAAAAAATCACCAATCACACTCAAGTCCATACTCTATGAACAACACTACTTGTGCATGGTTTTCATCATGACTCTCTCCCCTCTCATCAAATTTCACATTTCTTCCCTGGCATGATGAGGCGATTGCCAGAGAATTTCAAACATTCTCCCGACAAAGACATCAAAACATTTGGAAGAGAATATGAAATCTTTCCGCCTCCCCTTTTTCTGGCTTCCTCTTTGATTTGTAACATCTTGTGGGCATCCTGTCAGCCACTCCTAACTGAGATCAAAGTGCTACCACTCTCATGGAGAGATATCATTCTCTAGGAACATTTTGCAGGTTCTACCACAAGTAATATTTGCCCACTGGCTTTGATATGGCTGTCCTCCCCAACAGGAATTCATATCATACAACCCTCCTCCTGCTTTCCTTCTGTTCTTCATCCCTCTCTCATCATGATACAAAATAACAGCATCAAAACTTCAATCCAGGGATTGAGTTGAATCATCCCTGACTTCAAAAACAAACGATATCCATCTTGGTAATGGCGAATTTATGTCTTGTTTTCATATTGGCGCAGTGCTCTCTCTCTTCTATGTCCCCTCTACCTTGCGTCTCTTGCATTCTCCACCTTGGTCTCTCACCCGGCCCTGCCCTTTTCTTTCCTGTCGACCAGAAGAGCACAATATGTGGGATCAAACGGCAGGGAAGTGAGGAGCAAAGTGTCTCTCTGTCTCCTCTAAGCCCAGGGAGGATTAAGGCCAGGAGACTTCTGAGGAACAGTCATAAAGTGTGTTCATGCCTGCCGGGGGTAAATAAAAGGAGACAGCAAGACAGTGAAGACAGTGATGTTAAAACCCCTTTGTGTAACTTTTCTACCATAAAATAACAGATTTAAAATCATTTTGATTCAAATGGATGAGTTCTTAGTCTTAGTTCTTACTGCTATGGTAAATATAATACTTTTGTGTGTGTGTGTATATATATATATATATATATATATATATATATATATATATATATATATATATATATATATATATATATATATATATATATATATATATATATATATATATATATATATATATATATATAGACTTGAGTTTCAGAGATGTGTATAGTGCGATAAGAAAGCATTAGTGCAACAATAAGTGCATTCATGTTTTATTACAATATACATTTCCACCAGTTTTCCATAGCCCATGTAAGTATTCTGGTCTGACGCCTCTATTGGCAGCACAGTATCATTTGTCAGTGTCTTCCAAGCTTGGGAAACTACCGCGGTCATGGTTTAAGGAAACCAACATTGAGGCAACTGTAAGAAACGGGAAGCAAACATCTCTCATGTCAAAGGCAAATGTTTTGTACACCCATCAATCCACCCAAATCTCTTCCTTCTGTGGACTTAGTGTCTCTATAACAACGTCACCTAACTCTCTGAACCTGGTATCAGAGCTTTACTCAAGACTCCTCTGTGTACTCGACTCCCCATTCTTCTTCTTCCTCTGCACATGAAGGTGGCAGGTTGGCCTACAGGTGCAGGGGTAAATCAGTAACTGGCAGGTCACAGACAGGAAATTTTATTATAGCTGTGAACAGGAGGCCAGCTGTTGTCACATTTATCACGATTGCCAAAGAGACTGCAGGGGCTGGGTGACCTCTATGAAGAGAAGCATATGTGGAGGCTGAAGTTATTTTGCTTTTGGTTGAAAGTTAGAGGCCAACAAATGTTTGCTATTTTTCACTTTTAGCTCAGGGAATCAGCTGTTTTTGGATTAAGAGTTCCCACAGTTTGTAAATGACTTATATTAATGGACTAGTGTGTAGAATTTAGTGGCATTAGTGGTAAGTTGCAGATTGCAATGCCATCGCCTCACTCTCTAGAGAAACTATGATGAGGGCTGCAAAACATACAAAACACATGGCTGTTCAACATGCCAGACTCCACGGAAGAGGACCCACAGCATCTGAAGATATAAGTATCATTATAAGGTAACAATTATTGATATTTGCTCCGCACAAGTAAATAAATCACTTATTGCCACAGAAATTACAGCCCCGCTAACAACTACTTAGCTCAACGTTTGGCTCGCTGCCATGTAAATAATCCTCAACATGATGAACTATTCATAAAGTCACTGGATCATGTGGTTTGACGTATGTATTTAACCTTGCTACAGTACAGAGGAAAAGGTTACACTATCTTCGAAACATGCACACACATCATAGGTGCCTAGACAAAATAGCGTGTACCTCTGCTCGCAACCCATCCAATGGCTCGGAAGCCAATCCCGGCTGGTATTGGGGCACAGTCCAGGGTAAACCATGGACAAGTTGCAATCCTTGTATCCTTCCTTCAGAATAACTCTTGATATTTTTTATCTTTATCATAATTCCTCTCATCAACCTCTTCTCCTTCAAATATCTGTTCCATTTAAAAGGTTGAGCTTGACAATTTGAATTTATTAAGGGTACTTTTCATTAAATTGAAGAAAAATGTTCAACTGAATTCCTCCAGTAAGCTGATTTTAGGTCAGGGGCTCAATGGTTCAACTGTTCAACTGCTTATGCTACAATAAATGTGTTACATGTTTGTACATGAACAAACCTTTCAGCTATTGTTGCATTGTTGTGTAGTCATGAAGTGAATTGTGCTTAAACTAAAAACTGAAAACAGAATAGGGCCTAAAATTGAAATGTGCTGTAGGATAGGTTGATATTCCTCTGCAATACGATACATAAGTTATACTGTATATATTGCATGAACTTTGCTTGAATCTGATGCTAAAAGGAAGTCATTCATAAATCTCAAGCGATGCTCTGAAGTCTGGCTGGATTTACCGTGTCTTGAAAGACCCTTGAATTCCTCTGTTCTCTCTGTAAACAAGGGGTAAATCTCTCTTTCTCATTTCCACACTTGGTCACACAGGAGGAATTATGGGTACGACTTTGTTTGACCCATGTCAACGAAACAATTCGAACTGACAGGGGAAAGTGTTGTCACATCAACACACAATCGGCTGGCTTGACAACCGCCTTTTCTCATTCCTTTTAAATTTCCGTTCCTCACAGTGGCCGGGGTGCAGTGAGGAGAACAATACAAGTCAAGTGTGCAATTATATCTTCACCTGTTGACAAAACAGCTCAGAGAAAGTAACATCCTGCCAAGCCTTGTGTTTCCAGCCATGTTCACTCTTCCACCTTATCCTCACCTCGCCAGACATCTTTCATCCTTCTCTAACTCCCTCGCTAATGGAGCCTTGCTTGACTCGGCATATGCCTAAAGTGAACTTGTCAAAGGCAGACACCTTTCGCAAAGATAAAAAGAAGCTTTGGTGGTCCCTGCTGAGAGGAGGAGGGGGAGAGAAGATAAGGAGGGGAAGAGGAGGCAAAGACAACACTATCACCCAGAGAACGCTTGCATACCTCAGCTGTGCATCTTGTTGCAATTTGTCTCTTTGTTGTCAACTTTTTTTGTACAGTATTTTTTTTGTTCTGTTATCTGTCATGAGGTGTCTGACATGGCCTGAGTAACCTCTTCCCGTCAACAATGAGGTGGTCGTTGACCTATTGCCAGAGGCTGCACTCAGGTGGGCCGCTGCCCCGCATGGTTCAGCTATCACCTGAGGGGAGGGGAGGTCAGAAACGGCGTACTGGACCGGGCGGGGTGATGAAGTAGCACAAAGCCCCAGGCTGCAGCAGGACTCTTTGTTAGAGAGCTGATGGGGCAGATAGACACTTCCTGGGAAATGGCTGTTCACAGATATGGGAGTGGTCTCACGTGCACGCATGCACATTTTTACAAATTAGAGAGGGTGGTAGTAGTTTGCCCACAGATAACACTAATAGCTGCAGTGACTCAGAAGGAAGTGAGTCAAGTCAGCGCTCGGGCTTCATGAAGAACTCCATTAACAACCGCAGTGCTTCAATGTCCACACCACATCAGATAATAATGGGATCACATTATAATGGAGGCTTGTTGCCTTCTTCCTGCCTCGTGTTTCCTGTGGGTTTCTACTTCCTTCTGTGTCTGCCTGTCTCTCTCTCTGCTGTCAATAAACTGTTTAAACTGAATCTAGTCTGTGGCTGGTGTTTGCACTTTAAGTCTGAAGACGTTCATTACAACAATTATACTTTTTACATAATAAGATAATACAAAAGAAACCGACAACTGCAATCAGGCAGCAAATTAAACACTGGGGGAAAAAAATCAGAGGATAAAGATTTAAAAAATCCAGGTGAGAGGAAACAATCTAGCTTCGGGGCAGTATGCAGCTCATTCCTTTTTAACCGATGAATAGATAAGTGAAATTTGCAGTTCTGCCAGGATTGCACATGTGGAGCGTCTAATGATGTAAAAATTATTGGATGCTGTCCTATAGTAACAAGATTTAAAGAAGCAGAAAACATGTGAAGTAGTTTGGGTACACCCTGTACGTAAGTCGCCAGCTTTATAAATATCATGAGTAAGGAATATCATGAGTTCCTTCAGTAAGGAAGTCCAAAATTTATGAGGGAGCAGCAACAAGTAGGAAAATTGTCAACAGTGATTCTTGTCAGGGCTTTCATATAAACATACAGTCTTCGCGTTGGACCCACACCGGATCATAGATTGCCATATTTCACAACTTGCATACTGGATGATTAGTCATGTTTATTTATATGCACAGATTTACAGAAAACGCAGAGAGAGGGTGTGTGGTGTACATACTGTATGAGTGAAGGGTAGGGTGTATCATGCTTCTGATATTCGCGTGGTTACAGGTTCACTGGAGTAAAATAAAACATCATTCATCGTTCTGTTTACCATGTTAGCAGTTGTGCATGGACGTGCATTTGCTTCTATATACAATGTCACTGAACACGTTGCAGAAGTTGTCAGGCTTCAGGCTCTCTCCTACTCGTATTTGTGTTGAAAATGTATTGGTATATTTAAGTATTTGCATTGTATTTATTTTTGTATTGTACAAAAGTTCCTCCACTTGGTCTGGAAGCTATTTATGCCATCTTTGTTTGTAACCACAGAGAAGAAGGCACGTTGTTGCCAAAAGCTAATGGAGTAACTTCATGCTGCAGATCACTGTATAGTTATATACTTTAGATACTTCCTCTCTCTTGTGTGTTGCCGCTCACACAGTGCTTACTTTATATTTCATCCGTCTATACAGTTCTAAAAAATGCTGTCATACGAGGATAAAGTTTACATGTAGAAAAAGAAAATCAGGCAGAAACTCCAGCAGAGCTTTGTGGGGTGACTGCGTTACAGCTCCGTAATGTGAAAATGCATGAATATGAAGCAGGCTGGTGCTGAAAACAAGCTCGATGCCAACATGATTTTTCTGAACATACCATATTAAAAGTATTTGATGAGGTCCATAACTAACTGCTGTTGGGAGTCCTTATGAAAACAGCTTGAGAAAGCACATTAGTGTTCATTAGTGCAGGTACAGCATGTTCCCAGGATCAGGATGGAGCCATCCAAATTGGCTGGGATAAGTTTGGCCTGGGTAAGAGTCCTGGGAACGGCCCAGTCCACAGTTTCTGAGTGGGTGGCCTCTTCCAGATCTGCGCATATGCCATGCATCTCCTTTATGCAGAACCATACAATGACAGGCAACACACATGTACACAAAGTATAGAGAAAAATACAGCGTGTTCCATTTATTGAGAGCTTTTATCAGTTAATATGAAAATGTTTTCCCTGTGGAAACCACCAATTGGCCAACCACAAATATTCTCCTCAAACTGGAAGCCCAACTGGCAAACGCTTTGAACAATCAACCGCAAGACGTCACAGCACCATTTACAGGGCTCGAGGGCTGAGATTGAGAGAGGGATAAAGTTGGTTAGGGTGATAGAGGGATAAAAACAGAAACAGGGAAGGAGGGAGCCGGGCTGGAAAGATAATGATTTTCCATAAAACCATCACAAATGTTCCTTTCATTGTAGTCTAAAAGCTATTTTTATTTAAGGGAAAATAATCATATTTTTAGAAAATAGTTGGTATTGAACAAGCTGCTTAACGCCAATGTGTGTAAAATGTTTGCTTTATAAGAACATGGTTATGGAAATCAAAATATATTTAAAGCAGTTAGAGTCAACTTTATACTGATGATACGTCACAAGGCTACTTGTGTATAAAAGTTGTAATTTATGAGCTCACAAAGGATCAATACAGTTCCCGTCAGCTCTTCAGAGATTTATAGCATCTTTCAGCTCATTGTTTCGGTTCCCCAAACTTTTGTTCGGTCTCACCACTCTCATCAGCATCATTTCTGCAGCTGTTTTCATTGAAAAAGTAATACTGCCTCAGTGTATTGGTGGCAATAATTTGCTGTGGGCCACAACCCCAGAGTCCTACCACTGGAGAGACCCTCTCATTTGAAACAGCAGATATCCATCAGTTACACACAGAACACATGCGCACGCACACATACACACATTTAGGCTTGGGAAGAAGAGAATTAGAGGCAACCGCAAAGACATTTACGAGCAGCCCCATGGCAGCCATCACCCAAATAGGGCTGCTGCCACAGAACCACAGGGGCAGAGAAACCCTCCGTCTGTTGACTCTGCAGATTAGTGACTTAATATAACCACACAAAGGCTGCCTTTCTCTCCGCTGCACTCGGTGAATATGCTGAAGAAGGAGCAGACAAGTAGCCACGGTGATTATATAATCTATTTTCATTTACTACCAGTCTCAGTGAGGATGCTGCACTGCGCTGTGTTTAACTCCAAACAAACAAATGACTTATTCGATCTGAAATGGATGCCAGAAATGATGCCCGCAGAGTTCATCACACACCCAGTCCAGATGACTGTGACATAGATAACAGTGTTAAAAGAAGATGCTGTTTTGGAAACCTGCCAAACAAGTCGGGGCGGGGCCTTTTACACACTTTGTAGCCTCCGGGCAAAATTTTCACTTTGTGGTTTACGATGAGTGACAACGTACGTCCATTAAAATGAAATCAGGTTGCACAACTCTTCTCCAGCACGCGACATATCACTCGCCAAACATTTCCCGTTATCATGCCTTCACAACCTCTTCAATTTGCCGTGTCCCATAGCAGTGGTAGGTGCATTTGTAGAAGCTTGAACATACACGTAACTGAAGCAGTGTGTTGTGTGTCATTACTTCTATAATGATCTTCTACTTACCAGTTTTTAACATACAGTTCAGCCCCTCTGAAACGTTAAGGTTGTTCTTCCAGACTGTCTGACAGTGTCCTACGTCTTCTGTATCCGTTTGTTCCATTCCATCATATGGAAACATTATCAACATCTTGTGTGCTATTTTATTACATTTCCTTAAAGCTCAGTCTGACATCTTTGGCTGCACAATATAGTTAAATTGTTAAATTTTGTTTTGAAAAGTGCCCAAAACTCACAGCATCCCTCTGTCCAGCTTCAAGTGTATCCCCCCTCAATGGCACTGAATTACAAACCTCATAGAACTGTCATTAACTCACATGTGTAACTATGCAAATCTGTGTCAGGAATACACTGCGTCAATCAAAACAGACTAGACACTTTTGTCCTCAAGGCTTTGGCAATGAAATCCAAAACAGCCATTGTCCTGCAACCTCAAGGCTTCAGTCCCGAGTGAAAAACTGGGACGAGAGCCACCAGCCATGGCTAGCTGTGCCATCATTTGCTGTTGTTCCAGAGACTATTGGAACAACTCCATCATTCATAGCAACCATACTGATGGAAGACAAAACATCAACCCCAAGCCATGTATATAAGCCTCAATTATTCACAGGGTGTTTGCTTTCGCATGCTTGGGTTCCACACGTTCTGCAATTTGATGTTATGATTCAACACATGAGGTCATTGCTCGCTGATTGGCATTTTATGCTTGGCTTAGGGAGCCGGATGAAAATGATGTGATTAAGGAGAAGACAGAGAGCTGTTACGGGGAAATGTAATCCAAGTACTCCCAGCGGGAACTGGAATCATATTTGTGAACATGTTATCTAATAAAGGAGGGGACCACCTCCGTGCAGTTGGGAGGATTCATTCCAGCAGTTAACATACAGCATGTACAGAAAATTAACAGCATATAATGAGATGGAAGGGGGAAAAAATGTAATGTAAATGTAGTTATATAAAGAGTTAAAGTTTAGACGTGATAAGGTTGATCGAGGATAAAACACTTATTTCAACGTAAGCTTCAAACGTGACAGAGTTTTAAGTTATGTGCACTTATATTTACCAGAAAGAATATTTCCATCCTGTCCACACACCTGTTCACAACAGTTTACTCTACTGTCCATCAGGAAACTGTAAATAACAAAAAGTTGCGGTGGACCAGCCAGAGGACATCGGAAAACATTTTTCCCGTAAAATATGATCCAGTTTCACAAAAATCAGCGAGATAGTTGGCGCTGTACGACTGCTGTGAAGTGTTACGTACATCTCTCAGTTGATTGTACCCCGAGCAAAGGTACATAGTGCAAGTGGAAATGACGGAGGTGCCATTCACCTGATTACGCGTCGATGTAACGACGAAAATGATTTTGAACTTTTCTTTTAGTAGAAAAGTTGTGCAATGCTGCTTTAAGCACTCAAGGAGACAGCACTTATCTGTTGTAGGGGAGTAAATGCACACACAAACAGAGAGATACTGCAAGGCCATTCAGTAATTCAGTAGCACAGTGTGTAACCATAACAGCAGCATCATCTCCATAACAGAGAGGAGTGCGGAGTGTCATGCTGGATATGGTCTGACTTCTGCTTGCTCTCTCTTGCTGTTGATACACGCTCTGGCCTCCAGCGATAACAGCAGCTGTGTGTTCCTGAAAAAATGTATGTGAGCTGCTCAGTCTCCTCTGGCTGTCATTTTCACTTTGTCGTCATAATCTGGTTATAAAATCACTTTGTGTGTGAAAATCCCCCCCCCCCCGCTTGTTCTCTCTTTCTGCGTTTCTGTGAGGTTTAATTGTGACATAACTGTCGATGGCCATGAGGGAGAAGATGGGCCATCGCAGAGGAAGCAATCTCATTCCTGATCCCTACCTCTTTAGTCTAAACAAGTAGGAAGAGAAAGGACGAGAGCAAAGTGGGAGTGATGGAGGACTGCAGGAAAAGTTTGATGACAGGGTATAACTGTACATTATATTATTTAATAGACTATGAGTTCAAGAGATAAACGATAGCACTATGAAATCATAGGGCACAACATTATACACCATAACACAGTACTGTATATTGTATGTTTTGCATCCACTAATCCACTGACAGGTAAATCTGGGGGATTCAAAAACTCCAAACTCACATGACATTTGTATTTTTCTCTCAGACTTGAAGAAGCTCATACAGGGTTAGACAGCTTTATACAGTTCTGGAGTGGCCCTTTAAAGTGAAAATCAACATTTAAACTGGGAAGTTACAGGTTGAGGTTACACTCTCACGGTGTAAGTATGGGTTAATATTCCTGCATTCATTTTATTGGCTACAAAACTTTAGCTTTCACTATTGTGATGAGTTTTTTGAGTATAGTGACAGACCAGCCAGCGAACCAGTTGAGAATTCTCAGCAGACATTGTACAGTATGATAGTAATATATTTGTAATCGGCAGAGTTGACATCAGGTTTTGGCACGTGCAGCTCGTGCTGCTAAAAGTCACAACTCTCACCCACAATTGTTCATTTGTTTGAGCTGCACAAGAGCAATCTGGGTCAGTCGTGTTGTTTTCGTCCATGTGTCTGTGTTATAGCCTGCGGTATGAAGTAGCCGAGCTGGTTGCCTGACAGTGAGGCTGATATATGGAGCTCTATTACCATCGTTCATAACCCCAACACACTAATTACAACCACAGGCTTGCAGTGAGAACTGCTGCATTTCATGACAACATGATGGGGTCTTGTGTGTGCTTGTGTGTGAGGTGGAGGGGTGGGAGGATAAGTAGTAGAGTAAAGATTGACACCGCTGCCCCACCTCCCACTGATTGGATGACTTGACCTCAGACCTCCATCTCCATAGCTGGAGATTAAAAAGCAAAGAATGACCAGGGGATAAGAGCGAATGGCACAAACAAGTCACACATCTGATGAGTCAAACATCCAAAACATGTGAACCCATCATTTAAAACGTTTGGCCTGTCACCACTCACGTTCACACATCATTTCTCCCCTAAATGTTAACCTGTCTGCGTTGGCACTCTAATGTTGGAAGTCACAAACATCTTTATTGAGACAAGAATCGTTGCTCACAGCGATATTTACATTACTGAGAGGCAAATGTCCCCCTCCTCTGGTAATACATTCCACACAGCCACACACAGCTGGGATGCTGTTTTGCAGGTCGCCTTGGAGATGGCGGGGAATGACAGAGAGATGACGGGAAAGAGGGAGGGGAAACTGAAAGGGAGCGTGAGCCTCTCTTTCATCAGGTCACACACTCACTGACAACCATTCAACATGTTCGACTTGTAGAAAAAAAAAAACCCTGACATACCCCTAGACATGAAAATCTTGATCTTTCTTCTCCTGCTTTTGTGTCTCACAACGTCCTCCTGTCATGTCAATGGACAGCACTCTTTGCTTGCTGTCGTGAAGGGAATATGAGAGTAATTGTTAAAGGCTTCTAGTATTTTATGAGTAAATAACCTTTAGAAATTAAATCTCATATACTTTTGGACCCAAGACACATTTGGCCCACAGCACTGTTCGCTGGGACCACTTATTTGGGTCACTTGTCCTCAACCTAGAAATATTTGTTGGATCATACTCTCTACACTCCACTTTTCAGTATGAAATGAATCCAATATAACTAAAAAATACTTTTTGTGGAAAGAAACAGTTATATTCTGTCATTTCCTGGGAAAAAAAAACATGTTTGACCCGATCTTGACATCTGACTGATGCAGAGAAACATTGTTCTTACCCCACCACCCTTTCGGTGACCCCTGAACCCTCACCCTGGGACACAAAAGTCAATGTCTCACCACAGTTTTCAGATTGCTAGCTTAAAGTCTAACTGCTGCTGTGCCAGGGAACCGAGTGATCCTTACAATATGTCATTATTGGTGTTATTATTTTATTACCGAGCACTTAGCAAATACAAATATGTCACGAGTAAGAGTAAAAGAAGCTAGTGCAATAAACTGTGCTTTCTTCCATTCACAGCTCTGCGACGCCATCTCCTGCCTGTATTGTGCATGAGTAAGGGGTCTTCAAAAAAATCTATCTTTATGGTAGCAGTTCAACTGCATTACAGTCTATTAAATGTAATGAGACTGAATGAAATGAAACAAAAACTTGTCTCTAAGAGCAAAGCTAAAAGTTAGCTAAGAGCAGAATATCCAGTACTTTACCCCTCTCTATGACCTTTAGTTTACCACTCAGGGGCTTGTTTATGTCAAAAAGTGCCGTGTAAGTGTGTATAAAGCATCCACCTTTAGATGCAATATTAGAGTCATGTAGGCCTATCAATAATTATTCTTAAATTAGCCTTAGACTTTTACTTTTGATGCTTTAAGTATTTCGTATACTTATACTTGTATACTTATATTACATGTTGAATGCATGAAGTACTTTATATCTGTACTTTGGTAATATTTACTTTTACTTGTGTAAAATGTCTGAGCACTTTTTCCATCACTGTAAAAAGTAGAAGATATGTATGTATGTATGTATGTATGTATGTGTGTGTGTGTGTGTGTGTGTGTGTGTGTGTGTGTGTGTTTCCAGCACTGTCTTGGACTATTTTGATATTGCTTTAAAAACCCGCACATGCGCAGACCGCCGCTGACCCGCTGACACCGGTAGTGACGTGAAAATGGCGTCCTCCGCTGCCCGGCTCGGTACACGCTGGTTGTCAGCGTCAGTTTCTTCTTCTGGACACCGCAGCGGTCGTTTTCTAAATGTCTCCTCCAGACTTACTGAAGTTTGTTCAGCGACGGTGCCGCAGACGCACCGGGGAGGGATAGCAGTCAGCCTGAGCTCCGGGACGCACCGACACGCCGTGACATTGAGAGGGCTGACAGGTAAGACAGGCGGCTAAGTGTTAGCACAACACTTCTAAAGTTTGCTGTAACAGCGCTCCTCTGTCACTGTTCATCGCGCCGACAGGTTGTTTACACGTCCCAAGCCTCGTCTGTCAGACTGTGTGTTGTGTAGCATTTGTACAGCCGGTTTAAGCCACCACGGTCCTCCAAGGCTGGTTAGCATCGGTCTGTGTGGATGATGTAACTCTGTCATTCAGTGCAGGGGTCTGCAGACAAGCAGAACAGAGACCCAGCACCTGTCATTCATTTTTTATAATGTGGCCTATTTACTTTATTCACCTATTATTTATAAACTGGATTATTATCCTGTATGCGTTTATGTAGATAAAAAGTCAATGCATAGTTATTCTTGATGTCGATGAGGCTTATATTTTCTGTTATTATTATTTTTCAACACAGAAACATTCAGCTTCAGGATGTCCGGTACCTCGTTGGTATGATACTGTATGATGATCTCGAGCTCAAGGACCTTTTATAAGACATTTTTATTTCAGAGCGTATGTGTTGAACTTAGTAAAGTGAATTATTTGACTAATGTCTCCTTTGTAATAGTAATAATAGTGCTCCAGTGATGTATGTATACAGTATGCTGGAGGTGTGCAGTGCCAAAGCATTCTTTACGAGCACTCTGTGATTAATATCTGCTGCAGCTGCCTCATTTAGTGTCTTATCCTTATCCTTATCCTCTTCCCTGCAGGCTCACGATGCCCCCATGGTACTACATGGCGCTCTTTTCATACTAGCAGCGTGTTTGCAAACAAGCAGGACTTCTATGAAGTTTTGGGTGTCTCCCGCACTGCCTCTCAGAAGGAAATCAAGAAGGCATACTACCAGGTCAGAGACACATTTTGTGAGAATATCTGCCGGGCTGTGATGTCCAAACACAGGAAATGTTAAGAAATGTGACTTTTTTTGTGATCTTGAGAGATTATAATCCAATGCTTTGTCGTTGTCTTATTTTCCTTCTTGCTTTTTGTCCCTCTTCAGTTGGCAAAGAAGTACCACCCAGACACCAACCCAGATGACCCAGAGGCCAAAGAGAAGTTTGCCAAGCTGGCTGAAGCCTATGAGGTACAAAACCAGTTACATAAGTATCAAAGATTATATAGTTCCCTCTCCGGTTACGTCAAAGCGCCAGGGAGTTAGTCATGTATGATAAGCAGCGTAATCAAATTATGTTTATGTAATAAACCCTGAGTTTCCCTGCTTTTTGGGTGCGAAGGTGCTGAGTGATGAGGTAAAGAGGAAACAGTACGACACATACGGAGCGGCAGGCTTCGACCCAAACCGTGCTGGGGCAGGCCAGCAGCAGTACTACAGGGCCGGGGGGACCAACATAGACCCCGAAGAGCTCTTCAGGAAGATCTTTGGAGAGTTTACTGGAGGAATGGGCTTCGGAGGCATGCACAACATGTTTGAACAAAGACCCGAGGTCAGAACTCCCATCGCTAAGTATTAATATGTTTTGATTACATGTCATGTGTTATGTGAATGTCATATCAATGCGTATGTGATGTTTATTGGTGGCTTTTGTCTTTCCACAGTTTGTGATGGAGCTTACGTTTTCGGAGGCAGCAAAGGGCGCTAGTAAGGAGCTTAGCATAAACATTGATGACAACTGCCCGAGGTGTGACGGAAAGGGCAGCGAGCCGGGCACCAAGGTGTCTCATTGTCACTATTGCAACGGCACTGGCATGGTAAGTTTCGGACATCCCCAGGTGGCAGCAGGCCACTGGATACGTATACAGCTAACTATATTAAAGCTCTGTTGGTTTTCCTCTGAGGATTTCACCACTCTGCTGTTAATCAGTCACGTCATCTGTGTCACCCCGTTGCAGGAGTCGGTCAACACGGGTCCTTTCATGATGCGCACTACCTGTCGACGCTGTGGTGGGAAGGGATCAATCATAATCACACCCTGCACGTTGTGCCGAGGTTCAGGCCAGTCCAAGAGGAGGCAGACGGTCACTGTACCAGTACCTGCTGGTAGGTTATTACAAAGTGTAGACAAATTAAATGAAATGCATACTCAGCATCTTCTGTGAAATTTGACTTGGATTTGGAAAATGTTAAACACGTGCCGGTGTCTATTTTCTCACAGGAGTGGACGACGGTCAGACGGTTCGCATGTCAGTAGGGAATAGCGAAATCCTCATTACATTCAGGGTGAGTTTTGCTTGTTCGTTTGAATTCCAGCACTGTGCTGGGGAAGTATTGGAGTTTGATGTGTTGAAATCTGAAATGTCTCCAGGTCCAGAGAAGCCCAGTGTTCAGGCGCAATGGAATTAACATCCACTCAGATGTGATGATCTCTATAGCTCAGGCCATCCTGGGTGGCACAGCCAAAGCTCAGGGCCTCTATGAAACAATCAGTATAATGGTGAGTAAGAAGGAAAGCACAGTAATTATTTTTTTGAAGAATTTCTTTAGGCAAAGTTTCAGTTGTCTGCCCTTGGTTTCAAAGTCGTCTGTGTTTTCAGATTCCTCCAGCCTGCCAGGCCGATCAGGTGATCCGGCTGCAGGGGAAAGGCATTCGAAAGATGAACAGCTACAGCCATGGAGATCACTATGTTCACATCAAGATCAGAGTGCCAAAGTAAGACTCACGTAGATATACTACAAATGTATGTCAGGCTACTCAGTAAGCGTACCTGTCCTAGATTTATATGCCTTTTTTACTTATTTTGGCAAATCGTAATAATAATCTTGTACTTGAACATTAGTTTTTTTTCTGCTAATAAATCTCAGTCTAGTGGTCTTACACTGTGCTAACACAAACAGTTTGTACCTTTTTTTTTAAAATTGTGTTTCTGGTCTCTTGTTCCTGCAGGAAGTTGACTCGTAGGCAGCGCTCTCTGTTGCTGAGTTACGCTGAAGAAGAGACAGATGTTCAGGGGACCGTCAACGGTGTCAGTCCTTCTGCAGGTCAGAGTCAAAAATTTAACTTCACCATTCGCTCAAAACGTCACTTCACCCTAGGATGCAGAGAGACACACAGACATTCAGTCAGTCCCCGTGCACCTCAGTGGTGTCGATATTTGAGCTGGTGCAATGTGTGTCTGTGTCCAGCAGGGGGCAGCAGCACTTCAGATTCTGGTTCGAAGTCGACCAGTTCAGAGGGGGGACAGGACAAGCAGCAGCGGAAAGAAACAGGAGGCTTCTTCTCTAAACTAAAGAAATTGTTCAGCTGACACTCAGGTGGGAGCTTCTTCCCTTGCACAATGAACATAAACACAACATTCAGTGATACGGTACAAATTAAAAATGCAGTACCATCTCTGCAGTTATATCTTAGGTCAAGTTCGTTTATTTATGTATAAAGCACATTAAAAGAATAGGGCTGGCTACCGGAACCAGTTATACGTTAAACTTTTCACTTTCTTTCTTCACTTTCCAGGAAAACCACGGTAAACATGCTGAAGGAACAAGACAAATTCACCGGCCGCGCCTCCGTGCTGTCTCCTCCTGCTGTGGGGATTGAGCAAGGAGGAGGAAGAGAGGGGCAGAGTGGTATTTGTGTTGACACAGTCACACATGGTTGAGGCTGCGGTAGGCAAACAGTCCACGTCAACGCCAGGTCCACCTACGCACCCACTGGCGTGTGACCGCAGACAGGTGCTGAGTGGAAAAATTCAGGAAGAGGAAAAAGATCTCATCTCCAGACGGCCAGTGTAACTTTCCTCCCTGCTTACTGTGCTTGTAAGTGCGTTGTTTATTGAGCACTGCAGACAGTAACTAACATAACATGTCAGACAAGAATTTAAGGTTAACTTAAAAAAATAAATTAGAAGAGGATGGTTTTATTGTATCACCAACATTTCCACTGCACTCTCATCTGAATGGGACACTGACCAGCACCTCATTTTTAGTGTACAGGATGATAGTTGTTTGGGTTTTAGGAAGACAAAGACCCTCCAAAGATCCAGTTCTGTGAAATGTGTTGAAGGAATATTCAAATACTGCAGCAAGAAGTAAAACCAGAGAATGTGTAACTCTCGAGTCTGATGTGTTATACCTGTGTGTGATAACAAGACTGTGTAAATTCATAGTTAAATAAATTTCAAATTTAAAGTGCAATCTTTTTTTTTACTCATTAATTTATTTCAAAGATTTTTTTTTAAACTAAACTTTCACATCATGCTATCACACTAAATGTGAACAGTAGATGGCGACGTGAGTCAGTAAATGGTGAGACATCATTTGCACTTGTTCGGTACTCCAGGACTTTCTCTACCGCCGCGTGCTGCATGAACAGAAACTTTTGCGAGGGTCATCGAGAACATTGCTTCAGAGCGGGTTTTTCCAACAGAGCACAGACTCAGTGTGGTCAGGCTTTGCAAACGGGACCTCTCAGGGAACAGTCGTGTTTTAATATGTCCTCACACGTTGCATGTGGAACAGGCCGGTGGCTGTGTTATGCATACGTCCCCACAGCGTATTGTCTGTTCTCCTTAACATGTGGTTTTCTAGAAAGGGATGCGGCAGGTCGCTTTGTTTCTCTGGTGCTGAATGACGACTTAATCTGTTTTACTGTATAAGAACATGCCAGCCTCCCTCGGATAAAAAAAATTACCCAGACAGGTTAGCTGTGTTCCTTCAGCCCACTACCCAGCCTTTATTCCTGGGACAGATTTAAGACCACACTCTACATTTATCATGTAATTTTAAGATATTCACCTTCACTTGTAGTATAGCATTGATCTCCACCTCAGCATGTTGTCACCATATTATTCCAGTGTTATGGTATGTTTAATTAACCGCTGTTTATTTTGAGTTATTTCACTTTCACTTTGCAGGAACTTGTTTAATTACGACAACTTGGAAGGAGCTTGTAGCTTTTTCCACATCAGTGCCCACATACAGTATGGATCCTTTTTTTCTTTAAATCCTTATTTTCTCACCCAATTTTTAACATCCAGTAATGAAAAGTACCACAAACTTACTTGTGCCTTTCAATAATTTTGATCTATTGCACCATTTTCATGGCTCTAAGATGTCTTTTGTGGGTGAGAATGTCAAAAGGACACTTGTGGAAACACCTGAAAACACACAATGATGATGGTTGATGGTCAGCTGATTATCTGGCAGGCATTTTTAATTATTTAGATTGATTGAAAATTAAAAGAATCTTCAATAAATAGATTACGTCACTCACACCAGTAGCAACATCACCAATACGAGAAGCCTGAGCTTCCTCCTTCCCTTTCCAGGATTTTGGGATGCTACAAATTTCCACCGTCACCCCTCATTATGATGTCATCCACATTTTAAATCACTCTTGCTCACTCATTACAGTGTGTCACAATGACTAGGTTAGTCTTACTCATTTATCCAAATCTGCTGAGGGTTGAAAACCGCTTTGGTTTCAGGACCAAACCTCTCAGGTTTAGATGGAAAGGAGGGAAAGAAAGAAGGAAAATGAAGGATTTGATGTGCAAAAGGAGAATTTCCTTGTGTCTGTGCCTCCACACTGGCTGTATGTTACATCAGCATGAATGATGAAAGGAACGCACCACAAGCTTACAGGACACTATTCACGTTACACAGAATGAAATCAAAAAGAAATACTTTGTTTCTGAAGACATTTTAAGGCCCGTTGATCAAAAAGTCAACCTGAAACCTACCTGAAGCTCAAAATAATCACTGCATAGACTTGAGTGTGCAGACCTGCCTCCATTTAGGACTTATACATGTCCAGAGTGACCGTATACGTGACCTGATTCAGCTGCTCCTCTCTGGGAGGCGCTACAGAGGACACTTTCCTCTTGCCTGTCATCGCTCTGTTGTTGAACAGTTAACACCAGGAACACAGAGTGCAAAAATTCAGTTTTTGTAAATGATGACTATTGAAATGACTATTGTTAGCAGGTTAGCATGCTAAACATGTGTTCACTATGCTAACTTAGCCATAGAAGAGTGCAGCATTGTGATAGTCAATGCTAATGCTCAAGATTTATGATTTATGTAGATTTATGCAGTCAAAAGCTTTTTGGTCTTCTATAAAGCAACTAAAATATGTCCAATATGTTCACAAACCCTGAACTGCCTGTTACTTATTAAGATCTTCCGGTTGATACTGCATTTTGACAGAAACTGTGCCATGTGTTATATATCAGAGTAGAAAAATGGACGACAGTAATGGGAGCAGGTTCAGCTTCTTTTCTGCTTCCTGTGTGCTTCAGCTACATTTTCTTTAATCTCAACATCATGATTTTACACTTATTATTTACATATTTAAAGAAATAAAATCCATATGATTTGAATTGCTCATAGTTTACAATTACATAATGGATGTACTGAGGTTTTTTTTTATTCATACCTTTAAGTGAAGAGGAAAAAAACATCACTTTTACAAGCTATGTAATTATTATTCTTTCATGGTGTGCTACTCAACAGAATTTTATTTTTGCTCTTAATTATGCTGTAGATGTGATGACAACATGACACAAACTGTAAATATATATATATATATATATATATATATTTTATTTGCATATGAAATTCACTGCTACTAGATGTCGCACTAGAGTACAGCCACTCAGAACAAAACCACCGGATGCCACAGCCTACCAAACCATTCATTTTACCTGGCAGATAGTTATAAAATACACTCAAAATTGGACATTGGAAAATAAAACTCAAACTCAAAAATAAAACCAAAACCATCTGTTAGTCTTTCCACAGTCTTTCTCACAGTCACCAGAGCTGATTTGGCCAGAATACACCTTTAATTCATCATCCATCATATAATATCCATGAAACAGGCTGCAATGACAACGGTTAATCCTTGGTGACAAATGTGGCCGTCAAAGTACGTCTTCTGAGTCTCAGATTGTTATTCTAAGTATCTGACACCATTATGGAAAGTGCAATACACCTTTTGTTTAACCACAAGCAGCCATTATAGCGCTATCACTTGCAAACATAGGCCACCATAACACCATAACTTAATTTAAAACGGACAAAAACATAATAAAACTCACCAAACCAAAGACTTTGGCAGTCTTCCTACAGTTCCAACATTCACCAACACTGGTTTGGCAATAATAATGACGTCGATGAGAAAAACAGCCATTTCAGAATAACAACACATGCAGAGGAAGTATGACATAAGTCTCTGCTGTTCGGGATGTTATGCGTCGGAGCCAATTGTTTCGCAATTTAGATAATTTATTTAGCTGATGTGACATCTAAATTATGGTTTATTTAGCCATGTGAGGAGGAGGAGGTGAGGCTGAAGTTGTCTTTTGCCTGACAGGACAGATTGATGCATGTGAGACAGGATCAACACAGTCTTTGACCTCAAGTTATACGTTTATAAATGTTTTGTTGTTAAAGTCAACAAGGCGACGCAAGCATTTGCCCGTGGATCGGTTTTTAACGTGAGTCAGAAGCTGAGCCCTGTAACCTGGCACGTTAGCTTCAGTGGAAAAGGGACAAGACACCATAAATTCACTGTATCTTTACTTTGCAAATAGTTGTTTGCTGCTATATTTGTGTTTTAAAACACATAAATACACGTTTGAGCATATAAAAAAAACATTGATATTTTTGACCTGATGAAACGCATTGAAAACCACAATAAGCTAAAGACAAGTTCCTGGAAATTATATACAAGGCTTTCACTCAATAACTGATTATCTATTGAACTGCAGAGCTATACATTATGTACAATGTTCAATGGGAACAGACAGGCAACAAAACCCTTTACAACATGATTAGGTGACAGATTTTGTCCCAGACAGCCAGACTTTACCAAAGTCAATAAAAGGCAATTAAATGTCGGACAGAACTACCAACTTAAAGTCATTATTTGACCATGTCTGGCCATAAAGGCAGAAAGCCATATAGACCCTCAGCTATACAAACAGATAAAAGCCTTCGTCTGCCAATCATGTGTGAGTGACAGCTGGTTGCTGGGAGTAACTGGGAAAAGTAAGTAGGCATCATGGGGAGTGATAATAGACTTTTCCCTTTGGCGTTACAGCACAAACAGCTTCACATCTTCTCACGGGGTGGCACAAAAAGGTTAAAAAGCAGAGTGTTGAGGGGTAATTGGAGTTGTAGGGTGCTCTTGTGTTACTATTGCAGGCTGACAGATAATTATATTTTGAGCTCCCAAATCCTGCCTGTGTGGGCAAAACGACAATGATTGAATACAACCTTAAAAGTACATTTAGAGGGGGGAAATATATGGGATTCTCACCAGCTGGTGACAGACAGTGTGTGAGATTTAGTGCCCTCAGTGCCTGGAAGCATCCCATCCTGAGCCTGGTTTACCAGGATTATTCACTGGTGCTGTTGGTGTGTCCACTGGGACCTGGGGTTTGTTTTATGTGGAGAGCACTAAGCCTGGGATTTGTCTGCTATGTTCCCACTGGGTTGGCTGAGTCTTGAGGAGGACACTTGAGGTTATAGATGGGGGCCAAAAGCTCCTCGTCCCTGGAGGGAAATGAGGCTGCAAGGCAGAGACCTGGATGGCGGATACTGACTTGGTTCTCAGTGGTGCGGTTTCATCTTCAGTATTATGGTTGGGTTTAGGGGTTAGTCTCCTACTGGGGCCACCCATATTTAAAAATCTTTGAACGCATGGAAGTAGAAGTTGGCTTGGTTGTCATCAAGTGACATTTGTTTTGTTGCACTGAATGAAGCTCAAGCAGTTACCTGGATGTAACTCCAGTCCTAGACCACAGAGAAGTTTGTCAGAACATTAGATTATTTTATTTCATGACAACAAAAAACTTATTTGAAGCCTATGTTCAATCTGAAAGTGGACATAATTAAGTATGTGATTGTATCATTGAACGCTATGACATTCAGCACTGCTTCTGATTGGTTTCATTTCAGTTTTGTAAGCAGATATCCAGATTGAAAACAGAGTGAGAGCATCAGCTTTATCTATTTATTTATTAATTTTTGCTGTAATCCTTTTTGTCTGCACCCTGTTGACCAAGCACCCAAAGTAACGTACTGTAAATCACAGCCGAGCTGACAGCTTTGCGTCTTTTTTACCAATAAGTGGGGTTCCACTGCTGAAAGCTTTCGGTCAATGACGTGATGTTTAGTTTGAATTTTCTCTGATTTAGATTTGTCAGTCCATATGCTGAAGAACTTCATTGTGTTTAAAAACTCCTCCAGCTCACAGTTGTAGTATTTCGTAGTGCCTCATGCTCTGCTCTCAGTTGTTGCTGTTAAGTTACACAGTGTGTTGTATAATCTGGACCTATTTTATGCTTTAGTGAGCAAGAGTTAATGTTCTATTCTCTCACTTAATATTGAAACTTTCCAGGCTGCTGCAGAACAAAATGTCTCATGCTGGCAGCCCTAACGGTACTTCCTAAGGCCACTTCTGCAGCACGGATGCTTGCCTAGATGAATCTTAAATGTGGCTCCACTCGTCTACCCTACCACAAGGCCTAACTGTTTCCTCACATATTAAGGTCTGACCTCTACCTCCTTATTTACTATACATGCAGTTACTCAAGATAAAAGTGTCAGCTCCTAAATTCTATACAAAGTTCAGGATCTGGTTGATTAAACTAGTCATCTGGGTGCTTTGAGACTACACAGCGCAGAAAGAAAGGCAGGAGTGAGTAATCCAAATCAGATTAGTCGGTGATTCATTCTGTAATCACAGCCTCCAAACTCACATTTTTTCGGACCAACGGATATTGGCATCCAGGGACTGAAGGCCATAATCACAGGGGATAGATCTGCACCAAGCAGTGGGCCAACTTGGAGATATTTCATTACTGATCCAGTAACCATCACTGAGCCGGAGTGTGTGTGTGTGTGAGTGTGTGAGGCTAAAGGGTAACATTGGTTCCAGCCTGTTTCCCATTTCCCCTCAATCAGAGGAACCTCTGGTCCAATTTCACCCTCCCCTTCCTTCCACCACCCCCATCCTCAGCTAATTAGGGTTCCAGATCACTGCCACATGCATGTGGGCTGACAGCAGTGTGTGTGTGCACATTTATGTATATTTACGTCCATCTCAAGGGGTCAAGGAGATGTTCCCTGCCTCAGCAACTATTAAAAGGCTGACCCCAGATTTAGTATCAGATTACCAGATTGCCAAATGATTTCCATATGGTCTTTCCGTATCAATCCAGAGCTCACTGGCTGACGTTCTGGCCTGGCCCCAGTCCTCCTGCTCTCGCCCAACTACAGAAATACAATGACATATAGCACACAAACGGATGACCTCATGCCTGGTAATGTTTTTCAGACATTTTCCTCAGATTTGTAATGCTGACTGAGTAGCCTGTTCGCTTTCAACCCAGCTACTGATTTGCCTGCCTGGAAAACATACACATTTTAGGGCTTTTGATTGATTTAGGGGCCATTCTCTGAGAGAAGAAATATCAGAGGGAAATCGCGGGTTCCCCTGATTGGATAATTGTTGTATAAAACCAGCAGCTATTTAAGCAGACGGCCTCTGGGAGACGATCGGTTTAGCCAAAAAACAAAATGTGCTGAAATGATTTGGAATGGGAGCGGGGTAGCTGTGCTTGTGTGTTCATAAAACGTACTGTTTATTACATCTAGAACTTCAGGTCAGATGTACATGTCAGAGCTTCAGGTCTCAGCTTCCTAACTACAAACTGTGATGACTGACCATTTTTTATTTCCAGGGTAGTTTTACCAGCTCAGTTACCAGAGTTGTGAGAAATGCAGTTTAAGTAAAAACTGATTTGAGTAAGACTAAGACTTACTTTTAGTTGGTTATGCACTCATGAAAACATAATTCTGTATATTAAATTATATTTCTGCTATATTCTGTAAAGAGAGACTGTAAAAATCTCACACTGGACCTTGTGATGGATTCCACAACTCAAGACCCATCTAAACAATTTTACACAGAAATGACTGGCTGCCAGGAATGGGAGAACAAAACACAGCACGGCTTAATAATGATTTATATGTGATGTGTGTTAAAAGGAACAAAACATGCCAAACAGTGGTTTGGTTGTTAAATAATACATTCAGACAGTAGCTGTGAGAATTATAGGACTAACTGAGTGAAAGGGAGAAACTATGAAGTATATTTAAAAGAACAAGTTTCAACATTTTGTTTAAAAATTCTTATGTTATGTATCTTACTCCTAGGGTATTGTGAAGTTTGTGTAGCCACTGTTTACTGCATACTGTACATGCAGATGCATGAATTTTGTTTATTTAATGTACACATGTGTGCATGTGTGTTTATATCTGCATCTCAGAATCAGAATCAGAAAACGCTTTATTGCCAAGTACGGTTTTACACATACAAGGAATTTGTTCTGGTGTTGTTGGTGCAAAACAAACATTCTCTGAATATAAACAATTGAAAAATTAAAAATATAACAATATAAATATATATACAGTATGTTTTGCAGTGCAGTGACAGTAAGTACCAGTGAAATGTTCACAAATGTGCAAACGTTCACAGTATTTTAAACATGCTAGTATAAGTCCAAGCTGAGCGCTAATGTAACACATAGAGTTATGGATGCAATGTCAATGTGACATGAATGTAGAGGCAGAGGTGGAGTGTGAAGAGTGAAAAGTGTCAGGGGGTCTCCGGGCCTTGTTGATAAGTCTACCAGCAGACGGGAAAAAAACTGTTCTTGTGGTGTGAAGTTCTGGTCCTGATGTTCAGCTCCAACTTGAGGTCCTGGGAGATGATAGTTCCCAGGAAAGGGGAAAGACTCCACAGTCCCTACATGTGTCAGGACTTTAATATCATCCACCTCTCAGGGAATGAGAGAGGCTGACCAGACTGGATTGCACACACTCATCATTCAGTTAAGGAAAATGTCCCCCGCTGTCTCTCCCACCCGCCCACTCCTGTGACCAGTCAGCCTCATGGCAAACAACCACAGCCATAAATCACACAGTGTTCACAGCACAGTCAGCAACAAGCACAGCGTGGATTATTATTACTAACTGCAGCCACTTGTGGTAAATCTGACTGCTGTTTAAAGGTGGAATGGTGGTATGAATGTGTGTGTTTGAAGCAGAGAAAACTGGGGCACAATTCAGTTTCCAGCATTGTTCCTTGAAGGGCAGCTACTGAATAGACCTCAAAGACAGACTTGGATATTTTTTGGTAAATTCCGAATATTATAATTTGCTTTCTTGCTAGGAGAAGGTTGACGCCACTTGTTTGTTAGCAAAGTAAATGTGAAGCAGCAGCTGGTTAGTTTAGCTTAGCACAAAGACTGAACGGTGGAGGGAACAACTAGCTTGGCTCTGTCAAAAGTTAACAAAAACCACCTATCATCGCCTGTCTCCTATGTGACAAGATATATTGTGTTAATTTTTAGGGATGATTAGAGGTGGATTCTTTCTACAAAGTCATGCTAGCTCTTTCCCTCCTTTCCCCTAGTGTTTGTGCTAAGCTTCTCCAACCTTTTCCTGGCTCTAACTTCATACCCTTTCATGCAGCTTTCAGCAAGAAAACTTAATGTATTTTAAAATATTGAACTATTCCTTGAATATCCGAGAAGATGGTTTTGTCAGCCACTTAAATATTATTCATTCATTTCAGAGGGAATACCATTTTTAGATGAAAATCTGGTGTAGCCTTCCAGATGTGTGTAATAATTTAAAACACTGATGATGCAGCTTACTGTGTACTGCGTGCTGATTCACAAATAATATACGCTCTCTAGCCAGTCCAAAGAGAGGTTTCTCCATGTCCACATATTCCATGTCAACGTAATTTCTTACAAATAAATTTTATTTATGCCTTGCGAAATTCTGAGCTGTCAGTACGCCTCAACAAGAATACGAGATAATCTTGTTTATTGCTCTGGCTGTATTATAAATATCTTCATTCTAGCAGATAGACAGTGTAATCATACATTTCCAAAACTAAGCAGGCTAGATGTCGTTTGGCAGCTCTCTCTGCCCGAGGAGAAGGAAAGACAGACTGCAAAGAAATCTTGTAGCTGACCAGGAGGGAGAGGTCTGTTTGATTTATCATCGCTGCAACATGCCAAAACTGTTCTGTTGGGTCAGGAACGCAACCCAACCCTGTCTGATTGTTCCCATGCTGCAGGTGTGGCTCTGGACTATTTTTTTCCCTGTTCTTTTTAAAGATTTATTTAACCAAGACACTCGATCAGGATCTAATTATTTACTGTATAATGACAGTCTGACAAGAAGCAATTGCTTCAGTATTGGGAAACAAAGACAAAGAAAATAGACCAAAGGGGAACAGTTGTCAGGAGCTCAAAGAAGATAATCTGACACTAGAATCCACTTTGGGATCTCGAGGCAGAAAATATAATTTGTTTAAATGGACAAATATACAGCCAGAAGAAGTGGAAGAAGAAGAAGAAGAAGAAGAAGAAGAAGAAGAATATAAGTGAGAGATAGATGCTAGTATTCAGTTAAATGTTTTTGATGGGATCCTTTGTTCACTCTTACTATCCTATTGTTCACTTTCTTCTGACTTATTCTACACTTCACATTTGGTGGCAGAAACAACAAAGGAACCAGGGGTGTTTTCAATTCTGTGCCAGAACTAGAAAACATATTACTACGTCTTCAGGACTTGACTGCCGCAGTTTATTGTCCATCATGAAATCATAGAGACAGTTGAGGCGGAGCAGCTGTAAGATGTTAGAGGGAAAACCAGAAAACATTTTCTCTATAAAATATGATCCAGTTTCACCAAAATCAGTGAAATAGTTGGTGGTGTGTGTGACCTAGTGCCACAAAGTGTTAGTTACTCCTTGTGGGTCCTCGTAGCACATAGCGTCAGAGCAAAAGAGCAGAAGAATCACAAGAATCGATTCTGTATTGAGTGCTGACAGCAAGAAATTAAATCAATTGCGAGATTCTACCCCTTATTTTCGTGATAGTTCCACATATGAACTGTACCTTCTATATTTGTCCTGCCAGCTGTCACTGCCAACTTAAAGAAAACAGATTGCTGGTTAAACTCCATGGCCACAAAGGAAAACTGAAAAAGGGAAAATGAATAATTAATCTACAGATGCAGAAAAGATGCTCTTGAGCAAGACTTCAGTCTGGATTTGGACATTAGATCTTAATGTGAAGCCTGGGAGTTCTCAAACCCAGCACTGTAGTGCTCAAAGGAAACACACTCGGGGTAAATAAGGGCCAAAAAAGACATGTTTTTCAAGAAAAGAATGTAATTTCTATCTATTTTAGTAACCTCATCATTCTGCTTTGGGCTTCCCTCCATTTTCTAGTGATAATTACTGGAGTGGAGGCAGAAATGTGCCAGTCTAACCAACGCTTTGCGGCCTCACATTCAGAACGGATGGGAATCTTCCTCATTTTGCCCACGCTTTGTCTCTAATTACAGGAACATGCAAGCTCAAAGACATGATGGTCTATAATTACTTGGAATGGAAATAGAGTCACTTTGTGTTATTCTGAATAGATTATTTAAGACAAAGGTGTCAGGATGCCCAGTAAAAATACAGTCCTACTTTCTCATTTTGGTAACTGAACTCTGTCATTTAGTGGTCAGGCATGCATAAATGTTTAAGTTGCTCACAGGGTTTAACCTGTGACCACAGTTCAGGGAGGACCATCTTCCATTACATGCACAACAACCATGTTTGTATGTTTCTTAGATTAGGTACCAACAGATTCGTGTTGTATACAGAATGCTGTAGAAGTCTTTTCTCTGCTCCATCAAAGGTTATAATCACCTACCGAAAACACAGAAGCCTGTTCTCCTTCATGTAGAAAAATATTGTGTTGATATTTTTCTTCATCCGCTTCACATTTTGGGTTATTTAAAATAAACAGCAGCACAGAATCACAGCATCCCTGGCCGTGGGAATCCTCATACTGGCTGTGCAGGGTAATGTGGCCTTGAACAACCTTATAACCTTCAAAATAACCTTTTACCTCTGACTTGCTGAGCCTTGAGTAGTTGTACATCATGGGGGTATAGTTAATGGGAAAAACGAAGCTCACCAAGACACATCAGTCACTTCCAGGGGCACCAACATGTGTAGTAACAATAAATTAATGTATATGAACCTTAAAATATGTTAACGTTTATTACCTCTAAGTAAACTTACACACATTAACCGGAATCCACACAAAGATGAGTGACTTTAACGCTTGATGGTTGAAGTGGTATTACAACTTGGACAAGAATTTACACGCACCTACAAATTAAGAAAGCAATAAAGTATTTTTATTCATCACAAACAATGGGATTAAATGGCAACGTTATCTTCTTTATAATCTTTCTTTATAATCGTCCTCATTAATCTTTTTAATAGTGTGTGTGAATCACGTCCTATTTTAAGTTTTCTTACAACTTGGGCTGGTATTGACCGTTAGATCGTTACAATCCTAAAAATCAGTGTTATCCTCTTATATCTCCATGAATGGTCATGTCTGAGACAGTGACGTATTAACATATTTCATCGGCCATTCATCTTTCTAGGTTTTTTTTTTTACTACATGGATTTAGATTCCAAAATACTCGATCATTGAGTAATCCATTTTGGGGCATAATATTGCCTATTTATTGATTTAATAAGAAAAACATCAGCCGTCTCTGCCTTAAATTACAGTGCCTTGTAACTGCGATCATCATTTTCACATCATAAAAGAAGAACAACTAACAAAATTGGAGAGCTCTCAAAGAAATGACTATAAGAGGTGCTATGTCATGATGCCCAAAGCCCTGATCTTTTGTCTGGTTTGCCTTATTTGGCTTGAAAAGTAAATGCACTGCAGCCGTTACTGAGAGCACCTTCCTTCCTCTCTGAACAATGTTTTTTAAAGATCATCTCTAGGCCTGATTTCAGACATATTAAATACGCAATAATACTGAATTCTCACTAATAATAAACTATCCATCCATTTATTTTCCATAATGACTTATTCTTATCAGGGTCATAAAGCTGGAGCTGTTCCCAGCTGACATGGGGCGAGTGGCGGGGTACAACCCTGGTTAACTTACCAGTTTCACTAATAATGATAATAATGTCCACAAAGAAAAGTACAGTTACCAAGTTAAAATGTGCAGCAGATGAATGCATACATCAATGTAAACATCCAAATGAAGTGACACAAGTGGAGCAGAGGCAACTCTCAAGCCTACTTAAAGAAGTATGAACTAAGTAACACCAACATAAATACACGACACTCTGTCACAGGGCAAAAAGTCTTTTACATTTTGTGCTGATGCAATAAAATACAGCCTGTTTTCCAGGATTTCAGACAATAATGGCTGTGTGCTGTAACACTGTCGCAAGATGAACGCGTGTCAGCGTGTCTACTGTCAGCTGTGAGTCACATCACAGAGAAAATAAGCAGACACGGAGTTGAAATTTCCTGCGGCCATAATTTTGACTATGGTTCACTGATATTTTTTTATTTTTTGCTGTTGTCAAACGGCCATAAGCATGTGGACACATCTGCATCCAAGCGTCATCCTGTTGTCTACTTTTAATGTAGTTCATTTTACTTTAACGCAAAAACATTTAAAACAATGTAGCCTTAGAGAACATTTAACAACTCCTCTTCTCTGAAAACACCCACCGCACTACAGAATGTCCATGCAAGCAAAATCAAAGACACATTCTTGGTATCTCAGAGGCATAATGACTGAGTCTGCATCCTCCTGCCTTTCCATGACCATAATGTTTAGACTGTGGTGTGACTACCAGTGCACTATGGTCTCTTTAGTCACTATGGTACAGAGAACACAAACACTCCAAGCACTTGTGGTTTTACTGTTTACAATTCAGTGTGTACATGATTGTGTGGGTGTGTGTGTGCATGTGCGTGCGTGTGTTTCTTCCTAAAGACCACTCTAAACGTCAGTGATGTAAATGAAGGGTGTGAGTGTTTCAACCTTGCGGGCTTCCCACTGTGGACGTGATCAAAGCGTGTGCGCGCATGTGTCTATAGCAGCAGTACGAGTTGAGGTTAAGAGGGTCCTGCTCTCTCTCTCCTCTCCTGTCAGTTTTACAGCAGACGCCTGCCTTCATCTCCGCGCCGCGGCGTGCTCGGCGCAGCTTTTGTTTGGGTGAAATCTGCACAGATGTTGACACCACAGCGTAAACACAGCCGGATGGGGGGGGGGGGGGGGTCCAGAGGGGGGGTCGTATCGCGGGGGGTGAGATGTGCGAGACTGCAGCCGCTCCACATCAAGCTGACTGAACACAGGCAGCGTCTTTCTCTTTGCGTTTTACAGTTGCACACATTCACACCTGGGTGCTACTGCGAGTCCCCGAGCTGCTCCGCTTGAAAGTTGGGGATTAAGTGCCTTGCTCAAACTTTTCTCTAACATAAAGTCAAAGTGACGGCACACTCCTATCACAAAGATCAGAACAAAACATATAGAGAAACACAGAGTGGAAAACGTATCTTACTGCTTACTCTTCAACTCTGTTCTTTTAATTCAGGGCTAAGACTTTTCTGTTTGGTGCTGCCTTGTATTAAATTTAGGACCACTAAATAATAAATGCCTTTTATGTAAAGCATTTTGAATTGCCTTGTTGAGAAGGCCGAACACATAAACTTGCCTAGCTTTGCCGTAGGGCTACTTTCAGTCGTGGAAAGTCAACATGAAAATACTGGAAACCCAGAAAGTAATGAGTCTGGTACTGATGATGTGGAAAGAGACAACAAACAGCCTGTAGTCTGTTCCATGTGGATGAAATAAGAAAGTTACAGAGCACCTTTTTATGGATTTATGGTTTCTGCACAGCTGGAACAAAACTGTTTCATCCGCGGCCCACATGAGACATTCATAAAATGTTATAGTTTATTGCAGGATCGTACTGTGGAATCGTTGAAGTTGTATTCGTTTGGTTTCAAATTTTACACAGTTTTTACATTTTTATTACATCTATTGTTTTGTTATTATGACCACATCGATGAGGCCGTGATGGAGACTCATAGTAACTTCAGTCTAATCCCAATTTGTCTAAATTTAACTAAAACCAAGTTTGTCTCATTCACCGTTTTCTTTTTTTCTTCATTAATGATGTTATCTCAAAATGTGAAATTCTTTTGGGCCTTCATCCTTTCAATCATTTTTGCACAACAAGAAAAAAAAAAAAACGAGAAAAAAAGAAAAAAAGTTTTATTCTCAACATCACTCATAAAAACATCAGAGGGGGCAAAAACATGATTTAGAAATGAAATAAAAAGGTAAAATTATGATACAAACTGTTGTCGCTGTAAACAGTCATCACAGTTTACAGAACGACTTCCTGTTCATCTTAATTTACGGAGGTATGCTTTCATTCAGCCTGTCACCGTGTTCATGTTCACTCATTTCATATTGGAAATAAGGTCTATGTTTTGTCGTGTGATTATCTTGTCGCCGTTGATCTTTTTCAGTCAATGCGCAAAGCCTTTATTTTATTCATGCTAGATATAGTTGCTAGAGTGCTAGTGAGGTGCCCCGAAACTCTGATTCTTGGTTTCTTGAACTGGCTGAATTAGTTTCGTGACAATTCGATGAACAAATCATTCAGATAAGGTCTGGGACCGCATTACTCTGGTCTCATTTGTTTATGGAAAAGATACAGATGTGTGTGGCTATTGTTTACTGTTTTTCTCTCTCGGTTATTACGAAACAATGCGGCCCAGGTGCAGCTTTTCATTTCAAGCAAACATGACATGAGCTGATTTCATTAATTACCTCCCTCCCCATTATCCAAATGTTCTAACAACTGAAATGAACTGCAGATTTTTCTTCTTGGGAACTTGCTAGCTCTTTGGCCTCAGCAAGTATTTTTTTTTTTTTTTTTTACTGCCTTTCTTCGGTTCTCCACTGGACGCCCACGGTCTGTGCACTCTCTCCCCAGGCTTTGGTCAGTCCTGTTGGGCTACGAGGTTCCAGACGTGCAGCCTGTCTTGACCGGAAAAGGTGAACTCAGTGCCTCAGTTTCAGCGGGGGGGACGAAGAAGGCTCGCGTCTGTCGTGTGTGTGCTTTATACAAGCCTGTGAACACGTGAAATGACCACAAATGACCCTTTATATGCATGCCCGTGTCATCGAGATCCTAATTAGCTGCAGTCTGTTTGTGTGTGTGTGTGTGTGCATGTATTTAAATTACACAGGATCTGGCTCGATCCACTGCAGTGATTCTGTGTTGGCAAGCGAGCCGGGGCCTGTGGTGGAGGACAGAGGGTGGGTCGAGGGAGGTGGCCCTTGGAATAAGCTCCTGAAACCTGGCCCGACATTTCTTCACCGCCTCGGCCGCTGCTTTGGGGCTTGTTAAGTGAAACAGAAGAAGGTGGAGCTGGAGCTAAGAAAAGAGAAAGAAGCAGAAGGAGTGAGTGGGAGTGCATGAGTGACCGATGGAGTAACTGAGTGAGATGAGTGTACGCGAAAGCAGGCGAGTGATCGGAGAGAGTAGTGGTACTGATTACAGCATCGGCGTTTATTTCCTTCACATAACAGAGCAGAAGAGAAAACACTAAGACGTCAGAACAAGTTCACAAGTTCGAGTTCCTGCTGCAGACAGATGTATATATGCGTTAAAATAAGGCTTGATATCATCATCGATCATCGTTTACAACATATTATATGTAAATAAGTAAAAAATAAATGAAGCATGGAATTCATGTTTTGAAGAAGAGGGGGGGAAGAAGAGAGAGGGGGAAGAGAAAATGTGTTGCATACTGAACTCAGAGGGGGTTATTTTTCTATTCTGTTGTAACAGCTGTGGCTGCACAGAGAGAAAGTCATCACCGCACATTAACATATAACTGCTCTGGACTTTTATAAGTTAGAAGTGTTGATTATCATGATTAACATGAGGAGGGATACACACACACACGCTGTAATTTGGTGTTTACACAGCGCACATTCCTCCAACTCCCAGCAGTGGATGATTTTGGCGCCGTAAATGGAGTGTGTGAGGGCTGCATATTAATTACTCCCCATGATCCGAAAAGGGACGTCAGAGAGAAAGAAAGACTTTCACGCAGAATCGACTCCCCCGTCTGAAGCTCAAACTCTGACCCTGATAAAAGCCCGCCGAGGCTCTCTCTTACCTCTCCGTCCTGAGGGCAATATTTACACTTTGGTTTGGTCCCAGCTCAGACTGCAGGAGCTGTTGCCAAGTTCTGCCTTAAATCAACTTGGATAAAGGATCGCTGCAGTAATCAGGATATGTGAATGTGAGATTTAGTTGAACTCTTGTCTTTACTGAAGTCATAACACAGATCTTTGGACATGAAGTATCATTCTACTTTTGGAAAGTAACCGGAGATTTGGCTCAAAATATGATTTTTTTATTTTTCTAGCATACTTAACGCTGACTCTGGTGAATTTAACCGTTCCAAACCTCCTGCTGCTTCATGCATCATTGTGCTTGCAGGACCCCGTTCATTTTCTATAATGAGAAACATTTGTGTGTTATGGAGGTTGTAAAAATAGTCCCTGTTTTTACACTTTTACCTCTCAACTTTTGAAAAATGCAAGTACCCATAATTCCTCTGTGACAGCACCACAAGATGAATTAGTGTGAACCACCACTCAGGATTTAGCCAGATTGATGTTCAACAAGCCTGTTTTAAAAATAACATCTGTTTTTAATAAGTTTTGGCATAATTGTGGAATCTGGACGTTCTGCGGCCAAAATGGCGTCCGCAGAGATAGCCCAGGAGTGCTTGTTACTATAGTGAGCAAACCAAACAGATGCAGCGCTCACCTTGTGCTCCTGTTTGTGACACGGACGTCTGCCCTTCCTCTTTCCAGTCAGCTATAAACACCAGGAAACAACAGTTCTCACAGGTGTTAACAAGAGTCCAGTGTACTGAAAAAAAGTTTACAGCACCTCCTCCTTCTGTTTAACCAAGCTCTCGTCGTGTTTGCTTAGCTCACATAATCCAGCTTTCCTTTCATGCCAGACCACACGCAGGTGGCATTCATGATGCTGCTGTTACAGTTGTCTATCTCTGGTGTCTTTTATTTGCTGGTGATGTTTTATGGCTTGACAGGCACAGAAAGAGGAAAGGCTGATGGTCCATCAACAGGTGAGATTGTCCGAAAGAGGAACTAGTAAAAAGTAACTTCTGTCTTCACCTCACTTTGAGGCGGAAAGGTCAAAGCTGTGAGGTACTTTTATGTTTATTCTGACCATTGTTGAATCTGTGTAGACAGGGGGGATTTGTACTTTGTAACATACATGGTATCTATGTCACAAGAAATGCAAGATGAGCAAATTCTCAATAAAATATCATAACACACATATACAGTGACATACAGTCAAGATAATGTACTTTTTCCTCACAGAAAACAGTGTTTAGGTTTTCAGGGGTAACATACAATTTATAATTAACATATAAATTTGACCAGTATATGAAAACCCATGTGGCTAGGGTCATTTGTGGTCATTTCATGCACACTACTGATGATTCTTTCATCCGTCCCATCCGTTTCTGTCCACTTATTCGGCGTTAGCTGCGGTGGCAGCAGGATTAGCAGGACGTTCCAGGCGTCCCTCTCTTGTCCCGCAACTAAATCCTACACACTGGTCCTTTAAATACCATGCTTGAGTAAATGTACTTTGTTACTTTTCACCACTGCTCACCCAACAGTCTTTACATATAATGGCATTATGCACAAAAACTGGTTTTGGATGAGTTTTGGATTTTAATATTACATTCATTTTTAATGACAAGCCGAAACAGATGGGTAAAGAGTCAGACAGTGTGGAATGAGATGGTTTTTCAGAACTTTAGGGCTGCAGTTACGGGTTAAAACGGTCACCCAAAGTTAAAGCGAACGCCACTACTTTCAATTGGGGTAAATTAAAAATCTTTCATGTGGTTTCAGGCCTTTACACGCCAATGAAAACCAAAACAGCAACAATCAAACAACCGTCAGGGAACCCACTGGTGTTTAGAGCCCTTTGTTTTTCATCCTGTCATTTCTCATAAGTGGCAACTAATTCGCAGGATGGTTTTAATGTTGCCTGGAATACACAAAGGCTTGACCCCGATGTCTCTGTGAACTGCCGCTGACCTGAAAAATCCTCAAGGAATCTCTTTGAGCACACTGGACCTGAAGCTATTACATTTACAGCACGCATGAGTTTGAATTGGATATATGTTGATTTTCACCTCATGACGTGGATGAATGTCATGAGGTGAAAAGTGTGTGTGTGTGCATCAGAATATTTTGGAGAAAAGAGGACATTTATGCAATGATGTGTGTATTTGTGTGTGTGTGTGAGAGACCTCCTGTCGGTCTAACTCTGACCAGATGTGACCGTTGCCCTTCACCGCTGTTCGTCTCATTCTTCGTCTCTCGGCCCATCTTTCTTTCCTTCTTTGGTAAACCGTCTTCGACTTTCACTCTCTCATCACCTTTTCCTCACGTTAACCTTACCTGCCAAGTTAAATCATTCTCACGTGGTCGTGACGGTTTCACCCAGAAACACACGCGCGCAAGGACACGCACACACGTTCGCTTGCACACATCACTAAAAGAAAATATGCATACCACGGTTCAGTAATGGGTAATGAGAGGAGTGTGTCCGTGACCCAGCTGAAAACTTTTGGCATCAGACTTTGATTACAGACTCTGAATGTGTGTTGTGTGCGTACGTGCGTGTGCCGTGTGTTTACACTGGGCGTTCACGTGGTAACAGGCCTGTTGCTACGACTAATCCAGCTCATTTCCTCTCCACAAAGACTCATCATCTGTCATCTGACAGGCGTGGGCCTATTGTGTGTGTCTAACTCTGTGGTCTGTACGTGTGTTTGTTTATACAACGTGTCCATATTTATAGGGATATAGTGTATATATGTGTCCATATTATGGGAATTACGCAGGGTCACTGGTGTCAGACTGGTAAAGCAATGGTTTTAGTAAGTGAGAAATGAATGGCATTGTTCTAGAAAGGTTTTTAAATGCATTACATGGTTCTTACATATTTAAACAAAACATCAAGTGTGAATATGACAAATGCAGGGCCTTATGTTAAAGTTTCAAACTGGAATAACATGGTGACGGCTAAAATTTCTCCTTGGCCATCTTCCGAAATCAGTTTCTGAATAAACCACGACATGATTTCTGTCTCTAAAATCAAGCTTTTGAGGGTGTTCAGGTTCACATGACTCTACAGGGGTTTAAGTTCATGTAAACATGTAAAAGGCTTGCAGTGTGCTGATTGGTTAGCGTCTGGTCGTTGGCCATATTCTCAGCTGTTGCTTTCTAGATTAAAACATATGACACCCCAGTGTTGCTCAGCCTGCTGGTGTATGTGTGCACACACACTGCTTGTATTCTCTTGAAGGGCCTTGATTGGAGGGAGTTGGGATTTATACGAAAAGCCTGATCAGCATGGATTTTCCCCTTACTTATACTGGGAACCCCCTTCTACTTTATTTGACTTCTGGCTTCTATTTCCACGCTTTAAAACACTCGACCTTACACTTCTGAAACAGACTCAAACCTATGCACATTACAATGCACATCGTATGTGTTGAAGTTATGCTTCTGCCACTACTGACTAGGGATGTAACAGTTACCGGTATGACGGTAAATCACGGTGAGATTTTACGCAATAAAAATTACTGTTTATATTTTAATGAATCTCATTATCGTGGTTGATTTTCAGGATATGTAATAACAGCCTCATCAAAGTCTTGCAAGCTTCGAGCAGTATCTATCTATCTAACTATCTGTCCTCCTAAAATGCAAAAAAATTTCCGTTTTCGTTTTGAGACACTTAAGAGCTGCTAGCTCGGCAGCTACTAGCCGTGTTAGCAGTTGTGTTGCTAAGTGTCTCCAAATGAAACAGAACCGAAGGCAGCCAGTCTCAACAATGTAAGGTGACGTAAAATAAGGGTGGGAAGAACATACAGTGGTATTTATAATAGCAAGTTAAAAACGTGAGTTGATACTATTCTGTATGAACATTTGAAATTCTCTTTCTGTGCCAACTGTGTGCCCCTTTAATGTGAAAGCTTCATTTCGATGAGATTTTGGTTTTGAATGTTGATATGATATGATAACAAAATCACAAGATTTCATGAAATTATTTCAATGTATGTGTTTTTTGGACATTTGTACAGCGATTAAGAATATCGCAATAATATCGTTAACCGTAATAATCTGGTCACTATAATCAATATATCGTTACATCCTTACCGCTGACTAGCATGTGCACAGTTTAGTTATCATGTCATCTTAAATTTAGATTTTATACTTTATTATTTTGCTGACATCATCAGCATCAATCTTTAATTATTGTCTTGTATGAATATAACCTGCACAATATGATTCAAGATTTCTTGCTCATACTATATGCATAGTCAAATGCAGTGTGCTATACTTTAGAGGCTGTGCTAAAAAAAAGCTTGTTTGCAACAAAAAGTAACATTATACAGTAAATAATGAGTATTTGTAAGGGTTCATAATTCTATATATATGAAATAGAATTACCAAACTATCTATAGTCTTGGTGTGTAGGTGGCCTGTGCAATGTTTTCAGTGCATAAACATCACGACTGTTGATGTAACTAAATCGCTTGTTTGGTTTGTAAAATATGGTTGTTAAGCAATTGTTGGTCTGGCAGAGTGAAAACTCAGAGGCGCCATACACATACGGACATGCACTGCAGTACATCCAGGCCTCCCTGCTTTCTGAACTGGCATGAACTGCGTGATGCAGCAACAAAGAAGTATCATTTTTGAACATTTAACACCTCATAAATAAATTACAAATTGTAGAGAGAACCGTGAAACTTTGAATTATAATATGAACAACAACTTTAATGTGAGTCATGACCTCAATGACCATTAGTCAAAAGCATTGGTCTGATACTGACAAGTTGTTTCTGGAGTTTTGGCCTCTTCAGATTTTTTCCCTTCTCCATGTGCCTTGGTGAAATTGTTTTAATTACTCTCATCAACACACAGAAAATAATTTAAAGAAACATTTGTGTGGAAACAAACCATGAAATCAAGACTCTTCTCAGCAAGAACCTTCTTGACTGTCCACATGTCAACACATTTCCCAGGTCGCTCACTAGAGGAAATGAATGGAGCTCCAGTGACTTGTTGATCGTCTTGCTCACAGTTTGACATCCGCTTCAGAGATGACAAGAAAGAGTAGGAGTGCAAGATAAATAAGTCCTCCTGGTTCTTTGTGTAGCTCCTAGGAGTAAAAGTGTAACCGTACAGATGAGATATGAACGGCACGCAGTGTGACAGCACTGGGAAAGTTTGTGCTTTCTCAGCAAAAACACATCTCCTGAATTAAGATTAAATGCATGGAGCTAGCATGGTTCAGTCAGCGGTTTCACCGAAACAATGAAACAACAGATCAGTGAGTCTTGTTTGTATGGCACAGTCACATAATGCAGTGTGCCAGCAGGGCTGTTTACATCCCCAGTAGTGGTCAGTGGTCTCCTTTACAAAGAGCTGAAATGACTTTAATTCGTTTTAATGCCCATTTGGATCATGCTGAGGTCGTGTTTGGTGGTTTCCAACATGAGACCACCCTTTCTCTCACTTCAGCTCCTAATGCACTCTTTTTCAGGGCCTTTCCTCTCTCTTTTCCTCCGTGTGTTTTTCTCACATTTTTCTTTTTTAGCTTTTGTTCCTCTCTGATGTTTGTGCCAAATAATAAATGGTGAACGTGAGCAGAGGGAACAAGCCTCTGTGGCATTATCACTACCCTACACATTAAAATACACAGCAGCACACTGACACAAGTATAAGTAGAGTTACTACTAGAATTCTTACTGACCTAGTCACCGGATATAATTTAAAGACACTATGTTGAGATATTTCATGTGTTACGTGTCTTTCAAATTAACCTTTTTGTTTGACTTTTGTTTTAGTTTGAAATGTGAAAATCTACAATTTGATTTCCTATATCAGCCTACTAAAATGTAATCATGCATTTTCTCCATAGCTAATAATCTGATTTTGTTTCCTAAAGGTCAAAACACACTGGCGTGTGTCAAAACAGCCATCCCTGTTACTTTCTATGTACAACCCACACCTGACGTGTGTCATCGCCCCGCCTCACTTCATGCCTCTGTCCTATTTTCATATTTCTATTGTTGTGCTGGAAAGTGTATTCTTCATGTAAAAGATGTCAATGACACAGCGACACATCACATAATGTGCTGCCTCACTACATGGGCAGTGTGTTTTGGCCTTTAAAAGATAAACTAGGTCAGCTGTTACGATGCTCTGCAGTTCTCAGTATCTGTGTGTTTTTGCATTTGTTTCCCTTTGATTTGTTAATAATGTGCAAATTTTCTTTTAAGGTAATTGCATTGCATTTAGCTCATTTTAATACAAAACAAAAGAGGCGCGAATCTATAACCGTCTATCTCCTCTGATCTCCTCAACTCGTCTTTGTAACACCGCAGGAATGAATTCTCCGTCACGAAGATGCTTCGCATTAACCTCAACATCCACCTCATTCGCTGAGGTCATCGTGGAAACGAGAGGCTTCTGATAGCACCGCAGTGATTCAGCAGTATGAGACCGGTGGTCTACTCAGGGGCCGTGTGCCAACTGTTGAAAGACAACACCGGTGAGAAAGCAGCTTTGGCACGGCTGTCGTATCAGCAGCACAGACCACCCGCCTCCGCCGGACCGCCCGCTCTCATACGAACAGGTATTTTTAGCAGCTTAGGAAGAAATACAGCCTGGATCTTACCTCAGCTCACTTGATTGCTTAATGTTGTTCTGTTGCTTGATCCCCTTTTCCTTTCTCACACACACACAAACACACACACACACACAGAAACCTTCTTCCTCTCTTGACTCTTTCACAAAAAACCCCCCCAAAAAAACAAATGTAAGAATGTTTATAATACATACACATTTCTAATACATCTTTATCTGAGACCAAAGATTACAGTTACTCAAATTTATATTATTTACTTGTATTATAAACTTATATTGAGTTTTCAAAAGTGAAGACCACATTCTTCAGTGTTTTCATGCTCACACCGTGTTGATTATTCGACCAATCACAACATGAGCATGTGACCTATGATGTTGAGAGAAAAAGAAACTTAAGAAGAAGAGATAAAAGAATAAGGCAGACGTATGGGTAGACTGGAACAATAAAGTCTTCTTCTATTTATACTGCGGTCTAGTGGTCTCGAGTCCAGTGACTTCAGTTTGCCCCAACATGAAAAATGTTTTTCTAACAATATTGAAACAGGCTCACTACAGTTTGTAACAAATCTTTTGGCAGCAACCAATGTTTGAAATTGCAACAACCAAGTTGTTAATTATTCGGGCAGTTTGGACAACCTTTTTCAGAATGAACAAACAAAAAGAACAACAATTGGAAATATGTTGGAGATTACAGATTCTGGGTAAAACTGAGCTTTACCTGAGTTAGATGAGAATTGGGAAGTGAGAGGTTTGTGAGGAAATAAATCAAGATTATTGAGCTTTAGAGGAGCTGTTAGATGGATTTTTTATTTTTTTTTTGTCTTTGGAGATAGCCAGACTAGCTGTTTCCCTAATTTCTAGTCTCGAACAAACTGCTGTCTGTATATTTAGCGTAAAGACGTCAGTTCTTCTCATCTCATCCCAGAAAGAAATCGCTAATCCACTCCCTGGATTTATGTATATATATATATGTGAATTTAACTTCCTTTTCTCCCCCTTGTCTTCCAGAGTTTTGTGTGAAATTATTGTTAATATTTTTCAAGTTGTACGCCTACACCCTATCAGATATCTTGGACTCACAGCAGAAAGTAAATGTAGATAGTATCAGGTAAGTAGGGACTCAAACACATGCATCTAAACCACGGCACTCACACACAGTCTGAAACACACTTTCCTCACAATCTCCCCCCTTCTCCTTTTCCAACAATAACAAGGCCAGGCCTTGACTCATTCCTTCCTGCCTTCTCCTCTCTCTCTCTCTCTCTCTCTCTCTCTCTTCATCTCCACCTTTTGGGACTTTCCCTCATCCTCATCCTTAGTTCCAAACTCCTGGTTTATGATAAATCTCCCCTCTGAATTTGATCTCTTTCCACCCACATAACCCTCTCCACCCAATATTCCCCCCGTTCCCCCTTTTCATTATTTTCCCCTCATGGGTCATTCATAATCTGTGGGTTAGAGATATAAACAATATTAATAGATGCATCAGTTCAACTAGAGCATAATAGATGTTTATTTAAAAACTAATGTGAGGCAGTGCTACCAAGTGTGGCTGCAATATATCGCAAGTTCATGTTGACCTCTACATTTTTCCAACCGTTGTGTTTTGAATTTCAAACCTGTATGACGCAGTCGGTGGAATACACTAAAATGTGTTTCCATGTGTCCCTGCCCAACATGTGTTTGAAAGGTTCACATTTGACAAGAAAAAGTCAGCTCAGCCCTTGGCAAATCAACTTATACTTATTTCATTTATGAGATCAGCAGGTTCAATCTGAACTCCAAGAAATTAAGTAACTTACAAAACTTACAAAACAGTAAATCAGCTTCTTTCCTGTACCTCGGTCCACAGGGTTTCATCTTCCAAAAGCAACAAGTTTGTGGGGAAATGTAGTCATTTAGTCCAGTGGTTTGCGTCTCTGCCCACTTAGTCAGTCCCACTTTAGCTACTGGACAGCGAGAAGCACTTAACCTGTCTGCCTCAGTAAATATCCAAGTGTTTCCTCTGTGGACTCTAGCACAACACGGGGAAGCTGAAAGACACTCTGAGGTCCGCAGAAAGCAAAATAAACCCTTACTTGACTGGATTTTCACACCAAACGGACAGCTGATATACTGTATCTAAAATTAGAAAAGACATTTCGACACATATGAGTGAAATCAAGCTGCTTCGCAAAGTAGAAGTTCTGACTTCCAACCCAGCGGTTCACCCGAAGAACCTGGGTATGACACTGGATGACCAACAACCTGCTACTGCAAAGCTATCCTCCAGAATATCAGCAGGATGCATCGATACCTCAATCAGGAAGTGGTCTTGCCGTCTTACTCTTCAGCTATTACAACTTGCTCCTGGTTGGTGGACCTACATTTGCCCTCTGAACTGTGCAGCTCATTCAGATTGCAGCAGCTTGGCCGCTCTTCAGCCTCCTCAAGTTCTCCCACACTGCCCTACTCCTCCACACCCTGCACTGGCTACTGGTGGCTGCTTGAATCCAATTCAAGGCGCCGGTACTTTCCTTCTGTGCTGCAAACGGCTACTTCCAGGATATGGTCTAACCATACGCTTCAACCCGTCCACTGTGCTGTTGCTGCCAAACGACTTGCTACTCCCTCGCTATAAGAGGGACATAGCTACCAAAACAAACAACAAAATCACAGCTGTTAGTTGTTCTGGCTCCACAATAGTAGAGCAAGCTCGCCATTGACCTCAGGGCAGCAGAAATTCTCATACTTCCTGTGGCTCTCCCCGAAACCACCGGGCACGTCAAAGTGGTGATGGTAGAAGGGGTCATCTGGTTATTGGATGGTCGCGGATTTGATTCCTAGCTCCCCCAGTTCATTCATGATGTCAGTGTGTGAGAGTGAGAGAGACTGATATATTAAAATTAAAATTTGCATCTCAACACAGAATATCTTTTAGATTAGAACATAATCTATACATAATTTTAGATTCAAAATGCTCTATTGTTCATTGATCTTTGAAGCCCCTTGCCTTGGAGTCTCCCAAACCCTATTTAAGAACTGCTGTCAGCGCTGCACAGCATAACTGGATAAATTATGTCACATATTATGTAATTTAGTATTACATGTTTTCTCATGAAATTTGGCACAAACATGAGTATCACACATTTTTATCCCAGCTGAAATGTTATCGGACACAATTTTGAGGGGGTGAAAAGGTGATGAGCTGGAGCCAGTTAGAACTTGGCTTTGAGATGAATGTGTGAAGTCACTGGCTCACTGTCAGTGTCACGGGGATTTACAACTCTTTCTGTGTGTGTGTGTGTGTGTGTGTGTGTGTCTGGGATTGGGAGTCGAGGGTGACACTTGTCCTCCCTCTCTCTTCCCTTCTGACAGGCACAGCTCTCCATCCTCCTCCTGGCTCCATCCCAGATAGATCGTGGGAAGATCCCCCTGCCTGAAAGCAAAAATAAATAGATAAACAAAATAAGACAGAATAAATAAACCAAGTCAAAACATGATAAGAAAAATTGCACCAATCAGCACTGACTCTATATTTAGATGCAGATAAGAAAGGACTAACAGATTCATCAGGGAGTCTAGAGGAAAGGCGGGAAAAAGGCTCTTCATAACTGCTGTGCTGTGACACAGCCGAAGTCAGCCTGACGTCAGTCAGTTTCCAATCACATATTGTAACTTGTTACTCTGCACTGCAGAGGGTAAACTGTATCATATTCTGGGCATTGATTTTTGGCTTCTACAATGCTTCGTTCAGTAAGAAAACCATCCTGCAATCCAGTATAAATAATTAGCTGTCAATGAAACAGCAATAGAAGACTCTGCTGACGTGTCCTTGAGCTAAACTGAATCCCCCCTGGCTCGACCTCTTCTGTTGACACAGAGGTTTGATTGCTTAGTCTGAGATGTGTTTGCTAAAAGACACATTTCTTCATGCAGGGCATAAGGTAAGGGTTTGCAAAACGTAACCCATTATGACTGACTGCCAAGATTTGAACAGGAGCCTTTGGTGAGAACTGAGACATAGATGGAAACACTGATGAAAGAAATGGAGGGATAACTGAGTGTGAGTGCTGTTTTCATTTAGGAGAGGGAATGGATGAGTGAAGTAAATATTGATTCCTATCTACAGTCTCCAAATTACAGAACTGAAATCAAAACAAGCTTATTGTTCACAAACTGAAAAATACAGTTGGCCTTCTCCTGATTAACAACTGGGAACAACATGTTACCGCATCACGGTAACAAGCAAGCGATGGAGTGATGAATTTTGCCTCGTAATTACATGAAAAGTTTCATGTTATAACGTGACGTAACGTTATAACGTGAAATTGTCACGTAATTACATGATATGAAATTATCCTGTTATTTCATGATGTGGTACTTTCATGTTATAACGTGAAAGTATCACATTATTTCGTGATAGCAATATTTTCACATTGTAACATGAAAATATCATAAGCATGGTTTTACTTGATTTGATAAGTTTACCAACACGAGTCCCTCACGGCATGGTTCAGTCCGTAAACTGACTATGGCTATAAACTTAAAACTTAATTCAATTATACTTAAATCTTGGTGACATACTACAGTTGTTGAGCACTGTAGATGACATTGTTATCAGTATGCGTACTCTCCGAAGGATTTTGAAGAACATGGGGTCGTACCGGAGAAAGAATGAATCTGACCCTCTTGAGGTTGCATCGTTTCTTATTGATCTTAAGTGTGATAATTTCACGTTATAACATGAAACTTTTCACTTAATTACATAATACTGAGACAATTTTTTATTTTTTTTGAGGGTGGCAGCAATGCGCTTCCGTAACATTTAGGATTTTTCTGAAAATGTATTTTCACCTGCTTGTTTTTTTCCATACATGTACAGTAGCGCTCAAATGGCACATGGCACAGCGAGCTGACATGCAGTGAGCCTGTCAGGACCAAAACAACTGAAATGATAGTACATTCATAAAGTAATAATCCACAATATTTCAAATCAATGTGAGAATTATGGCTATTTTTTGTGTGCCCGTTGTGAAAGTAGCAGGAGGAGTAATAGTCGTGACTGCTGTTCAGGAAAACCTTTTCTCACACACACACACATGCTCAAACATTCATGCATTACCACCCACAATGTTTGATTGACAAGTGCAGTGTGAAAACAGGGAGAATTTGGCAGCTCAGATGGAGATGAAATAACAAAAAAAAAAACAAGGCTATTATGGATTGCCACTTTAAAAAACAGATTTGAATTTGAAAGGCAACATCGTGTAGAAACCCTCAGCTCTGTCTCTTTTTCTCAGCCACCCTCTGCCATTCATCAGCTGTTCTGAATCACAGATAGAGGTGGCTGAGAGCGGCAGAGAAGCCCGAAAGCAACACACTAACTAGAGGCAAATGGTGTTTGTCATGTGTGTGCGCGTGTGGGGTTTCTGCGTGAACGCGCAGTGGGGAAAACGTGGGCGTCGTAGTTTGGAGGAAGAGCAGGACAGCTTTCCAGGGGAGTTTACCGAGGTTTGAGGGAGAAGAGAAAATGAGGGCAAAAGTGAAGAAAAACAAGGATGCAAAGAGAGGGGGATTGAGGCAGAGAGAGAGGATTACAGAGTGAGAGAGAAAACTGTCTCCGTGGGTCCAAATGTAAACACTGAGCCGGTGTATGAACGTGTGCGGGGGTGCCGGGGTGAAATTGAGAACGATAAGGATGATGGAGGGAGGGAAGGAAGGAAGGCAGTAGAAAAAGAAAGTTAGGAGAGTTTATTATACAAACAGGCCTTGTCCTCATTTTCTCTCCGTCCATCACCCCTTTCTCCCTCTCTCTCTCTCTCACACACACACACACACACAGGGGAGGCAGAAAAAGATAACACAGTTATGAAAGTTGCTTTGTACTCTTTTGGTCTCTTTCTCTCTCCATCTCTCCAACACACACACATTTCATGCCACACGACTCCTCTCAGTAGGCCACACACAACCACATGCTGGGTCCACATGGGCTGAGAGAATCCAGAGCTGAAGCACGCAAACATGCCGACGCACTCGCACAAACACACAAAATAAAACACTCACAAATACCTCGACCACAAAAGCCAGCACCTAAATACACACACTGGCAGCCAAGCTCAACAGACACACACACACACACACGCCTCCCCACATACTGTATGCTCATATTCATATGTACACACTCAGAGGCCCAGGACTATGGAAGAGGGGATTTCCAGCCTGATGCTCCACAGCTGTGGGACGGCACCCAGCGCGCCGCCAACCTGACGCAGAGTGATGACCTCATCAAATGGGAGTAACTGAGAAAACAAGCCGCACACGATCAGAAGCAGGACTTTGACTTTGGGCTTTATTCTGAAAAGGCAAGGAGAAGATACCGACGTAGAGGCAACATCTGAAAGTGCAGTGAGGAAGATAATGAAGACTAAGGTTTATAATATCTTAATATTTACAAGATCATCTATTAGTATTAATTCGTTTTATTTTATTTATTTTAAATTTCATAGTGTCGAGATAGATTCAGTTTGTTTTTGCCAAGTGTATTAAATGGACAGTGAAGACCCTTGTCAGGCATCCAAAGGAAAAGTGAGCTCTAGTCCCACTATTCACCTTAAAAATACCTAATTCAGCTGCGAGCTGCTGGAATATTTGTGAGACTTTACCCCGGCCTTGAGATAATCTCCCTCCTTTTTGAAAACTGACACTCTGAACACCTCCCCTGCAAACTTTCCCAGGTCAATAAAGAGAAATGTTGTGAAATGGGAATGCTACGGTCGGAATTATTAGTGAAATGGGATAGTGGGAATAACGAGTTGCCTCCCCTGCTAGCCTTAATTCTTGACTAGGGAGTTTTCTCTTGGTGGTTGTGATGATTCCTACTTTCTGTGTCGGCAGGGAAGCACTCAGCTGCCAGATAAACAGCTAGCTGTGTAATATTTCATCTGACATAGAACTATTTCTACATTGAATATAATGTCCTCCACTGTGGAATAAAACTTTCTTCACAATATATCAGGATTTATGATGAATGTAACAGTACATTTTAAAGCATCTTTAAGTCATTTATGTGCTGAGGACAATGAGTGTCTGTGCTACTTTCAATATCCATCCAATAGTTCTTAAATAACTCACTCTGGTAAGTGTTAAAATGACAGAAGTAGTGACCAATAGTGCCAGGAACTGCTGGAACCCACCCCTCCCGTGTTGAGAACAGACATCCATCCACGACAGACCTCCACACCCTTAGAGCACCGTATGAAGGTCATACTGCTTCCTGCCGCTGAAAGCAAAGTGCTAATGTAGAATGGCTGCATGAGAATTATTCATAGGAGACATTGTTCACCACAGTGTGGATGGCTAAATCAAATCAAATCAAATATTTAAGCTCAGTTGGTAGAGCAGGCGATGGAAGCCCAGGGTTTGGATCCGACCTGTGGCTCTTTCCTGCATGTCTCATGCTCCCTGCATTCCTGTCACTCTTCAGCTCTCTCTATCAGAAAGAAAACTTGAAAAGGCCTAAAAATAATCTTTAAAAAAAACATTTTAACAAGGAAAACAATATCGAAGAAATACGACTTAGATGCCAGTTTAATGTTCCAGTCTCTGTAAAAGAATTTGATGGTCAATGGTGTCAAATGCAGCACTAAGATCTAACAGGACTAGTACAGAGATGAGTCTTTTGTCTGATGCCATTAGGAGATCATTTGTAACTTTGACTAATGCTTAAATTCTCAAGTAAACTGTTCTTATGGATAAAGTCACACAGCTGATTAGCTACTGCTTTCTCAAGTATCTTAGAGAGAAAGGAAAGGTTTGATATCAGTCTGTAATTGGCTAAAACCTCTGGCTCTAGAGTGGGCTTTTTAAAAAGAGGTTTAACTACACCTACTTTAAAGGACTGTGGTACATATCCTGATAATAAAGACAGACTAATTATATCCAACAACAACAACAACATCCAGAAACAGTCTAAATATATATCATTGAATTCAATTCAGCTGTTTCCAAGCTTGCTGTATCAGAATGCAGATCAGTGCCTGTCGAAGGCAAGACGTGATGAATTTTGTCTCTAATAGTTCTAATTTTATCATTAATGAAGCTCATGAAGTCATTACTAGATAGACCTAAAGGAATAGATGGGTCAATAGAGCTGTGGCTCTCTGATAGTCTGGCTACAGTGCTGAAGAGAAACCTGGGGTTGTTCTTATTTTCTTCTATTAATGAAGAGTAACAGGCTGCTCTGGCGTTACGGAGAGCGTTCTTGTAAGTTTTAAGATGATTTTGCCAGACTAAACAAGATTCTTCCAGTTTAGTGGCACGCCATTTGCGTTCAGATTTATGTGCCTCTTGCTTAAAGTTATGAGTCTGCTGGCTACGTAGTACTATTAACAAGATGATACTATTGAACTATAACTATTTGTGAGGGGCTAAAGGAAGCGGACAAGTCCACTGCTACACTGAGACATGGCATTGAATTCAGTAGTGAATACTCACTTCTTTAAATTTGGCTAAAGCACTATCAGATAAACATCAGCTGTATGAGTTTCAGGAAAAAGGCTTATATTCCAGTAACATGAACTAAAAGGTTATTTAAAATAAAAGAGGGTTCTGTGGAAAGACTATTATATGATCATGACTAACAGAAATAATTGTGATAGAGGGAGTCTTGGTGGAAAGTAGAGGAGTGGAGGACAGACAGACTGAGTTGCTCAGGATTCGGGAAAGATGAAGAGAAAAAGAGTTCTCACTGTGAGAACAAACATCACCTCTCTGATGTTATTAAAGCAAATAGTCCATGAAGAACCAGATAAATTCCAGTGAAAATGAAAAAAAATCTCCTACTTCTCAGTATGCACTTGATTATTCAATCCCCTTTTCATTTCACATCTTTTACAACCCAACGCTTCTTGGACTTACTCAGCACTTTCATATGAAGTCTCTCGCTCACTCTCTCTCTCTCTCTGCTGTTTTGTTTTCAGTCACTGCACTCAAAGAGCTGCCAGAAGCAATTTAACCACTCACATGTGTCCAGTACTGGCTCAAGATGTCCACTTCTCACTGTGGGCTGCTCAACAATTTCACATAGCGTGCAATGAAACGCTGATCACTATCTGTCTGTGCTGCTTTCACCAGACTTATCCAACAAATACCCACTGATGATTAACAGTTTTCAGGTCAGCTAAAAGGAAGGCAAATAAAAAGGAGAGAGAACTTGTTTCTTCAATATTGCCATTTAGCAAGGGTTATGGTTAGGAGTACAGAGAACTATCACCTGACTCTAGAGAGTTTTACCATCTTTCAGCTCATTATTTTGTTTTTTTGGCCCACAATTTTACTGGGGTGATTCAGCCATATCAACTTCAAGCAGTGCCGCTCAATGATATACAAACCTGCCCAACACTAACTAGCAGCCTGACAAAGTTAGCAACCAGTAAACTTAGTAAACATAGTGAAGCATATAGCTGCCAAAGAGCAATGAAATACACCTATAGGAAAACGATATTATAGATTTTTCTAGGTTTAAACATGTTGGTGTTGTGAATCCCTGTGTCCACGAGAAGGTGGAAGGTGAAGCTTTGTGAGCTCTGTAGGGGGCACCCAGATTTGAACTGGGGACCTCTTGATCTGCAGTCAAATGCTCTACCACTGAGCTATACCCCCACAGACAATGGTGAGCAGCTCTAGCACTCAACTGCTGTGCTTGAAAAGTGGTGGCAAAGAGGTTCAAGTTTTGTACTTCAGGAAGCACAGTGCAGTTTCTAACTGGAAGTCATGTATCCAGTATCCAGTATCCATTGCAATAACTTACTTTCCATACTAGAAGATCTAAGTTTAATAACAGACTGACATCATCAATCCATTGGAAGAACTTTGTCTGAATTAAAGTTGATGCTTTGTGAGCTCTGTAGGGGGCACCCAGATTTGAACTGGGGACCTCTTGATCTGCAGTCAAATGGTGGTGAGCAGCTCTACCACTCAACCACTGTGCTTGTCCTATTCAGTTATTGTAACTTTAGAAAAGTGGTGGTAAAAGGTGCTGTTCTAGCTTGAAGTCATGTATGTCACTGCATGAACCATCTCAATAACACACCAGAAGATCTCAATTTACATCATCGTATTAATGCTTGAACTGAAGTTGAAGCGATGTGAGCTCTGTAGGGGGCACGCAGATTTGAACTGGGGACCTCTTGATCTGCAGTCAAATGCTCTACCACTGAGGCACATAGTGCTGCTCTACCACTCAACTGGTGACTTTAGACTTGAAAAGTGGTGGTAAAAAGCAGTTCAAGTTTTATGAAGGAAGGTGCTGTTCTAGGTTCAAGTCATGTATGTCACTGCATAAACCATCTCAATAACACACTAGACGAGGCATGGGCAAACTGTTCATTCGTACATCATCATACCAATGCTTGAATTAAAGTTGAGGCTTTGTGAGCTCTGTAGGGGGCACCCAGATTTGAACTGGGGACCTCTTGATCTGCAGTCAAATGCTCTACCACTGAGCTATACCCCCACATGTGTAGGACAACAGCACTTGTCTAGAAAATCATCAGTCATCATCACCAATCTTGGTTTAGTTTCAGTAACTACAGTATAAGCCATCTTCAAACCATCACTCATCATGTGCTATACTTGCTATGCCAAAAGTAACTTTAATAGGCCAGATTGATATGAAATGTTTGAATGCAGGGCATCAACTGGAACACGATGATGGCACCAGAAATGTTAATCACCCTCCCAACCTAGCCATTAGAATCAATGATAACTGATGGTCGAAGAGTCTCCGGTGGTGCAATGTCCCCTTTAACCTTCAGTTTCTCCAGAGAAGAGGTTAAGTGGTCAATAGTAAAAGGCTGTGGTGTGCTGGGCAGCTTCCACTTGTTAAAGACTTTATGTGGCAGAGCTTAAACAACCATGTACACATAGGGAAAAATGTTCCTGGAAAAAGTAACGCCAAAAACAGGACAGGGTTACAACACCACAATTGCTTGATCCAAAATAATTGTGTCCTCCACTTCTGCATGGATCAGACTGTCGGCCTCTTGCCAAAAGGTTTTCCACGCTATAGCATTTAGTAGCCATTAAGAGCAGCCCTCGCTATGATCAAAGTGATTATTTGGGAAGCTTGTAAGGCCCATTGTTGTCTTTGGCCAGTGGTTTCACAGCACATTGAAAATAATGCCTAGTCTGGAGAAGCCATTACCAGTCAGCATCAACAACCTCAGGACACAGTCTGAGTGAAGTGAGCGGAGCAGAGACTGAGCTGAGTCAGAAAAATATACCAGGTTTGTTGACAGAGAGATAGCAGGAGAGACAGTGACAAAGAACACAGAGGAAAGAATAATATATGAAAAGGCTGAAGACAGGGAGAAAAAGAGAAAACACACAAAAAGGCAAAACTGACTGGGTATTGTTGAGGGTTTTTTTCCCCTCATGTTCTCCTACTAACTTTAAAATGTCTCCATTTCGTTTTGCACAAGGTTTACTTAGCCTGATTTACAGAGATATTCATATTTTGTTTTTTTTGGTTGGTATTCTTCAAAGTGGGGTGGAGGTACCTCTCCCTAGCAAAGTATTCCAGTTTCTCCTGAGGATCGTAAGGCATTCTCAGGCCAGATAGGACATATAGTCCCTCCAGCAAGTTCTAGATCTGCCCCAGGATCTCCTGCCCAGAACATCTCCAAAGGTAGGCACCCAGGAAGGCATCCTGATCAGATGGGCGTACCACCTCAACTGGGTCCATTCAATGCAAAGGATCAGCCACTCTCCAAGTTCCCTCCAGAGCTCCTCACCTTATAAGGCTGAGCCCAGCAACCCTGTGGAGAAAGCTCATTTTCTATACACAATTTCTTTTGGTCATTACCCAAAGTTCATGACCATGTGGGGGTTAGAACATTCAGGGGCTTGAACCCCTATTTCCATGCTGTAAAGACTGCATTATATTTTCAGTAAATTCATAATAGGAATCAAACCTTCAAAGTTGTATGTGTGTTTATAATATCTTGACACACAGAGTTTGAAGTCTGCATTTGTCTATGTGATTGTACACAATTTAGTACAAAGTGCTGCTGTCAAAAAATGTGAAACTATTCAGGACCATCTGTACTTCACTCAAACCTCACAGTGCTCCAGATTTTCCAGAGCAAACATCTTTTCAACAAATGTGAATCTCTGGCTGTATGTATGTATTGTCCCCTTGTCACTGTATACTTGTCAGTATCCTGTTAGCAACTCACACAAATTAGATTTTTCTTTTGGAGCTTGTGGAACAAATCCAGTTTTACAGGAGAAACGAACGTGTTGGCGTGCACGTCTTATTTTGTTAAAGGTTCTGACATGTTGAAAGGAAGCCAAGTCAAACAACGTTGGTGGTCTTTCTCTTTTGCCCTGTAAACCATACTTGTTTCATTCCGGTACAGAGATGAAAGAAATTTGACCTACTGTGATGCCCAGAGGCGGCAATTTATTTACACATCTCAGTATAGAAGTAAAGAACACAGCAGGCGATGGTGACAGATTATATTCATCTACTGTCTGTGTGTGAAGCACGTTTCATCTGTGCTGCACAAAGGAAACTTCTGTGCTCAAAATCTCATATACGCCTATACCAACCTGTGATGTTCAAAGCATTCCTGCAGCTCCCTGGATAAGGATTGTACTTTCTCCTGGACCTATTTTCTTTCAGTGCACTTGCGCTGGGACATACCGTAATGTAACGAGTCATATCATGAGAATGCAGGGTTAAACGGGTACACAGTCAAACAGCAACACACACACACACACACACACATTTTACTTACATGCAGGCTAACCTGAATATGTACAGTTACAAATACACACGCATATAAACACTGTTTGACGTTGCTCTAAGCATTCAGATAAATGTTTGCTTTTGCATTTTGAAGACAGACTAATGTTTTTCTTCTTGTCATCACTGTAATGTGGTAACGATATATGTTGCTGCTCTGTTATCCACCTTCCCATTTTCTTGTCTATCACTACATACTTATTGTATTTTCTTTTGTTTTTCTTTATTCTTTACAATTTCATATCCCACAGAAATTATCCTCCCATATTTTTACCTCTGTTCTTGGCTTCTTCTTTCCATCCATCCGACCACAAGTCACTCATCTATCTCATATCATCTATCTCAATATCTTTCCCGTGCACACATGAAGTTAAATATCTGTTGCTATGACTCTTTTGAACGTTTGTGGTCTTGTGTTTGAAATTGCTGTTGAAGTGCTCTGACAGCTTAAACCCATAAATGAACAGATAAAGGCTGAAAAAGAGATGAAACAAAAAGCTGTCATCAGTTGGCCTGTTATTCACATCCTCTTCTCATTGTGTGTCTCTTTTTTTTCCAAAACACTAATAAGTCTAAGCTGTTGTGAGGAGGCCTGTTTTGTCTGTACTGGGGCTCACTGAAGGTATCATAGTCACATTTCACAGAGCTTTCTGTAACAAGAAATGTTCGTGACCTAATTTCTGTATATATATATATATTTTTTTTTTTTCTTTTTTACCAAAGTACACATCAGAGTCAGTTACAGACAGTCTGTTCTCACTCTCAAGACATCAAACATGGCAGCTTGGCCACTGGCCCTACGCTACATACTCTGATGCTGTAGGTACCCTTGTATCATTGCACCCTGTCTGGCCTTATGTAGTGAGGTGCTGCTGAAGTCGGATGATGTATAGAGTGAGAAGAGTGAGATAGTCCACATTTGGAGGAGGTTGAATGAGGTGGGAGAGGGAGAGAGACCTGTGCATACAAAATTGACGCTAGAGGGACACCTCTGTACTTGTCCTATTCAGTAGGCAATTCTCAGGGGACACCCAGATTTGAACTGGGGACCTCTTGATCTGCAGTCAAATGCTCTACCACTGAGCTATACCCCCACACATTGATGTCAAAAGCTCTACCACTCAACCACTGCGCTTGTCCTTTTTTGTAGCCAATGACTGTGGTCAGTATAGACTTGAAAAGTGGTGGTAAAGACATTCAAGTTTCATGCTTTATGAAGGAAGGGGCTGGTTGGTACGAGAAGACCTCAGTTTATTGACATAATCAGACCATTGGAAGAACTTTGCTTGAATTAAAGTTGATGCTTTGTGAGCTCTGTAGGGGGCACCCAGATTTGAACTGGGGACCTCTTGATCTGCAGTCAAATGCTCTACCACTGAGCTATACCCCCACACATTGACATTAACAGCTCTACCACTCAACAAGCGTGCTTAACTTTAGAATTAAAAAGTGGTGGTAAAGGTATTGAAGTTTCATGAAGGAAAGTGCTGTTCTAGCTGGAAGTCATGTATGTCACTACATAATCCATCTTAATAATACACTCACATCATCATAGCAATGCTTGAATTAAAGTCAAAGCTCTGCGAGCTCTGTAGGGGGCACCCAGATTTGAACTGGGGACCTCTTGATCTGCAGTCAAATGCTCTACCACTGAGCTATACCCCCACATGTGTGGGACAACAGCACTTGTCTAGAAAATCATCAGTCATCATCACCAATCTTGGTTTAGTTTCAGTACTTACAGTATAAGCCAGGACATCTTCAAACCATCAGTCATCATGTGCTCTACTTGCTATGCCAAAAGTAACTTCAATAGGCCAGATTGATATGAAATGTTTGAATGCAGGGCATCAACTGGAACACGATGACGGCACCAGAAAAAAATGCCTACTGTACAGATATGATGTTCTTAGCAAACTCTCAGCAAGAAAATTCTTTATTAAAAATATTATCTATAATGTATTCTATTCCTTGTCAAAAGAAACTTTCCTTGTTACTGGTCTTTACTTTTTGTTCCATCCTGTGAAAGCTGAGCCATCTCTTCATCTCCAGTTCACCGTATGGAGTAAAGCCCATAAATCAAAGCAAAACTGTTTGGACGCAAATGACAAATTCATTGTTGTCATTAAGTAATTTTAGCCCTGATATTTCTCCCAAATTGTCCTAATTTTAGGGGCGATAATGTTGCCAATTTTAGGGGCTGTGTTGTTTTTGCGGCAGTGCAGCAGATGAGATCAGACGGTGGTTAGGGAGTATGAAGGGTGACGGATTGTCAGGCTGATGTTTCTTCAAGCTGATTTTCCATGAAAACAGTTCTGCCATCTGGCCCATACTGCCTCTGCAGTTTGTTTTCAAAGATAAAAATAGAGGAAAGTTGTTGTTTTTTTCTGATTGTTCCATATGTAGAGGAAGAGGAAGACTACCCTCCTCACCTTTGATCCTTTTTTTAGAATAACTACAAAGATGACCCTGCAGGTGGTATGGCCTTGACCTCTCAGCTGTTAGTAGCAACGGTAAAGACTTGAGAAGGTTTGGTGCTTTGCCAGCTTCAATAATACAGCACTGTTTTACTTTTTGAGTTGACAAGAGAGAGCTTGTATTTTAGCTTCAGTTTCCAGTATCCTGTTTTAAAACTTTGTGAAAACATACCAATAAGACAAACAAGCAGTACATGTCATAACATGGTAACAAACTGCTATGATCACATTCATGCGAGCACATGAACCGAGGTGAACCTCACCAGGCACCTGACGGCTATTCAGAGTTGGTTTGGTGTCCTTGTATTTAGTAAGTCTGAATGGGTTGTAACAGATGATAGCAAGGATGCATGATAATTCTACTTCCACTTTACAACATTGGTATTGCATTGGATGTACCTAGCCAGTCCATCCAGAATGCAATTTCGCTCCATCACGGCTCCCTATTTACACTACATGGTTTTGTTTGTTCTGGTGTAGTTGAACTTGTATTTTACTCCATAACTTACACGCATTTAGTTCATGTATTCTGTAGCTTTTTCTGTAAATATGATTGATTGTTCTTCCCAGTATTTGTCTATATGTTTCTCAGCTTTTGTTGAGGGTTAATATACATTTTGGTGAAATAAGTATGAGGTTTGAAATTAGGTATTTATTTGTAATGTTAGTTAGTTGGATAAAAGTGTCTAAATGACTAAATGGAGTGGAATGGAATGAAGAGATAGTGTAGTCATAGAAACGTGTGTGCGCGCTTCTCTCTGCCACATCTCTTCTCCTTAAATTGAAGCAATAAAAAAAATTACAAATCACAGAATCATGCCAAAAGTCTATGAAACCACTGTCATCACATCCATGATAAATAACACGGCGTGGTTTTGAGGGGTTCTAGCAAAAAAAGAGAAATTTACTGTTTGCAAATAAATGTATGTTTTCTGCATAATCAGCCTCTGAGGGCTGAGGAAGGCTGTTTCCACCAGAGCTTTTGAAAAGTGGCACCGACAAACAACCATTTGTTTTTAGGGATGACTCCATAGAAAAACACTTGAACGTTTACTTAATCAAGGCTGCATGCTGACTTGGCAAGAAATAAGTCTGAGATGATTACCTTGCAAAGATTTTCGCACTTGAGTTTGAAGGATGAAGTGTTGAAATGGATGTCTTGTGCAAGCTTACAGCCAACGAAGAAAGAAAAAAAGAAAGAAAGCAGAGAAAGTATTTGTTTTTCCATCGCTGCACCACACATAGTGTAGGAGACTGCAGCACTTAGTATTAATCTTGTTTTAGTTAAGATGAAGAGCGAGATGAAGGAGAGAAGACCAAAAAGACAGATCACAGAAGATAATTTATTAGTGTTCATGGAACACACGACTCACAAGAATTTCCTCTCTTCTCTGATTCTCTTGAAATCTGTCTGTATAAACACAATCACAGCAAACAACTCTTGGGCCTTCACTCCCATACCAGACCTGAGTCACGCACGAGCCTTTAAAGATGCAACTGGGTGGGGTTAAATGTTTGGTGCAGCATATGTTGCATGCAATCAAACAAATAGCATTACACTTACACAATCACAAAGGCACTTTAGTGAACTATCTGATGCCGAGTAGTACTGGAGGAGTTTCACCCATGCAGTTTTATGCTAGTATGCTAATGTTCTCAGTGCATGGGAAGAAACCACATTCACGATAAAGGGAATCTTGTTCAGCTCATGAATGTCGCGCCGCAATGACTGGACTCTGGCACAGCGGTGATTGCTGTTCTTCGTTCACGGTTGTGTGGTTGTGCTGTGCCGATACAGACCGGTTTCTTGTAAATCAACAGCACAGTGCAGCAGGCTTTGCTGGTCAGTTTACAGGAAGAAAGCTTGTCATTACTTGGCCTCAGCCTCTGGCAGAGGTAAACATCAAGGTGTGGTTTGAAAGAACAACTCTTTGTGTCAGGACACTTATAACTGAATAGCCACTGTAATTAGAGTGATGATGGAAGTGGTTTTAGTGTGTGTGTTTAATAGAGAGAGAGAGACCCGTGACCTCTTGTGTGTGAGAAGGGGCGGCCACGTTACGATCTCACTGCAGTGAAGTAGCATTCTGAGGTGCAGACGAGGCGTGACAGGACTGACAGCAGTGGGAGTCTTCGTTATTAACAGCAGCCAATAAAAATGTGAGGTTTATTTTTTTTCTGTCTCTGCCCCTGCAGGCTTTGCATTCACACCTTCACACGCTCGTATATATAACACTCAATGACTTTGTCCATCAGTTGCTACACAGACGTGTGACAAATTATATGAAAACACCAAATAAGTCAGTGGGGAAATATAATGAGTACAGATGGTTTGAAAACATTACAGGCTAGGGCCTCACAGTCACCAACAAAACACTATGGGAGCGTCAGGCTGGACTGATACATGCTTACTCACTTTCTTGCAGATACATTTCTGGGCAGTAAGTACATAATTGTAGTCGTGCAGTTAACTAATCTTAGCATAACACTGGAAACAGGAGGGAAAATCTAACAACAGATGCTTGTAAGAATATATCTGAACTCTGATTGATTGATGCAGGGCCACCTGTTGCCTCCTGCTTTCAGTCTTTATGCTAAACTAAGCTAATCTCCTCCTAAAGCTAGCTTAAATACTTCATGCACACACATGAGAGGGATCCATATATTGATACCGCTGTCACACACACACACATAGACATATGTCACACACACGCATGCACACATGCTCACATAAACACATGTTTTACATTCTGTACACATTGGGTCCTATGAGAGGTGATGGTGGTGGGAAATCAGGGTTCAGGCCTTTGAAGTGGGTGGCCCTGTGTGGGGGTCCTGTCTAAAAAGGGGATTGAGATGCTGCTGGTGGTGAGGGGTGACTGTTCGTCACGTTGCATGTCTGAATCAGGTTGTCAGCGTCGTGTGACATTTTGACCTGACTGTTTGCCTTCACAGCGTTGACTGGGACTTGACTCCGTCTCTCAGACTGAAATTGATCCACAGCCCTGTAATCAGTGGCTGGCAAACAAGCAATGAACACCTCACACACACACACACACACACAGAGTTAGAGTTGGAAAATACTGGAGTCAGTTGGGGAAATAAAAGTCTGATGGGGTGCATAACATGGAGCGCAGGCATGGTGTTTGTACTGATGTAAAGCTATAAACTCATGTTGCAAATCCAGTGAAACAGGCCCCAGGTTGCATGATGGAAAGTTAAAGACAAAGATCTGTCTTTATGCTTGTAATAGTAAGCAGAAGTGAATAGTATAGTTAAGCTTTCCAGATCAATTCACATTTTGATTGGAGTATGGTTTGACTTTTTACTTCCAGTTTAACCAGTGAAGTGCTACAATTCTGATTTAAATTGAATTTTATATATACTGCTTTTCATATGTATGAAATAGTGCATGTATGCATTATTATCCATCCACTTATAAAGACACTTGACACGAGTTAAAATCATAATACCTCACACAACATCAATCATGCATTCAAGGCAGTTCTTCATTCTGAGTTTTGAACACACATTTGAACATAGACAAGTTAGTAGTCTCTGATTTGTTTGGGAAGAGAGCTCCAGATGGAAGGGGCAGCAGCGGAGACGTCTGTGTCGCCACAGGTTTGGTGCTTGTGGCGGAGTGGTGGAGACAGGAGGTTGGCATCAGAGGAGCGGAGGCTGCGGGACAGAGTGTGATGATGGATTAGATCGGTGAGGTAACAGCGGGCTTGGTTATAGAGGGCTTTGCGAGTTAAGAGAAGGATTTTAAATTTGATGTTTTTGTGGGACAGGGAGCCAGTGGAGTTTCTGAAGGACACTGGGACTCGGAGTGAGTGAGCAGACAGGCAGCAGAGTTCTGAATGAGTTTATTTAGTGCTTTGGATGACGTGCCATATAAAATGCTGTTGTGGTCTCTTATGGAAGCGATGAAGGCATGGATGAAAGTTTCAGCAGCAGAGAAGGAGAGTGATGGGTGGTGATGAGCTTCCAGTTCTGGTGATTGTGTTGACGTGGTGTTCAAAGAGGAGGTTGCCTTCAAAAATGAGCTTGGGGAGGGAGCTGTAATTAAAGTTATCAATGGCAGAGGCAGAAGTTGTGAGCGGTTTTGCTGTAGGATTTGGGAGCCAGTGACGATCATGTCTGATCACAGGTTTGGGTTGAGGTTCGCTCACATGATTTAATTTTAGTAAGGAAGTTGTGGTGCACTGTTATGTATTCACTTTCTGCACATGAAATCCAAAAAATGTAATCTGTGGGCGAGAGCGATTTGTGAAATTCACATTTGATAAAGCAAATAAAAATGTTGTGACCATAAATATACGTATCTTTTATTGACTAAGCAGTAAAGTAATGTGATTACTTGCAATAAACAATGAGCCACAAGTGAATGACATAACATATAGCGTGACATAAATAACCCTGGAAAAAGAAAAATCCTATATTTAGTCATTTTTGCCTCCGTGTCTTTTCTGGATCTTGTTTTTCTGTGACTTCCCCGTCTCACTCTCTGTAAATCACAGACAGATGACGTGTCTGTCCTCAGGCTCTAACAGTGGTGAGCCTTGAAGAGGGCTGTTTATGTTTATGTATACAGTAAAACTGCAGACACACACACACACACACACATGAATTCATATTCAGAGATGGTGGCTGAAATCTTTTTTTCCTCTCTTTTTTTAAAGCCCCTTTTTGAATAAACTTAACATGAATTACAGGAAGCCCTCCAAACTTGAATGGTTGCCACGGGGTTTAGGAGGGAAAAATGAGGGAAAAAAATCCAACAGGGAAAAGTGCCCAACCCAGAGAAGCCATAAAAACTGTATGGATATGAACTTGAAGGAAACAGAAATATGAGTTTTAGATTGTGGGGTATAAATTTCACAGGAATAGGCTACGAACCCAGGAATTGTTTCGTCATCTCTGAATAAAACCTTCTTTCAGATGAACAAATTATGACAAGAACCTTGGATCGCTGGGCAGGGCTGCAGTAAATCTATCCGCCTTTACACCTTAGATTTACAGCAGTAATACCCAGTGGAAAACCGCTTCACTCCATCAATCACACTGTTCAGTCCTCGTTTTATATTATTAATCCCAGGAACGTGTTTTAACTGCGTCTATGCTCCACTTTTACACGGTTTACACACATTTACACCTTTTAAATGCCTTGTTTCCATTTTCCATATCTGCCCAAACCTTGTTGAACCTAAAATAAATATAAAAAAATAAACTAATGCACCATGCTGAACGAACACTGGCTAATACTAAGTTCCATATTTCCACATCATTTTAAACCAGACATGGATCCTCATCAGTCCATTTGGCATGTGTCTACATAAGAAATGCTTACTAAGAGTAAAATTCAATTTGCGGGTGTACTTATTTCGCTTTTTAGTACTGGACAAATCCATCACAGGCTTTGGATAGCACTGTACACATATTTGTGGCCTTTTTTTGGTAGATGGTACAGAAGTAAAGTCTTCTTATTTTCCATTTTCTGTGATTGTCTTCAAAAGTTCAACAATTTGGATAATACGCTTATTCGCTTTGCTCCTAAGAGTTAGATGAGAATATCGATACTTTGTTCATGTCGCTCAGGCAGAGCTTTGCTGGATATTTTCCCCTGTTTCCATCATTTACAGCCAACTAAGCTAAGCTAAGCTAATTATCTCCAGCTACATTATTGCCAGACAAACAAATAAGCATTTAGAAAAACTATGAACTCATCTTTTAAAGACCTTAAAGGAGAACCTATTTGTCCGTTTACTGCAGGAGTCTGAATTCTTTACGGTTTCTTCTCTGCAGCTGATGCTGACCTTTAACCTTTAACCTCTGAGGAGTGAGGAAGAGTTTCCCCTACTGAAGCGCAATATTTGACATAAAACCAGTATTCCTGTTTGATTTTAGCACCTAAACAAAATTGAATGCTGCGCTCACACAAATTTCATTCAGTTCGGGCTTTAACTTGTTTGTCTGCGGTTGGCAGGAAATACAACTGTTATATGCTGAATCATAACACGTAACACAAACAGAGACACGTCATGTCCCAAATACCAGAAATCAGCACTGACAGAGTCATTTTATTTGTGACTTAAATGCAAAACAAACTGAGCACTTACAAATGTACAATACAGTGGGACACACGTAGTTTAAGGATATAATGAAAGTAATGAATTCTTCATTTAGTTCTTATTTTATTCACTTTATCCTCTGCAAATCAAGTTACGGATGTGAACACTCAACTGTATTATCACCACTTTTGACCGTACGCCTTGGAAAACAAGGGTGCCAGAGAGTTTGGTTGAGCTTTATGCGTCATGTGCTAAGAATGCACCATCCATCCATCCGCACAGTATCTTAACAGTTTCCTGTATTTTCTCTCTTGGCAAAATCTCCATTACTGCAGCTTTCTTCCATGAAAACCTGCTTGCAATAATTAAGACCTGCATCGACGCCCACAGAATGATGGCTGATCCTCTCCTGGAGAGTTGGAAAGCTCGAGTGATCTGACAAGCTCTGGGGAAAGCGAGAGAGAGAGAGAGAAAGCGAGAGGGAGACTCACAATGTAATTTTCAAAAAGGAGTTTGATTTCATTCTGCAGGTATTTGGAAAGGAGAGCTCCAGGGATCGGAGGCTCTCCTTTATGTAAACTTTCCACTGTATGAAAGGATATCAACGAGGAAGAAAAAAGGACTACTTTAATTTCTGTTTGAGAATACTGGAGGAGTTGCGGTGGAAAGTCGGGGGCAAGTGCCGGGCATGGTTTTGATTAAACATTATGAGGTACTGCGGGGAGGGCTGCCAGAGCGTTTGCACGTTCTTAATTCTGGCCGTCAGTCAACACTCAGCCTGCTCGTATACCTCAGAGAAGGAAAGACGCTGAATGAGAAAACCAGATAACATGAACATTACACAGACACGGTATTAATCTCATCGGTGAATTCAAACAGTGCTGTGCAAAAGCTCTCATGACAAGGGCCGTTAGTAAGCTGCTGCAGTCGTTCTGGAGCCTTCTAATGAATCACAGGCTCTTCCACAGGAGAGGAGTTTGCCTAAATCTCAATAATCTAGTAGTTTGAATTTGGTAAACCTGCTAGTCGAGGTAAAACAAGCACTTAAACGCAAAAGTCCATGGATCAGATGTCATTACCTGGTTAGAATCAAGTACTGTAATGTATCATGCAATTTTACACAGCATTGTTTGAGTGTTGAGTAATAAATGAATCTGTATTTGTGGTAACTGTTTTCAGAATAACGTTGCACCGAAGCTGCCGTCTGTGATCGGCTGCTGTTAATTCCAAACATGGACTCATGTGGTACAATATATATAAGTTAGTGTGGACTTTATGTGCGGAGGATATTCAGTATAGCAGTGAAGAATAGGAATCAGAAGAGAGACAGAAGCCGGTGGTAAGGCAAGAATGAAGGCAAGGCGTGTGAGTCAGATGAGTTTTATGTTTTATATTCACCATCTTTCAACAGTCCTCTCCACCTCATGAGATTGCATCATGGGAGTTGCTGTTGCAGGCAGTGGTTTTGATTAGCCTGCCTTGTGTAACAGTGGCTCACCTTCCTCAGTTAGTGCTCTAATTCATCTATTGGTAATATAATTTCCTAACTTGCATAACGCACCTTTAATTATACAGCGGGAGACGATCAGGAGATCTTGGTTCGCTGAGAACAATGAGGTTAAATGTCACATTTTACACCGGCAGGACTTGTTTTTTGGAAGCAGGTTTCACGGTCACAGACAAGAAATGGCACGCTACAGAACGTGGACACAAAGCGTCTATACTGACAATACTATTTCGAAAGAAGACACTATTAAGTTGCATCATGGGTAGTGTAAGCCTTCTAAAGCTTGACCTGTGCTTGGGACTAAAAGTCAGGATGTCTGCTACATCAGTTTTGACCGATTCTTTTTTCATATCTGAAGGTTCTTCACTAAAATTTGGTGAAGTGGTCAGAGAGATGAGATTTTACATTTGTAGACCTTGTGTTTTGTAGTCAATCAATTCTTATGTCTACGAAATTCACTGTGCTAGCTGCTTTGAGAAAATCATACATTTGTTTTGACACATTACGAAACAGATCTGACGATTTTGAAAACAAGATAATACAGAACAAATTTAGGCAACTTGCAATCTGTAACAAAGCCTGGAGACTCAGAGGCACCGACAGAATGGAAGGAACTGTTTTCATTGATGCCGTCTCGGAGTGAAAGCATCACAAACATGCGCCGCCTGCATGTGTCTTCATGTGTGTTGAAACCACTGCCAAACAGCTGCGACTTCCAAAGAAGAAGAGAGGAGATTTGCGCTAAGCTTTGTGCACGTCCTTAAGATTAGGTTTGTTAGCCTAGATCTTGTTTTAGCCTCTGTTTTTTTGGAACGGAGTTCTGTTTTTCCTGTTTGACTGCTTCAGTTTCTTCCACTGTCTGTTAGGCAGGTTTGGCTTATTGAGACTGGCAGGCTGACGATCAGTGGAGGTTTTTCTTTTAGACATGTAACCGTGTTTACATAAGGCTGACAGGATGCTGTGGCTTGGGCAGAGCAATGAAAGGAAATTCATAATAATTCATTCATTCAAGTTCAAACAAATATAGAAACCCGCAGATGACTTCAGATGAGCTCAAACTAGTACGAGGATCATTTGAAATGCAGTGACAGTTGTAGAGTTTTCTTTTACATAACCCAAATTGTACAGGACAAACGTATGATGTCTCATATAACAGTAGATGTCATAACGTACGTGTTTTCTGTATGTGAACACATTCACCGACAACACACATCTCATTTCTCTAACACACATCTGCTTCGTTGCTCCGCGTCCTATGCAAACATTTCCTCACGCATTTCTCCCGGACAACCCATCACCACACACAAATCTCACCAACACATCGTGAGGCCCGATTGTTTCTCAGTATGACACTCTCATATCTCCTCTCAGAGGGCTCCACACGGCCCGCCGCTGAGTTTTAATATTCACTCTCCCACCTGCGAGCTTTTCACATAGCTCACTGCTGATCCTGCACAATCCTAATCTCCCTGCGTGTTAGGAGGGACAAGTCCAGAGACAAGTTTTAGTTTAGTTTTAGTTTTTATTATTTTGATGAATTATTATTTACTGCATTAGAAAAGCTCAATGAAGTTACAAGCTTGATTACATTTCTGGATTTACAAATGTGTGCCATCTAGCTCCTATAAATGTCACCTGGCACCCTTCAACGCCAAATGCATTTCTCTTTTCAGATCAATCTATGGATTTTCTAATGGTCAGTAAGATAAGATTAAATAAGGCTACACATTATTGTCAGATTCCTCTAAGATTGACGTCAAATGTAATACAAAAACTTTGACTTTTGGCTTTGTTTTTCTTGGTGCATCAGTCTTAAAAGGAATGTCACTGGCCAGATTGCAGTCCATTTTAATGTCTATATATCTGCAAAATCCAAAAATGTTCATAATGAACCATCTGCAAAATGTTCACTGACCACACATTTCCTCTTCCCACAGTCTCCTCTAATGGTGCAATAGGAAATTAGGAAAAGGCCTTGCTGAAGAAGCCTAGACCAGCTTTTGTAACTTCGATTTAATGACACATACATAAAGAATGCATACAGCCTTCCCCAAAATGTATTATTCAGTAGTATATAAAACAGCGTTGAAAAACTTATCCTAGGAGTTCTCTTTTAAATAATGAATAAGAACAAAATTAATAGTAATGCTTAACCACAGCCAATGGGAACCCACCTACTGTATCATTCATTTCAAAATGGCATAAATTTACCCGACTTTCATCTGGGAACATAAATAAGAACATCGTAACAGAGAAGAACGTATGTGTGCGTTTGCCTTGTGAGCATTCTTGTGTTTTTATGTGTGCCTCTCTCACAATGGAAGCATAGCTGACCTTGTCTGGTCTCCGAGGTGAAATCATCGTGCCCTCGCAGGCCTGCACCTGCTAACGGAGCCTGTTCCATGCAGCGTCTCACGAGATTAAACATTTCATCACCCTCAGTCGCTTCAATAGAGGCTGACACAATATCTTTTGTTTGAGGAGGGAAAACTCATAACTGAGAGTGGAGGTCACTCATTTGTTTAGAGGCTCCTGGGGACTTATCTATGTGGAAGGAAATGAGCTGCTGTCAGTCAACAGGCTGAGTGTAGCCTTACACGACATACGTGCAGATGTGAAATGTTTATAAAGATGAATTGTGTTTTCATCGTGGTGCTGCTCCCTTGAGATCTCTTTTTCCTCAGAGAAGAAAATTAAAAACTATTTTAAATTTAATAAGGAAGAGTAAAAGAGTGCAGCATGCTCATAAAAGTGGATGGAACAATATGGGTTTTGTGAAATATTGGACACACAAGACAAACTCCACCCAATATGAAACCTAACATTTCCTGCTTTTACACAGTATGGCATTTTGAATATGATTCATACACTGAACTTATATTCCACTGAATTGTCACTTATTCTGTATGTTTTTTCCTCCACCTCGACTCCACTAACAACCGCTCACCAGAGCCGCGAAGAAACAGCCCAGCCATCTCCTGTAGGAAAGACTGAATCTGAAGAAGACAGACCCAAAATTTGGTTGCAGAAACCACACTGAAAAAACATAATCCTCCCTGAGTTAAAAAATAAATAAGGATTATGATGGCTATCGTGTCTTAAAAACCACTGGAAAATCCAAAGTGCGTAAAAAAAAAAAAAAACCTTCATCTGGATGAACTACTCACACTTAAGACTGCTTTGCTTTCTCATTCTCATCTCTTCACATTATGGGAAAGACGTTGAGAGACGATACCGCTCTATATCGAATACGGAGCTGCAGCCAGCTGGTCTGGAGCAGTTAGCCTCGCTCTGTCACACTCTGGATTTGTGTTACTGTCTTGAGGTTATTATTCATTAAAATATATTTAAAGGGTTGTGCATTTAAGATGAGTTTTTTTATTACTGGGGCAAGAAGTCACACATTTTGTACAAACTCTCAGTTGAATGTTGCAGAGTTGTCGTACACTGTGATTGGATTTAGTGAATACAGTGATTAAAGTGACAAAATTGGGTGAAACTAGATAATAAATATAAATATACCGAACCCAAATCAAGTTAGTGTAGATTTGACTAAAACTCAAATGATTAATCATCAAATTAATCCCAGTCCTATGCCCCATAGATGGAAACTTGGCCAGTATTGGGATGCAAGATTTGCGAGCAGCTGTAACGACTGCTCTGCTTCATCTTCTTTTGTCAGCTAGGGGAACTTTTGGGGTCAATTAGGAAAAACAAATACTAAGAAAAGATAAAAGGATTGTATGTGGCCTTGCCTGGCAGAACATTTATGTGGAGCAGCAGGAATGCTAGAGAATAAATGAGAATCCCAACTTAAAGCCAAGAGGGAAATATGAAAATTGAAATCTTAAAAAAAAAAAAAAAAAAATCGTATTTTTCCACTTTGTTTTCCCACCATTTCCCCCAAACGCCTCATCTTAGCTGGAACCAAAGTTTTGGAGCAATAAAATCCAAATGAGAGCTTGAATTTTAATCAAGTTCAGTCTTTGGTGAACCAGAATTAAAACGACTCAGTCCAATGTCCATTCTTTTTGTTGCATCCCACTTTAAAGACTTAAAGAAATAACTCTTGAGTGCACCGCGAGCCAGTTCATTTTAGCTGGTTGCCATAGCTTCAGTAAATAATTAGTGAAACACACAATGCTATATCAAATGAAAAATCAGCGTGTCTGATGTTGTACACATCCCTCCTCCTTCTCCTCCCTTCCCCTCGATTTCTCCCCCCTTTTCCTTCCTGCCAGGTCATGTCAAAACCTGCTTCACATCTGGCCTGACAAACACCAATAAAACAGGGCCCTTTGTTACAGGGGTGGCACTTCAATAACCCAATTGGTATGAATCTGATGAGGGGAGGGGAAAAGCCCAGAGGCTTACCAGATATTTCCTGAGGCAGGAAGGTAGAGAAGTCATAAGAAGGGAGGGAGAGATACCTCAGAATGAAAACTGATAGGTAAGAAAATGGATAAATGTTGATGTAACTGTAGTTGAAACGACTCTGGAAGCCCGAGAATGAGCAAGATTTGAAGAATGCCTCACGCAATTTAATAAAATCATGCTGCCTAGAATGACGTGAGCGAGAAAGAAAATTAAAAGCAGCTCAGAGGGAGACACAAAAAGGAGAAGGATAGAAAGCAAGTAATTAAATCTGACAAGGAGATGGGAACAGTTACTGAAAATAGCTAAACACTCCAAACACACCCTTTCTTGTTGCTATAAGTGGGCATAAAGAGGCTGGCCATGGCCTTTTCCTGCCAGCAGTCAAAGGTCACCTGTTGAGAGGTGAAAGGTCAAGGGGAACAAGCCCTGCAGCAGTTAAGTGTTTAGAGAGGAGCTTTGTAAGATAAAACTGAGATGGAAAGACTTCAGAAACATCATGAGAAAGTTCTGAGGGAAACAGTTTGATGAACAAAAAAGAAAAAAAGACAAATCTGTCTGTTGAGTATCAAGTACTTACCACGTGCAGGAGTGAAGGCAGCTCTGTAAAGTTTGAAGCTCACGAGCTTGTAGGTCAGGATGGTGGATGTTTGATTCAGAAGATTCAGAGTTCGCAACTGCAGTTCATTAGTTTGCCTTTTTAACCAACCACAATCATTCCCTTTAACTTCAAACAAGTGTTTTTGTTGTCTAACCGTAATTAACCCGAGTTTGTTTGCCAGAATCCCCATCCCAACCATAACCTAAACATGAAAGATACTGTAGAAAGTGACCAATGTGAATGAATGTCATTGAACATAACCCAGTGTTTGGTGGAATCATCCAAAGTTAATGACCTTGTGTGGCAGTATGGCTGCATGAGGAGACAATAGTGTGACGTGGAAGAAAAGTGGTCGTGCAATGGCCGTTTTACCACAAGCCCCAAGTTCCCAGGCCACTTAATCTGCTGAATGTATCTTATTTTGACTCGTGTCCGTAAACTCAATCCAGTATTCTTGTGAAAATCCAATTTTAATCACGATGCAACGTGTAAGGGAAACTTGAAGGATGATTTTCTTAAATATTTACAGTTACAGTATCATAGAAGGCGATCCAGAATCAGTCACGTTCCATTAGTCATCACAACTTTTTCTGTGCCCACATACGCTCAAAACTGCCTTAACCTGTTGTAATTATAAAGAGTACAGTCTAAACCTGCTCTGTATGGAAAGTGTCATGAGATAACATTTGTTACAATATGGCACTATATAAATACAATTGAATTGTATTGAATTGAACTTGAACAGCTAGCATTTTAGAGTTTTAGGTGTTAAACATGGTTTGATTTAACCAACTTTTCTAAAGCCATTGAATTAAAATCACCAAAATCACAAGTTCATGCATGCATGATTTTTGTCTCTTGCACATTGTTTGCATGTTTGCAGCATATGGTTTACAGACATGTATGCCTCGTTGTGTATTATTAGTCTGTGTTGCTGTTATGTTTTGCAGGGAAGGCCTAAAAAAATCTCTGCGCTGTGCAGTCATGTCATCTCCTATCACAACATGACCCTGCCTGGCCCTGAGGGTCTATTGTCGTGCCGCAAAAATACTGGAAACACACAGCCAGTGCTCCAAGGGGCCGGGTTCACTGCAACAACACACCTCCTCCCCTCAGATGCCGTTGTCCCTGGTTTCATCTTTTTTGCCCCTTGCTGTAGTTATCTTTCTTCTTCTTCTTCTTATCTTTCACTCTTCAAATTCCTTTCCCTTCTGTTGTCATTTCTGCTTTCTTCATCATCACATTTAGAAAATGTTTCATATCAACAGTTCCAATGATCAGCAAAAAGTTGGTCGGTCCTGCGTTGTGCTGTGTGAAAGGCTTTTTTCATTTAACTTAAAATTCTGCCTCAGAGAACATGGATGTCATTAAGGGCCATGGGTAAGAGGAGACCTCTGAGCTCTATGGGCAAATGAATGGCAATTAAAGTAATTTAATTAAACCTTGTATTGCATTTCAGAGAGGAAAAGAGCCTTCCACAGCTTCATCCACTGTGTTTGTCTCATGAGAATAAGGAATATGAGCTCACAACCCAGACAGGGTGGAAAGCCATTTTGGAGAAACTACAAAGTGAGCCTGCACTGTGTCTTGATTCAGTTCACCTCTTTAGGTGATTAATTCTGCACAAGCAGCAGTCACACTGACACTTACACTTACACGACACTTATGTGACCATTAGTGTTCGGTCTGTTCCTGTTCAATATCAAAGGTAAGTTAAACTGGACATTTAGATACAAAGAGGGATTTTGCAAGACAGGTCTTTGGTGTATTAATTCAGTCTCATCCAAAAGTTTTGGGTTATTCAAGACTAAAGTTAGTTGTTACATCAGTCAGAGCAAAAAAAAACTATCCTATCCTGACCCCTATCCTATTGAAGATATTCACAAATTTGTTACCTTAGAATAAGCCTTTTATATCTACAGGGGGTGCAGGTCCTTTTACAAGGAGTCTGCCATGTTGAATCTCTTGTTTCGACATGAACAGACACGCCATAGTTTCCCCATCACGCTTGGAATGGTAGGGTGAGGCGAGGGATATCCACTCGGTTGCTGCAACTTCACAACTAGATGCCATGAAATCTTACACACTGGACCTTTAAAGCAATAAAATATAGAAACAAAACAGACAGCTCTTCATTTCCTGTAGTTTTTTTTGTCAGTGTTTGTTTTTTACCATGACCACAGTCATTCACTCTAACCTTCACCAGATATACTGTAACCATGACAATGAAGGAACCTATTCATTTGAACCCAAACCACAATGTTTCCTTAACCTTAACAAAGCACTTATTTTAACCACCATTTCCCCTAAAACACAACCAAATCTTAACAATAGTGTTGTTATGTCATGAAACAGATGTATTTTTTCAACTGAGATGAAAGATTTTCTGCTAATTAGGACAAGGCCAATGCCTCTGTGTGCCATTGTAGACGTCATGGACAAACAGCATATTTTGTTTAATTAGGAGGACTTGTAGAACTGAGACTGGGCCAAATATGAGACACCAGGACATAAAACTGTAGTTCAGAAACTCCTTTAAGGATTAGAAATGCTTCCCGGAAAAGGTCCATAGATCTGTGCTATAAATGAATGCCAAAAGGTTTAGTGCATTCGTAAATGATTTTAAACACTCTGAAGCATGTGATTCTCTTTTAACTGAGACATCCAAACTCTTTGTGCCAGAATTTGCTCTTCAGAATAGATCAACGTCCAAAAGATATAAACCATGCTTTTGGTGTGCTAGCAGCTGTAGTAAACATACTCTCTCTATCTCTCATTGGCCTTTATATATTACCCAGGTATGTCAGCATTGAAAGCAAGATATATTGCAGCACAAATGGGCTGCATATGGAGTTCATGGCTGTAATATGGTAAGTTAGGTACAGTATACACAGAAGTATATATGCACACACACACACACTGAGCCGGGGGGGTTAAGAGGCTTGTAGGGTCCGTTTAAACCATTATCAAGTCCAACAATCTGTCTGCAGTTGGATTTCACCCCATTCACTCTTTCCTCCCCTCTCTTTTCTCCGCTCACTCCATCTATCCACCCCCAGCAAGCCCTGGCTGCTTTCATTACAACCAGATTGTTCAAATAAATCAAGCCTCTCCCCACTCCCATGCCTTCTTTTTTCTCGCCGTCTCTTTCTTTTCTCTCAGCACCCTGCAGCAGTCCATGGAGGAAGGTCCTTAAATGAGAAGCACATTTTGGGGCTAACGAGGGTGATGGGCTGTGAAGTTGGGGTTTGTTTGACTCTTTGTTGTTCCACAGAGTATGTTGTGCATGTACTGACGGCCAGGTTTTTTGGGTTTTGTCGACCCAGTCAAAACATCTAGCAGTGTAGCTGTTAATTACAACCCCATTGTCTTACCTTCATCTTCCAGATATGAAAAAATGTGGTTATGGCGTTTGTGGAAAGCCCTATCTGAGAGCCAGTGTTTAGTTTATCCGTTCTGGGCTACTGTAGAAACATGGCAGTTCAACATGGTAGACTGTGGAAGAGGAGCAGCGGTGTCTGTAGATATAAAAGACCCTAAGGCAACAAAAATTGTATTTTCAGGTGATTATACACCAACGAAAAACATGTTCTGGAAAGAGATACCCCTAAATCCCTAGTGCTAGCTACTAGCTTTAACATGATCTTGATCTTGATTTGTTGTTTAAGTTTCACATCATAAACATCTAGTTTGTTTGCTAATGCTGGAAATTACTTTTTGTTTTGAAACCTCCTGCTGACCCATTTGTACAAATGAATGATCCTATCTCGGGTGCAAGACATTATTTTTTCACATTTCGCTTTCTGCAGTACCACAAAGTAACTCAAGTGTGAACTTGGAACAGTAGGTGCCAGGTGATCTCATTTGTTGGGGCTGTTATTCAGATCGAAAGAGAGATGATGTCCACTAAAACTGCTTTCCCAGCTCATCATGTGTCGTGCCTTTGACAGGTTCAGACAGCATGACATCGAATGGTATCATGTTGCACTGATGTTTCTTACGTGCACTGATTTATCTTTGGTACAATATGTTTGGTCTGGATAGCTTTTCAAGCATTGCCCCTCAGAAATATTACTCTGTTTTCCAAAAGTTTAGAAGAGAACTATTCTATTTTATTCATTTCTGTCAAATTCGGACCACAATAAAGAATTACCAAGTCTTCTATCTATGATCAGCAAGAAGAGGCATGTGGCGATTCAGTGTTTTCATCAAGGTTTATTTGGCAGTAGAGAACCATGGGAAAGAAAGTCTCACTTATTTCGTTTACCAAGCAACTGATCCAAGCAGTCAACCAAGAATGCTTCCTTTTATATCACTCTGTGCTATTATGACATTTTATTAGGTTTAAATTTACTTTTGTATTCACTGTTTTGCTGAATCCTAAAAAAAGAAATCTCCCTATCCTTACAGCCACAGTTATAGTATAGCCATCCGAGGCCACACCCTTCGGAAGGGCTTCCTGTTTTAGCAAACGTACAAAACAGCCAAACAAAAATGTTTACCCCCTAGTAATTTTCTGAGGAATTCACAACGATAATCTAAAAAACCCGCAGTGTGAACCACGGCGGCTGCTGCTGGTCCTGCAGTTCTTAAAAGAACCCCCTTCATTTTAATCGCCTTTTCATTAGAAACCTAAAGGGTATAATCTGTGAATATATAATTAAGAATTTATCTCAACTTTCTTGGTATGTTCAACTGGAAAACTGTGACGACTTGACGACTCAGCCCTCAGTCGTGGGTTGTGTTTAATTCATGTTGCCTGTACATTTGAGGAGGCTTTAGAGAAGAAGTTTAGCTCTTTTTAATCTGTGTACAAATGCCATATTACCAACAAATACAACATTTATATCAATTCACTCTGACATAAGCATTGACGCAACCATTACTGTCATACGACGCACAAAATCAAGTGATTTTACTGTGTAACCGATGTATTGATTTAATTGATTTCACTGTGTGATACAGAGATATGCACATAGTTATATATACATAGTTTTACTATGAAGGACTAAATGTATTAAAAGTTAGTGGCACACAAGTCATACACTCAGTCAGCTGCGGGCTATGCTGAGGAGTGGTGTGCATATATAAACTTGGTCACGTGAAGTTGCTGTACTGATATTTTTTGTGTTATACAAAGAATAAACCCCTGCATTCTTCATGTCGCAGAGTTTTTGAAAAAGTAGCGCCCAGCCAGATCGGCTGAAGAAGAAACATTCACAAATAAGGGATACTTCGGACTCGGGGAAGATGGCATCTTTTCTTGTTATGCTCTAGGCACGCCTAGACTGGGGCATAAGAAGGACTGATAATGTAGAGGAGGAAAGGTTAACCACACTGAGATGTGTACAGCAGAAACTTTGACATGGCAGGAAAAGCACAAGCGTAATGAATAACATAATGGCAGCGTGCCGTTGAGGCGTGTTGTTCCACAAGCATTCCCCTGGCATTTTTACATGATGCCTCACAGTCACGGCTTACTGAGACACTTCAATGACATTTAGCCATAATTAATGTAATTAGTTACACCCGAGTTTATCCCACTTTGGCGAATCAAAAGGGCCATTAAATAAATTATTCTACCAGGGCAGGTCGATTTATTAGAAACATATTCTTCTGAGTCTGCATGCTCAGTCTGCACTGTATGTCAGAACAGTCATAGCTGAACAGTGAAGTCGCTGTTGTTTCTTCTGGTTTTCCATGGATACTGGTCCAGGGCTGTCCATTTGTTTATACCAGAAATAATAATCTAAACATTCACGTGGTAGTTAAGATTTACCAAATGCTCAATAGTGCTCAATAATAACAGATTTCTACCCTGACCACTTACATTTTGTTTTTGTATTCATATTAATTTTGGACCATTGCACTGTTTTCATTGCAATTCACTGTGGGTATGTAAAAAATGCTGAGTCAATAGGAAAACAGCCAATGGCTAAAAGTAGCAAAGCCATGTAACGTCAGTTACTTGGAAACTGTTTTGTTCTGTAATATTTTCCACTGGCATCTGTTCTTGGCTATTAGCGGAAAATACAGAAAATGACCTTCATCCACAACCCAACATAACGTCATGAAGTAATTATGTTATGGTTGAGGTTGCGTATGGGTGTAATGAGGTATTGAGAGATACAAGCTGTGCGTAATCAACTTCTGTTGTTCCTGGAAGTCCTCTCTCTGCTATGGATTTGTCCTGTGCATTCAATCCTGAACTTATCAAGGCCTCACTATTGAGCATGACAGCACCATTTTAAAACCATGAATCTCTTAAATGAGGCGCAGAATCACAGGCATTTAAACATTAAGTCAATTTAATACTGTTCTTTTTCTCGACATTGCTTCTCTGGCAAACACATATACAAAAAATGTAAATGACAAACATAAAACAATAAGAAAAAAAGAGACAAGTTTCCCCAAATAAACAGGGAAGGTTCTGTAGCATCTAGCAACTGTAGCATGAAAATATTTCAAACATTTCCGGGCCCCTCTCACTGTCCAAAGCAATACAGAGAGTCTTCCAGTTGATATATTGAGAGAGAGCAGATATATGAGCATCTGTGTCTGTGTTTATACTGGAATATTGACAGAATGAAGAAAGTAGTGAAGCCAAAGAACGGTAAGTTGATTTTGGACAGAGGAGTGTAGTGCATGGACTCAATTATAAAGCGGACAAACGTACTGTTGGAGTGGAAGAAGAAGAAGAAAAAAAACAAAACAAGCACACACACCTGAACAAACTAAATGATAACACACTGTTACCAAGCAGTCGGCTTTAGATAACCAGAAACCGAGGAAGCTTTTTTAAACCTGACTAAACTGATTACATTACATTTCATGTTTCTTCATTTTTCAGTTTGTAATGTAATATAACACAATGTCCTGTGAGGCAAAATAAAGACCCTTTTTGTTCTTGAGCATGTAACGTGACACTACAAGATGTCAGTAAGGCCGTGCACCGATGTTGCTAAGGCACGTCTCTGTAAACCTATTTATACTTTGTGATTTAAGATTCGCTCCCATGAAAGAAAAAGACTTTCAAAGAAACACTAAAAGCTTGTGACAAACTCAGCCCCAGACAAGAAAAAGAGAACAAATACATCAAAACGGTGCATTTAGCCTGTACATTTCACAGTCTGGTTGGCTGTAAACAAACAAAACACCAAACACACACGGCACACATCCTTGTCGACCAAAACACACTTGATGGTGGAGCAGATGAAAACCAGCAAGAGAATGTGAGGGAACAAAAAGCTACAGCGGCACACCGTCTAGACTATATCTGAGAAACGATATGGTCGGCAGCGCGGAGAGGAAACTAGTGTCTTAAACTCAATGACAGCAAATTGCCATCAAACTCTTTGAACTCGCTTTCTTTTCTCGGCACGTGTGTGCTGCTTTGTAGGAGTGAGCTCTGTGGCAGAAAGGCCTTTGAACAAAGTTTTGGGAGCTTTGGCGGTCTGTGGTTTATCCTTATGTAGAGCTGGCAGACCTGGCACAGGCAATAAAATGTCTGATACTTGACAATTACATTCACTTGGTGAGTTCCTCAAGACATATTTTCATGAATCTCATACAAGTACTCTGTACTTGATGTAACGATTTTCAGATTAAAACTTTTTAGTAGATATCTGATTAGCGTTGGTTGGTTTTAGTGCTGGTCTCAAGAATATAAGCAAGAACATTTACCTCTGCACTCACTGAAAATAGCTCTGAAAGGTACTGGTTATTTGTAACCTAAAATACAAAATTACAAAATCCATGACGACTTGAGCAGGTTTTTTCAAGGGAGGACAGTTAATAGTGTTTCAACTGACACGAACAGCAATACTGAATGGACATTAACAGCGAAAAGCAGGATAAAAAAATACAAAAGAACACACACAAAACAGAATATCATGATAAAAGCTAGACAAAACAGCCTTCCTGTCACAGCACATAACAATACAGGCAAAGTCCATTCTCAATGGCTCTTCATTCAGTCCATTTTTTCTTTCACAGCAAATGTATCTCCCACGGAGCAAAAAGCTTTGAGATCTGTGGAGAGAATTATGGTAGACTGCTGACATTGAAGAATCTAAAATCCACATGTGAAGAAACTTAAAGTTTTGTTTCAGATTAGATCATGTCAACAGCAAAATATGACGTTTAGACAGCTTTTATGGTCATCAACCTACTTCTAGCGTACTTTTTCAAAGTTCTGTGTTATTGCATTTCCTTGTGTGACCATCAGTCTTGTGGCAGTTCGTGACTGGGACACTGTAAAGGAAAAGAAATATTTCTTTTCAGTGCAAGTTCTTTTCATAATCCCCATGAAGCAAATGGAGTTGGTTGAAAACCCATTTTGTACTATGACGTGTGGTCGAGTCATCGCACATCTGCAACCACTGTCACTTCCTCCAGTTCTGTAGCCCAAATGTTAGGGCATGTTTCTCCATACTCCATACTCTCCCAAATCCAGCAACATGATTACAGCTCGTTCACATAGTCTCTTTTATACAAACAAAGTGTTTTTTGCTTTATTTTAAATGAGCCATCGATTATAGTTGTGTCAATGCAAAAAGGCACTTCCGTTTTCAGTCTGCTACTGAGACCCTTTTAGTCAATTGCACTTGGTTCACTTGGTTAGGTTTTATCATCATCGAACTCTATAAGATGACTTAAAACCACATCCTGATCATTGTCCCACAGTGGTTTAGCACATTTCCAATATGCTGTAATCTTAAAATCATCATTCAGCATCTCATTAGCAAAAGTAGATGATCCAGTCTGTAGTGTTATCATTTGGACAGCAGAGGATATTAAGTGCCACTTTTCAAATTGTTGATATCTGAAATTGGAATGAAAATTTGATTTTTACACACTATGTGAGCCATAGCAGGACCTCACAAGTCCACATGGGCAAGCCCACTCTCTGCAAATTCTTTCCAAGAGTTTGTATTTTATTGCATCTTAGAAGTATGATGGCTTTAGGGATGCTAGGTTGTTATTTGATGGACAGTGTCCTTGCATCAAAGGTACCTCATAGTCCAAACACCCATTTTGCTGTAAGGATGGAGGTGGCTGAGGAGTGTGACAGCGATCAATCTCAGGCTGTTTGTGGGGCAGTGTACCGTTTCCCCCATTCTCCAGACAGGCCTTTATCCCCTCCAGTTCCATGGGATCCGGATCAGCCGGGCCCAGCTCCAAATCTTGCCTCCTCTTTCGCACACAAATGATTGTCCCAGCCACCACAGCCAACCCCAACACAAGTGCTAGGGCAGCCAAGGCAGGGATGAGAGTGTATGTCAGAGGGCTTGGTATGTTCACTAGTTGCCCTGGGGTCGTCTGTGGCACCCCTTCAGTGCGAGCCTCTGTACACGAACGCGTTTCTACAGAGCTGTTTGCCCTAGAATTGGTTTTTTCACCCAGGGGACTGGCACAGATGGAGTAGGTACAGTTTGGTCTCAAACCACGTAAAGTGTACTCAGGGTAGGATGGCGGTACACTCAGGATAATGGGGCGACGGTCAGGCCCTGAGAGGTTACGATATGTCAACCTGATGCCACGGATGTGTGGTCGTGTCTCGATGAAGCGGTGCAGGTCAAGAAGGATAGATGTAGAGGTCACCTGCCGTGAGCTGATAGCGTCAAGCTCAGCGGGCATCATGGGGGCAACTACTGAAACCTCTGTTGCTGAAGGTTTTGGTGGCTCGGGGACCTCATCCACATTTTCGCAGTACGGGCCAGATGTTTCAGAGGGACACAGACAGCTAAGCTGACCCTCTGGGTCAAAATTACAAGTGCCCCCATTGAGGCAGATGTTTGGTGGGCAGATGTGTGGCTCGTACTCCCCACTGGTCGAGCTAGGGGACACTGGAGGTTCTGGCGGAAGGGGGTAGGAGGTTTTTGAGGGGATGGTTTCCTCACTGGGTGGAGGAGGAGGAGGAATAGCATTTGTATGGGTGGTTTCTGGAGATGTGGTGGGCATCTGGGGAACAAGAGTACTTCCAATGGGGGAGCCAATCAACACTGTTGTGGTAGGTGGACACCCAAAATCCTTGTGCTCCAGTGCTGAAAGCATCTTCCCTGCATTAACTAGAGGGAAGTGACATCTGGTTTCCTCAGGCCTCCCAAGATTCATTTCCTTCTCATTCAGCCAGATAGGGAACCAGGCTAATGGACACATGCAGTTAAAGGGGTTTTCAGCTGCTGTCAGTTGTGTCAACCTAGGGAAGGTCTGGAAAAAATTCGGGGGAAAACCCTGAAGATTAAGTCCACTAAGATCCAATTCTTGAAGTCCGGTCAGTTTCTGAAAGTCCTCGACTCTGAGCTCGCCCAGTGAGTTGGCAGCTAGGCTGAGCTTGATCAGCCCCTTGAGGGACTCCTGCTTTAGAGCCTGGGGCACCTCGGTTAACTTGTTTGTGGAGATGTCGAGCTCATGGAGGTTCCCCAAAGAGGCTATGAGATCCTCATCAACGGAGGTAAGGCCCAGAGAGGCCACCTTAAGGGCCTCCAGGTGGGGAGTCTGAAGGTCTGAGGCTCCTAGGGCTGGGATGTTGTTGTAGCTGAGGTCTAGAAGCAGAAGCCGAGGGAAATTAAGGGATGGTAGAGAAGTAAGCTGGTTTGATTGGAGTTTGAGTTCTAGCAGCATCCCTAAACTTTCAAAAGCTTCAAAATGGATACTCTGAATGCGGTTTGCATGGAGATAGAGCCTCTCCAGCTGGACCAGCCCAGAAAAACTGTCTTTGGTAATGTGGGTAATGTGGTTAGAAGACAGGTCCAAGTTCTTCAACTTCGACAGCATCTCAAACACACCATCTGGAATCTCTACCAGCTCATTCTGGCTCAGATCTAGCATCTCCAAATCTCCCAAGCCTTTGAAGTCATCTTGTGACAAACTGTCAATACCATTCTGGAAGATGTAGAGATTTTTGGTCGCAGTGGAGACACGGGGCACAGTGTTGGAGCGACGATTAATGCAGAAGATCGAGTCCCGGGTGTGGCAGTTACAGTCTGCTGGGCAGTCAGAGGATAACACCAGACCAGGTGAGAGGAAGACGAGCAGAAAGTAAGGCAGCATAGTGATGACAGTCCTCAAAGTCTGAAAGACATAAGATAGAGAAAATGACACGTGTTAATCTCCATTTGATAAGATGGTCATAACTGACATGATACCGTGAAGCTTTGTGAAGCTTTACAGTAAGAAATAAACTGAGGCATAAAACAGACACTAAATAGACTTTTAATAGATGTCATTACTGAGGAATATCTTTAAGTTATGTAAGAAGTCTTTTTTCTTAATCTAATTCCTAAAGCCTAATTCTATTTTCTCATAAATAAATGCCAACGGAATTTTTCTTTCTCATCCACACTCAAAATCAAGCATGCAAGCACACAGGCTTACAGTATAGCACAATACCTTTGATACAACACACTAAACAACAAACCTTAGCTTCCATACATACACATGCAAATAAACAGATGCAATAGTAACACTGACTGTGCCATCATAGTGAATTTGCTGTTTTATATCCTTGACGAGCAGACACCCCAGGGATCAGAACCCACAGACCAAGGCAACGGCCCACCCAGGGTGACCCTTCCTGGGGTAAGTGAGAAACCCATTCAGCCTCTTTTCTGTGTTTATGACACAGTCCTTAGCCCGTGAAACCCAGTCTGCAGTAATAGAGCTGGACGGCTGCACCACACGGCTACTATATACAAACATACCCAACGCAAATATGCTGCGAGTGTGATGGCATACCCACACACGTGCACACTCAATCACATCTTTTGACATATAACCGAATCATGTTACCAAAAACATGGGTGCCACACACAGGAATGCAGGAAACTGGGGGCAATTTCAGTTTGGGAGTATGGATATGTGTGTGTTAGACAGAGGGAGAATAAAGTTGGTTTTTATTTTGAGTGACAAACAATCCATCAACTTAAGAAATCTGATCTAATTTGGCTAGAAAATGAATGTGTGCAAGACTCAGCTAGTCAGCATCGAAACAATGACATCACCTAGACAAGAATTGCTGCAATGAAACTTTGACTGCAGCACAGTTTTATTAACCAAACCGTCAAACATTGAAACTTCCCTGCCTCTTCTTCTCCAACTTCCTATGTTTCTATTATTATTATTACTATGTTCTGTCTATGCAGGTGCCCAAAATAAAACAGTAGGGTTCATAGCAATGATTTAGAGTCCTGGAGAATACAGTAGGAGTACTGCCTACTAAATATTTCCAATGCTGTGATTCCCTTCACTGTGCACAAAGATTAAAGATTGTTTTCTATTTTAGCTGTAGCTTCTGATACAAGTGGATGGGTGTTCAAATTATATAGATTATATAGAGGTGAGTAAAGGGTGCTGTGTTTGGTCAGCGCAAATTATTTAGTAGCATCACAGGATCAAATCTGGAGACTGTGATCTTCAACTCCAGACCTGTTGGAGCCCAAAAAGACCGAGCCTTTTCCAACTTGTTTGATTTCCTCAGGCTTATTCTGGATAAGTTGTTGTAGTGCGAAACATTCCACCAGTCACAAAGACTGAAACTTGAGAGTGACCTGGCAACAATCAAAGGGTTCAACTCAAGGTGAAGCATTTCAAACACTTGGATATTGTACCATCTATACCATAGAGTAAGAAAGTAATATATTTCTAATGTAACTAAACTGTTCAAAAGAACAGGGGAATAGAGTAGTAGTAGTGTAGTGGATCATTTTTGCATCAGGCTGCATCTTTGACCTATTGTCTGGCACCATCACTTGTTATAAAATGCGATACATATCTCTGCACCACTTTTTATTCTTTATTTCCCCTCATCTCTCTTTCTACCCTCTGACCTGGTTTGTGTTACTTGTGCACTCCTGCCCTTCCAAGGCCCTTGAGGTGGAGTGAAGTTGTGTAGAAACCTAAGATGTTTTTATTAAAGTCAGGAGCGCACCTCCAGTCCAGTGTCTCTTTTTCTGTTCTACCCTGTGTCTCCTCTGTTTATCTCCCTCTCTCCTCATAACATACAAAGTCAGAGTCTGTCAGCTTGGAAGGAATTTGCAATATTCCTTGATAATCTGTCTTTATTAAGGACAATAGGAAGAGAGGGAAAGGAGAAGGAAAGAAAGTAGGAGAAGAGGGATGGAAAGAGAGTGACCGAAATAGTGCAGGAAAACACAAAATTTAAACACACACCAAAATCGGGACTTTGGGTGAAGCTAATATAAACCAGAAGCTCCCAAAGCTCGCAATCTTGTCATAGGGCATCAGTGGCACATTTGGGAACAATCAAACCGCTAATCTTCAAGTCACATAGCAGACAAATAAGCCATGCTTTAATTGGCTCGTCTGAGAATACTCAGCATGTTTCTCGAGCTTTTTTGTGTTTTATAGGAAGTAACGGCAGTATACTAACACATGGGTTGCAAAACAATGAGGTGGAACACAATGGGAGTGTGTAGGATAAATTTCTCTCAATATGCCTTGTCTTGTTGTAAACCACACATGACGCCTGATCTTTGCCAGGCTCAGTTTTGTGAATCCGTTTACAATTACCATATGGTTCCCGTTGTTACTTGTTGGTACAGTGTCATTTTGTCAGCGCCAAAACTTAAAAATGACAGAAAAAACTGATCAAAACAAATTTTTGCTACCCACTCCTACCACTCCTAAGTTCAGCTACCTTGATAAGATTTCTTAAAGTGATATCTCTCCCTTCTTACTCAGTGAAACATCCAAAACATCTTTGGATGTGAAAATATTTCTTATGAAAATGATTTTATAAAAGTCTATTGTTGGTGATTGTGTGCGCTGGAAAATGTGCTTCAAATCTTGTTGCATACTGGACTATGATTGGCTTCCAAACTTCTTCAAAAGTCATACACAGTGTATTAGACTTCCATTCAGTGTAGAACAGATGAATGTGAAACAAACAGTGAAGTAAAATGTGTAATAAAACACAGAATGTCACAGGATGCAACTGAATTAAATACGACCAGGAATAATCAAATGATACAGTATTCAGGTTAGTGCCAGTGTGACGGGGACGACGACAAAGCAGCTAATGTTAAAAAAAATGTGCCATCTGCCATCATGTAAAGTCAACAAACCACTGTGTCACATCAGAATGAAGAATGAAGAAGAACAATGGGCATCTTAGTGCACACACACACACAATGAAGCTGTCTGCAAACCCACAGCGTGCTCCACTGATGACAAAGTATTACTGGTATGACAAGACATATGACTGCTTTTGTCCAAGTTTAAAGACACACACTGCTCCAGATCTTTCTTTGTGTGCAGTCACTTCATGTTTATAGAGCAGTAACAGGGTTATCATAAGAGCTTCTTGTCATTCCTTTAAGGATCCTGCTGACACACTGGCTAAGTGAAACATTTGATGACAGTGAAGGAGAGGAATGAATGGAATATGAATGAAAGAATAATTGTGTTTCAGAGAAAGGATCTCTGTAGGACGGCTTTGCTTTTGACAATTAGTTTAGTTCCTATTACTGTATATTACTGGGACAGTGTATATTAATAACATACATACTGAAAGTATGTCACACTTAATCCGAGAGGCAAATTTTCATCTGTAGTCCCTGCACAGGCAACAATAGAGTTTGCATATTAAAATAAAAGTAAACAGGTTGTAACCTCCACACAGCTCTGGATATAATTCCTTGTCATGTATACTTGTCTGCAATTTTAAATCCCAAATAAACAGTCTATGTTTTGTTGTGGCTTGGCTGTGTCAGGACTTGCACTGCAGATGAATCCTCCAGACAGTGTGTGTCAGTTGCAGCCTCTCTGCAAGTCTAATTCAAGGAAATGCACTCTCAGGTTCTACATGCGGCTTGGGTGGTGAGAGAGAAAAACACCTTCAACCACAGAGGATGAGGATTAAACCTCCATGACAGCAAGCATCCGCCCTGCTGAAGCGTCCTTGTTTAAGAAACCGAATACGTTCATGCTTCAGGGCTGCTGTTCTGCAGCTGAACCTGACCTCTGACCTCCGTGTGCATAGGGGTGGGACAAAAGACAGTTTTCAAGGTCAGAAATTGTTCCTAGTTTAGGGAGTTTTAGTTTTGTCTTGGCAGAGGGGTGATAGCATCTTCATGATGAAAATATCAGCTGTGAATTCCTCTTCCAGCTGTGGCCACTGTCGGTGTAGCTTTACTGCAGCATTGTGCTGTTTAATATCTGACTGTATTGCACTTAATGCAGAGTTACAAAACCAGTTCACCTTGCCCTCTCCTGAATTCATAATCAAATGTGACAGAGTGTTCGGCTTCTGTTAAGACTTCACTGCACGCGGTGTATCCTCGGCTATTTGTATGAGCGAAGATAAGGCCGAGTGATAAAAGAGAAACACTGCTGTCAGAATGACATGAAACAGGTCAACACGGACCCAAGACCTGCAGAGCAGAGCGGAGGCACAGCACACAGCCACAAACACACACACACACATTCCTGCACATGTTCGCACCAGCAGACGCACACACACAAACGCAGCGTCTACAACACAGCTGGATTCTGTTACCCACAATACACTGCAGTCATCTCTCACTGTGAGACAGAATGAAAGGCCCACATAAACCTTTGTCCTCCCCCGTGATAAGAGAAAGGTAGAGAGGCAAAAAAGACAGAGAGAGACTAATAGATGACGAGTGCGAGAGGTAAACTCAGCGGGGAGAGGACACGAGGGAGAGAGAGAGAGAGAGAAAGAGAAATTTGGTGTCTTAATAGCTGGTAGCTGATGACTACCTTCATTTATCCAAAATCTGCTGTAAACAAAGCCCAACTCCTCTAAACTTAAAGTGCATGACAAAAGCCAGATATGATGTTGTATATTCCAGCAAACTGAGGTGGAGGGAGTCCTACAAAATCCTCAACATCTACAGTACTGCTACTTGACTATTACCTAAGAAGAATATAAATAGAAATACAACTTGGATATTATTTGTGTAGGTTTCATCAGTGAAGACTACCCTAAATCCAACTGGACGATGGACACTACTACAGCAGGATTATGGGAGAGCAGATTTGGCTTTTCAGGATCGTTATGTAATATTGTGGCTATCCACGCTGTTGTTAAACTGCCATCTCCAGCTTCCAACATCACCTAGGGCGACCCGATCCTTGTCAAACACCGGGTTCAATAGTAAAGGTTGTCAAGATGCTAACGCTGAGCCCTGAAACGTATTCTCATGATTATTGTACTTCTGCAGCAGCACAACGTGAAACACTGCCCTTTTGCGATATTCTTTGTATTGTTTTCCCTCGTTACTCCTGTCAGGGGTGAGCACTGAGACATCAAAGGAGAGCAGCAGCAAGTTCTGTGGTTAAATCTTGCTAGGCGAGGAGGCTTGGTATTATTCATTTATTTGCACTGTGTGCCAGCGGTGAAGATTAAAGAAGTCACAGAGGGAAACAAAAATAAAACCAAATGAAATACTGATGACAAAAACAACCACAGTGTCTGCGATAAAAGAGCAACAAAGGGAGCTGTTGGATCCTTTGTAAAGGTGCAGGTATCGCCTTTCCCTATAGCTTACGTCTAACTAAGATTATACATACTTGTGGTACTTAACAGCTGTTAGGCGTAAAGTAAAATTTGCTTGATTTTTGTCCAGATCATAACCCATATTTTGGCCAGTGTTAGCTGGGATTGGCTCTCCTGATACTCCTCAAAAGGTCAGTTGTGACCTGGTTATAAGTGGTTATAGATGATGAATAATGGTTGATTCTCAGGAAAAACATCAATTATTTAGTCTTTACTGCAGACTGATATAATACAACAGTGGTTCTAACTTTAATTTGCTTAGATCTTATACTATCAACATTTCATGTCTGGTGTGTCCTTACTAAACATGTTGCAATGCACAAAGAGTGATCTGCTTTCTATGTTCTCAGTTTTTTCAGAATAAAAATCAAAATTAGTGTTGACAATCGAATCACCACTTACAAACTATCAATAGAAAATTAGATGGAAATGATGTACCGGGTTGAGTGAAATCACCATGGCAATGGCCTTTAATCACCCAAAGTCAACCAATAAAGATTTCCAGGATTACCACTTTAAGGAAAGGGGTTCAGGAAGGATTTAGAGGGATTGTGTGAGAGGTGAAGAAGGGAGGAGGAGGGACAGTAGAGTCAGGAATGAAGGTACAAAGAAGGAGAGAGGGAGCATAAATTGTGTTACTTCATTCCCATGGGGAAAAAAAAGGGGGCTGCGAGTTGTGGTGGTACAAATCTCACCTCGACTCCCACACCCCCGAAACTCCCCAAAGTGGAATATCCTGTTACCCTGTGCCCGAGAGGCTTAACAGTGAAATCAGTTCAACAACTTCAGTCTTTCTTAAACCCTTAGCTTTGAAAGCTATTGTACATTATGTACAGCTATTGTACATTATGCACATACTGTATGCATACTGTATACAGTATGCATACAGTATGTGCTGTGTGGGTTTTGCAAAGTGACGTGTCTGCACATGCACAAACACATGAATCCTGAATGAAAAAAAAAAAAAACTCAGTCACAGATGTTGCTTTCATGCTTGTTTTACGCTTTCATTTGATGCAAATCGACTGACCTCTTCCAAGTGATTTGGTTTATTCTTACAGTTATGAAACCAAACAGTGAAAAATAAACTGCAGCAAATAAGTTAACAGACGGAGACAAATAATTTAAGTGTGGTTACATCCTGAGCAGCTTTGACAACTGTTGGCCTTTAAACCCTGTGCACTGAAATCTGTCCATCACACACTGTCACCCTACAGCTTCTTATTTCAGGAACATCAACAACAGCACGCACACAGCAAACAAGCTAGTAGCCCTCTGAGGTACTTAAACAAAGCAGTTCTTGTGAAATGTGCTAACATACTCACGCCAATAATGCTCGAACGTTTAGCAGGTTTACAATCTTCAGATAGCATGTTAACATTTGCTACATAGCATTGGACCATGAACAAATGTTGGACTGTATCGAAATGTACTGGATTCAGTATTGGATGAACAGAAATGATGGCCTGATGATGGCTCTAGATAAACAGCAATGGGTTTTCAACTGAAACCAATAATATAAACCTCACGGTGATGTTAGAGGGAAATTCAGGGCATCATCAAAGTCAATAGGCTACACTGTCTGGGAGCTGTGAAGTCTACAAAATGTGGTGCCAATCCATGAAAAAACATGTCGGAAAAATGTTTGACCTGATGGTGCCTAGAGATAAAAAGTCCAACATTTATTTCCAATGACTGTCAAAAGCTTTGGTTTCATTGAAAGGAATGAGCGTTTTTATGCTATCGTTGCGGATGACTCAGTGATGATCAGGTCCTGTGGCTCAGTTTAACGCACTTTACACACTTTACACAGTGCACAGCTGTAAATGGCATAACGTCACGTGAATCCAGACAGCGAGTAAAAACATTTGAAGACGTCTCTGCAACTCTTGCTAAACCCTATCAAGCAGTTCGGATCTAGTCAGTGACAACTGGAGGGAATAACGAAATAAAAGTTCAGCTGATGATTTCATATCTCAATCCAATAATCCAAAGAGCTGTTTAGTGTGAAACAGCAAACTTTTATGACGTGAAATAAACAGAGAGCGATGCAGTCCAACTGCAACAACAATTTCTATGCAGCAGTTAACACCTGGGTGGTGACAACTGTTGTCTAGACTGGGCTAGTCTATATTAAGATGAAGAGAGAGGACCACGACAGGAAAATCAAAAGCGACACAAAGCTAAATAACTGATTTTAAATCATTCAAATAAGGCAAAGGGATCTGTGTTCAGAGCTTGTCGCGGTCTTCACTCTAGACAGTGAACCGACTGCATGCCTGGGGCAAGGCTAACAAAGCTAAACCGCCTCTTGACTCACAATAGGAAAGCATAAATATGTCACAACAAGCACAATGAACCATGCGGAAGAAATAACACACACGATAAGTATTGGCATAAAAGTTCAATTACACACACAATCTCCCTCACTGTCCTTAACGTCTCCTTCCAGCTGCACTGAAAGCTCGATCTCGGCTCTTTCTTCTTTGTGCTTCGATGTCTTTTTCTTTATATCGGCGTTCGTTTGGCAAAATGAATATACCCAGCCGCGTATTTACATACACGCACAAAGGGAGCAAGACCAGTCACCTCTGGAACAAAATAATAACACGGTGTGTGACAGCCTATCTCCTCCTGTTATTTGAAACTACAGTAAAGCTCCCAGGCTTTCACTGGCTGCTGGACTGTGATCAGATTTGAGACACGTCTGTCACTACCTGCTGGATTTTTCTTCTTATCAGACTTCTCCACTGGTCCTCCTTATTCCAATGACTTGGACTGTGGTCCTTCACTCCCTATTTCTTTTGAGTTCACAGATGAATACAGACAACTTCTTTGTCACAGTCAGAATTAGCTTCACATACAGTACAAAGCTTCTTTAGCCTCCATGTGGAAGCCAGAGATCAGAGGTCAAAAGTCAGGGTCAGGGTTAGGGTAAGGAGTCAGTGTCTGCTTCAAGAATGCTACACTCGTGTCGATGGTTGTTTATACAACATCTTGACCTTAGAGCTTATAACTAAGTTATTAGTAGAGGGATACTTAAATTTTAAAGTCAGTTCCACTTCTGTTTCCAACAAAAGTCGGCATGTGTCGTGAAAATGCAGAATGAAACATCAGCAAGCCAGATTTGAACCATGCCCTAACCTGGTTACCTACAGTAGTCATTCAGTTGGAGAGATAATCATATAAAATTACATGATGGCACCAAACAAAGAGACTACTGACTAGTAATTGATCATCATTTGACAGCAACCTTGGCCAGCTCCAGGTTTCTGTCCATGTAGTGACGCCCTAGTGTTGTCTGCTATGGTAGAGATGCCAGTTATGCTGCTGCTGCTATGAAGAAAATTCAAAGTGACATTTAGGTGTGCTGTTGCTGCTTGTCAGACCTTAATGATTGTCTGTAGGTTCAACCAGCAAAATACCAGATCCGGCCCGTTTTAAAAAAACAGTATCTGTGTTTAGCTTGAGGAGTTTGTGGGCGAACGCCAGATGCTTTTAACCGAGTTCAGTTTCCTGCCGAAGTCGTTCAAAAAACAGAACTGCAGCGACAAGTACCTGATATTAGAGGAGAGTGTGTGCTTCTCCATCTACTTCCTCTACCTCTGAGTCATCAATAGACCTTTCTCTCAGCACACATCTTGGCTTATGAGACACAGGTGTAACTAATCTCACCGATAATTGCTGCATTCCAGTTTTGTATTTCTGTGCCAGGACTCTGTGCCTTCTGGCTCACTGACTTATTGCCTTACTGGCAAACTTAAATGTAACAGAGCCATCATTAGTTATTAATTGCACCTGTGTTAAGTTATAATGGGCATTGTTAGAAAGCTGCATCAAACATGGCTTAACCTCTGGTTACTCTGACGCCGCAGAGGCTAAGTTGGAGCTGCAGCAGTCAAACTACCGCGCGACTGTATCAGTAGCGGTGAGAGTGAAGGGCATGTTAAGGTTAAGGTAGGTAAGTTAAGTCGCACTTGCACTGGCTGATTGATTACCAGCTGACTAGTAACATTCAATCATATTCACACACTTCTTGCTGTGACTCTGCTTATTTCTTCATACCAGTTCGTTTGTTTGTTTTGGTGTTGTGAATTTAGCAACTTTAACTGATTTAACTGAGAATGCACGGGTTTAATAAGCAGAGGTTAGCAACAAAACTCCCAGCAGAGTACTCTTTGCAGAGCATTTTTCACCACATGTAACCATTTACTGCCACATAAAGGCTCAATTCTGTGATAATTAATCGTTGAGTTAAAGACAGTTATGTTTAAGTTCAGTGTTTTCTTCTTCCAGTCACATTATGTGTATCCTTAAGGCCTAACAAACCTGTTGCATGCAAACCTAATAAACCATTTGCTTTGAAAGCTCCTTTGTCAACATAGACTTGTGGTTTTCTTCTTCTCTTTTATTGGCATATTGTTTCCTTTAACGGCTAAATACAGCTGCAAAAGTGATGGCAGCCTTGGATGCAAGATGTATCCGTTCACATGCTTGTAGCATACACGTGTATCTGCAAGTTATAGAGGTGCAACGCAAGATATGGATCATGCAGCGTAGTACCCGCTCATCAAAACATTCGAGCAGTAGTAGTAGCACCACTGCTACCAACTACCAGCATCTGTGCACACAGTGGCGGCACATCTGACAAAATGCAATAGTGGCGTTCACACAGCTGTGTGCTTTGCTTTATTTCTACGGAAATCCAGTAAATATGAGATAGATGCATGCTGATGTAGATAAAAATGTGTCCGTTGTCTACCTAACAAGCATAAATGCACCAGTCACTACTTGCCAGAGAGAACAGAACAGAGAGTAGAAACACACAACAACTTGTGACTACCGTACTGGAAGACAAATTAACCAACATGATTTGGTAGTTACTTCCAGCGCGGTCACACCGGTTTATCCACAAAAAGTATGAACACCAGCGGCGAGGCACTACGGCAGTGTCTCCAAGTCACAAATGTAAAGTTGCGTGCGCGCATGTGTCTTCACACTTCACTGGCTCTGAGCCCGACCTGTCTGTCAGCAGTTGAAAATAAGCCTGTCACCTGTACTCACCTTCACACAGGCGTGCCAGGAGGCAACTGGCAGCAGAAACAAAACTCTTTTCTTTTTCTTCTCGTCTTATTACGAGTACAAATTTGCTTAAACCCCCCTCCAAGTTACATATCCTCCAGTTACTCACAGCATTGGTGGTGCATTTTAAAGTCTCTACAGTACTGACTTGAAATTAGAGCTGTAAAAGCATCAAGTGTGATATTTGCAGACAAAATCCACTACATCTTCAGTGGATAAGTTAGAATCATCTGTTTATGACAGACTCAGTTTAAGTGCATAATGAACTACTGTTTTGCATTAGCTTTTTTGGGGGGGTGACTAAAGTCATGAAACTACAATAAGGAAACATTTCACCTAGAAGCAGTGAAGTGTATTATTGGTTCTCCCTCCTCCTTGGATGTGTCAACTCCTGCCCTGTCATCACCTGTCACTCCTGTTTAATGAGCTGTTCTGAATCTGGAAACGGCATCTAGCCTGATGCTGACAGGAGCCACAGAGGCAGTAAATATTTTTCAGCAGAAAAGCTTCACAGAGGTTTTAATCAGCCTTGCTTTCCATGCAGTAAACTTCCCTGTACTTTATTTTATGCATCCTATCATTATTGTTGCACATCGTAGCTTTATAAACCATTACAAGACACTCCTGTTCATTCCTTCTCCTACCTCCGTCCTTCAGTTCCCTCCTACTACCTCCAGGCCTGATTAGTGACTGATGATCACCTTTGGGACTCTTACCCAGTAGGGGCCCCTTCATGCTTGTTAGGCCCAGCTGTGAGTTACCAAAGTGTGGCCTCTGGCAGAGTACAGGTTGGGCTGGACTGTGGGGGTAGTAAACACCTCCCCTCCTGTTTGTACAAGTCTAGACACCATCATACCATGTACCTCCTTTCTAGCTGAAACTTAAGATGAGAACTGAAATGAAGCAAAAGAAAAGAAACAAGAGATAGAGAGGTAGTGAGACAGTGGACAAGTAGAAAAGCAAAACTAAGCAGAACTTAATTTAATTTGGTCTTTAATTGATTGGGGATATGTTAAAAATTAGAAATAGCAATGTAAATGTTTTGTATTGTATGTAATCTTCTGAGAAGCTTTATTGTCAAGACCACTGGGAAGTACATTTGACCGTGTTTGGTTTTCTTATTGTGCCCGCTTAAGCTTTTTAATTTTTCTGCTCCAGTCCCTGAAGTTGCTGCTAACTTAGGATGTTGAGGCAGTTGGAGAACAAATCTCGAAACTGCCACAGTTTTAAGCTAACCCTATTCTACTCAAATCACCCACACCCGGCTGCTCTGGATGCAGTTACACCGTCACTCTCTCACTCTGTACTTTCTGCACTGAGCTAGAGGAGAGGGCCGGCCTGTTAGAGAAACATGGCTGCCAAATGTGTATTCTGACATTTTACTCCCACTTGAGCCTCTGTGAATGGATTCCAACTCTTTTTTTTTTAAGTTTTAACTTGCAAAGTTCACACATTTATCCATTGATTTGCTGTATGCAACAGTACTGCATACCTTTGCAGGTCATTTGGTGGATGTTTTCAGCATACTGCATTAGATTACCGATATGTGGGGAATGGACAAGCATCCAAATGACCTCAATACAAACATGTGCCAAATACATTGTAGTGCCAAAGCACTACACGTGCTCACAACTTATTTATGGCTTCACTTAGCCTCAGCAATAAGCTACAGACTGCATGCTGGAGCACCTTTCTCCATGGATTAATATTATCACGGGACTTCTGTCTTCACCAAAACCTACTAAGACCAATTTGTGCTGGAAATTTTCAGGCATGGCCGACTTGCACTGGAAAATCAGCAACAATCGGTGCCGTTATTTACAATCACGCGACTCCGGATCTGTTTCGAGATTTGCCTCAAGTACAAACACACCTTCACAGGATGAACGCCGCGTCTGCTGCACCCACTTAATTCCTTGACCAGATGCGTGTACACAGACACACCGACACATACACAAACTGAGACAGGCCCTCTTCCAACCATCCCCTGCTGCTGGATCACCTCATTAAACCGGTGTTAGGTCAGGGAGTGTTGATGGATTTACTGCTGAGAGACGTCTATAGGAACTGCCATTAAGGATACAGACACACGCACATACACACACACAATGATAACTGGATTATAATTGGCAAATGGGTTCAACATCAGAAAATGATGAACATGAAAAATCACTAATGGGACGCGCAAACAGTTAATGTGTGTGTGCGTCCCTGATGGAGGATGTTTTGGCGTGTGTCTGTGTGTGTGTGTGTGGGATGGGTGTTTACTTTGTCACTTATCTATTTACTTAAACTCCTGACAGATCCTTTAAAGTAAACACACACACCACACACACACACTCATTCTTGTCTTTGCTGGACTAGGAATCAATTAGTGGAAACTAAGCTGTGTGTGTGTGTTTGTTTGGCTCGGTTAAAGCCAGTGACCTCTGCTAGTTCATGACCCAGAAACAAAGGCTGCATTTTACACAGGGACAGAAAATCAGATTTTTTTTTTTAACTCTTTGCGTCGCCGTTCAGAGCCATGCCTGGCCGCCTGCACCGTCAAGTTTACAAGACCAGACCTGATCCTTGCCATGATTTTCACAGTGTGAAAGCAGCTACACACACGTAAAATGTGTCCTGTGAGGGCGACTCTGCTGAGAAAGCCTTTGTGTCTGCAAGAGAAGGAAAATATGGAACTCATTTCAGTTTGGACAAAGCTCATCCTGTGCTATTTGAGCAACGCGCCGCGGCCAGAAAATCAGTTTTCACGCTGCTTTTGTGTAGTTTGTTTACTGCTTTTTTACTTTTGTTTTAAAAAAAAAAACTCAAACAAACCATCACTGACTTGAATATATTATGAAACGATATGCTCACAGACCACTGATGACATCACGTGTACACACAAATATCAGAGCTCTTATCTCCTCGACATAATCAAGACAGAAACCAGGCTCTCTGTTTGCACTCGCCTCGCTATCAGCAGAGACAAACATCAAACCTGTGAACATTCACCTCAAATACAGGTCAACTTATTCAAAGTCCCGAGTAACTTGATTGTGAGTCTGACTGTAGTGGTGCAAGAAAAGCAGCTAAAATTACCCTGCACGTGATTCAGCTGAAAAGGGTCAAAGGTCACGTTAACACTCCGTCTTGCTCCTTGTGTTTGTTTTTTCTGCCCTTGGATTTCGAAACTTTTTTGTTTTTTTGTGCGAAGGACTTCATTTTTTTCCAAAAAACACGAGCTAGACCGGCGGTATAGACTGGCGGTATAGAGTGCTGCTGGGATGATGTATTTTTTTTTGTAGGCTAACCCAGTTAGTTAGGATTTTCCCATTGGATTATTGCTGAAAATAAACTGCGTGGTGAGCAAAAGTTTATGATGCATGCAGGTTTTATTCGGTAAGTAAGGTACTAAAAAGCTAACGTTAGGCTATAAACAAACAACGCCACAGTTGCATGACTTTTATGTTACCACCACTAAACTTTTGTAATTTGTAATTAAATCGTGTAATTAAAATCTACTTGTAGTAGATCTCTTGTAAAGCAAAGAGTTTAAGCAGTTTGTATGAGCGAGAGTATAGAGAGTATAGTATACACTGAAAAATATGTACAGTAGTCAGTGGCAAGAGACAAATTTTATTATTGGATTGCGTTTGAATTATGTTCCATGAATTTTAAGATTCTGCAAGTCAAGAAAGTCACAGTCTGTCATAAAGATATTAAGAAAGAAACACTGTTTAGTTTCATGTGAAACCACTAAGTGAACTAAAACTCATCTCAATATACCAACACCACCAAATAACTGAACATCTGTAGACCTGAAAGACGCGTCAAGATGTATCTACTGTGTAGAAACTTCTCCACCACTGATCCATATGTTCAAACCACAACAGAGCTAAACCACCTAGTTACTTCCCATTATCTGTTCCTCGTTGCTGCTGTGTTGTGTTACCAACACTTACATGGCTTATCACCTTGGCACATTTCATTTCATCCTTGCAAAACAAGGAAAAAAGTATTTCAAGAGGTAAAAATCATTACAAGTCAGGACTTCACAGAGCATCTCACGCAGATGAAGATAAAAATGTTCCTTAGTCTTATTAAGCCACTTGTTAGCAACTGTCTTTTTTAAGACAGATACAAGCTTCAAAATTCATGAGTTGGTATTAAATGACAGTTTATGCCACAGAACAAACGTACTTTAAAATAAATCTCTAATGCTTTTGTTAATCACAGACCTCGTTTCAGACATCTAACCAAAAACTTAATTATTCTTCAAGACAAGGCAACCAGAGGTGCAAAAATGCTAACTCGTTTCTAGGCTTTAGGACTTATCCCTGCAGCACACTACTGTGAAATTAGTTACAATAACTGGATTCACAGAAGTATATGCAAGCTGCCAAAACAGTTACACTGTGGTCCATGAGAGGAAGAAACAAAGCTCCATCAGTGAAAGATCAAGATTACGTTCTCATAGGAAGTACAGCGCATGAATCAGTCCAGTAAACATAAAGTCCACAAGAGAATAAGTTCAATCCAAATATTATTCAGTGTTAGCAACACACGAGCTAGCTCCAAATGAGCTCCACAGAAAAACTAAATCTACTAAATCAACAACCACAAAAGAGCTATAACAAAGTGAGTACCAACTGGCTGCTGGTGAGTGCTGACAGTGTGTTCGTTTTAAAGTCCCAACACAAGTGAAAAGTTATGACAAAGAAGAACACAAGAAGTGACACTAAAACCACTAAAAGTTAAAAATTGACAACGCAGCTATTAACTGGACGCTGTTGACCAGTAGTAAATGAACTTGTAGCTATTTAGCAACAGCGCAAAACAGATGTTTCTTTTTGTCGTTGTTGTTTTTTTCAGCGTGTGACGCAGCTCGTGTCAGACGCCACGGCAATATCTTTGGGTGGGTTTTGTATTGTAAACAAATGTTATCTTGTGTGCAACTATCCTGCCAGCTTCACTGCACTGCGCGTAGATCAACTGTGAGGAAGTCAAATGTGAAGGAAATGCGACGCTCCGTTTCACTGCAGACCCGGTGCTGACACACGACTCAGAAAAAAGCCCCGAGGCTTGTAGGGATGTTTGGAGAGGGCATGGGGAGAAAAATGATGTGTTTGTACGGATGGAGTGTGGATGTGTGTGTACACATACACACACATGCGCTCTCATGCACTCCCACAGGAGACACAAGTGACCTCATTTGATTTTGTGCTGATAGCACAAATAATGCTTGCCTTGTTGAGACACTTTACCATCCAGGGTGTAAGATGACTTGGCTGTTTTCAGTGCCGTTTGTTTGTCAGCAGCAATACTGAAAAAAGTACAGGCCTGGGTTAATGTGTATATCACAGAAGAAAGGATGATTGGCCCTGACATTTAGAGGTTTCTTCTATTTTTTAGTTTTTTGTTTGTTTTTTTCTAAATCGTTATTAAGATACATTTAAATCAACAAAAGAGCATGAGAAAATTATTGGAAAATGAAAAACACTTGTAATAGCCACCAAAATGTTGCCAAATTGTTTTTTTAATTCCCATGAAAACAGTTGGATTTAATTTGAATGTTTGAAGTATTTTTGAACTCGAAATGAGTTTTTAAGGAGCTGAAGCGGTCCAGTGAAAGCGATGGCACGCTTCCTTTAGATTCCTTTGAAGATTATATCGATTTCATGGGACGATTCGTGACTTTTAACTAGTCGGCGATCGCACTGATGCTGAGCTGAACAACAAGCCGGAGAACCAAACTGTTTCTCAGAAGGTGAAGTCCGGCCGTGTTAATCACAATCTGTTAAGAGATGAAAAAATCTGATAGATCTGAACTGATGTCTACACATTAGCTTTGAGTCAACGTGCAGGTATGCATGATTTATGTGCATCATACACGATCCTTTAGTCACATGCATTATTTCTTCTGCCTGCCCTTTCACTGTACACAAAATGTGCAAATATTAAGTCCAAAGCGTCACGTCAGATCAGGACTGCATCCAGTCTGAACACATAATAGTGAATTTCCCAGTGGGCCTTCTTGAGTTCATTTAAACTCTGCTTATGGTCGTGTTGCCTTTTTGAGGGTTTGGTAATCATACAGTTACCGAAGACACAAGAGCATAGTAAACCACGGACGTAGTTAAAACAATGAAGTGGTAACGTCTCTTCTTTAAGCTGTCAGCTCTGAAAATACTGAATGTTTGAATCGGGGACATTACTGAATAACTTTCCCTGATGTGTTGTTGCCCATGACAGGCCGCACTGTTTAAAAAGTTTTCACTGTCCTAGCCAGGTAGTGACTCACTACAATGAAGCAGAGACAAAGTATGAGGAAAATCCATTTTACAACAACAAGTAAAGTTAACGGTGAATTTGGTCTATCACCTTTAACAACTGGCAACTAGACTCCACACACACACACACACACACACACACAAACCTTTTCAACCCTTTGAATAATGACAGCAGTCAATTTTAATGAGCAGGGAGTTTAGAGAAGCCTAGGAGTCTCTGACGGACCAACAACTCAATCAATCACAGATATATTATGTCCATTTTCTGCCATATGGCTGTGAAATTGACTCCATCAATCTTTGCAGCCTCAGTTTCCTTAATACACCTCATCTGTTTCGATGAAAGTCTGCTGTTATTTGGCCTAACAGGGGAACAGAACGGCGTTTCTGAGGCTGACTGACCTGTTGACTGCTTGTCTTGGACTTGTATTGGTCTGTCTGTGTTTATAAAAGGTCTTGGTTTAGCTCGCAGCCATCACTAATGTACCGGTGGAACAGAAACCAAAAAATAAATACTGTCTCCTCCTTAAAACAGGAGGTATGAGAGTGCAACTTTCTGATACCTAAAAGTATTAATTCCTGTCTTTACTTCTTGGTGTAAACAAATTAAATGTAAAACAATGTAATTATCCAGCAAGAGCTTGAAGGTCCTGTTGGCCGCCGATACCTAAAGCACATGCTTCTCACAATAAAACTGTAGGCCTTATTAAACCCAAGTGGCCCGTTTATATTGTCTATGACCCGACAAGTTTGAGTGGTTACTTTCCTCTGTGTTTACACAGCAGCATGTGTGCTAGCTGCAGAGAGCGCTAAACATTGTAGCAACAAATGTAGCTTCAAATGTCATACTCAAACTAGTAAAGTGTGTTGCTGAGCGAATGAGATATATTAGAGATAGATTTATTTCACAGGATTTATTCAGTAACCTGAAAAAAGCTGCTAGCTTGCTGCTAACTGACCAGTGTAACAACAACTGTAGTTTCAGTCCAGGGCCACACATTTTTCCAAAATATAACACCCCACCCATGCGCTATGCTTTCCACTGTTTGTTGACTTTTACTTTGTTTTATTCTTAACGTTTGTGCATGCCGTCTGTGTTCTCCATGCCTTCTTATATGCATGCACGCGCAACAAATGCTTCCACTGTTCACTCTTCTCCCCGCTCGTGTGCATTACAAGCTGCTGCAGCATGACTTTTGATCTGCTTGCCATCTCTTTGAAGTGGCTTTCAGTTCTCATCTGCGAACAAGATGTCCAAATTAAAAATACCACAGGTTCGCCCACAGCCACAGTTTGCGATGCTGGCTTCAGTGGGCAGAGGATGTGTAAAGTGCTGTGTCAAGTGCAAAGCAGTTTACACTGATGGTTCATCTGTGACAGCGCTGGCTTACAGAGCCAGAGGGACTAGTAATAACTTGTAATGGCCTTTTTTTTTCCCCACCAGATTTATCGCTTGTTGTCCCTGCCTTTTGCACTTTTTACCCTATATGAGCACGCTTTCCTAAAAAGTTCAGACTTTCAAGAAGTTCTACGAACGTGCCGCGTTATGATGAAGAAATCATTTGTGCCTTGCTGACTCAAAACAGCAACTTTAAAGTTGCCGTTTGAAGTTTTTTGTGGATGTTGTTTGCTTTGTATTATTCTCAGCTTTCTGCATATTTTGATATTTGCATTCCTGATTTACAGCAAACCAGACATTGCAATGTCGCCCACAGACAGTAAAATACATAGCATTGCCCTGCATTTGTTAGCACCAGACAAAGCTGTTTAATTTACAGAAACACTTTCACTTCCATCGTCGTTTTATACGAATACTTAGTATTATATGGATCGTAGCTTTTCCCTTTGAACTTTTTTCTTCTTCCCTTATGATTTATTTATTTTTTCAGCTTTCAGTAGCCTCATTGTTGAGGTGAAGACAGACGTCAGGCTCTAGAAGAAGAAAAAGATATATATAGTGTGTTAAAATGTGCACCTGGTCAGATATGTCCCAACAGAACGGAAACAAATACATCACATATTATGTGACATAAAAATGACTATACCAAATCTCTACCGACATTAATAACAATGATTCTGACGAAAACATCCTCTACTTTCGAAATGCCATAACCCAAACAAGATATGCGACATCTGGAGCCGGGCCGAGTGTTGAAATTGTGACCGTAACCTGCTCTCATCGCGATAAACAAGTGAGCAACAGTTGAAAATCTTGCACAAGCCTGAACGTGCTGGTTTGATCTGTTTGTCTTTCTCTGGTGGCCAAAGCATCGTCAGACGATCGGCCTCGGGCCAACTGGAAACCACAGAACATACTCTCTTGTGTGGTACTCTGCTCAGAGGGGCAGATTTGTTCTTATTGGGTAATCGGGATTGTGCGTTTGACTCTGATTCAACACTCTTGGTACATCTTCCTCTCTTCGCCTGTGTTTCTTCTGCTACGTCAGTTTCTTGTCGAGGTCTGCGCGTTGACTGGTCCCCCCTCGCCCCCCCTTTGACTCCTGACCTCTTAATCCCCTGCCAGCTGCAGCGAGGCCTCCAAGGAGGGCTCTGCGAGTGTGTGTGTGTTTGCATGCATGTGTGAATGTCCGTGTGTGTCTAGGCGAAAATCATTTTAAGGCAATGAGTAGTATGTACCTGTATTGTTTGTCAAAAACAGTAATGAAGTTTGCTTTTTGCTGACATATTTTATCAAAAAAACGTTCGATCTTCACACGTGTGGATTGGTGAGCAGCAGTGTCGCTATAAGACTGCATGAAGGAGTATCACTAACTGAATCGGGCAAACACTATGTGTGAAGTCAGTCACAATTTACCAGGTTGAATTTGTTCAGGAAAAACCACAGTGCCACATCTGCAATCACGGTTATGATTGAGCTTACATAACAGTAAATTTGGTTGACGTACTTGTACTGTAGCATGGCTCCTTTTGGGCCACTGGGTTCATTTACACATCTTGTCCCATCAAGCAATGAGTATAACACTCTCTGTAATCTGTAATTTACTTTAAATTCATCTTCTGACAAAAAGAGGAATCCTCAAATTAAACACTCAACAGCCATGCCTGTGGTGACGATCTCTTAGCAGCTTCAGTTTCCTGGGAAACCAACTGGAGTCTTTAATTTCAATCATCTCGTCCATCTCTTTGCCTTACCATTGCTACTGATCCAAACGGGGTTGGAATGTAAATGAGGTATAAATAACTCATGTCACAATGTTCAATAACTTGTTTGAATAGTCCAAGCCACTGTCACTCCCCCACTCTAATGGGAGAAGTAAGCACAGATCATGAGCGACTCCTTCGCCCCGTCGTCACTGAAGTAAATACTGGACACGTTTTTCACAAGCAGAAGAGTTTCTGAACACACTGTTAAAACAGTTTTTCACCAGTTTTTTTGTGCGGTCCTAAAAGGTGGCTCGATGACTCTTTCCTGAGGTCGAAACATGCTAGCATGCAATTAGCTCACGAGCAACAGTGATTCATCAATTTTCCGTGTAATCACAACTCCACCGAGCTTCTACAACACGGCCACATATTTAGACGCAGACTTCCTGGTGTGACCGCCCCTTTGTAAAGGAAAAGGCGACAGTTTATCTGATGCAGGTTAACAGTATATCTGTTCTTTGACATGTTGACAGTCTCCTGCCAGGTTTCTATGACACATCTTTGTATAAAATGTGCAAATGTGGTCTGCAGTTAGTGTTATGTGAAAACAAAATAACCACATATAAACCTAATAGTTCTGGGTCGGTTCATTGCACATTCTTTCCATAGTTGTGCTCAGTGTGATACATTTTTTGCTCATTACCCTTTTCTCAAAGTCAGCCAAACTAATCATATCATTTTTCTCTATAATGCACTCATATATTCCGAGTAAGCACTGATTGATTTGCAGGTCAAATGAAGTCTAGACATCATTATAGCTCCATAATGGACCAAGTTTGGTTGTGTTGGTGTGTTTTAATGGGTTTAATGTTAAAATCTGGTCATTTAACACTTTCCTTGTTTCTTTCACGTTCAAAGCATAAAAAACAGCCATATACAACAAGGAGAGATGTAATTAGTTTTAGCAAATTCCTGTTTTCCACCCAGGCAGGTAGGTTAAATAATAAAGGATTACATCAGGATCTAAATCAAAGTTAAAGTGGCAAACGCAGACTTTTGGATGTCAACTGTACAACAGAAGGAGAGTAAACAGAACATGATACTACTCCACGTGCACTTGAATCTACAATGACACGCATAAAGCACAAAGCACATTCCCCTAAACTTAACACCTGAAGCAATGCGGCTCAATAATCTTTCACACGTCCTGACACATACGGCATGCTACACACGAGCGTAGACTTCAGCGCACACGTCCACGGTAACCAACACTGTCAGCTAACTTCAGTTTGTCAAACGGCTTCTCTCTTCACCTGTTGTGCCTTCGAGTTGTTCAGACCATCACAGATCCAGACCTCCACCCTTTGAAGTGCTTTGTGAGGCCCTGCAGGCCCCCAGGCCACTGTCTACTTTAGCCTGTGTATGTGTGTAGTGTGTGTGTGTGTGTGCGTATGAGGGCTGTTGAATAGGAATGAAAGAGTGTGTGCGTACAACCAGACTATGTGCCCTCAGGAAAAACAGAGAGGCTCAGAAAAAGGGGGCTGTAGGATGGGGTTTTCCTAATCTAACACCACCACCCCCCCCTGCACCAACTCACACTCAGGCACCTCCACTCGCCCTCAGGTAGTGGTGTGGCTGCTGCTGCTGATGGAGGCGGAGGGATGTGTTATCTTAAAGACTTCAGACAGATTAGGTGTCGAGTCAGAATATAAAAGCTTTCTTTATACACACTCCCTGCTCCCCTGGGTTCTCACACAGCACGAAATGCTTTGTTTACAAGTATGTAATTCATTTCAGATTGTGAATATTTTTTAAATATGTTTTAAATTAATGGTATAATGTGTGTGTGCATTTTCAGATCTTAGACACAATCAATGCAGGTTTCTCCAAACTAACAAAACAAAGATTCTCAGCGTCTTCTTAAACTCCTGAAACAAACTATCCCTGGACAGAGTTATTTAAGATTTTAGCTTTTGGACAATTGTAAAATGTCAATACATATATACATTATATATTCTTGCTACATGCACAAAAGGGTTATTTTCATTCAGAAAGTAACATAGATGACAGCTAACTTGACTGACAACAGTTGCGTCGTGACTCCAGGTGGCTAGCTGGGTCTTGCTGTCTCGGAGTGGAGTGGCAAACAGAAGGAAAAAAAACTCACTGCACGCCGATATGAGCCCGCAAATTTAGTCTGTTCATGAGATAAAAAGAAATGAGGACCGACTGAACAGTGTGCAGATTTCCTCTTACTTGGTGCCCTATTTTGCAGAGAAAAAATACATATATATATTCAAAATATTGTGTCTAAATTTGGTTCAAAAGTTGTCTTTTATTTTGCAATACTTTGCATCAAGTATTGCTTTTCTTTGCTGATTGCCTGCTCTGTAGCTGGCACCTGTAGTGATCACACCGCAGCATGAGTTTATGATAAAAACCAACATACCACAACTGCTCTAAATATATATCCTGCACACAACATATAGTCTTCTTTTAACACTTCATTATAGGGATATGAAGTGAGAGACAAACCACTGACACCAGGTTATCAAAAGGTTAATCATTTTCGTGATCCAAACCTGGAATTTCTGCATACAGTAATCTGACCACAGACCTGCCACTGGAAGCATCTTTCTGTCCTGGTGCCTCCTGGTACCACAGAGGAATGTTACGAGGAGTCTATATGTGTCACGCTCTTTACCTTCCTACTGAACCACCGTGTTTATACAACACACTGCGAGGATTGGGGGGGGGGGGGGGGGGGGGGGGTACTTAGAGACACGCTTCGTGGGTTAGTAAAAAAGTAGCAACCCCTAAACCCTCCCTGGGGGTGAAGGGGTGAAGGCGGGGGGTTGAGTTCTAGGAAAGTAGAAGTTCCCCTCTGGTGAGCATGTTAAGTCTCGGCCTGTTGTAGGTTTGAGTCTAGAATTCCTCTGGTGTCAGGGAACCTTGTAAAGATGTAATCTGAGTCTTTTTATGTTCCTGAAAACAGAAACCAAATTTAGCAGAATGTCAGCAATAACTGCCATCATTTGAAGAACAGAATACAAGTTCAGGAAAAAAGTTGCTTTAGGCAAGATTTGGGTGTATAGGGTACAACAGAGAAGAACAAAAACTTCACACACCTGTAACTTAAACTGCAGGGTTTGACAAATATGTACAGTAAGTGGCCTATAAATACGTTTAAATTCAATTATTTGAAAACAATCAGTAAAACATACTCCGTAACTGACTGCCTTCGGGTTACGGACTGTTCGTTGGACAAAACAAGCAAATGTCACCGTAACCGTAGTCAGCATACGTTATCAAAACAGCTTGTTACTGTAAATGGTTTCAGTATGGTGGCAGAGTTCCAGGTAGGCCTGATCATGAAGAGGAAATCAGCCCCGCAGCAGCGTAATGACTGAACTGAGCAGAATGATTTATCAGCAGTCAGAGGCTTGATGCTGGACGTCCGCTCCATCTGCGTGGTCCCCGCTTCCTTAAACGCTCCCAAATGAGCTGAGAAGCAGCTCGGCCCGCCCCACCTATACATCTGCACAACTGTAAGAGGAGGGGGGGGGGGATCAAGATTTCTACCCTCTTAAATAAAAAGACGCTTTCGAGTCTGTGTTTTTTTCTGGTTGGCATTTTATGCCATTTGTTATATTATATCTTCAACTTCATGACCACTTTCAATTAGCTTTGGCTCACCCGTTCTAGCGGCTTAAGACATTTTCAGGATGAGTCTGCTTCTGCATTTCATTCTTGTCTAATCCCTGACGGTAGTAGTAGTAGTAGTAGTAGTAGATGAAGTATTGACATTTCACCATAGCTACATGCCTCTCCTTCCCTAAAATGAAACAATCCAATGTCACTGCAGGATGTAGTGTGCCCTTTAGCAAAGCATAAAGTAGGGATGTGGAGATCGGAGTGGTTGATGTGCGTTTAGCGTGCCTGATTTTCATTTTCGTAGCCTGGATTTCAAGTCCTTTTATCCAACACTTAGTGTTTGGCCTTTTTTGAACTGAAAGTGTGTGTGATTCCCTAACATCACCCGTGTGTTTTTAGTTTCCTCTCCCTAATCATACCCTTTCCATCTCCACGATCTTTCCCCTGAGCATACTCTATAAGGAAATGTTTTTTAAAACACTGGCCGTTAAAAGAATCGATGTCATTGCATCTAATCCCAGGTTCAATATCAGTGTTGTGTCTGGTGATGGTGTTGGGTATCATAAGGCTTTGAGCGAGAATGATTGTGACACTCTGCTCCACATAAAAGAGAAAATATTAGACGAACAGCAGAAAAACCAGGATGGAAAACAGATTGAACAGAAACTGGAGCAAGAGAGAGAGAGAGGAGAAGGGTGAGGCTGGAAACGAGCCTCTCCGCAGTGGTAAAGCTGTCACATCTGCACATGTGTCAAACGCGGTGGATGTGGAGAACAGGAAAGTCATGACAGTCAAGACAAAAACAGGAGGGAGAAAGAGAGGAAAGATGTTTTCTCGTTGGTGCTTTAGAAGTAGAGCAAATTTAAAAGAGCAACCGGCAGGAATGCAGTTATAAGTGTCAGAAAGAAATAAGAACCAGGCAGCAAGTTGTGTCAGTGACTTTATTTCCCTATAAAAATCTACCCAACCAGTGGTACAGTGACCGAAATCTGACCCGAAGGGAGGGCGTGTGTGTGTGTGTGTGTGTAACATCAGAGCACCACAGGGCACACTTAAACCCCAGTAAGAGGAGGGGCTTTAAATTGAGGTGGCTGATAACAACCTGAAATCTCATCCACTCACACACACACACAGACAAACACGCACACTGCACAATCCACAGCTCCATCCTCCTCACCTTGTACCTCTTAACTTCCTTCATGGGGTTATTAACTCCCTGATTGGAGAGCTTTCCTTCAGGTTTGCCTCTATTTAGTTGTCATGGTGGCATGACCCAAACAGTTATTAGCTGACCCTTGGGATTAGTCCAAGCTGGAAACAGAGGGGGCGGGTGGGTGGGGGTGGGTGGGGGGGGGTTAAGCCTTCACCTCAAGGTGCTTGATGCAGCATCTCACAAAAACCTTAATTAAATTGCTGAGACACCAAGTCAGGAATGTTTGCTTTGCTCTCGCTCTCTCCCGTACGTACCTCAGTCCATCCCTCTCGCTCCACCTTTCTTTACTTTTCCCATACTCATACTCCACGCTGGGTTTGTTTTTCCTGCCCGCTCACCAACCAATATTAACTTGGAGAGTTGTTATTGTACTGAAACTCCTCATGGAGTCCACAGACAGCGAAGGCAAGTTGCAATGTAAGGTAAAGGCAGGAGAGCAGAGTCGAGGTTTATTAGATTTCTCTCTCATATAACAGATTGCTCGTGCGTTACCAATGTCTCACACAAAGTGCATGTTTACGCGGCGTCTAGACGTGAAGAAAGGTCACTTGGACGTGTTCATATCTTCTTTTTCTACGTGTAATTTGATTTGAAAGATGATTTGATTTTCTGTAATTGCCCAATTCACCACGGTGAAGACAAACAAGGACTTTTTTTTTCATTCCTTAAAATGTCGAAAAACTGTGAAAGGTCCCCATCAGGAAAGTTCCCAAACCTTCAGTTCCCTTGTTTTATCCAACCAACAGTCCAAAACCAGAAACACAACAATGCCTTGCATTTGACAAAGTAAAAATGATTAGCATTTTATTCGTGATTCAAACTTACTTAAATACCTAATTTGGCAAAATTGCATTAATCCTAATCCTTTTGATTGTATAATAAGTTAATAGGTAACTAATTGCTGCACTACACTGTGAGTCCTTAAGGGAACTATTATTTTAATTGCAGATTCACTTGATTATTTTATGACAGAAAACAATTTAAAAAAAATAAATAAATAAAAAAATAAACGTCCATTCATTTTTGTGTGATCGACAGTCCAAAAAACAAAGATCTTCCATTTACAGCAACAGGAAAAGAACATCAAGTGTTCATCATTCCTGCTGGAAAGATCCTTTAATATTCACAAAACATCTGTCACTTGATTTTCTGTCACTTGGTTAATCACTGGTTGTTAGAGTTCTCTACATAGAGCTGAACACCATCTTTCAGGTACAATAAATAACATTTTGTGCATACACACATCACCTAAATGCACACAGGGGTAATGCATAGTGTGTACAGTCACCCCATTAAACTCACAAACAGCCTATCTATCCCGTTGGGGAATATCTTTGATTTGTCTCTGGGGATCAGCAGCCAATCACACAGATTAAAGTTTCCCATCTGAGGTGAAAACAAACAGCCAGAAGTGAGAGAAACCACGCAGGGGCAGATAACGAGCTCTAATCCGACACATTCGACACAAACACAGCTTGAAAAAAAAAAACGAAAACGATAAGAGCTAATCCTGTTTCCACGTATCTCTGCAGGAAAACACTCCTTTCAGTGTCTCCTCTGTCCGTGCGTCCCTCTGAGCGCGTCTGGTCGGCAGATTCTGACCCGAGATAGTGACCCGTGCGCCGGGAGAGGAATGCGAGGATACGCTGACAAAGTCACCGGCCACAAGGGAGGCTTTCACGTGTGAGCGCAGGCTGGGTAAGGACACTAAACGAAGCTGAGGCTGGATCAATTATCGGAGCCTCTCAAGAGTGTCAAAAGTTAACAGAGTAACCGATTTACTGTGTGGTTTAAATCCAGAACGCAGCATCTAAAAGACTTCAGACAGAGGGAGGGTTTGTCTGATTAACGCATGACGCACAAACGGGCACTTCTGCATTTAACTGCGGGTTTGAAAATCACAGTTAAAGTCACTATAAAAGAAGCGTAGGAGAAACGTACCTTAGTAAAGTAATCCAAAGTCCGCTGGAATGCGCTCGAGCAGCTTCTACCCAAACTTTTTATCCACTTTGTCAGCGCGTCTCTCTGTGCAAAGCCCCCCCCCAAAAAAACTCTTCACAAACACGAGTTTTGCGTCCACACGAAGTTCAAACCAAAAAGGTAGATCACTGCAGCGCACTCCGCTCCGCTCCGTCTGTCAGAGTTGCAGCGCAGTGCAGCAGACAGAGGCGTACAGACTTTTCAACAATAGCGCTCATTGAAGTGAGGGAGGTGTGCGCTTCACCGAGCCGAAGGAAGTGGGAGGTGACGTGTGAAGCCGGAGCGCGCGGCGGTGCGCGTCCCCGAGGCGTGCTGCACCTGCAAAATGTATCTACAGCAAGGAGAAAGGTGGTATATCTGACACAGACGTCTGTAAATTACATGAGCTTTTGCACTGAGATCCTCAGACTGCACTTCAAAATACTTTTATGACTCACCTATTTAGAACCAGTCAGATTTATTTCCCAGCAGGTTTTCACTGTTTTGACTTACAAGGAATTTTATTTTGGCGTAATTGGTGCATATTCAACATAAAGTAAATCTATAAGGCTAATAATAATAATATTATATAGTAATATTATATATACTAATAATATTTTAAATATGCAGGTATTTAACAAAACAAGGAAGTCCAAAAGATGTTAAATATAGGCTGGGCGTTAATGTAACGCGCAGGGTTTGTAGATACAATGTCAATGTGACATGCAGGGACTGAGGTGGAGGGTGAGAGTGGGCTCCAGACCTTAATGATATGGCCAGCAGCAGATGGGAAAAAACATTTTTGTGGGTTAGGGTTAGGGCCCAGATGGACCGCAGCCTCCTGCCAGTCTATTTACTCCTTATTACTATAATTTCACAACTATTATCACTATTGTAACATATCTATAATATCTACTGATATTACTTCCATAATGAACTGAACTGAATTTATGTTGTTTAATTTGATTAAGACATGATTACAAGGCATATCACTGCTACTATTAATTTGCAATCTTCCCATCTCCCCTATATGACTTTATTTATTTATAGGATATAGTGGGTTTATCAGAGCTTTTTTTGCCTTGCTGCATCAGAAAAACCAAAACCATGCTCATGAAAGTCAAGAAGTGAACCAAAAGAGTAAAGTCATAAAATCAAGACAATGAAAACATCGATTAGAGCAGGTTAAAGTTTGGTTTGGCGACAACGCTGCATTTCAGCCCATGTGGTAGCAGATGAACGATGCCTGAGAATACAGTTCTGTCTCCCCTCAAGCTCACTGTAGAGAGATTTGTTAGGAGTGAGAATCCTTAATCAACATCGGGAAATGACCTATAACACAAGGGTATAAAGAGACGGATGTTGAGGTCTGAAAGCCAGCAGTCCAATTACACTTGGAAACCTGAGCGGAGACAAATGAAGCTTCATTTTTCTTCATTCCTAACCACCATGAACACCAAGAAAGGTCAATTATAAAAAATAAGAGCCATCTGTGACTAATTTACTCTTCAATATTTATTTATAAAGTGCTAAAAAGGTACAGGTTCAATTCCCTTAAGTCAAATACACCAACACAACACGACGCAAGTAACAATGACATTCTCTATGACTTATAGTTTTATAAAATATCTAAACTATAAATGATACTAAATCTTTTGGCATAATGAAGACCACCACAGCTTCTCCTGTGCACTTGGAATAGGAGGGGTAAGCAGGGGATCGTTGAGTTGATTGCAATCTGCGATCTCACCATTAGATGCCACTAAATCGTACACACTGCACCTTTAAGAAAATGTCCATGTCAACTTTGTCCCAAAAGTTCACCAACCCATTGCGTTTCTTTTTTATTTACAGTCCTACCTCTGAGTTTGCACTTCCATTTTAAGCTTGTGTATTTATACACAGTCTTGGGAAAGTCACTGCAGGTGCACCACAAACCGAATACTTCACCTAAGCTGTAAATGAGCTGTGGACGGGGCCGCGCTGAAACCCGAAACTCTGATCGTTTTCACCAGCCCTCGGCCTGGCAAAATGAGTTTAACAGCATCACTGATAGTGAAGACTTATCCACACACACACACATTAATGATCTACTAACAGAGGAAAAACACACATCTGTAAATGCACAGTATTTAAGTGTGTGCGTGCGTGTGAGGGAGAGAGAGAGAGACGTCTGCATACGCACACATAAACACTGTGAGACATCTGAGAGTCTAAAATGAGGCGGTCAGTCAGACAAGTCAGAACATGCATGACCACTGTCCGTTTCCATCTGACTCACACACAATAAAAACACAAAGCAAAGCAGCAAGCTCACAGCTAGCCAGGAGGTGGTGTGTCTAATTTTGGAGGGAAAAATATTTTGTCTACCAGAACTGTTTTTAAAAAAGCATTAGACTGGACATGAACCCAGAAGAACAAAGCAAATTCTTTTTCTTTATATTTTATCTGGATTGCAGTTTGAGGAATCAAATCAACAAACCAAGTCTGTTAAAACAATATTAGTACATTTGGTACTTTTAATAGTTTGAGTCTGGACTGACAGCGGTTTGAAATTTTCATTTATTGCGTGTTTTTTTTCCAGGAAGTACATCTTAGAGAGTATAAATAAAATTGGATGTGTGTATATATATGATGTCATCCACAGGTTTCTGAAGAGCTGAAGCTCGGGCTCCGCGGCCACCTTGGCAGTCCTGCCTCTGCCGCCTCCGCCGGGTGATATAAAAATGGGCAAGAGGAAAACTGAATGAAGCCTGACTGCTCAAACAAGCCACCTGTAGCAGCGCCCAGCTGTCAGTCAAAGTGGTCACACAAACTGTGTTTCGTACCAGGCTGTAAACATGTTTATTTCTGCTGTAGCGTTGAACATTTTAATATGGGGGCTTATGGAGATTGACTCATTCTGAAGCCAGCCTCAAGTGGCCGTTTTAGGGAACTGCACTTTCTGTTTTCACTTCACAGCCACAGAGGTTGATATTTGGTACACCCAGCTAAAACTAATGCAGTTATACAACATTCCAGCAAACATCTGATTCTCCCGCTAACTAAAACAACTAAAAATCTGTATAAACTTCAAGTCAACTTATTTTTATGTCTATTTTTTATGTCTATTATTTTTATGTCTTAATGCTTTGCGTTAGTTTGCAATGACAATTGCACTAACTAAGAAAAGACACAAAGGCTCAACTGGAGGCCGCCGTAGACAACTGCCTTAGACTATTTGTACAGTCTTTGTGTGGTTTATGTTCCTTTTCACTGAGCAGGTTTACACTGGAGATGCCATCATATAATGTGCGTTACTGAAAAGGAGAAGATAACTCGTAAAAGCTTGCTCGTGGTGGGAATTGTTAGGTCTATAAATAATACTGTAAAAAGTACGGTTTTACATGCTGGTGTCCTTAGAAAACGTCTCTTGAGCTGAACTGAACAACTAACTGATAGTCAGCTCCAAGGACACACTAGAAACTATAAGAAATTCAGGGAATATACCTTTGAGGGAATCAGGTTTGTTATTGGATGATTATTTAATCCCCGGTCTTCATGTCTACTGTCAGTGACCTTAAGTCCCTGAACAAGGCCAGCTGGACTATGAGATCAGTCCCATTATAGGGCTGCTTTGTGTGTTGTGTATTTTGTGCGTGTGTGTTTGCGTGAGTGTATTTGCAAGGCTGAGAAAGAGGAACAGATTTTGAGAGGAGTGCGAGAAAAACAAACACGACAGCCTCGTGTTTGATCTGCTGCTATACAATGAAACACTAACTGCAGGATTTTCTCATGGGAAGAAATCAATACTGTAAATTGATGATTGACTATTAAAGATTCGGGGTTTCACTGTGTGTTAATCAATGTTTTCAGAGTACCAGACCTTACGGTGAAATCAGATAAATAACAAAGAAATTAAAGCGGTGGTTGGAGTTTTTTTCAAAGGGCTTTTTGAGATGCCAATGTCGTTCAGCCAGTTCACCATCCAGAGTGAAGTCCAACTATTGGATCTTCTGACTTTTCGTCTAGCACCACCATCAAGCCACTTCTTCATCCACAAAGTGTCCAAAATCCTCTGAGTAGACATACGGCAACATTTCCATGCTAAAACTATTTGTACAGTACAAAGCGACGTGTAAAAGACTAAGCGTGGCTCCGGCAGCGTAAGCACCAGAGGAGGGCTCCAGTCGTGTACCAAGTGGGAGTGTTTCAGTCTGTGTGTTTATGTGATTCACACAGCCGAGGCTGGGGAAGGCTTGACCCTTCACAGACCTCCCCAACACAGCGGAAATGACTTCTGACAATGTAAGACCCTCAGTTTTCTCCTGAAGTCCTTCCCAACCCCCCCAAACCCCCAAACTCCTCAACTTGTTGCTTTACATGAATGTAAACAAGACAGGAAAACAGAGGAAGTGTTAAACTACTCTTGTGTACTCCAGGGTGCAGGCTTATATATCTTTAAGCGTCTGCATGCACTTGTATACTGCACATAGCTGCTTATATAGTGAGTTTTACAGCATTGCAGACTTTGGCCCACCTAATGAGGGCTGGTACACAGTCTGTGTTTCAGAGAGAAGTCTCTACAGCAAAGAGGAAAACATGAAATAACACAAAGGAATTCAAGCCTGGAGTTACTCTCCCCAGGGGAGGCAGTCAGACTTGCTGTTTGGTCCTGAGCCAGGAACACTAAAAGAAGACGAGAACAGCGCCCATGTCTTTTTTTATTCATGTTTCTCTGTCTCTTAACTGCTCTTTGTGTCTGCCTCTCTCTGCCTTTGCTGAAGCAGTTGGTTTTATTATAATGATATAGTCTCTCTTGCCTCTTTAATGCACTGTTTTCTTTTTCCATATCACTGTGTCATCTTTCATCTCTCTCTCTCTCTCTCCCTCTCCTTCTCTCTCTCAGACTCTGGTATATTAATAGAACTTTTGATGATGAAGTTGCCACCTGTACCCTGTTGCAACAACACGCACACACACACACACACACACACACAAATACACATTACGACGCAGGAAAACATACACCAGGCCAGAGAGGGCACGGGCAGAGTGGTAATTTGTGTCTGCAGTGCATTATGGGAGTGGCAGTTCTCCAGTAAGATGACCTAAGGAGTATTTCAGGTCATTGCAAATCAGTCAATACATTTAATTTATCTAAGAAGTACATTCAAGTTGACCCCATAGAAGACCACAGTGGGATTTATTTGACTTTTTACACTCTTGCTTACCTTTACCTTAGTATCGCGTCCCATTCCAAAACTCTCAAATATGAACTTTATAATTTGCCTCATCTGCACACACTCACACGTGATGACAGAGAAGCTACCGTTAAAGGTGCTGTCTTGGTCAAGGACACTTTGATGCGTGTGTGGGAGGGTTGAAGCACAAACCCAGCATCGAATGTGTGCTCACGTTCATGTGACTTTCTAAAAAACAAAGGAGCACTCTTACTATTTTTCTGTGGACAGGTGCCATCTGGAGGACTTTATATGTGCAAAAGCAAAGACAGCTAGGAGATATAAACGCAACAAAATGCAAAATGATTGTCTTCCGGTATGTCGTAATCCCACCTCTTATCTCTGACTGAGAAGAGAGGAGTGATGCTTTGAGAGAAGAAAGCGAAATTGGGGGAGGAGAAGCAACAAAGAAAAGAGGCAGAGGGAGTGAGGGCAGAGCAGAGATGATAGGAATCAGGACAGAGGGTGAGAAGAATCGTGAGGAAGCAAAGGGAGTGAGGGAACATGAAAAAAGGCAAAGAGAGAGAAAAAAGTTTTAAAAAAAAGGAAGAGAAGGTGAGGTTATTGATGGACTATCGAGTGGAAAGAAGGGAGGAAGAAAAACAGCAGGGGAGACGTGGGGGTGACAGAGGGTGGAGGGAGCGGGGCTGACACAGCCATGGGAACTCACGTTTGGTCAACGCTTCAGACTCTGCAGTTGTTGTCGTCAGTGTTGTTGTTTTGTTTTCACATGGCCTTCAACCTCACGGCGTGGACCACAAACAGATGTCAGTGACGTTTCTCACAGCACTTTCTGCTCCAAGTCATCAGCGCTGAGCTAATGAGCTGCGGTGAGACGTTTTGCGAGGATGGACGCCATCGCCAAAGTATCAAAAGCTCCGACAACAACTGCAGTGGCAGAGACACGGAGCTCCAAAACGTAACCGAATAATATCACAAGGACAGTGGAAGGTGTCGTTCAGCTGATTCATTTCATGGCAGATGACAAAATGAATCAATCTGTGTATTTTTGATGTTCGCTTTAGAGTAATAATTGCATTAAAGTGCCACGTATGTCGAGAGCACAAGTTCCAGGCCATGCTTGAAATATTTACCACACCCTTAAAAAGTTACAGCTGATAGCCTGTGTGGTGACAGGTGGGGTTGAATTCCATTAAACCCATCTAAAGTAACAATTATCTTTAAAAAACAAACATGTAATTAGCTGCAGCTAAACTGTACATTATAGTGCATTATAATTAGAAGTGGGTGACAAATTGAAGAAAAATCTGACATCAAGCGTGGCGTAGTAAGGTGTTGGGTCACCACAAGGAGTCACGGTAGCTTTAATGCTGAATTGTCAGTCTGTGGAAGTGTGCTGCAGTAGACGGTCGGATGTTTCCGCTCCCTTCTGCAAAAGATGTTTCTCCATTCCTTCGGTGTTTAGATGATGGAGGCGGAGAGCGTGTGGTGTTCAGCTGCGTTGACTGTGAAGTTTATAACGTGATTCACATCATTTTCATACTCAGCCAAACCATTCATGACCCCCTGTGCCCTGTGTGGAAGCATTTGTTATGTTGTCTGATTTCTTTTTTGCCTTTTATTTGTCCATGGTTTGCAAAACCAAGACAAACATAAAAAACAGATGTGGTTTTTCAGCAATGAGCACTCAAAAGCTTGTTACGAATATTTTAATAAATGTGGCTTGTAAGTCATAGTGTCGCATTAGAGAGATGCACTGACTTCAGAAGCCGTGCACCTATACAGTGGGGTGTTTGCTTTACTTATTAATAAATAACATTCTTTTAGAAGTTGTGGTGCATGAGAGAAACCAACATACAGGCTCAGAGGTTGTAAAACAAAGATCCAGACTTCAGAATAAAAGTGCAGCACAAGTAGCCACATTTATAGTCTTGTGTTAAGGGGCTACAGCATAGCGGCAAAGCTTTCGCACGTACTGTAGCTGCAGCAGCTATGCTGGAGCTGAGGAGGAACCCATTAAAAAATGTTAACTACACACTGGGACCATGGATGTACCATGTGAAGAGCAGGTCAACTATGTATCAATTAATGTAAAGCCATAAATCCATCTTTACTACCTCTACTGCTGGTAAGTTACTCTTACTGCTACAAATATTACTCCTGATTACTATTACTACTTCTTTGCTGCTTCTGTAAAGACATCATAACCACGATTCAAAGCACATTCATATCTGATGTTAGTATCCATAGCAGAGCAGCTTCGACAGCTGTGTTTGTTTTAAGAGAGGAGAGAGGAGGATAGAAAGAAAGCTGGCCGAAGAGGCCATGTGCTCCATTATGTCCGCTTGTTTTATTCTGTGTGTATACAACGTACGTCGACTTGTGACATGTTTGTGTGTCTTTTTGTTTGTGTCTGAGAGTGTGCGTCGGGGGAGCGGACCACGGCATGAGGTCTCCAGCAGCCAGGGCTGCTGGTGGTTCTCACAGCCTCCGGAGTGACTCTCCGACAGGGATCGTGAGAACCTGAATGGCAGGGGTCCTTGTGGTTAAGAGGAATTTGGTAAAATGTAAAGAGAAGAATATCAGCAGTGTTCATGGACATCAATGAGTAGAAGGAAAACATTTGATGAGGCTGCTCAAGCGACTATTTTTGGATCAAGGAAGGTTGACAAGAATCCATGAAAGAATCTTGTTACACCTATAGGAACATCTTTTACTAGTTAGCAAATTAGTTGATGATGAAAATAATTATGTACTTAAAAAATTAAAAGTCCTAACCACGCCAAGGTACTGCAAAAAGCATTAGCTGATGGCTTCACATCACAGCCTGAGAGGTTGCTGCTTGTGAAAAACTAAAAACTGTTTTGACTATAGTAAAAACAGTATATACTATACTATTCTATACTATACTATACTATACTATACTATTCTATACTATACTATTCTATTCTATACTGGGAGTGTGCATCTGGGGGAATGGACCATGGCTATAGTATAGTGTACTATGCTATACTCTACTATACTATACTATACTATACTATACTATACTATACTATACTATACTATACTAAGGAGAACGCCCTGATGGAGGGCACAGAGCTATTTCTAGATCATTGCTTATAGTTTATGTGAATTGATTTTATAGATGGTATTAATAATAATAATAATAATAATGATAATAATAATAATAATAATAATAATAATAATAATAATAATTTCAAGTTTTATTTGGCAACAATAGCTAAAGAGTGTTACATTACCCACTGACAGTCACAACATTATAATCACAGTTTCACAAAAGTTTACTAAATATACTAAAATATATTCTTCTGTGATTTTTCTCCACAACATGTGTCTCAGTCCTTCCCTTCTTTCGTGAAAGCTGATCCAGCAGAACTCAGTATTAAACCCAGAAGTGGAACTAGCAGAACATCTGGATTTCAAACTCTTCCGACACCTGTCTTCCTTTTCTCATCTCTGCTCTCTTGCTGTTTCTCTCTGTTCATCAAATGACCCCATCTCCTCTAACTCTTTCTGCCTACGTCCTTCATCTCAAACTGCAGCTTCCCTTGTGTCACTGTGAGGCTGTGTGTGTGTGTGTGTGTGTGTGTGTGTGTGTGTGTGTGTGTGTGTGTTATTTATGGGCTGATGAATGGAGAGAGATAGTCTGAGACCCAGAGCTTGGCCTCTACCCTTCCACTGTCTGCTCCCTTAAATCACCATCAAGTCTGGCTTACTTTCACATTAATGGCTTGTTCTCGTGTGTGTGAGAGCAGGATATAGACAGAGAGAAAGCGAGCGAGAGAGATGGGGGTGGGGGGATTGGTAGAGTTAGTTAACACAGGTTTACTTAAGACAGATTTTCTCTCATTGTTCCAGTATGTAAGATGTGAGAAGTTTTATTTGCAGCACATGGCAGGCATGGAATATCATATTAATAAGCATGCTTTCATTAGTCTATCACCACCTGAAATTTGTATGACATATTTTCCTTAGAATAAGCATTTATATCCTGAATTATACATGATGTTCTCATCAGTAAAATTTAATTCTGTAGTGTTAATTTGATGGGATGCATATCTAAGATAGATGTTTGAGGTGGTGGTATATGTGTGTGTGTGTGTGTGTGTGTGTGTGTGTGTGTGTGTGTGTGTGTGTGTGTGTGTGTGTGCATGCCATGTCTGCCTATGAACAAACCAGGACCAGCTGAAGTTTATGACCCTGCAGTGCTCTCTGTTTTCTCAGGGTGACAGAGAGGACAGCCAGTCTGCAGGGGGTGGGGGGGTGCATTACAGCAACACCTGGTCTAGACGAGTAAAACTAGAGAGTATTCGAGGGTGGATGGTATTATTTCATTTGTTTTATTTTATGTTTGAGATCAAGAATTGAGATTTTTAGGTAATTTGGCAAAGACAGATAGCCTTCATATGCCACTATCTTAACTATTTGTGTTAATAGCTTATCTTGGATAAAATTCTTTAAAGACATTCTGTAAAAACTGGTATTTCTGTGATAAATATGGATAGCTGTACACGTGAATTTGTTATATAGACTTTACAAACTTTACAAACTTTCCACCTTCCTGGTGAGAAGAGCAAAGGAATATAAATAAGAGCCCATCTTTGAGCCTCTACACACAGACACACACTCGCAGATATCACATGCAGTAAATAATACAGGAATCCAACAACTCAATCCTGTCTGAGAACATCAAAGGAAGAGAAGAAGATGAGCAATTTCCTCTGTGGTTCTACATATGTACAAATTGGAGGGTCTGCGTAATGAGGGTTGCTTGTACCTGAAATAGAAAGACAATAAAAGGGCCTAGTAACACAGAGGCAGCAGACACACAACTCTGCTGGGCACAGACAGGAAACAGAAGAGGAAATATACTATATGTCTGAAAGAGGAAGAGGAAGAAGAATGAACGTCTGCATAATAATTTATCCTTGGAAATATGGGATGAAGAATCTTAAATTCTTGATGATTCATAATGTAATGCCAACCACTGAGGAGGTTATTTGACTTTAGATGGCTGCAAAATAATAAATGATGTGTGGATCCAGGGTTTGGGTTTTCAGCATCTGTGTGATATATACAGACTGTAGCAGTCGGCAGGAAAGGGGAGAGCAGGGCCTTTGAATGCTGGGATCCTTCCTTACTTGACGGAGGGAGAACAGATCATAGACAGCTGGAGATGACTGAGAACACGGGCCAGAGAGGAGGAGGCAATGAGCCTTGGTAAGTTGACTGTCACTTTTTCTTTTTTTTTAAGTTAAAACCCTGCTTATAACCCATTATAATTTAAAGCAAACTGTGTTTAATGAGACCTTGGATTTAGTTATTTTTGTTGTTTTTTTGTATTGTGTATGTATACCCCATTTCCCTTTATTAATAAATCAGAGTCATGGGAAATTGAAAGTACCATTCCAATTGGCCCAGGCTGTGCCGTGTTCAGTGAGGGTGGAGGATTGCTGACCCGGACTGGGGATATTCTTGGGCAGTGGAAACACTGATGGAGGAATTCCTGAACCCAACCAATACATCTGTGGAGGAGGGTAAGCCTAAAGACTTGGAGGGGTCACCAAGGTAGTTAGAAAGCTCCTTGGTGGCAAGACACCTACCTACTATGGATGAGATTCACCCTGAGATGCTATGGGAGTATCTAGTCTACGTGTGTTTGTGGATTTGGAAAAGGCCCATGACTGTCCCTGCTGGAAAATGCTGGAATGCTCCCTCTGGTTTAGGAGCTAGTTGATGCCCCAATAAAAGGAGTTCAAATATCTTGGAGTCTCGTGCACAAGTGATGGGAAAATGGCAAACATTAATCAATTTTGATCAATTTTGTAAGATCTTCAGCTAAATCACAGCTAAAACAAACTTTGTACAACTCATAAAACTTTGTAAAATTGTCACTCAGAAAATGTGTGCCGGTACAAATATACACTAAATCTTAAACATTTAAAGATTATGATTAAGGAAACTCAGGAAGCATGCACATAAAAATTTCCATCCATCCAAATTTGAGCCTGTGTATCCGTTTTATGTGGTGTTAGTCTGCCCTCTGCTGGAAGGAGGAGCAAGTCCACGCAGGCTTCAGTCAAGTAAAGAGAAGCAAAGATCTGTGATTACTCTGAAGCATGAAGGCCATCACCATGAAAATTCCATGATGAAACTGATAATATTAGAATATTATCCATTACGCTATTAAATGATTAATTATATCTAATTTGTGTGTTTTCCTTGAGAAAGTGACGTCACTTAGTAGCTTTTCTTCTCCTGCACCTGTGACCCATTGCAAAGTTCTCTATCTCTATTTATGAGAACATTCTAATAGAAGTAGGTCATTAGTTAGTCATTACAGGAAGACTTCAGAGACCTAACCAAACTCCCCCCTGGTTATGCCAGTTGCAGGGCAAGGTCTGTATGAAATGCGTAATATTTCTTGCACTCTTTGTCTGAACCACTTTGACTTTTGACTTGGTAATCTCTTTCCAGATCACTGGAGATTTCCTCCTCAGTCCCCATTAGGCCTCCCCCAGGAAAGGAAGACCAGGAGTTACATCTGCTGCATCTGCAGAAATAAGCAGTCCACATCTTAACATCAACAGTTCAGATGATGCTATGTGAATCAGGCCTTTATGGTTGAATTGCTGCAAAGAAACCACTAGTGAGGGAGTTTTTGTTGTTGTTTTGGGGTTTTTTTTGTTTTGTTTTGTTTTTTGAGATTTTTTGAGATTCTTTGGTTCCAATCACTTCATCTTTCTGAGAGAAAGTGAACGAATTGGAATGCATTTACTGTATAGGAACTTTGCAAAGAATAAAACTATTCAAAGGCAGTTTACTTTTCAAGTCTTTATTTCAGTTTCACACCAGTTAATAAGAACTTCCACCACACTAACTCAAAGCTGATTAAAATAATAAATAATTAAAATAATAGTGTGTAAAGCTATCATCAAATCGAAATATAAAATATAAACCATATTTTTACTTCTTACTCCACTTTTTGTTGACCACATAATCCCATATGTGTTATTTCATAGTTTTGATGTATTCACTGTAAATCTAAAATGTAGAAAGTAATAAAAAAATAAAGAAAAGTAATTTAATGTGAGGTAACTGAAGCGTCTCCAAACTTCTGAAGTCTAATATAAATTAAATAAACTTGAACTAAGATTTCAGCTCAAGGTCCTGCAGTTTCTTAGTGCATTTAGTGCATATACAATACTAACAAACAAATGCATTCATCTTATTAGGACCCAGGAGATGTTCTGATCTCTCTCTCCAATACAACTCAGGAAGTCCTTATAGGTCAGCTGGCACATTTGATTTAGGTAGATTTTGTGTTACTGCTTCTTTAATATAGTTACTTGTTTCATTAAAGTACACAATCTGGGAACACAGACTAAAACTGGAATTATGGATCCAGAACTAGATCTAACAACCCAATTTAAACAGAATACTTTTTGTTTGTGAAAAGTGTCACAATGACATCTTTATAGCTGAGAAGGGTTTGCTCAAGAAAACAGGAAAGAATCCTATCCAAACCAGAAGAAATTCATAAGATGGTAGCTCTTGACCTTTTAGTCTTCAGAGACAGTCCATGATGCCAACATAGAAGTGGTGTAGCTATCATTACACAAATATTTGTGAGATACAGTACCCACTAATTCAGTGCTTGAATTGAATATACTGCATGTCCATAACCCTGGTTATATCTTTCAATTGTCAGTTTTAAATATTTCAAGAAACTTTGTCCATGGGAACAGAAAGAGCCCACCACCAAAAAGTCTAAAGTTCAGCATTTAGCCTGCTTGCTTCTCTCCCAGTAGCTCGTAATCTGTGAGATCGCCGTTGTTGTCACTGCAATCACTTTTGAAATACTGCAGTCGCTCAGAGGATGTGTGGGGTCGACAATAAACATAGTATTTTCAGGCGGGTCAGTGGGGGAAATGCCCAGGCGTTTTAGGCATAATCCCAGGTAGACGTCTTCAATGTACAAAGGTTTAATCTGACTGGAGACTCCAAGGATCTTCCCAGGCAGATCCAAGGACATAACATAGGCCATGCCCAGAGGATATGGGGGGTACTCTGGCTCAGCAATCACCTCTTTTGGCATATAGAACTTGTTAAATGGGTTTCTTAAAACCGGGCTGTGCCACCATACCAAACCTGTCATGTAGTTTTGTTTGGCTGTGTTAGGATTCAGCAACAGTTTAACCAAATTGTGGACATGGACAAAAATATCTGAGTCAACCTTCATGATATAGGAAGCACTGACACAACGTGCATGCAGCCACTCCAGCATCATCATAGTCTTGACGGTCAGATTGCGGTAGCTGTCCTGGAAGTCACTCTGGATGAGGTCATGGTGCTGAAGGTTCTCCTGTTTGAGTCTCTCCTGCTGCTGCTCTGCATCAGCTCCTCCAGGTAGGCCCAGTATGAAGAGAGTCTCCACCGACTGACCTAGAACCAGTTTCTCATTTCCCCACGTCTTTCGGATGGCATCCCGAGCTGCTATGTTGCTGGGCGCAACTGGAACCATCAGGACCAGGAAAGGACTTTTGTTCTTACATGTCGGTGTGTCCTCCATGACGAATTTGTAGTTTCGTGGATAGGCTACGTGATACGGCCCAGGATCCTCCCATTGTTGTTCTGTTGTTGTTGCTGCTGCTGCTGGTGATGATGACGATGACGATGATGACGATGGCGATGATGACGATGATGATGATCTTGTCACTGCTGCTGGCCGTGCTGGTCTCTTGAGAGCTAAAGAATCCAGGTTCCCTAACTTTCCTTCAAAGTAGACAAATACAAGGAGCACTAACACTGCTATCAGGATGCAGCTCAAGATGTATTTATTGCATCTCCTCACCGTCTCCATTTAAGCTGCACAGAAAAGAGAGTCATATTATTACACGGTAACAGCAATTTTATGTAACTTAGATAAACAACAACAGATAATTTAACAATATAGCATATTTGAGAAACAAACACGATTTAGTGCTTTAAAACTGGAATTAGAAAAACTGCAAGAAAATGGTGTTCCTCGATATCGGCATGATTTGAAATGTTCTTCTTAGCTACCATACCAACAGTACTTTTTTTCAATATGTTACTGTAACAGTAGTTTTTAGTCTAGCTTGTTAACTGATCACCACTTGGCGATGAATTAGATCAGTTGAGGGGGAGAACGCCAAATTAGTGGTACCAACTGGACTTAATTCTCCATCACACGAATTTCACACGAGAGGCTGCAGCTACCCAAGCTCCTCCAATCTTAATAAGGGTTCACATTCATGTGCCTCTGTCAAGGTTACTGTGAAGCTCCAACTATTTCAACTGTGAGGCACTCACTCACAGAACCAGCGCAGCTCACTGAAGGCACAGCTCTCTAGACTATTTATTGGTTTGCAGCCCAAGACACGAGCAGTGTGAGAAAAACACGGTCAAACTAACCTAAATAGACATTTTTGGGTCACGTGATCACAGTGGAAGACAACTCCCTCTCATTTTAGGTGCAGTGAAGAAATCCAATGTATTTTTTAGTAGGTACTACGCCATACTCCTACTCCTTGCAAACAATAGCACACTGCTTTTGCTTTTGTTCACTACAAAACAACAATTCTTAAAATATTTTAAAACTACACTGACTACACTGATAATCATCTGGCATGAATCAATGGCATCTCTGTCATTTCCACTTTGCTCCCCACATGCCCGTCCTTCTACTGTGTCGTGACTGCTGTTCACTGTTGAGTGATTGCAAATAGCTGCTTGTGTCAATATTATGCACATCGTGTGAAGCAATTCATTCATTATACATGCAGGAATACATAGTTATTAGATTATTAGATTTCATGTCTGTCTTATTCTGAAAATAAAGGCCCCCCCAAATCTTACACACTGCACCTTTAAGAAAGTAGTAGCCCTGTCCTCTAACTTCATTTCAGTATCAGTATCATCATGACGACCGCCATAGGTATTTGTTGAGTTTGGCGTTGGATTTATATCAGTGCCATAACAATGATTACATAACTCAAATCAACCAATAGAAAGAATTTTAAGCAGTGTCAGTGCCACTTCAATACTGAGACGGACAGACAGATTTTAGCTTCTCTTCACTGGCTCCCTGTTCGTTTTAGAATTGATTTTTTTAGATTTTACTGATCACTTTTAAAGCGTCAGATAGCAGTCTGATGACCAGGAGTTCTTGCTATATGCGGAGACATCCACCGGGAGGGGGCAAGCTGCAAGTACAGCCCCAATGAATTTTGTGAGAATTAAAAGTAGCTGTCTTAATTTGTGGACGTCACTTGTCGGGAGAGGGGAAAAAGGAAACATAAGACTGTGATGATGAAGGCAAAGTAGTGCGATCGTGTTGTACAGTTACATATAGTTCCTTTTAAACTATAACACAACTATTATTCTTATTATTGGGTTGTTTTCCTTGTTCGCAAATTAAAATAGGTGCTGCTGGATTCTTGAATTTGTATTCGAGGTAATACCCTTTGCTGATTTCTGTCACACTTGTGGTTATACATACAACAATCAGGGGTTGCAGTGTTACGCATGTTTCCTACTACCTGAAAAACCAGTCTTAAAATGTAACAGACTGTCGCATCTGAAAAGGTTAGGAATCCTCATAGTTTGACAAAAAAAAAGGGGGACCTCAAATAGCACATTGCATAGGCCCCCTAAACTGCTGCACGGTGCTGCTTGTCTGTCTCTCTGCTGTCTGTGTCCTGATAGCTTATGAGTTTCTATGCTCACGAGAGCGCTCTGAAACTTTCTAATGATTCTCAGTAAAATCATGAATGTAAAATCAATGAATGAACCGACCCTTAACCACGTCTGTTTATATTTCCTTATATTATATCTAAAGCTGTGCATGGTATGTGAAAAAAGTATATATATATATATATATATATACTTTTTTCACATACATATATATATATACTTTTTTCACATACCATGCACAGCTTTAGATATAATATAAGGAAATAAAAATACGTGGATACATAACAATAAATAAATGTGACGTGAAATATAAGTCATCTCTGAATCATACTTATCATAAAAATAAATAAAACGCACGTAAATTACGGTTTATTTCTGGCACCTTACCTTTTACTCGTTCGCGTCGCTCTATAAGGCACTTCCTGGACCCGTTGTCCTTCACAGCAGTGAAGTCAGTTTTAAGTTGGATATTGGACCCCGAGCAAGCCACACCAACATTTCAAGTGCACCCGTATTGCAGACTTTACAGTAAACACCCGGCGATAGAAGACGGTCACAGGTGTACCTTTTTCCTGTTTTCTAAATAAACATGTGGGATATTTAAAGCAGATAATGAATTTAAAGCTACTGAGAAGCTATTGAGCTAAAATGCTAATATTTACATATACACTTACAATATACTTGTTACATAATATTTCTTTATGACAAATTTGAAACTGGTGCGTGGTTAACTGACTTATGTCAGTATGTACTTATATAAATATTTAAAGCCAAAATTTTATGTGATCACAGCCATGGATTCTAAAAGAAAACCACATGGAGAGAGGAAGACACACTGCAATGCGTGGTATCGGTTGAAGAAAGGAAACATATTACTAAATGTCTTTAGACATCTCTCTGAGAATATTCATATATAAGAAATCCTCTTCAGTGATTGGAGTTTTCTAAATACATCATCCAGGATTCCCTTTGCTCCACAGCAAAATGTCGGAAATCAACTCTGAGGCCGACACAGGATTTAGACATACACTTTGCTTAAAGTGAGACTGTGACGCTTGATAACTTAAGTCAATTCCATTACATTTGAAGTCTCTAAATGTTTCTTATTCATTTTTATATGTAAATATTAACATTTTAGCTCAATAGCTAACAGGTCATGTGGTCATTTGACTCAAAATCAGTGTGGATCATACACTGGCTGCATGAGATACACTCAACAAGATACACTTGTTTTTACATTTCATATCATGTTCATAATTTTCATATGTAAATATTAGCATTTTAGCTGAATAGCTTCTTAATAGCTTTAAACACATTATCTCTGCTTTAAATATCCCACATTTGAATTTAGAAAACAGGAAGTGGGTACACCTGAAGTCTTCTACCGCTGTGTGTTCACTGTAAAGTCTGTAATACGGGTGCACTTGAAATGTTAGCGTGGCTTGCTCGGTGTCGCGAACGTCTGTTAAATATCCAACTTAAAACTAACTTCACTGCGGTTGTCCTTCCTCCCACCCCTGTAGTAAAATTCCCGTGAGACTGTTTGCTGTAAAGATTGGCAATGGGTGCCGCCAGTGACGTCAACCTTCATGATATAGGAAACCCGTTAATATGGAGAGGCGCAAGCGGCAGCAGCAAGCTGAGCCTCACCTTGGATTCCGCAATCCCTCCAAACTGCGATCTGCCATGCAATGAGAACGTGTTACTGTCTCTCTGTATGTCGCCAATCAAAAGTTTTAATATTTATACACTTATACACTTTTAATATCCCCCCCCCCGACTTTCCATTGTTTTCCCGATGAATATATGTGTGTAACCTGTTTCAGGTGTGTTCTCTTGCCGCACGGTAGTGATCACCCCCCCCCCCCCCAGACCCTCCCATACTTTTTGAATTTCACAGTGTTCAATATTTCAAGGGCAATATGAAATACGAACTCATGAATAAAAAAAATGTGAAGGAAATGCTTTTAAAATGATCATAAAAATAGACCGATAATTAAATAATAATATGTAAATATTTTTTTATGATTCTAACAGAAAATAATTAGACTTCAGATGAATACAAAACAAAGTGATTAACCTAAATCCTTAACCTGAATTCTTACCATTGTACGTGACCATAATCACATAATTGTTGTGATTATATTTCTGCAGCATTACAGAATGTAATTATCTCAATTATCTATCAATTTTCTATTATTATTAAAGCCACTGAGATTAAAAACCTCAGTCCTGGCCAAGACAGAACAGCAGCACAAACGACGAACAAGTCAAACCAAAACAGACACAAGACACACAGATAATATTACAACACATAGTGGTCTAAAAAATAAAGAATGTTACTATACAAGTCATGAAATCAACAACGACATCAGCCAAGACAAACAGCATCTATATGATTCATTCTGTTGACCTTTCAATGCGGATTTAAAAGCATTCAAAGAGATCAGATCTTTGAGTTTTAAAACATTCTGTAAACGCCCTCTTCCCTAGCTTTTTTTTTTTTTTTAGAAATAAAAGAACAGAGGAATGTTGGGAGCAACCCAAGAATTGCCTTGTATATACCAGTGAGCATGTCTGCGGGCTGGTAAACAAGGCCATCCCACCTAAGTGACGTATGTTAAGCTGTGTCAATCAGTTTCGTGCGTCTATACCATTCACAGAAACATCAGAACAGGGTTTCATGGGCAAAGTATAGGCTGGATCACTCAGAACGCCAGAAGATATAAAAATGCACACTAAAACACTTCAACATATCAGTTTGGTCGTAATACAGGTTGGTATGGTATGAGAGCCATTACTCACTGAAGGGGATTTTCCAGAACCTCCTTGAATCATTTAAACTATCAGTGGTAACTGATAGATAAAACTCAGATTTCGCCTTCTTGATTAGAGAAGAGCATTTGTTTCTCAATTGCTGAATTGCTTTCCAAGTTGCTCACTAAACAGGTCCAGATCTTACAAGTCATTTGAGTCAGTATGTAAGTAAGCATCTAAATTCTACCAGTGAAACACAAGGCCCACATTTGAGGCAGTGAAGCTGACTGTGAGAACATAATACTGGTCCCCCCCAAGTGGGTCTCTTCACAGTACTCGTTTGACCAGACGAGCATGGTATGGAATGTAAGAGAAGTGTTGCTAGGGGGGTTAACCTAGTAAGTAGTGCAGATATATACATTTTTTGGGTCAGCTGAACGGCAGCTAAATATATAAATATGAAGCCCTTAAATTTGAATGAATCTAGCCTATTTATTGTCCAAGACGGTGGGGCTTGTGTTTCACTGGCAGAATGCTTATGGACATACTGACTCAAATGACTTGTAAGATCTGGATCTGTTTACTGAGCGACTCAGAAAGACTTGAGTCCGTAAAATGTTCTGAGTTTGTTTAGCTTGTCAAATCTTGGTAGAATTCTTAGTAGTGATAGAGAAGTTGATCAGCTTTCACAGGAGAGACTGTGCAACGGACAGGTGACAGGAAGACCCACCTTCATGATTTGTTGTTCTACCAGTTTGTTATACTAATGCTAATGCGCTTACAGGCTTACATTTACTGATTAGGCCCGTAGAATACTGTTGTCCCCCGGCAGATCACCTCACAGTACTTGTAAGACCAGACGAGACTAGGTGAGGGAACAGGTTAGGCTTGGTGTTTGAGATGCACAAACCCTGATAAATAAATAATCCTGATTAAAAAAACATTCCTGATAAACATTCTACGTGCTAAATGAAGACTTTGGGAACTCCCTTTATTGCTTTGTCTTTTTATGCGATTACATCTGACACAGTCCAGATATAACAATACAACAATAATATATTTTGTTAGAAATTTGTTGGTTATAAAGGATTTTTTTAAATTAATCTAATAGTTATCCCCTGAGTCACTGGAGTCCTTGACACTTTGTTAAAAGGCTTTGGGTGTTCAGAGAGAGATGTTAAGAGAAGACAAAGACCGTGCGGATGTTTTGTTTCTTCATCCATCAAACTGAAGAACAGGTACAGGTTTTTCTACACCACACAAGCTAACCAAAATGAAGGACACAAAACAAGTGTCATGACACAGCTTACAAAGTTTCCATTTGAGAAATGTGAACCATGTTGCTCCCATTTTGGACAAATAAACATTTCCTTCATTTAATTTATTGGCAACCCCAAGTAGTTTTAAATACATACAAGTTAAAAGAAAAAGCAAAACATTAATCCCAGTTCATTTTTGATATACCAGCAGAATAAACCCCTCCAAATTCCTTGCCATTAAAGTGATTTCTCAGTGCACCTGTAGTTGTTATTGTCCTAACAAGGTGGTCCAGGCTTCTTTAAGTCTGTCCAATATTTCACCAACTCTTCTGAAGACCCAAGAATGTAGGTGATGATCTTGGAGTATTCACAGCGATCATATCTTGAGTTATAGGCCTTGAACTGAGAGGGATCTGGCGGTGATGTGGGTGCAAGTCCTAGTTTTTTCATGCACATTCCAATGTAAGCATCCTCTATGTTAAAGGGTTTAATGGATTTTGAGACATTCACAAATTTCCCTGGAAGATCATTGGAAAAGATATATCCCATGCCGAGAGTGTAGGTTGGGTACGTGGGGTCTGGGAACAACTCCTCAGAAACGTACCATTTGGAGTTCTTTGAACGCACAACTGGTCTATTCCACATAAGCATGCCTGTCAGGTAATTCATCTTGGGGATGCCTGGCTTTTGTAGCATGATCACTAAATTGTCAATGTTCAGGAACATGTCTGAGTCAACCTTCATGGCATACGCTGCTGTAGGGCAGTGTGTGGCCAGCCAGTCCATGATCACCATGGTTTTGATGGTCAGATTCAGGTAAGTGTCCATGAAGTTACTCTGGATCAGGTCATGGTGCTCCAGATTCTCCAGTTTGAGCTTCTCCTGCACCTGCTCAACACCAGCTCCTCCAGAAGAGCCCAGCATGAAAAAAGTAAGCACTACCTCACCCTGAACCAGACTGTCTTTGGCCCATGTCTGCCGGATGGCATCCCGAGCTGCCACATTATTTGGTGCCACTGGAACCAACAGAACCAGGAAAGGGGTCTTGTTCTTGCACGCCTCTGTATTATCCATAATAAAGTGGTAATTGGGTGCATAGGCTTGATGGTACTGTGTACCTGGAGGTGGTACAGTAGGGCTTTTTGTTGTTTCACTTAGTTTAACTCTTTGCTTTGGATGAACACGATAAGCAGGAGGTAGATGAGCCCGATAGGTCCGATTTAAAAATCTCTCGTAGTGCTCACTGAGTGGAAAACTCTCCCACGACAGAGAGCTGTTGGAGAACGTGTAACACAAGACGAAGAGCACTAGACAAATCAGGAGCAGGAACTGGAACCAGACGTGAAATACAGGTTTCTTGTGACGAAGCAGGCTCTCCACAAGTTGTCTGTAAAAAGATTAAAAAAAAAAAAAAAAAAGACAAAGTTAAAACTGGTGATAACCTTTTGGGGAAAGCAAAAATGAATTACTGTTACAGTGTCAGCCAGTCAGTTTGCCATGGACTACAGTTTTTGTTTATCACTGGATCACTTTGATGGAAAAGAAAACTTAACATGATGATTCTCAGGAAGGTTCATGAAGAGCTTTTTTAAATATAATATCCTTAGAAAGTGGAAGTCAAACAGAATATAAAAAAAATGTTAGAACTCCATCCATCTATCCATCCATCCATCCATCCATCCATCCATCTATATTAACCACTTATCCTCATCAGGGTCAGGGTGGGGCTGGAGCCTATCCCAGCTGACTTTAGGAGAGAGGTGGGGTTACATCCTGGACAAGTCACCGGCTTATCGCAGCTGACATCTGTTATAACTTCAGAAGTTCTGATGCATCTTGAGTACACAAACTGCCTCTTTAAACTGTCACAGCCGCTGCTGTTGCTCCAACTATTAACTGTTGTGACCACTGTGGCCACTTCCTCTTTTCTAAACACCAGCACACCTTCCTCTTTTCTAAACACCAGCGTACCTTCCTCTTTGACCTCACACACTGTATTTGCCGTACCTACCCTGCATCAGGAAATAAAAGTCAAACAGTTTCCCAATAGTCGAAATTAGGACATGAGTCAGACTTGTTAACAAGAGTGTGTCACCTTACCGAACTCAAGTGACAGCTGAGCAAAAGACTCACTACTGGTGTCTTGGATCGATCACAGGTGTGCTAAAAAAGACATGATCGTTTCTTTCAGACAGAGATTCAACCTCTGCCCAATCCCTTTTTTTAAAATTATACAACAGTTAGTTCTGACAACAGTACATGGACCTTTCCATGAGTGCTGATATAAAGCAACATAGAGCATATCATCATTGGGATTTATATCTACCAGTCTGCTTGTAGCTGTTAGAAATTCATTTAATTAATGCTCATCTCATCATCTATCTTAGATTGTAACAAACTTTGCATCACAAAGATGAAGATTTTTCCACAAATAACATTTGACTTAAACTATGAAAGTGTCATCAGCGGACAAAGAGAAGAAATTAGTCAACATGAGATTGTTAAATATTAGTGCTGAGTGTGCTATGATAACATGTAGACTTAGAGATCAAAGCTTGCAAACTTTTGTTCAGCCCAGTGTGTTGTCACTTGTTAGCTAAGAAACAGAGCTTGTAAAACTGCTGCATTAAAGCAATATCCTACTCCAGGTCATGATGAAGCACTGAGTATCAGCATGGCTGTGATTTGGTCGTAGGTATGAGGACGCAGACCTGATCACAGCCATGCTTTTGTAAAATACAGATGCGCAGCACATACGTAGACCTTAGGACAGGGGTCTCCAAACTGCTCCACAAAGGGCCGGTGTGGCTGCAGGTTTTCCTTCCAACAAGCAGCAGCAGCACACAAGACTTGACTCATTTAATCAACTGATCGCAGTCTTCCGAGAGTTGATTGGTCAAACTGTGTGCTCTTGGCTGGTTGGAACAAAAACCTGCATCCACACTGGCCCTTTGTGAAACCATTTGGAGACCCCTACCTTAGGACATCATTAAAATGACTAGAGCATTTAGGAGCTGCAATGAGTAGCCAATAAACCAATCAGCTGATCCACAGAAAATCAGCAACTAGTACATTTTCAATAATTTGTCAGAATTTGCCACTATGTTTGCCATTACAATAAACTGTATATTTTGAGTTTTATTATCTTTGATTGTTAGCTGCAGACACATAGATGAACTGCGTCGATTACACCCATGGAGATTTAATAATAAAAAGAAAAATCACAGGTTTTTTTGTGATGGTTTCTCTTGTAATAGGCCGAGAGCTGAATTGTGTATTTTCATTAAAGTTTTCAAACCATTGCATAAAATGTTACAGGAAGGCAGCAGCATAAAGAGCCCAGACATAACCTATAGCAGCTCACAGACAGACACATGCCTGCCTGCATGGACACCTGTGGCCAACAGACACCTGCAGCAGACCTGAGAAAAACAACCGGCAGACTCAAAGCTTAACGGTGTGCAGCAGTGAAACCCTCAACCTCGTCGGGGAAGAACCTCAAGAGTCGCCGAGAAGACAACAGGGACAACAGGACGCCGACCTCCACCTTCCTTGCGCGTCTGAGGCGAAACGCAAACGCGAAGAACCGCCCACGGGGGACCCCCATGACACGGGCAGGGGCAGCAGCGGGGCCGGCGGAGTGGACAACGCGCACAGAGGAGACGTCCTGAAGCTCCATGAGAATGACGGTGCTCGTAGTTAAGTTTGATGTTAGATGTGGGACAGACGTTTTGGTGGCGGGTCAGAAAAAAATGGGTTTAAAAAAAGCGCTTGTTGGCTTAAACGCCACGTGAGGTTAGGGTGCGTTAGATTTATGTTACAATGGAGTGGAGTATGACATGTGTGTGTAGAGGCGGGTTGTTGGGGGCCATTACACAAACTGGCTACCTTAAGAGCATCATTGATTTTAATTCAGTTATATTGATTTGAAATCATCATCGGTTAATCTTGAAGATATCCTGTATTTATTTTGCACCAGGGGCTCTAATAGTGTAATCTAACAATGTATGTTCCATTTATGTTTATTTTATATAATTACTTTATGACTTTTGTCAAAATCATGGCCCAGCTGATCTGTCAAGGATTAGGATTTGGAAACCTGTGGGTAACTTCACTCAAGCTCTGTCCATTTTTATACTGTCACTGATGCAAAAGCGTCGATACAAAGCATCAGACGCAAAAGAACAAGATTAGGACACCGCTGAGCTCTGTAAATGTACAGTGTATAATGCTGGAGCCCCATAGATCTGTGATCACACGCTGTATTTGTTCAGTAATTCATCAGTACTGACCATGGGCGTCTAATATTAGCAGAAGACATACAGCCATGGCGTATGCATACAGGCAGTTATTTTCCTATAACCTCTTCACGCATCTTGTTCAGATAAACAACATTGTAACTCTGCACAGCTGCCATTTTGACTTGTTACAGGTGGCATGGTGCTGTATACAGACAACAACTTCATCCCTGTCCAAATGCATTTGCTATGAAATGAATGATTCAACTGACTTATATACATTATACAACAACAACCTTATGCAGTCATTTTGTTAACTGTTCAATCAGTGTGTACTTCAGACATTTTCTCTAAATAAAGCAAATTCACACAGTTGTGTAACTTTCTGTATATTTTCTGCCATTTGGTAAATCACAGTCATTATTAAATACAAGATCCTTCTCTACTCTCTAATTATGGTACATAGCTCAGTAAATCCACTGTAAAATATTAACTGGCTGGAAACCCTGCTGGCAATGCTGATTTCCTTAAGGAACCAATTAACACGATACTTGGAAATTACTGTTTTTAATTGTACATCAATGTGATTTTACTGTAGACAAAAAAAAGTAAAATACTGTTAATACTTTTTTTTTCTCCTACAAGAAATTACTTGTCAATGGCTGCAAGTTTACAGTAAGTGACTTGATAATAGCTTCTTACAGTGTAGGTTTTCTACTTATGGCAGCCATGGGAACAGTCACAACCAGGACACTGGACAGTCAGAGTTGGCGACAAGTCATCAACTCCTACATCACCCGCATCTCCCTCTACCTGAATAAGATGTACCGCTGTAAAGTCCCTATTCACACCACACGTTTCCTCTGCTGCTGGTGTTACTCTTTTCCTCCCTTTCTTAGTCTGAATGCGTCCCATAAACAGTGACCTATAGTCAGATATAGCTCTGAGTAAGTAAAGAATAAGTCAAATAGTTGACTGAGAAAAAAAAAACTACTTTAATTTTTTTCTCTCATTCTGAGAATAACGTTATCTACATTTCAGTTATACGCGGAAATTAAAAAAGATCATGTCGACTTTTGCCTTAAACTACTCGGACAACCCACTGGTGTCCGTTTAAAGGAAGTTAAATCATTTTAAATTCTTACCTTTTCAACCCATTCCCACCTGAGGCGATCTCAGGATCCCCCATGACTGCCGCCACTCTTCCTTCCTGATATTCTTAAACCCCGCTCTTTATAAATACATGATATAGTTCAAGCGTGAATTGTATTATTCAAGTAAGACGAGCTCCCACTCAATTGGGCGTATGACGACATTTCTGTCCCAATAGTCAGGGCGAAACAGAGAGAGAGAGAGAGAGGGGCAGAGAGAGACGGACAGAGAGAGAGAGAGAGGGGGGGGGGGGGGGGGGGGGGGTTGTCACAGCTTCACACCTGTCGACTTTACCTGTGCACACGTTACCGAGCGATCATCTTGTCACCTGATCCTCCTGGTGCGCGCACACACACGGGGATACTATAACGTGACAAACGCTCATAAAGAAAAACCAATCAGACGCCACAAATTAAAACCAGCTCATCCTCCCACTACCACAACTAAACTGTGATTTGGAGATTTATTGCATGTGCTCATGCGGTTCGTTCCGGTATTTTGCATGAATGGGAGGGAGGGGACTTTCTACCACAGCAATTAATCTCTGCAGAAGGGAGGAGACATTCTTGTTGATGTTGATGACAAACACTAACATATCAAAAATATGCACTGCATACTGTACTGTAATCATCGTCAGAAGAGAGAAAAGGCAGTGATGTGATTACTTCCTGTTGGCAGGTGTTGAACTCTGGCATGAGGTGTAATAACAAATATATAACGGGGACTTATTGTGTTTGATTGTAGACAACTTGAAGAACAACAACAGAAGAACAACAGACAAATTATCATGCAATAACTAATTCAGAACTGGTCAAACTGCTCCACCCTTGGTTGATAAATGTCATGAATTACTTAAGATGCTTTCCCTGGTATGTTTTTGTTTGGTTTACAGTGTGTACCCATCTTCAGGCCATGAATGAAGTTTTATTTCATGTATCCATAATAGAGAAAGAGAGAGAGAGACAGTGGTTGAGCAATACAGACAAGGACTGAGAGAGACGGAGCGTCATGTGGAGAAAGCAGGTGAATCAGAAAAATAAATAATAATTCTGCTTGTTCAACAGCACTTCAACAGATCCATGACAGACTAACGCAGTCATAGTTTTGAGTTTGTTTGCGTTTCGTCTTTATTTTTGTAGTTCCACTGTCTGTCTTGTCTTCTACTTTATTTAATTTATCACAACAATCCAAAACTGAAGTGAATGCGCAACAAAAGGATAACGGTGGTGTGTGGCAGGTGGTGTAGTCATGTCGTAAATGATAACCATGAGCTCCAGAGGGTGTTGTATGATGTTGCATGACGAGAGAGTAACGCCAACTGAACCAAGGTGCACTGCTGTTGTCAGGGAGCGAGCCAGACCAAATGAGAGAGACGGGGCTTTAATCACCACTCCACAGGACACTGGCCAGGTGTACTGAGTTTCACTAATCAGAGCCCCATGCTCCAATGAGCTCAAGACCTGAGGAGGGAGAGAGAGAGAGAGAGACCAGAGTGCCAAGTACACCCAAAGGGGCTGTGTATTTCGACATCAAGTTTGCACACATGGGTTAGTTGTTGTTCGCTTGCAGCTCCCTTTGCACAACTGACACTTTTTTTTACAATTCTTCTAATGTTAGCCTAAGAAAATATTTGATAATTGAAGCTGCTGAAAAGAGAAGATACAGTACATTATTATTATTATTATTATTATTATTATTATTATTATTATAGAATTAAGTCATTTAATGTTAAATCACACATGGATGAATGTGTCACCTTTGACCCATGTGTGGGAAACTTGATGTAGTAATACAAAAACTATTTTTGGTTATAAAGTATGAAAGGAGAACAATAATCTGTTAGATATTTAAAGAATACTATATTCAGTCATAAAATAAATTGGTTTCCAAAGATAGAGCAAAGAAACACTGTGTGGGAATGTGAATGTGGGTCATTTTTGACCCATGCTGCTGTGCATTAGAAGGAGTATGCATATGTTGTGTGTCAGAGGGTTAAGATATATGAAACTGTTTTATGCCCAGGTACGTTAGTCCATAAAGTCTGCCAGCGATCTGAAGTTTTAGTAATGTTATGTGAAGAATCTTGAAGTGTGCTTTTGTGGAAATTGGAAGAATTTGCCCTATTTGTCCTCTGTGCTGAGTCAACAGCTTAGCTTTGACATGCTTCGTTGCCCGGTGTAACATCAGCTGGCAGACTTTGTGAGCTGACATTAATGAAGCTAACCAGAGAGATAAAGTACAAACAGGTTCTTATATACTCTTTGTTTAAATCTCATCAGATTACTCAACTTGATTTTGTATTTGTACTTTTGTATTGGAACCACACTTTTATTTTAAAGCACTTGGTTGCTTTTTGAATCCTGGAAGTCGACTATATTAAAGGAAAAGATTTTGTGAAATCATTCACTTTCTGAGCAAGTTTTAAATGAGACCACAGCTGATATTAGACAAAGTTGGCGACTTGTTACACATTGTGCCGTAAATATGTAGCTACACCTAGCATCCGATTAGCTTAGCTTCGTAAGCGAACCACCTACACACACAACAAGCTGGTTCTTAAGAAATCTTATGTTTCCCTGCTGTCTTAAAACTACAAGTTTATTAAACTCAAATGTAAAACCAAGTGGGTTCAGTTAACTGAATTCTCCACAGTGCAATCATTTAACAATGATCCATCTACTCATCATTTCATGGAAAAAAAAAATTCCAAGTGTAAGCTCTGAAGAGGCCCGAAAATGCTTTAAGTTGACCCTTTGCAGCAACCGGTGCCTTGAAGTACCAATAGGCAAAAGGTTCCTTGTAGAAGAAGAAGAGGTTTCCATACGGCTTTACCGTGAAGAACCATTTTAGGCTCTAACTTGACTAACTTTATTATATTCTTCCATTAAACTGCAAAGGTATCAGGTTAACCAGCACAATCTATTATATTATATCATATCATATTGTATTTGGGTGTGCTCAATATTATCAAGAATTTCCTGAAATGTTGGTGGATTAGCCGAATACTCTGTATTCAAGGTAGATCAGATTTTCTTGTTCTGTTGATTTGATTGGTTCAACAAAGATACACAACAGGAGAGGGTTTTTTTCTTTCAGTTTTTTGTGTTTATTGACGTAGAGTCATTGTCATAGTCATCAACACTGGTGATGTCCTTGGAAAATGTTGCAGTGGCCCCGATGTACAAATCACATCCGTTGTCATGTCAGTTATTAAATTTCAGCTTTCTAAAATGTAATGAAAGGTACATTTATACACTTTACATTTGTGTAAATATTTTTTTTCATATACTGTGTGATATAATTCAGTTGAAACACAAGGCACTTGGACACTTTTGAAATATTGATTAGGATAAATCAATGTGCAACAGGAATACAAGGTAAATCAACACAGTTACTGGCCACATGCGGCCATTGTCAAACATTCACCCTTAAAAAAAAAAAAAAACATTTAACCATTAGACCATTGTTTGGCTTCTTCATCTGTACCTTTTCATGTTTTAACATTCATTTGAAGCAAATGTGTTATAATGATATGAATACACTAATACACACCCTTGTCTTCTACTTGTTGTCCTTCTCAATGTCTGAAAGGCGGGGCCGATCCTGTCTAGATCGTTGTCTTGGACTGATTGATAGAGCAAGTGCTTAAACAAGACTGAACAAAGCTGTTGTTGGGAGAAAGCAAGGGGGGGAGGGACTCAGCCTTAAACCTACATTCAGTTGCGTCAATGTTCATGTTTTGTTTGTTTTTTTTTTATTTCTTTCTTCTTGTGACTTAAAAAATCACATGGTCAAACAGATAGCTCTGTGTGGATTATAGTCTTTCGTCACACATCGTAGTGTTGTAAATGTCCCGCACCAGGTCAAAGTCTCTCTGTGTAAAAAGAAAGTAGCTTGACAGCCACAAAATATATCTTTGAGATAACAACTCCGTAAATGATCATATGTGGCAATAAGACCCAGGAGGTCCAGTTTTCCTCCTGGGAGGTGATTATTGTGTATGCTGTGGGTGTGAGAATGAGAGCAGGGTCATGATAGGTGCACGTGTTGCATGTGACAACTAATGTACCAAACGAAAGCACAGAAAACGTCTTTGAGATTCAAAATTGCCTTGAATCCATTTTGTGACCAGACGCATAAATGTTTCACACACGTAATTATTTTCTCATACACACAAACATTTTGTAGACAGCATTAAAACTGTCATGTTTTGGGAGTTGCTGGCAAATTTTTCAAATGATTGTATTTTGAAATTTAAATCCTGAATTGCACAAGCTCGTAACTTTGCGTGAAAGAAAGAAGATACAGATTGTAACAGAAGGAGATCTTGATTAATTCTACAATGCATATCATTTAATGTCACATTAAATTATCATTTATGGACTGTATGTATTTCTCATTGCTCCCCATGCTTTTCCCTACGTGTATTCATGAGTAAAGCTTGATTCGGTGGAAGCAGTCAGTGGGGATTGTCGAACACAAAAACTACAGAGTTAAAGTTAGTGTACCGGCTCTTGTTATAACCTAGTTTAGTTAATCTAATACAGGTTATTGTCCACTGTAAAATGCTTTCTGTCCATAAACGGGAGGAGATGGATGCATCAAGGAATATTAAAGGGTCTGTTCACTCAAATTACACATCAAACCATGCAGATAGATAAAAAACCTCTAAAGCATCTGTCCCCACCACAGTGCAACAGGATTAAGAGTCTACACCCAGAGTTGTTTGCCTTTGGCTCTAAAACTCATGTCAGCATACTCACATGATCATAGTGACAATGCTAACATCCTGATGACAAGGATAAATGTCATTGGCCTTGTTAACAATTACTTCAAACACTGCAGGAAGGACTCAGCCTTTCATACGTGGGATCCCACTCTACCAAGGTGCCCCTGAGTATTTTTCTTATCCACCTTGTATATTGTGAGCTTCTGTAACAGGTGAATGTCCCTGTTATCAATAAAGTATCTTAAACATTTAATGCAAATTGTTTACAGTGACGGATTATCTAGATTATCCACTGTGGACGATCTAAAATAATAGACTAATTTAAGGATACGTTGAGCTTAAGCAGAAATCGAGGCATCAAAAGGTATCTCAAAATGTCAGCTGTTAGAGGTGTATCTGCATGGCAAGTTTATTTTCTCTGTAATTCGGGTGAACTGACCTTTTAAAGTTTAAGACAGCTGAAACATGCACGGTGCAAAACCTTTTTTGCAACCCAACACTCAAAGGGCGTTTAGGTTTTGTACACACAACACAAAGACCTTGTACTTTTCAGTCTGGTTTTTTTTCAGGTGTTTCTGGGCTGGAATGACAGAAATGCTTTTTATGGCTCTGCAGGTGAAAGCAACCTTTGATCACTCACATGCGCGCGCACACACTCACACACACACATACACACACACTTCACATCAGAATCATGTAAGTGGTATATGGTTCTGTGCATGGCTGAGTGACATTCTAGCTGACAACAGCTGGTTTAAGGAGAAGTGCCCTTGGGGGAACAACCACCCAGGACAAATGGTCACCTTGCCTGGGTCCCACCCCTGCAGACAGGTTCAATACCTCCCCCTCCTCTTCTTCCTCCTCTTCTTCTTCACCTTTTGTCTCCTTTCCTGCCATGTGTCCCAGGCTTCTCAGGGCTCCCAGCCCTAACATCGATGCAGCTGAAAGTCCAAAATGTAACAGAGGGGAGTCAGTGAGGCCAAGCGGCCCCATTGCGCTGCCTCCTCCTCCACCTACAGAAATGAGTGGTGCCCCGTGGTGCGCCAGGGCTCTGGCATGGCAGAAAGCAGAGAGAGGCAAAGAGGTCCCCAGACCTCCGAGAAGAGCTGCAGCAGCCCCAGGGATGATGATGTGGGCCCCGCCTACAGATGGCATTTCAGCAGCACCTTGGTGCCCAGGGAGGCCCAGCCCCGTCCCCAGCCTGCTCGGAGCGCCTTGGTCCTGGGCAACAAAATGCCCATGGGCCTTAATGTGTTTGCGTAGTGAGCTGGGATCTGTGTAGCGCTTCAGACAGCCTGCCATCTTGCAGTAGTAAGGCTTGTCAACATAGTGGGTGCGGGTGTGTTTGAAGCGGTCGCTCGAATTGGAGTAACGTTTGCTGCAACCTTCATATGGGCAGATGTAGGGTTTTTCTCCTAAAAAAGAGAGAGACAAGAACAAAAGACGCAAGAGTCACAAAGGGGAGAAATAATGAATAACTTGATTACGGTGAAATACAAAGCGAAAGCTAGGTTTGTTTCGCTGCAGGTTTGAGAGCCATACAAAGCAATATCCAGTTCTATGTCATGATATTTTTGAAATCCTGCAGTACGATGTGAATTTATGATGCTCTGTTACTTCATTTGAATTTTAACCTTTTTTTTTTTGATCAGGACAAAATATCTCTTGCTAACGCATCTAACTTGTACTTTTTCAGCGTGAACCTTTAAAGTGAGTGATTCCTGCAGCTGTGTCCTGTGTCATTGCTTTTTTTTTTTTTAATGACTTACACAGATGTGATACTTCAACAATTTAGTATCACACTTTTTGTTCTAAAATTAAAGATATGTCTAAAGTCTCATATCTGAATTCTTGATGTGTGACCCCCCACTTCACTGAAGAACATATGATTTTAGATAACATATGATGTTAACAGATTTTTTATTTATTTTTTTTTTTTGCTTAGAAAAAATCAAAATCTATAAAATTCCTTTTGCCTAGGGTGCACTGAGATCATATCTGAGAAGTTGTTGAGCAAACTGGCCATACTTCTTGTCTTTGTGATTCAGCCTTGCTTCCTGGTATACACAGACAGGCCTATCAGGTAGGTTCAAGCCCAGTTCAATGTGGTCATAAAGATACTGGCAAAAGAAACAGCCTACCCAAAACAGTGCATAGAGTTCAGTCATTCATAGTTGTGTCAATAGTAACATGGGGTTTTAAAGATCCAGATTGTGCCAAGATAAAATAAATACGGCTGCAGGAGTTTAATACATTGGGTTTAATGCATCGATTCTTAGCAGGTTTTATTTGCTCAACTTGTTGAGGAGGAGAATTAAAAGCTTTTTGCTGTTGGCTAATAGATCCCATTCATGGCGTTTCTATAACGCCGTTGTCAAAACACAACTCCTATTCTTTCAGTAACTACTGGGTGGACTGCTTAGAAAAATGGCACGTATGCAGAAAGAAAAGGTAAGAGGTCATGTGTTTGAGAGACTGTCTCACGTTAGACATGTGATCTTTCTTTGCAGCATTGTCAACACTTGTCCAATGAAAGGAGCGAGCAAAGTCCTCAGATTATTTTGTTTGCTAATTTTATTTTTTTTTAAATGATCTCATAACTTCATTCCTTTAGGTACCCTAAACTATTTGCATATTTAGATCTGAGTGAGCGAACCTTCTGCCTAGCACACATGCAGCCTGTCCCAGAGGAGAGGAGATATTTTAAAAAACATATTGTAATGTGCTCAGGTGGTGGAGCAGGTTGTCCATGTTTTCTTTGCTCTGACAGATGCAGTCACATTTGCAAATAAAACTGGTGATGAGGTATATATGAGGTATATATATATATACTGTATATATGACTGACAAGTAGATAAAGTGATTAAGTGATAAAGATTATTTTTTTGGCATTTCCCTTTACTTAGTAGTGTGAGTACAGATACAAACAGGCTTTATGTACAGAGAGAGGCTATAATAAGCAGCCACAGCTGGAATTTTACTTGGGGCGTTGTAATTTTATGCTGTGTAATAACCACTTGAGGCCCCAACATAATGTGTTTTGTTTGCAAAAGGAATTGCAGAAAGCCACATTACATTCTTAACATTACAAGTTTCACAGAAACAAAAGAATGCTAAGTCATGAGGACTCGTTAAGACAGACAAGGATGTGTTTCCAGTCTTCATTTCGTTTAAACCTTCTTTTTTTTCAGAGCTGATGGCAGAAGAGCTGTGCAGCATACATAGGAGTGAATTACAGTGACATCCACAGAGATGGGCAGGAAATTCAGGTTAGGGAGAGGGCAGTGACATGCAGCAAAGGACTCTACCAGTGCTCTACTAGGCGAGCTATTGGTGCAGCCACAACGCCACATCATTTTAAAATATATGTCTAGTCCAGGGGTCGGCAACCTGCGGCTCCGGAGCCGCATGCGGCTCTTTCATCCTTACACTGCGGCTCCGAGTGGCTTGGGAAAATAAATTATTTTTAAAAAGTATTTATGTGTATTTGATCACGTCTGGCGATCGACCGGTAGCTCGCGATCGACAAGCTACCGGTCGATCGCCAGACGTGATCAAGTCAATCGCAGAGGCGCCTACCGCCGCAGTCGGCAGTATGGTGGGCCATCCACCCCGCTCCCGTGCGCCAGTATGTTGGGCTGTCAGGTTGCCGACCCCTGGTCTAGTCTTTCCCTGGTGGTCTGAATATGTCGACAAAGTTGTTGCTTTTTAAAAATAAAGCAACACCGGATGGTCTAATGACAAGAAGCCCATCAGCATTACCAATCCATAGTGGTGTCCTCAGAGTCAGTTGCTGTTAAAACCAACGTAGACTTTCTATTTATTCTTAATACAGGCCTTTTGGGATTGTAGCTCGATGCTCTGGAAGGTTAAAACATTTAAAACATGAACATAAATTAGCACAGCTAGTCTAATTCTAACGCCTATGACTGAGTGAGTGATCGTCCCGCCTACGTCCACGTCCACTGCACTTCCAAACCTCACATAAAAACCTTGTGTGCAAGTGCAACAGCTGTGTGAATGTGTATCTGTTAAAGGATATTGACATTATAGAATTACTTCTGGGTGTGTGTTTGTTCTGTTTTATTTTTGGCTGCAAATTTAGATCTCTGGGGAGTATATTGTTAGATTCAAGATGGTAGACATGGGAAAAAATACAACCCTGGACACATCTATGGCACTGGACTATGACAGAGAGGAACATGATATATCAGGCCTTGAATAAGGAGACATTGCTAGTCGTGTCAATTCATCTTTCTTTTTCACAGGATTCTTTGGCAGTAAAGAACATATCAAATATCATCGTATCACTAGATTGCTACATGGCTGCATTGTTTTTCAGTGTGGACTCACCTGTGTGTGACCGAGTGTGTATCTTCAGGTTTTCCAGACGTGAGAAGCTCTTGTTACAGGTGGGACAATGGTGTGGCTTCTCGTTGGTGTGTGTGCGAATATGAATCAGCATTTTATATCTATAAGACACAGAAAGAAAAGTGGGTAAAATACAGCACTTTGAATTACGACCAGTTGTGTTAGTGACCAAAGCTGCCAGAAGTGTGACATTACATCTCAAATGTCATGAACCTGCCGAGCTCAAACCAACCTCTTCCTCTTTCTCGGTGTGTTTTATATTTGAATCATAGATTCCTTGAAATTCTTCATAATAATACAAGCAAATATTGATTTGCCTGCTGCCATGCTCAGAGAGGGGGTCATCTGTGAGTTAGGTTAGGTGAGCCGCGTCTCCTGCTAACATTTAAATGCCTGAAGTTACGTAGATAAAGAACTCTCTCTCTTTCAAGCTAGTGAGCGTTTCTCCTTTGCCAAGATAATCCATCCTCCTAAGAGGTGTAGCATATCAAGGTGCTGTGGTGTTGTGCGCACACATCGTATGCACTGACAAATTGCTAAAACCTCACTGTGACACACACTATTGGTCTAAGGCATGCCTGTACAATATTCATAATGTTTCATCATCGTCTTGACGTAAATGTCTTAACAAAGGAGGTGCTAACACGGATGCTTTTGTTTGCACTGTGGATTTTTCAGTGACAACACCACAGAAGGTATGCAGGCGGGTGAATGTGTCTATAGAGAAGGTTTTTCTTTCTTAATTACAATCGTATTTTTATTTTGGTTCAGTGAATGTATCAAGTAAGAAGTCTCTCAAACAGAAGAGGTGTCGGCTGTTCTGTATTTTATGTGCAAGTTAAAATTGTTGTTTCTGATCGTATCTACCAGCCACCCGCATCATGTTATCAGGAACACAACCTGAAACCTGTTTGAGACAAGCAGGTTTTTCTGTCCCTTCAGTCTGAATTTAGCCCATACATGCTCAGTGTACCCTATCCAACGGCATAGCAACAAACCAGCATGGTTTACATATCATCTTGCTGCATCTTGTATGTTGCTCTCTCCCTACCGCACCCCTCCACCTACACATCTCTCAAAGCCACAACTCTCATAGCTATGGTTGAACCTTATATATATAGTAATATTAGCTGCCCGCCTTGATCTGGGCCGAACAGAGACATCTGCGCTCAGAGAAAACCTGCACAAACTATTATTATTGTCATAACTATTATTTGCATATTCATTTGCATTTTGCTTAGTGGCTGCAATGGGCTGATGGCATGAGAACAGATCAAATTATCATCAGGCAATTTGAACTCAGGGTCTTTTAGCGATTTGTCCTCTTTGGTTTGGCAGATCAAGCAGCACTCTTACTGGCATTGTATTTGATACCGCGCTCCACATCATACGTGAAACAAGCAGCAGGGAGCTGCTACTACAAAATCATCTGCTTACATCATGTGATTCACTAGAATATTACCAATCACGCGCCCAGTGTTGTAGGCTTTTAGTTGCACAAACGATCGATTTATGGATTAAAAAGAGCTGGGACAAAATGCCCTCTTACCTGACAACGCCGCTTACACCAAAAAGGGTTAGAGACAGTATTGCCCCATTTAACACATAGTCTGGTGGGCATATAGTAAGCCAGAATTCTCACCACGTGTTATATGCACCAAAGCACATAAGATCTAATATGTTTTGATCTCTATATGTTGTTCCAATTTCCTTTAAGGCACATAAGTCAGTGCCATGTTTAGCTTTCAAATCAAAACGGTGGAGTAAATAGACTCATTTAATCCAACCAGCAGGGTTCTTTCTAGGATCTTTCAAGGAAATATGCTGGCCTGGAAAATCAGCATCTTCTTTTAAACTGCTTCTAAAAACACTTTTTTGTCACGTTCTGTTACGTTAATTTAGATAATTATGACCTGTTAAATTTGTAGTACTTTGTACTACTGTAATCTCTGTTTTTCTTTTTGTTCAAAGGCAGCACAAGTAGGTTACTACATGAATGACGCACACAGCCGGGTCAGCCACACCAGTCCAACCAGGATATTTGTATTACATGAGGTATTTCTGGAAATATGGAACAGTACCTGGCATTAAAGCCTCTCCCATTCCTTGCACAGCCCTCCCACTGGCAACAGTAGCCAGAATCTTTTTCAGGTTTGACGTGGAAGTCGTTGATGTGATCCACTAAGTCCTGCAGCGAGTCGAACAGCAGGTGACACTGGAGGGTGGAGAAGAAGGGTGGGATTACATACTGGCTGAATTCAGGTGATCAAACTGATGATCGGCAGTGCGGCATACAGCACGTAACTGCTGGAACTTAAACTTTAAACGGTATGCCTTCTCTCCGTGACGGCCTAAACTTTCTTTAGTTTTATGGTTTTAAAAAAAATGCACTGTAAAATCACGGTGACATTTCTAGATTTTTATACAGCCAACAAACAAAAACACCAAACTCTTTATTTTCCAATAATGACGCAACAGAGAAAAACAGGAAATCTTTACTTCAGCTGCAAGAACACATGAATGTTTGGCTTTTACTGTTTAATAATTAATTGTCAAATGTGTGATATGAAGACGAGTGTTTTTACATTTAATCATTTTAAGATTGTAAATCTACTGTAGGTCATCTTTATCCTCCATCTTTCACAGGAAGTGATAATTATACTTTGTTCTCAGCACCACCTAGTGGACATAGAAATACTTGCATCTTTTCACCCAGCCCTCTATGATATTCTTACAGCAGAAATGGTGCATTTCATTGACTCACAGTTTTTGATTAATGAGGGTCGGACGCTCGCCTGAAACTCTATTATATTTCACCTGAGAGCATTGTAAAGTAAACACGAGGAAAGCTGCGCCAACAGAACTGCACCTAATTTAATAAATGTAATATGTAATAAAATGTGTGAATACTGACACAAAGCCCTTTTTTTTCATAATTATATTTACCTTCATCCATCGACAGGCCAGCTGACCATCCAATGAGGGCTCCGGTGAAGCTTGTTTCTCTCTGTTCTGACCAATGAACATCGAGGAGGGAAAGCTGTATGCCCTCGGCGGGCTTCCGATCGGCAGATAAAACGGATAACCCTGCGGTGAAACTCCGCCCTCCATGCCTCGATGACGAACTGGTTCCTGAAAGAGGGGAAGATGGAGAGAATGGTCACATCAGCCAAGGAGGACAACCCGGTGTTTTGGTCGCATCACATAATTTAGACTGTAGAAGCCAAACAGGAAAAACTGTTTCTATCATATAGCTCTAAATAAAACCCAGTTACAAGACAAATACTGTCTATTCAGTTAATTTAAAAGCTATATACTGTTTAAGTCTGTCTGACATTACTTCTTTAACAGCTGCAAATATGTATCACGACAAATTTGGTGTGACTACAAGACAGTTTCTTCTTGTACTGTTGTTCGCATTATTTATTCTGCAAATTTAAATAAATATTTGTGGGACATATTTGTCTACTAGGTAAGGTCCTGTTAATGCGCGGCTGGTTCACTGTCTCTGATACTGGGAGGCTTGATGCAACTGAGCCCTTATTACAGTTTTTTTTTCTGGCTTTGACAAGTCAAAATGTTTATTAAATGTTTGTTAATAAAATGAGAGTCTCAAACTAGATGAGAGTCACGAAAACAAAATTCTGATTTATGCTGCATTATTTACAAAGACACAGGTTGTTGTGCCTTCTTTAGTTTCTCAAATGTCAGACGACATTTATTATACTCATACCGAATGAGAAAAAGAATGTTTAGTTCAGTGTATTTGTTTTTCCATTTGATGCCACTCAGCAGCATAGTGTAGTATATATTAACGATGAACTCATCATTTCATCAGGTGTTTATTAAAGGCGCCCTGCATGTTTTAATGTGAAAAGGAAGTTCACACTACTGTAATCAGCAAAGTCGATTAGTATGTACAAAAAGCTGCCGCTGACAGTCTCAAAGATATCTTTGAAGTATGTCTGAGGCACATAATGGATGCTTCTCACGGCCCCCTTTCAATGTGTTAGACAATTTAAAGTCGGTACTTTCTGAGCTGAAAGATGAATCTGGGCCAAGAGAGATTTGATGCTCCAACAAAGAAACTGTGTGTTTCATGTTTTACCATTCAAGCATGGCTCGAATTTGATTTAGACTGAGTCACTGGACGGCTGTGTGCAGACTCTGCACCAGCAAATTAGATTCACTCCCAGAATCCCAATTCAATTCAGTCCTGTTGAAGAAAAGTGGAGCACATTCAGCCACAATCAGAAGATGGCTAGATTATTCTGAGAAGTCTGTGGTTAAGGACACAATTAACTGCTGATATGAAGATAGACTAAACAGAACTTTTGAAACAAGAGTTTGAGTCTAATAATCAAATTTAAAGTGCCTAAAATCTTATTTTTCTTCTTTCTTTCTAATTCAAACAACATGAACGGGGTCACAGGTGATGAACCTCAGCTGCAGGCAGCCTTAAAACAGACTGTACACTACCGAAATATGTGAATGGCATCAATCGTGTAACCTTCTGCAAGAAAGCAAATAAGCTATTTACCAAAATGTCAAACTATTCCTTTAACTTGCAATGAAACCTGTGACCCGTGTGTGTTGCCTTATAGCGTGTTATTACCGGATATCAACAGTTGTTCTTAAAATATCTGTAATGCATCTTCTCTGACTTCATTAAATAGAATTATTTTGTCTTCTCTCTTTGTTTTCGATATCTACACATTGCTGTAACGTTTCTTGTCTTCCTGGTCTGACTTCATACGCATCTGATATGAAATTAGACAAAAGTTTTAGCTGTTTTATTGTCTGATCTTTCCTAGAAGTGTTAACTGACTGGACCTAAATTCAATTCAGCGCGCATGTTGTGATTTGCAACCTGAGATCGTCTCTTCTCCCATGAGTTGTTTCACTAATAATATCCGAGCCTTTGTTTGCAGGTGACAGCTTCTTTAACAGCATGTGACATCGCTCTCAAATCACTTTTCATCAGACCAGATATGGAGATTGTTAAAGCTCTTTGAGCTCATTTAATCCAGTGCAGTTTTATTTTTATAGCGGCAAATCACAACAGAAGTTATCTCATGACACTTTGCACATAGAGTCGGTCTTGTTCTCTTTGTATTATTATTTGTAGAGGCCGAACATGTCCCACCATGAGCACTTTGAGTCACTTTGGTCTTAAGATATAACACAGAATATAGTTATGATTGGAAAAGCAGCAGTTGCTGGTGTGTAGTCGTTTCTCTGTGTGAACACCTGGACTCACCCGTGAGAAGAGATGCGGCTGGGGGCTGCTGCTGCTGTGAGGGGACTCGAGGGGAGAGGAAGGGGAGAGGGAGGAGGGGGAGGAGGGAGACGGGGAGAGGGAGGAGGCATGGCGGGAGGAGGGTGAAAGGCTGAGGTCCATGGCTGGAGGACTGAAGCAGGACCCGGGTCGTTCTTGAGAGGGAGACTGGGAATCTAGATTGGAGATTAGAGGCAAAATTGGATGGTGTTGAATTTGATGAATAATAGTTACCGCATGTAGCAACTTAGGCAAATTATTATGTTATTTCAGATCTGTACATTTATATATTTGAATTTTGCACCCCTGAAGTGGTGAAGCTCTTCAAGGCCTTATTACAGGAGAACAAGGTTAAACACATTCTACCTCATGTTGAACCGGAGAGAGAAAAACACAAGAGCTCTTTACACTGTGCGACTTTGTGCTGTGTGAGACTAAAGGTGACAGTCATTAGAGAAACATGGAAAATCTTCCATTATCAAATCAATCCTAGATCACGCAGAGACGCAGACAATTAATTATGAGCCTGAGACACGCTTCAGTCAGTTCACAGAATATAATGCTGCAATGACCAACATCTACAAACTCATTTGAGGTTCCTTTTGGTCCTCTTTTGGTTCCTAATGAACAAGCTGCTAGACGTCTGAATAGTTAGTAGAATACTTTGCGTCTGTGGCTTGTCTGTGTCTGCCTTCTGGAGAAAATCGCGAGAAAATCAAGAGAAATCACTGAGACTGATCCACATTTGACCTGAAGACAAAACTAGCATAGCCCATCTTGCAGTTGGGAATCTTCACAAAACAATTTATCTGACCCTCTCCATGTATATCCTTGTGCTTGCAACTAGGAACATTACCGTATTTAGGAGGAGGCACAAATAAGAGGGCAAGAGAGGGCATAAGCATTATTTAGATACTCATTATTTAGCACTTGGGCCATAAGGTATGAACTTATTCAGCCGATCCAGACTGTCACAGAGGCCGAGTTGTGGCTATCTTTTGGGTCACTTCATGTCAGTGTCACGCTCTTCTTGTTATGAGCCGCACTGACAAATCTGGGGACAATGTATGTCTATTGGAGGACAGAAGAGAGCCACCATTCATTGGATTTACAATATTAAGTTACTGGGAAAGTGAGAACATAGAATCCAGTTATTATACTATTGCATTATCACGGTGGTAGCCTTAATCACTGCAACATGGCAGCAGCAGAAGCATGTCATGTGTGTATTAGAGAGAGAGGACAAATGATGGCGACTTTGTCAAGAATAACGCTGTTTGCTGTGCTTCGGTATTTTCTGGTTCTACCTGGGGAGGAAGGTGGCGAAGGAAAGGTTGTGCATAGCAGGCGCGGTCGCGTGGCGCTGAGAGGGGCGCAGATAGAAGAAGGACAAGCCCTCTTTCCAAATCTCACTGGACCATCTGTCCGTCCCGAGGGAAGCTTCAGGTCCAACGGCTCATCCAATGACAGCATGGCTGCTGGTTCCTCCTGCAAACCTGAAAACAGAACACAAGTCAAGTGGTCATAAATAACTATCAGTGTCCAACTTCGATTGAATGTTCAAGTATCAGAAATGAAACAGTCCTTATTGTTATATCTCTTACCTCCATATGTTTGGATATTTGCTACAGTTTGCCACAAATCTGCTTCATTTATCTTTTGAAGGTGTCAATGATTTTAATTTTTTCTACACTATCAAACTCTGTCACTTGAAGATTGTTAGATGTTAACCAGGTAAAAACTGATATCAACCCAATCTGCAAAATAACAATTTGTAACGATGTGTTTTTGCAAATCATCTCTAAGCGACTTGACTTTGTATTTGACTTGCCCAAGAGACTTGGACAAAATGACTTGAGTCTCATGACTGACACCTCCACACTGTAAAGCTTCTGTTAGCTTTGAGAGGCTGAAACTACACATCGACAGAGACATATCATAAAATTAAAATGACATTAGCACAGACTTATATATGGCATCATTCAAACAATTTATTTCACAGAGCGAGAGCCTTTTTGCTCTTTGCTTCCCATAACCGCCATGCTCTCTCTCTCTCTCTCTCTCTTAAGGATGCACAGGTCTCTCTTGTGAGTGTTAACCGCTACAGGAAGTCCCTTCCCACCCTCGCAGTACTGTGAGACAAGTCTGATCCGTCAGTCAAAACACATCCGCTCACCAGAAACCAAAACGACCACATGAACAGTTGGACATCAATCAGGTGAGCACGATTGCATTGCACCAGTCTGCCACTGACATCAGCGCAGTTACATCTGAAGTCACAGAAAGAAATATTATCTATAAAAATGTCTATGTCTATGTCTTTTTATAGACAGCTACAGTCATCATTTTATTTGTCCGCTTTTGGAAAAACTATTTTGAAACTTTAGTCACCTCTACAATTGGATCCTTTTAGATCAGTTTAATACAGGAGGGCTGAGGAGGGTGTATTCACAAGTCTCAAAAGTATGTTTATTATATTATTATTATTATATTATATATTGACGTTAAGACGTTAACACTACAATCAATTTTACATTTGTCTTCTCAACTCAAAATTATTTAAATTATAGGTCCGTTTTATTCCTGACATCATAAAATACACTGACCTAGATTGTTGTAGTTGTTGTCCTGACCAGTTCATTTATTTTAAAACCATTCAGTCAATCTGAGAATGGTAGCAGGGTCCAATCCTGTGTTGTGAATTTTAGTTGTTGCTGAGTTCCTGAGGGAAAAAACCTCTGAGAAGCATTATGATGTGGGTTTGTTACTGCAATCCTCTACATTTCTGTGGTTAGGCTTCACTGAGGGGCTTAACAAGATTTTGCAGTAGTTTTCCATCCGTAGTGGTATGATACTCTGGGTGAAGCATGAAACAAAAAGCTACCCTGGTCCATGACTCAACTCATAAGTTCTTGCTAGACCGAATGACTCAGGACGCAGATATCTGCTTCAAAGGAAAACAAATCTCACAGGAGGAAACCAAAGGGGGGAAAAATCTGCAGTGAAGTGGACCAAACCTGCGAACAAATGCTTGACAGCTGCTGGGAAGTCGACACAACGTGCACTCTGTTTTTCCGTCTCTGCTTCTCACTCTCACTGTTGCACAACATTCACACCTGAGAGCTGCCTGGCTGATCACCTGTTTGTTTTAAGAGCATCTCTGCAAGTTCAATATCAGCTCTATTTATCCTTACTCACCAAGAAGACTTCAAGACTTAGTCACGGGTAGTACTATAATGTCGTTATTCAGCTGTTTTAAATTTTCAGTTTACTTTCACAGCTATGCATGAGTGAGAAAACGGCCTAAATGTTACAGACTGTTGGTACAGTGTGTAAATGTGATCCAACTGTCAAGTGCTGAACATGACAAAAGTTAAATAAAATCAATAAAAGCATTGTTTTTACCCAAAACATATCGATATTGCAGTTTTCAAACGTTATATCTAAATTAGCAATTTCTACCAAATACTTATTTACTAAAACATAATCCTAAATAGCGACATGACCTCAATCAGCTGTTGTCTCATAAGAATTTAGCCTCCAGGGGCGACAGCCATTGTTTCTGGGCTTCTGGGGAATATTGGATATCTGGGACAACTTCCTCTGCACTATGAACAACAACTTGATACACACAGTTACAAGAAAGACACTTTACTACTATCTCTATGAACAGATATTTTAATACGAATAAAGATATATTTTTTAAGTGAATTAAAAAGCTAAATCATCATCTGACAATAGCCGGTGAGCCAGTTCAACCAATATGTAATATCTCTGACTACAAATGAAAACCAGAACATTTCCGGTAGCAAAGTCCCTCGCCTACAGTTTGTGCATTCATTTGTAGATATTTGTTTATAGAGATCAGACCTCAATTATAAACAAAATGTTTAAATAAAAAGGTCAGAAACCCAAAAAAGAGTTATGGTGCATCGTAAAAAGCACTGTCAAAACAGATCAACCAATCACCCATTCAGTGTTTTACAGCTGGGGTCTCTGAGACCTCAAACAGAACATTAAAAAACTGTATTTAGCACTATATCAGTATTAAATATCAAGTATATATACACATACTGTTGCCCATGAAGTTGGAATAATTTTGTTTTCAGACACATTTCACTGTATGTTTGGAAGAGATTGATCGCTTATATGTGTATATATGCACATATAAGCAAAAAGTCTGGATCAAGAAAGTCACCAGTAGAATGACAAAGTGACACCATGTTTTGTCTTCAAACTTTGGAGCCAAAACTCACAACTTCACACTGTTATTTGCAGGAGAAGCTGTAAGGCTAAGACAATTAACAATTGCCGAGCGACAGTCCTGCATTATACTGTGTCTAGCTGTTGTTTGCAAAGAGAACGTGATAACTAAATTACAACTCGCTGTCTCAACTGAAATGCACTGTGTTATTGTATACATGTAGGTCTAGTTAGAGTAGTTAGGCTAGTTGTTTCCTACTGTTTCCAGTCTTTACACTATGCTAAGCTAATCGGCTCATGACTAGCTTGATACTTACATGACTCATGAGAGTGTTTTCTCATCTAACCCTCACAGAGAAAGCAAGTAAACATATTTCCCAAAGTATCAGACGGTTCCTTTAACTTAAGTTTGGAAACAAATCTACCTTGCAGGCTTTTCACTTTTACTTGAAACTTGACACCCACAGCACACAAAAAAATCAGATAACTGTTTTTCTAGCAAGTTGTTATATATTTAGGCAGTATTGGCCTCCAGTGAAACCAGGCGCCAGACGCTTGCAAGTAGATTTGTGACACAACTGCAAAACCTCTACTGAGTGTCTCACTATATGGCTCTTTAATGATAGCTGGCAGTAAGAGCATTCTTAATTTACTTTCACTGGCTGGATTTCCAAACACAGTCTGGGATTCGAACTGGCAACTTTCCAGCTACATGTACACCTCTTTAACTTCTAAACTTGCTGTCACCACAGATTCTTCCACAATCACCGACAGGATCCCCCGACATAATATGAGGCAGAGGCTAAACCACAATGAAGTCAGTGTTTAGGTCCTTCTGCCAGCCTGCCAGCTACCTCACCACATTGGTTTCACATTCCACAGCAACCTCGTTGACTTCTCTCACACACACATGCTGTTATTTGGAGGTATTGTGACGGCACGCACATACAGGACCATATGTATCCAGGCACGCATGCAGACTGCAGTCACACCAGCAGGCATGCGCAAAACTAACAGCCACACGTGAGCCCCCCCACCTCCAGCAGCTCCTCCACCCCTCTTTTCCCTCAATGACCTGCGTTTGGGCAGTATGCCCGGACCCTCTTATGGATCCCCTACTGCCTAGCAAAACACATACTTTGACTATTCACACACTTGCACACAAACATATGTAGTTGTACACGGGGGTGCGCACACACATACAGTGTATATTCTAAGCACATGTAAGGAGTAGCCCTTTCACACACATATGTCTTTCTGTACATGTGAGGATCCTCGTTGACATAATGCATTCCCTGGCTCCTAATCCTTATCATCACAACTAATTACCTAACCCCAAACTTAACCTTCAAACAGAAAGCATAATGTCCTCACAGTGCAGGCATGTCCCCGAAACAATCGTTTAAAGCTGAATTGGGTCCTCACAAGGATAGCAACACAAACCCACACGCGGCCATATTCTTACACAACAGTATACGTGTGCATACACACTTGCGCACTCAAATAAACTTCAATTCATACTTAAGCAAACAACATAAGCAGAAACTAAACACTTTGCACACAGTTGTATTTAAACGCCTTCACACATACAAACAGTGTCTTCAGGGAAGCAGGAAATGCACGTGTGTATACATTCAGTCACATAACTTCTCCCCTATGGATGATGATCCCTCACAGAAACATACCACAAAATAAATATATATTTTTTACACAATTATGAGTAAAACCGTACAGACACACATGTAAAGTGGACGTCTCATCCACTGTGTAACCAACACACACACACACACACATGTCAGAGTCTTTCCCCTCTCACAGGAAACCTTTGCTGCCACGGCGCCCTGATCTGGCCTCTCCCTCCCCATTTTTTTTATTCCCCCTTCTCTCTCTCTCTCTCTCTCTCTCTCTCTCTCTCTCTCTCTCTACTTCCATCCCTCTTACTCCTTCCTGTGGTTTTCCTCTCCCAGTCCTCCAGCAGAGCATACCTCTCCTGTTCTCCTCCCCTCTCCTCTGCACCTCCCACTCCTTTTTTTCTTCTCTCCCATTTTTTATCCTCCAGAGCATTTTTTTGAACTGCCTTTTCCATTTTTCTTCAGTTTTCTCGCCATTCTAGCGTAGCACAAACACATCGGATCACTCTTTTAAAACAACTTCATCCTTGACTTTGGGGTGTATTGCTTCCGCGTGTATATGTTATGGCACATCATTCTTGAATTATTTCCTCCTCGTCCTCGTCTTCTTCCCTCGCAAACAGAGAATAACAGAGTATCTGGGGTACAGTTAGGAGATACAATCTCAAGTTTCTCAAATCACAAGCAGGGCTGGAGAATGAAAAACTCTAAAAGTCGGTAATGTAATGGATTTCGGTGAAAGGGAGGGACAGAAGACAGTCTATTACGATGAAACCATGTCAGACCTTGTTATTTTAGGGGTTACATCCTTTGATCTTTCCATCCCACATCCTTATAAGGTATTACGCAATGCCGCTGCAACAGCGGGGATGACAGGAGGCTTTGTTTTCATGACCTGAAGGCATACATAGACAGGGGGGAGAGAGACTGGCTCTAAAGGCTGAGGTACGTTCATGGGAAATGGCTGGAATTGGCTGAAATTGGACACCTGTTTGCACAGCAAATAGCAGGCAACGTTTCAATGGACAAAAACAAAAATACGGAGTGGTTAGCGTTGAGACGCAAAAAAAGGGATTTTAAGGACATAGAGAGCATGTAGGAAGCAGCAGGGGGGTTCCTCTTACCACACAGACTGTGGTGAGATGAAGACAACAAGCAAAACATACAATAGTTTATGACGGGTTTTTTTTTTTTAAAGAAAGAAGACAAACAAAAGTTCTTCTTCTCTCATTGACATCCAAGTATTTTTCAAATTACACAATATGTTTTTGACTGTTTTCAAGAACCCAAGCCGACGTAGATTACCCGGAACGGTAATGACCATATCACATTTCAAACTCAAGTCAAAAAACAAAACCACCACCACTGCAGTTAGATGGTTTCTGCCGCCACGGCAGCGAAAGGAAATTTACTGTCAGTGTTCACAGCTTGTGAATGTGTTGAACCACTGTTTTATATTATGTCAGCTCTGATTCACAGCGTGTTCTCAGTGCCAGCATTCAGGAGAGTAAATTTCTCTCTGGACGAGAAAAATGGCAACATACGGGAAGAAGACAGAAATTGTGCAGGCGGTGAAAATGACAAATAGAAAAACTGAGACAGAATAAAGGAGGGTGAAAAAGACAGAAACTGTGGGAGTCAGACGTGGGCTCCCACCCTTTTCTTCTCCTCACACTTTTCCCATTATTTGTCTCAGTATTATCCTCTCTCTCTCTCTCTCGTGTCTCGGCAGTGCTAAGTGATGCAACTCTGCAGAGTAGGTCTGCAATAGCCACCAGTAGAGCCTGCAGTGTCTCTTGCACTGACACTGGCGTCTTTACCATTTAGGAGGGGAGTGGTGGCGGCTGTCAGGGGAGGAGGAGCGGGGGAGTAATCTCTTGAGACAGTGATTATTTAGTTTATTACAAAAAAAAAATGCTTTTTCCGGACTTTCTGTACATCTCTAAACTTTTGAATCACTTTAAAACTTTTATAGAAGTTGTTGCATCAGATACATTTCATGAGGCTAAAATAAAAACGCAGTTGGAGGCTCATTACTTGTATGGGTTTTATCCAAACTGTGGAGCTTCAGCAATCACAGCTGAATATGCTGCAAAAAGACACCAGAATTTCTTATTCAACTGATTCCAGAGAGGCCCCTCAACTTTCATAAATGAGTAATTGTTGCCAATAAAGCAGCAGTTTGAAATATCTCCTAGTGCGTCACGCAGGCTAAAACAAGTACTGTAAATCATATCTAGTCCTTGACTTAAAGTCTAAGTCTAGTCTATGAAAAAAGGAAAAACATTTTACAATTTCTGATGTATTTTGCTCTCATGGGACCACTGGACGGTGTATCTGTGACATCACCCCTAGGTTTCTGAAGAAAGTGGGCAAAGACATGGATCATGGGAGGGCTGAATGATGCCATGATGCTCAAATAAGACATCTGTAATGGCGCCCACCTATCAATCAACAAGGCCGCATGTTAATTATGCATAACTTTAACCCGAATACAACTTGAACCGGTGAGCTAAATATGAATTCAGACTCGGAGCAGTTGTCATGATGGAGAAATTAGCTATAGGGACCAAAACCTTTTGTTGTACCAGGCTGCAAACATGTTTATTTCTGCTGTGACGTTGTGCAGTTTTTGGCATTTCCACATAGGCTTCACTTCACAGCCTTCACAGAGGTTGCCACTCAATTGCAATGCAGCCATGATACAAGTAGCTTTCTCAGTAAGACGTAAAGCTCTCTCACAATCTCTGGATCGTCAAACAATATTCCGAAAAATGTAGAAAATGAAGCTCAAGTACATTCAGTTTGGCAGGGAATGATAGATTACACATTTTTATCGAAAAATAATGGTAACTCCTGTATTTAACTTTTTTAAATGTTGGAAGCCAGAGAGAGTTCAAACAGGAGACAGGAGAGAGATATTTTGAGTCAGATGGGAAGGAGATCAGTTGAGGTCGGAGGAGCAATGGAGCAGAGCTGTAATAAAGGACAAACCCACCTTATCCCACTTTATCCCTCAGTAGCTTGAAGATGAACTTACCCATGTGTAGTCATGATGTAAAACTTCAACGTTAATACCATTTTGGAGAAAGTTTGCATGGCTCATCGAGGAGTAAACCTGGCTACCTGGCTAAGTAGTGGCTGCTTCCTTCCATGAAGACAACAAACATTATTCATTTTCCCGCACAGGAAAACTAAGCTGAGCACATTTTTTTCTTTGGAAATAATTGACATTCACTTAACAATAAATTGGAGCAAATCATTCTTAATGAGATATTTTGTGCTAATTAATATTTTTTTGAATTACCGCAAGTACCGCTCTTCCACTCAGCTCCACTGAGTGTTTTAGCATGTTTAGCATCAGCTGCACCAAACAGCTGTTTTCAGTCAGAGAGCTCTGTTAAACCCAGTGTATGCAACCTGTCCATTACCAGCACCAGACAGACAAAGTTAGTGATTACCGGGTAAACATCGTGCCGCTATGAGCCTCTAAAGAGATATTTCCTCTGGAGTTGGAGAGCGAACTAATAAGTCAGTTTTGTGTTTACAGCTTGTTCTTTTGCTCCCTAGCAGACATTAAAAAAACTTTCAATTTTCACTTCAACACACGGTTGGGTCTGTCATCAGTTACATGGTATTTTATGGTGATTTGGAACGGTTGAACTTTGCTGTCCGCTTACGATTTTAACAGACACTCTCTAGGTAGTAATAAATGAGTATTTCCTATCGCAAAGATGTAAAGGTCAAGTTTATAAGACCAGAATGTGGCAGCAACAGAATAAAATATGCACAACTATGTTTTCATTCATGTGTAACCACCTGGAAATGATGTCTTTGTGACCATAGAACCTTTTATATCTACAGCACAGAGACCGTGGGTCATCTTTCATCGTGGAGTCCACCATGTTTCTATGAAGTCCAGAATGGACAATCTAAACACTATAAACGCTATAGGTTCTTCTTCACGCTTGGAAGGGGAGTGTAAGGCGAGGGGTTTGCAATCTGCAACTACACTGCTAGATGCCAAAGAATGCAACTCAAACTCTTCACATCAAATATAATCCGAACGATTACTCCGGATGGGTGACATATGCGTAAAGATGGCATTCCTATACACATTTAATGTATTCCATCTTATATCTTGAGTACTTGATTTTTGTTTGAGCCACTAAATTAATGCTATCTTCCTACTACTCTTTTTCCTTCATAGTAGTATCCTTGTTTATTTTTCACTCTATCCCTTCTGCTCACTCATAACCCTCACCCATAATCCCTTGCACCACCACTACCACCATCCAACCGTTTGGCAGCGGTACAAGGTCAACACAGAAACCTCTTCACTTCTGCTCTCTGCTTTCCCTCCCTGTAATTCTTCGCATCAGCGGAGCAACAGATCCCTCCCCCTCCCCGATCCTATCATCCACCCGCCGCCCTCTGAGAAGCAAAGGAAAAGACTAACGATGGAGAAGAGAGCGAAAAAGAAGGTCCAGGGATGTTGAAAACGAATGAGTGGGTTGCGGTGAAAATCTGAAAAAGGGGAAAGGAACATTATGAAATGAAAGACAGAGGAAGAGAAGAGGAGAGCTAGCAGAGAGAGACTGAGACTGAGGGAGAGAAGTGTTTTTAACCTTTGTTTTCAGGCGAGACAGACAAGGCCAAGAGCAGTCTGCCTCCCAGAAATCAATCTCTTTTTCACTCTGTATCACCCATTTTCCTTCTGCTTCTTTCTGTTGTGTCTTTCTCTTTAATTTCTTCCTTTTTTGTCTCTCCATCCCTTTCATTCCCTCAGCTCTGTCATCCAGACCTAAAACACACAAACACATGTGCCTCACATTCCTACGTGCAGAGCAGATTCACCCAATTTGTTTCCACTGCATGTGTGTCTGTGTGTGTGTGTGTGTGTGTGTGTGTGTGCATGCGTGCGTGCATGTGTGTGTGCCAAGCCAGTAAATAATAACCAATCCCAGCTGTACTGTAGGCCGTTCCTCTCATTCTCAGTGGAGAAACAAAGAGGGAGCGAAAGGAAAAAGGCTCCATCAAATAAGAGAGTAATGAGCTGGAAAAAAAATCAGCCGAGAGTTAAGCAGGAAGAATTAATAATGTTTTAATGCTAACAGACATGATGTGTGCCGTAGAACTGGCAGTCCGTGCTCTCCACGTATAGGAGTTACATGCCATTTGAGAAAATAAAATGTGGAGCTTCGGGAGCTTATTATGAATAAAATTCACTAAATCACCAAGTAACAATTTTGATGAATGTTAATTGATGTTGTTCAAACCCAGAGAAATCCCTAATTGTAATGTCAGTAATGGTACATTTCCTTGCTTATCTCTAGTTAATATCATTTCCAGGTAAACATGGGATACATCAGATATCCCAGAGAGGAATTCAGCAAACAGGATTAAACGTAGCGTAAGTCAAACTTCAATAAATTATCTCATTCTCACTTCTGCCTGAGTCACGTCAGATAGATTTTCATCATCGATGGTGGCTGGTTAACAATGAAGGCAACATCTCCGATGATCCTGCGCTATTTCACAATGTCCTCAAACTAGTCTTTTGTTATTGTTTTGATGTGAGAGACCCCTTAGTGGCAGAAGAGGGCATACTGTTCATTTGAGCTCTTATAGCAGATGTATTATTCTTAGGTTCTGGACACTTTGTCAGACAGAAATCGCCTTTCAATATGGGCACTTGTGATGTGTATTGACACTATTTTCTTACACGTTATGGACTAGATATTTGTACTTTCAGCTCTGATGGAGTTGAAGCTTGTTGAGGCAGACACCAAAGCAATGGGCTCAACATCATCAAATATTAAAAAAGAGAGCGATGAAGGGAGAAGTGAAATAAGCTAACAGTCTATCTATTGTAGTCCACATCTTTGAGCCTCTGGGACAAAGGAGAAGTCCATTTCTGACTCTACGCCCATCTGCGATGGCACTTGATCCCTCTTTACAATCATAATTCCTCTCCTTGCCAAGACATATTTTTTCTTTATCCATTTTTCCTCTCCTTCTCTGCTCACGGTTCACTCCCTTTCCTTGTCAGGCCTTTCTTTTTCTTTTTTTTTCTTTTTTTGCATGGAGTCCAACATTTCATTTGCCTCCTTCCTCAAACACAGACCAAAAAGAAAGAGAGCGAGAGGCAGCGAGTGGGAGGAAGGGGAGAGGAGAATAAGAAGGGGAAGAGAGGGAGAAGGGGAGTGATGGAGGGGGGTGTCGGGGTGGGGTTTGCGGAATTTGGTCTATGTTTGGTTTGGAAGTTAAGGCCCCGGCGCTGGGCTCTCAGGAGGATAATGGAAAAGAGAGGGAGAAGAAAGGGAGGTTTATGGATGTGTGTGTGTACCCTCACAGGTGGTCGGCACATACTGATGGGGGGGCCTTTTGTGAGTCAAAAAGTGTGTGTGTGCGCGTGCGTGCACGTCTGTGTGTCTACTGAATTTGTGCGAGCGTGCGGGCGAAGCTACATGTGCTCGAAGCATGTGTGTACATTTGTCTGTTTATTTGCAGATGATGGCACGGATGCATGTGAGCTATTAGCATGTAAGAATCAGCGAGGGAAGAAGGAGAGAGAGAGAGAGAGAGAGGGAGAGGAGGTGAATAAGACATTCCTAAGATGGGGGGAGGAGGAGGGGAGAGATGCAGGGAGCCAGTGGTTAGTTAGTGGTTAGAAACTAAGAGGAGAAAAATGAATGTCTGGTCCAGGGCTGGACCCGAAAACGATACCACAACCAGCCAGCGAGCCAAGCAAGAGGAGAGCAGAGGAGAAAATAAAGTCAAAAAGAGTTATGTAAAAGAGAAGAACTGGGGGAGGCCTCCTCCTCCTCCTCCTCCACCACCACCACCACCACCACCTCTCACCCTCCTCCCATATGAGGCCTGCTAACTCCTGCCTCTGCCGCAGGGGAGAAAAGTGCTTTTATAGCTGAGCTGAACCCGCTGAACCCATCGTGCAAACAGCGAGCAAAGTATGGAGACAACAGAGGGACGAGGCCGGCAGCCACACAGGGGGCTTCGGTGGGGGGTCTCGGGCTGGGGAGCACAGCAGGGTTAGAGGTACGAGGAGGAGGCGATTGATGGAGGAGGAAGAGGAGAGTCAATGCAGGTTTCCCTCTCTCCTCCCTGCTTCAACCATCAGTTTGGGTTGGCGCCTTTCTCACTTTCGCTTATCACTCGTTTTATTTGACTCTCTTAGCCTTTCTTTTCTCTCTCCTCCCTCCTTCCTTTACTTTATTTCTTTGGCCACCTCACTTTGTTTCTTTGGCGCTCCTTCACTTCTTTCCTTCCTTCTTTTTTCATTCCTTCTCTTCTTTCTTCATTCGTCCCGCCTGCTGTCATTCCTACTGTACTTTTTTTCTGCTACATTTTCTGTCTTTCATTCCTTCTTGCAGCTATTGTTTGTTCCCTTCAATTTTTCTTTCTTTCTGTCATTCCTTCTTTCTGGCATTGTCTTCCTGAACTTTTTTTTTCTCTTTTTCTTGCCATTTTTTTTCTTAATTTGCTTGCTTTTTTTTCCCCGACTTTCTTTCTTCACTTTAATTTTCTTTCTCTTTTTGGCTTCTTCACCCTACTTATTTCTTTACGTTTCTTTCTTTTTTCCATTCTTTTTTACCCACACTTTCCATCATCTGTTTCCCTCCTTACTTGTTTACTTCGAAACTCTTCTCTGTTGATTTCTTTTTCTAGATGACTTCTGTCTAATTCCTTCTTTTGCCATGCTTTTCTTAATTCCTCTTGCCATTCCTTAATCTTATTTAAGTGCTTTTTTTAGACATGTCCTACCTTAACAAGAGCACAGAGAGATGACACAGAGTGTCTCATCAGACAGACCAGAGACAGTGCAGTTGGTTGGCGCTATAAACCCTTTTGGCCACCAGGGTGCCGTCCTTCATTCTTTTTGCCTTTTATTTTTCTCACTTGTTGTCACCTTTACTGTCTTCCTTCATGAGACTTCTTTTTACTTTATTTTATTTATTTATTTCACTAGTTAAATTTACTTTCTTCTTTTTCTTCCTTTTTTCCATCCGGTCTTTCTTCCTAACTTTACTTTCTTTTCCCTTTCCTCTTTTTTTTTCTTTCATTTTTTGCTATCTTCCTTCCTTCCCACCTCTCTACACCTATTTTAATATTCACACACACACACACACACACACACACACGCACACAGTGATATATGCCATATGTATGAGCAACCCTCCCACCCTGCAGCAGACAGTGTGGGTGGAAGTGGGCTGTAAGGCAGACGCACCCAACAACAACAGGAAAGGAGTTTGCTTGGCTACAGGCCTTTTTTAAAATCCATCCATGAGCGTCTGTCCAACCTTTAGAGAACAGAATGATGCAACGAGCCTGCAACCTGCACATTGCTGCCGTCACACAAAAAACTCCTCAAAAACTTTTCACCCTGACCACCACGACGCATCTCAAGAAACTATGGACAAGCGGGAGGCTCAAGGGGAGCTGGCACACCCATGTGTCACTCCCAAAATCCGCACTCCCTCTTGGGAGTTTCAGTTTAAATAAAAGTGTGAAAATCAGTGCAGTCAGTTTTTTTTTTTTAATGGAGAGGTAGACTCATCATTTAGGGAGTATGAGCAGTCATGATCGTTGAACTGCAGTGGTGTCATGGGGGTGGAGGACTTATGAGATTTTGTGAGCCAAACTGCTGGGAGATTTAAAAAAAAAAAAAAAAAAAAAAGGAAGTAAAGGTTTTGTCTCCACCCAGCTTCATGTGGGAGTTAGTACAGTGGGGTGTACGTGGGAGTATGCTTGTCTGTGTCAACTACATAGTTTCAAACTTACGAACTAAGTTAACTGTGTATTTACAGGCACACCAGTTTTTAGCTTAGACATCATGTGGTCAAAAGGACCACAAAGAAAGTCCCACTTTGGATCACAGCAAGATAATACATAAATGTGCATACTGTCCATTCGAAGAGCGGGCCTAATACCTAAACAAAAAACAGGTTGCTTAATGGATGTTTTGCTAATCTGGCCTCTACACTGCATGATTAAAATACACTAGCAGTTGATTTTTAAGATGAAGTAGCCAAAAGCTTTTGGCTTTTGGTTAGGGAAATATTATACATAAAAGGTTGTCAAGGCTGATACCCTCTCATCATGCACCTTTCCAACGTCATAACATGGGACATGGAAGGGTCTGTGGCTGACAATCAAACCAGGTATGCATAGGCGAGATGTACTTCTGTCACCCCCTACTTTGTGGCTGAACATGTAGGTTGATTTAAGTCAGGCAAACAAATGAATAATTCTGTTGCTTCCCTGATGAGGATTACTTACATGAATATATATGTGTTTTGTATGCTCAAAGATTCTCTCATAGATGTCGTTTATGATCATATTAGATATTTTTTGGAGGCTGGAACCACTAAATATTTTGTATTTTAAAAATGACTAAAACAGCTGATCTTTTATCAAAATGGTGTCTACAGTATTTTCTTAGGACTGACAAATCACGTAATGATTTAAATGTGATTAATTGAATATATGCATTCTTCTTCCACAAACACACTTGGCTGAAACCAATCAGCAAAGATATGTGATCTTTTTGTATATATACCACGTTTATAAGAATAATATCTGAGGGCCCAGGACGGACCCCTGAGGAGCTCCGCATCAGTAAAGAGAGTGTAACGCTTCTGAATGCCTTGAAATGTTATAAGAGGCAAATCAAATATAAGCTATATATATAGCCTGAATTGTGTTGTGCTTTATATATTCGAGGCTATTTATATATCATACGATTTCTGTATAACATTTCAAATGAAATAAGTCACCATAAAAATATGTAATTACCAGTATTTGCTCTGGGGATGTGATGCCTCATAACAATAAGACAATAAGTGCGACAAAAAAACTTAAAAAAAACAGACATTTTAAAGCAGTAACTGGGGAACATTAAGACGATGAGCCAGCGGGTGGCTCTTAAAATTTACCTTATAACAGCCTGTAGACGGTGAAACAGCCTCCTCTGCTCCCTGTAGTCTGTCTGAAGATGCTTTCGAGTCTCCAAAAAAAAAAAACACACCAACTGAGGACACCAATTACCAAAATCAAGCGAGTTTGTCTGTCGTTTCACGTAGCATCTTCGATTAAGTTATCAGTTGTCTCTGTCTCTGGTATTTTGAAAGCAAATCCTCCCACAGGGGGATCGTTGTAAAAAAAAAAATGCCTGTTGCGAGTGTTCAGTTTTCAGATATGTAACCGAAAACCTTGTCCTGTGAATAGTTTTCTCTCAAAATTAGAGTAACGTGACCTAAAGAAATCAGTGACGCGAGGGGAAAAAAAAACTAATTGTCATTTAGATGTGAGGATGTAAGGCTGCGATGTGAATGTCAAAATCCGCCGCAAAAAGGTACAGAGGCTCTCCAGGAGGCGCATCGCCCAGTTGCGACGCTGGTCAACTGAGCTTCCAGAGGCGGCGGAGAGGGAAGAGGCTGGGTGGGAGAGAGGGGTGGAGAGAGAGAGAGAGAGAGAGAGAGAGAGAGATGCCAGAAGACAGATCCAACTTCCTCCGCCAGCTGTTGACTCTCACGACAGTCTGAACTGTGTTGAGTTTTTATGATAATCTTATATTTATACAAGGTCTACAGTAGCATATGCATGAATCATTCTTAATAAAGTAAAAAAATATATATATTTGAAGTCAAACTATCTTTATTTAAAATCTTTGTAAAGGAAATAATAAGATTTCTTTTGATAGAGATTGAGCATAAAAGATAATTTAAGATAAAATCAGATCAGATCTGATAAGATAGATGATAAGATGGACTTTATTGATCCCACACTGGGGAAATTCACTTCTTACAGCAGCTTAAATAGACAAAGTGAATAAGAAAATATTCAAAAATAGCAAATAAAATGAGATAAAAAGTTTGCATACTGTACATCTTTCAGGTATATAGAAATGCAACTCTGTGTAACTTTACATTTACATTTACAGAGTTTCCTGGTGCACAGTAATCTGCTGCAAACCATAGCTGCTTTAGCTAATGTTAGCTCAGTCTGTTAGCCGGGCTGTCCATACTGTGAGCTCAGAGCGCTGGGGCAGTGTTGGAGTTTGTACCACAGGTGTTTTGGACCACTGGGAGGAGGAGGTCTAGTTTCGTGCCAGGAACGGAGTTGGGCAAGCTGGCAGTGTAACCTGCCGCTGAAGCCTCTATGGGCATAATGATAGAGGCAGAAAGACCTTAGAGGATGTTGACAGAAGAAGCTAGGAGAATAACAGACCAGAAAAACTTTTGATTGTTAGTGAGAGCTTCCTGAAATAAAAAGCTGAAAGACAGACGTTGAGCTGGGCTTCGTCTGTTGGAGTAGTAAGTAATATTAGCTGGCTGCTATGTCTTATGTTGTGTGACTTGCTAATTTTTGATCATTAGTAATGTAATAATAAGAGATGCGTGTGTACAACTATTTGCAACAGTAGTATTGCACACTAACTGGGGGTACTAAATCATAAAAATACTCATTTCTACCCAGTGTTACTTTAAATTATTTTTCACCAGGTTTGTGTTCAGGATTTTTTGAGTGCATCTTGACTTGATAATGCACTGAAGCCATACTTAATATATAACATAACCTCTTCCCTGACACTATAAAGGTATAAAGACTTTAAGCACATTAGCTTTTATGGTTCTTCAACAACAATTCAACAACATTATACTGTCCTCTTTATTATAACACTCTTTTAATTCTCTTTCGCTCTCCTGTGTTTTCAGTTCATTTCCTTTCCTCCTCTTTTGTTTAATTGCTTAATTATTTAATTCCATTCAGTGGCTATGTAGTAAACAAAGGGAAAGGGAGGAGGTCTAAAAAAATAAATAAATACATAACACCATAAAAAGGGTGGATGTGTGTTCTTTGTGCATATAATCAGGATGTTTATAAGGGTTTCTGTGCCTAGAGGTGGTGTTGAATTAGGGTCACATATGTAGTAACAGACCACCAGGTTACAAAAATACAAAGATGTAGCAGTATAACCTGATTCGGATGGATTTGGCCATGCTCTAGTCTAAGAGTACATGAGTGTCTCCCTCTAGTGTTTTTAAGTGGGAATTCACAACTTTGAGTCCACCATAAGAAACAACCAAGCAACATTTATAAGAAACCTGATTTGATGAGTCAAGCTGGACATTTAGTCAAGTCATCATTTCAAGCTATGAGACTTGCGTATGACCTCTGACATGGCTCTAAAGGGAGAGTGTAAATGATAAGATCTGACTTGAAACTGACAATCTGATCTAATAAAATGAGTATTAGTTTATTTTATTAGATTAACCAATGGCTGCTTTGCACAAAAGCGGAAGCATTGCTCAGTTTCTGCAGAATATTCATCAGTCATTGAGGTTACACATACAGCTTCCTCTTCTCAAGCATTTTTTTAACCACACAGACCAGCCTCACCACCATGATGATGTACAGCTTCAGATTTCTCAACTCTCACCCATAGATATATAGTGAGTTTCAGTTTATTGTTTTAAATTCCATAAGCTTCGACGCCACTTGAATGTTTTGGTTAACTCTTACCATTCTTCTACAAACCCACTGTGCACTATGTGATCAGCACCAAACAGACAGACACAGTTAGGGACTATAGCTGGTCAGCATAGTGGTGCACTTGGCAGGTAAACAGCCAGATATCCCCCTCGGGAGTTTGTAGACACCAAAAAATGAACAATTAATGATGTGCTTCAACACTGTTGAGAAGACAGAATAAAGCTGTTTGAACTTTGCAGCCTTGATATTTAAGAATTAAGATAATTTCAGTGTAGGCACAAATGGGGTCACTATTCTGTCTGTTAAAACCAAGACAAGATAACCTGTCAGTGTCTTTAGTATGACAACCTGACACTACACAAAACAGTATAACCTGTTCCAAACATGCCATAGCAGCCTATTTATCAAGCAGCAATTTTACTTTATGTGTAAAGATTGCAATAAACTGTCACTTACACTGGCTGTCATGAGATCATTGTAATTGTGTCATGAATAATAGCACCTCAAGTAAAGTTGTATTTTGGACTTGTCATAAGAATGCCATTAAATGTGCCAGTGTGTAGTTAGACTAAAAGGGGAACAAGAACATTTCTCAAGAGGTTTTAAGTGTGCTTACACTTTTCACCCATACCACATTATTTACACTACCAAGTAAGTATTAATTATATTAGCTGCGTCATTGAATATTAAGAATAAAAGATGTGAAATATAATGTGAACCTCCTGCACCTGAGCCAACACAACATGTAGAAATGTACAAAAACACAGTAAATAGATTCTTCAAACTTAAATTAGCGATCATAAGACAGGATCGCAGGTTACGTGGTTACGTGTCGAAACGTGTGACGTAACCACGCCTGAGCGATCGCGTGATTTTTGTCGTGTCCGGTCGGGCAGAGTCGACCCGTTCCGCCGCCCAGTGAGAGCGATACTCGGCTTCAAGGCGTAGCTAACAGCTGCTGGAGCTATCGCAGCTCGTCTCGTTTGGGGATTGTTTGAAGAGCAGCGCGCTAAAATACAATGGACAGCAGAGGCTACGGTTCTGGTAAGTATAACACTGGGTTTTAAGCATCGCTCTGACTTTATATATCTTTGCGTGTGGTGCAGATATGTAGCTATCACCATGGCAATCGTTACCGTTATTAACTGTGCTCCCGGTTAGCCACATGCTTTGTTACCCAGTATGTTAGCTGTTAGCTACTTCAGATGTTTAGCAGCAACAACAGTCAACCCATAGCCGACTGTAGCTTTAAACAAAGAAGTGCTAGCCAACTGCCAGGCGATATTATCCTACAGTTATCATAAATTAATGTCAGGACAAGTGTGAAGTGCATTAGCAGCATGTAAGGCCCGTTGCAAGGCCCGCTAATATAACGATATATAGCTGACTAGCCTCTTCGTGCTCTTTATTTGCTAATACGCTAACATAGCGGGTGACGAGGCCCATTGTTACAGTTATTGTGGGGCATGTTGAAGGCTTTGCTAAAGTTAGCCGGTCAGTTCCTTTAAAATGGAGTCAGCGTGGCAATAACACGACTTTTAAAAGCGTACTTAATAAAATGGCCGCCCCAGCTGAAAGGCTTCTTTAAACTTAAGTTTGTTTACCAACATTGGCGCCACAAACAGACTTGTGAATTTCCCATTTGCACCAAGAGAAGCCGGTAAAACAGAAACCACATTTACCTAGTAAGAGTATAACGCTGTTGAAAAGTCGAGTACACGCCGGTGTGCTGAATGTAATAATGTGTTGGCTGTTTTGAATAATTTGAATGTCAGCCTCTTGTCTGTATTAATGTACTCTCTGTTTTCGTAGGTTACTCCAGTTGGGGAGGTGGAGGGTCAGGCAGCAGAGGTGAGGAAATGAATTAATGTATTTTCAACATTATATAGACTACATCATATTCACTGTTGCAGGGCTGCGGCCACTACAGAGTATTTGATTAAACAGAGCAGGGTTATATCGACAGATATTTATGGACTTTTGATATTGTAACTGTGATCTAAGATGGGATGGATGAAACCCTCTTAGGCCACATTCAGACAGGATGTGGTGCAGAAGCAAAAAGCCAGTTTATTTCCATTTATTTGACTGGGGGTCGTCAATTTGGGCTGAGGCGGTGTGGCTCGCAAGGGCGTCCACCAAAAAGATGCAGCTCCCTGTGGCAGAGAAGTTGAGCTTGATTCAACTTTTGGAAAAAACACAGCTAGTCAGATGCTCAGATCAGTCAGTTCCTCCAGAGTCAGAAGGCTGAGGCTATCCAGGTGGATTCCTAGACTGAACTATGATACTCTACCTGCTGTATTCTGGCTTTGTTTGTTTGTAAGTCTCCGTCTGTCTTGCAAGTCACGCTGCAAAATAGTGATGCAAAAAAGTTTCATGTGCGTCGTTCCCTGTGGTTTGAGAGAGAGAGAAAGCAAGCTTTGGTTGAGAGACAGTCATTGAGAGTGAGCAAGTAAACCAGTCTTGATAAAGCTGGTTAATGAGCAAAATAAAATGTTATTTCCTGATTGTTTCACAGTGGTTACGTTAATCACATATAGACACACCACCAGCAGCCACCCCTGACCTCCCACACCCCTGCACAACCCTGCGGCATTGCGTTGCAGCACCTCATCCTGTCTGAATCCAACTTTACTCTGAAACATCACAGCATTAATGTGTAGATAAACGTTTCATTAACTTATCTAGTGAAATCAATTCTACATCTGCCAGATTTTGAATAAATGAGAAGTGTTTTCACCGTTGATATATTTGTACAGTAAGGGTGGTGATGGTGACCATAACATGTTTTAATTCCTCACTGTATTAGGTTCTGGTGGCTTTGACCTGTATGGGGGAGGTTATAAGGACTCAATGTCTGGGCTTGGGGGCTATGGAGGAGGCGGTGGAGGCGGAGGCGGTGGAGGTGGAGGCGGAGGCCACCACATGAAGAGAGGTCTCTCGGGAGCATCCCTTCTCTCATCCACAGGCACGCATGCAGATGCAGTGATTGCCAAGATTAACCAACGCCTGGACATGCTCACTCAGTTGGAGGGGGGTCTGAAAGGGTCCCGAGGTGACAGGTAATAACTTTTCCCCCCTCTTTTTCTGTTGCATACTGTCTTCATCACTCAGATGTCTCCACCACACATCCATGCCAGTGCGAGGAGTACATTTGCCATTTTTAAAACATGTAAATAACATCTCATTGTGGCATGTGGGTGGTTGTCTCTGAATGTTGCGTCATGCCTGGACAATAGCCAACCAGTTAAATGTTTTTTAGATGAATCTGAAAAGATGCTTAGGCTTTCTAATGCGATTGGTAATTTAAAAGTCAAACAGGTCTTTCCCTAGTTTGGGCCCAGGAGTAGATTAGTAAAACACATGCAAACATTTAAAAACAGATCATGCCAATGTGGTTGGAAAATGAGTTGTTTGTTCTAGACTGGTCAGGTTGTTAGAGTAAATTGGGCTGTCTTAGCCTGGTGTGTCATTTACTTACATTTAACGCTCAGCCTTGGTGAAAACGTGTATGCCTCAAGTCCTGTTTGGGATGAAAAGGGAGTGAGTCGCTCACAGGCTGCATTTGAATGCCTCAGCATCTGAGGAAGCTTTGATTGCTCCCCGTTTGCTATGCTGTGGTTTGTCTGATTTGCTGGGAACAAAATTGTTGTTGTGATTCCTCAAAACCTAAGATGTCATGAAAATGCATGGCCACTCATTGGAGGTGCAACTATACACCAACTCTTCCATTTGTAACAGATTGACATCCTTGCACATTCAGTCCATCTTTACCCAGCACCCCTTGAACATTGCCTTTGTCTTTACTTTGTTTTTATTTGTTCACACACACGTTTCTCTCATCCTCCATGTGACCTAACCCTGTGTTCTGGCTTTAGGTTACGCAAGAGAGATGAGTTTACAGGTATTAGCTTGATATTACTTTTCAAGCCGAACTGTTAATTGAAGGCTGCCTGCAAAATCTTCAAAACCGCTCATTTAAAAAAAGGCCCAATTTATGTTTTACCCCTCCCCCCTTTCTTGAATATTTAGCATAATCCAGTCACTTCCCAGGATGTTTCACTTCTTGCACCTGTCTCAAGACATCACTGGTTCTGATGGACCATGCTCATGTCTGTTCATGGTTTCACAGCCTAAAGAACTGCATTTCCCCTAATCTGCAGGATACTGTTTAACCTCCAACAGAGAATGTGGCTGGATGACATTCTGTAAACTTAAGAGAAAAATTACTGTGTTATAAAAGACCACAAACGGAGTGTTAACTTGTTTTTGGATCATCAATTTCTGATCTAATGTGGTTTCTGAAATAAAGCTGGGAGTGACAAGAAAACAAACGGAGAAAGCGAGACTGTGGAGGAGAAGGAAAAACCAGGTGGAGAAATCCAAACCTGACTGCCCTCCCTGCCTCCCCTGCTCTCTGCTCTTCTCTATCAACCCTCTCCCTCCCTCCCGCAGGTATGACCAGTACGAGTCATTCGACTCGCGCACCTCCGGTCTCACCTCCTCCCGAGATCTCTACAGATCTGGCGGCAGTAGCTATGGTTATGGCGATGGCCGTGGGGACAACATGCTGTTGGGTCAGCGAGGAGGCTCGGGCTTCGGAGGGGGAATTGGGCTAGGGGGAGGAGGAGGCTTTGACAGCCCCTCCTCTTCCTATGGAGTCGCTAAAATGCGACAGAATATGAGGGAGTCCTTCAGCAGTGGCCAGGGAGGAGGTTCTGGAGGTGGAGGATGGGCTGGAGCAGGCCGACGTTCCCCCAGAAGGGGTGGAAGTGCCGGGGGTCGAGGAGCTGGAGGAGGGTTTGGAAGCCGCAGGTCCGACCCCACTCCATTAGGCGGAGGTGGGCAAGGAAGTGGTAGTGGTGGCCAGTCCCACCGTGGCCACTCTCCAGGAGGTGGTAGAGGCAAGCTCCCATCACTCCTGTCCAACCGCATGTACCCTGAGAGTGGGGGCTTCCATCAGGGTTCCATTCAAGGGCCTCACGACTTTCCTGGGAGGCATTTTGGAGGGGGCCCACGGGCTGGCCGCCAGCGAGGCCGCAAGAGACCCCTCAACAAAGTAAGTACCTCCAGCCAAATAAGACCTCCTCAGACACTGGGCAAAAGTTAAGCCCTTTCTGATTCCCTCCTTTTTGTATTCTCAACCAACTGGCAAGTCAGCCTAAAGTGGTAGTGCCTGCTATGAGCCATGTTAAGCAGTTCGTCACAAATCATCCCTGACACATTTGGCACATCACTTGCCCCTCTAACTCCGCCCAGCCCTTATTTAATGTGGCCAGAAATGCCTCACGGAACTGCCCTTTTTTATAGTAAAGGCAAGTGACAAATCTCCCTGCCCAGTTCTTTGTCTTGTTTACCTGTCGGGGTGTTGAATGGTTTCACTTTTTGGAATTTATTTTGATTTTATCATCTTTTATTGTCTTTTGCCCCAGTACCGGGTAGTCTTAACGATATGGCTAACAGTATTGATGCCCAGAAAAAGAAGACATATCAAGTCTAAAGGTTAATTGGCTTTAACACGCATGAAGTCATTGGTTATAGAGTTCATAGAATTCACTGGTGTCTTGATAATAAGTTCTGGTTGTGTTGTCCATGTTTTTTTGTCAGACAAAATATTTGTGAGTGCAAATTGATTGTGTTGATTGTAGCAGATGAAACCACAGCGAGATGTCCAGAAGAAGAGAAAGCAAACACTCACTGCAGCCGATGAGCCAGAGTCAAAGATGAACAAGACAGAGGGTGCAGGGTCCGAAGCTACCCAAGGTACTTCAAACGGGTTCTTTATGGACTCAACATGGAAAACGCATCATTACTTAGCAGACCACATTTCTGTGTCAATCTTGGCCTGATGTTGATGTTCCCCGTTTCCATAGAGCAAACGGAGAAAAACGGTGACGACAGCGAATCTAAGACTGCAGCTGCTGTGAGTAGATTCAGCTTGTTTCCAAATATCACTGTTTTTTATAAATAAATACATAAATCAAACAATTTTATTTCTGTATGGAAAAAATAAATAACATGTTCTCTAAGTAAAGTAAGTAATGGGATACTTACTTTTCTTCCCAGGAGACAAAACCTGCTGCAGATGGGGATAAAGGTAAGCTCACCTACAGTTTCTCTTCAGATTTCTTTACTCCTTTCATGTTTTGCTGGTCTACATCAGCAACTTGTCTTCAACTATTCAACACCCCCACCATGGAAACGTTTCCATATCTAACATCTGCTCATGTGATTTTTAGCTTCACCCAAACAGGAGGAGAAGAAAAGTCCACAGGGCAAACAGACCCCATCCCAAGGTCAGGACAAGCACCCAAAAATGAGGAAGAGGAGGGGTTTCCTGGAAAGGTGAGAGGACATAACGTATATCCTAGATATTCAACTTCACCTTCAGTTGTCCCTCTTCTTTGTTTTCTTTCTTATTGTTTCTGATATTAGTTTATTGTCTTTGTTTTCACTGTACATCACTACATCCGTTTTGTTGCCATCACTGAGCTCTGAGGTCACACGATATGTGATCATTTCTATTCTGACTGGTTTCATCATCTGGTGTCGATCACACTGTGCCTTTTTCTGATGGACCTTTTTTTTCCCCCAGGGTGATGTTTGCATGCTCTGTGTGTAAGTTCCGTTCGTTCTACAAGGAGGAAATGGAAACTCATCTTGAGAGTCGCTTCCACAAGGACCACTTCAAGTTCCTTTCCGGCCAACTGTCCAAACCCACAACAGACTTCCTACAGGTGACTGAGATTTGTCAAACATCACACTTAGACACTCTAACATCAGTCTAATGTCAGTCATTTACTTTTGGACACACAAATAGGTATTTGTATTTCCATGACAAATCTGATAAACCAGTTTAGGGTAATCTGGTTTTCTGTTTTTTCTATCAATATTGTTTAGTCTTGACAGGAATATTAACCTTTTCACAAAGAGTTTTCATTACAAGATAACATGAAACAATAGCGTTCATCAGGCTCACTGATGAAAAGTCTCTTACATGAAATATAAACTGATAAGAACTTTGTTTTTGTAGGAGTATTTGCAGAACAAGTTCAAGAAGACAGAGCAGAGGGTTGACCAGTTGGAAAACCACAGTGCTACCATCTGCCAGGTGTACAAAGAGCAGGACCTCACCAGGGGTAAGCAGCAGTTTACAGTTGTGTCTAAGATTTAGGGGGAAAAAATGAAGCGGAGTCACTCATTGCAATTATTCCTCTCGTCTGTATAGATCTCGGTATGGAGCACTTCATGAGGAAGGTGGAAGCTGCCCATTGTGCAGCATGTGACCTGTTCATTCCCATGCAGCCCCACCTGATACAGAAACACATCAAGTCTCCTGACCATAACTACAACCGGAAGGTATGGCATATTACCCCCAAAATGATCTTTATGCTATAGAAAACTACATTTACTGACTAGTTTCTAAAAAGGAGAAAAAAAAACTTCATCAACAAGCTTCAACAAGTTCTCTCTCTCTGTCTCTTAAGGGTATGATGGAGCAGTCCAAGAGGGCTAGCCTGTCAGTTGCCCGTAGCATCCTTAACCACAAACTCATTGGCAAGAAGCTGGAGAGCTACCTCAAGGTATGTACAGTGTCCTGTACCTGTGCTTGGGCTGGAAACCAGAATGGATGGTATTTAAAAATTGTACTTAACTTACTAGTGCTATTTGCTTTGTAAATAGAAATAAAGAGTTTGGGGTCACAGTGTAATTGCATATTTTTAACCACAGTGCAAGTGAAACTAGTATACAACGCTCACTAGTTGAATAACTTTCGTGGGTTTGACTTCAGTGCTCTTAACCACTTAAGTTGTACTCATGAAAATATTATTTTGTTGTCAGGGTGAAAACCCGTTCTCTGGTAACCAAGACGACCAGGATCCAGAGGACTCCATGGTGATGGACGTGTCTGAGCTGGAGATGACCAGTGAGACAGCAGACGGCCAGACGGACACAGCAACAGTCAAGGACGGGGCAGCGGCTGAAGGAGAGCCTGGCCAAGAGGTGGCCGAGGGTGATGTGGTAGCGGCAACAGAAGCTGCAGCAGCAGATGAAGCAGCAGCAGCGGATGAGGAGGAAAAGATGGAGGAGGAGCTAGGAATGGAGGGAGAGGAAGAGCAGAGGAACCTGGAAGAGGAAGAGGAGGAGGGTTTTGAAGTTGGAGAGGAGGAGGAGGAGGAAGGATATGTGGTCCGCGATGAGATCAGTGAAGAGGGATTACAGGGAGAGCTGGAGGAGGAGGAAGGAGTAGAGGCAGCAGAGGTCGAGGAGGAGGAGGATAAAAATAATGAATGACTTTTGCACCCTGTGCGTGACTTCTCATCCTTAACATCTGTCCGGACCAGTCAGTGACCCCCTCCACAGTCCAATTAAACAAATTTCATTGTCAGGCATAAGAAATATATAAACCTGCTCCCCCCATCCACCATTTTTATTGTTTATATAATTTAATTTTTGAATTTTTGTTTAAGGAAAGGTTTACATTCTTGAAGATACTTTTTCGCTATCTTGCCGATCTATCTGCTGAACCTGTCTTATGTTTGTCTACAAACTGTCTTTGGAGGTGACGATGGAGAGAGCCAGACCAGCGTTTTCCCCGTTTGTAGTCTTAATGCCAAGTTAACCACTTCCCTGCTCCTGCTCCATTCTTAACACAGACCTCAGTGGTATCAATCTTCTCATTTAAAAGTCTGCAAAATGGCAAATAAGTATATTATTTAAAAATGTCAAACTATTCCTCTTGATGCTTTTTCTTGTGCCTTTTGTTCAAAGTTTTTTTTTTTTTTTTTGATTTCATTAATTTGAAGAATACAGAATCCTTTAAGAAATGTTGAGTGTTGTAAAGTGGAGAGATTTTGACATTGTGTACATTATTCCTCATCCGTTACATAATGCCATAGCATTCTGTCTGTTGCCAGCGTTGATGGTACACAGAGGATTTTCCAACCTTTTGGTAACATCTAGAACAGAGCGTGCTTTTTTTATTCTACAGCTGGGATGACTGAGATAATGTCTACTGTCTGTTGAATAAGTATGGATATTCAGAATTCATCAGTCATGTAACAAACAATCTTGTTTCACTGAAATAAGAAATAAATTTGTTGAGTAAATCATTGTTTCACTGTTTTTCTGTTGAAGATTTTAACTTAGCAAGTTAATGTAAGAAGAGTTCAAACTGTAGCTTGACTGACCATCATCAGTGTTCATTTTCCATAATATTTTAGAAACGGCTCATGTGTCACCACCTACAAGTTCCTCAGAAATAATCCATGAAATACTGGCTGTTGCCTCACAAATACCTCAGTTATCAAAATCAATAAGATAAAAAGAACATTAGATTTGAAGAAGTTACCCTGTTTAATACCCTAAGATTCAATAATAGATTCAAGAAAAGATTCAATAATAATACAAATGTATTCTGTTGTCTCCGCACTTCCTAAAGCTGAACTTCCAACACTGAGAATAAGAGTTGCAGTGTAGCTGATTACTGATGATTAAATGGCTGATTTTGCTTTATTTTATGAATATCCACTATTTGGGATTATACATCATCTTATTCATTATAGATAGTCTTGAACTCATAAAGCTATAAAGCGTTTCAGGTTTCACTTCAGATTTGTCATATGCAGGTCAACAATACAATGAAATGTGTTGGCTGAGAGGAACCAGTCAGCATACTATTAGATAATTGTATAACAGCACACACATATGAAGGTTAAAAAATAACTAAATAAGTAAAATACAATACAACAAACATTTTATACAAACATAAAATATACTAAAATAGAACATGAAGTGAAAAGGCTGTGACAAATAGAGAATTATACTGTACACGCTATATAAGAAGGATATATTACACTATTTAAAATAGTGATAGTGAGAGTAAAGTGACGTGTACGCAGGGATATTGCACAGAGTAGTTCATTGCATTTTGCAGACAGAGTAAAGTGACAGGCGTTCCAGTCTGTGTTTATTATTAGCTACACTGTTTCTATATATTCTGTTATATTCTGTATTTTGTCACGCTTAATTTAACATTTCTTCTATTTTCCCAGCACTGTGGGGATTGCACATTATTCACCGTTTGCACTTCCTGCCCACCGCACTTTTTCCCGTTGAATTTGCATAAAAACCCGCGTAATGAGCGGGAGTTTTTACTCGGTTATTTACGTTAGACATGTCCATTTAAACAAACAGTTGGAAGACGGAGCCCTCACGATAAACACCAACCTGTTTTTGTAGTTGAAATCATTACGAGGTATTGCATGATGCTGCCCCCGTGGGGAGGTGGAGGAGGAGGAGGTGGAGTTGTGGATGACATTTCGGCTGACAAACTTCGGCGTGCCTCCGTGCGTCTGACGTCACCGACGTCGAACGGGACTGTTTGTTCTGGATTTGGGGCGAGGAAGGTCCGCGAGCGCTGACAACCGACTGAAGAAGGTAAAAATAGCATTTTAAGCCTCTGTGTGGATGACATTGGTATATCAAACGAAAGCATACAACTCCGGGGATCCGGTAAAAGGTCGAGAACGGCCATCGGGGGCGTTTTTCGCGCGCTGTCAGTGTGCGCTTCGGCAAGCGGAGCATGAGCTGTCTTCGCAGGCCTTACACCGGTTCGGGCACGCGAGATAGATGATTTTATGTCTTTTAAATTAGCGCGATTTTGAGTTACTCTGCGTATTCCGCGTTGTATCTTCCTTCTCTAAATACTTACGTTACGGTCGTTCACGTAGCATTTGACACTCCGCGCTGTCAAGGTGCACGTTAGCTGCAGGTCGGTATCATGCTAGCCAGTTAGCTGCTAGGCTGTTTGTTTGTAGCCCCGTAGGCCGTATTCGTGACATAAGTTACGTCGTCTCCGCAGCGTAGTTTACGCACGATGGCGCAGGAGGCTCATGTGAAGTGCGACGTACGTCATTTCGAGAATATCAACCCCGTCCAAGTTGTATTCTGAGAGGCCGTTTACGTGCGGAGCTGTCACTTCGCTCTCAGTGGACATGGCGATGTTCTGACACGGAAGGTTAGCGAGGCAAAGGCTGTGAAACAACGTAGCTCACCGATGTAATGTCTCTCTGTGCTCGTCGGCGGTGATAAATACGCTCGGCGTCGTTAGCTTCTCTCCCTTTCTCGGATACTGTTACCGGTAATATGAAGAGCGTAGCTGCGTGATAGTAGCAAAATGGCTGATACATTTTCCAGAATAATTAATTTAGGTAAATTTAAACACGTTTATTCGCTTCGCCGTCTTCACTGTTTGGTCTCCTATTATTACAGCTAAATACATGTCAATACACTGTATATATACAGTCTATACAGAGTCAGGACAGGATAACCTGGGTTGTTAGTACCTTAAATTAAAGTTTAAAGCATCACCTACTGTCTGCTGGTCACTTATTAATGGTAAGGTGTAAGTGTTCCCCTTACACAGTCCACTTTTGATAGGTTTCGTAGGTACTTGTAATTTAGATGTAAATGTGCTGAAGCTTGTTGACAGCAACCCTTTAGTTATCTGACATGACTGTGTCATGTGGACCTCTAGCAGAAGATTGACATTTATCTTATAATATTTGCACGCATTGTGTATATGTAGTTAACAAACACAGGTCGGGATAAGTTAATCAGTCTTTTGATAAGAAGATTTAGGTGTTTGCTGGAAGAAATTCAGCAGTCATCAAGAAGCGAAAATGTTACCTCACAATAGACCGGCTATTGCCCGGACAGAGACATTCCAAAAAGGGACCATTGACGTACACCATCACATGGTTTCTAGAGACTGTCATGGTCAGGGTTCACTGTATTCTTCCATTAAAAACATGGATAAAGTACTCACATCTTTTGCACTTGGTCTAAAAGTTGCTGAAATATAAATCCACAAACTAAAGCACAGAAAATGTCACACATTATTTACATGCACTCGATGAAAGGTGCCACATAAAGCCGCTGGAATATAGGGATGCACCTCTGATACCGATATCCGAGGTTTTGTATCGATACAGAAAACCAGTGCAGAGTTACGGTAGCAAACGGTATGTCTCATTGTGTGGAAAAGACTGGCATCGTTCTTTTGTGCAAGGCAACATCAGACTTTTCTTTCCTTTAAAAAAAAAAAAAAAAAAAACAGATATAAATGTACTGAATTATTTATTTATTTAATAAATGTGCACCAGTTTTTTATAATGGTTTAGTTTAGTGCAAAATTGATTTTAACATCCAACAGGCTCATCCTCCATCTCCTTCAAAGTTAGCTGCTTCATACCGCCTCCGTTTTGTTTACTCGGTTCAATGAACTCGAAACATTTACTGCGCAGGTATTGCAAGTAGAATATTTTCTTCAATATCAGGACCGATACCAATATTGGATCGATGAACCCTTACTGGAATACTGAAAATAAAGAATCGCTCGTTGTACTGTCTGTTCCCCGGGGAATAAAGAAGACAACATACCATAACATTCTGTATATCTGGACCATGATGTCTGCGCATGGTCCTTAACTTTGAGGAGTAAAGTCCTAGAAGTCCTGGATTGTCAGCAGATCACATGGACACATTCATAATGGTCTCTTACAGAGCAGATGCATGATTGCGCTACAAGTGTGTGGAAACATCAGACAGGAAGTTAGGTGAAGGCTCATGACAGCTTAGAAACCTTTTATCAAGGCGCCGAAACTCAGTTAAGAGGCTGTTTACTGTGCTTACTGTGTCAATGAAATTTCCATTTAGAGACAGAGGTCGTTTCCCGAAAATACTGATGAACATTTTTTAATGAATTTCAGTGGATCTGTTGCAATAACATGAGAAATGACCAAAAAATGTGAACTCTCCATTGAAGTGGTTAGAAAAAGAAGTCCGGGTGACATCAGAGCACCGTCAGATTACCAACATGTCATGAAGAAATGCAACATTTGTCCGTGCTGCTTCAGTTGTATCAGCACCATTGGTTCTTTGCCTGTATTATGGAGTCTGATCGCGACAGCTTACAACACACCGTGCTCGAACTTGGCAGCGTACTTTAATGTTAGTGAGAAACAGCGCCCGTGTTAATCAAGCATCCCTTCTTTTCTATCGTTCTCTCTCAGGTGTGACACTCAGCCCTCTCTCTGTGTGTTGTGGTTTCCTTGCCCCCGCAGCGTGCCGCTCACTAACCTCCAGTGTTACCTCAAGAAATCACCGCCTCACCAATTGAGATATGATCACACAACTGGATTAGATCACAGCTGCACGGCAACAAACATGTGAGTCCTCAAAGAGAGAAAGCAAAAGTCTTCTCGGTATTTAAATGTGCCGGAATGAAGCACAAGGTTTACACAGAGCTTGATGATAGAACTGTTGAGCTCACTGATGGTCTTTCCACACCTTTTAGCCTTTGAGCCTCTAAGATTAGTCATTCATTTGTAGAAGAAGTCATCGCTATCCCCTTCTTCAGATTACACAGTATTGGGTCAAAGTAAATGTGTACATCTGGACACTCCATAGACAAACTGATCAGGTTATCATGCTAAATTACATCTTCCTTTTTAATAGTTTTTAGTCATTTTAATTTAAGACCAACACGCCTAACATTAGGTCTGCTTTACTGCTGCGTCATATAACTGGCTCTAAATAAATCACATGTTTAATGCAGCTCAGTAATGGCACGTTACTATAATGACTGAAATGCTTAGCCGCCAGCTAACTGATAACACGTCAAGATTTTCACTGAAGTAGTACCGACAGCCTACGCGACCAGTGTTTGAAACCGACTCCAGTTTTTGGATTACAGACTCACGTTGCACTGGCTAGTAAAACATGCTTCTCACCTTTTTTCGGGGTTATGTTCAGCTCATAACTAAAATCCCCTTTAAAACGTTGGCAGCTGTAACTGTTGAATGATTGAGCTCATTTCTTCTTTCTTGCTCCAATCTCTACTTTTCCGTATTTTCATTCTACGCTTGAAGATAAAACTCGTGACACTCAGCTTCTCTGGACTATCCTTGAGCCGGTTTGATCACTAGGAATGGCGTTTGGATGGTAGATGTTATTTATTTATTGTTCCACTGTACAAAGAGCAGGTCAATCGGCATATTGCGTATAGTGTCATATTGTTTAGCCGACCAGCTCTGCAACTGTACAACGAAATTCAATACAGCTTCCTGTTATTTTAAGCTCATATTTAGATTATTTAGCGTTTCGAGAGCTTCGCACTGTACCTAAAGCACACAAATCTGTAACGTGTTTACCTTTCCCACTTCTAACTGATGAGGCAGGAAGGCTGCAGGCAAACCGTCTTTATTTGACTGTTAAGCCATCAGTCAACATGTCACACTCTTGTTTTTCCTGGGTATCAAACAGGAGTTTGATGTCTGACAGGTTTGGTCAGGAACGCGCACGCTTATTTACGCAGGTAAACAGAGATGTTGCATCTTCAGAGCAAGTTTTTTTTTTTTTTTTGACAAAGCTGTCTTGCTCTCACATGCTGAAGCTGACGTTTTAGAGCAAATGCAGACACTGTTTGCTGACAGTGAGATAACAGAAGCAGAGCGATGGGTGGGTTGGTTTCATATTTGATGAGGTGTAATAACAATTCTAACCGTGGATCCTGAGCCATGGGTCATGAGTCATGGTAACAGTGCGTTTGTTAATTGCCCCTTCTAGAGAGTCGAGTGAGGAGTGTAATGGCCTGAGGGGGGTCCCCCCGGTCCTACCTGCCCCTGCCAGGTCCAATCTGCCTAAACTGTCTGCTCAGCCAATGAGACCCACCACCGCGATGGGAGACGGACTGGAGGCAGGCAGCAGCCAGAACCCTCCCTCTGCCCCGCCGCCTCTCCCCTTTAACCCCCCACCCCCTGAAACATGGAACCCCTCCAAACCCAAACGACAGACCAACCAGCTACAGGTATGGAGATTTCAGCTTGTGCGTTTATACATGCAGATTGTTTTTGGACTTAAATTTGACCGCTTTTTGTGTGATTTTCTTTTTTTTTTCTTTTTCTTTTTTTTTTTGCTCTTTTTCAGTACCTGCTTAAAGAGGTGTTGAAGTCGGTATGGAAACACCACTTTGCATGGCCCTTCCAAGCTCCTGTAGATGCCATCAAACTCAATTTGCCTGTGAGTCATGTGTGTTTTGCCTGCCAGTAATCAAAGTGTGTAGTCCAAAACACGCCGATATCATTTGAAATGATTTTCCAGAAAAGGGCTGCTTATTTTCAGACTTCCTCAACTGGCAGATTGTAGGAGCAGACCTCAGTCTTCAGTTGAGTGATAATACAACTAGCTGTCACAGACAGGAAAAACTTGTCAGTAAATACATGCAACTGTAGCACCTACAGGCTCTGTAATAAGTCTCTGCTGTTTATAGTTTATTTACTTGGATACTTGAATGGCACAGCTACTACTCTTCTGGGGTTTCACTGAGTTTGGCTTTTGAGGAGAGAAATGTGAAACTGAAATAACAAGCAGAATACTTCAGATTCATTTCATATGCTTTATATCACGCTTGACATGTCGTGTGGTCCTCGTAGGAGCCAAATGTGTGTGTATTGTGTGTTTGTTTAGCTCCCACACATTTTGTAGATCACCTTTACTTCCAGTAATTGGCACAGGGAGTGTGGTTGTGTGGTTATTTTTACGCTCACTGGTGGGAGTTTTGGACAACGAGGGTGACAGGCTCCGTTATTTTCTGTTGATTTAATTGTAGCACCAATTTTCCATTTAAAAAAACGGCAAGCTAAGATGCTGAGTCAGCTCCTGCTCCGACTAAAAGTAAGCAGCGAGTCCGCGTTGCAAGTTTGATGTTTATTACAACAAACCGAAAGAGGTGTAACACAGTGAACTCAAATTGACGCCTGCCATCCTCTTTGTCCCACCACCAAGTGTAAAAAATAAGGTGTAACCACAACCACACACCCTGTGTACCGATACCGAAAGTAAAGATCTACAAAATGTGTGTGAGCTAAACAAATAAACATACAAACCACATGCGCATGTTTGCTCCTGCAGTCCTATCAAAGGATACGTCTTGGGATGTTCGTATATCTTTTTTTTAATGCTCAACAAATCCCATTTTAAAAACACCACAGCGATCATGCTTTTTGCTTCTTCTCTTAATATATTCCACTTTCCCCAGGATATGGTCGGCTCTGAGCCCAAAACCCAAATGGGTCATAAATAGATACTCAAACAGCAATTAGTGATTTTCTCTGGGACTACTTTCATCCATGGATTTCGTGCTCTAGTAAGGATTCATGGCAGCGAGGCAACATGTGAAATTGATTTTAAGTAAACCAATGTGTCCATCGTCGACATAAAGTGCAAACAAAATCATGAATGTTGGACTGACGAGAGTTAATTCAACACCCAACCTAACACTCTCTGCCCGCTCTCATTCTCTCTTAAGGACTACTACAAGATCATCAAGACACCTATGGACATGGGCACGATAAAAAAACGTCTGGAGAACAACTACTACTGGAATGCCCAGGAGTGTATCCAAGACTTCAGCACAATGTTCACAAACTGCTACATCTACAACAAGGTCAGTGGCTGGCCATTGAGTTCTAGTTGCATGAAGTTCAGGTGACTTTATCCTACTCATTAAAGGCATCTGTGCGAAGCCCGTGCCTTCTAAACATGTGCATGTGATTGTGTATTTAGCCTGGGGATGATATTGTCCTAATGGCGGAGGCCTTGGAGAAGCACTTTCTCGAGAAGATCGCGGAGATGCCGCAGGAGGAGAAGGAGATTGCTGTGGTCGCCAAGGGACGCCGAGGAGGCAGACGGGAGCAAGGTGTGACTTTCACATGTAATATGGGCTGGAAAATTGTCAGAAATTCAGGGGACACGGATGTAATGTGTCACTTAGGTCTGTTTGTTTGCCACCTTCACCTTGTGTATACCGGTTTTGCCAACAAATAACGCAGTAAGTTGTGCAGGGTTTGAAAACGTAGGTGATATTAACTCGTACGTAACTGGATCATCGTGTACCAACATAAATAGGGAAACAATGTGGCTCAATGCATAATGTAAAAACACACAGAATTTGCATTGTTCCGGTTCAATCATTATTATTTTAATAATTTTTAAACAGATTGTTCACGTTTTTACCTGTTGGTTACCTTTTGATTATAATGGACCGCTCTGCTGTAGCAGCTGCCTTGTCACGCCTCGTCCGTTCCTCGTGTATTTTGGCTCTAATTTGTGTGTTTTTGGTGTACTCTGAGAGGAAGTGCCATGAGTGGCAGGCAAATGATACTAACCTAACCAGTCAAGCTTGTTTGTAAAGCTCTTATGTTGCCTGTACTGGTTCTCCCTCTTCATCTACTATGCCTCACATAACACTTTTTGTTAATTGATGTCTTGATTGTTTGTTAGTCATGTCTTGTATCTATGAGCTTCTCCTAATCTGTCTAACAGGTTCAGAGTAGGTCTGTATAAGACTGCTTTTGCGTTTTTAACCTCAGTCTTCTTGTGTTCTTTCTTCCAGCTTTGATCACCAAGTCAGATTCAGGCCAAGACTCATCCTCACCCTCCACCACCCCGCACACGCGAGGCTTCTCATCCCCTTCGACCACCCCACAGACTCGTGCCGCCCCCGCCCCACAAGCCCCTCCCACCCTGGCTCTGGCCCAGCCGATGGTCCAAGCTCTGTCCCAGCCTTTGGTCCTGCCTCAGCCCCCACGCGTGCCTCCTACACCCGCCTCCCACGCACCCCTTCTGGGACCTCCATTTCCCCTCTCGACACCTGACGTCTTGGCTCAGGGCATGACCTCTGTTCCTCCTCCAGCCTCGACACACCCAGGCCTCACACCAGGCCTCCATCCCGCCCCGATGCTGCAGAGCTCCCCTGCCCTCATCAAGGTGAGGAGAAGTCAGCAGCCATTCTCATTAATATCAAGCTGATTTGGTGTCACTTTCTAACCTATGATGTCTAACGCTCCAACAGCAACGGAAGAGCCAGAAGAGGAAAGCAGACACCACCACCCCCACAGCCAATGACCAGCTCAGTGAATCATCTCCTGTCTCTGCTGAGACTCGGCCACGCCGGGAGAGCAATCGCCCGTTGAAACAACCCAAAAAAGACGTGTTGCAGCCGGACTCTCAGCATCATCTGGGAGGTGGCTTGGAGACAGGAGGGACGGTTACGCAGACGCGGCAGGATCAGTTGCGTTCCTGCGCGCGCCTCGTCAGAGAGATGCTGTCCAAGAAACATGTAGCATACGCCTGGCCGTTCTACAAGCCTGTTGACGTAAAAGCTCTTGGCCTCCACGACTACCACGACATCATCAAACATCCCATGGATCTCAGCACCATCAAGGTGACTTCATTAGGATTGGTAACTAACATGTGATGGACTTGCTGCCAGTACAATATCTGGCTATCTCCCTTTTAACAAAACAATTACCCAAACAAGAACCTAAAATGCAGCATAAAATGATAAGAAGCATAAAAACAAATATATAATGTTAGGGTTGCAAAGGGGTGGAAAGTTTTCAGTAAATTTCCAGAAACTTTCTTTGAATACATTTCCATGTGTTATTTGCAAGTTAAACATTAATACCATACATTAAATATGTTTACCCCATACAATCATCAAAACTTACTTCACTTTATGTACCACGGGCTCAAATGTGTGGCTTCAATAGTGTTGTGCATGTAAAGGGTGTGGCCTCAGTAGCCCTGCACTAAGCAGTGTGCTATGTGCATGTGATGGAGGAGTAGCAGCTCTTCAAGTCTACTTGCATGAAGTCTGGTTGTTGTAGTCAAGATTATGCTAAAATATATTTTCCCCAGGTATATTTAAGTTCCCTGTTTAAGGACCAACCTTCAATTTTGTAAATTCCAGTTTTATTCCCATAAATTCCTGTTAATTCCCATGGAAAATTTCCAGCTTGGAAAATTTCTGGAATTTTGCAACCCTGAAATGAGGTTAAAATGGATAATACTGTATTCCATTACTGCCACAATCAGCCAATAGAGCACTGTTAATCTTGCAAAAAATGTGGATAGCTTTTGATCGTGGCGGTGCATTTGTGTGTCTCCTGCAGAAAAAGCTGGACAACAGACAGTACAGAGACGCTCAAGAATTTGCAGCAGACGTCCGGTTGATGTTCTCCAACTGTTACAAATACAATCCCCCTGACCATGACGTGGTTGCCATGGCGCGCAAATTGCAGGTAAGCATCATATCCTACAAGTTGAGCAATCTGTAAGATTAGTATAGGAAGGAGATGTTGCGTGTAGGTGTCCGTTTACTTTTTGCCACATATTCTAAGTGTTTGGGAGCTGTTTGTATTTCAGATCAGGTTTCATAGTTTATTGTTCCCATGTAAAACACATCTATAGCTACATTTCACCATTATTGCTCTCTGCCGTGCTCCGTCTAACAGGACGTGTTTGAGATGCGTTTTGCCAAAATGCCTGATGAGCCAGAGGAGCCCGTCCCTGTTCCCACCCCGTCGTCGGTCCTCCACCCTGCCCCCTCCACTCGACAAGCCCCGCCTCCTTCTGCTGTCTCGGAAGACGATAGCTCCAGTTCCTCCGAATCGGAGTCCTCAGGAGGAGACTCAGAACAAGAAAGGCAACAGCGATTGGCTGAGTTACAGGAACAGGTTAGAGGATGGAAAATGAAGGGGGAGGGAGGCTTATGAGACACGACAGGTGGGTGGGCCGCGCAGAACAGCTTTACCGAACGTGGGTGAATGCTGAAACACGGAAGAAACAAATATGCAGGTTGCCCTTTTTTTTTTGTTGTTTTTGTTCTTCATCTCAGACCAAACGAACAACTGCTTGTGTGTTTGTGTCGTCCAGCTTAAGGCTGTCCATGAACAGCTGGCAGCACTCTCACAGCCCCAAACGAGCAAGCCCAAGAAGAAAGAGAGGGAGAAGAAGGAGAAGGAGAAGGAGAAAGAGAAGGAAAAGGAGAAGAAGAAAGAAAAGCACAAGAAGAAGATGGGAGCAGAGGAGCCTGCGGAGACCCCTGCCGCTGTGGTGCTTCAGACCTCGAAGAAAAATAAGAGCAGCAAGGAGCTAATAAATGCAAAGAAGGACAGGAAAAAGCCCGGGTAGGTGTTCCAGATCAAATATAAATAAATAAGTGATGTTATTCTAGCCGCGTTAACTGGAGCTAATCTGATCGTTTGTCAATCACAGTAAGAAAGAAGGAGTTAAAAATAGCCGCCCAGCTGTGCTGCCTCAGCCTGGACCAACACCTCTCGTCCCCTCGGCCTCCCTCGAAGCGGAGGATGACATGGGTATGTGCGTGAGAGGCATGTCGAGCATGCGAGCATGTGTTTTTGGCAAAGTGTCTTTGGCTCGCTGTCAAGCCGCTGATTATGCCTTCCTCCCCAGATGTATTCGGGGGCGTGTCCACCGACAGGTGCAAGCCGATGTCGTACGAGGAGAAGCGCCAGCTGAGCCTGGACATTAACAAGTTGCCCGGCGACAAACTGGGCCGGGTCGTGCACATAATCCAAACACGCGAGCCTTCGCTGAAGAACTCCAACCCAGATGAGATAGAGATTGACTTTGAGACTCTGAAGCCCTCCACGCTGAGGGAGCTTGAGAAATACGTGTCCAGCTGCCTCAGGAAGAAGAAAAAGCCGTCATCAGGTAGGTTGTTTGTCTAGTTCTGCCACTCATAATTAACCACTTAGCAGTGAATCGCCAAGACTAGGCGTTGCATAAAGTCAACTTAATCCTCTTGAAACTACCGTTGAGTCACAAATGACAATTGATTTCATTGAACATCACTTCATTTAAATTAGTATGTTTGTCTGTTAGCATAGCTTAGCACAAAGGTCTGGAACAAGGGGGAAGAGCTAGCCTAGCTCTGTTTATATTCAGGCTAACCAGCTGCTAGCTGTAGCCTTTTATTATTTTATTTTTATGTCTCAGTTAACTTCTCATCTAACTCTCCACCAAGACTGATCTCGAGTACTACACTGCTGATTGTTGGTGTGTTTTGTTGCAGTAGAGAAGCCTCTGGAAACAACAAATGTGACAAAGATGAAGACAGGATCCTCATCTTCAGACAGCAGCGACTCCTCTGATAGTGAAGACTCTGAGAATGGTAACACACACACACACACACAACAGCTGTCAGCAGAGTTATGTTGAGAAACGGCAGCTGTACTTCTTGATCATATCAGCTTTCCTCGCATTTAACATAACGTTTGTCTTCCAGGGCTGGTTCCCAAGCAGCAGAAGAAGACCTTGTCTAACAAAGACACCAAGAGACCGCACCAGCCCCTCGGTAGCGGAGCGGGCCCAGTCGCTCCTCAGCCTCAGATTCAGCCTCAAGTGGTCCAGTCCAAGCCACCATATGTCCCACCTCCACCTGTGCACGTCCCCGTCCCATCTCTGGACTCGTCCCAGCTGTTGACCTCTGGATTTGATCCTCTGGCTCAGTTCATGAACCCTCACCTGACACAGTCGAACGCGCAGCCCAATCCAACCATTACTACTGCCGTGGGTGCCCCTGTTGTGTCTGGCCTCCTCAACGCAAACGCACCCACCGGCCAGACGCCCACTGAGACGCACCCTTTCCTAAACCAACATCCCATCATACCGTCACCAGGTATGTACGCTTCAGCAACACGTTGCACAGCTTAGGTCTTTGAAGTTAATGGTCCCGAATGTGACTATACTCACGCATTTTAGAGCTGCAAGTAATGACTCTGAAGTATTAATTGTCATCACATTGTTTTGTCCAGCCAGCAGCAGAACACTGAATGATATTCAGTTTTAATCATATACAATTTATGACTTCAACAGATAAAAGTAGCAAATGGCACATCTCGTAACCTAAACGCAAATATTTGACATTTAATACTTTAAGATTGTTTCTGTCATCCTGGCACTCATTTTCTGGCTTCTCGCTGTTGACTGTGTCTCTTTTGAAATGAAAGACAAGGTTTCAGCAGCATATTTTTTGTCCAGAAAGGGAAAAAAAAAAAAACATCCATAATTTAATTTTGTTCTGTTCCTGTCCCTCCCTCTCTTGTGTTCGCAGCGATCCACAATGCTCTTCCCCAACAGCCGTCAAGACCCAGCAACCGAGCAGCACCCCTTCCTCCAAAAATCTCACAGCCTCCCCCGCCCTCGCACTCCTCCCTGCCTCCATCCACCTCACCCCAACTTCAACCCTCGCTTCCACTCACTCTACCCCCCCAGCCTGTCCCCCGGCCACGCGTCCCGTCACCCCCATCGCACGGCATCCTGGGTACCCTCTCGGCGCAGCCTCCCCAAGCGCTGCTGGAGGACGACGAAGAGCCGACGCCCGTCAGTTCAGACATCACGCCCCTCAATCAAGTTCACAACTTCCTGCAGTCTCTCCAGCCTCGGCCCACCCTGCAGACGCTACACGCTCACACGCATTCGCCTGCGCAGGTCGCCCCTCAGCTGATGGTGCCGTCGATGCACACGCAGGCTGTGACAACACCCACCCCTCCTCTCGCGCAGAGACACAGCTCAGGCCACGTGCACATGCGGCAGCCGTTCCCACATACACACACGCCGGCGCCGCAGCAGCAGCAGCAGCAGCAGCAGCAGCAGCAGCAGAAGGGGGTGGCCCTGCAGCAGAAGGTGCAACAGATGCAACAACATCAACAGCAGCCATCACCACGCAGCAAGGCAGAGCCTTTCTCAACAGGTGAGATAAACTCAAGGCAGTGATTCCCAAACTGAAGGTCCGAGTTTTGCAACAAGAAAGTGTCTTAAAAACCAAACCTTTCGTACGTACGTGGGGCGCCCGCTCTAACAGGTCAGGTACCCGGCGCGTTAGTGGTGGAGTATTTGCCAAATTTCTTCTTGTTTTTCTAGGTTGCCTGCGTGAGAGCCCTTCTCCCCTGATGATGCACTCTCCTCAGATGCCTCAGTTCCATACAATGGGACAGCAGTCGCCCTCACAGACCAAGAAACATGTGAGTGATCCACCAAACCTACGTTTGTCTCGACTGTGTTTGCAGTAACAGACAGGCCGATGTTTAATGGGAAAGTCGGTCCTTGTCTTGACATGATATGTACGCGTCTGTCTGTAGGAGCAGAGGTCCAACCTGGTCGGGGTCAAAGAAGAGAAACCTTCTCAATCTCCAGTTCTGCCCCCCTCGCCCTTCAGCCCTGCCGTGCGTCAAGACTCACACAAACCAGACAACAAACACAGTGAGTATTTGTATTTTCAGTAGTAAAAAAAAAATAAAATTTCCCGAATGTTGGTGGTCAGAGCTCAGCAAGTTGTCAGAAACAGTCATGGAAGCATTATTTCTTGGGGTTTTATGATCGTCTGTTCACTGATTTAACGGGCATGTGTGCAGTTGATCACCATTTACGTCTCCCGCAGGATTAGATCTGAAGTCAATGGATGGTTCTCGCCCCATTCCCCGCCTCCCGGACTCCCCAGCACCACCCTGCTCCCAGCAGGACAATAAAATCAAGCAAGAGCCTAAAACTCCTATAGCTCCCAAGAAGACACAGGTGTGTGTGAGTGTGCGATGAAGAAGTTAACCCCCTCAGCCACATATTAAAAACTACACTACGCTTCTGCTTTGTTTGTTTTCTCTCCTTCAATTCAACCTGCCGCTCTTAAAAAAAAATTATTTCCCCGCCTCCTTTCTCCATGTCTTCTCCCAGGATGTGAAGTTAAAGAACATGGGTTCATGGGCCAGCCTTGCTCAGAGGTCCCAATCCACGCCGGCCTCCTCCGTGCGCTCCTCCAGCGACAGCTTCGAACAGTTCAAACGGGCCGCCCGGGAGAAGGAGGAGAGAGAGCGACAGCTGAAAGCACAGGCCGAACAGGCCAGGAGAGAGCAAGAGAAGCTACGGTAGGCGAAAGGAAAATGGGGAAGTGTGTAATAAGAAAAGCAGAAGTCAGCAGCGCGAGTATGATTTAGTGTGACACAGAGAGCTGAGAAATGATTCAAATTATAGTATGTTATCAGTTCAGCTTTAATTTTCACAACGGAGTAAAAATATGCGGCCGTTGCTTTCCACTTGGAGACGAGGGATGTGCAACGTTAGTCAACTAGTCAACTGTTATTTAAAAAAATGTTTAAATCTGATATAATATAGGTACCAGTCTAATAAATCCAGTATTAGTTCCATTTAATTATGTGAGTCATATTAATTAACGTATGCAGGATACTGTCTTTAGTTAAGACATCAACCGTCTTACTTTTCTTTTGTCAGTAGCCGTGACGACGAGGACACCATGGAACAGACTCGTCGAGCGCAGGAAGATGCTCGCCGACGCCAGGAGCAACAGTCACCGCTTGCTCCAACACCCCCGGCTTCCACCCCTCCCACTCACTCGCCACAGGCCCCGCCCATACAGCAACAAGCCCCGCCCCCACCCTCCTCAGCTGCACAGAACACTCCCGACCAGCAGAGGGAGATGGCACGACGCCGCGAGCAGGAGAGGCGCAGGAGAGAGGCGGTATGCAAAAACTACGAAAGAAAATAGTAAAAAAAAAAATAAATCAGATTTTTGAGGACAGTTGTTTAATTCTTGTTCTCGCTCTTGTCTGCAGACTGACACCATTGACATCAACTTCCAGAGCGACCTGATGGCCATCTTTGAAGAGAATCTGTTCTGAGATGGGGGGGGGGAAGCAGATGAAGGGAGTGAGAGAAGGACCTATAGACACACACACACACACACAAATTCACAAACATGCATATAAACCACAATGCTCTGATACACATGGTCGCTGCTCACACAAGTGCACACACACACACACAGACACACATCCACACACGATGATAGTAACTGTCCCTTTCTCTCAGTAGTTGAAACAGCTGGCTTGTGTCATGTGAATGAGAGGGGGGGAAGTGAAATTGAAAATAAGCAACCCTCTTTTCCTCCAACCTCAGATACGTTTTGGTGTCTGGCTTGGTGTTTATGGGCGGTCGGTCTTCACGGACGAAAGGTTGAAAAGGAACGGCAAGGATAAGGTAGTCGGCTGCCTCGAGGAAAGCAAGAAAAACAGAACGAAAAGAAGGGGACAGAACTTTTACATTTAAAAAAGAAAAATATTGTCAGTGAAGAGGTGAATTTAATTTAAGAAATTAAGTGAAAAACCTTATTCTCTAACGTCTCGAGAGGAGAGAAAGGGGTTTAAAAGGAACGGGTGAACAAATTACAAACGGACAGATCACTTTGGTTTTTTGTTTTTTTTTCCTCTCTTCTAATCTCGTCCCTCTTTTTTTTTTTTTTTTTTTTTTTTTTTTTTTTTTTTAATTTTAAGATGGCTTTTAACTGGGAGGGGTGGGCTGGTGTGGTTTAGTTTGTCAGGTTCAGCGGTCATCTGAGAGTCTTGTTGTTTTCTCAGGACACAGTGGGAACGCAACACCCCCGGCCACATTCACACACTTTTCTAAGGCATCCTTCCTCCCTTTGCTTCCTTCTAACTCTCTCTCTTCAGTCACTAAATTGGAGAAGCGGAGGTTTTTAGGCGACGCTCGCCTGCGCGCGCTTACATCGAACATCCCGACGCGGCGACGAGGAAGGAACGATGGCATTTTAAAAGTTTCAGAGTGTGTCCTTTGCCTTAGCGCTCTGGCCTGTAAACTAACAATCATACCCTACAAATTATACATATTATATATATAAATAGATACATGAATATATATTATATACGACGAAATGTCAGCAAAAAAAAAAAAAAAAAGAACATGAGAGGAATTTGGATTTCGGGGAGCAAAGCTCGTCTCTGTGTTCATCTCTGAGCTCTGGTTTTGATTTTGTAGAATTTACTGTAAAGAAGAAAAAAAAACTTTTTTATGATTCTATTGAGAGGATTGTTTCGTCTGTCTTATTCTCTCTCATACCTTTTCCGTTTGTTTTGTTTGTTTTGTTTTTTTCTCTCGACTCTATGCCAAAACCAATCTATTGAGTGCTGAAAGTTCATTCACATTTTTTACATGTAAAATACATCTTCTTTTCACTTTATATTAAAGGCTATGTTTTTATTGCTATTTAATTTTCCTTTATGCCCTTTTTAAATCCGAAGTTATGCAGCAGTTTGCTCTGTAATAGTCGAGAAGCGGTTCAAAAAAAAAATCACTGTACGTCACTTCTTTACTAGCCCCCCATCATTCTGTAGTTGTTCAGTATCTGCACTTAACTCTTACATTATTTGCATCTTCTCTTTTTTTTTTTATTATTTCCTGTCATCATGTACATGTTTTTAGTCTTTCTTAGCTGTCTTGTCCACCACTATCTTTCTCGCAGCTTCTACAGTCTGTATAATAGGTTCTTGTTTGTCATCTTAATGTCTTTTAGTTTTTATTTTTAAAATGTTTTCATCATCCATGGTAACTATTTTGGGATGTCGTGTGCCATTGGGTTTTTCTGGAAGCGGGAGGGTTTCCGGGTTTTCCCTCGGGTGGGCCCAGAGATCCGTGAGTGTTTTCGATTCTATAATCACTTTTTATGTTTCATTCATTTCTTTTCCCTTTTCATATTTGATTGTTTTTGAGTTTATTTTGTTTTTTCTTTTCCCTTTGCTATTTTTCTCTGATTTATCTTACCCAGAACAACCTGTTGGTATGTTGGTGAGTGAGGCATTGAGGTCAATAGATTCATCTTGTTCAGATTATGGAGTACAACATCTTTTTTTAAGAAAAGTATTAAAATGGTATTTAAAAAAATAACTTAAAAAAAAAAAGTGCATTTTTTTTGCCTTCAACACTTCAATCACACACACACACACACACCGCATCCACGTGCTGATGCTGCAATTATCCAGATCCAGCCACAGGGGGGCGCTCTAAAGAAACACAGAGGTCACTGGTACAGTTCACCCACCATGCCCTGTTCGCTCACTCCAGTCCACACACTAGCTTTAGTGTATTAACTGGAACACTGCTGCAGGTCGATGTCCATAACTTTTAAATACAAATTTCAACTATCACATTTATCTTCAAGGACAGTTTTGCTCTTGTTGAGGCTGGATAGAACATATGTAAGAATAATAAAAAAAAAAAAAAAATCAGGTTATAATCTGTCATAATATTTGTGTTGAACCTTCTTCAAAAACTTTGAGTGCTTCACAAGAATAAAATAAGAGAACACAAACAATGAGAAGTTACAATATACATGTGATGCTCACTGAAAAGTTGCTGTCACTTAGCTTGACTTCCATATGAAGTGTACATTACTATGATACAAAGAAGCAACGATCATGTGTAAAAAGAATTCGACTTCACACTTAGATCACAGTTCTGTTTCAATGTGTGAATAAAGTAACTATCCGACACACAGGAAATGAATGTGGTTAAAACAAGAAGAAAAAAATGTTCATGAGCATCAGAAGTGTTAAAGGGCTCGCTCTGTAAGGGGACCACTGTGCAGGATGTACTTTTACAACAGAGGATGTTATGCTTGAGACCAGTTCAAACCAGACGCAGGTTGGGAGAGAAGCAGCAGACATGCAAACATCGTCAGTCACATGATTTTGAACAGATCTGAGTTCAGAGGTCTACTATTTCAGGATGTGTTGCCTTGATTCTCAACAAACGGACACTGCTAATAATACTGTGCATGCTGTTATTTAAACTGTATCCTAAACTCTGTCTCCCGTGGCCTTGAGTGGTCTGATAATGTGTGCGGTACACTGATAATCCTGCTGTGTTTTTCAGTCTTTCTTTATCTCCTATAACGAGCAGAAAACGTCCCCCCATTCCTCATTTGACTTTCAAATGAGCACCTTTGTGATGTTTGCATAGCACTCGACTTGTTATTGAATCCAGGGCGTCACAGAAACCCATTACATTTCCAAAAATCCCCTGTTGGAGGAGAGGCCGGCGAAACTAAATGTGGGAAACCTGCCAAGCAAGGCCCCGGATTTATCAGGTGAGGATGAGAAAAGACAACATAGAGATAAGGGATGCTGGTGATACGCTGCGCTCGCTTCTTCTTTCTCTAGATAACAATGGCAAACATACAAAGATACCATAGCTAAATAGTCTGGGAATGTGAGACTGGTGTGGCACAAACTGTTAGAACTAACTAGAAGTGAGATTTTAAACAGGAAAATGAATGAAGAAGTGAAAAATGTGTCAAGACGTTATGAAAGTATGACGATGAGTGGCAGATCAAGAATGAGAAACATCAGTTACTACTGCATGTGGCAACAGATACCAGAGTGTTGCCTCAATGATTGAGCTCTGAGTGTTCATGGAGCCGTCACGTGAGGCAGAGAAGCGCAGCTCTTTGCATTCTTGACCTCCTGTGTTTGTTTTATATACACCGTCAAACCACTTCCTTTTCGTTCTGTTCTGTGAAACATTTCAGGGGGAAACATACGCGTGGAAAAGGGTTTTGGCTCGTGACCTTATAAAACAAAGCAACAATGTCTTACTTCTTACCCCGTCTCAATGACTGCATACTGGTTGTGACCGATGCCACCGAAAATATGTTTTTCTTCTGCGATTTGAATATTTTTAGAGGGCAGGAGAGGTAAAATTATCAAGAAGGAAAACATCAATTTGTGTAGCAGAAATGTGTTTCTACACTTTTAATCTCGTGACCCCCTCGGATCTGTTTTGCGACCCTTCTTGTGGGGTCCAAACACCCACGATAGCAGCCACTGCTTCACATTTTCTATGTAGGACATAGAACAGAAACAGTGGACAGCGACTGTTTATATCTCTGAGGGTAGTGCGCTCCTCAAAGCACAGACAGCATGAACACAGATTTTGTATCCACAATGTCATCGATTTTCTATCATTTGTACCAGGCTGTTGACATTTTGTTTTTGTTTCTGCTTTGAAGTTGAACATTTTAACATAGAGATCTTATGGAGATCGACTTGTTCTGTAGCCAGCCTCAAGTGGAGGTTTGGGGAACTGCAGTTTATTTGGAGGCATTAGCTCGTGGTGTTTGTAGTTTGACGTGAAGGTAAGGTAGGTCTTGACTGACATGTCGGTGTTGTTACAAGTGGCTTGTTTGAGCAATCAAGCGTCATTCAGTCCATGCTCTTTATGGTTCTGACTATAAACTATAAAGTCTTTAGCTGCTACAATGCAGCTAGTCACCAACTTTGTCAATGAAAACAGCTGCTTGAGGTGTCTGGATATTATAGATGCTAAAACCTGACCAGGAACCAAAACAGTAAAGTGGGTTGTGGGGTGTGGGTTGTGAAACTCAAATAATGAGCTGAAAGATGCTAAAATGCACCGCAGAGCTGAGAGAAAACAGATTTGGGTGATGATTTTCTGTGGGTTTGTGATCTCTATAGCATTTCACAAATCACATATTTGAATTTAACACTTTTTACACTACATTTTAGAGCGTTGTCTCTGCCACAGGGAACAAAACAGACATGAGCACATGGAGGTCTATTCAAAGCTATGTTCCTCAGGATATGTGATGTCATCTTTTAAGAGAGACACTCTGCATTTGTGTGTGTGTGTGTGTGTGGAGGGGGATTAACAAACCTATAGTACCACGTGCCAGCGACTTGTGCTGCACATGTATGACTTCCTCTCAAGACTTGAGTAAAAACTGCAGCCGCCTCTTCCCATTAATGGCATTACGAGCGGTGGGGGGTTGGAAATTAGTGTTCAGGGCAATCATTGGGACATCAAGGCCCTCTCAAAATCGATGCCAGATGACAATAAGCAACTCCATGTGTGATTTATGCGCATGCAAACATACAGTCACAATTTAGACTTGGAACACATTTCTCAAGACCCCACATGACTCTAACAAACACACACTTATACATGCTCGCTGACACATTCTGCTGCTCTCACGCAACTCGCTCTCGTGCTCTGGATCTTTGGGGTTTCTGGTCCATGTGGTCATCTGCGGGAGTCGATCTGGCTGTCATTCAGCTGATGTTGCTGTTCACCTCTCCATCTCTGCCGTCTCGCTGAACGCTGGTTGAAAATGTTCGTGCCCTCTTCAATAAATCACTCTGAGGCACTTCTGCTCTTCCTCCGTTGTTGTCTTGGGATCCACACAGCATTTCCTTTTCCTCCCTTTTCTGTTTCCTGTTCTAAAATAGTGCTTCCTTTTGTCTGTTTTGACTTTTATAGTAACACTCTATTCTTTTTTGAATGAACCTTTTGACTTTGTTTTTTGCAATGTTACATTATGAACCACCGGTTACATAAATAGCACCAAGAGATCTACTGAGCAGGCTGCATGCCCTCACACAACTCACGGTGCGATAAACGAAAGACTTATGAGCTGACTGACATAGTAAGAATAAAAAACTAGTGACTGAAAGCTTGTCTTGAACTTGGAAACAGCAGATGACTAAACAGTTTCACTAAGGTTCATTCAGTAGTTGTTGTTAACCTCTCACTGTTATCATCCAACCTCCAGCTACCAACCAGGGATATTTACACACCCAGAGGAAGAATCAGGTGGCTCAGCTAAATACTGACGAAGAGAATTTAACTTAGTAAGTTAACTAAGTTTTAACTTAGTTAAAGTTAACTAAAACTAATAATAAACAGTATAAGCATGTATAAAATCCTTCAGACATATTGTTTCTGGCACTGCAAGAGGTAATAGTACCACTTGGCCAAACTGAGCCAGAAACATTGTTACTATATCAATTCTTACTAAACTATATGCACCCAGGTACTAGTCCGTTACCCAAAACTAAAACAGTCAAACAGTCCTGCTATTTCATAAAGGGTACAACGTTCAGTTTTTGTTGAAATTATTTTAAAGATTGATTGATTGAACTGCATGATTATTTTGGAGGCTGTTGAACTGCATCTCATTATACGGAGAGGTGTGTCATACTTTTATCACAAGTTAAGCAACTTCCATGGAATTAAGCTGCAATGTTGATGTCGAAACTGTCACTTCCACTGAGACAATAGTGCATGAATGCAGCCAGCCTGGCTGCGGGACATGCTGGTTTGACCTGACCTTAATACTATCAACTCTACTTAGATCAGCCATTAAGTTAGATTGATGGTAGAAAATCATACATGAATGGATCATACTGATCGATAGTGGCGCTCTTACCACAGTTTGATGTCCTTTCATACAAAGAAAACACTCGTCAGGTACAATTCAAGATCCAATAACAACAAATTTCAAAACTTAAATTTAATAGTATATTTCTCTGGCCCTCTGGTAACCCTGGGTTTGTAGATATTACGCTCCAACATGAAAGATTTGTTTCGTCATGTGCTGTGACAAACATGTGTGAAAGGCATTGAGGGGCGATCAGCATCCTCGTCGTCATGGCGACAGCATACGCAGCCTCCAGACAGCTGTCTGTGACGCTGAGAGGAAATAAGGGAATGGGAGAAGCTCCATACAACAAACTGGAAAGTTTGACAGCTGGAACATAGACACACACACAGAGGCTACATACTCTGACACGCAGCCTGCCTAATAAGGAAAGCAGATTGTACATGTTGAAACACGCCTGTCACATTTCTCACACGCAAACTGCCCCACTCCCCGCCATCCGTGTGTAAACAGGAAAGAGTTTTTCCTTTCCCCGTCTCTTCACTCTCCATCTCTGTCTGCCGTGCACTCGTCCTGTTATTTCCTCCTTATCTTTTTCCCTCTTTTCTCCGCTCACTTTCATTATGGGACAGTAGTGCACGCTTCCGACAGAACCTGAAGTCCCATAAACGTTTATTGCAGCAATATCAAGTGCAAACAGCTCATCCCGAGCTACAGGCTCATCCAAAAGACAGCTTCATTTTGTTCCTGGCATGATGTAAAAACAGCCTCTCTTGGATTCTGCCGTCTCACTGGGGTGGTGAACCCGGCTGCCTTGTGCCCTCGTTTTCTGAATAAAAGATGAGCCTATTGTTGCTGGAGGTTGGTGGTGTTGCTTCTGTGGCTGCCATTGTTTTGGGCAGGACAAGGTCAATAGGCCAATAGCTCTGTTAAGTAGATAGCATAGTAGTTACATGTGGTAACACTAACCCAATGTGTGTTTGGTCATTGTTCTGAGATCAATATGAAGTAACAGCATATTTATTTTTTTCCCTCACAAAAGATAGAGCTCTGCTAATCTGATGTCAAACAAGAAGCAACAACATTAATTATTTAAAAGCAGGGACTGAGCAACAAACTACAGAGGGAGAGTACTGACACAGAAAAAGGAGGGATTTAAAGCATGAAATTGAAGATAAAGCAGTGTAACTGATTACAATTCAAGAAACACAATAACAAATACAAGATATGGATGTGTTTTTGTTCTTAATGCTTACTGATCATGACAGGAAATATGGAGGAGGGAGACAAAGTCAAACCTCACCTGTAACAAACTGTGACAGGTGAAGCAAAGAAGCAAACCAGAATACAGCTTGTAGACAAAGAACTGACATTCAACCAGCTCATAAACACATCTCTCTTCATTTGTCTTGCGCCTTTCAACTCAGCTTCTTTCCTTTCCGTAATCTAATCTGAAAGTGTGAAACTCTTTAAACAGGAGGTTAAATGGGGTTTCCATGAATGAAAAGAACCTACACTTCTACTTAAGCAAAGGAAAGGAAAGTTTTTTTTCACAGGTTGTTGCTTCATTTCATGTTGATTTCGTTATACGCATTTTGATGGTTCAGTGTCTGTTATAGCATACTCAGCACAATTGACTGTGAGGTTATGAGGTGGACAGCTGACTGGTTTTGTCAAACAGGAAGGAAATGTGTAAAATAATAAAAAGTTTAGTCACTTATGGGAAATACTGACATTATGTATTGACTGAAACTTGTAACCTTATCTCAACTAAAACAGCATCATCATCTTAACTGACACAATAGTAATAGTAATAGTAAGCTATTACGATACAGTTCATCATCTTAACTGACCTGATAGTTTACTGACAGTTTACTGCGGGGACTTTCTGTATGTGAAGTTACTGACATTTAAAAACATGACCTAAAATACAGACGGCACGTTCTGGGTTTTGTGGGACAATTCATTTAAAGTAGTTCAGGTGCACACAAACAAACCTATTGTGTATTTATGTAGTAGCATTTTGTCCCCTCATTTGTTGAGATAAAATAAGAGGTGTCAACCACAATGGTCAGAAAGAGGAAGTGCATGTGTTCTTTAAGGTAGGAAACAGAGACAGGACCAGAGAGAGCGACCACTCTTTGAGACTTTGCGGCGTCTCTTCACTAACCTAAAAGATACAACGTTTATACTGTCCACAATCATATCATCCATACAGCCATTTTTAATAGCTGCTCATGGGGGGGCTGGAGAGAACCTGCACAAACACCACTGCACCACCGTGTCACCTGAATCAGATCATATAAATGGATTATGATTACTGATGCATTTATGTGTTCATCACGTTGATGCGGGAGCTGGTAAATGTGAAGCGAAATGCATAAACTTAACTTAAACTTTGCTTATCATAAATTGAACTTAAACCCAGCTTAACTTAAATTGAGTTTATCTTAAATTTAACTTCAATAAACTAAATCTTAGATTTGCTTAAATGCCGCTTAAATTAAATTGATCTTATCTTAAACTTAGCTTAACTGATCTTAACTGATTTAACTTAAACTCAAATAGACTAAATCTTAGTTTTGCTTAAACTCATCCTAACTTAAACCTAACTTAAACTTAAACTAATTCAACTTTACAAAACGTCATAATTTACTTGTAGATTATATGTTACACGGTTTGTGTCAATCTGAAAAGTAACAAATAAATGTAGTGGAGTTAAAGTACAATATTTTCCATTATTTATCTGTATAGAAACATCTCCTTCTTCACAGCTGTCAAATAAATGTGTTTGTTGATCGTGTCCTTTCCAGGACTAACCTCCAGCCATGCTTGGGCATTAACTATTCACCGCTCCCGTCGCTGTCATGTATAAATCATACAAACCCGCCTGAATAACCTCCCGGGTCACCCTGTCTGTCACTCCTCGGGCTCCAGCAGCATTGGCTGTTCTTGCTCCCTCGTTAGCCAACAGGGGGGGTTGCCGGGGGCGGATACTAAGCGCTCAGGTTGGCAGAAGAGGCGTAGCGAGGAGCTCCGACTCGCTCCTTTGTGAGAGACACTCAAAGCAGCGGCAGCAGGAGGAACAGCGCACGAGCGTGCCGCACCCTTTGTGCTCCTCCTGGCACTCACCTCGCGGATCACTGCGCGCAGGTAACCACCGTTCAAACCGGAAGCAAAGGAGAGAGAGAGGGAGAAAAAAAAGTCCCGACACAGGTGACCGAGAGACGGAGAAGTTTGAAGTTTGAAGAAGTTTTTTGTATTTTTGGACTAAACGTGGAAAGCTGGAATGGAGCCGCGGTAGAAACAGATAAAAAGGAAACCCAAGGATATATATTTTTCAGATTTTGGCGCATATTTTTCACCAGCCTGTGGTCAAAGGTGTTAAAATTGGCGCAGGACGAGGCTGCAGGTACGACAACAGGTCTCACTCTCTTCAACACGAGCGACTCTGATCTGGATTTACTTGATAGGCGAGTTCATAGAGGAGGTGAGTTCAGATTTCTCTTTCCCGCACCTTTGTTTATTTAGAATTGACTTTGCATTGTGAAATTCCTCCGCTGTGACTTTGAAACGTTGTAGTGTTTGCTCTTCATTGTTCCTCTGTTGGGAGCTCCGGGGCTCCCATCAGCACGCCGAGGCATCTGCACCGTCTCCAGAGTAATCTGGACTTCATTACGGCCTCAAACAGTCAGTGTGACCGTGCCTTTTCCCAGAAATGATCCCATCTTGTAATGCGACTTTTGTCCTCTCCTCTTCTCTTTCATTCTTCCTTTTGAGCCTGGCTGGGTGTAACCATCCCTGGCTGGCAAACAAAGTATAAAATGGTTCACTTATGTGAGCAGGTTTCAAGCAGGATAAGCTTTTATGGTTCATATCTTTTTTTTTTTGTTGCCCTGCAGTAAATCCTGTCAATTTGAAGGTTGTACAGCTCAGATTGTGTTGACTCTGTGTCACAGAGTGTTGGCTCAAGTCCATGGCAGTTTTTGACGTAGTAAATAGTTGTGGTGTTGTGTTTGCAATGATTTCAAATGTTACCCGGTTACATCTACAGAAACATAAGAACAATCTCTTACAGGCTGTAGCTAATGATTATTGCCGTTATTGTTTAGTTTATAAAAGGGGATGGTGAAAAATAACTTATCAACTTACTGTCATAAAACAGATCATAGTTGGAAACGAGCTGGCGTTTGAGCTTAATGTGCCAAAAAGATGAATTAATTCCTGCAGTGGTTTGTTATTTTATTGTTTTAGCCCTACATTTCTCATACTTGGCAGCAGTATCAACATTTCACCTTGTCAGTTTACACTACGCTCACAGTCCCATTTTTAATCTTCACTTAATTCTTTGTTTTTCTTTGGAACTGACTGTGTTTCTTGAGGCAAAGTTCAGGCGCAGCCGCTCGTGTTTACACAACTTACAGCACTGATAACTTTAGCTTTAATCAAGGTGTTAAGGTGAAAATGCTCCTTTTTATCCAGCCATTTGTCCAACCAAACGGTCCGAAACCCCCAAAGATGTTCAGTTCACAACGATGAGAAAATTAAGTAAAACAGTAAATCTTGTTTGACGTTTCTACCTGATAAATGATTTAACCTAATCATTTCACGCTTCTTGATTTTCGTCATGTGCATTTGGATGATCTGATGTCTACTGTCACATCTCGTGTGATGACTCACTTTGAGGTTATAAGGTGACTGTTTTTTCAAAAGAAAAGCTTTTTTTTTTTTTTTTTTAAAAAGTCAGTCAATTATGGGAAATCCTGTTATCATGACTGAAACATTATTACTGAAACTTGGTAAATCTGCATCATCGTCATCATCTTAACTGATGTCTTGCAGTTCACTGCAGGGACTATATGCAAAGTTACTGACATTTAAATACACAACCTCAAATACAGACCGAGGTTTGTGGTTTAATGTAATTAATTTAAAGTAGTTCAGATGCATATGCATGTGGATTTTGGTCAAGTTGTCCAGTAAATCGACCACATTAGTTTCTTGGTGTGGTTGGAGAGGAAATGCATGAGCCTGTGTGATTAAATGGCTAATGGAAATCATTATGCCGGTGACACCCAGACTGCCCCACCAGTTGCATGTCCATGCTTCACAGCTGGAAGGACGTGCTTTAGAAGAAGCAGTTGATTAAAACAAATACACCCAGACAGAGCGCTCCTGAGGAGATGAGCAATTTCTGTCTTTTTTCTGTCGTTACCTGGAATTAAAGGTCACAAACAGACGATCACACTCTACCACCACCCCCGCCACCTCCTCCGCAGTACTGGTTTTTCAGTCTCCGGTGTGTGCATGCGTTGTAAACCTTTCCTGATGCAAAGAAGCGCTGGCTGAAGTTGATGTGCTAAGGCTTTAGAGAGAGTGAGAGGGAAGGAGGGAGAAGAAGAGACTCGGGTGTGGCTCCTCTGGTAATGACTGGTTTGGATTCAAACTGGTGTTTACTGATTCAGCCCAATCCATTCACACACAAACACAGACGTATGATGCATAAAAGCACACGGTCATGCAAATGCAGGCGCTCAGAGGCGCACAGAGTGAGGGCATCACAGTGAAACGTGGTGTCCAGATACTTTGTCAGTTTAGTTGGGGAGGGATCAAACACAGTGAGGTCAAATTTAGGCATGTGCCCAAAGTTTGAATGAGCTAAATGCTATAATTACAGTTAATTTTGATACTGCTCTCATGTCTGTAAGCTATAAGCTGTTTGTGAGTCTGCAGGACAGCTTAGCTTAGCACAAAGACTGGGATCAAGGGGAAACAACTAGCCTGGCAGATGTAACTGATTTGATAAAATCTAATTTGTTTAGTTCATTGCGGCTGTGGCTTGGAGGTAGAGCGCGTGTTTCGAAGGCAGCGCCAATGGTCACGTTCATCACGATCAGTTAGGGTTGCTCTGGCTCGGTGGTAGAGTAGAACGGGTCGTCCAATAACCCAAAGGTTGGCGGTTCGATTCTTGCTCTCGCTGCACCAAGATTGGAAGGTGAACTGAGAGCCGGTGGGGTTGTGGTCACGTGTGTGTATGAGAACTGTGTACTGTAACAATTTCAATTCTCCTTTAATGTGGTTTGCCCAAACTTGAACTTCCTGGAGTCTCTATTGGTTGCCAGGCAATGGCTCAAATTTGGTTTTGCACTTGCTTTTTCCCGCTGTTTTGAGTCTTTAAGCTAAGGTATGCTAAATAGCTGCACTTTCATTGTTACCATACAGACATGAGAGTGATGTCCTACAACTCTCAGAAAGAAAGTGAATCATTGTTCGTTTGTTTTTCGAACTGTAATCATTCACCTTTTAGCTCTGCTCTGGGCCCTTAGCTCTAAGTGCACTGCTATCTTTATTCATCAGTCTCTAGCTTTGTAACTTTCTTATCTCTGTCAGGTGGTGCACGATTGTTGTTGCGCATTTTAGCTGAAAAAAAGCTGCCTGCTGCTGGAAACAGGTGTGATGAGAGCACTTTTTCTGTGGTGAATCTGCTATACTAATTTTGATTCTGTCGGTTTAACATTGCAGCTGCACATGTCTCAAAACCACTGCTGCATAATCTGTGGACAGCTATGTATGAGACGTTATTATGAATTGAAAGTAAAATTACTGAACGTGCACATCCACAAGAGAGGCAAGGACATGTTAACTGTATTTCCATCGTTTAAAATCATCTGTGCAAAAGTCACACAGGTGAACATCTACTTCACTGCTTTGTTTGCAAAGTGCACCGGAACAGACAGTCAAAGTCTGCGTTTTTGCCTTCAGGTTCCCTGCAATTGATGCACAATCAACACTGACTTGACTGTCAGCTAAACGCAGATTTATTGTAAGTTGTTATCTGTCTGTCTAATATATATCATACAACCTGACAGATTAGTTTAGTATTTTCTCATGTGGTAATTGCTGTTTTCAAAGATTTGCTGCATGAAGTGCAAAGCTGAGGTGAACATAAATGTTGGATTTGGTTTTCCTATGGTTTTTAAACACATGGTAGTGGCAGGCACAGAGACATTTTGAAAGGTGAATCTGAGAGTTCATAGTTCCACATGACTGTGTGCACACAACCTTGATCTCCAAGGTCTGTGGAAGATCAACTGTAGTACTAGTATCTGTTTGATTCATGGCTTGTGTCTCAGAGGGGCACAAAGGCAGGCAACAAAAACCTTTCTGAGTCTCGTACTTCCTGTTTCTCTGTGACAAAGGTGAGAACTTCTGGTTACTGTTCAGCCAGATTGCAGTCACATGCACACATACACAACACAGAAACGTTTTATTAGTAGTATTGCTGCTGCATATTCCTGTGTATGGAAGAGTATCGGGGGCCACATAAAAAAAATTGTCGGAACCAGTTGCTGGTTTCTGTGGCAGCCACCACTGCCTTCTTGGTGCCTGGGGGTTTCCACTGCTCTGATTCGCTGGAAGTATCATTTCCATTATGCGATTTCTGCATTAATTTGCAAGTTTTCTTAATTAATCTCTCAACCGCTGCCACTGTGCAGGGAAGCTGCCACTGTAATGGCGCTGCCCTGCCAGTGTCCGCCACTGACACCGACAGTTGAGAGATTAATTAAGAAAACCTTGTAAATTAAAGCAGAAATCACATAATGGAAATGCTACTTCTAGCAAATCAAATACAACATACCGCCGACTGTTTTATGAAATAAAAACTAAACCCAAATGTCAAAACAGCAGCAGTTGCCACAGAAACTGGCAGCTGGTTCCTGTTCTGATTTTTAAAAGTCAAAAACTTTTTTTTTTTAATAATCCTTTCTATTCTTCCGTACCCGTGAACTCAAGACTTACTTTGACTTTTTGGCCCTTCAGAATGGTCCCCCCATTTCCTTCAACTAACAAACCTCTTTTCTTGCGGTTGCGTCTCGCCCATCATTTCATTCTCAAGCCTCTAAAGTTCTCATTATCTCCACATTTTTCTGTTTTTGATTTGGCACCTCTCTCCACACATCATTGGTAGGAGAGTGGGTCACTGAGGCTCCCTCCCCCTGTGTGTGTGTGTGTTGTGCATGTTTGGTTTGAGATTGAGTTACATAGCTCGATTGTGTAATTGTGAGGTGTGTCTCTGCTGTAGGGAGCTGCTCTGCTCTTTCCATTGTTGAAAGAGTTGAACTTGGAGGAGTTGGCAGTGCAGTGCATGTCATCGTGCTGCGCTGGCTTTCACAGGAAAAATGGAGAATCTGTGACTTGAAATGCAACACGTGGCCTGTTTAGTTTACCGTAAATAGAGGATTAAACCACGCTGTTGTTGCCTACACATCGAATGCCTGGCAGAAAGTTAAGGCTGAGTTCTCCCCTGAGCTGTGGTTGGTTTCAGTTACGGCATCATAAAGCCTCGTGTGTTCCTGTTGTGACTTGACAGATAGTCGGTCTTTGAGCTCAGTAGTAATATGGTAATGCAGATAACTGCTGCTGTTCATCAAGATTGTCTGGTTTATGGGGATCTCAACTCTGTAACGTGTCAGCTTTGTGATTAAGATTTTAGCTTTTCACATAAGATCATAATCTACTTATTTTCAAACAACAAAAAGCAGTAAAAGTCATCTTTAGCGGGCTACTGTTTCTTTATTTATTCATTTGTTTAAGCCCAGTTAATTTAACTGAACTGTGTGTATAATTAGGCCCCTGAGAAACACAATATGCTGTGGTTGGGTTAGCAAAAGGTCACATAGTTTAATCTTAGCACCTTTAGCCCAAACATAATTTTGTGAAATTAAAAATAAATCTCTTTAAATATAAGTGAGCACAGCACACTGAAGGCTTCAGTAATGCAACCTGAAATCTAGTTAATGATGTGTTGTCACATTTGCTGCTAGTATAATAATAAAGATCCCATCCAGACATGTTTTAAGACTTTACTTAAATAATGATTTGTTAGATTTCTAACTACATCTCCCTCACTGAAAAATCCACAATCTCTGATGCAAATATTATTTATTGCAAATGACTAACTGCTGCACACACAGTATATCTCCACTTGAGCGTTTAATGTTTTTGTGCACCGATGGTTTCACCTTTCAACATTACATTTACCTAAGATGCCTGCATGAGAGAAAGTTTTCCTCCTCAGTAGATGAAAACAGCTCCTAGTGTCAAAGTGCACGTTTGTCATTCTGCAGAGTGAAAGTCCAACGAGGGACGTAGAGCGCATGAGGAAAAGCATTCGAGCATTTGATTATTTCTCTGTTGTGTTTGCTCACAAGCGTTGGCTGATAAGTCTCTCTGCGGTTAACAGTTATCATTATGAATTCGTCTGCCAATTAATTCCTCCATTTAATTGTCTGATTGATTATAATCTGTTATTATAATCCTGTCTTGCAATTTCCTAGAGTCAAAGATGATGTCATTAAATGTCTTGTTTAGTCCTAGACCTATTAGACTCTAATAGGTTTACTGTAATGTGAGACAAGGACAGGATTTCCAGAGTAATGGAGATGATGAAAGCAGTCTAGAGACAGAGTGTGTTGTATGCTGTCTTCACCCTCAAAGTCCCTTTGAAGCAAATTGACCTGACTTGTTTGAATTTTGAATATATATGATCCTCAATCATTTTATAATACTTACAGACAATATTGATTTGAAAATTGTGATATGCACACATCTCTGTTGGTAAGAGCAATTCGTAATTCAATAAAGGTTGTTTGCCGTTCAGCATTAGCACATTGATTTTTGGAATGAAGTCACACATGGGGATTGTCTTTGTTGTTTTATGCTGATATTTAATTTTTCCACAGATTGAAGACCCGCAGATCAAGAGCGCACAAACCGTACAGTGAAGGCCTCAGACTTTAAACTGGATCCCTCCAGTCCTCACCCATCCGGCTGATGGCATGCAGATCTCCAACCCACCTGAGAGGGCGAGTCTGAATGGTTCCCTAGACCTTCCCCTCTGCATCCTGTCCGCAACTCCGCTCTCCTCTCCATCTTCTTCGTCATCTTCAACTCCTCTCTGAGCCCACAAATCCGCCAGATATCTCAACATGGCAGCGCCGACTGTCGACCCACACCAATGCTACAACAACGAGACTGTCAAGTTTTTTTATGAGGAAAGTGGAAAGAATATCAGCGATCACTGGCGCCGACGTGACTATGTGATCGTCACTCTTGGCATGACGGTCTGCTTCATTGTCATTTTTTCCAACCTTTTGGTCATAGCCGCCATTTTCAAAAACCGACGCTTTCACTTTCCCATCTACTACCTGCTGGGTAACCTGGCTTTGGCAGACCTCTTCTCAGGTACAGCTTTACTTCATCTGCCTCCACGGTATTATTGTTCTCACTCCAAGTACCGCAAATTATATTAATAACAAATGTTTCCCTGTTCTCTGCTATAAACTGTGTTCATGATGTTCATGATGTTAATTTTAAAAAGATGTTTCGATGGGATGTGACATTTTTTCCATGTTACCATAGTAATGTGAACATGGATGTTTTTGTGTCTCCTTAAACCCATATTAGCTTCGATATTTGATGTCTAAAGTGAAACACACACACAGGCTGTGTCATGCAGTGTCCCATCTGGGGAACAAATGTGATGTCAAGTTTTTTTTTTTAGTGTGTAGATGCTGGGAAGTTGCACAGACACATGTTGCTGGTTAATCTGCAATGTCGTATATATAAACATCATCAGCGTCTATTTTGAATCGTGTCATCGGTCCATTAAAAAGTCTGGATGTGCTTCACTAAAAGGTCCAGAGTTAACACTTTTCCTTAAATATTTTCAAGTATGGATGAGATGGGTTTTTTTTTGCAGCTGTGGCTCTGGGTGCGTGCTAATGGGAACTGAACAGGGTATTTAAAATCTGACCATGTAAATTCAAATTCCTTGTACTCAATCTGTGTTTGTGAGGTTGTTACAGTCTGCTTGCACTTATTATCACCATGGTTTGTTGCACATCTGCACATATGTTTTTGGTAAACAAACCACTTCAATACTGCTTGGAGCCTCTGGTTTTCTTTTCTTTTTTTTAAAAATAATTGGCACTTTTAGTAAATCAAGTTTCAAGTTATACATTCGTACAAAACTTAGAGTAAAGAAAGAATATAAACAAGGCAAAAGACAAACAGAACTAGTTGGTCGCCTATAAAAATATAATGAATTAGGTAGTTGCATGGCAACTGTAAATATACACTTGTACAGATGAGTACATAGCATTAAAGAGACAAAATATCATTTTGCTAAAGCCAATCAGGAAGGGACACGAGTTTGTCATTAGCCCACCAATAGAACCACCAAACTATCTCAGGCTCACATGGAAATAAACTTGACACTGACATAGTTAACTTGTGAACTTATAGATATAGTTAGGAGCCACCCAGACCTTGAAAAAAAGTAAGTGAAACACACAGGTAGCCAGTGTAATGAAACTTAAAATGTGGTTATATGCTGTATGTGTGTTTATAATTAGTGCAGAGTCTGGCAGCTGTGTCTCTAAAGACTGTGTTTACTGAAGCATGAGTAGGGTAAGTTACAGTAGTGTGGGAGATTAAAAAAACACAAACGGATCAGATCATAGTGATTTTGCATAACTGGTTAAATCTGGGAAGCTATTTTATCTTGCTGATTTGAATCAAGATTAGTGACACCAAGATATCTGAAGCTAGAGGTGATACTGGTGGACAGTGAGCCGTGGTGATGTAGTAACGCGATTCATCCTGTAGCTCTTTGTTGCAATTCTCCGGTGTTAAACCCGCACTTTTCTCTTCCCAGGTGTCTCCTACCTCCACATGATGTTTCATACTGGGCCCTGGACAATTAAGCTGTCTGTAGACCAGTGGTTTGTGCGACAGGGACTGATCGACACCAGCCTGACGGCTTCAGTCCTCAATCTCCTGGCTGTGGCCGTGGAGCGCCACCAAACCATCTTCAACATGCAGCTGCACAGTAAGATGAGCACCCGGCGCGTTTTCGTCATCATGTTGTTCATCTGGCTGGTGGCCATAGTCATGGGTCTGGTGCCCACCATGGGCTGGCACTGCCTGTGCGACCTGGAGAACTGCTCCACCATGGCACCGATGTACAGCCGCAGCTACCTGGTGTTCTGGGCCGTTCTCAACCTGCTGACCTTCTCCATCATGTTGGCCGTCTACACCCGGATCTTTATGTACGTGAGGCACAAGAGCAAGCAGATGTCGCAGCACACCACCCAGATGAGACACAAAGAGACGGTTTTCAACCTGATGAAGACCGTCTCCATGATCTTGGGTAAGGAAGCATACGTAGTACATAAAACACAAACCTGACCTATTTTTGACTGGAAGGCGTGGGCTGCTGTGCGTGCAAACATTTTTCTTTTGAACCTTTTGAAAAGGTGCGTGCAGCTCTCTATTCTTGCAGCAGGAAGCAACAACTTATTTGGGGTTGCTGTTAATCTGATATTTATATCCACCGCCTAGACACTCATGTTGTACAAGAGATCGAAGCAGTTTTCTGAGAAATGCCGGCCTCATTCTTCAGAAAATAAAACACCTGACGGCCTCTTTAAACGTATGAACGCAGACTCGGACTTGCATGCAGGTTCCTCTCTTAGCATGTCTGTACTCGTTAACCCTCTCTCTCTCACACACACACACGTTCACTTCTGCACTCCTTTTTCTCCTGCTGAGTCTTCCTTGTTTTGGCCATGCTCCCTCGTTCCTCCGCTCCCTTTCTCACCCTCCCCCTGCTCCTGCTTTTGCATTTTGAACTTTCGATTAAATTCCTCAAAGTTTCAAAAATGTTACTCGTCTTTCTCACCGTCGCTCAGCAGCCTGGACTCGGCACCTCTGGCATGCAAGGAGGGCGAGCATGCCCTGACAGGGCGCTGCATAGTTCAGTTACTGTGACAGAAAACAGCTTCTCTCCTGCCCGTATGACATCCCTGTGTGGGGTGTGTAATCGTGTACCTCGGGAAGGACCGAGTTTTTTTTTGCCTTAAGTGAGGATATTTTTGTGAAGAGGAGACATTTTGGCTTTTCCTCGTGTCGTCAAATTGTTATTTGAGGGTTAAAACTTGGCTTTGCTATAGCATGCAGTTGTAATAGTTAAGGTCACGGTCAAGGCCTGAGGAATGCATTGCACGTTGTGCGTAGGCGTTACCACATTTCCGTCTGTAGCTTATGCATGTGCATATATTAGTGCTGAACGTGCTTGAAATATGTGCACATGTTGAATTCCTGAGCTGTCTAATCAAGTGTTATGATAATGAAATCTGATCATACAGACTAAACCCAGTCCACATGCTGACCTGACATGTATCTGTGTGTGTGTGCGTGTGCATTGTCTGGAAAGGAATTTTTCTCCCTTACCTACCCCCTACTTTTTCGCATTCTTTACAACTCTGTCTGTTCATTTTCTTTCCTCTGAGTAACTCCTTTTTTATCTGTAACTTTTGTTATTACAAGTCTTCTAATGACCTTATGTCTCCTTGATCTCCCTCCCTCTACCCACGCCACCCTCTCATTCCTCCCCCCGTCAGGCTGTTTTGTGATCTGCTGGACGCCCGGCCTGGTGGTGCTGCTTCTCGACGGCCTGCACTGCGACGCGTGCAAGGTGCTGCGCTACGAAAAGTACTGCCTGGTCCTGGCTGAGTGCAACTCCTTCGTCAATCCCATCATCTACTGCTTCAGGGACAAAGACATGAGGAGGACCTTCACGGAGCTCTTGTGCCTGTGTCGGCGGGGAGGAAAGAACAAGAGCGCCTCCGGAGTTCACTTTAGCAGCCTGGAGCACGAGGTACTGTCCGAGAGCAACGGAGCAGACGACAGCAATGACAAACAAAACAACCACTCACACTAAGGATTCTTAAAGATAAACCCAGACAATGAGATAGAAAACATGCAGCATGTGACCCCTTAAACACTTTCACAGCTATACAAACTGTTAACCAGGCCAACGTGACAATTTAAGGTTAAATTTAAATTCAGCTTTTTATTTTTGGTTTTGCTTTTCACTCCAAAAAAAAATCCTGTAATATCATGGTTGAAGATGCTAATCTCTATAATCTGATCTGTAGGCAAGGCACCAAGATGTAGTCATCTGAAGCGATCTGCTCTTAGTTTGTAGTCAAGTTAGTATTGACCAGACATGTTTGTGTGGCCTTTGGTTGCAGCAGTCCGTGCGGAGAGCTAAAGAGGCTTTCGCTGAAATACAATCTCGAACACCCATCACCAATCTTTAAGCCTCTTTCGAATCGTTTTCAGAAGAAGTCTGATTTTGGCTTCCACAGAAGCACAGAAACAGAGATGGCAGATCAAGTTGAGATTTCACAACACTAAACGAACACTAATTTTAAAGCCTAAGTCACTTAAAGTGACTATAATTATATATATTTTTTACGATAACAATGCTTCGATCAGATTGTGCAAAAGTAGGCACTCGTAGTTTTGTTAGTTTCAGCTCATTGTTGTCGCTGTCCCGATCATGTTTTGGTTTACTCTCACCGCTCTCATAGCATCGTTTTAGACCGCAGCGTGCAGCTGCCACTACCTGCTCAAAACTAAAAGGAAGCCAGACGCAGTGAGCGACTAGCTGGTGAACATAGTGGCACATTTACACTCAAGAGTTGGTGGAGACAAAAAGGTGCTAGACAGAAACACTTCAAAAATGACGAGCCTTGCATATGAAAAACAATTGCACCTACTGCAAAGGGATCCACTGATGGCAGCCTTTGCAAAACAGATTCATCATTAGATGCTGCTGATGCGACTGGTTTGTCTACTATAGTTATTACAATTAAAGCTTATGTGCATCCTAATTTAACTCACTGCTTTGACCAAGTATAAACAGGCACGCTTCTGCTTTCTCTGTTTGTGTGTGCATGATTGCAGAGAGCAACATTATGCTGAATATAAAACTGCTGACACTGACACAAAACTGCTTTTCCTGGAAGCAGAGGCGCTAAAGCTCAACCACAGCCTCGCTGTGTTGAATGCATAGACATGATTGCATAGTGCCAGCAAAAGCTACATTCATATATACATGAATCCACCAAGAGCAGAAAGACAAAGCAATGATAGGGCTGCAACTGCTAATGTGTCACCTCATTCAGTCTTTAAAATCTGCAATAATAAGAGAGAATGTCCGCCATCATTTCACAGACCCTGTCAGTCTATATTCAATTTACAATAAGATAAAGAAAAGGGGTAAATTCTCTAACTATTCATTTAATTGGGGTCAGGATTTGGGATCGCCTTTTTCCTCACACCAGAGTTTTAACAGTTTATTAACAGTATCAGTCGGTTTGTTAACAGGAAGTGCATCGAGTGGCCACGTCTGGTAAAACAGGCGTCCTTCCTGCAAGTCTTAAAGGACCACTTAACCCTCACTAATTAAATGCAAGTCATGCTGCAGCTGAAGTAGATTTCGTAACACTATTTGACTCCTGTGTGCTGAACGTAGAAACTGAATGAATGGAAGTAAATGAGTATTCTGATTGATTTTGGCTGTGCAGACTCTTATTGTGTTTGTTGGACTTTAGTTACAGGCAACACTTTTTATGTCGGCGTGATTGTTTTTGTTTTCAAATTTCCTCTCCCAACGCTACATGCTGCCGTACATATACTGTAAAGCCCTCTGAGGCAAAATGTGTTTTGTGACTTTGGGCTATACAAATAAAATTTGATTTGATTTGATAGACATATGGCAGCATGTAGTGTCTCACTGGGCACAGAGTGGGACATTTTGAGCACATTTGCACCCACAAAAGTTTTATGTTGTAGTGAAACTATTTTTATGACCAAAGAAAGATTTGCTTTTGATAAATCAGTTTGCTTTTGCTATCATTTGCGTGATAATGACTTCTCTTTTTGTTCATTTGCCATCTTAATCATACTGACAGTGTCTTTCCGGCTCTTAATGTTTGCCTTCACACCGCAAAATAGGTGCATTACTACTTTGCTGTTTTGTCTCCATCTTTGTTTGCTAATGAATTTCTCTACAAAATCAAATTTGTGTGCGTGCAAAAGCTCTCCGTGCTCAAAATGTGTAGTGAATGAATTATGACACAAATGTGAAAGTCTTCATCCAACCAGGATGTCAAATTTTCCATGAGGCAAACTTTAGCAAAACATCAACCGGCATTGTTGTCTTATGTAATCATCACACTCCCATTACTTTATAGGGACACATCATTTCTATGTCCTCAGTGTTGTTTGCTAATTTGTGTGTGTGTGTGTGTGTGTGCACGTGTTGTACAGTCTTAACCCGGTCCAGATGTGTACTTGTGGTTGAAATGGGTCATGCTTCTTGCCACATTTCCTCTGACTTGTTATTCTGGCATGTGTGTATGTTGGAGATGTTGTACTATGTCATTATTTCTCTTGCACACATACACACGCAGTCTGTTACTGCTGGTAGCAGGAAGTGCAATGTGTGTGTGTGGTCTTGTGTGCATGTCAGTGTGTATACTGACTCAGAAGGTTGTTTTAATGTCTTTTTGTAAGTGACATTAACGTTAGAAAGGAGGCAGGAGATGGTTGGAACAAATCTGCAGTTGCTCTTGTGTTGATAATAAAACATTCAGTGCCATTTAACAGGAAGTTGGACATTTATGGATATTAGCAAATCATTAACTATAACTGCTCTTAAAGGGAATGACCTTTGCCAGAAGGTATCAAAGGGATAACATTATACTCAGTATATATTCTTTGTCTTCAGATTTCAGATAAATCAACTTGTTGATACTCATTTTTATGTTATTGTAGTCTAACTGTTGGTGTTGTTTTGACAGTTCAGAAACATTTTCATATTATTTAGGGTCTATTTTTGTACAAACGTTACAACTAATATGAATAAATGCATAAATCTGCCTACATCTGTGATTTGTTTTGTCCTGTCTGTCTGTCTGGTTCGTCTGCTTCTCAGCATGATTGCTTCTTTGTGAAATTTGGAATCGGGTCAAACTGTGTGGAAACGCTATCTCAGGGATAAACATGCTTTTAATACCTTTCTGTCTCTGCTCGTTTTGATCTTTTTGCTAGTTCAGACATGACTAACACGTTTGTTCTTCTTTCTTTTTCCCTTCCTGTTACTTCCTACTACACTTAATCCCCCGCCCTCCCGATTCCTCACTTTCCTTATTTCACCTCTCGCCTCATACTACTCTTATGTCTCTCCACTTCTGTCTTTAGACCTATAAAAGTCGTAAAGCCGAGCCGACGGAAAGGAGCAACGGGACGCCTCTCATCCATGAAGTATCAGAAGACACGCCGGTCTCTTCGGAAAAGTGGAATTAACTCATTCAAGACATGCAGATACACACTTGACACTGAAATCCACTTATCTGCACATGCTCACAAACAAGCCCTAAGAAAAAAAAAAAATTTCCTCTCGATGGTAATTCTGCTTTTCGTAATTTAAAGCTAACGTGGTCATGGGACACTTTTGAATATCTGATGGCCAGCATGATGGTGGATGTATCTTCATATTCAGTGTTTCTCTTACCACCAAATATTAGTTTATCCAAGTACCACCATTATGACACCATGTGAAAATACAGCAGCGTATTCAGGCTTCACACAGTAGGCAGGTTTATTCGTGATCTTTCTTATTTATTGTTGACTGTTGTTGAATCCTGAACCAAGGACCAGAGCTAATTTTGTAGAAAGGGATGTCCAGACGTCCAGAAATATCTCCAGATATTTCCTGTTTGGATCCGTTGCAGTGTTGCAGTGTTGAATCATCATCATTTGTTGTCATTTATTTTGTGACTAATCACAGATGTATGTGTAGCTACGTGCATGAAAGTGGCTACGTCGCAGAATGATATTAAAACAAAATATTACAAGGGGAAAAATATTCTTACATTACATGCCAGCCTTCCTTCGCATAGTTTATTTTCATTCATGATGGCATAATATTGTTTTTAAATTAATTTATTTCATTTTTTTAAAAATATCTCAGACTCCTCCGCATACACACTAGGGGGGTTGCATCCCCTCCCAGTGGTATACACACCGTAGTCTGAGCGAAGCAGAAGTGAGAGGCTCATTTTGTGCTCCATCGTCAACCTTCAGCAGACAGAAGAAGGCAAAGCCTCCATCACTGGGCAGTTTAAACATGAGGATGGCCACTAGAGAGCTAATTTCCTGTTGGGACATAATTGAGCAGCAGCACTAAACAACCTGCTGGACCAGCTGGAACATGGTGAAAATGTGTTGCAAAACAGAAATTTAAGCTCTGAGTGCCACAGAGTTGTACAATGGCTGTAATATTATATTCATGATGGACTACTGTGTGTGTAATGTATATGCCACACAACAGCCCTCTGATAAATGATCACTTCATGAAGGTTTATGTTGAAACTGTCTTAGAGTTGCTATATATTTTTTTTTTCTTCCTTAAGCTCATAGCAGAAACCAGTACTACTCTGTACTGGACTTTATAAAGGGTTATAAGTTGTGACTAACGGATTTGTTTGTTAATTTATTATTGCTTTATTGACGCCTCATTTAAAGGTAACAAAAGTTCTTTTTCTAAAAGTATAGTTCTTATTTTCAAGTGATTATACGCAAGTTAAAAACATAGTTATAGATAGTATACATATCATATTTCTGCCGTATTCTTTAAATAAAGCTCCTACATTGTACAAACTGGACCTTCAAGTGATTTAAGATTATTAAAGCCTCAAGTTAGAATTTATAATCCTGTTTAAAGTATTCTTATATGTCTTACTTGCAGTTTTTAGCCCAATATTTGTGTGTGTGACATGCACATTAGATCATTTTTTACTCTTCACATCGTGGAGCAGCCAAATCTGATGTGCATGTTATGTTACACTGTTATTATTATTTTTTTTTTTTTATAAATATCAAAGTGAAAAACTGTTTGTGCCTTTTAATGCAGTGTCTGTGTAACCTGCACTTCTTCACAGTATGCTATAAACTGTTCCTCAAGCTTTTATTTTTATTTTGTCCGTGTGTGTCACTGTATGCTGCTAAAAACCGCCGTGTTTGCATCATGTAAATCCGTCTCCGTGCTGGAATGACACATACTATTCATTTGTAAATTGCTTGTGATATAAAACTTTATTTATGATCACATTGAAATTGTAGATTAGTGCACTTAATTAGCCAGCAGAGGCAGCTCAAAAAAAAAAAAAAAGAAAGCAAAGGGAAATCAAGATTTTCTTCATTATGATGATATCCAGAAATGTTTAAATTTCTAAATGTATCTTTTTGTCAAGCATGACTTGAGCTGACAGGAGAGGTGTGAGATTAGTGACGTGATATGAAGCTTTAAGGTGAATATATTGCAGCTGATTTATGTTGATATTGAGTAAGTTTATAGGAAAGAGCCGTTGTGACGGTGATGCTGTGTTTTGGTGTCATGATCTGCCCTCAGTGAGCGACAGTGACGTCATTAAAAACTTTGAATACATGTATCTCTCTGGCTCCTGTGGCCTTTTTACTCGTTTCTTTTGTCTTCCTGCCAAATTCAAGGTTCTTTCTCTCTCCCTTGTCTCTTTGCTTTGGCTCCTGTTGGAGAGTCATGGACGAATGGATTCATTAAGTCTCTTTTTGCTCCAATTATTACTCCATTTGTCTCATTTTCTTCATTTTTCATTAACCCCTCTCTTTTATTTGTTGCTTTCCCCCTTTCCCCAGTCCTCCTCCCTGCTTCTCCTTCATTCCTGATGAAGGACGTCTCTGAATTGACCCCTTCCTGATGTTACTTAGAGAGTCTTTTCAGCGATAACGGCTCTTTCTTGTCTGCTGACAGCGAGAATCTCTTCTGGAAATGCTTCTCCTTCTTCAGGTTGTCCAGCTTCAGTTTATCCAGTGACATGACGCTCTTCTTCCTGCGTTTCTTACTGGGTAGCGCCCCCTTCAGCTGACTCCAGGCTTTCTCCACAGGCGACTTCTTCTTCTTTGGCCATAGAAAGGTCCTTTTAGAGGAGGAGCCACCCATAGCCAGCTGACCTGCAGGACAACATGATCAAGGTGAATATAGAGAATGTTCTGGGGGCCAGTTTGGCTTTTCAAAATATAGGTACAGGAAAACCACCATTCAAAACCATGATTTTGAACTTGATTTTTTTGTATTATATTACAACAAAAATCCACTACAACTAAAAGCAAACAACACATAAATTCAGACTGTTTTCTAATTTATTTAAACTTTACAGTGCTATAAAATTCAGTGCAAGTGTTCAGTAGTGGTAAAACTTTAAATAAAGTATGCGACTGTTTATAACATTTAATTTATTGTTGCCTTTCTTTGCCTTACCAGATGATTATTAGATTCTGTTGATATGTAAACATTCAGAACAAACAAAACGAGTGCACTTGGCACCGCTGCTAGCAAAGGTATGCTTTAATGAATGTGATCAGGACTGATTAAAATAGTTTACCGCAAAGCCTCAGCGTAACTGTCCCCAATTTTATTCTGGCAGGCGTTTGTGTTAGGGTAAGACATGCTTAATGCAATGCAATGTGTTTCACACAAGGTTACTAACAAGAAATAAGACAGATTTATTGAAACATTTACATTTACTTTTGTTTGCACCCCTATACACCTAAACCTATACACACAAAAATATGCATACACACCAAATTTGTCTTCTGTTGTCGGCCGGACAGAAGCTTGTGTTTCTCACGTTTGTCCTGCGTCTTGAGCTGAAAAATAACGTGACTAAACTAAACCGAGCCCTACAAATAAGAAACCAGTTCTTACCTTTATCATGATGTTAGACATAAGATAGCAGCACTGTACCACTGTCTACACCTACGCCAGACTCTGATAAAAAAGATCAACTATGAGAAGCAATGTCTCCATTTCCCTCTCCGTGCTTTATCATTTCTTTTGGAGACACAGTCAGCCACCTAGTTATAAGAGAACAAACTGGTTCTTTTACATTCTTAGTGGTTGATGTGGCTTTTGTTTGTGCTTCAGACACACACGCCAAAAATGTTTGGCTCTCTACATGTGCACGGACACAGTATGTGCAGCACCGGTCAAAGGTTCGGACTCCTTCCTTCAGTGGTATTTCTTTATTTTTGTGACTTTATACATTGACGTTAACACTTAAGACTCCAAGACGATGAAGTAACATATGACACTGTGGTAAAGAAAAAGTGAGAACAAAGCAAAATAAGTTTTATATTTTAGATATTTGAAAGTAGCCACCCGAGGCAGCTTTGCACACTTGACTCCATAAGGTAGTCACCTGAATGCTGAAGGGAATATTAGGCCTATAACAGAAAAGGGCCGATAGTCCAAGTGCAGCAAACCAAGAGAGGGAAGCTGATACACTGAGTATTTTACAGGACTATCGTCTGGCCACCACAAACATCCACGTTACATTCACACTTATGATCATGTGTTTGTAGAAGGAAACAAGAGTAGACTTCATTTTTGTTGTTTTTTGTTTACCAGCTTCTCTCACAGCAACGAGATGAAATATCAAGTGGAAGTATCTCACTAAAATGTGAGTGTAGGGGTAGTTCATCCATTCACTCATCACCTCTGGCACTTCTGCTCTTCTCCGTCTGGTTTCTAATCTGACATTACTCTGGGATACAAGACACAGTGCAACAACCAAAATGCTTTCTTGCAAAAGAGGGACACATTTATTGCTGTGTTAACCATGTTTAATGACTGCGTTCTGTGACCTGCTGTGACACGGGAGCTTAAATAATAAAAAACATGATTCATGTATGAGGTCACTGCTAAGATCCCACACCAGAGAAATTCACTTGTTACGGCAGCTTGCAATGCACAAGGTGAATAAACGAAATAAAAAAAACGGTAAGATAAAATAAAATGTATGTATGTATAAGCATATTGGATCATTTCACAGAAATAACGGTGTTGTATGGTGTGCATCACACTAAGATTCACCTATATCACATGAGTATATTTAATAGGAAACTGGATTTTACATCATGCAGTTTATTATAATATACAGTGTACATGAATAAATGAATAACACCTATTGGGGCAGCACCGAGGTCTCCTGTTACAGGAAGTTCAGAAGAAGAAATCCAGACTGACGTCGAGTCAAATTTTTTGGCGCCAGAGGCTGCAGCTGCGAGTTGGGAAAAGCTGGGAGTATTTCGAAGATTTATCCGGTAAGACGAGAGTTTATTTTTGTGTTTCTACACAGAGTTAAATGTTTACATGAGCAGGTCATGAGAGACATGCGGATTTAAAAGAGGACGAAAAAGACGCACTAGCGTTGTTCATTTAAAGTCTGTGACGTCATCTTTGCTACAAATTATTAATGTATTTATTTAGCATTAATGCGAGTTCTCTGTTTTTATGGGCGCTAACAGCAGGAGATATACCGCTGTTTAAAATACTGACAGCTGTACGGCGGTATGTGCACCTCCACCTCATCCCGTTATAAACAAAGGCAGACCGAGGAAGAGCAATTCAGGCACGTTAAAGTATAATACAAAATAAAACCCATTAAAATGCATGAATAGTTAAAAGCTTAAAACCTAAAAACCTTCCCTTACTGCTCTAACACTCCCCTCCCCGGTGCTCTGAGCTCACGGTCCGGGCAGCACTGCGAACAAACCGGGCTAAGGTAAGCTGATACAGCGGTCTACTTGTAAGGCACAGAGAGATGAGGCAGAGCAGTCAGAGAACCCTAACCCTAACATCAGAAAACAGTTTCTACATAACATATCAGCCAGTTTCACAGAAATTCATTCGTTTTTTTTTTTTTCCTGTTCAGGTACAGGTGATTTATGGCTTTCTGGCTCCTGTCACATGACAGCACTTGGGGGTGTGTCTTACGGTACGGTTCATAACATGAAGTCAATAACTTACACGAGACACCTGCAGATCTTATAAAAGTACAAAGTTTCACCCATAGTCTGATAAGTCAAGGCAGCAACACGCAGCAAGTTCCTGTGTCTGTATATCCGGCTTGAAATATGATATATTTGTTCACTGCGGAGAAACGGGGAGCCTAGTATCCCGGCAGAGCCTATAAACAGAACCAGTTTGATCTGTTTCAAATTGTGTAGAGCTGGTTTAGTCATACTGTGCTGCATTTTGGTATAGTGGTAGACTGGTGGTATTCTACATTATGGGATGAGGCAATGTTAGAATAATAGTTCAGTTTACATGAACTCAAACCAGTCTGCAGACGCTTTGAATCTGCTTGTGATAAACATCACACAGCAGGTTGTGCTGGACTAAATGTCAGCATGGCTGTCTTATTCGGTCGCTGCACAAAGTCATACTTCTAGATCATGTTTTCTATCTCTTTGATGTAGTGAAGATGTCTTATGTCTTCATATTAACATTGACGTGTGCGTCTTCAGTGTGTCTAGTTCACATCAGACTGACTGAAGATGAGTAAAGGGATGGAACAAGATGACATATCAGGGGGATCCAGCTGTCCGTCTATGAAGAGCGACCAGTCCAAAGATCATCCTCCAGTCTTCAGTGATGAACCTGGACCCTCGTGCACAAAGTAAGAGGCTGTTTGTGCTGTATGAGTACAGATTCAAACTGGTTAAAAATAGAAAACAAAAATTACAAAGTTACACAGCTGTGCACATAAATAGCATAACAGTTATATAAACATCCATTTACATCATTCAATAGACATATTGGATAGAACAGTGCAGACTGAGGCTTAGCATCATCTTGATGGCAGCATGCATTGCTGTACCTTTCTGCATTAATGGTGGCTTCACAGATGTGCAAGTTACCCATACCATTAGCTTTAACACATGCCCGTACCAGCACAGATGCTGGTTTTTAAACTTTGCGCTGTCTGGATAGTCCTTTTCCTCTTTATCTCAGAGGACACGACGTTCATGATTTTCAAAAATTATTTTGACATGTGGACCCATCAAACCACAGCGTACATTCAACACAAGTATAAATCAGGCCTGTGTATCGAAGTTTCTTCTTTGGTTCATTAAATCCCCACAATTATCTGATGGCAGCAGGATGTTGATAAATTAGCGGCTCACAGTGGTGTCATACACGTATCATGTTTATCTTCATTAAATCACATGAAAATGACACTAAGCTACCACACGGACCACAGACACCACAAATACAGCAAACCAGCCAATTATAACAGAGATAGGCATGTTCATTTCAGAGCTATAAGACCAGTGATTTAATAAGAGTAGTTATTGATCATCACAACCTTTCATCTATCTTCACCATGACCCAGGCCTTTTGCACTTTGTGCTGAAACCAACACCTACTAGTTTATGCTCGTGTACTGAAGTTCATCTTCATTACTTAGTTTTGGTAGCAGTAGCACAATGAGTAAACATATTAAAGAACTAGAACATTTCTAAAGAAGTTTTGAGTGTGCCTGACAGCGTGTGTGTGCGTGCTTGTTTCAAACAGTCAGGCTTGTGGTTGCCAAGCAACCAGGGTCAGGTGCTGCCCACAGCAATCACAAGAAATCTCAAAGTGAACCCCATCGAACAGGTGGCCACAAACGCCAAACAGTGTGGCATATCCAAAAGCTGAAATGACTGTGAGAATCCTCATCTTGTCGACCTTAGGTATGCCAAGTTTTAGTGCTTGAAGTTAAAAAATGTGACCTTAGGAGACAGAGAAAGAACAGGTGCCCGGCGCTCCTTTGGGAAAGTTCTCCTCTTTCGTTTACATGGGAGTAGAAAGGGAGGTGGGTGCGTGTTGTGGGCACATCAGTGTCTCCCGCCAAAACTATAAGTCTGACAGCTTCAGCAGTGACATCACTGTGACCCCATCAGATTTCCCTACGTTTCTATCTATAAATAATTTCCGAAGTGTGACATTTGTGGCCTCAAGAGTAGTTTATACATTTATTTTTCGACAAATTTTTCCTCTCCCTCTCCACTCTAGCGATGATGTCACGCACTCCAGTTCGTGAACGTTCTACCAATACACACCCATTCATTTTTTGGGCGGGAGAAGTACCGTGCCGAAGATACGTAAGAATAATAAGTGTGGGGAATGGTTTGGCACATAACCTCTGCCTCAAGCTTTGCGTATCCAGCCACTACATGTCCATTCTAACAGCTTGTCATTGCGTTTACTTGATTTTAAAAAAAGGCACGGGGTTGTGTTTGCTTCTGTCGAAGAAATCATCGAGTCCAGTTGAGAGGTTTGCTGTGGTGGTGTGTTTATTAAGAAGCATGCTGGCACACTGGTGAACTGACGGTCACAGAGGGTATCTGATCCAGTGAGTTGACCCAGAGCAAATGAAGTGGAGCATTTTTATACGGGAAAACAACCGTGATCAAAGAATAGGTAAAAGGGTAGGGACTGCCCATTAACACCTGAGGTAATCACAGAAACAATAGGACAGGTGTGAAGGAAAGGCACATATTTAGCATGTCACAAGACCAAGGCTTAAACACTAGGGGATGGTAGATGTTTCTAGACGTCACCTGATTAATGAGTCTCTACTATCTCCAATGTATTGTCTTGATCAAGGAACCAACCCAAGGGGCTAAAGGCTTCCCCTAGATATTATTTGATTCAATCAGTCTATACTATGTTAAATGTGTATCTTCTTCATCACTTCCTGTTATCTCATCATCTAGACAGTTAAAATCAAATGTCCATGTGTCCACAGAGTGAAGAAGAAGAAGAGGAGTCATGTTTCTGTAGAAGAGCAGCCATCCTGTTGCGTTTTGTGTCAAGATGTCTTGAAGGATCCAGTCTCTGCTAACTGCGGACACTGGTTCTGCAGACATTGCTTTACCTCCTCCTGTCCCCAGTGTGGAAAAAGATCCAGAACAGGACCTGAACAGCAGACAGCCGTTGAGAGCAGCACTGTACGAAGTAAGATGTTAATGTCATTATCTTTGTAAACACGATTTTTGACAAGTGTGGCAATCTAAGGTTTTGCTGCATATATATATATATATATATATATATATATATATACTTTTTATTATTATGTTCTTTGAATTCTGGAAATGCTAGTAACATTTCTTTCTTCCAGGGGATGTTTCTCTGCAGGAGGTTATAGATGAACATAAAACCAGTCTGAAGAAGAGATTCAAATGTGTGACTGAAGGAGTTGATGAAAGAGGAAGTGAAACCCTCCTCAACAGCATTTATACTGAGCTCTACATCACAGAGGGACCGAGTGAGGTTAATATCCAACATGAGGTGAGGCAGCTTGAGACAACTTCCCAGATGGAGACCCTCCATGACAGTCCAATCAAGTGCTGCAACATCTTTAAAGCCTTACCTGAACAGCCGAAGCGCATCAAAGTTGTTCTGACAAGCGGCGTGGCTGGTGTTGGAAAAACCTTCTCAGTGCAGAAGTTCACTCTGGACTGGGCAGAGGGCTTGGAAAACCAAGATGTCAGTCTGGTGATTCTGCTTTCGTTCAGGGAGCTGAACTTGGTGAAAGATGAGAAGTACAGTCTTCTCACACTGCTCCACGTCTTCCATCCAACATTACAAAAGATCACAGCGGAGACGCTCACTTTCTGTAAACCTTTGTTCATCTTTGACGGCCTGGATGAAAGCAAACTTTCATTGGATTTCAACAAGACTGAGGTTATAGCTGATGTCACACAGGAGTCATCATTCAACGTACTTCTGACAAACCTTATCAAGGGGAATCTGCTTCCCTCGGCTCTTGTCTGGATAACTTCCCGACCTGCAGCTGCCAATCAGATCCGTCTGGCATGTGTTGACAGAGTAACAGAAGTGCGAGGCTTCACTAATGCCCAGCGAGAGGAGTACTTCAGAAGGAGATTCAGTGATGAAGACATGTCCGGCAGAATCATCTCACAGATCAAAGCATGCAGGAGCCTCTACATCATGTGTCGAATCCCAGTCTTCTGCTGGATCACTGCTAAAGTTCTGGATCACATGTTGGCCACAGACCAGAGAGGAGAGCTGCCAATAACCATGACTGGCTTGTACTCACACTTCCTGCTGGTCCAGACTGAGAGGAGGAGGCAGAAGTATGATGAGGGACATGAGACAATTTCACAAGAGCTGACTGAGGCTGACAGGGAAGTTCTTCTGAAGCTGGGGAAGCTGGCATTTGAACATCTGGATAAAGGAAACATCATGTTCTACCAAGAAGACCTGGAGGACTGTGGTCTTGATGTCAGAGAGGCCTTGATACACTCAGGAGTCTGTACAGAGATCTTTAAAGGAGAGTGTGCGATCTTCCAGAAGACTGTCTACAGCTTTGTTCATCTGACCATTCAGGAGTTTCTAGCTGCGGTGTACTTTTTCCACTGTTACACAAACAGGAAAACAAACATAGTGGATAAATTCCTTTATAATCACGAAGATGATGATAATGATACTGATCCTGATTATTCTCCATCATCATCCATGATGGATGATGATGAGGATGACAACGATGGAGACATGGGCAATGATCTATCTCTTGATGTCTTTCTAAGGAGAGCCATGAACAAATCCTTAGAGAGTAAAAACGGCCACCTGGACCTGTTTGTTCGCTTCCTTCATGGTTTCTCTCTGGAGTCAAACCAGACACTTTTAAGAGGGCTGCTGGGTCCGGCAGACAGCAGTCCGGAAATCATCAAGAGCATCACCAAAAACCTGATGAAAATGAACACATATGATATTTCCCCCGAGAGAAGCATCAACATCTTCCCCTGTCTGACGGAGATGAATGAACACTCAGTATCTCAGGAGGTCCAAAAGCTTTTTAAGTCAACGACCAGATCAAAGAAGAAACTCTCTGAGGTCCACTGCTCAGGTCTGGCCTACATGCTACAGATGTCAGAGGAGGTTCAGGATGAGTTGGACCTGGGGAAGTATAGAACATCGACAAAGGGAAAACACATGCTGATTCCAGCAGTGAGGAACTGTAGAAACGCTTGGTTAGTATTGATGTAGCTCACAGAGCTAGCTGTATTGGGGTGTGTGTGTTGACCCAACTGTAAACAATTTTGACTTCCAGGAAAACTACTAAGTACAACTGGTGCTTTATGCAAGGTACAGTAGAGTTCAACTCAAAGTCAAAGACGAAAGAAACTGACAATCACTATGTTTAGTATAATAGATAAACTCAAACTGACAAGTGGTTTTCGACCTGCCTTCATTCTGTTTTGAAACATTATTAATTAAATATTGTCTTTATTTGTAGGCTTTCTGGGTGTGAACTGTCAGACATACATTGTAACACCGTGGCCTCAGCTTTAAGTTCCAACCCCTCCCACCTAAGAGAGCTGGACCTGAGTAACAATTACCTGGAGGATTCAGGAGTGGAAAAGCTGTCTGATGGACTGAAGAGTCCACAGTGTAGACTGGAGACCCTGAGGTCAGTTCACTTTGTGTTTTACTTTACATTGTATGTCTTTGATCTAAAAAGATTTGTGTGTTTAAGAGAAGAACGTTTTCCTCGAAATATGTCTGATGTGATATATCTTGTAATTACAGACTTGGTGAATGTGAAATAACAGAGGATGGCTGTGTTTCTCTGGCCTCGGCACTGAAGTCCAACCCCTCCCACCTGAAAGAGTTGGACCTGAGTAACAACAAACTGCGGGATTCAGGAGTGAAGCTGCTGTGTGATTTTCTAGGGAGTCCACACTGTAGACTGGAGACTCTGAGGCCAGTTGATTGTCATCTCTCTCTTGCAGATGTTTTATCTTTAAAGAATGGATGCTTCCAATTATTGTTCATACATGGATGATGGACTATATTTAATCTTGTATTCATATGTGTCCTGTGAATACAGGCTTCAAAGCTGTGGACTATCAAAGAGCAGCTGTGCTTCTCTGGCCTCAGCACTGAAGTCCAACCCCTCCCACCTGAAAGAGTTAGACCTGAGTAACAACAAACTGCGGCATTTAGGAGTGGAGCTGCTGTGTGATTTTCTAGGGAGTCCACACTGTAGACTGGAGACTCTGAGGCCAGTTGATTGTCATCTCTCTCTTGCAGATGTTTTATCTTTAAAGAATGGATGCTTTTGATTATTGTTCATACATGGACATGATGGACTATATTTAATCTTGTATTGATATGTATCCTGTGAATACAGGCTTCAAAGCTGTGGACTATCAGACATCAGCTGTGCTTTCCTGGCTTCAGCACTGAAGTCCAACCCCTCCCACCTGAAAAAGTTGGACCTGAGTAACAACAAACTGCAGGATTCAGGAGTGAAGCTGCTGTGTGATTTTCTGGACAGTCCAGACTGTAGACTGGAGACTCTGAGGTCAGTTAATTGTCATCTCTCTCCTGCAGATGTTTTATCTTTAAAGAATGGATGCTTTCAATTATTTTTCAATACAATTCAGGAAATGCTCAACCATGGCAGTGATTGATTATTTCACTCTTGATATGAGCATGATATGAGCTGCTGTATTTTACAGGGTCAATGGCAGAGAATACAGACCTACATCTGACCAACATGAAGGATGTGAAGGTGAGTAAAAGCCCATTGGAATATCTTAAAGATTGTTATTAAAGCATAACTAGAAGGTTGGCTTTTTTTCTTCATCACACTGGAACCATAGCCAATTTTCTGCTTTGTTTTGTTCTGCATGTTGGAAAAGAAGATGTCTTGATTCTCAGTCTTTGTTATTTATGTGTAAATTTTATTTTATGGACCTGGTTTTAGCTTGGTGTTGATCTCCTTTGTGCTTCATCTTGATTTTAATCATGACTGTGCTTGATTTTGAACTTTTCACGTTATTTGTAGTACATTTTGATTTTTAGGACTTGAGGTTTAAGAGTAGATAACAACAGCAAACATGAATGACCTTGGTCAGCCTTGCGGATATGGTTGTTAGAGGTTTATGAATGTTGGGTCAGCAGGATGTCTGAGTGAGTGAGTTTGACATTGTTTTTATTCCCCCTCATCCTGGTTCCAATTTACCACTAGATCCGTCCACATCAAACACAAATGTCAAGTCTGAGGACATCAGCGATCTGTCTCAGGACATCGTTGATGCATGCGATGAGTCTGAGGACCGTGACGATGAGTCTGAGGACTGTGACGATGAGTCTGAGGACCACGACGATGAGTCTGAGGACCACGACGATGAGTCTGAGGACCACGACGATGAGTCTGAGGACCACAACGATGAGTCTGAGGACCTCTTCAGCGAAGGCAGTGTGGATGAAGAGGATGAGCTGTGTCCTGATGATCCAGAGCAGCAGTATCAGCTTGCCTGTCAAAAAGCTCTATCAAATGTCAGTTTTTCAACATTTTAATTGATCTGTCAGTAATCAGACTCAGGTTCTTTAGTTTTTGTTCTAGGGTTTAATATTTCTTACCTTCTAAATTCTACTCTCATTAAACTACTAACTGCTATCCATTGTAGTTTAGTTTCTGCCTTCATCTCATCTATTCTAATTAATTCACCAGTCCAGTTTAATTAACTAATATTGTTATTTTTTTTATTTTATTTTTTTTCTCAGGACAAGGTCATTTTCACACCCGAACTGTTGACTGAGTCTGGAAATACTTCATACAGGTAACCAAATCATACAATACAAAATACTTTAACCTCCTCAACTCCTCCCAGTGATAACACTTCAACCGCCACTACTACTGTCTAATAGATTAAATGCACATTCAGCCACTGAAATAATGTCCGTGTTGGCAGTGAAATAGAAAGTCTTGGTGGCAGTTTGTCACAATTCTGACTTTTCTAACTTTTTTCTCATGTTGGGTGAATGCCAGCCTTCATTACATTGTGTGACTCTGCCAGCCAAATAGTGAAAATGAAGAGGTCCAGCAAAGAGGCAACATCAGGGCGGAAGAGAGCAATATTTGTATTTCTTCTTGTTTTATTGATCGCTGTAAAAAAGAATGCTGCAAGTGAGATATAAACAGTGGGAAACTTTACTCCTACCATACCAAATCTCTCCTGTCTTAATTCCTTAATTACAGTTTCGTTCTAAAGAATTTATTACAGGCGAGATTCATATAAAATCAGGGCTATGTATCTATATACAGTGTACATATAGCAAATGAATAAGTTAAGTAAAATGACGTGTATCCCAGGGTTCCTTAGCCTCTGTTAAAGGAATTCAGAAGAGGAAAACACTCATCCCAGTTTTTCTTATATTGTTAGTTCAACGTAAAGTATCAGTTCAAGTACACCGAAGTCCTGAAGTTCTGTTACCTGTGTGAGTCCTTGAAGAGATCCACGCTCAGGACTTCGGCCAGTTGTCACAAAATTGTCCAAAGATTGAAAGCTTGTGGTAAATCAGCTCTTTCGTGTCCTACAGGTATAAGTGTCCTGGTCCAGGTGTGTTCCAGTGTGCTAGAAGTGGACTGGGATTTGTTATGGTTCAGGAGGCGGAGCTGCAGTACAAGACCACCCAGTGGGATGAGAATATCCTCTATCAAGCTGACCTGAAGGCTGCAGGGCTGCTGTTCGATATCAAGTGTTCAAAGGATGTTGCAGTCTGTCAGCTCCACTTCCCACATTGTGAAACGATGGATGGTAAGGACAATACTGCACTTTGTGAGTGCAGAGTTTTGTTAGAGAAATGATTTGCAATGATCAGTAAATCAAAAGTTCAACAGCTCTGTGTTTCTACAGAGCTGCTGCCTGACGGCCTGCTGTCTGTCATCCACATTACTGAGGCTGGAATCAGCATCCTCAAGCCGCTGGAGATTACAGACACTCATGTGGTTGTCAAAGTCCCTCACCTGTCTGCCTTTGGCGTAGTGTGGAACTTTGTTAAATGGTTGTTGAATGGTTGTTGCAATACAAAGCCATATAAAGGCCAAGTCCTGCTGTTCCTCGCACCGCCAAACCCAAGCACACAGAAGCAAAAACTCAATGTGTTTCTCCTGCCAAGCTCCATCCATCTGGATGAGGTAAAGCTTCGTGTTACATCTGTCAGTCCAAACCAAGTCAGTGTAAAGGCAATTCTGAGATTTCTTTCAAAATACATTAAATATGTTGGAAAATAGTTGCTGAAAACATGTGAAAAGGCTTTGAGCTGAACATACTGCTCATTTTTAACTGATTTTGACATCTAATTTTATAAAGTTGTTGATATTTTTAATCATTCAAATTTGGCGGGGTGGTTATTAACACTTTTAAAAAGGTTACAATTTTTCAAGTCACTCATATCTGTCAAGTGTCCATATAAAGATACTGGACAATAAAATATCTCTTCCGAATATACTATACTATATACTTTAATGGAAGTGATGGAGGACAAAATGCATCGTCCGTCCACTAAAACTCGACAAGGAAATTATGTTAAACAAACTGACTGCCTCCTTCTGTGGTTCTTGTCTTTCAAACTGAAGATTTTTTCATGTACTATATGACTGTAAGCTGGATGTCTTTTGGGCTTGGACTCTTGGTTGAATATGCCACCTTTTAAGGAATTTGTCATGGGCAGTTTTCAGTATTTTCTGACATTTTGAGGATCGTCAACCCAGAGATTAATCTATAATGAAAAGAATTAGTGACATTATTAGGGCTCTAATAGAAGATAAACCCTCTTAATTAAACGTCAAAATGTTCTGGTGACTCTTAAGGTCTGCAAACAGCGACCACATTTCGAGAACATCGAGGTTCCGTCCGCATGTAAACTCATCGACAGTCAAAGTTACACTCTTCACTGTCCTCAGGCCATCAAAGTACAGCCTGGAGTGAGTATTTCAAATAAAAGGCTTTGTTTGATTTCTAGAAATACTGTTTGTTATCTTCAGTTTACTTTGAAGATACTGACACTTCTTACACTAACATTTTGGTTTTCAGAGTGCAGAGTTTGACCTGGAGTTTGGACCAAATTTCTTCCCAACATTTGAGATTCGCCTGCCTGCAAACACAGAAGAAGTCACTTTAATAATCAAAGACAAAAATCAGATGGAGGTCTGGAAGCATGACGTTGATCTGACTGGTAAAGTCTTCATCCCTCCGCAGTATCTTTACACATAATATACAACCACCTGATTGTACTGTGTTTCACAGTACAAGTAATTTACAGAGCAGATATGTTGCTGTAACAGACAGAAATACGACATTTAACTTCAATGTAACTTTTTTTTAAAATTTCTTAGAGATCCATGTTTAAAAGTGATTATAAGTTTTTTAAAGTTGTTTTATCTTCCAGATTCAAGGGAAACTACACAGAATGTCCCGGCCGAGGGCAGGCTTCCGCCCGAGGGCAGGCTTCCGCCCGAGGGCAGGCTTCCGACCGAGGACAGGCTTCTGACCGAGGACAGGCTGTTCTCAATTCGGAAAGAGTTTTCACAAAGAGTTTCTGATGCTAATCTGAACAAGATTCTGGATAAACTTCTTCAGCTTACGATCATAAATGATGAGGAAATGCAGTCATGCAAAAGTAAAACAGTCACTGCAGAAAAAGCACGAGAACTGATCGACACAGTGCGAGGAAAGGGATCTGAGGCCAGTACATTCATGATCCAGGCTATCCGTGAGGTGGATCCTTACCTTTCCAGACAGCTGAAATTAAGCTGAAACCAAATTTGGAAACGTGATGATGAACCTCTGTAACATCTGGCTGTTTTACAGCCTCTCGTTTTGTTGAACGAAAACCACTACCTGCCGTCATCTGTCTGCAAACCTGAAAACAGAGAAAGCACAACCTGAACTGGAAGGAGAACATGACTCAACTGAAAGGTGATAGAAATAGAAGAATTTATTCTGGAGGAGAACGGGACAAAAGGTCAGCAGACCCCAGTCAGACTGTTGTTCTTTGTGTAAGCCACTAGATGGAGGAAGAACTTCACTGATGGACACAAAAAGATTCAGCTGGAGCCACGCACAGAAATGAAAAGCATCTCTCTGAGTGGAGATTATACACCTTATACTTGAAGACAAGCTGGAAAATCTGATGCAGTTGTTACTCTAGAAAAATAATAGAAACGAATACTGCTGTGTGCTGAATATTTCAGTTTCCACAACTATTTGTAGCACTTTATTATATATATTTGTACAGTCTAATGCGATCCTATACAACAACTCTGCCATGATTTTTTTCTGTGTGAGAGAGTTAGGAGAAACTTTTATGTTTTGGATGTTCAGTGAAAATGACGCAAAGTGTGCACTGATGTAGCCTCAAGTCTGAATGTAACAGGTGTCTGATTTGTGTTTACTGACTTGATGATGTCTCTGTGTGAGGATAATGACTGTGTGAAGAAAAAACCTCTCAGGCTACGACCAGAGCTCCTGTTTGAATTTTAACCACGGCTGCTAACTGAGCTGTCGTCTGATGGTTTAGTTTAAAAATCAATCAAATCAAAGCTGGCCTCATCTTCACCTTCATTATCTGCTGATTGGATCGTTTTTGTAAAGTTTCATTGTTTCTGTAAAGTTTCACTGTCCTGGTGCTTTCTGATTGGACATATCTGTGACCAAACTTATTTAAAAATATTTTATGGCAAATAAAACATTTTATATCTCGAAGAAACAACACTGCTGCTCTTCATTACTGTGTCTGCGGGCACGTGCTCCTGTCAGTTTCAGATTCAAACCATCGTAGCGAGCACATTTTGGTCAGATCCTGAGTACAGACTATAAACTAGTTCTCAATGTTAGTGAGTTTAGTTTAGTGTGTGTGAATATAAAAGCCTCAGTTATAATGAAATATGTTGATAGATGTCCTTATCACTCTTGCTGAAGTCTGTCTGATTAATCCAGTGCTGGAAACACTGGAAACACACCAAATTGTATATCCGTGTTGACAAGAACCTGGCGTGTGTTTCTTTAGGCAGGCTTTTGTTTTCTATGTTTTTTTCCTTTTTCTGCACTTTGCAGTACAACCACAGCCCTCCATTGTTTCCACTGTCTGAGTCACCTGGTCAGTGTCTGCTGGGTGAAGTCGCTGCCTGGCTCAAGGGCACCTCCATGTGGAAGAAGGTGGGCACTGAAGAACGACGTTCATTGTTCTTAGCCCTTGTATTTGCTCTCACAAAAAAAAAAACGGGGGTTTCTTATACTCCATAGCATGAATCACTTCTTTCTGCTGCTGCTGCCTTCACGTGTGTCGAAATAAGAATATTTTTTTATTTTGCCACATCCCCATTGGCTGAGATGTGACGTTTACGGGGGCGTGGAGCCGGGTTACCGTGAGGTATTTTCATCTCGGTATCAAATACTTTTAATTTTAATTAATCTAGGCTCATAGTTCAAATATTAGGTCACGTATTTCTGTTTTATCCCTTTCTGTTAAACTTTTTAATCGTCTTTTATTATTATGTTTCAGTCTGCATCACAGGATTCTCCTCCTTCTCTCCTCCTCCTCCTCTCCTCTTCCTCCTCCATCCCTCCTCCTCACATTTCCCCGGTGCTGCTGCTGCCGCTGCTGCTGCTGCTGCCTCCGTGTCTTCCGTGCGGCTCAGCGCGGCCATGGTGGACTCTCCCAGCGCGATGAAGAAGACCTTCTCGGTGCCGGAGATCAAACCGCTGGACCAGTACGACTTCAACCGGGCCAAGATCTGCGCCAGCGTCCGGTGGCTGCTGTCGAAATCGTACGGCTCTGCAGGTAGACTCCAATCCGGTCTTGCTGCTCACATCACTGGATGCGCCGCTTGGGTGGGGCGCTTAATTATTAATCCTGCTAACATATCGGAGCTCTGGGTTAGACTCGGCGTTTTATTTCGCGTTCAGGGGGAACCTCCAGCACCCTCCTGCACAGCATCCATCCTTATCAGACGGCGCACTGGTGCCCGATAACCTGCACACCCTCAAACCAACCCGAGGCTGCGCAGCTTTAACGCCGCACGCAGGTCACCATATTACCGACGAGGAGCCAATTATTGATGAATATGAAGCTTGTCAGATGGGATCTCCTCTGTGGTGCGTGATGCGCGAAGGAACCGGAGGCTGTCATCGCTGCAATGCAACAAAGCCTTTTGTCAGAGCCGGCTACATCAGGCCCGTGATGGGGTTCAACAGACTAAATACACCCTTCAAGAAAAAAAGGGGAATAAAACGACTGCAAAATATTGGTGTATACATGCAGTATGTGTGTACTGGCTGTAAATGGGTCAGGACCGCATAATATTTGTGTCAGTGTTACGCGCGCACGCTGTGCTATAGCGCGTGGCTGTATAGAGAAGGTGACATAGTAAGGCTTATTAGACAATGGAGTATTTTTGGTGACATCAGCTGCACATGCATCTTGTAATTCAAGCTTTTAAAATTAAGTTTACAGATAGGAGAAAGGTGCTGTTAAAAGCAGCGTGTACCTGCCTGCAATTTGGTGTATTTTTGGCCAAAATACAGCAGGTGCAAAGATGTATATCAGTCACACCTCCACAGACTGAATGTAACACCACTCTGAGAAATAACCCCGCTTTCTAAGGCTTATAATATGTAAGTTTTGTTGACCCTGTCTCAGAAATGCCTTTTAATTTGTGGTGATGTTGTACTGGATAACATCATACCATGGGGGGCTGATTGTTTCAGTCGCTATCACAGTCTTAAATCTCACATCCCTCACATTTATGGTGCTGAAAATGGTTGAGGAGCTGGAGTGCTGAATAATTTTGTCTGATAATTGAACTAGACATTGTTCCACAGCAGCTTTTTGGTACCAGGTTTTTGACTGCAAGTAACGGCTTTAGACTGACTTTCATGTTATATTTACGATATTTGCGTCAGGTCTGACAGTTGGTGTGGGACAGGAGGAGAGATGAGCTGAAAACCTCTCAGCAGGGAGGCCTCATTGTTGTCTGTCAACTGGAAAATGCCTCATTGAATTTTAATGGAAGTCAAGAAGAAAATAGCACCAATAAAGCCACACATGGGATTCAGCACACACTCCTGATTCAGCGGAGAATTATTCTGCCTGACACGGCCACAGGATGGCAAACAAAATGACGTTTCTTGACATTTGTTTGTTTATGGTATTGCACTGCATTGTCTGCCTGGCTATATACCTTAATTTAACCAGGGAATGGCCCGTCTGAGATTGTCCTGGTCAAGATATGTAGAAGCACAGATATAATGAGATAACGCATATAAAAAATGTTTTTTTTAACTGAAATACAGTATGAAGAGAATAGTACAAGTCACTATCACATCTGACTGGCATGAAATGGTTTCGTCGAGGCAAAAATCTCTAAACACTGACTGTATGCTACCTGCTTACCACCAAACACCAGACTAACACACTAACACAGCGGAGCATTCAGTAGCTAAACATATATTTTCCTTTTAGCTGGTGGAGACCAAAAATAGAGCTAAAAGGGACTAAACAGCAGACTTACATGGTCAAGTGGCCCAGAGCTACAGATGTACACTGATGTTTCTCCATAAGCTGTGTGTAAAAAGATGTACGGTTCTATATACCACCTAAAAGATATACTATACTATTTGTTCTCATATAGTTTAGGCAAAAAGTAGTATGTAATAGTATAGTGAGTATAGTGACTGTATTATCTTTTGTATATTTTTGGTAATTTCTAGCATCCGCTATTCCTAAAATCAATACAGCGAAGCACTGATTGTTGTTGTTGTGTCGTAGTAGCTGCACAGGCCTGTTTTTCCTAGTTGAATTAGTGTTATGTTAAATGGGTTAGCTGGTTCCTACTCTGCAGTCCAGTCTCATTGCCTCTGCTGTGATCGGGACAGAATGGCCGCTTTCCATTTCCACCATTCCCATGGTGACGGCAGTCCTATTTCCTCCCAGTGCTGCAGAGTGTGAAAGGCGAGGGTTTAACCCCAAGCAGTGTGTGTCACACTGCAGTGGAGTGTGTACTTAAATGGCTGTTTATGTAGAGACACAAATAGGCTTTCAGTTTAATTTCATTATGCTTATGTAGCCATTTTTCTTCTCTCACAGGGAGTAACCGCAACATAAGAAACGACAGAAGGTTAAAGAGAGAAGGAAAAGACAGGTGTAGCCCTCATTAGTCAGAGTTTGATGTGTAGGGACGGATAAAGGAGTATAAAAGAATTTGTAAAGACTTAGAGCGAATGAGGATTGACTGCAGTAGGAGATGTAGACTTTGATATTCCCTCTAAGAAGTCCACTCCAATCTTCAGGATTATCCCGATTCCATGTCCAGCCTTCCAGAGGCTGCAGAGTTGCAATATGGGTCAGTCAGGAAAGTGTGTGTTTCTGTGTCCACAGTGTATATGTGTCTATGAAATGACCCACTCGGAGCTGTCTGAGCCTCTTGCACATCAGATTACTTGACATGCACATACACCCACACTTGTCTAGGGGAACATAGCTGAGCTGTTCATGCAGATGATGATATTATCTTCTCCTGCAGGCTCCCTGAAGTCAGACGCTGTCACTTCACTGTCACCTAATTTCCATAGCGGGAAAAACTTCTTCATTTTTATCCAGTTGTTATTTAGTTTTCTCTTCCTGAACTGATAATATAATGGAGCTGCAGCAGCAGCTTGTGTGACTTTTGCAGCATTTCCCACGTGGGACAAAGTGTCGACAAAGCAGTTCTCCGCTTTGTTCTCCGAGACAGAGAGAGAGAGCAATGCAGGGAAATTAATTCATTTTCCCATTTGTTGTATCTACAGGAAGGCAAGAAATGTCTCTTTACTCCACTATAAACTCCTCACATGCAGCTCAGAAAATGTCCTTTAATCAATGAACAGGCACTTCCACTCTAATTATCTCTGCTCGTAGATCATGATTGAGTACACACGTTCACCCTGCCCGCTGAAATATTGATTCGGAGTTGTTGTTTTCCTTCTATATATTAACGACCGCTTTGCTAGCAGCTCTGTGAGGGAGAGATACCTTGAGCTAAATGCTAACTTGCTAACAACATGCTAACCACATCCACATATGAACATATTCACCATCTTAGTTTAGCATCTTAGCATACTAAAAGAAATTACAATTGACGCTGTTAATTTGGTTGCTCATCTCATGTTAATCTATAAATTTGGACCTGATGATATCGCTATCCCTCAAAAGTCAGTGGATCACTGAAGTCATTGTGAGCCATGAATGTCAGATTTATGTGCGTCAAGAAGTTGAGGTAGTTCACAAAATATGTGAAAAATTTAACCTGCAGATGGCGCCAGAGGCGAAAAACAAAGCCTCACAAAAGTCATTTATCAGGCTGTGTGAAGTGAAGCCAGTGAAAGTTCCAAAAACTGCAGTTCCTCAAACGTCCACTTGAGGCTGGCTACAGAACGAGTCAGTCTCCATAAGTCCCCATATTAAAATGTCCAACTGAGAGAAATAAACATGTTTACAGCCTGGTACAAAAAACGTTTTTTTTTGGCTCTAAAGCTAGTTTTTCTGTTCATTCATCTGTCCTGAGTCTGATTTTCTATATAACTCACCTGTTCACATTATATTAAGGCTTAAAGTTGGCATAATTAACAGCATCTTAGCTTAGATTGACAGGTGGGTGCTGTTACAGATGGCTTGTTTGAGCCACGTCTTTGCCCATTTTTAGATTAGCTGGGAGGTGGAAGACGCAGGAATGCCAACATGGCAGAAACCAGAGCCACCACACTCTGAGCTTCACAACGGCGCTTCAAAAAACTGTGGGTGACGTCACGGATACGATGTCTGTTCTTTATACTGTTAAAGATATTCATTCTCTGGGCTCCATGCAATCTGTAATCCATCCAAAAGTTGTCAAGGTTTCACTAAAATACAAAAATGCTAACCTGCTGGTGGTGTTAAAGGAAAGGGATTCAACCTCGTGCCTGCACAATTTTCATGACAATCCATCTAATAGTTTAGATATAAGACACATGACATTACCATTCAAGCTCAACAAGACTGTCCTCTTCCCTTTTCAGAAAATGTTCCCGTGGAGCTGCGGGAGCCGCTTTACAAGGACCAGTATGAACAAGAGCACCTCAAGCCGTCCATCTCAAAGCTGCTTCTCTCTCCTGAGATCTACTGCCGAGCCCAAGCCTTGCTGGCCCAGGCGCATGGGGTCTCTCTGCCAGCATCGCAGGGGTCCCCGGCTGACAACTCCGCTCTGCTGCAGTTCCTCATTAAGAAAGGTTTCACTCCAAAGGTCCAGGATGCAGATGTCACCGAGGCGGACCTCAGCTCTGTCCCCATTAAGACGGTGGGTGTGTTGGCGAGTGTCAGTGAGTGTATTTGATTTCCAATTGTAATTTATTTAAAGGTGTGTCAGATTTAGTGGTCTTTAATTACAAAATATGGCAGAAAGTGAATATAATATTCACAACTATGTTTTCATTAGTGTATAAGCACCTGAAAATACCATGTACAGACACCACAGGTCCTCTTCCACAAACCAAACCACCTTGTGTCTACAGTAGCCCAGAGTGGGCAAATTAAATACTAGATAGGACCTTTTGTGTTTTTCTGTCAGCTCTTAGTGCTTTTGTATCCATCCAGTAGAGGAGTGGCAGTAAGGACAGGAACAGCAGATGAAAGGAGGGAAGTAAAGTAGGAAGAAAACAAGAAAGGACAAAAGATGAGGAGGAGAAAAGGTGGAAGAAAAGGACGGAAGAAGGAAGTCAGATTTAGCCGCCTTCCCTCGCGTGCATTGTAAAATGTTTATCAGCAACGTAGAAAAGAAAATACAAGCACTCTGTGCCTACTACAAAGTCAGTACTGCAGTACATTCACTTTCCACCTCTGCTGGTTTTGATTCATCTGAGACAGTCAGGTCAGATGGTTAAACAGTCCCTCTTGTGATTGGTGCAGAAAGCCCACCTCGCCCTGATTGACGCTCTGATGACGCTGGCTGCCAAAGAGGCGGTGGGCAGGGTGAATATGGCGGCGGAGGCGGAGCAGATGGGTGTCGGGTCTCCGTGGGAGAACGCTCTACTCTTCTGGGTTAACAGGGTGAGACCACTAAATCATTGGTAACAATGAAGATGTTCAACCGTTGCCACCAATTTAATGGAAACATCTGTTTGATTAAAGGACAGCTGGACTGTTTTCAAGAACTCTTAAAAGGTCTTTTCCCATCATTTATATTCTTTGATTCGTGGACACTTGGATGTTGGACCAGAATCCTATTTTAGGAGACAGGAAGTTCTCAGTAAACCCAGAGATGTGTTTATTGCATTGTCTTGCTTTTCATGCATGTCACCCCAGGAAAGTGCACCTTTAAATATTTTGGATTTGTTCCCTCTCTTTGTGTTGGAAAAATAGTGAACTCATCCTTTAAACTTCCTATAGCTGAACCAGAAGTTGAGAGAAATCACCGAAGACGAAGAGCTCCCCAAGTCGCAGACATGTACAGACCTGCAGCCTGCTCAGGATGGGGTAAAAATACTCCCCCTTGCCCCCCCCAACACACACTTACATAAACACATGCATGATGTGCCGTCTCTCATACGTAGCTGTGTTTCTGCATCTTCTAACATCGACCTTGCTCTGCTTTGTTTTCTCCCCCTGGTTTGTCTCTGTCATGCCTTGCTCTCTGGCAGTGTCAATCCACCCGTTGGTACTGGAAACTAGTCCCCGTAAGTGTGATCTTCTCCTGTCTATCTCACACTCTGAATCTGTCCATCTGCTGTGGCTGACATTATTGTGCCTGCACACATAACTCTTATCTGTCCCGTTATGAGTACAAAGAGCCTTTGTGTTAAATATCTGCTGACTTTTACAACTGACCAATTAGATGCTACTGGAAATGTCTCTGTCTGTATATTTTTTTAAAATATTTATTAACTGATGATGTTTTGGACACTGGGGTGATTATGACTTTTTTTTACGTTCAGTCATCGGTTTCATCTCAAACTGCCCAGGTTGTCAGAGCCGAGGGGGAGGAGGAGATGTTGGAGGAGGAGGGAGGGAGGTGAAATAACTTCCTCGCTGATAATTAAACTAGTTCTGCGCCCACTTTGTTTGTCCCCATCCCCTCCGCCTCTTCCTCCTCCTCCTCCTCCTCCTCCTCCTCTGTCACTCTTCTTTCCCTGAGCAGTGCCATGTGACTTTGTGGTGTGGCGGTTCCCATGATGACCGGCCCCCTTGTCATTTATGCTTGTTTCCCTCTCTCTGCCATCCCCCATCCAGCATGCTATCGCTTTTTGTTTGAAGGAGTCGGGGAATAAGCCGCCAGTGGTAACGTATAACACCTCGCTCTTTTCTCACCCTCATCCTCCACGTCTCCCGTAGCAATGCACCCGACTGACTGACAGACTGACCAATCGCCACACCTCTCCCACGCTGTCGACCAGTGACTGACTGACTGCAAACTAATCACTATTCCAACCCCGAGGTTGGATGGATCAATTAAGACTCATTAGCTTCTAACAGTTTATCCATATTTATCGCGTTTTACTGCTTTTCTTTAAAGTGTATGTTACAAAGCCATGTTATAGGAGGCATAAAAAGACCAGATGTTACCTTTAAATGCTTTCACCTTTTACCTCCTCCAACAAGGCTGCCTAACATCATTCAGCATAAGTTACAGCTGACCCACATGCAGCATCTGTTTTGTTTTGGATCTGATCTCGTGCACATTAAACGAGTAATGCAGTATAATTTTCATTTTGATAAAATTCACTTTTTTTTAAATCTGATTATGTATTTCTTTACCTGATCAGAATTAAAGGCTCACGCTGTGGTCAGTGCCTGTTTCTGCTGCATGGACACCGGAGGACAATTGTTCTCGTTTTCACTTGTAACCACTGACATTTATCTGCTCATAGTTTTATTTTCCATTTTATATTTAAATTGTTTTAACCTTTGCACTGCATCTCCTGGTTGATGTGTATGTGTGCGCAAATGTTCCTTAATCGAGGCATTGTTGTTCTTGTGCTTTGCTTCTGTGGGTTTTCTCCTCTGCTTTTTTTTTTCTAGAGTTTGGCTGGTGTCATAGTTTGAGTCTCTGGTTTCATTTATTTTCTGAAAGAAGGACAGCCCTGGCTGGTTTTATGTTTCTTTTGCCACTGTTCTAACTCTTAAACATAACATAAACCTTAATCTATTTTCATATTTGTATTTTTTCTGCCTTATGATCCTTCTTTTTTGCCCATTTGTTGTCTTCCTCTTTTTACCTTCTTCTCTCCACTCATCGTCCTCCTCCTCCTTCCCTCTTTTCTCTCCCCTAGATTCGCTATAGGAAGGACAAAGTGCAGTCTAAGCTGACTCCTACTTTCCCTCTGGTTTATGCGGTCAAAGATCTGTCTAATGGCTGTGCTATAGCTGCTGTGTTGCACTTCTACTGCTCCAGCTTGCTGCCTCTAGAGGGTACGCACACATACTCAGACGCAAACACACATGCAGAAGTACACATTTTACGATTAAATATTTATGTTTATACATTATGGCTAACTGCTTGAATGGTGGTTCCATCACTTTAAAAGTTATGTTCACAAGAGCATTTGACTCTTAATAGCACCTGTAGTATACATTTCATGTACATCCATATTTTGCTGCTGAATTTGTCCATATTATATATTATTAATATTATAGCATATTAATATGTTTCTGTTATTATTTCCCTTCTCCTTCCAGATGTGTGTCTTAAGGACACCATGTCAGTGGCTGACAGTCTCTACAACCTGCAGATGATCAAAGAGTTTTGCGAGAGCAGTTTACAGAGCTGCTGCCCCCTTGCTGTGGAGGACCTGCTCTACGCTCCACCGGTTCTGCATGTAAGCATAACGACTGTTCACATTTATGAGGTCAGTTGAAGTGAGGAGAAAGAGAGGCATGTGGAACAATAAATTCTCTATGGAGAAAGTATCATCACTCTGACTTTAAAAGCTTCTACTGGTTTACTAGTCAGACGATCCCGATGAATGAATGTGTATGAATGGTTAGCTCCAAAAACTGGTGAGCAGTTGGCCGTGAATGAGACATGTAGTGTAAAAGCGTCTTGAGTGATCAGTGCTTCATAAATGCACGTAGGATTTTCAGCCTGGGTGTAGTTACTCTTCAAGGTGTTGGCAGCCCCTTTGCACCTTCCCACTGTGCTCTTTTCCCCAGCTGAACATCATGAGCTTCATAGCTGAGCTGTTGGAGTGGTTTGAAGTTAAGAAGCCTGATTTTGTCAAGCCCATACAACCCATCGACCTCACAGGTCTGTCACCTCTCGTATGTTAATACCGTCAGATGTTTGATGAATAAATATCAAGCTTGTGATTGTCCTCTGACACTTGTCTTCTTTCTATGTCTTCAGATGTTTCAGGGTTACTAGATTGTACAAGTCCTGTCAGCGGGAACAGCAACAGGTAAGGGGTTGGGGCAAGGAGAACTTTTAGAGAAAATGCACATGGACACACACACTTTAACATTTTTTACTGTACTCTTCTGTTTTAGTGGTTCTCCTTCCTTCATCTTCAAACAACCCTTTGTGCCTATCTCCTCCCCCGTGTCACCAGGTAAGAAATAGTAAGAAATGGACAGAATGCCTTTATTTGAATGGATTCAACCAAAACAGTCTCTTTTCTTAATTTGTCTCTCCAGAAAACAAAAGTTGGACAAAGAAACAAATCAGGTAGTTATACACAACGACTTCATGTGATCTCTATAGTAAATGTTGTGTTGCATTCATGTTTTATCTTAATTTTTAATCTTCTTATTTGGCTTCTGTGGTCTCTGCTTTTCCATTCTTGTTTGGCACAACCCGTCCGTTTGTCCATCCTTCCATCGTCATCCATCCTTTCTGCAGTCGTCCTCTGTCAGCAGTGACTTTCAGCATCCCATTTGGGCTCGACAGTGATGTTGACATTGTCATGGGAAACCCAATAGATTCTGTCTTTCGCTCCGTCAGCACTGACAGCCTCACCACTGGCATCCCTGCAATAACTTCACCAGTGACATCAGCAGGGATGACTCATGTCCCATACAGCCCCCCAGAGGATTTCAGCCACCTGGTCAGCGCTTCGGCACCATCGCAGCGTGCATCTTGGGGTCCTTACGCACACACAACACCAATGGGAGAGCTACCAACCATTGAGGAGGCGCTACAGGTGGTTCATAGTCCTGGCAACAAAGATCGGAAGAAGGGAAGGACGGCAGAGAAAGGAGTAAAAGGAGTGATGGGAGGAAGGCCAGAACCCAGGTTACGTCCCGAAGGAGCCCCTGCCGGTTTCTTCCTACACTGCCCTGAGGAGGATAATCCCCTCCTCAGTAGCTCTGCTCCCTGTCGCTCTGGAGTCCTCTACCATCCTGTTGGAGGAGGAGCGGGTGATAATAAGAAGCAAGGAAGAGGAGAGAGGAGGGAGAGATCAGGACGCACCTCAGATATGTCGCGTGATGATGACTCTGTTCTACGAGATGGCAGCGTTGACTCCTCTGAAGCATCGGATGATACCCCTAGAAACGCCCCGGGTAATATTCGACCCAATAACGGTCGCCAGGGAAACCACAGTACCAGCAATAGTCCACGCATGACAAGCTTTGCTGAGCGACGAGACAACAGGAGAAGACATCCTGCTGCTCCTGGGGAGGAGTCGACCTCTGCTCCGACCCCAACAACCCCAGGCACTCCACATACACCCTCTACCCCAGCAGGGGCACCTGGCTGCCAGGACAGCCCAGGTCCTAGAGGCCCTGAACCAGGCTCCGAAGCCTGGGAGTTGGGGGCTCGCCTGGAGGAAAAACGTAAAAGCATTGAAGCCCAAAAACGACGCATAGAAGCCATTTTTGCCAAACACAGACAGAGGCTTGGAAAAACAGCTTTCCTTCAGCTGAAAAGAGAGCAAGGAGAAGGAGGAGGCGAGGGAGCAGAGGAGGATAATCTTAGCTTGGAGGAGCGCCTCACGCGTATGGAGGAACAACTGAAACAGGAGGAGGAGAAGGAAGAGAAGGAGAAAGAAAAAGATGCAGAGAAGGGTAAAGAGAAGCCATCTGTTTCCAATCCTCCTCGGCTGGAGAAGCAGGTCACTTTCTCTATTGATAGTAAGAAAGGAGCAGAGAAAGAAAAGGGAGCAGAGAAAGAAAAAGGAGGTGAAACTGTCATCGTGGAGTATAATGAAGTGGTGCAAAAGTTGAGTGAAGCTCTGCAGTCACTACAGAAGGACATGCAGAAGCTTACAGAACAGCAACAGCAGCTCATGAGCAACCAAAGACCCAGAAGTACACCCAAAACTACTCCAAAATCAACATCCAGAGGTAATACCAAAACCAAAACTCCTCCTCACACCCCAACAAAGACTCCACCAAGAACTCCAACAAAGACTCCTACAAGAAGTACCAGTAAAGCTTGGGTGATTCCTCCTGGTTCCAACCCGCCCTCTGCCTCCTCCCCATCTCGACGTTCTCAAGTTCTTACTTCTCCCAAAACTATCGTCTCTTCCTCGTGCCCAGCTCCTCGCACAAAGATCCACTCCTCCTCCACTCCACGCAGCCCCAAGCACCACCCTCGTCCCCAACATCAGCCTCACCCACGGCCCTCTGAACTGAAGTTCCCACCACTCAACCGCGTCTTGACACCAACCCAGAATGTGGACACACTCCCCCACCTGCGCCGTGTGTCCCCCAGCAAGTGTCAGGTTCAGACCTCCTCTTCCTTCCGTATTGGTGGGCCTCGGACTCCTCAAGAGTCTCCTCAGCAAATCCAGCAGCCACAGCCTGACGAATGCACCTCAGACACAGGCTCTAGCGAAACACCAACACAGTTCAGCCTTGAGCTGGAGTTGGAGGAGGCGGAGGCCGTAGCAGGGCTGCCGGTATTGACCCAGCCCAGACAGGATCGTCCCAGGGCTGCCGGTGGAAGCAGTTCTGGAGCTCCTTCCGAGTGCTCGTTTGAGAGCGAGACTTTGTCCCTTTCTGCTGCGTACAGCGCAGGAGGTGAAGGTGAGAGAGGTGGGGTTGCGGGGATGCGCTGCAGCCTGATTGAGGTCTCACTGTCATCTCTTGGAGGGCCAGAGGGGGGCAGTGATGAACCGACTGATGAAGGACAAGAGTTTTCCTCTGATTCTATGAGCGACCACACAGAATCTGCTGCAGACGCAGCTCGAGTACTTGCTGCAGAACCCCTAGACCCCATAGAGCAGCTGGAACTGGCCACAGGAGGCGGAAACTTGCCAGAAGAACAAACTGAATCCAAAAGAGAACAGACAGGACACACTGAAACTTTGGAGCCGAGTGGAGAACAAAATGAGACAAGAGGAGGAATTCAGTTCTTCTTTAAGGTGAGCGCTTGCAAAACAGAATGGAAGACTTTGTTTTGCATGCATTTATTCTGTCATGACATTCGAGTAAATGTTCATGTGCTTGTAGGAGGAGGTACATAGTGAGGAGGAGATGGCCCAGCGTAGAGCTTTCTTATTGGAAAAACAGCAGAAGAGAACTGAGGAGATGAAGAAAAGGAGACAGTGGCATGAACAAGAAAGGGAAACCAGGTAACACACACAAGGTGGATGCTTACATGAGTCCTTATATGTCCAAAGCTGAGATGGACCCATGTAAAAGTAATCCAATTCCTCTTGATTTCAGACCATTGTCAGACAAAAGAGCGGCATCTCCCTCGGGTACACCTCCCGCAGGCACAACCTCACCTTACTCCACGCCTCCCGCCACACCAGTCCGCAAGGGTGATTTCACGCGAGGGGAGTATGCACTGCGGCAACAACTCAGGATCATGGATGACCTGGACCGAGTGCTTCAGCATAAGTCAAGCACTCAAGGACGATCTTCCACTAAGAAAACACGTTCACGGCCTCGCAGCATGACCAGGGAGGAAACAAAGCTGTCTCTGAGTCCAGCCAAGGGAACACTTGGTAAATTCAAAAGTTCCCAACAAATTAAGAGTGTCTGTAGTTGATTTTAATGACTACGCTGCTCTGATATCTTGATATTTCTGTTTTTTCAGGCTCGAAGTTGACCAAAGTGTACTCACACTCCTCCCTCAACCTGGCAGCCACAGATGAGCCAGGAAAGAAATGTGCAGACCCCACAAAGAAGCCCAGCAGGTACACTGATACGTTCATCTCATTTCGCTCTCATTCATACAGTTTTTACTCACAACGGTGTCTTGGGAGATGAATGCAATGACCATCAGGTCAGATTTGGTTGGTCTTTTTAGCCCAATCATTTGATCCAGGATGAAATATATTGCTAACTAATGGACGGAATACCATGAAATTTGGCACATAAATTCACGTTGCCGCAAAGATGCTTCCAAATGACTACGGAGATCCTTTGACTTTTGTTAGCTTAACTAACATGTCAAAATGTCCACTTGTAAGATTGATGCCAATATGCTAAATGTTAGCATGTTACAATAACATCTTAAGTGTTAGAGGTAGTCGGTAGTAATGTCCAAATATTAGCATGACCATGATCATGCGCGATTTTACAGGTTAAACTTTAGCTTAACACACAACATTGGAAACACAGATCAGCTGTTCCTTAAGACTTACGACGAGCTAACATAGAGCTAACATAGTTAACCGCAACCTGTCTGCTCATCATCCATCCAGCTTGATGGTTGTCATGTGAGAACAGCTAATGTTTTTCCTCTTTAATAAGGGCACTTGTACAGTGCTCAGTTGCTCTACACCCCTACTAACCTTTAGAAAGAGAAGTGGCTGGTGGGGTTGATGATTCAACTGTGAATCCAGTTTGTTCTGAAGAACACAGTCACAGTATGAGGCGATGAACTATGGGTTCATTGTGTGACGTTTCTCCAACAGCCGCCCTGGTTCGCCTGCAGGATGTGTGACACCGAGTAGACTGGCAAATCAGAATGGAGACAAAGAGTGGGAGGTCGGTTCGAACGGTACCTCACCTGCCCCGGAATACACAGGTGCAGTGCTACACAGCACAGTATTTCTCAGTTGTTCGGTACTCATCATGGGTTAGCATAAACAAGTGTGACCATGTTTGTATTTGCAGGTCCAAAGCTATTCAAAGAACCAAGCTTGAAATCCAACAAATTCATCATTCACAACGCGCTCTCTCGCTGCTGCCTCGCTGGAAAAGTCAACGAGACTCAGAAAAACAAGATAGTGGAGGTAATTTACTTCACAGTGAGCCCCTCTTCAATAAAAATGAATGACATTAACCATTTAAATCTTTCTCTTACTTCCACCTCATCCAATCACAGGAGATGGAGAAGAGTCCTGCCAACCACTTCCTCATCCTCTTCCGTGACTCCAACTGCCAGTTCAGGGGCGTTTACACCATGAACGCCGACTCCCAGGAGCTCGTACGATTGGCTGGCGTAGGCCCACGGACAATTAGCTCCACCCACGTGGAATCCATCTACAAATACAGTTCAGACAGGAAGCAGTTTAGTGCCATCCCCTCTAAAACCTTGGGCATGAGCGTGGATGCCTTCACCATCCCCGGCCATCTTTGGCATGGAGGTGGAGGAGCGGCGGGAGGGGGAGGAAGCAGGAGAGCAAGCATTACTAAGAAGGCAGTGACTTCGAAGTGAGGAACATGTCAAGTTATTTACACTGTAATTATAGTGGAAACTGTGGTCAAATATGTAATACAAGAGGGGGAGGAAGCAAGCATTAGTAAGAAGGCGGTTAAAACACGTCACAGTGACAGATCATTAAAGAAAACACTGTAATAAGGGTGAACACTGTAGTCAGCAGTTACATGCACACAGATGAGCCTTCAGCCCTGTGTGTGCAGACCTTACCTCTCTTGCCCTGGCAGTTTACTACAAATACAAACCACTAAAAAAATGATTTCTACTCCCCCTTTATGTGCATGAAAATGTTAACGGCACAACTTTGTTTTCCTAAACAGAGACGCGCTCAGAGTGTACAGAGGACGGTTTTGTAAAATATTAGGTCAACTGCACAAGGAAGAGTTACTTTTAAAAAGTCTCATTACTTATACTTTCATTGTTTGAAGTACAAACTCAAAAATGACTTTTTTTTTCTTTCAGAAGAAAAGGAAACTTTATGAAGTTGTTTATTGAAAAACACTGACTTTCATAAGACACGCGATTATTGTCTGTTCTGCAGAACGTCTCCCGGTCCCGAAGTACGTAGTCTCGAGTAGAACACCACTTTTATACTTTAAGCCAAACAACAGGAGAAAAAAAAATGCCTTCTCGTGTCAGAGTTACTGACAGGACTTTTATCTTGTACATGTTTCAAATTCAGTTCTACCAACAGCCGTCAACAGGTGGAGTACTGTAAAGCACATTTGTTTTGCAAAATGAAAGATAGCCATAAGCATATGATGCAGAGAGCCGAAGCGAACATTGCAGATCTGTAAATGTGTTGGTGGTTTTCAGAGATGATTGCCACAGCATGGATGGTTAGTTACTGTATGTGGTATAAGCTTATTTCAAAATACTATCACAGTGAAAACTGAATGTTTGATCAAACTATGTTGATAATGGGTATACTGTATGTACGAGTGTCAGACGTCAACTGAAGAACAATGAACTAATTTGTTTGTTGATTGTTGCACTCGTTCGGGATGGGTTCCCACAGCTGGTATTATTTTGGATTTTAAAATATCTGGATTTGTTAAGCTCCGAGGCCAAAGAGTCCCTTATCGAATCTTTCATTCACGACGTCTCTTACCTTGTTTACCCGTTTCTTAAACTAAAGGCACATGCAAAGAAAAGGGGTGACGTGTACAAACACGTACTGAATTAGTGTCTGACTGACCGAACGAGATGGACTGCCTTAACTCCAACGTTTCAAAGTCAACAAAGCTACTGTGAAATGCAATATTTGCAGACGAGTTCTTATGACAACAGGCGAAACAACAAGCCTCAATATTTACCTGTCGTGTTAAAGTAAGAACTTCATCGTCGGCTTGTTACTGTGTTCGGTGACCTGTAGCAGAGCATTGCGCATGCAGAAAAAGCGGTTCAGTTGATATTTGCTTCAGTGATAAAGTAGAGTTAATATTATTTCCGGTTTCTGTGGGTGTCAGCTTACCGGCGAAGAGCAAACACTGGTTTCCAAAGACGAAAAGTTAGTTTGTGCCAACAAAAAAGTGCAGCAGAACTTCTAGTTTAGGTCTGAAAAAAGAAAATGAAAAAAGATCGATAAGGGATTCAAAAGTATTCTGATTTGATAAGCTGATTCAGATTTGATTCAAATACAATCAAACCCCTCACCCCTACCTCCTTAGGAGTGCACACAATTCAATTGGTGTGTTTCAGACCAGCATTCATGTATGAAATAACAGACTGGATTAAACTCCGCTGATCAAGCTGTTTTCCTCCTTTCGTTCTTTTTTTTCTTCACTCGTTCAGTTCTTCCAAATGTCCTGCTCTGCATGGTCTGTTGTTTCTCTCCTGACCTAATGAGATCTTGTTATTAGCGAATAAAGCAGAGCACTAAACGGCTGCTTAGGACCTTTCAGCTACAGCTGGAACCTCTAACTAATGAATGTGTGAACTGTCTTTGGGTTCCTCTGATCACTTTAAGGAGGAACTGTAAAGACCCACTGTAAGTAGCTTGCACCTTAGGAAACATTGTACATAAGCAAACAGCAACTTTCTCTGAACAAGTTTACGCGACTTTGTGTCTTGATGTGTGAGATGTAACGGTTTACTACAGAAGACGTGTGATTAAACGTATGATTCTGGCCTGTAAACAGTTTCTCATCCATTTTTTTTTTTTTTTTTGCATTTCAGAGGGTCTGCCGCTGTCAGGATGATTAGATTTGTTGCCACTTGGGGGCAGCACAACAAGCTAGAAATATAACATTGACATACAGACAGGTGACAAATTGAAGTAAAAGCCAACATAAAGTCTCTTAGTAAGGTGTCAGGCCACTTCGTGCTGCCAGAACAGCTTCAGTGCTTTCTAGCCATCTTCCTCCCAAAAGATATTCCCTCATTTGGTGTTGGTGGTGTTTGGTAATGATGGTGCAGAGTGCCGTCAGGAGTTCTGCTGGGTTGAGATATGCTGACTGCAAAGGCTAAAACATATGATTCACGTCATTTTCATATTGATCAAACAGCAGATGTTACTATTGAAACATGAACCAGTAGAGCAGTGATCTTTGTGAAACTGCCACTGGATGTTAATGGCTTTACTGGACCATGCAGTTGCACCTGTGTGGAAGCATCTGCATTCGTTATCTTTCTCTACTCATTTATTCAGGTTTTTCCTTTAATTAAAGAGAGACTTTATTTTCAAGGACCGGAGAGGAAACTGAGAAGAATCACTAACAAGTTCATTTTACAAGACCGGATTAAGGCTGGAACAACAATGTGCACACGAGCAGACGAAGGTAAGTGTGTGCTACTGTTATTCTTATACTACTACCTGAACATTTAAAGGCTCAGTGTGTAGGATTTAGTGGAATCTAGCTGCAGATTTGCACCAACTGAATACCCCTCGCCTCACACCCCTCTCCCTTTCCACCAATGGAGACTGCAAAACACACGATAAAGGCCCCATCTAATGCCAGCGTTTGGTTGCTGGGCACCGGACCTTTAAGGACCTGCTCAGACAATCAGAGTAATTATTCTTTTAATTGATCAAGACACCAATAACACAGTGAGACAGACTGAGTTTGTTATGTTTTTTTTTTTTTTTTTATTGCACCTTCCTCAGAACATACAGGATGTAGCTCAGATACGCACAGATAGAGAAAGTCATTTATTAACTGATGTAGTTCGTATTGCATTGATTGAATAGGCGTTATTCTTTTGGGATCTTTGGGGCAGTCCTACCACTTTTTAGACTGACTGATTGGACTGGTTTCCTATGTGCAGATATAAAGTATGTCCAAGATTTAAGGCTTTCATTTCTACAGTGTGCAAAAACTAGTGGTTTTAATGGGTTCGTTAACAATCAAAATCTTTGACTAAAACATTTTGTTAATATATTTGAGGCCTGACAAACATTCGGTTTTTGAATCCTGCATTGCTTGAATGTCTTTTCTCCTTCTCTAATGGCTCATTTACACTTGTCTCTGCACATTACTGCCAGCAAATGATAAAATATGTATTGTTATTATTATTTTTCGCTGAGCTTTTAACAAAGAAACTAAGTGAAAATCCAACAGCAAGCCATTTTCTGGTCCACAACACATTATCCCTGGTGCCATAATCCATAATTTTGATTATTATATAATAAATATGTTCATTACATTCACAAAATCTGATCAAAGCTTACCTGATAATTGATTTAAAATACTGAGGAAAAACTTATAGTCAGTGTTTTTACAGGCACTTTTGAGCACAAATATTGGGGGACAGAAGAAATAATAATTAGGGAAATGTATTACAGTTACATAGCCATAAAGTATTAGGTTTCATCCTGCACCAAAGATCCCAATGAATGTGCACATTGATTTTATAACAGTTCACCAGTATGTTGCCACATATACAATATCATGAAATTAACCGACATGAAGCTGAACAGAGAGTAGAAGCTTGTAGGATGTTATGGCTCGAAAACTATCGACAGGAACTTTGAAGAATCACTAATTACAGCATCAAACTCCATTTTACAAGTGTGGCTAGAACACGTTATGGTTGTTAAGTTTCCTCTGATATATGGGCCTACGTCCCGGCGTACACCTACTGATTACAGACAGATTTCCATTGAAGTCCTATTAGTTGCTAAGTTAGTTTTAGGGTTAAACGGCATCTATCCCTGCCTTCAGCTTTAGCTAGTTGAATCAACACAATAACCATGGATGACTAACTAATACATACATGTTACTTAATTCTATAATGCAGCTGGCGCGATAACCTCAAAACGACAAAGTGGACAAGCAGCCGATACAGGAAGCTGCAGGTGCAAAGCTGTGATAGAACATATCGTTAAACACTAAGTGCCATAAGGAGGAGTTGGTGTAATACGTAGGAATAGAGAGATTAGGAGGAAGAGAACAGCTTCTGCATCTATCACCCACCTCCACTGCCTCATTTCTGTTTAGATCCCATCCCATGTTAATATAGCTGGAATAGCTGCTTATATCAAATTTGAGTGACGGTGATGAGCTAATGAGCATCATCTGACTCGACCACAGGGTTATTGTCAGCTTGTGTATCCAAGCTGTGGACTGTGCTGTTCCACGGGGCAGCGTCAGACTGGGGCACCAGGGATGGGCTCACAGAGATGGCATCAGAGGAGTTGGTCGTCATGTCCAGAAGGATCTGGGCGGAGGTGGTGGGATGGCTGAACGGGGCGTCGGCGAGCATGTCGGACGACTGACTGGGTGGAGCACTAGACGGGAGGAGAGTGGTTGTGTCGGAGGGCGTTTCTGAAGAGGAGCTGTTGGACGTTGAATTTGAGGAGGGGTCGGAGGGAGTGAGTGAGGGGGAGTCAGAGAGCGTGTGTGGGAGAGGTTCAGACGGCGAGTCTGTGAGTGAGCTGGTCATGGTCAGCCGGGGAGTATGTGCAGGGGTCGGCTCCTGGGGATCTGTGCAAATCAGCTGTCCCTCGGCCACATACCACACCTCATTGTGCCTGTTCAACAGCTTCAGGGGACTGCAAACACACAAACACAAACACACAAGGAAAGGACAAGAGACAAACAGAATTACGAGTGAGTAAGGTGAGCAGCGATGAATGTTTTCTCACACATAGTAATAATAAACCTAGTCATTTTTTAGTTTCCCCTGGAAACAGATTGTGTTGTTGTCTGTGCTAGTTGGTCTGTTTCTGCACAGTTGCAATGTGTTGAACTCTCTGGGCCACCGTAGAATATGGATCCAGCTTTGTATCAAAATACACAAGGTGATAGATATGCTGACTGGCTAATAGGAACTGGGAAAATTCGGCTGTGAAATATAAAGTCCTTGTATGGATGACTTGTGTGGAATTACCAGCCGCTGTGGCTATTTAAGCTCATTATGTGTCACGCCACCTAAAAAGTGAAATGCTGTTAAATTTTAGAAGCTTTCTGCACCTGTCATCGAAATTTGGTAACACCCCTTGTAATAGAGAGATGGCTGTTAATGTCAATTAGGCAACCTTGTAAGAATTTGGCAGAATAATAAAAACGTGAAAATATTACGTGTGACAATATTAAAGAGATAAAATGTTCGTGGACGTCTGTGACACCTGTCATAGCCGACGCCGTAGTGGTAGCTGTGGTTGTAAGAAGCTCGAACTCTCTCTAGTTCTTTAGTCAGCAGGTGAGCGTGAAGCCTGGAGGTGACTGACAGCATCCAGCCTCCGTAACTCCTCACATAGACGTCCATCTCTGGCATCTCAGTGAAATACAGCTGTGAAGGAGACATGGACGCAACATTAACAGTCACACAGTGACACATCGAATGTCAGAGTAGATGGTTAGGTCAGAGAGTAGGCAAGGCAGTGGATTTTTTTTGACATCGATGAATTTAGTCCTTCATTTATTTGGACTCATTTATTAATTTACTCATTTATATTTTTTTCCCCAAATTAAATGAACATGAACACAAGCACAAAAACTGAACAAAAATAGTGTCAAACAAACACACTTGTCGAAGTACAGTCAGTCACAGCCAGTAAAGGAGGCACAATACAGACACATGACTAGACAGGAAGTAAATATTGAGACCATATACGTGTTGATATAAAGAGAAATAAAAATATAGATAAATACAAGTTACACTGTGCATACTTTGGTTTAATATTGGTGGATATCTACAGATTAATCAAACAGATGACCGACGTGCATCTGCAAAGACTTAAAATCATAAAACGGAGGACAGCAGCGCTGATACCATCGTGAGACAGCACTATCTATTTCTATTCTGCTGAGTCAGTCAAAGCAGCAGCAGAGCCAGCTGCACTAAATACCGTACATCCGTCAATGCCGTCTATTGATCTTGGAGCAAAAATCGACGATCGAGTTACACGCAGAAACGGGGAGGATAAAAGCATTTGACCTCATGACTGGCAAGGGCAAGCTTCACCCTGCGCATGTCGGCCTCAGCTCACCTTGTCGTTGGTGGGCACGGGCGGTTTGTCCTGATAGGCTGCCGGGAGCGGGAAATTGAGCGTGTAGACAGCAGGTTCCCACATTTTGGTTTCCTCTGGGATTTTGACCAGGACAGGGGCGGTCATCTCCATCTGGATGCCTGCACGTGACACAAACACACGCACAGAAAGAAAATAAGACACAAAGCGAACACACTCGTGAGTGCTCATTTGCTGCTTCTGTCTGGTCCTTACCTCCTTCATTGGCTCCAGTGATGTACTGGAAAAGCCTCCTGAAGGCCATGGCTGCGCCTACGCCCATGAAGTAGGCTTCGGCATCTGTTGACACCCAACGAGTGGGGCTGTAGTGTCGCACCTGAACACACACACACGGGGAAATGAGAGAAGAAAATGAGACAGTTTGAGGGGAGGGTTTTATGCTGTTTGACAGAGAGTTCACTCACCTCGTATTCATCTGTTTTGCAGATCAGGTCATACTCGAGACATTCCTTTGACTCTGTGCAAAAGCTGGTGTTGGTACTCGGTCTATAAGAGAGTGATAACAGAATTCATATGATCTATACTATAACTTTTGTGTTGTTTGAGGCTATTTTTCAGGGTTTGGACGTGACATCTTAGACAATAATGTGCTTCCAACTTTGATGCCAGTTTGCCCCTTTCCTGTTTCTCCATGACAATCCCCTTGTGCATAAAGACGCATCCATAAAGATGTTGGTCCCTGTGCAGAGCCCTGACCACAACCCCTATCCGGCACCTTTGGGATGAAACAGAGCCACGCCGTATCACCAAACACCAGCAGTAAGCACGGGATTTCTCAAAATAGAGACTACAAAGTGTTTTACGTGAAAAATATAGGTGAAAGAGGAAACCGAGAAGATATATTAAAATAAGGAGAGTTAAGTCTGTAACTCACAAAGTAAAAACTATAATAATCAATAAAGCAAAATGTGAAGGATGAGCACTGACTTCGCCGGCGGCCGTGTGCGCTCGCTTTTAGTTTTCAGTCGTGACCTTGGAACAGCCAGAAGTGTTTGTTCCTCCCAGTGCTCAGAGGGCAAAACAACTCATTTAAACAGAGAATGCCTTGTTTGTTCAAAGTATCGTCTGATGACTGTATTAGTGCCTGACCCCATTAACGCTCTTCACAGCATCCAGTTAAAAGCTTCCCTCGAAAGGATTAATGCCCTGTAACTCAGACGTCATGACCGACCCACTCTGCCTACACGCGGGGCTGTTCTTAAGATGCTGAACCCCTCCTAACAAAATTGCCCCAATGAATTTAATTCACATATGACGTCCACATACTTTTGGCAATGCAGTACATTGTAAGACTTACCCAACACTTCCTTCAGCAGAGACCATCAGGGCCAACATGGCCAGGACTAAGAAGAAAGCCCTGAGTAAGAACAAAGCACACATCTTCATTGTAATTAAAAAACAAACAAACTGCAGGCTGACGATTAAAAAAAAGGTGCTGCAGATCTGGAAAAAGCTGTGAGTGAGTGTGAGTGTGTGTCAGTATGCGCGTCAGTTGTGCTGCATTCCGGTGTTTGCACTGCAGAGATGAAATGGGACACGCTCCTATGCTTAGAGCGACGCAAAGAGAGGAGAGAGAGAGAGAGAGAGAGAGAGAGAGAGGGAGAGATCTGCTGCATCATCAGCCTCTGCCTTTCAGAATCAAAGGCGTTTTGAGGTCATTACATCCCCCTCACCATGACAGTTTGACTGCTCAACTTAACCAAACACCCCGTTTAAAAACCAAGACGAGATGGATTGTCGCAAAAAAAATAAATAAAAATAAAATAAAATATATACAATCATCACTTCGTGTCTGTCTGCTGCCGCGTTAATGTTTTTTGCACAGGTGTTGCAGCAGCTTATGAAATATTGACTAATAAAAAGATCAGATTTCCATGCACGCACAACCCATCAGCGATGACGCAAATAAATCAACTTTACCTGCCCGTGACGCTGCAGAAAAAGTCGATCAGCGAACATCCAGGAGACATTGTGCACAATCTACCTGCGTGATATTTATTGAAAATATAATATATAAGAGCGGATACTCACATTGTCCTTTCCACCTGCCAGGGGGGCGCAGGGAGGAGGAGGAGAAGGAGGAGCGGTGTGATGGAGACTGCAGTCTGCTGCACTCTGACGGGCTTCGGTGGATTTATTGCGGACTGCAGTGAGGACCAGCGTCCGCCTGATGCTCGCAGGAGGGAGGGGCCGAGCTGGCACAAGGATGCAAACTATAGTGGACAAACACTGGACAGATGAGATGTGCCTGTTACCACTGCGAGATTATAAATCCGGCCAAGAACATCGTTAATGCTTCACACTGATCAAACATGAGGGGACTGAGAGGAAGTCCCAAATGTATACTGTTTTTCTTATACAGGCTGTTGATGGTGTACAATGTCACCAAACTGAGCAGTACAAACATTAGTCTACAAAATAGCTTTGTCTGATTTAAAGGACCACACTATTGTGTTTGAAATATTCTATATATTGACTAGAAATTGTGAATATTTGACATTTTTGCTGAGAGAATACATCCTACAGGTTTGATGTATTTTTCAGATTGTATTATCGTTTCAGGCAGCTGGTGGTCTCTATTTATTTAGATGCTGTGCAAATTAATTAGTAAAAACTGGAATAGGACTAAAATTTCCAACAGGAAAAATGACTGTCACAAGCTTCCAGAGTCCAAAGTGGCGTCTTCAAGTACTATTTTATCTAAACAAGTGAAACAAGAGATATATTGTGATTCTGAGCCCGCCAACCACTGTCGTAAACATAGACAGCCTTCAGTGTTGGTTCGGTGGCCTGGTCTGTCAGATTGTTCTCACTTTTTTCTCTTCTTAGCTTCCTTCCATCACCTTTTGCCTTTTTGCCTCTGTCATTATGTCCACAGAGGCTGCTGAGCCTGGTTATATTCCCCACTTGCCCAGCTCCTGTTCTAGCACAACACCAGCTCTACTCCCCAGTCTTTCATAGTAGGAAGCTATTTGAGAAGTCTTTAAGTGCAGGTTGATTTAATAAGTCTGCTTTAGTCATGATCAAAATGTACACAAACTGGAGATCTACTCTGTTGGTTTAATCAATTTAATTTAGTAAATTTTAAATGTATAATTTCGGTATGTTCATGGAAACCAGAGACAAGGATCAGAGGAAAAGGGATGTTTGAGAGCTGTGGTACTTTGTTTCTAATGTGATATAGACATCAACAGGTATGAAATGAGAGATTCTCTCTTTAAGGACTTCCTCAACAAATCTAACACAATAAAATCAATTGACTTATAACACTACTGTGCTTGTGTAGACGGATGTATAGTGTGCGTGTGACTCTGACTCTGGACTATGACGCTGCAATTTTTTTTGAAATGGAAAGACTGTTACAAAGGGTATGGTGTGAGGGCGTTGAGCTCGAAAGGCGAAGCGAGGATTAACTAAAAATATGTTATTGCTGTTGCATAATGGGATGTGTAGGATTTGTATCTTTTGACTTTGAGCCAGTACTGGCATTGAATTTTCTTTTAGAGGTCACCCTTCATTATGGAAATATAATACTAATTTCCTGTTGACACATTTTCAAAAAAAAGCAAATTGCTTCAGTACATATCATACTACAGTATACACACACACACACACATACACAGAACAACTTTATTTGAGACCTTTCCAGAACATCAGCTTTATTGTGGCTATTCACATCAAACAGCTTTCTGTAACAAGCACAAAACCTCTTCCGTTCAACTGGTTTACAGACTGGTTACTCCCGTCGCCCCAGGTACACAACACAGACACCCTTAAGACACCAACAGTCTGTAAACACCGTCCTCCCCGTACAGGAGTGTCAGTGGTTCTCAGTAGTCTTTCCTTGATTCCTCGCTCTCTTCCTGTCGGTCTCTTCAAAAAAGGAATCAAAAGATCTCATTGAAACTGAACAGGTGTCTACAAAGCCTCTATGCAGTTCTTATGAAAGTGTTATGTGCCTCCTTTTGTATCAACAGTCTTCTTCTGTAAATTATTTACAAATGGCCATCTACAGCTCTGCCCAGCTGCACACGTTTCTGATTTTTTTTTTTATTTATTCCATCAATAAGTCATCAATAATTAATAAAATAAGCTTCACATCAAGAGCAAGAAGGTAAAACCAAAAGCAGACAAATTCAAAAAAAAAAAAAAAAAAAAAAAGATCAGTTAGGTCACTTCTCGGCCCAGAGTGGCACAGCACGGCCAAAAAACATAAATAAAAATAAAATAAAACAAAAAACAAGGCTGTTAAACACAAGTTGGGCCGCTGCTCTCGTTATTTCAGAGACAGATCCAGAAATCTCTTTATTTATTATGGAGGTCCACATGTCACCATCTGGGCTGAATTCACAGAGATGTGACCTCAACCACTAAAGCACTAAATTACAGCAGCAGTCCATGTGACGGACTGGGAGGAGCTCTTACCTCTCCAACACAAACAATAATACTGAAATATAACATTTCAATATGCAGTAAAGTAAATATATTGAAATAAACAACCTCTTTCATCCATATATTTCAATATGCAAGTCAAAAATAAGAAAAACGTTCTCTGCAGTGAAGACGCTGTATAATGGCATACAACGGCATACAGTGGGACATTACTGACTCCTGAATAGTGGGAAAGAGAATAAGATTGTTACCTAAAATTTAAATATATACTGATTAGCCTTTTACCTGAGTATGGGCTGTTGTCTCCAAAGGGAAGAAAATTATAATTAAAAAACAAGAAACAAAAGAAAAAAAAGAAACAAATGTTGTGTTATCTCACATTCTCACACACACACACACACACACACACCTGTACTCACATCACACACAAAAAGGTACAAGCTAAGAGGCTGAAGTACCGTTTTTAAATAGCTGATATAAACACAACGGAAAGCACGTCTTTCTCTAAAATGATAATTATCTTTGGAGAGAGAGAGGGAGAGAGAGAGAGCGAGAGGGAGAGCAACTAAAGTACATCAGAGCTCCTTTCCATATCTCCACCCATCCATGTGATGTGGCAGGAGCTCGTCTCCGTCTGAAACCTTTTCTGGGTGGAAGTGTTCCGAGAAAATGGAGAGCGTCCAACAACAAAGTTAGTCTTTTTTTTTTTTTTTTTTGCATAGCCAGACAGTGGCCACTACCACTGCAACCACTTAAAGAGTTTCAAAAAGGGAAAAGCCGTCACTGGGGGTGGGGAGCCTTGGTCCGTGTTCACCCCTTGGTATCAGCTGTGGCCTGGGGATGTTTAGTGGGTCCCCACACCCCGCCCGAAGATGCAGCCTCTCGCTCACAATGTGGACTCTTTCTGGCGATCACGTCCATTACACGTCTTCTTGACTTTGGAAATACCCTCCAGTGCTCCTGACTCGGTCACTCTGGACACAGGGAGAAACAGAGAGATTTTTTTTTTTTTTAAACTTTAATTAATCCTTTGTCCATCACAGACAGACATTAAAAGGTCCACTGTGTAGGATTAAGAGGCACCTAGCAGTGATGATGCAGATTGCAACCAAATGAATACTCTCACCCTCTTCCCCCAAGCATGTAAGATAAAACACATCTAGATCACTGTTTGGTTTGTCTGCTCAGGGCTACTGTACTAAAAGGACAGTTCAAAATGGCGGACTCAGTGGAAGAGGACCCGCTCTCACTGTAGATATGAAGGGCTCATTGTATGACAACAAAACAATTCTTATTTTCAGGTGATTATACAATAATGAAAACATACTAATGAACACTGTATTCAATTCCTGCCAATAGATACTCCTAAATCTTACACACTGGACCTTCAAATCTAGCCTAATCATTGTAGTGTGTTGTGCTGTACAGTGATTTACACTTTAACAGTAAGGTAGTACAACCTCTCAGTTAAATTATGTAAGCTAAATGTGCTCACTGCCTTCATGATATCGTTATCAAACTGTTTTTGTCACCCAGAGCATGACGGGGAAATGTCTGAAACGTCAACCCCAAAACTGCTCCTGATTGTACATGGGAGTATGTGAATGGGAAAATGAGAACTGTAGAGGTTTGGATAAAAGTGCGATATAAAGGAGGGCAGGCTGTGCAGACAATGTGACATTAAGACATTAAATGCCGAAAGACTGTAAATAAAAGGGAGTAAAAACTGCTTACACTTCATCCATCTCTACATCCTCCTCGTCTTGTGGAAGCTGGAGGTAGGGGTTATTGGACGCGGGTCGGAATTTGTAGCCCGTCAGCACAAAAAAGATCAGAGTAGACACCTCCACCAGAAACTGAAGAAACATGAGAGTGTGTTTAATTACAAAAAAATGTACTGCAGCAGTAATAAAAAAAAACGATCACTTGACCTGTAGCTTAACAGCTGCCGAGCTTTGAGCCAACAGCTTTTAACTTCATGCACTGTCATTGTGTTAAACACATTCCTTCCCAACCAGCTTCATATTACTGCCGTCAGAACATTCAAACATAAACTCCTGTGTACGGATACTCATTCTTCAAGCTGACAGGATATGCAAGAGTTTGCATGTTTTGATTATAGCCTAAAATTCAATGTTCTTGACATTTGTTAAATAAAATGATATGACCTTATTCATCCAGAGGGAAATTTATGTGCAAAGTAGGAAAGAGTGCAAATATCTTTGTGCAAATGTATAAAAGATTAGACATCATCTATAAAGACGCCAACAAAATGTCTGTAAGGTGCTAATCCAATGCCTATATAAACAAGTACACAGATTAAGAGTGAGATGCAGATATACTGAAATAAAACAGCCAAGGGCTTTACATTTGTGATGTGTTTGCAACCATCAAAGTGACGTACATCCAATTCTGCCCAGTCATCGTTGAGTAATGAACAGGGCACTGATCCGTTACAGACCCACACATAAGGTCAGATTGTTAAACACATGGTCGTTATCGTACCTCATAGCACCACTGCCACTGGAAAGGCATCGTGACCTTGAGCAGAATGGCTATGATCCTCGTGAAGTAGATGTAACACACGATCTGAAAAAAAAGGGAAGGCTCTCTTGAGACAAAACAATAAAAGCACGCGCGTCATGCAGCATCATCAACTTCAGCCTTAAATGTTTGCAATCCGAGCGGATTGAGCTGTCAATGTCGTGGTTATCCAATTTTAATGGTCAGATCTTGCAGATGGGTCGGCTGGACAGAGGGCGAAATGCGGCTCAAGTTCAACTTCTTACCATCACGTAATAATGCCGGAAGAGCTTGAGTTTCTCCAAATTCATGGCAGCTGAAAGAGACATGATCCGAATTTTAATTTGATAGCAGCAGCTGAAGAGTTACAGGAAAATGGGGGGAGAGAGGGAGGCGAGATGCAGAACACTTATTGCTCATGATTAACGAACAGTTCCAGTCTAGGTCGAATGTATAGCTAACGTTATGTAACAGTACTGTAACATTAGTCTAGGTAACGGGGGACACTTATGAGTGGGATGTTTGGACACGGATCTAAAAGACTATTTTATTTTTTATTGGAATTATGAAAGGTGATAGTGTATTGATTTTTTTTAAATGGAAATGATATTCTTATTTCGGGATAGTGTGATTATGATACAGTACTAGAGGCAAGGAATCTAATCACTGTTAGGGCAAGGCCACTTTGGCCTTTAATTTATTTGGTGCATCACAACCAAGATGTACTGCAGCAGTTTTATTAAATTCAAAAACACACGGCAGTAAAAACAGACAGGAACGTGTGTGCAGTTCTCACCTTTACCATCGGTGCTGGAAGCCTCTTGTAGATGTCGGATAGACCTATAAAGAGAGGCATGTTTGAGAACACGTGTGAGCAAAATGCACTGAAAATGTGCTTTGCAACAAAGGTCATCTTATTCCAACTAGCCTCTGTGGAAACTGCTTATACAAAACTAGTTGTAACTCAATTTTTCAATGGATTTATTTAAAATGGAAAATGTAACTGATACACATTAGACAGAACGCATGCACACACTGACCAGACAACGGGGAAAAGGATGGCTCCACAGCAGATGAGGTCAACCAGAAAGAGGATCTCCTTCCACAGATAGTATTCGCTGGAGCCCTCCTCTGTAGACTCGATGATGATGTATGCGACATTAGCCAGGACCTGGAGGACAGTGGGCGAGTTAGTCAGCAAAAACAAATTCACCCGGTGTGAATAATGACACACAACTGTTTTCGTTTCTCAGGCGCACACACACCTGCAGAGGAATAACAATCATGAAGATCTTCTTTTCCTTGTCGGACAGGATGTATTTCACGAAAGCCCAGCCGGTGCCAATCAGAGACAGGGTGATGAAGAGGAGAGCTCCCTTGAGCCTGGAAAGTTCAACACAAACTGTAAAAATACAAAAAAATTACAGAATGGTCTTGAATATCTTCATATCCTGGGGAAATTATACTTACAGGTGTGTGATATAATACATGACGGCCCAGCCTTCAATAGGATGCCCCTCCGTGTTGATGAAGTGATAGTTGATCTGAGAGAGACAGAGAGGGATGTTACATAAAAAACAAAGAATCCAGGCAAACTGTGATCAAACACTCACAGGTGTCAGAGAGAAGACAGCGGTCTGCTCTGTGGTCATGGTGTACTTACACTATGGAAAACCAGCGATGTGGACTTGGTGAAGGCCAGAGCTGCCATCAGCCAGTGGATCTTAAACACGCTGTACCTGTGACAAACACACAGAGGAACACAGTGAAGGGTTTTCATGTTTAAGCGTGAAGTCTTTCGCAATGTTTAAGTTTCAGTGTGGCCACAGCAGAGACAGTCTGGGATGTTTTTGGACACCGTATCAAATTTTCTAAGAGCATTTGTAAATGTTTTTATGGTTGGCAAATAGGGTCTCTCTTTTTCACAGCAGACATTTTGACTTGTCATAGCAGGAAAGGCACAGGTGTGATTGATAACATGTGAAAAAAATGGCTGCGTTCCTTTTATGCGAGCTGCTTCCTTGGCCCTGGAATGTGTGGTGTCGTTGTTCAGGCTGGCTTTCTGGCATTCTTGCTGGAAGGGAGCCACCATTAACTAATTTTCCTGCTTTGACAAGTCTAAATGTCGTAGATGGATCGTTCATGTTCCCGTCAGGATGATCTATAATAACCTAACTTTTCATCTAACGGCGCCATCAAGTCAATTTTTATTTTAATTTTTATGATTTTATTTTTATGATAATGGTAATACTAATTTACATCTCCATCAGCCTTGTGATTTGCCTGGTGAACATGATTAACATTATGTCTTCTACATCAGCATGAGCATGCTAGCATGTTGCACAACATTGTCCCTAAGTTCAGGCACATCTCACACAGCTGCTATAATGGCTGGAGGATATTTTTCTTGTTAGAATGTGGCTGTTGTAACAACTTTAGAAGATGTGAGTGTCAGTGTGTGTACCTGTGCTTCATGAGTGTGTACACCCAGATCATGGCGGCGGTGAAGAAGACTCCAGCCATACCAATGTAAAGACGTGACAGAGGAATTTCTGCTGCAGACAGATAGCCGGCTGGATTTTTCTCAGTCACTTCCACCTGTACAAGACACACTCAGGTTAACACGTGAGCACGGACTAACACTGTGTACGCATGTCCTAACATACCAAGACTCAACTTACAGTGAACGAATAGGGAAATTTTAGTCCAGGTGATCTGTTGTGGCAATAGTGGAACTTGAGGCTGTACAGACCCTCTGCCAGCAAGCCGACCACAATGCTGAACTGTGGAGGAGGGACGACAAACAACTGTCAGTCAACTGTCATGCCACAGTAATCAAATCAAACAAATGTGGCTTCATATCACATTTAAAGGTTCAGAAGTTCTTACATTGAAGTTGTAGGAGCCGTCAACTTTCTCCAAAGCTAAAGTCACTTGTTTGATCTTGTCGAGCTAAAAGCAAACACAGATTAAAGCACTGCTTTCATGGACACAGATCGTACAGACAGACACACGGTCATCTCGTACCTGGAACTCTTTTTTGTCGTCTTTCACGGGTTCCCCTGTAGGCACTGGGTTTTTTCCTGCCTGATCTTCATGCTTGTCTGTGTCCACTTTTTCTTGATTGTTTGCTTTGGCTGCATTTGGTTCGTCTGGTTGTTTATTCGCTGGTGGATTCTCAGGAGGAGCATCAGGATTAGAATCAGGATTAGCCAGAGCTTCCCGAGTTTTCACAACTACAGGAAAGATATACAGGTTCAGGACGCACCAAGCTGTCATGTTCCTTGGCTTTCACACAATTGTGGTACGCATGTATGCTATTTTTAAATTCTCACAGGATATTTCAAAGTACAACATGATTTCACCATCACCTACCATCATTTATTCTGGTGCTTAAATACGAAGAGTTTTTGAGAGAGGACGTGACACTGACCTTTAAGTGGCTCAGCCTTCGGCTTTCCGTACAAAACGTTGTCTTGGACTCCCATAACCGTCACGTTGACACTACGGAAAACACACCACACACATCGTCAACCTTCAGATTTGGGGGTATGGGCACAGTAAAACACTGGTGCTAAAACATACACAAGCCTTCCAACCAACCACGTGGCAACCGTTTTTTGGCCTTTGGTCGCAATCAGTTGCCACATTTTAACGTCTAAAAAACCAGGAACTGCAAACTTAAACTGTGCATCCCAAAATAACAGGCTGACAGCGCTGCACATGCTGGTGAATTTTTAATACGATTTTTGACTGAGGTGTGAAAATTTCTACTAAATCATCACCATCAAAAATGTATGTGCACATCAATCTGAAGGAGAGAATGGAAGAACAAGTAATCAGTGAACTGCCAGATTAATTTATGAGGGATCTGTTAAGATAATGACAACAGACACACTATGGGTTATTTGTCTATCAGGAAAAGGCAACACGTGTTAATTGACAACACGTCAGATTCAAATTCAGATTCAAAGTTTTTTTTTGTTGTTGTTTGTTTTCAGCTATTCCCAATGTGGAGAAAGTGTAACACGCACTGCACCCGGCGACAAGTGCTTCTGGTTGAAAATCTCAGAAAAGTACTGGTATGGACTGGGGGCTTGTTGCCCTGGTAACCAAGAAAAAGAAAAAAAATCGAGAGAGAGATTTGTTCTGGGTGTGAAGTTTATCCTGAGCTTTATGATACGCCAGGCAGAAAATCATAACAGACACACTAACGTAACAAATGAAAGTGAAAAAAGCCTATGCTGAGAGTTCTCTGCCACGTTTTGTTATTTATGGTCACTCCAGTGTCTCCGTCTCCGTCTCCCTCCCATGCTCCTACACACACATACAGAGTGGACAGCACGCTGTGGTGGAGTTGCTGTTCTACACGCCGACAGCACCCTTGTTGAGCGAATAGCCAAGTGTTAAAAATTGTCATGGAGACAAAATGGACGCGCAGTCTGCAGTACTTAATGCCAGCACCTTTCTACCAGGAAAAAACACCATGGACACAAACCCTTACTGTAATAACGCTTAAAAAAAAAAGAAAGAAACAAAGGGGAGACAGATAACTGCTCAGTTTGTTAATTACTCAAAACAAAAGGGTGACTAAAAAAAGGCAACCATATTTTCAGTTTCTGCAACTTAAAGACCATTTTTCAAAGCTAGTGTTAAACCCCCATACACACCTGAGCGTGTTTATATCGATACGGAAAATAATGAGAGGCTCGTTGTTCATCGTCTTTGGGATAGTGAGTGGGCATTGCTCTGTCTCCTCTGCCTGGGGGGGGAAAAAATCAAAAGTAACAGTCAAATAATGACAGCTGAACAGCCATCACACCGCAAAACAATGTATTATCAATAATCTGATGGATCAGTAACATTGGATGAAAATCTGCAGAGAAATCATAATAATGCAGAAATATTCAGGACTGGATGGACTTACTGTGTAGGACAAGACTCCATTCACACGAGACCTGGAGAGGCTGAAACCGATCTTTAAAAAAAAAAAGTGTTAGAAATGTGGTCAGTCACATGATTTCCAGCAGAAATACAATATTTCACAACACATGGCCCATTTATGATGTAATGTCATTACTCGGCACTCCATGTGTTATAACTCTGGCTCCACTTCCAAAGTAAACTAAGCAGTCAAAACACTACAGGTGAACTACGCAAGCTCCAATGCAAATGAGTTCACTTGTTTGAGATTGTGCTGCTCGTTCCACTCGTCGTTCCACTTAATAAACTCAGGGCCAAAAAGCTCGCACAGTGCACTTTAAACACTCCAACAAGAACTGCCTGAAGCTAACACTGCATACTTTAAAGGTTTTTGACATTTACTTGATTGAATAGACAATAAAGGGTGAGAATACCAAAAATAATATTGATTAATGAAGCTCTTTAAAGCATATAACCCTGCACTCATACGGCAAGCTCTGTATATTTTTAAATGAATCTCACTGATAGTGATTAATGTGCTTCACCCAACAAATAAAGTGTCACATTTCACCAGTCCTTTCTATGATCCCACGAATAACAGTTTGACCTGATAACATCAGGAGCACGTTAACTTGCTCTGACTGAACAGTTGCCTCAATCTACCTGCAAACTGTTATTTCCACCGTGCACTGTGTAAAACAAAGTACCATATGTCTACCTCATAACAGAAGTCTTTACAGCTCATACGGATCCATGGAGGAACAAATCGTGTTTCTGTCCTAGGCTTTGGGTAGCAAAGCAATGCTTGCTGGTTGGATCAGCTGTTTGTTTAATTCACAGTAAGAAAATAAAAGAAGAATCGCCGACTTAAACGCTAATGCTTTATAGAATAATGAAGTATTTTGGTGGAAGCACTTCCAGCTGTTGAAGAGCTCAGCGGTGGGTAGCTACACCTCCCACATGCACACACACAAACAAACACTTCTTACCGGGAATGTGTTGTAGGTCTGCGGCGGCTCCGAGAGGCGCAGAGAAACCAGGCTGACATTCAGAGTCCCGTTAGAGTAGAAACCGAAGTTGTTGAGGTCGACGGCATACCGAGTTTCATTCTGAGAAGAAGAACAACAGATAAATCCTTAGAGACCCGAGCTGCTGTGGCTAAGTGTTCGGTCATTTAACAGTAAGCTAATGTTAGCCTATAGCTGCCGGTGTTTCGGATTAACGAGCGACCGTGTTAACTGGTTACCGTCGGCCAAACGCTTCGGTGGTTGTGGTAGTTACGCCAGGTGTTGAAAACAGGAAAATGCCTGCCTGCATTCCTTTCAGCATTAAAACATAAAAACTACCTGATTCGTGTCTAATTTGTCAGCTACGTTTTCTCTTCCTGTTCCAGCAACTGTCGTAGCTACGACAACCGCAGATGCCTTTCGACAGTTAACCCGAAACATCATCCTCATTAGCTACTTTCCTTCAAACCTCTTCTGCACAATGTCACAACAACACGACACCATGTTTTGGATCACCGTCTGTCAAAGCTAATTAAACCACCACACTCAGCTAGCTAATAAAAATGCGTTGATACTCCGCGTTAGCTTCCTCTAGCTAACATATGTCGACTTCGAGGCGGTCACTTTACCTTTAGGGTGAGCTTGTGTATCCTTGCTTTGCACCCAGCCAGCAGAAGAATGAATAAATATCCAGCCACGACACAACCTCTGTGTGCCACAGCCATCACCGGGCGGTTAACGGCGACTAACTGCTAACGTTACCGAGCGGCAAGCTCACCAGATGGCTAAAACAGCAAGCTAGTTAGCGGTCTTAACGGGATACGAGGAAGAGTTGAATCTTTAAACTCGATGTTTGGGCTCTTTAATCACGTCCTTTATGTTCAGATTACATCCATTGAAGTTATGTTTTCCCAATCTTTTGTGCTTTCATCGCGTCAGGTAAAAAAAAAAAGAAGCTAGCCTATAGATGGCAAACTCTCGCTTCCTGGTGTTGAAGCCACGAACAACACATTTAGCCAAGGTGCGGACAGAAGCGTCATCCGCTGCGGGCTTTACATCCGGTACGCCGCCACAGGCGTGATACAGACGGCGTTAGCGAGCAGCGAAATGTGCACACGCAGGAGGGGTGTGAGTTATTTCAGTCTGTCAGTGTGAACCATCCACATTCGTGAGTTATCCGTCTGTGGAAACCAGCCGAGTTTTCACTGCCACAGTTTTGTCCGCACCTTGTGCTATGTGGCTTCGACTGGGTCACGTGGCTCAACGTTTTGACAGCGAGCTTCCGGCCGAAGGTGCGTGATCCTCCACGTCGGACGGAAACCACCAGGTTGCCATGTCTGCAGAAATGTGATGTTTGACATGTTTGACACGTGGAACTAAAGCTATTTCTCAGTAAACAGAGAAAGATAGTGTCAGTTTGCGATAACTATAAGTGAAATTATAATACTCATATATATGTAATAAGCCAAACATCACTTCCAAATTAGATCTGGCGCACTATATGACCCAAACAATGGAGGCAAGCTTGTAAACAAGCAAACAACAAACAAACAAAACACATCTTTATAAGGATAGTTATGATCATTATTTATGTATTTATTAAAATTAAAAGTGGAACTTTAATACATATACTATACTAGCTTCATTTCTTTGGAATTCTGTTTCTTCACCTCAACAATGTGTTGCTCCCCACCATTTCCTGAGGGAAAAGTCTGGCTCTTTAGATACTAAATTCTCCAATAGGTTCACCAGGAAAACAATGAGTTTGGCGGCCAGGCAGGTGCCTAGTTCATACTGACTTTCTGGATCTGTTTCACTATAAACAGCTGCCCGCCGTGGCTGGAAACTTCGCTGATAAGAGCACTGAGACAAACAAAACGGTAAAGTTGAGGGCGACGAAACCGAAACAATGTGCCGAAAGAGGTGAAAACACTCTGGAGAGCTGAGGGGAAGGCTGAGTTGATATATATATATAACATATATTGAATAAAGACTAGGTTGTGTAAATTATGCTGGACACCGTCAACTGAAGCCACAAATCACAGTTACAGAAGAATATAGCTTTCCAACATGGAAAGTGTGAAACTAATACCCTTTTCACAGCAGATATCTGGCTTGGTAATTGGATAGAAGTATGTAACCAATCTCACCTGTGCCTTTCCCTAAAAAATGCTGCTGCTGTGAAAAATCAGATTTATTTGAGAACAGTAATCAAAGTGATAAAAGCAAAGCTGTTTAGATTTATGAAGATTTATTCAGAAACAAAATGACATAAAGTACAAGAAAACAGGAAAGACAGAACTGATCCAAAATATGAGGAAGCAACCTGTCCTGCTGATTCACTGTGCCACAGACAGACTCAGACCCAGAGAAACTATTTGCTAACATTAACAGCCATAAGCGAACTGTTCTGGGCTGGGCTGGGACCAAATCCAAGGAAGAGGAAGAAGAAGGTGTAGGAATGGTGTTTGTGCCACTGTGGACCCCCCCGGTGATGAAAGACAAACAAATAGGACAGTTTCACATTGAAAATTGGGCTGAAGTTGAAGATCAGATCAGCACGAGAGAAATGACTAAATAAACATTATCCAACATTATCAAGTCCATAATGTACCATACCTATTATAAGCTTTCTTTAGCTTTAATGCAGTGTTGTTGTGGCTCATCTGCTTCAGGATTTCAACAGTAACGTTCACAGCCATTTCTTCACCGTAGCTCTCGATCATTTTACTGATAGTGTCTTGCTGGTCTGCACTCTCTATGTAGCCCTTACGAATGTCCTCACATCTGGCCAGCACTGGCTGGAGTGAATATCTCATTAAATGTCTTACCGTATTGGCTCCAGTAATTTGACAGCAGTCCTGACAGAAGTTAGTCTACTGATAATGCGTCAGCGGTGCGTTGATATGACACATTTCTGCTCCTAATTTAAGACTGCTGAGTAGAAAGTCTGCACAACTCTAAACCACAAGCACATGCAAGTTCACGTTAGTTACACAGAATGAGGCTACCCAAGAACTCATGTTCACGTCCCAATGTCTCTTTAAATATTCATCAACAGGAGAAATAATAAATGCGCAGATAACTTGATTGTGTTAAAGAAACTTGTGTAAAAGTCTGATAGAGTGGTCTCTCTGAGTTAGTAACAGCAATATGAAACATGATAGTGGCTGCAGCAACCCAGAGGACAGAAGTTCATTTAGACATCCTGACATCTGTAAACGCTTATTCTTATCAGGGTTATGGGGGCAAGAGTCAGGATACACCCTGGACAAGTCGCCGCTTCATCACAGGGCTGACACAGGGATTTCTGCTGTGAGGTGACAGTGATAACAACTGCACCACCCCTTGACCTCACACCACACCCGCATTTAAACATCCAAAATGTGAAATGTAAAGAGATCACAATAACTGAACTGATAAAATATGAGTGTGAAATATGAAACTATTTCAACTGGAAGATCCCTGTCAAAGTTAAAAAATGGGGCTCAGTGATGACACATCACAGTGTAAATGACTGAAACATAGATATAAAAAAGTGCAAATTTGACGACTTCAATGAGGTCACTTCCCGTCTTTCACATCATATAACGAACAGCCTGTTAACACCCCTCCACTCCTGGAGGAGTGTGGAAGGGTGTAACAGGGTTGAGGTGTTACTGAGGTACCCAACATTTTTACTGAATAATCATGACTTATTTAGAAAAAATAAAACATTACCAGCACATAAACAGAGTTAGATGTTAATGTGAATGCCAGAATGTATGGACTTCTAATTTGAAATCGTTAAAATAACATCAGGAGTCCCCATTTAACTCCAGCTCTTCTTCTACATATTTTAGGAAAGGTTGCCAAATCATACAGAATTTGCCTGAAGAATAACTAATTTTCTCTAGCTTCGTATAGTATAAGGTGTTTCTGTTTCACTGTGCATCAGATAGAGGAATTGCTTATTTCCACCTCAGTAGGATTAGCCGTTGGGCAATCAGTGTACAGAACCAGCAGACATGAGAGGGTCCTTTTAAAAAGAACTATAAAAGGGCAGGGATCCATAGTCACTTTGAGGATTACTGACAGTGACTTGAACCAACAGTGGCCACCTCGGAACAGTTTCAGAAGCTACGTACATATAAAGATGCTGCATCAAAGTCCTAAGTGCACTTTCATCGTAGTTTATGAGAAACATGACAAAATAGGTGGTGTCAACTGAAAAAAACAAGAAAATCTCAAAAGTGACATTTCAATTGATATAAAAACATATTTTGACATATTTTAAAAATAGATTTTGGTCACCTGATACATAAAATATTAACAGGGTCAGTTATAAATGTTTGCATACGGCTTATAAATGCTCAATAGGCAGATCTACAGTACAGTGTACCAAGGCTATGACAGGAAATATTTGGCTGGCAGATATTCCTTAACGTTTCTTTAAAGTAGTACATCAAATGTATTACAATGTACAAAGGTTTGGTTCTCATTTCTCTAATTAAACAATTGTATAATAAATCTCATTAGCACCATTGATTTAAAAAAAAAAAAATATATCAAAATAGTTATCGTGTCTGGTCCTTATTATGTTTCATGATTTATTGATGGTTATATTCCATGCTCCAGATGTGCCACTGCTGATTGTCGGCGCGAAGATCACCGAAGATCATACCTTTCCTGTGCCATCATCGTGGTGGGAGCAACAGGAGCAATGGGACGTGCAGCAGGAGCACCGGGAGGTGCAACAGCAGAGGAGGAGGCGGAGGGTGTAGCTGTCCCCATCGCTGCAGATGAAAAGATACAGATGTGGAGGATCAGTGTAAACACGAGTGAAAAAAGAAAGCCACAGATTTCATTACTTTAACTCAGAACATCTGCTGCACCTGCGTACGCCGTCTCTAACTTTTCCGCAGCGTTGTTGTTCCTCATCTTCCTCAGAGCCGTGACCGTGACCTTCACAGCCAGATTTTCATAGTTCTTGATCAACTCGCTCACAGTTTCTTCCCGGGATCTCTTCTCTAAATAGGAGTTGGGAATGGGTTCGCAGTCATCCACAATCTTTATTGTGAGATACCACTTAAACTTTTTGAAGTCATCTTCACCCAGATGGTCTAGAGTCTCAATGAGAAGCTCTGGAACCTGCATGTCTGCTCACTGTATAGGAGAGGAAATTAGTTTTCAGATTATAGCCTTAATGGAATATTTCAACATTACTTTTATCTGCTTTGATGTTAAAAGTTAGGTGAAAATAAGATCCACATAAAACTAATCATTTAATAATGCTGCTGTAGATCAGTTCTACGCATTATTTGTTGTCAGTCAAACATTAGGATTAAATATTAGGATATGAAATGTTTTAAGGAGCTCAGCAATGGCCAGAAGAATAAAATAAACTCTGGCCCCATCGCTGCCTGCTGGCGCATCCCTAATTAGCAGAGCAGTTACACTGACAGAGAGAGAGAAAATGCTGAAATCACTAATTTTTGTATTAGCTACTCACGTTAGCAATTAGCATGATGCGCTAGCCACTAATTTTGGCATTGGCTGCTAATGTTAGCGATGAGTATGCTTTTTAGCCTCTAAAAATGAAGTAAATACCAATGCTAACATGCTAATGCTAACATGCTAATTGCTAACATGCAAATGCTGTGCTGGCACTAATGCTACCACTAATTTCTAGCCACTTAAAGTTAGCATTAGTCGCTAATGTTAGCAATTAGCATGATGTGCTAGCCACTAATTTTAGCATTGGATGCTGATGTTAGCGATGAGTATGCTTATTAGCCTCTAAAAATGAAGTAAATGCCAATGCTAACATGCTAATGCTAACATGCTAACTGCTAACATGCAAATGCTGTGCTGGCATTAATGCTACCACTAATTTCTAGCCACTTAAAGTTAGCATTAGTCGTTAATGTTAGCAATTAGCATGATGTGCTAGCCACTAATTTTAGCATTGGATGCTGATGTTAGTGATGAGTATGCTTTTTAGCCACTAAAAATGAAATTGATGCCAATGATAACATGCTAATGCTAACATGCTAATTGCTAATATGCTAACATGCTAATGCTACCACTAACACTTAGGATTTAACACAGTCCTGCTGGATTCACTGTCAAATCAGATGACTTGTGTCTGACACACATCAGTAACAGTGAAACAGAAACAGTTACAGCACCTGGTATGTCAGTTGGACATGCCCAGAGAGGGAGAGAGGAACCAAATGACGCCCAACGAACAAACGGCTTTAAATGCCAAACGGTGTGTCGTATCCAAAAGCCGAAATATTCGTGATCGGCGGCGACTTCTCGACCAGTTTTGTGCCCAGTTTGAGAGCTAAATGTTAAAAACTCTGGCATTTATCATGTGGTAAAGAGCAGGTGGTCTCTGCCCTTCCGGAGATTTCTCCTCTCAAATTAATATGGGAGGAGATGGGACTGTGGATCGGTGTTGGTGCCATATCTGTGCGTCTCAGGCCAAAACTATAATACTGACAGCTTCCGCAGTGGTATCTATGCGACGCCAACATATTTTCCTACGTTTCTAGCTATAAATGATTTTTGTAGCTTGACATTTGCGGCCGCAGTCGCATTTTATAAATTTATTTTTCGATGAATTTTTCTCTCTCTTCGCACTCTAGGTATGACATCACGCCCTCCAGCTCTGGAAAGTTCTCGCAATACACACCCATTCATTTTTCTGGCATTTTCTTTGGTGTACAGCTGCCAAACCGTTTGGTGAAACTTTTTGAAAACCACTTTGCCATCGTGTCCGGTCGTTTTGACTCCTTGTTTGTGTATGTGCGACAAAAACTCTGGGAGCAGAAGCGAACCGACGAAAATACGGAAGAAACGTAATAATAATAATAATAAGTGGAATAAGCCGGGTGGATAGTAAAGAGTGTGCTCTTTCAGGCACACTCAATAACAACATAAGAAATGTATGTACAGTATGTGTGTTGAAATCATTTTACATCTATTTAGTTCACAAATAGATGGCGCATCTGTGCTCTTGTGTGTTACCATAGGGGTGGTGGTTTCCTGTAAAACAAAATCAAAAGTATTCACTAGCTGAGTGACTTTACAGTGAACGTAAAGAAGTGATCATACTCAAAGTTTACGACATGGCGGCTCTCCAGCCTCACAGTATATGCGCGCCAAGACGAATGACTCCCACACAGTGCTCGGATGTACCAGCACAGTCCGGCAAACCACCAGCAGTCTACATTAATGCTGTACCGAAATATGACCGTGAACTATCATTACTAAATCCACCAACCCTGCTCTGTAGGCTGAATGAACGCGTGGATATATTATAGTGAGAAGTAATCAATTAAAAGTGGGAACAAGTTGTACTTTTCTGCGCGCGTCGTCTTTACTCGGCGTAATAAACGTGACACGGAGACATTTCCACCCAAAGAACAGACCCAACAACAGCGTGTTAACAGGCGCCTTTGGGTTTTACAGGGTTTACGCTTCTGCTGTAACAAAGATCAGGAGCAGCGCAACAAGGGCAAAGACCACAAACTGCATTTAAATCAGCGTTTTAACGCAAAAGGACTCACCGTGTCGGCAGCTGCCTACAGATGCACCGTCGAGGGGACGTCCAGGAAACGAAGCTGCTACCTAACTGGTTTCACCGGATATTTAACCCATGAGAACCCAGACCCATTTATCCTTAAAGCGATAGTTGGGGATTTTTGACATGAAGCTGTATAGCATCCCCGTCAGTAGTGTCGCACAGCCACACCGACTTACCCCCGACAGTGTCTGAGCATGGACGATCTTTTATTTTGAGAAATGATCCTCTCGGTGACGTCTGGGTCACCTGCGCGGCGTAACGGTAACGATAGCGACCAGTCACGATTCAGAGCGCTCTCAGGTGTGTCTGAAAGACACTATATAAAAGGGCAGGGATCCATAGTCACTTTGAGGATTACTGACAGTGACTTGAACCAACAGTGGCCACCTCGGAACAGTTTCAGAAGCTACGTACATATAAAGATGCTGCATCAAAGTCCTAAGTGCACTTTCATCGTAGTTTATGAGAGACATGACAAAATAGGTGGCGTCAACTGAAAAAAACAAGAAAATCTCTGATATAAAGATGCTATTTATGTAATATTTTTACACTTTATTAAAAGTGACATTTCAATTGATATAAAAACACATTTAAAAATAGACTTTGGTCACCTGATACATAAAATATTAACAAGGTCAGAAGAACTTGTACCCGTTTGATGTGATAACTCATTTATAAGCACAATGTAAACACTGAATAAACAGTTTCAAGCTGTAAGCAGATATAAGTGTTCATTAATGTATTTGTCAGCAACTATAACTCCTAAGATGTATCAAAAAATATGTTTCATCACAGAAGTCATAACAAATGGTGAACATTAATAAACACTTAAATGTCTTATATCTCCTTACTGCAATATAGTGTGTTATAAATGTTTGCATACGGCTTATAAATGCTCAATAGGCAGACCTACAGTACAGTGTACCAAGGCTATGACAGGAAATATTTGGCTGGCAGATATTCCTTAACGTTTCTTTAAAGTAGTACATCAAATGTATTACAGTGTACAAAGGTTTGGTTTTCATTTCTCTAATTATACAATTGTATAATAAATCTCATTAGCACCATTGATTTAAAAAAAAATATATATATATCAAAATAGTTATCGTGTCTGGTCCTTATTATGTTTCATGATTTATTGATGGTTATATTCCATGCTCCAGATGTGCCACTGCTGATTGTCGGGGCGAAGATCACACCTCCTCCCTGTGCCGTCATCGTGGCGGGAGCAACAGGAGCACCGGGAGGTGCAACAGCAGAGGAGGAGGCGGAGGGTGTAGCTGTCCCCATCGCTGCAGATGAAAAGATACAGATGTGGAGGATCAGTGTAAACACGAGTGAAAAAAGAAAGCCACAGATTTCGTTACTTTAACTCAGAACATCTGCTGCACCTGCGTACGCCGTCTCTAACTTTCCCGCAGCGTTGTTGTTCCTCATCTTCCTCAGAGCCGTGACCGTGACCTTCACAGCCAGATTTTCATAGTTCTTGATCAACTCGCTCACAGTTTCTTCCCGGGATCTCTTCTCCAAATAGGAGTTGGGAATGGGTTTGCAGCCATCCACGATCTCTATTGTGAGATACCACTTAAACTTTTTGAAGTCATCTTCACCCAGATGGTCTAGAGTCTCAACGAGAAGCTCTGGAACCTGCATGTCTGCTCACTGTATAGGAGAGGAAATTAGTTTTCAGATTATAGCCTTAATGGAATATTTCAACATTACTTTTATCTGCTTTGTTGTTAAAAGTTAGGTGAAAATAAGATCCACATAAAACTAATCATTTAATAATGCTGCTGTAGATCAGTTCTACGCATTATTTAGCATCAGCTACCTTCTCCAATATAGTGTGAGTAATATGAGTTTCTGTCTCTCTAATCAGAAGTCACGTCTGCAACTATAAACAGTAGTGAATCAGCAAATCTTCGTAAATCATTCATGAAGTTAACACTGTAAATAAGTCATTAATTAAGGTTATTTGATTAAGGCTGTTGCAGATGCTCTGCAGTCTGAAGGCCTTTTCCAGACCATAAGTGATTTCCCGGGTTAACTAAAGTGATTTAATATTACACTTTTATAAAAAGTCAAAGTCAAAGCAGCAGGAGTCGGGATATCCTGATTTTACTCTATGCTATAGATCAGCCCTCAAACGATGACTGTTTCTCTGACCTTTGGGCCCCAGACGAAGTTGTAAAAGTATGCTGAGCAATACTTCCCATAATGATGAGAAGTCTGTGCTGTAAGTCACATGTACGATCAGCAGAATGTCCCTTGAAGAGCCAGTTTAAAAAGCTACAGTGTGCTAAACGAGGATTTCGAGGAGAACTTATTATTGCAACAACTCCATAATAAAACATTCGAAAATGTTGTCAGTCAAACATTAGGATTAGATATTAGGATATGAAATGTTTTAAGGAGCTCAGCAATGGCCAGAAGAATAAAATAAATAACAACATAATAAATGTATGTACAGTATGTGTGTTGAAATCATTTTACATCTATTTAGTTCACAAATAGATGGCGCATCTGTGCTCTTGTGTGTTACCATAGGGGTGGTGGTTTCCTGTAAAACAAAACCAAAAGTATTCACTAGCTGAGTGACTTTACAGTGAACGTAAAGAAGTGATCATACTCAAAGTTTACGACATAGCGGCTCTCCAGCCTCACAGTATATGCGCGCCAAGACGAATGACTCCCACACAGTGCTCGGATGTACCAGCACAGTCCGGCAAACCACCAGCAGTCTACATTAATGCTGTACCGAAATATGACCGTGAACTATCATTACTAAATCCACCAACCCTGCTCTGTAGGCTGAATGAACGCGTGGATATATTATAGCGAGAAGTAATCAATTAAAAGTGGGAACAAGTTGTACTTTTCTGCGCGCGTCGTCTTTACTCGGCGTAATAAACATGACACGGAGACATTTCCACCCAAAGAACAGACCCAACAACAGCGTGTTAACAGGCGCCTTTGGGTTTTACAGGGTTTACGCTTTTGCTGTAACAAAGATCTGGAGCAGCGCAACAAGGGCAAAGACCACAAACTGCATTTAAATCAGCGTTTTAACGCAAAAGGACTCACCGTGTCGGCAGCTGCCTACAGATGCACCGTCGAGGGGACGTCCAGGAAACGAAGCTGCTACTTTCGGTTTTGACTGGTGGAACAGGATGTTTAACCCATGAGAACCCAGACCCATTTATCCTTAAAGGAAAATGATGTGGGTTATACCTCAGACCAAGTGGACCACATAGAACACATTTCTAAAGTTTTTTTATCTTCAGAATAACACTTTTTATTCCCAAAGACCTGTGTTGTCACATTGGGCTTAATAAGGGGCATAAAGCTTTATACAGAAGAGTCAATGTGCTTGTTACACTGGTGTCACTCACTGGTTAAACTCTGTTCTCAGCTGTTATATCAGAGCTAAAGACTTCAGAGTAGAAGAATAACCAGTCTCATGCTATCTCTCCTCATGTCAACTTTTCCCAAACTTCAAAAATTATTTAAATAGATCTAAAACTAATAAAGAACACCAACACTAACAAAGACAAAATATAGAACCAACAAAAAAGGATGTAGAGCAATTTATTGTTCTATAAATAAAATAAAATAAAATAAAATAAAATAAAATAAAATAAAATGCAATATTAATGGAGGTGAATTGATTTTTGTTTTTGTAATTAAAACAAAAATGATATTCATGGCTACATGCTACTGGAAAACAACAACAAGGTTTGGGTGACCTGAGCGGTTAATAGAAATGATGCCCTCTTCATGACAATAATCACAATAATAATAACAAAGTTTATTTATGAAACACCTTTCAAAGGTTACAAAGTACTTCACAGCACATGTGAAATTCAAAATTAAAACAACACAGGACTAATCAAATAAGATTAAACCACTAATGAAAACAGAACATAACACATACAAACATTTTGTAACTGTAAAAATGAAACTTTGGCCTCACATGAATAAAAAGGCTTTATGTTTATACTGATTCAGCAAGAGAATGATTTCATACATTTTAAATGTCACCTGTAGGTACATATTCAAAGCAGAAGAATGACCCATGATTATTACTGCTGATACTTTAATCTGTACAAAGATACATTACCGCTTAAGTCATCAGTAGAGAAAAGGGTAAATGTGCTATATGTAAGTACCTCAGATGTGTACTTAAATACTTTGTTACATGTACTTGTAAGTTCTACTACACTTATTCAGCTGTAAACATAAACACATTTGTAGTTTGTGAGTCAGTCACTTTTGGTTGAAATGGTAGTGAGGGTTATTATATATAACTATTGGGGCTGTTACAGTGGATCCATTAACCGGACCAGTGACAACCACGTTTATACTGGTGGCAGTTATGGCCTTAGGGTCGATGGCCTGATCACCAGCAGGGATTTTCCAACCAGCCGGATGACTTGGAAGAGCCAAATCAGATGGGAAGGTTGTAAGTGGATGACAGATATTTTCCTTAGGTGCTGCTCCTCCTGTGAATTGAAGATCAACACACAGTGAATCAGTAAAGAGACGCAATTTAACAAAGTGCATCTACAAAGTCACTGATCTGCCGTACCTGTGTAAGCTTTTTTTAATTTTTCTGCAGCGTTGTTGTGATTCATCCTCTTCAGGATCTCAGCAGTCACGCTCACAGCCATTTCTTCACCGTAGCTCTCGATCATCCTGCTCACAGCATCGTGCCGGTGTGGGCTCTCCAGATAGCACTTGGACATTTGTTTAAGGTTGTTCCACACGTTCAGCGCCAGAAACCACTTAAACTTTGTGAAATCATTTCCGTCCAGCTCCTCCAAAGTGTTCAAGAGCAGTTGTGGAACCAGCATCACTAATCAATGAACGAGAGGAAGAGGAGGAATTAGAAAGGAATCTAACATCTTACGGGGTCAGAGAGAAGTTTATTGAGCTTTGTCTTGGAAAATTGTCTGTGTCTGCTCAGTTTACAGCTTTGAGACAAGGCATTTTTCAGACAGCGTGGTAAGTTTTAAATGATTTATTTAGCATAGCATATGGAGGAGTTAACATCTGAATAAAGTCTGTTAATTTATTTTTACTGCAAAAAAAAAAAAGTATTTTAAATGAGCATCTTAATTCAAAAGGACTCACCGTGTCAGCAGCTGCCTAGAGATGTACCGTCGAAGGGTAATTTCCAGGAAACGAAGCTGTTACTTTTGGTTTTGACCGGTTTAACAGGATGTTTAAGGGAGGGCGGCAGCAGAGATGACTAAGAAGAAAAGTGGGGGAAAAAAGAAAAAAAGTGCTGAGTGGTGAAGTTCAACAGGTGAGTGAGACTAAATATATGACACAAGTCTGTCTTCATCCATAAAGGACCACTTCAGTTCACCCCAAATAAATCTAGAATAAATGAACAGGCATAAATGTGTTTAAACTCTGTTCTCAGCTGTTACATCGAATACTACTATTTGATGTAACGGCATTAAAATCACAGAAGAACAAATAACAGACAAACTTACCTGATGTCAGTGTTTTGTGAGCTCAAATATCCAGAACTATCCTCACCAAACCGCCACAATCAGACTGCAGACTCAAACTGAAGCACATCCAACGCCCTGTCGATACTTTCAGCTTCTTCCTTTTGGTTTGATCGGAAAACACAGCTATGACAGACAACAAGGGCGTGAGCTGAGTTCAAGGTGCAACTTTGAAAGACGATAACGTGAGAGAATTTATTGCCATTTAAGTGAAACCATAAAATACCAGATGACCGAAACCACAAAACTGCAGAGAGGGGACAAATAAACGAAAAACATAACAAATGGAGATGGACTGCATAGTACAGTTAAGCAGTTAACATCTAATAATGGCCTTTGATGTGTATAAAAATGCTGTGCAGGCCCAGTTCATTCATGAAGATGTCAAGAGGAAATTATCAGTGAGTGTTTGAGTGAGTTTGAAAGATTCATTGTTGAGGAACGGAGGCAGTTTCATTCACAAAGACTGCTCAACTGGCTCGTGTTTCAATAGGAACAGTGACTGAAGTGACATCTGCATTCAGCTCTAGGGGAAAGCCTTCAGTGTCGGACATTGTGGTCGACAGCACACCTGATGAATGTAATGCTTGTGCTGTAATGCTGCTTGTGCTTGAACAATTACATAGGAAGAGGAAATTATAGTTGGGATGCAGTCCATAAATGCCCCATAAAGAAAGGTTGACCCTGACAATGAGCGGATCTGATGGCTCTGTTTATGCCATGGGGGGCGTTTTGCTTGCATGTTTTGGATCCACTTGGCTCCTTAGAGAGAAGGGTCGCTGCAAACCTTTATCCTGTGATTAAAGATCTCCATCCTGATGGACAATACCATCATCCATAGGGCACTGAATGGTTTGATGATGATAAAACTGATCTGAATCGTGTGCTATGGATTGCAGTCACCACATATCAACTCAAATGAACACCTCTGAGAGATTTAGGACAGATCTGTTAAGACAGAGTTGTCCACCAACATCAGCCACGCATCCATTTTCCATAAACGCTGATCAGGGTCACAGGGGACCGGATCCCAACTGGCATTGGGCAAGAGGCTGGGTACACCTTGGACAGGTTGCCAGTTCATCACAAGGCCGCATAGAGACAAACAACCAGTAACGCTTACATTCACATCTACATGCAATTTAGACTAATCTGCGGAGAACATGCAATATGCAACAACATGCAAGCCCCAATCGAACCGTTAACCTTCTTGCCGTGAGGTGACGCTGCCACGCTACCAACATCATCAATAAAAGAAGGAATATCTTTCGGAAGAAGACACATTGAAGCTGACTTTACACATGAATACAAAAATATGACCTTATAAACGCTCACTATGTATTGTTCATATTTAAGACAGTTGTTGTTGTTGTCATCCATTTATCCATTTTCTTTAGGAGTTTATCCCATGAGTGTACCCCGCCTCTCTCTCGATACCAGCTGGGATTGGACTGGACAAATCACCAGTTCATCACAATATCTAATATCTGGCTTTTTAGCTGCTAAACACTCTACTGTGTTCATCAGACAGGTGTAAAGTGGGTTTATGAGAGCTTTCATTGAAAACATCTGCTATATAACCATAATGAGAGTAGTATGAATCAGTAAGGCCTCTGGCTGGAAACAATGAGCTGAAATATGCTGAGCTGAGAAAAACTGCCAGTGCCGCTAACATCCTTCACACATGTAATCATTTTTATTAGCTTTTAAGAGCTGTATAAAAAAAAACTGTGGAGATTTATGGTTTTTACTGAAAATCAATGATACGGTGTTTATTAGAAATATGATGGACGTGCGTAACGCTGAAAAGGAACCTTGAGCGGCTGTCATAAAACTGAACAAACATAAAAACTAAATACTGGGATTTCTGTGAAATTCATTTTTGACTGGTTTGGACTGGTTTGTTTTCTTAACGGTCGTACAGCTACTGTGTGTAACTGCTCAGACACACAGACACAATGCACACTCATTCTTGCCCTCTGTGCTGCAGTACTACACTGCATTATTCTTGACCCTCCCTTCCTTCCTCCCTTGATATACCAACAGAGAACGCCCATGGTGGGTTTCAGAGGCCAAAGCAAAGGAATCGCCTGATCATCAGCACCAGACACACACAAGTAAAGCACACACACACGCACACACACACACACAAAAGCGTATACATACACACCCACACACCCATAAAAACCTTAAATACCCTGTGTTTTTCTCAGAAGTCCCAGGCCGTGTCACTGCCAGCATCACACAGCCAGCAGCCAGAGAGACGTCACACCAGCAGCCAATATTTTGAGCCAGGGAAAGTGAAGAAGGATGTGTGCATCTGGATGGCCAATCACGCTTCTTCTGTTATGCCTGTTGGATTCAGGTGAGTGAAATGACAGCTATATAAATACTATATGCAAGTACGATGAAAAGTATTGTGACAAGTAGACCTACTCGGTGTGGAAAACAGTCAGGGCAGAGCAGACGATACAGACATTTAAAATAATAAACTCTGTTTGGCTCGTGGAGTGAATCCTGCTGTGGAGGATGTACTTGTGAACCCTCGTCACAGACTGTGAATGAATGCAGTGAGATGGGAGCACTTGAACCATTTGTGCATCTTTCCTAGAGAAGAGTTAAATCTGGGGCCACTGGACTTTGTTGTAGCCAAAGGGAGACTTTTTTTTGCCATTTTTAGGCGACTAAAGAGGCAAAACTCTGATAAAAGAGGGATTAAGATCTGGGATCTCTGAAAGTCTTTTCGGGCAAAGTTGTGATGTGTTGCGTTTCGGGCAGGAATTAATTAAAAAGAAAAATATTTAAAAGAAATCAAACAAATTTTGTGTCGAGCTTTTAATATGTAATCGTCTCCCATGCTGGGAAGCACAGGTAGAAGAGATCAGCTCTATGAATAAGACTGGGTTGGTACAGCTTAGTGTTATTGCACTCATTTTGCAGACTGGCATGTAGGAAACTATACATTTTGACAGCCGGTATGCCGACAAACACACACACACGCACACACACACACACACACACACACACACACACACACACACACACACACACACACACAGAAGTGAGCTGCTGTAAGTGAGATCATCTGATAGACCAACCTCAGGATTCAGTGGAACAATGGTCATAGAAAGGAGGAACAAGTTCTTTTGACTTGGGCAGGGTGTCCTTCCTTCCTCAGAGGAACACACTGGGTGTATTCAGCCCGCTATGAAACAATAGTTCTCAATAGATCAGCTAAAAAGAGTATTATTATTACGAGATGGCAAAATTCAATTGACCCTTGCCTGTGCTATGTGAAGACAGCAGAAAAATGACTCAGAAGTTCAAACAGCTCACAGTAAATATCAACAAATGAAGAGAAACTATTTATGTCCTTTAATTAGAAGAAATTAAATGTTCATTTTTTCATTCTATATTCAGTGTTTATACTACAGTGAAATGTTATGTAGAGACAAAAATACCTGCCTGGAGTGAGCGTCTATTCTGGGCATCACCGACGGAACGTTTTAACCCACAGTCATTTGCAGGGAGGCTTTAAGACAGATTTATTTATATGTTTACATATTTAAGTGACTTATTGTCTCTTTTTTCCTCTCCCACTCCCTGACCACTCCTGTGACCTCAGCTACCTCATCTCCTGTTTCCATGTACACACCTGCTCCTCCCCTTCCATTTCAAATTTCACCTCCCTCCCCAGCCATCGTCCCATCTCTACCTTCTCCTTCTCTCAGTGCCCCACCCCCCACCCCTCCCCTCACCGGCAGCTCTGGAGAGTCAACAGAAATAGTCAATTGCTCCTTGACGATATCGCCCTCCACTCTGGTGGTCAGGTAGGTCAGGGGTTACACAAGCATCCTTGCAATTACAGTTGAACTTGATCTTGGGATCATTTCTGAAGGCGTGCCTGTATTTGTCTCGTAAATGATACTGAGCATGAAGAAAGCTTGTAAAGGTTCTAAGAAGATTATAAATCTCAAATAAACTTAAACGAAAAAAACTTGACGACACCTGCCTTACAATCAGTGATCTCCCCTTATGTAGTGATAGCACAAGTGAGCTGATTACTTTCTAATTTGACACAGCTTTTACGGAACAATTAATTCCTGTTATTGTGTCCAACAATTAATTCCTTAGCCTTAACTGAATTACCTCTCAAAATGCCTATCAGTTGCCTATAGAGTTGATTTTAAGATTATTATTATTATTATTGATTACTTAAAGCCCTGAGAGGTCTTGCCTGAAGGTATTTACTAGATGTTTTAAAGGGATGAGGAGGGATAAGAGAGCTAGAGCCAGAATCAGAGTCTTATTTGTGGAGATGATGTCGCTTCTTCACGTGCTCTCTGGGAAAGATGAACTGGTGCGGGCAGAGTTGGGTTTTCGTTTTTGTCCCTGAGATCCTCAGATATTTACACCTTTGCAGTCAGTTTTCCAAGATTATGTAATAATCTACCTGAGGAGATCAGGGCTGGAAACTCTGTCTTCTTTTAAATCATTTTTAAAAACACCCTTTTTAAAAGTCACTTTTTAAATTACATTATTTACAACTTTGATTGTAGGTTTATTGTTTTTAGGGCATTGTTATGGTTATTTTGGTTCATTTTATTGTGTTCTACTCGTACAAGGGTGGCTGCATAAATCATACTTCAGATGAAAGACTTACCGTCGTACTTTATTGTTGTTTTGTATGTCTCTCTCTAAATGAATGACATCTAATTGTCTATAAACTCTCCTCCAGGTTTGGAGATCCAGTCACAGCTAACTGCTCCGTACAAGTGGAGCCTTTTTCTGGACTTGGTTGGCAAGACCAAGTGGTAAGGGGAATCAATGATCTCTAATATATGACTTGAAATCAGAGCCTGATTATCTTAAAGAGACTGGAAAACATCAGTCCTCCTATTTGACTGAGTAGGGGTAAGTTCACGACGTGGTGATCAGATGGCAGCAGATCCTATGATACAGTAACAACATTGATTATCCATCTTAAGCCTAAGGCTCTCTTGTACTTAACAAATGACCTTGTGTGGCATTAACAAATAATGATGTCCAGTAAAAGAGCAGCATGCAAGCTCAGATCAGGCAGGCAGTTTCTCCCAGTCATGATCTTCAGGTTTTTCCATCATTATCCATGCGTGTGTACAGAGCAGGGGTCTCCAAACTGTTCCACAAAGGGCCGGTGTGGCTGCAGGTTTTCGTTCCAACCAGCCAAGAGCACACAGTGTGACCAATCAACTCTCTGAAGACTGAGATCAGTAGATTAAATGAGTCAAGTCTGGTGTGCTGCTGCTGCTGCTTGGTTGGAAGGAAAACCTGCAGCCACGCCGGCCCTTTGTGGAACAGTTTGGACACGCCTGGTACAGAGTGTACCTCTCCAGGACCACACCCAGAGACTCCAAGAAGGCCAGATTGTCTGAACACCACTCAGCTCAACAAAGTGGCAACAAAACAAAACGTTATAAGCCTCGCAAAGATAGGAGTCATAGCAGGGCTGCTGTATTGGATTACATTGCACAGGTGTAGCTAAAGGTGGTACTAAAGTACCATCCAGACAGTCTTAACTGTAACTGTTGTGTGATCTTTCCAACTGCAGCAGGCCTTTGACATCACTATGGAACGTTTTGTCATCTGGAGTCTGGACAGTATAACAAACTGGACCTTAGAGCCTATGTGCTATGCACTATCTGAGGTGGGAGGGCAATGCCACATTAAGCTCCCTCTGATAGTCTACAGTGAGTGAATCATTTTGTCATGTTCAGAAAATTCATCAAGAATTTTCTGTGATTTTCTGTGTGGTTTATCATCTGTCGCTCTGTTTCCACAGAGCCTCCGGATAACGTCTCCATCAGCTTTAAAAATCACGCTGGGCCGATGTTTGAGGGTCATCAGTACACTCTGCAGTGTACAGTGCATGATGTTGCTCCTGTGGAAAACCTCATCGTGACCTTCTACAGAGGACAGACCACACTGGGTAAACTGCAGTTGAAGAACAACACAACGAAAGAACCAGTGACTAACATCTTCACTTTCGACATCAATCCAAATAAAAATGATGACGGTGCCCAGTACTGGTGTGAAGCCAAGCTAGAACTGGGATCTGAAGGACCTGGGCATCCTCCAGTGGTGAAATCACACAAAATAACTGCCAGCGTCCTCTGTGAGTGAAGCTCCCTTTCCTCTTTCCAAGATCCCATTTCCTTAAGTAAGACATATCAACCTTGCAACTGTCCTCCTCCTCTCCATCACTGATTCTTCATCCTTTCATTCAGTTGGTCCGCAGCTCGCCTGTCCACCAAAACTGCAGGTGAGAGAGGGAGAGAGGCTTAGCTGTGAGGTGAGAGGAAACCCTCAACCATCCGTCACCTGGTACAGGGATGGGCAGGTGGTTGCCCTGCCCACTCACTCAAGCAGAAAGCATGCTGGGAAATACATAGTTATGGCACAAGGACTTGAACAGAGAAACTTTACAGTGGAGGTGGAGGTCCTCCCGGGCAGTGGTAAGTTTAAGCAATTATTTCAAAATGTAATACTGTTGCAGAAATCAGTGGAGACCTGTAAACTATTTTAAATCCCTGTTTGTTTAGCTTTAATTACAGTTGTTTAAACTTGTCTTCCTTCCTGATTGTTTGAGGACTGTTGCCAAGATCTTGCATGATCAAAAGGAGGACGAAGTTAAACTGAGGCAAAAGTGGAATTAATTTATCTCTTCCTTTCTAGGAACTGCAAACAACTGTAGTGGATATTTTCTGTTGGCCGTCTTGCTTATTCAGACGATTAACTGGCTGTAAAACTTTCCGAAAGGATCCAACGTTATCTTCCTATGCTGTCTGGACGAACTGCTCCTGCTGTGAGAACTGTTATTCAGAGATGACTGACTGCTTTTTGTCCTTCTTAGTTTGTTTAAATGGACCTGTTCTGCATCACAGTATTTTTGTGTATCATTTTCAACACTGAAAAAAAACAAAGTTATTCATTAGAAGCAGAAATTCTTCTGCCCAGGTACATTTCTTGTTATTAAACTTAAGTTTCTATGTCATCTGCACAAAACCTAAATGTATATATGCATACATTCTAAACTGAAAGCTGCTCTACAAAGAAATTCACATTCTAGTTTTGTACAACTTGATAATCACTCACTCTGTCATAGGTCTGACAGTGGTTTGCTTTGCCAAACAAAGTTATGTCTTTCCTGTGTCTGCTGTATATTAAAAGGCTAAAGTATCTTGTGTCCAACAGGAGTATCTTCTTGCTTTAGACTTGAACTCGTACCAAATATACTCACAATTAGCATAATTACAGGTCAATCATTAATACAATGAATATAATTCAATTAATTTAATGTCTAAAAGTAGCAAAATTGAAACTGCTGTTTAAAAAGTTTCAACTTTAAAACACTAAAATCAGAACTCTTGGTTCAATAAATAGCGCCTCAGTAGAGAATAAAAAAAGTGGACGATACTCTGACTGCTGTGAGTCTCTATATTTTGTTTAAAACTGCAGTCAGGCCACCTTGACTCTACTTTATCAATAAACATTTATGCTTATAGCCCAGATATGACTCAATCTCATTAATACAAGTAAGCTCAAAACAAATGGCTACAGGTAAGCTCTTTATTATTTATTCATTCAAAGTAAACCATTTAGATTTCAAACAAAGCCTTGCAAATACAAGTCAGTTACCAGGTTATTCTCCCAGGTAATTTAAATATCGATAGGTTTCTAACAAGGCTTTCTCAGAAACACATACAGTGGGATGTCAGTTCACTTCTCAGTGATGGGTCGGAACCACGAGTATCTCAGATGACACAACATGCGACGACAGAAAGCACATCTCCAGCACAGAACCACAGCTTGTGTCTGCAGAGAAAAAGTCAGATTAATATTATTTGTAGAGCCAAAACAAAATGTACATGTACAAAAAGTCTAAACTAAATTCAATGCAACTCAAATATTTTGTTTGGAGAAAAATATAGTTTAATTTCTCACAGCATTGTGTCACGTTTTAGGCTAATTGTATAATATGCTGTATACAACATACTGCAAATACTATAAACTAAGTGAACTTTAATGTGTCTCTTGTGGGTAACCCAACTTTATAGGAGTGCAGTACTAAATCAGTGGAGTAATTTAAGTGATTGAAGTTTAACACTGTCAAACTCAGGGTAAAAAACTCTTAAGACCACGCAAAGTTTTAACAACAAAATAAGTAAAACTTACTGTATGTAAATCTGCACTGGGAGTGGTCATTGCATAGTAACCTCAGCGTCATCAGAGATAATCTGGACCTGGCCAGCATCCATGTGCCTGACTAAGTCTCTGATCTGCAGCTGGGGCAAAACAACCTGACACACCCCACTCAGTGGGAAACCAACTGGGCTGGACTGAGGAGGCGGAGGAGGAAGGGGAGGACTTTTAGTGTCCACCCCAAAGGTCCAGCGTTGGACTGAGTGTTTATATTTTGCGACCGCTGCTGCTAGGATCTCCTGTGATACTGAGAGAGGTTGCTCCCGTGCTAGTGCTTGATCAGCAAGGAGGTTCAGAAGTGAATTTGTCGGAGCAGATGTGGCATTAACCGCAGGCACATTGGACTTTGGTGTGGAACCCTCATTTGCCAGGCCTCTGGTCTTATCCTCCACTTTTGAGCTTGAAATAAAAATAACGTCTGAGTCTCCAGACAGTCCTTCCAGTGGTGGAGATCCTTGGAGAATGCTGCAACAATTTGATGTATTTGATGTAGCGGGAGGACCACTGATAGGCGGCTGCTTCTTCTTCTCGGGCCTCGCTTTCTTCACACTGAGTGCACATGTGAGACCTTAAAGTGACTAATTATTTGGAAATCTTTCTACATTTTAACAAAAGATTCAACTTTTGGTACTCACGGTAATGATGTAAAGAGGTTTAAAATGTGCTTGCTCTCCCTTATCAGCATCCTGAAACGAGAAAGACATGTCTGTACAAACGGGTGAAGAACTTCTTTCCAAACTATGAAAATCAGGATGTTATGACTGAGTGGATGTGAACCAGTGTCACATACCTAGATTGCATCCACCCTTTTGGCCAAAGCGGTTTTATCTCATTGTCCAACAAGGTCTTAAGGTGCTCCTCCAGCTCCTGGCTTCCTTTCCCTTCCTTTTTATATCTCTCCATTTTCACGCTTAACACATGATACAAGCACTCCCTGTATCAGAGACAACATGATTACGTTAACATACAGTAAAAAAAAAAAAAAAAAAGTGACAGAAGCAAGTTACTTCACTTCCCTTCTCTCTCTGTTTTCACAGACCACAAAAGCCTGACTCTTATCAAAAGGTGAGAGCCAAGTATAAAACCATTTTCTCTGTAACCCCTTTTGTGTGTTGCACTGTTAAACACTCATTCTTGTACAAGAATAAAATCAACTTAACTTTAATACTTTGAATCCAGTCTTCCTTATTGGTCATTTGGAAATTCCTTTAACATTACTTATCTGACCTGATTTCTTCGTTCCATTTGAAGAGCTTCTTAGGACCTCCTCTTTTCCCGCCTTTCTCCTCCACATTGTCCTCTGGTTTGCCTTCCATCTCCTCCTCCGTTGCTCTGACGTCGACATAACCAGTTCAAGGCGGGAAAGAAATATTTACAGCAGGCCAAAAACAGGCACACATGGACTGCATCCCATTACAGATAAAATATTTAGATTTGTAGCTGTACAGAAATGTTACACAACGTTCGTGCCTTTTATGATACAAGGCAGACTAAGATTTTTGATACTTACGGTACACTTTTCACCATATGGAAAAAGATTTAGTATTAGAAGTTTTGTTTAATTAGTACATTTTCCTTTATGGAAACTCATTAACCTCATTACCCTCAAACATAAACTGATGAACTTACTTTGAAGTCTTGACTTGTTCGTGTGCTTGGCAGGTTTCGTGGAAATGTGCAAGCTGCTCGGGCATAGCTTTGCCGATGGCCATCTTAAGTTTGTGCATGGGATCCTCCACATCAGGCGATTCCTCCTTATCAGTATCAAATTTAAGAATTCGAAATATATAACAACTCACACACACAAATATTAGAACACACTCACCATGTGTGTGACTAACAGTTTCTTTACACGTTTGAGGAGTGTGTCTCTGCTGCAGGGCAGGAAGGATGACAGGTGTGTGTACACTTTGGAGCGCAGCTGGCCGCCCTGTTCCCGACACTGCAGCTCAATACTGGACAAAGACACAGTGAGATATGAATTGTGCACCGTGGCCAATATCGCGATAATCACTTTATCACAACTGATGTGTACTGTCTCACACATCACTCAGAAAAGGTTGCCCAGTAACCGCGGGTTTGTCCATGCAACTTCTAACCGCTTACCCAAGTGACCTCAAGAAAGACACTGTGCACAAAATAAGCAGGTCAGCGCCTTGTATGCCAGTCTCAATCATTGGTGTATCAATTTGCAACACGTGTAGGATGATTAATGTGAAGTATGAAGTACATGACAGTGACAAGTGGTGACACACCATGGAACCTAGAACTGTGCTTGAAAAGTGAGAAGTGAGCAAACATGAATGTAACCAATGCAGGATAACTTGCTTTATGTAGCTGGTTAACTCACTCTAGCAGGATTGAGTTGATTTCTGGAGTGAAGAACTTCAGTTTTGACTCCCCCTCTGAGGTCTTGGCAGCCTGAAAAATGAGAGTACGTCATCCGCGCACCCGCCCTGCACTTGTCCATTTATAGCAACATGCACAAAGAGATAGCTTCTCTTCAGCATACACAACATAACTTAACCTCACCACCATGAGTTTTTGAATGTTGTCTTCCAGTCCGGGGGGAAGTCCCTCCGGCAGTGGAGCACACTGATGAGGCAACATGGAGCTGTTTAGTGACAGGAGCTGGACTTCTTCTGAGTGAGGCTTCAGCTGTGAGTTCGTCTTTGTGACTGGAGGCCGAGCTTGGGTGATATCATCTGCTTTGGGCTGGAAAAGTTGCGTCTCTGCAGCAGTTTGAGGGACCAGTTTTGGCGATGACGAGGCTCCTTCACTGACATCTAATAAAGAGTCCAAATCGATATCAAAATCCACTGTGTTGGCTGCTTGGATGAGAGTGTGGTCATTGGTGGATCCAATTAAACTGAGGAGAGGGTCAGTCAACCCTGAGCCCCCGCCACCAGCTGCATCTGCAGGGCACAGAGGGATTGTGGGTACACCCATGATTGCTGCGGCCCTCTGAGTCGCTTTCTGCATCTTCTGCCGCTCCTTTTCTTTTTCTCGTTGAAACTTCTTCAACATGCTGGTGACGCTTAACGTGCCAACAGCCTTTTTCTTCTTTTTCTTCTTCACCTCATCATTCAAGCCAATCTCTGACAAAGCGCTACAAGACAAACACATTTCACATCAGATCAGACAAAAAGGGCTTTTATAACACTTGTCATATTCATCCACAAACATTCATACATTGAGGGCAGCAGCTGCTATGCAAAGTGCCAACTGTTCATCAGGAGTGATACACTGCTTCATATTAAAAGTGTTCACGTCACAGGCATCAGGAGACTTGAATTACGAGACAACTAGCTCTACCACCTCAGCTGTCCCATCAGAGAATTATTTTGAGAATCATTAAATAAACTAGAGGTGGCATTGCTTCCATCAGCCTCACCTTGACTTTGGATCCATGTTGCTTTCTCTACCTTCTCTGCATGGCTTCTTCTGTGGCTTTTCCAGTCCGCCATGGATTTTACGTTTCTTAAATGTTTGAAAACATTACGTCTTATCAGATACGGTGTAAAATGTCATGACTTGACATTTCTTCCCTGAGATTGATCCATTACAATACATTGCATGCTTTTTAGATGCACTACTTACTTTCGAGAGCTCAGGTGTTTTCTCGTCTGTCGTGTCCTCTGTGTCAGAAGCCTGGCGGAACTGCAGCACGCCCGAATTGACATAAAAGCCACCAAATTTGGTTGTGATGGAGGCTGGTACAAATTCATCATACTAAAGAGACCAGAAGAAATTTTAATAGATTAGGGAAATATTAAAGTAAAAGACAAAGAGACCTATGATCGGTCTCTAAATGACTGATGTTCTAATAACTATAGTAAAATCCAAGGCCTAGATACAGTACATCAAAACTGTGCAAACACACTACAGGTCTTCAAAGATGCTGACAGGAAATATGGATTGAAGACAATTTTGGGTAAATTCAAATGTGTGACTTAACACTGACTCACAGCCTCAGAGTTGTCAATGAATGAATCTTCATCATCATAACCGTATCCAATATCAATTAAGTCCTGAATGCGGTCCTTCTTTTTCTTAGGTTTGCCACCCTGCAATGACAGGATACAAAAAAAAAAGACTTTACTCCATGAGAGAGTCAGTATAAAAAGGTGTCCAAATCTTTTAAAAAGTCTTCAGGGTCCCTGACAATCTGTTTTATTTATCAAGTATTTAAGTTAGCAAAAAAAGCTACTCACATATTTTTCCTCCAACCTCTTTGCAATAGCAACAGCCTCATCATTTTCTCTCTTTTCTTCCTCTTCAAACCTGCTCAGTGGGACTTCAGCTTTTATGTGGTTTGTCTAAAAAGACAAAGAAAAAAATATATCTACATTTCATTCTACACAATAAAATAAAAACAGTTGGTGTGGCTGGAAGTCCAGACCACATAAACAAAAGACCAAGTCATGACAAAGACCAGAGTGTACCGAGACAAGACCATGACTTAGAGGGGTCAAGACAAAGATCAGACAGTATACAGTTTATTTAGGTAACCAATAGTTAACAAGTCTCTCTAGGCTACACACTGCTGTGTGTTTTGAAGGATTTTAAGATTTGTTATCTCTTTAAGATTTCATAAGATTTGGCTGACATCTCCTTTCAGACAGCCACTTCTGGTGTGAAAAGTGTTGAGTAGTCCAGTCCTTAACAAAAAAAAAAAAAAAGAAATAAGTCAAGTTATTGGTTGAAATAATAGCATCATAGTAATATTAATCAATCAGACAATGCATAGGCATGTCAGTGAGATCTTTGCAGCTGCATCTTCAAATAAAATCCTAAACCCTCTGTGTCAGCAGTCCGAGACCTTCAGTAAGTACTACAATCTTGAGCATTACAGTAGTGCTGTCGTCATATTTAGCTCAGTTTTAACTCACTTGTGAGGAGTTTGTGCAATTCACTTTCTCAATTATTACCATCCAATTCTAGTGTGGGCTCAATGGACCATCCCAGCATGCACTGGTGGTGTAGTGTACAGTAAAAAAAATCATGGATGGGCTGTCACAGGACTAGTATCAAAATGATTGTCCATGTTTTAAATCATTAAAATAAAATCTCTGAACATTTAAAACAGTTACATCAAAGTAAAGAGCAATTTTAAGTTAAATTTACAAAGTCAGATGAATAAAAACTAAGCTAAAACAGCACATGATGTAAACAAAACAGTGAAAAATAGGAATTAATTCAGTCACTTTGTCTTGATTATTCAAACCGGAAGAGGTCAGAATAAAACCTCACCTTGTTGTCGATGAGCTGACTGTAGCTGAACTCCGGGAAACTCCTTTCATCGGGCTCAAATAACGTGAGTACCAGTCGGACCGTGTCGGTGTCTCCAGGTTGGTCTGGACGGTTCTCTTTCACCTGCGCAACACCTGACGGAGACTTTGGTGCCGCGGCCGGTTTGTCAGAGGATGAAGGTACATCACAGGACAAAGTGGTCAACTGAACTCTCCGAGATTCAGCCATCACAACTCATGACACACGCTGGCTCCGTGGTCCGGTTTCTACGCGGCCTGCGCGGTTTAATTAAGCAGAAACACGAGCAGGTGTGCTGGCATGCTGCCCAGCTGCGTCACCTGTCCCGAGCGACAGCCAATCAAAAACACTGCTCCCCTTTTCTGCTGGCTGGTTCAATGTGACAAAAATCCGCCTACCCGCTTCCTCCAAACCTCACTTTTAATTCATATCGCTTGTTTTATCCGTTTAAAAAAAGTTTAACATGGTAATTCACCTTTTAAAAAGATGTTTAAATGTGTTTCTCTTTGCGGCAACGTCCTGGGATCGACTGCTGGTTGCCTGGCAACCAAGACTGATGAATAGTCTGCCATACAACTGCTAATCTGCTAAAACAGAGCCAATCTTTGTGTGCAGCTAAGCTAACCACCTCCTCACCATAGATTTATATATATGAAGGTAGCATAGCAGGCCAGCTTTAGATACACTATCTGATTTTGTTACGATTATGATTTTGTTGTCATCACAATTTTAGGTTAGGGACACTTATACGGCAAAACAAGCTAAGCTAAACTAAGCTAAGCTAAGCTAAACTAAGCTAAGATGATCCCATTGATCCCACACTGGGTAAATTCATTTGTTACAGCAGTTCCTAGATCACAAGGTGGATAGAAAATACTTTCAATAGGAAAAAAAAAGTTCTATACATTATATACAACTTTCAGTTGAGTAATTTAACAGTGTTGAAGGTGTTAAAGAGTCAGCTGACAGCTGTTGGAATGAAGGACCTGTGGTAGAGCTCCTTCTTACATGGTGGGAGTAGCTCTTTAAGGCCTCCACAGTCTCGTGCAGGAGGTGAGAGGAGTTGTTCATGATGGATGTCAGCTTTGCTAACATCCTCCTCGCCCCCACTTCCTCTGTGGAGTCTAGGGGGCAGTTCGGGACAGAGCTGGAACTCTTGGCCAGTTTATTGAGTCTTTTCCTGTCCCTCTCCAGCAGACGACTGCATGGAATAATGCCACCACAGTGTCATAGAAAGTTTTTGACAGAGTCCCGCTCCAAAGGACCTCCTCCTCCTCCTCGGGACCTCCTCAGTAAGTGGAGTTGACTTTGACCCTTTTTGTACAGACATCTGTGTTCTCCGACCAGACCGGTTTATTGTTGAGGTGATCGCCCAGGTATTTGCATGTGCCCCTCATCTCAATATCCAATCCCTGGAGGTTTACAGGTGAACTAACAAAATTAGTAAGGAAATTATAGACACAAATAAACAGACAAACTTTTTCACTTTGTTTTGGGCCCCAATAAGCAGGAGCTTATGTTTCTTAATGTCTCAGGTTATCACACATCAGCAGGGTGTATTTTGCAGAGGGTGTCACATGCCTTGTCTGAAATCTACTTCCCCCCTAATGGCTAAAGCCTTCTTTTTTTACTCAAAGGAACTGTTAAAGCGCAGTCCGTCATAGTTCAGTGAAGCAGTTGCTCAGCATCAGCACAGCTGTAGTGGATTTCAGATAAAGCCAGCATACAGGCTCACAGGGGATGGATGGGATCCTACAACCACGTGGATGTGTCAGAAACACACGTTTGTCCTTAAAAGTTCTAGAGCTATGAATGTACATTGTGCAACTAAACAATCACTACCCACAAATTCAGGGGCCACAAGAACCCTTGCAGGCTTAATGTATGCCATGTAAGTACTTTTTGGTAATTTCTTGCATATTAACAAGGTACATTTATGTCACCTGTGTTTTTATATCATCGTGTGTGTGTGTGTGTGTGGATTTATTTAGTCAATAGATATCTAATTTATTATCATTTATAATATGCATGGAGGTATAGGCAACATACTTTGCATAGCACGCTATACCAGAATACACCAAGTCAGTTGATATCATTGATGTTTACCCATCTGTCCCTAGTTGATGCTCTATGAAATGAAACGCCATTGGTGTTTAGGTTGAAAATGTCTTATAATTGAGAATCGTTCATGAGTGGATGGCCACACTGCACTGTGACTTGTTCTCCACAGGGGGGTGATGGAGATCCATGAAGCTGTGAGAAGTGTACACCTATTCCTCTCTGAACATGCACAATTTAATTTGTAGGAGGAACTTAATAATTGAGTTTGTGCGTGTACACATTTTTTTTTTTTTAACATTTCTGCTATGTTTTTTTTTTTTTTTTTTGATTTGCTGATTTGATTTTTTACATTTTCTTTTTGCTTTTACATGTTCAAACTAAAATTTTCAAACCAGTTTCAAAAGACGCAATGAATCCTCATCAAACAAATACAATTGACTTGATAGGTCTATATTTTTGTATGACAAAGCTGTGAGTCTTTTAAGGATTTAACCATCACTGACAAGATTTTCAGCCAGTTAATGTTATGAAATCACCATCTAGACCTAACAGTATTCTTTTTTTTTACAGAATCTTCTTGATTTGACGCATTAAACTTTCTGCAATATGATAAACATGTGCTCATTTCATAACAGATGCAACTAAAACATAACTGACAAATAAACAACCTTCAAGTCAAGGCCAACTTTCAATTCCAGCGACTTAATCCTGAGGTGATGACCTGACATGAGACACGTGTCTGTTAAAGCAAGGACTGTTTAAAAAACTGGATTGAACAGGAGGGTCAAAAAAAGACAACCAAATCTAAGTCGTTGTGTTAATCCTGCTCTTTTTTTTTCATGCAGCCTGCACTCAGCCTGCAGAGAATTGACTTTGACAATTACAATAACGGGATAATTGCAATCTGTCACTATACATTCCGTGTTAGCATATCACAAAATAACCAATCCGAGCCATTCACTCCACACACACATGTCCCTGATCTGCATAACACACACAGAACCCCGCTTTGTAATTATAAATGAATTTCACGGTGCAAGGCTTTTAATGCAAATAATATGGATCTTTTTTTCCCCCCCCTTCTCTGACCAACACTGACTCTGTCTGTGTTTGTGTGCGTGCGTGTGTGTGTGTGTGTGTGACAGAGAGAGAGGATCAGATTGCGGGCAAGCTTTGTTTGACTAGCCTCCCCTCTCAAATGAGTTAATGGGATGGAAGTTATTTGCCACCCTGAGCTGACGATGCGAGGTCGAACAGAAGCGTTGAATTAAAAAAAAAAAAAAAAAAGGCGTCAATAAATGTGCCGGAGACAAAGAACTAAAATACACCCAAACAGGACAAAGACAGACAGATGGAGACTGCAGGGGTAGCCTCAGTCTGTGTGTGTGTGTGTGTCGTGGTCTGGTTGCTGACAGGGACCCCATCAGTGCAGGATCAGAGTGGGGAAATTGGAGGACAATGTTGGAAGAGGGGTGTGGGGGATAATTTAAAGCGATTGGGGAGGCGGTGTCCCAGAGGTGCATAATTCACTCATTCATTAACTAGACCAAACAAGAGCCAATATTAATTAACTCGTTCCTCGTGCCGAGGGCTCCCCGAGAAGCGCTTGCTTTGTTGTGAATTGGCCACAACAGTTCTTGGAAGTGAAGGCTTTAAAAACCAGAGCTGACAGGCCAGAGGGTGAAGGAGTGTGTCAAACATCCAGTCACAGAGTGCCTGAGTGCAGATTTTTAGGATTATAAACTATATAATAAATGAAAGAGAGAAAAAAAGTATATTTGTACGCAAGTACTGAACTGAAGTACTTTTTTGAGGTACTTTACTCAAGAGTTCCCATATTCTGACACGTTTCACTAATTTCACTAAAGAGTTAATTTAATTTAGAGATTTAAAATGAAAAAAAATGATGATCTTATAAGATATGATAGATAGATCAATAATACTCAGAAAGCAGTCAGTAGGCCTAATTAGCACTTTTACTTTTGATGGTTTTTGTGTGTAAGAGTTAGGGGGCTTTATTCACAGAATATGGCAGAACTATCTTTCCATTAGTGTACAGTCACCTGAAAATAAGAATTATTATTGTTACCTTAGAATGAGACTTATGGAAACTGTGGGCCCTCATCCATGGAGTCCGCCATGTTGAACCGCCTTGTTTCAATAACCCAGAATGAATCAACAAGCACTGACACCAAATAGGGCATTTTCGATGTCATTAAATCCTACACACCTATCCTTTAAGTGAAGTTTTAGATGTTGGCCTGTGGGCTTTTTTGAGTCTTTTAACATTGTGGTGTTATTTTACTTCAGTAAATCATCATAGAAAATCTTCAAGGCCTGATTACCATCCAGGCGAAAGGGGCAACAGCCCCAAGGCCCAATACCCCGAGGGGTTTTGTGTCTTGATATATTACCAGAAGTTCCAGCCTGTGACATCATCAGTCTTATTGATAAAACTCAGCAACCAGCTGTAGCCCTCGGTTTACATGCTAAACTTCAACTACTTAGGGAGAGTGCATAATATGCATTATCAAATCAAAATATCAGCTGATTAGACTTATGTTGGTCCTGTAACTCACCTTACCTGTAGACCCTGTCTGGAAGAAAGCTTCGCTATCAAAATCTAGTTTTCAAAAATTTAGCTGATATTGTGCTTTGGTGGTACACTTTCCTAATTAAGTTTAATATCAACGTCAAAATGCTACATAGCAAAATAAATAAATAAAATAAAAATACTGCACACATGGCCCGGATAGTGGGAGAAATACTGTAGATCTTACTTGTCTACATGGAAGGCTGAGTTACTTTGGAGATATGACTTCACAAAAAATAAAATCAGCTTTGCCGCTTTCACATAAATGCATAATTACCACAATGATCATAATAGTCTTGTATAGATATATTACTTTGGTACCTGTGGTGGTACTTTTTAATTCAGAAAAGGCTCTCGGTGCTTATTTTGCCACTAGATAACGCCTGAGGAACTCCTCCTTCCCGTCTCCTCCACTGGGGGGTGCTCCTCCACTGAGCCTCGCTCTGCTGTCAGGCCCTGCTAACTTTGATTAAGGTTTAAATTGGCTGAATTTAATGAACGTTGCCTAATTAAGCAGGATAACAGCTTTAATTGATAAGTAATTATCTGCCACAAATTGTTATTAATTCTCCAGCTCTGTTTTATAGTGTACTGACTCTTCTCTGCCTCCCCTCCCCTCTCCTCCCCTGCTCGTCACTTCTGCCCCCCCCCTCTCCTCCCCTGCAACATTTTGTATTTATGTAAACAAGCAGTAGTAAACAATTAGACATATGTTAGGATGGGATATTCCTGAGGGTATCATCAGGCTGTGCTTGGACTGGCAGTTTATCTGGAATTATTTCACTCACTGACTGATATCTTTGAGCATTAATTGCTTAAACTGTTCTGTCATTTTGGCTGCGTGCCACCGACTGCATGCTGTCATGACTTGTGCAAAAAAGGCTGCAAGAGAAATAGCTGGTTGTTTGACGAATAAAGAGAACTCAACTATAATTACAGAGTCAAAAAGCGAGTGGCTTTAGTGCTTTAATATCAGGCTAATTGTGTTAATCCTTAGTATTGATGAAAAGTTGTAACCAGAGTGATTATCCACAGTTACATCTTCAGTGCTGTTATACAATGTTGGTCTCTGTTTTATATTGTACAGTGACAATGAATTAAATGTTATCATGCATCTACTTGCGTGTAAGTAGATACTGCAGCTGTGTGACAGAGATTTCACTTGACTCTGGTAGACATAGAGGACAAACACCAACAAACACCAATCCATTACTAAAGGAAATGTGAACAACCCTGTCAATCAGGTTACATCCTGAGGGAAAAATAAGAATTTCAAGGGTTACTAAAAGCTCGAAGAATACTTTGCATCATCTAAATGAAACATTAAACATTCTGGATGATCTGTAGAGATCCGACACAGACGCCCAAGTTCATGTGACGCATGAATGGAGGAACACGTGTCTCAGGATGATCAAGAGTCTTTATCTTGATGTTTGCACTTCTCAGAGCGAAGCTCTGCCCATCTGACTGAGCTGTAGATACACGTATACTCGCTGCAAATGTGCAAAGAAACATATGAAATTAGTCGGGGGTGATCATGTTGGGCCAAAAGGTTACAATATGGACAAACCCATGAATGTGTTGGAGCTGAACAGCTGAACGTGGGTCAGTTTGGCTCAAACAACCTCAGTAAATCATGGACAAACTGAATAAACCGCTGCCATCACGTCAAAAAAGCTTTGCAGGCGTCAACATTTTGTCAACCAGCGTTCAGTAAGGCCTGAACTGATTGACTGTGTCACAATAAAGAGCACAGTCGTAGCATCTCAATCAACAGTCAGTGGGATAAAGCGCAGCCTGCACATATTCTACCCGTTTTCCTTTAATACACATGATTATACTGTGCTGGGTGTTCAGAGTAATCCAAATGATACACGGACACCCCTTGAACCCTAACAGGCAGTAGAAACAACCATATTTGCATTCAATTAAATATATTTAAATGCTACGCAATGGTGTTTGTACTGTAAATTGATATCACAGGTGTTAGGAAATATGATGACCCCCGGAGAGATGAGAAAACAAAACATGAACCACGAGCTGATGGTTCATGCACCGCAGAAAACACCTTTGTTTCAAACACCATCAGCCCCTTCATTTCAGTGCGCAGGAGCCACTCTGACTGAGCTATTCATTAAAGTGATTTAAATGAGATGCGCGTGAACTTGCTTCCTAATTAAAACATCTTTTCTCGTTTACAGAGCGGCTTTAAGCTGAGCTTAAAGGGAGAGGGGGGGGGGGGGGGGGTCTCCTTTTCCTTCCACCCCTCCACCGTTTTCACTCTCACCAGATGGTTTTGTTGGGCTCCAGTAGCCAGCCAGTGGCCGAATAGGCTGATCTATTCTTCCTCTGTGCTCAGATCTGAGCATTTGTTTTAACACCCCCCCCCCCCACCACACACACACACCCCGCGCTCCCCTTCCCCTCCCCTCGCGCTCCAGATGATCAAGAGATCGAGTAAAGTATTGATTGGGCTGCTAAAATGTATATGCAAATACCTCGAGCCAGTGCGTGAAAAATTGGCGCCACCACTCCTCAAATTATATCATTACTATATTTTGAAAATGTTAATTTGCATAGCGGATTTCCCTGTGGGGTAGGGGGGTTAATTAGGTCTATTTCCGTGGCTCGTGCCAAGACAGCCAAGGAAAAAAAAAAGGGAGGGGGGGGGGGGGGGGGGTGAGGGGCTGGGGAGAAAGAAGGAGAAAGAGGGGGAGATGTGACTCGCTGATAACAATTAAAATGGCATTTTGGACTCTTTCAAGCATTGAAAATTTTGAGGATATTAAGCACGTTTCAGGAAAAGGTGATAAGTCACTTTTAATTGAAATGGAATTATCGCTCCAGAGGAAGTTTGGCTCTCCTCGCGCTCTCTTTAAACATACATACACCGGGAGACGTTCAACGGACCTCACACTTAATCTATCAAACAAGAGGTGAATTAAAGAAAAGAACTTTAAATCAATCACGATTTGCGTTTCCTCCCAGTATTCTGTCAGAGGCACAATTACGCTCGTAATTAGATCGAGGAAAAGTTTCTAATTGCGTGGAGAGAAGGCGCTGAAACGCACTCGCCTGGAAATGGGTTCTTTCCTGTTCTAAATTATCAAAGCTTCCATTATGTGTCAGGATTTGTGGGTATGAAAAAAAAACAAAACAAAACAAAACATCAATACATTAAATCCCTTTACTTTTAATTGGAATCGCATCATTTTCCTGGTTTTAGGCTGCACAAAGCGCACTGCAGGATCAAAAACTGCCTCTCAACAATTAATTTAGATTAGACTCTTAATTATCAACCAATCGCCTAAATAATGACTGACTTCATTTCAGATAGTTAAAAATTAACTTGTGCCAGTAATTGAGTAATTAACTCTCCACTGCTTCACCTTAGATTGCTAATTAAAAAATAAATATGACTTGATTTCTCCTCTCGAGAGACGTTTTGAGGGTTTTGTGGCTCCAAAGAGATTCTTCTGTGTAGTAACCTGCGAGGTCAGAGTTTTATTTTTCTCGATGAGCCATGTTGGTGGTTTCTTGGACAACGGGGGACTTTTCTCCTTATGGTTCAGTCTTTCCGTTTCCATATCTTTATGGCATTGTAAATGTAAGGAGGCCTGTATTCCCACAGGACAGCAACGTCAGGTGAAGTACAGTATGATAAGGTCATCTTGGTCGTCTTGTTTCTGGACATACAGTTTATCTGAAGAACACAGGTCTGAAATGATCTTAAAAACAAACCAATGTAGTATATGTTGTATACATAATCAGATAAATTCTAACCTAAACCTTAAATACTTCCAAACCTCATCTCAGATTAGAAATTGAATGAATTGCACAAGTGTTATTTTGGGAGCTTATTTGCTAATGAGTGGTCTACAAGTGTAGCTTTGATTCTTTAGATGTACAGATATATATGGAGTCTGGTGGCAGTGGTGGTCTGTAAATACGTTGCGACTGGAATGTTTCTGGGCTGGCAGGAAAAAAACGGAGACTAAAACTTGTTCTTCCCTCAATACACAAAGTTGAGATGTTTGTTTAGCATAGATTAAAACTCTCCCTGTGGAGCTGCTCAATGGCCATCAGTGTGAGACTGTAGCTGTACTGCACAGCCTCTCAGCGCTAAATGATTTACCCATAGCAAACTGTCTGTGGCCATGAATGGTAAATGACTGATAGCCGGCGTAATAGATGATCTAACACGAGTAAGAGTTTTCTGTATGTAGGCACAGCGGTGTGTTGAGCTAACACGCTTGCAGTGACGATGCCGACATGCTGTGATGACTTTAGCTGATTTGCACAAATGCAAAGTACAGCTGAGGCTCATGGGAGTGTCATTAACTGTGCAAGTTTTTAGGGGTAAACCGAAGCCTTGTACAGATTTTAGCTTTGACCTGATGACAAAAAGTTAAATGACAGTAGGTAATTATATTTGTCAAGATATTTATTTAGACCCCAAAATTTTACTTTATGGCGGTGCCAGAGGAAAAGCCAGAACCTCACCAGACTCACCGGGATACATCATCTGGGGATCATGGATGGCGGAAGAAGGTTTCATGGCAATCTGTTTAAGAGTTGTTAAGGTATTTCAGTCTGAACCAATGTGGTGTACAACACACCAACAAACATAAAAAAGCCATGCGCCAAAGACGCGGTAAATCATTTTGTTTGGTCAGTATGCTGCCTGATTGTCTTTAAGCCACCCGCATGCCACACATAATGGTTATCTCCAGTGACCCATAAAGAAACGTGCACCAAATGTCGGAAGATTCTGACCTTCTGTCTGCAGTCTCAGTTTGGTGGCAATTTCAGGGTGTTTTCTAGGAAGTTCATGGTTTTAATGTTGTACATGAACTGATGTCTATTAATTAGTGGTTAGCAGAATGAACGATCTAGCTTATACAACAGCCTAGCTGTTTGCTGATACAGTAGCAGTTTGTTGATCACTCCTTAACCTTAGTCCAGGTTTCTATCACAGTTTGAAGAATTTACCATCAACATGCTTGTTTGAAGTTTCAAAAGTCTTTCAAATCAAATCCAGTGAGGCCAGGGGATAAAATCTGTCACTTCTGAAGGACTTTAGTTCAAGTGCCATTTTTCCAATCGCCTCAGACTTCACTGAATTAAGTCACTGAAAAACAACCCAGCAAGAGCTCATAAATATCTAAAAATTGGACAGTCAGACTGTGGAAACTGATCATAGCTGGACCCTTTTTTGCTTGTGGTGGTAAAACAATGATGTACATAAGTCATCGAAATAGATGGAGTCTGAAAAACAAGGTTTGTTCTGAAACATACGGTCGCAGGTCACTGCAAGAAAAGTAACTCATGTCAGCCAAATTCAACCCTTGTCCAAACCCCAAAGTGCAGCTTTTCAAACATTTCACTCATGTCTACTGTTGTTGTGATAAGCTGCAGCGAGGTTAACATGTCCAAATGCAATTCTTCACTGGTGCGCCCCCTTCAGGTTATTTTAATCATCGCTAAAATATAAATTTAATCCCAGCAGATAATCCACACTAGAATAAATTCTTGAATTTCTGTCTGAATGTATAACCTACATGTCTCTGCTGAAGGCTTCTGAGAATTATACCAGCATTTTGATGTTAATTATAATGAGACACAAATAAGCTGTGTGTTATGTTCTGTAAAGTAACAACGTGAACATTAGTCTAATTCATTAATAAATCCAGAAAATACCTGATTTCATTCAGACATCAGCTCAAAAACTGAACATGGACCGGTCTTTAGTCGGGGATTCCCTGTCACTCCACAGTCCTGAAGACTGCTTCAGATTTTAGAATGACAACAGAGGGGACCAATCTTTTAGGTTTTTTTTTTCGTCTTTTCTCCCTTGAATGTGGGGTTGGTTGTGTTGCCTGCACAGAGAGATGAGAGCGGGGAGGATGGCTAGAGGCAAGGCAAGCCAAACCTTGGCCTGTATGTGAGTCGCCCATCTTATTATCAAATTAATTAAAGCTAGCATCTGACAATGTCACTCGTGCCCAGCAAAAAAAAAAAAAAAGGAGGCGGAAGGAAGAAAAGCGAATTTAAATGCTGCAGTCTCTTAGGACCTCATGTCAAGGGCTGCTTTTCATCGAGCGCTGCATGTGTTTGGCTTGCACAGCCACTGGGAAAGTGGAGGGAGAGGGAGGGGGTTCCTTTTTTTTTTTGAAAACAGAGCTTTTATAAGCAAATGACAAGAAGGCGTTGGGTTTTGATGTTCAGAAATGGCAGCGGAAAAATAAATACACATCAGAAGGAGCTGCAAAGAAATAAAAAAAGGGGATAGAGAGACCAGAAGAGGGAGATAAAGAAAGGGGGTTACATCAAAAAGAGCCTCTCAAGCCGTTCAAAGTTGCACTAAGATTGGGGGGAAAAGGGGGTTTATAACAGTCTGACGACCAGCTAACATTAAAGAGCCCATTTAAAAACTAGACATTGAAATGCAGAAAGCCTGCTCGTGTGTGGACTCGGGGTCAAGTAACTGAGGGATTATATGGTTCTTCATAATAATATTAATTAAACAATTTACATGCTAATAAGGTAACAATTATCTGAGCTTCTGGTGAAAGATTCAGGTTATTACAACACGCCAATCCCAGGGCTACGGGTCACAGGCAGAACAGCAGAGAGAAATCTCAACTCAAATTAACATTCTGTCAGCTCCAGAAATTGGATAAATAAAGTCGAATTAATTCACAGTAATGGAAGAGGGAGGGGGAGGCACTTATTCAACCAGCTCTGATTACCATTCAGTATTCACCAGCACGCGGGTGGCTTTCTGTCAAGAAATTTAACACAAAATGAAGCAGTCACTGCCTCGGGCAAGATTTGGCCCCTGCGACACCGTTTACAATTTATATGTATAATCTTTCTCTCTCTGCTCCCTCCATCGCTTCCCCAAAGATGTCCACCTGGACACCCAGTTGCTCCTGGCCTGTGCCATGATTGTAAATTTCGAAACCTTTCATTTTCCAATGCACACTTCAATTCGAGCACCGTTTCCCCCTGCATTAGACAAGACCCTTAACTCGATAGGATAACTTGAAATTTTAATTGCAGTCATCTTCTCTCTCTCTGTCTCTCTCTCTAATCTCCAGCAGACAGACACCACATTTCTACACCGTGTATTCAGATTTGTGAAAACAGCTTTGTTAGTGTTGTGCATTGTTTAAAAAAAATCATTTTCAGTTTTGTTTTCTGGAAGAGAACCAACCAAAATTTACTTTCTGGCATTATCAATTCTTCAGTTCAGTTTTCAGCTGCTCTGTGGGTCCACTACTTTGGTCCAGACGGAAATATCTCAACATTAGATAGACTGGCACAAATATATCTGTCTCTACAGACATTCATGGTCTCCAGAGGATATGTGGTGACCCCCACATATCTGCTTATCCTTACCATGAAGGTAATATCTTGACAACTATTAGATGGATTGCAATAAAATTAACATCCCTCACAGGATGAACTATATAAAACTTGATAGCCCCCCAACTTTTCATCACAGATGATCTACCGGGTTCCTATATCACCTTGAAAAATCAATGGCATTCCTCAGCTTTACTTTGCATTTAGCGGTAATTAGCAAACACACTAACTAACATGATAAACATACCTGCTGAACATCAGCATGTTGGCGACCCCCATGCCCAGCTTGTAGACATAGTATTCCAGTTTTAGTCTAACTAAACTCAGTACCGCTTCAGTTAAAAAGTACATGGATACTAATGCATGTTTGTTTGCTATTTAAAGGCCCACTGTGTCAGATTGCCCAGAATGGACAAACTAACCCTGGCTCTACTGGCCTTTCATATTTCGCCACACATTTTCTGGCCAGGGTAGTTTCTCCTTCGTGCTACAAAGGAGAAGGTGAGGCGAGGGATTTGCAATCAGCAACTGTACCGCTAGATGACATTAAATCCCACACTGATCCTTGTTGTGTTTTTCTATAACTGCATATTGATAAAATAACAAAAGTTCTGCTGAGTGAATATTTAGAAATACGAGTATACACTCTAATTTGAAGAGCAGTAATTTGTGTTTCTGACCTAAAATATCCAAGATCTAAGTAAAAATAAAAAATAGTTACCATGGACATTGTTGTTAGAAGGCCTCTTTAAGGAACCCGCACAGTCATTAAATGGACTCAAAAATGGTATCTTTGGGTTTTCTCATCCTGTGTTTCGTCTCGCTCTTTAAAAATCTCAACAGTCCAAATTATTCAACACAGCCTATAAACATTCTTCAAACTGGACCTATCCAAGTCAGAACAAGAAAAGATGCCCACATAAACAAGCTGGTTCTGCTTCTGACTGAACCGAACTACACAATGATTGTCTGGTTTCTTAAACTGTACATAGTGGAGCAATAATAGTGGTCGACTTAATACCACCAGGGTCCCACTCCTTTGTCTTTGTGTTTTTCTATTGCTGTTCTTGCACAAATGTGTTCCTTTTAATGCTTTGTGTCCATTGTGTGGTTGATTTTATTAAAAGAAGATCATCATTCAAAGAAGAGGCACAGCACTTAGAGGAACACAAGCCTGCGTTGTTAAGCTGCTGAAGTGCCACTAATAAAGGTGCAAAGTGAGAAAAGGCTCAGCTGAGCACTTAGCATCCAGAAGCTACACCAAATAAACAACAGAAAAGTGTTTCCTATTCATCCACTCAAAGGTTTATTGCATGAATGTGACATGATATGGAGCATTAATAAGGCCACTGTGTATTAAAAGTCATTTTAATCACACACAACAGCTCATGACTAAAACAGTTTGAATTAGAAATAAGTTTGTTCTCGTTTGCAAACCTTTGTGTCATAATCATAAGTTGTTTTAGTCATAACGCTTTAACTATAACCCGAGCTATATTTGTAGAGCTGCTTCAGGTGGTGTGTGAATAAACATTACATGTGAATTTATTATAGTTATTAATCATGGCAGAATTATATCAAATGTAGAATAGTCATCGTGCGGTTTTGTTGCTTTGTGGAAATCAAACACTATATCGTGTATACAGGTTTTATTCTTTGGCTTTTGTTTTTCATATTATTACAAAATTTACATACTAATTAATTTAGTTTTTCTTTTACTTATTGGCCTTGAACTGTTCTTTAATTTCTCAGAAAAGAGTACCTGATTAAATGTAAACATAATATAAAAACACAGTCTGTGTGGGATTTATTAACCAGCATTAAACATTCATGCATATGCAGATTATTTGACATTAATTTGCACTTCTCTCTGAAGAATAAAACACTGAATTTTACTGATACGCACTGGGTGGATTCTTGTAACTGGCTTTTAAAGTTCTGTCTGGACACTCAAGAGTATAAACAATCCAATCACATCACATGATCATCCTCAGCAGGTGGAGCTCACCGGTTGTGATATGAAGTGGACCTCGAGGTGAGTTTCTCATAATTGATATCCAGTTTAATAGCTTGGAAATGTTAATTATACACAATTAAGAATTAATTGAAGCTAATTAAAACGTGACAAGCATTACATCTTATTTATATTTTTATGTTTGATGAGTAAGGATCCCTGCGCAGTAAAGTCAGGGGGTTAAAAAAGCTGAATGGCGGCTGCGTGTGTGACTGCTGAATTCACGGTAACGTCACATCATGTAGGCTACAACCCACTCCGGTCGTCATTTACAACTAAACACCGGTGTAAGCTGTTCAGGTGAAAAATCGAGATAATGATGCGGAGTTTGGCTTTGGGTAGGACGGCGCCACTCGTTGGATACGTGGAGGTGGAGGTGGTGGAGGGTGCCCGGGAGATGGAGAGAGGCTTGTAGTTTAAAATGCGATGTGACAGCTCAGGAAGAGGGGGTGGGGTGGGGTGGGGTGTGCGGGGTGGGGGATGATAAAGGCGCTGTTATTGGATCAATCTGGCCCTGAATGCCCCTGTAAAACACTTACACACGCGTGATGCGGGAGCGCGCACGCATTGAGCAAGAGAGGAGGCACGGAGGAAGAGAAGGAGTGATTAAGTTAGAAGAAAACGTGTTTTCTCAAATATTTTTTATATATATTTATAAATATATACGTGCAGGTTATATTATTGAGAATTTAATGGAGTCGGCATATCAATCACTTGGCTTGGTTTGCACGCGCCGCCTTAGCCTCATTGTTTTGACAGGGCTGAATTAAAGGACCGCGTGCGCAGGTGTAATTAGCGATCGATCTGTTAAAAAAAAAAAAAAAAAACAACTCCTTTTTTCCTCGCGCTCTGCCTTCAGTTACTCCATTAACCGCGTCTCTGACGTCACAGAGCGATTAACGTTTCTTATTGGTCCCGCGAGCAGATGGAGGAGTCCTAATGAGCTGGCTCGCGGAGAGAAAGAGCAGGGTTGACATCTCGGTTGGACCGTAAACGTGAAATACCTCGTATAGCCCGAGCTCCTCCGCCGCCGCCACCACCACCGTGCTCCCACTTTACAGACCGTACCGTGGCCGCGGTAGACGGCAGTCTGCCTGGGTTCTCCTTCTCTCCCCCCTCCGCCTTCACCTCCTCCTCTTCCTCCTCCTCGCAGCTTCTTCCTCCTCTCCTTGACTTTTCTTTTTTTTTCGCTTTTTTTTTTTTGTTTTTTTTGTTTTTTCCCCTGACTGCATGTTCAGCCACACTGCCTCCCTCTGCATCTTCACTTCGGCCCCGCCGCAGCTCGGGCGAGCATGGACAGTCGGGTACTCGAGCATCCTCACGCCCAGTTCGGAGGCTCCTTGGGCGGGCTGGTGGGCTTCCCGTACCCGCTCGGTCCACATCACCACCACCACCACCACCACCAGCACGTCTACGAGCTCACCAGCGGGCACCAGCTACAGTCCGCGGCCGCCGTCCCCTTCTCTATAGACGGATTACTTAACGGCTCCTGCTCGGCCTCGGTGGTCAGCTCCAACCCGCTGCTCTCGTCCGACAGCCAGCAGTTCAAACTCTCAGGTAGGCCTGGCTCCTTTTTGTCTCAGGTCACATTCATGTGGAAACAGTGCATTATAAGAGGAAGAGCATTCAACAGAGGTGGCTTGTTTTACGGCCACTTTGTGGTGCAGTTAAACACTTAGCCTTTGAGGGCAGGTCCTGAACCGGAAAGTCAGCCTGCAGAAAGAAGCACGTTTGTTTAAAAGTTTCGGAGCTTGGTGGATTTAAAAATAGATGAAAAAAAGTTCCGTATTTTAGTTTTTTAATATCTATTAAAGATCTATCTATCTCCATCTCTGATGCAAAAACCTGCACTGTGTGTTAAAATGTAAAAACCTCCCATTAATCTGGATGATTACTGACATTAGCTGCTGATTCTTGAGTCCAAGCTGGGTTTAGCAGTTATTGGGGAGGTTTTTAAATAATCAACTATGGGATTAAAGTTTGTTGTAGGACTAAATGTTGTGATATTATTTGTTATTAGAGTTCAGGAGCTGCAAGATATTTAAAAAGAATCATGTGGTAGCAGTCAGGTCTACACTAAACTGATGCTTTACAAGCAAATTCTGCCATGACAGTCTCTCCTCTCTCTCACACACACACATACACACACACGCATAAACACACACACTTGTACAAACACACATGCACGTCGACTAATGCAGATTCTGGGGACCCGGATAAGGACAGTCCCGGTTGTAAACGGAGACGCACGAGGACCAATTTCACCGGGTGGCAGCTGGAGGAGCTCGAGAAGGCTTTCAACGAGAGTCACTATCCGGATGTGTTTATGCGGGAGGCGCTCGCGCTCAGGCTTGACCTCGTGGAGTCCAGGGTTCAGGTAAAGACCAGTTTACATTCGTGTGTTTGTGTACTAATTCAGCTGGTGGGGGAGAAAACAGACGAGCTTTGAGTCATTGTGTTGATGTTTCTGATACAGTCTTACCTGCGTGTCAAAAACATACAGTTATAAAGAAAAAAAACGTGAGAGGGGCAGTTTGTTTTGTGATGCCCATGAAGGCCTGCCACCCCACACTGAGACAGCTATTTGTCAGCTATCAAAGCATCAATAAAGGGTCTCCTTTGAATAATGCATGGAGGCAACCTATTGATTCATGGGTTAATAAAAACGAGGCTATTTACTGAGCAAACCAAGAGTTGAAAATGATAACTAGTATTCCTCCTTTACCATTTGTAATATGTCTAATTATTCAACAATTTATTGGAATTTTGCCCTATAACTATAATTTAAGGTGGTTAAAATGAATTTAAGATAAAGTAGTTATTATTATTATTATTATTATTATTATTATTATATGTCTATAATTTATCCTAGCCCTGATTATTATGGACAAAATACATACAATAGCAAAAGTATGATTTTTTTGTATGATACATATTTTAAGATTATGGTATTTTAAATGTGTGAAAATAATACTATTTACATAATGTTACAGATAATAATAATATATACTACTATTATTATTGTCATTAATAACAACAACAACAACAACAATAATAATAATAATAATAATAATAATAGTGACTATTTAACAATATCCAAGAGCTTAAGATGTTTTTGAGCAATTATTTTTAAAGGAACAAAATCAAATATATTATTATATTATATAAATAAAATATTAATGTATTGTTTATATGATGATAATAATAATAATAATAATAATAATAATAATAATAATAATAATAATAATAATAAAGACAGAGGTTTAGTACGTATTGTTTGCTCAGTATGTAATCACTGTATCGATTTATGATCATTTATCGTATATTCATGTATTTCTAAATGAGCCTCACAGACTTGCATCGCACGGTTGGATCGGGTAAAAGCGGGACAGGAGCAGAGCTCGTCGTTGCTGGATGTTGTTCGGGGATTTCGCTCCTTAAACCTCAGATTATTGTTCCCTCAAGCTGCTTAGCGCTCCTTTATCACCAGGTTTGCGGAGGAAAGATAGAACCAACATTAACAATTCATAAGAAGCGCCATTGTAGCACATGCTGTTGGTGTCCCCGTCCTTATTATGCAATGTTAGCGGATCCTACTTCTGCATGCTAAACTCCTGACGTTATCAGCGCCGAACACGCGGCCCTGAGCGCGCCCAGAGGCCGGGCAGTGAGAGCTCTCAGGCGGGGGCAGCGGCCTCTCTTGGCTCGGTACGGAGGGAGGAGAGCCGGGTGTTGCCGAGGAAATGTTAAGCCCCATATGAGCGGAGCGCTGGGTGTGAAAGAATATATAGAGACGGGATATGGCTGATTTAGCTACGGTACAATTAAATGTAATTGGTGGAGTTACCCATTACGCAGACTCATTGGTAATTAACACCGGCACATGTGTGCATCTGCTGGTCCACCTCTGTGACCAATTAACCTAATGTAGTCTTTAGATGTTTAAAGCTGCAGTAAACAAAGACACAGACACAGGCTGGCTGAGGACAGAGCTTTCACTTTGTTTCGGGGCTTTGTGGAATTTGTTTGGATTTGTAGGCAATATGGTTTTGTCCTTTACCATCTGATAACCACTCTGACACTGATTTATTGTCATGGCAGGTGTGAGGTCTGTTCTGAGGTTGTCTAAACACACACCATCAGTGACGTTTCGTCCCATGGAGACAACTTCACTGTGTTAATTTCTTTTAGGGGTTAAATCCAAGAAAATGAGCTGAAATACACAAACCAATCCTGAAAAAACAACTCTAAACATGGAGGTGTTCATGTTAATGTGACGTACAGCCTGAAATAAACGGAAAACATTTATGTTCATTGCAGAGTAATTGATCCTTTATGGTTAATCTGTAAAAATTTGCTCCGCAGACCTTTGACTTTCTTTTGTTTTTATTTTGACCAGCAGTGTGAGACGTAAAGATATTTGAATTACAGTGATACAACTCATTAAAAAGCACATAATTGTCACATTAGAGAATCTAAAACAAGCTAATCTCTGCAGTTTTTCCTTGACAAAATTATTTAAATGATTAACTGATGATCAAAAGTGTTTACAATTAATTATCTGCTATAGCACAATAATCAACCACTCTGTTACTCTGTTTGTTTTATGAAATGTAATATTCTGAATGACCTTTATAGATGGTGTTTGACAGGTGATGACAAACTAATTCCAAACATAAATCATCTCACATGTTGATTTTCCACCTGTGTTGTTTGTGTGTAGGTTTGGTTCCAAAACAGGCGTGCAAAATGGAGAAAGAAGGAGAACACAAAGAAAGGGCCGGGTCGGCCCGCTCACAACTCCCACCCGACCACGTGCAGCGGCGAGCCCATGGACCCTGAGGAGATCGCACGCAGGGAGCAGGAGCGGGCCGAGAAGAAGAAACGGAAACAGGAGAGGAAGCTGCTGAAATCTCAGAACAAACTTCTCGCAGGCGACAACTTCCACACACCCGGAGGTTCAGAGAGCGACAGCGGGGTCTCCCAGTTCACCGACAGCGAGCAGCAGTCTTCAAGCGTTAATGGGACTATTCACATCGAACTGCCAGCAACGAAGGTTGCAGGAGGACACCAAACTGAATCCAGCTGTGACCAAACACGACACGAATTCAGCCAACTACAAAACCACCAAAACCAAAGAACCACAGGAGAACCGGAGCAGGTTTCTCCAAGCAGCACGCACAGCTCCAGCCCTGGAGGCCCTCGATCCTCTGCCCTGCAGAAACGCAACCCTTTCAGCGTGGAGAGCCTCCTCTCTGACGCCACGCCTCGACGGAAATCTCAGCTGGACTTCCCCTCATTGCCCAGTCAGAGGACACTGGTGGGTAAAGGTCACTTCTTGCTTTACCCCATTACCCATCAGCCCTTGGGTTTTCTAGTGCCCCAAACAGCCCTGAAGGCCTCACCGTGTCAGGACAATGGCATTAACAGGCTCAGCCTGGGACAGAGGTGTCTGCCAAGTGAAGGGAGCCCTGCTCCCTCTGACCTCTCCAGCTTTGTCACTAAGCCTCTAAACTCGGATCATACGGAGCCTAGCACGCAGCATCACCACAATCACATTAGCAATAGAGTGGATGGAACAGACGTGGAGGAGTGTGGTGGTGGTGGTGGTGGTGACTGCAGCAATGGAAGATTTCCTGGTTCTCCTCCGCCAAACAGTGTGGCTCAGACGGCTCTGGCCAGGCTGAGCTCCACGCAGCCCAGCGACAGTAGCGAGGAGAGGAGTTTGAAAGTCCGAACGGAGGCAGCGACCAACGGCTGCCAAGTCGCCGAGCTGTGTGTAAAAGACAAGGGTGCAAGAGAGGAGCGAGCGTCTCCAGACCTCTCCGAGCGTCTCAAGGCAAACACAGACTGTCAAGAAACACCCGGAACAGATGGAGAGGATGTCGATATGGACTAACACTTGCAAGGAGCAAACATAAACAAAGGACCAGGAACACCGCTCAGACTATTCAAACATTCCCAAAGCTCTGCTGAGACACTCTAAAACATATCAGGAATCAGGAGACTTAATTCTCATCTATTTTTTAATCATAATGTGTGATCAATCCAGATGGTCCCCCTTAAAAGAAAGGCTGTGGCTATCCTCATATTCAGGCTTTAGGCCTAAACACCTTTTAGAAGCAGGTTCCTTCTCTATTTTTTTCTTTTTTTCTTTTTTCTTTTTGGTGACCAACTTGTAACAAAAAATAAAACTAGGCTACAATAAAACATCTTACACACAACAAAAATCCTCATATTGTAAAAAAAAAAAAAAAAAAAAAAAGAAAAAAATATTGTAAAAAAAAAAAAAAAAAAAAAACATCAAACAAGAAAATGATATTTATATGTAAACATTTTGATAAATAAAGTTATTGTTTAAATTGAATCCCTGTCTTTCGAGGGCCGTGTTAGAGGGTGGAGGAAAAGAAGGGGGGTGGAGGGAGGTTGCTGTGTGGCAGAACCTTGGATCATGGCAGCTGGAGTTTTGTCGTGTTACAGCAGATAAATCCTCCTTTTTCTCTGTGTAGTGAGCCGGAGCTTGGGCTCAAGTCCGTCTGGCTGTTTGTATTTATTGCTTTAACAAATTTATTCATTTGAAAGGCCGAGCTGGAATGAGGTTAGTGGCCGCGGGCTATAGGACCCTGCGCCTCCTGCTGAGTTTTGATATGAAAGTAATTATTTTCCCACTGGCTGCCGCGGGTCTGCAGGCAGTTTTTTTCTTCTTCCCAACCCCTCCTTTTCAGCCCATAGGGTTATTAGACATTACCGATTTCTAGTGATATGGAATCACATAAACTTCCTACAATAATAGAATTAGCATGAAAGGCAGGGGTGTCAAATTGAAATGGGAAAATAATAGCCGCGCCAGCTGCAAGCGGGTGTGTGTGCGTGCGTGTTTGCCACCGTGCGTGAGTGCGCATAGTCTATTGAGCGCGTGGAGGAGGAGGAGGAGGAGGATGAGATGGTGGTAGATTCGTGGGGCGGAATTTTCATGAGCTGCCGCGGTTGTCAGACGGCCCTTGTAGTCGGCTATATTAAGATAGATGTTCGATGATATCCCTCATTGTTCTGTCGCTTATATTGATGTTGCTGCGTTATCGCCCTATTGATCATGTGTCGCACATAATAGGACAGGCGCGCGCCCGCCTGCCTTCGTCTTTTTTTTTTTTTTTTTTTACAAAAGCGCCTGGGCCCCTCGTCATTTGTTCTAATAGGACTGTGAGTCCCTCGGGGTGGAGGAGGAGGAGGAGGAGGAGGTGGGAGACAGATAAAGATATAGGAGAGGAAAAAGGGAGGCGAGTGATGTGCCGAGCTTGCATTAATAATTTTGTGACCAAGCTTTAAAAAAAAAAAGGTGGAAAGAAAGAAGAATGGTTGAATTAAAGATGTTTAGGGACACATTGTGGTGGGGTGGACGTGCGCGCGCGCACACACACACACGCACGCACGCACGCACACGCGTGCTTAGGAAAGAGTGTGTTTTAGCTTATGAAGTGTAAACGCCACCAATTCCCTGGAAACTGAAATCCCAATTATTAAAACCATTAATTCTGGCGAGCCGGTGCACGGAGGAGCCGCGTGTTGACAGCCCGGCTAAATATCCCTGATCCCTCCCGGTCAACCTCGCCTTTATTTGCAAATAAATTGAGGGGGATCCGAGGGACAGAGCTTTAGTTTGCTGCGCCGACCTAAAATGAATTTCCGTGCCTGAGTCCCTTTAATAATATTTACATAATTTTCGCTCAGTGACTCTGCTATTTGCGCTGTAGGAAGCGAGGGGGGCTTATAGGAAAATAATTAGACAAGAGGACGAGGAGGCAGCGAGAGTGAAAAACAGCAGGAGCAGGAGCAGGAGCAAGAGGAGGAGGAGGAGGAGGAGGAGGAGGATGGGTTAAGACCGAAGCTGAACACTAAATTCCCAGACAGCTAAAATCAATGAAAGTAATAACCCTATTATTTAATTCATAAGGACATTATTTTCCCATAAGGCCTCAGGAAACGTCCCCTTCGACCGAAACAATCACATTAAATCGTTCATTCCGCGTGCGCTGTGTCAAATTTCTACTTTTCTTCTTCTTCTTTTTCTTTTTTTTTCTTCTTTTTTTGGGGGGAGGAGGAAACGCTTTATTGTAATCGGTTAGTTTCAAGAGTGCGATTAATTAAGAAAATATAGGCTTGATCTCCCATTCAGCGAGGCCTTTATAGTGTGTGTGTGTGTGTGTGTGTGTGTGTGTGTGTGTGTGTGTGAGCGTGTGTGGAGAGACAACCAGCCAATAAAATGCGTCTTTGTTAGAAATAATTTATTTCGAAGTATTGACGGAAATAAACTGAAAATTCAGGCTTACCGGTCAAAAAAAACACAGGCCTGCGCGTCATCAGAGGAAATATCTGACCCTTCACAAGCACTTTAAACTGTTAAAATATAAATAATCATAATATGTTCAAATATGTTTATTTGGACGCTTAAGTAAAAGGGGTTATAATCAGAGAGGTTATATACATGCTGCTTTAATTGGAAATAATGATAACCCCATTATACAAACTGTATTTTAGAGGTGTAAATCTAATAGCCTCTGTGGAAACAGTGTTTTTTTTAAGGCAGCGTATGATTTTTGTACTTTGGTTTGGTATTTCAGTTTCAAAACAAGAACAAATATCACCTTTTCCTGTAGAAAAGACCATCATCATATCAGTTTTTAAACATTTAAACATCCATCTATCCATCTATGTATCTAACTCAGAGTGAATGAGGGTGAGTCAGTGGGTGAGGAGAGAGAGAGAGAGAGAGAGAGAGAGAGAGAGAGAGAGAGAGAGAGAGAGAGAGACGGGGGTGTTTTGGTGGCACCAACACAAACGACCAATCGATCACGCCGAGCCTGGACCGGACAGGCCCTCCCGCTGTGTCCGTGCCGCTCATGCATCACACTTTATGAATTCAATTTCAACCGGGAGAAATTTTCAATTTGAACGCGCGATCATTACGGCGTGGGGGGATAGCGTAAATTGTTTTTGCTCTATTATGCATTCGGACGCCATCATTTTTCTTTCTAATTACCGAGGTGTCAGTGCGGCCTGTCACCCGGGCGCTGATTTTCAATTTAACTGATCATCATACATTCATTTTCCCATTTGATAAATCTGCTATCTAGACGCGCCCGCCATGCCCGGAATATTAAGCGGCGCTGGGGCGCAGTAATAGGGGGATGTGTATGCGGCAATGAGCGCGGATCAGCCAGCTAATTTAGCACCTTCCACATTCCCCGTCTCCATCCTCCCCCCTATTTCCAATTCTCAAGAGGAGGCAAGAAAAAAAAAAGAAACAGGAGGAGAGGAGAGGAGAGGAGAGGAGAGGAGAGGAGAGGCTGCCTAACCTGAAGAAGAAGAAAAAACACCCCGAGGTTAGAGAGAATCAGAGAAGAAGAGAAAGTCCTCCAAATAGCGGTGTTGTGTTTTTTTTTCTGCAGCAGGATTAATTAACGCTAATTGAGTTCTTCAATACGTGTTATTCTTATTTAATAGAAACAAATTTGCACAATTAATTATCAGCGTAATTTCAAGAACCTATTACAACCTCCCCACCTCCACCTCCACCTCCTCCCCTCTCTGACTCTCCATCACCTCCCTCCCTCCCTCAGCCGCGGAGTAAATTAGCAGCTTTTGTCATTAGGAGTCTTTGATCCGGACTGGATCGGGCCTACAGCCAACATCAGACACCATGCATCCTGTTTAGACCTATGCTTTGATTTAGAAACCAGCACTGGGCCCAGAACCCTCCAACAGACTGAGAAAATAAGGTCATTTGTAACTGAGGTCTGTGGTGCAAATAGCCCAAACACATTCAGTTCAGACACATCAGAGCTAATAAAGATTCATACAGAGGTTTGACACAAAGAACCCTGCAGGTCCACTTAGTCATGAAGCAGATTTACAGCACCGTGAAAGGTTTTAAAGTTGTTATGATTAATGTTATTATTCATCTTTACTATTCTCTGGAAAAGTGGATCTTTAAGTTAATTTAAGATTTCTGTTTCTGAAGTCTAGAAATGACCATCACACACACACACACACACATATACACACACATATAGTTCATGTATGAGGTAAAAAACATGACAGATTTAAGTAAGTGCATTAATTTTAAGTCACTCAGGCCTCGATCAGGTGTTTCTAATAGACACCTGATCACTAAACTTTGTAAAAAAAATAAAGTTAAACCATCAAAGACAAACAGGATGTTGAGGATTCAGAAGTCAGCCTGGTTAAAAGGGTTTAGAGAAATGATTAGAAAAACACTTTATTAACTGGGGATCCAACTTCAGAGCGCTTTGCCGTTTATTTTTAATGCATGTGTGGGCGCCAAAAACACACTTAATGACATTTGATCACCTTTACTTCATGACTTTTTCCAGTTTTACAAACATGGTTTTAATCAACATGTTTACCTGGAGAAAAAATATATCACATTACACCTCCTGTTTGGAGTATCAGAGACTCTATTTATGAATCATGGTTAAGCAGGCCTGTAAATTAATCTTCATAAGCTCTGTGTGTGTGATTTGACAATATTTTTAAGCACTTCAAACATCCCAAATAAGTCTTCTAATGTCACTCTGTGGGAAAACACTTCATTGTCTGTTACTGAAAGACATCTCAGCAAGCAGAAATATGCGTTCACATATAACATGAGATATGAAATGTCTGTTTCTGGAGTAATGAAGCTCCAGTTTTCTTCTCCCACCAATACTACTTCTACGTACAGGGTTTAATAAGCTCAGAAGAAGAGTAAAGTTTATTTTTTTTAAAAGAAAAAAATGTTGATTTTGATTGATTTTCAAATGATTTTGAGATTATTACTGTGGGACCAAACAATAATGAGATAAAACTCAGTGTCAGGAGGTTCATTTGCACTTTTTTTGGTTTGTTTTTTTAAAAATCTTTGGTGTTTTCTACATGCTGACTGAGACACACACACACACAAGCATCCCAGTGAGCTCATGCTTTTGCCAATAAGTACAGTCAGCAGCAGCAGAGTGTGTGTGAGTGTGTGTGTGTGTGTGTGTGTGTGTGTGTGTGTGTGTGTTTAATGAACGTTTATGGGCACAAAGCAGCTTTGGTTTTGTCGTGTTCTTTGTTTCATTAGCCCAGTGGTTGTAATAAATGCCAACGAGCCAACGGGATAGATTTTAATTAAGTCAGTGAGAGATGAGTGGAGTGACACAGAAAGCGGGGCAGGGCGGGGAGATGGAGGTGGAGGGGGACAGCTTTTCAATAAATCGGTTCGCTCAGGGGTTAGTCGGTGATTTCCTCGGCAAAGTGTTGGGGCCGAGCAGGACTCGCAGTAATTTGGTTGATAAATCAGCGGCGTTAGGGGCATGAAGCTTGCCGCTCGACCGGTTGGTTCTGCGCGTGATTTATGTGTTACCCGGGGGTCGTACACAAACCCATGACAGTCCAGGATGAATTAACCAGGAGCCGGCCCCGCTCCTAATGAGCGGGTATTATTTCGCACACACCTCTCTCCTTAAAAAAAAAAAAAAAGTGTGAAGAACGAGCCTGGCACACAACCCTCCTCCTCCTCCTCCTCCTCTTCCTCCTTCTCCTCTCCTCCTCCTCCTCCTCCACTGTGCCATCCCTGAGGTGTCGCATTGATTCAGCATCAGAGAGTTAAACACACACACACACACACACACACGCACACACACGCACACACGCACAGATAGTGTGTGTTATATATCTGCAGTGTATGAGACAAATTGTTCAATAGAGGTCTGGCACCACCTGATTGGGGTTAACTGAAGCATAGAAGTGACAGACACATGTCCTGACAAAAGATTCAAACACACAAAACTGTTTCTTCAGATATTGATCATCAATAATGGCCCTATATTTTTCTCTTGGCTTGTTTGTAGACAGTCACAGCCTTTACTGTACATTACACCTACGGTATAGCGATGGAGTACATAGTATATAGATTTTTTTTTCCTGAGTCAAGTAGCAGTAACACACTCCTTTGCTTGTAAAACTCCTATAATGAAATTGTCATTAGAAATATCAAAATATGAAAAATGTCTCTGTATTCAGTGGTGGAGGAAATTCTCAGATCCTAAACTGTAATGGCTCAGTACTATTACTGCCATTATTGAACATTACAAGTACGATTCGCCATCAAATCTTTTCTTGGCACGGAAAGTTTGTAGAAAAATATGCAAAAACTCTCCAGAACACACAGAGGGGCTGCTATATCATCATAGATTAAACAGCTATATTAATATTACCACTGCATTAATGTGTAAGTAGCATTTTACTGTTGTGGTTGTTGTACTGAAAAAAAGGTAATCCCAGTACAGGTGAGGTCAATTCAAGAAGTACCACAAAAGTGCAATACTCATCTTATTGAATTATGAAGCATTAACGTGTCAGAAGTATTGTATTGTATGTGTATTGTATTCGAGTATTGTCACTGGGTCTCAAAAAACTAGAAGTATAAAGCAACACGAAATAGAAATACTCAGTTAGCATTTAACTGCTCCTAAGTACAATACTTCACTAAATGTACTTAGTTACTTTCCATAACTGAATAGATCTTATAGGATTACAGATGTTACCGCAGTAGCTGGTTGATGTGGAGATTATTTTTCCTAGTTTCTATAATAATAGCAATACTATTACTACTTCTACTAATAATTATTTATTTAATATGGCACTTTTCACAGAGCACGGTCAAAAAGTGCTTTACAAGAGCAATATGTACAAAAGGAAAAGAGCAATACCAAAACATGAAGATATACAGCAGGCAGTTTGAATAAATGTTTTGAGCTGATTTTTAGAGGCTCCAACAGAGACAGCAGAAGATAAGTCTACAGGATGAGCCACCGCTTTAAAAAGGCACGATCACGTTTTGTTTTCAGTCGTGCATGAGGAACAAGCAGGAAGCATTAGGTCAGAAGACCCAAGTGGCCGACTTGTTCTTTACAGTTGGAGCAGATCAGAGATGTTTGCTGGTGTCTGACAGTGCAGGCCTCTACTGTATATATATATATATATGGTACAACAAGAACACTGAAATGAACCCTAAATTCGATGGGAAGATAATATAATGGGTGTGATGTGGTTTGTTCTTCTGGACCAGGTCAACAGTCTTGCAGCAACGTTGAAACACAACATAACATTTCTAAGAGTAGCTGGAGAGAGAAACAAAATGAATTTTATGAGCTTTATGATACATCATATATTTGTATGTAGAAACTGAATCTGTAAAGTAAATATAACCCAGAGTTACAGTGAAGTAGAATTATAGGTTAGCATGAACTGGAAATACTCTGGTAAAGCACAAGTACTTCCATTTTTTGAACACACTGTACTTCAGTAAATGTGCACCTCCTATGACTGATATGAATATTTCAAATGAAAATATTGACTTATTTCCTCCGCTCTAACTTGCTCCAGTCAGCACTGGGACAACACAGAGGTCATATTTGACATAAGGGGTGATTTATTGAACCCCAGTAAAAAGTTTTCAAATGAATAATTGGTTAGTAATGTGTCCTCAGTTGCCGAGGAAGAACATCTAGTAAATCAAAAACCCAGCAGTCAATCAGTGCTGACTCAGTTGGTTTTAGTCCGTATATGCTTATTAACCTGTGGCTGAACGGCCACCTAACCTGGAAACTGGATTAATAGTGATTGGATTTAATAATTCATGACCAAATACAATTTTAAAATATGAAAATTTCACTTCTCACTCTGTATAATCACCTTGCTTTAATTGAGCTGGGTGTATGGTGGATGGAGCAGGCGTGCAGTGTCTTATATTCTTAGGTCAATGCTATTCACACAAGCCGTTATGGAAGTTTTTACTGTTAATGGCTTCAGGACGTGAATCTCAAACAGCACCGAAGAGAAGGGTAGTGTTATGAAAGCTGCATGTAGGCAACCGCTGGATTCATGAAGACATTTATCAAGATAGACAGGTTTATTTGCGATGCCACAAACCGTGTGCATGGACCTCTGCTGAGAGATTCAATGTCAAGAGAACAACCAAATATTGTGTTTTCCTGCAGCCTGCGACAAAAGTGTTTTATTCATGTTTCAAACAGTCGCTGTCTTTGTGCTCTGGGCCTGATTATCATTGCTTCCTCATAGGACTATATATATCTGTACGGCTCTATAAAAAGCTACATGTTATTTAGAAATTAAATTAATGTTCAATGTATTTAACGGTGGCAGGAAAGGAAATGTTTGCTATTGTCTATTAATCATTCTGACTGCGGCGTAGAAGGTCAATATCTCTGAAGTTGCATGTTATACTAATGAGCACAACAACAACTCTCGATAATGCCAAGAATGGACTAGATTAACCAATCTGTAGCGTGTTAGGCTGCTGAGCAGATTAAATGCCAATGAAACAAGCGACCATATCTTCTCTTCCTTTACATTAGGATACCACATCCAGCCCACCCCTTCCCACCCGCCCCACACTACACTTCTACTTGGGGATAATCGTGCTCTAAGTTTCCCATAATTTGGAGCCTTTGGGGGATGCAAACAGGAAGTATAATGTTGCCTTGAAGTCAGTTAGCTGTGAGCCATTAAAATGTTGCCGAATTAGCTTTTAGCTGTTCCTGTTTGCAGTGTGCCCATTCGTGTACAGACAGCCATGATTGGATTAGATTGGACGTGATGATTTTAAGGTGCTATAAGCAGACTTTTTATTCCTGACGGACACGGGAGAGAATATCATCTGAAACAGGAAGTCAGACTGATTAAAAATATGTTAAATATACGTAAATATACGTGTTTTCAGATTTCAACTCTGAGGTGGAGTACGATTTCTCCATCAATTCTCCCACACCTCACAGTCTGAAAGCCTCTAATTTGCGTTAATCAACACCACGTCCCTCATTTTTTTATGTATCATTATGTGGTTTTGTAATTTCAGCTCACTGTTTGATACTAAACACAATAAAAGACACCAATCTAAGTTTGCAAATATGTAAATCGACTAGTGTTTCCATTAAAAGATAAGTTAATATTACTTCAAATCCATTTTAAAACACTTAATTGTCACTGTCCTATATCACGTGCATCAAAATCAATCAAAGGAATCTCTACGACGAGCATGGGCACAGGGAATAATTACAGCCAACAATGAGTCTTTCGATAGTTCGCACCTATGACAAGTGTTGAATCAACATTTGTACCTGTCTATGTTAATATGTGGAAACAACTGTCACAAACAGAAAAGATAAACTGATATGGTAAGACTAAAACAAGCAGAGATTTGATAGGCACTCCTGTACACTTGAGAAATTGATCTTAAAGCATGTCGCACCTTCTGCTTACTGCTCTGGAAGAGAAAGTCTCCCCCGTGGAGCATGACATTTCTTTGGGAATTGTGAAACAGCAGCATAAAGGCTGAGAAGGAACGTGAAGGTGTGGGTCTGTGTTGTTTGTTGGATCACAGCACACAGTCGGCCGAACACCTTATGCTCTGCATTCCCACTAATGGACTGAGACACTCGTTTTTTTGTCTGTTACTTCTTGTTTTGAACTCACAGGTTACAGAACGCGCATGATGCTTTCGCGTGACCTTCAGCAGGACATCACAGGCGGCTCCACAAATTGCTTCTTTTTCCCCCATTAATGGCAGAAGCTCACGACTGCCTATAGCCTTACAGCACAGTGCACCAATAAACATATGTAGTAACACCTGAGCCTGATTATGATCCCCACGCTACATATGTGTGTGTTTGGACTGTGAATAAAACCATTCTCAGTTCCCCTCTTTCATTTCTTGCACGCCACTTATCCTGTGGAAAATCACACATCCATGTCTGATCCACCCCGGTGCAAAAATATTTTTTAATTTCTAGTTTTTAATCGAAGGATTCTGGTTATTTACGCCAAAGAAAAGAGAAGTTACACTGTCAGCGTGTTAGCACACATAAAATAACTACCAACTACTAAATTCCCCTGAGAATATCTGATGACAGGCCACTGGAGCACCAACCTTTAAACAAACCAGCAGCAAACTGTGCTGAGAAAAATATGATTCATCAATTAAAAAAGTTTTAAAAGGTGAGTACACAAAGACTTTAGACAGTAACTGCAATAAGCATTAAGTCACAATTTCTAAAATGACGTCGCCCACGCCACTAATTGTGGGCTGAGAACTCAATAATTCAACAATTTAAAACAGTTCACTTGAACCTGCAGCTGAACTCCCTGCTACACTGATGGAGGCGTCTATGCTGGAAAACTTTGAGCCTTGTTTGAACTTTAAAATGTACCAGTCCTACTTTTAAACGCGCCATTTCCTTCGGTGAAATGAAGTTAATTACGGATCGAATCATTTTAGAATCTGTCTTCCTACTGACGAGTCCAAAGCTCTAAGAAAGTTGACAGTATGGCCAGTGGAATATTTCACAATTAAAATTACAGTACACACGACATTAAAAATATACTTATTTAGTTGTTTTACAGGCTTTCACTTGATACTAAAGCTTTTGATTGACTGTGAGGGGAAAAAGAGTTTCAAGACTACCCAAATATCTACTTGTTCCATATGATATGTCAGATCATGCAGATGACTGTAGAGTATAAGACAGAGTTGATTCTTTTCATCATGTCAGTAATGAGGTCTGGCAAGCTTCTTATATAACCTGTATATATAGTTAACTCGTGCGGGCACAGATTACACATGTTTTCCATCATCTTATGATGAGCTACTTTATGATTTGGTTACACTTTCTCCCTGCAGCGTTGGTCTTTAATGAGTATAAGCTGATATCACATCAGATTTAAGCCCCCAAACAGTAATGTAATGACACATAAAGGTGTAAATGAGTATTTCCTGCGTTCTGCTTCTGCTGTGGTGATGCTCTCGATGTAAGCAGCGAGGTCAAAAAGTTTATTTTAGAGATTATGCTATGGATCGTTGGGAACATCAAATGATCGGGGTAACACTGTGTGCATAAGTAACGTTAAGGTCACTGATCTGTATCCAGTGGTGGAAGAAGTACTCAGATCTTACATAAAAGTAGCACAGTGTAGAAATACTCTGTTACAGGTAAACACTGTGCATTCTGTATACTTAATGCACCAAAAGTAAAAGTACTCATTATGCAGAATGGCCCATTTTAGAATAATATATTTAACATTATTGGATTTTAATTATTAATGTGTACATTACTTTAAAGTTGCTGCTAGTGTTAGTAGGGCTCATTTCAACTGTCGGGAGGCTTAAAAATTTGAATCTGAAAAGGATCTAAAGCTGTAAAATAAACAGAGTAAGCTATAAAGTGATTAAAAAAAGTTAAAACAAAACATACAAACCTCAAAATTGTACTGTACAGTACAGTGCAGTACTTGAGTACTAATCCTACGACTGACTGTATGTATGACACACGTTGTCAGCATGTGTCTATACTGTGGCTGTTAGCATATGTACTCACATATCAGGCAGTGATGAGGATTTTCTTAAGGTGGTCAATAACATACAAAAATATAGAGTCCCACCAATATGTGCATGTACATCACACAGTACATGTGATATGTCCATCCTGTCAGTTTTTTTTTTTCCATTTTATCATATTATATTATTATTTATCCAATAGACATTCATCATTTTGTGTTCAGTAACACTGACATTACGAGTAAAAGTCAACAATTAAACGCAGCAAAAAGCCCAAATGATTGAAAAACACATTATCTCAGCTATCCCGCAGCACTGCTGTTTGCCGGAGTTCAAATTAACGCGTTCCTCACACACGTTGGCAAGCGCGTTGACTATAAAGCATCGAGGTGGTTTGTTTCTACCCGTTTCATTCAGGAGACTTGAAGTGTCTCTCTTCATTTAGTGGCTGCTGCAGTCTAACCTGCACTCCACAACAGTGGATGGGGCTAATTTCAGCTGAAAGCCATCATGCATCTAATTGGCACGATGATGAGTGGGCTTTCATTCTCCCGACTCGTGGAAAAACAACATGTTCATCCCACTGATTACCACTAAACTGTATTTTACTTTTCTTTTAAAGCAACAAACACTTGTTTGTTCATCTGTTTTTTGGGTTTATTGGTTCTTTTATAACACGTTGGTGGCTGTTTTGACCATTTTAAATTGATGTAGTAGCTTCTTTTTTATGTAGATGACCCCATTAATACAAAATATTTGATTTGGCACCATGGTGAAGAACTATTGGTCAAATATTCTCAAAGCTGGAATCACCTCTCAAACAGAGACATCCCATCTATATATTGAAACTGCACACATTTGACTTACTTATTTTTCACCTCTGTTGAGCGTGAAGGTATAAAAGTTCACTGACCTTCAAGTAGCATATGACCAGCTGCTGCACGCCAACAATTGAATCCTCACAGAAATCATACACACACACACACTTCTGCTCTCGTTCGTGGAGATCAGTGTACAAACATTCCACCCACATCTGGCCTACATTAGTGCAAATGCCATCCATTGTCATTTGACGAGGTGAACAAAAGCATGTGCGGATTTATCACATGTGAAACAAATTTCTCATGTGTTTCACACGTTGGAGACCGCATGATAAATCTGTCACATATATATGTGTGATTTCTATATAGTCTATTTATTCTGCATGTGTAAACGTGACTTATGTCAAATGGGAAATATATTTGTGAAACAGAATTTCACTCGTAGGCAAGTCACATGTTTTCTCTTAGACATTTCACATGTTAAACATGATATTTGTATGTAAATACGTGAATGTCACATCGACTTTTTGGAGTTTTATTTAGCCTAAAGTGCGATTCTGTCTGCCTGTGTGCAGTGAAAACAAAACCGCGGCACTGGAGTGGCTTGATCTTTGCTGCATGTCCTCCCCTCGCTCTCATTTCCTGTCCCTATCTCTGCAGTCACTTTCACATTAATGAGAAAGTAATCTAAGACCGCGATGGAAAATATTTAAAACTGCAAGAATATTCTGATGTTAGGAACCTAAAAAACATCTTAGGCACATTATTCATACACAATCCGCACACGTCTCTAATGAAAATGGTTATTTTGGAGCTCCTCATTCAAACTATCTGCACATATAAGTGCTAACTGAGGTCCTTACTGAAGGTTTCTAGTGGTGAATGACAAACAGGTTTGATTTGATGTATATATTAATGTTATATATTTTATTTTATTGTGTTTTATACTTCTCAGCATCTCATGTGTTTTCCTTGTGGAATCAGAGTACAGGGGCTGAAAAACTGCTGATATGGCGTCGCTTAAATTCTCTGTTTTTGCATGACGCACAACATCATTTCTCCAGAGAAATATTATTTTTTGTCACCACTACGTGAAGCCAGTAATGCAGAAGGTATGGATAGTCATGTACCAAAATCCCAGAGGGCGGTAATCCTTGAATTTTAAAAGAGTTTTGAACAGACAGCTAAAGCCACCCTTAAGTAAAGTCTCCAGATGCTACTGTTTGTAAATCTGCCAGTTGGAAATTATTATGGACGTCTATAGAAATTACAGAAGACTCAGAATCTCATCAACAGGGAGAGCAGGACAAACAGAGAGATTTGCTTACACCATGTGGAAAAGTCTGCAAAAGGAGCAAGGACATTTCCATATTTCCAAAAAGGCGGAAAAATCTATTAAACCAAAGAATTAAATACTCCATCTGCCAGATCCCAGTGCGCACATGCCAGGAGTTTGTATTATAAACGCACCGGTAGTTGAAACTTTTGTTTTACTCATGTGCTCTAATCTCCACCATATCCTGCTCCTACTATAATTTTGTTAGACTTTTTCATATTTATTTAATAAACGCCCACAGTGCAAATTGTAACTTTGTGTGTCGAGAATTAATGGGAAAAGCCCCAACTGTTAAATCGTAAAATTTGAATGAGAAAGTTCCCATGTAATGCATATCAAACATTTATTAAAGCCACGTAGAATAATTGAATTGTTCTGCTGGTCTAGGTCTGATTTGTTTAACTAAATTCTTTGGCTGTTGAAGTGTGATACAAGATTTCCTGCAAATTCCATTAAAGACACAGGTATCTTTTGTGTATTTGTGCATCTTGGATACATATAGAAGCATTTTTCATCTTTCCTTTCACCTCTCTTCTGCCTATCTGAGCCCCAGCTCTGTCACTGCTTATCCACATCTTCACTGCTTATCTGCATCGAGCCCCTCAGTGAGATTTCAACCACTGTGACATGCGGTGAAAGCACAGGCTGTCAGTCAGCTGTGCCAAAGAGATTGAAATCAGGGAAGGAGAAGGGAAGAACAAACCAAAGGCAGAGGGAGGGGAAGAAAAAAGGCAAAGTTAATATAATTTCATGTTTGACCCCCTGAGACAGAAAGCAGCCTTGATATACAGTAAGGGTATAGAAAGTGAATGCATTAAATCAGCTTCTTCAGCTCATGTAAATGTCAGCTCGTGTATCCCTACAAAAGAAAAATACAAACACATCTGGGGGAAGGTCTGCTCTAACTTATTGGGCTGATTATTAAGCGAAGCTTATAATGTCAGCCTCCCGTATACACACTCCGAAAATACACACACACACACACACAGAGTAGCCTGGGAGGAACTTTGTGTTTTAGTAAGCTAAGTTTCACACATCGACTGGAGGTGTCCTTGCTTTCTACGGGTGTAATTATCACTCTGGGAAAAGTGTTTCATTAGGAAAGCTCCACTTTCAGACACATTACTCACAGAGGGCTGGACACAGACACCCTGGACAGCACGCACGCACACATGCGCACACACACACACACGCACCCACACAATCCCGTCTTTAATTCATCACCCCTCATTCTTGTCCTCGGTCCGATCTGTTTTTCTGGACTTCTTTGCACCTCCTCCGTCTTCCATATTCGTTTTTTGATGTTAACTCCTCTTATTCAAAGATCTCTCTTTACCTGTCAGCTGTTAAAATTGCCAGTGTTTTAAACTGCTACCAACCAATTAAATTCAGCTTTGATATATATTTTTTTTTACTAACTTGGTGAATTGAGCAGATTTTGGTCTAATTGTGCTAACTCGACTTTCACTTTAGCTGAGCTCGAGAGCTGAATTCTTTGGGTTTCAAACTATCCTTTCGAGCCCCCCTCCATCATCTCCCTTTCCTTCCTGTATCTAACGCATCATCCCCCTATCTGTCCATTCTCCTCCTCCTCCTCTTCCTCTTCCTCCACTACTCACTTCCCCCGCTGCCCTCTCTCTTGCTTGGGAGGCCTGCAGGTCTGCAGGTTAATGAGTCGTGAAGTGTGAAAACTTCCTGAGACACAACCAGAGCTAAATGCTGTTTCCAGATGTGAGTCTGGATGTCCGCTTGAAGTGAGTCAAAGAGGTTGGGGCAGTCTGAAGAACAGCACGGCACAGAAAGGTTGTAAATTCGAAAGAAGATGATTAAAAGATTATCTGAAAATGTGGAAGAGGAAGGAAACAAGGAGAGGAAAGCAGGCTAGTTAAAGAAACAAACAGGCTACAGGATTATTAAACTATTCCACACACACATGCTGCTGGTCATTAAAACTAGTGCTGAACATCATATCATGTACTTCACTACCTCTGCTAGTGACTTTTTTTTAACAAGTGATGAGATTTTAAAATACGACCACATGAGACATTTATGTTTGAAACAATAATGTCAGAGCTGCAGATAAACTACAGCATCCATGATGAACAAGTAACTCTCCAACGTTAGCTGGGCAACGCGGCAACTCAGGGCTAGTCTGTAGTCATGCTAGCAGCTCCGCGCTTACAGTCGGCACAGCCGTGCTTTGACCTAAATGCTAACATCAGAACGCTCACAACGCTATGCTAACACGCTGATGCTCGCCATTTTAGTTTACCCTGTTAGCATGCTAAAGTCCGCCAGTTAGCACAGCTGAGACAGAAACATCATTAGTTTTGTTCATAAACATCAACGTGACGATGAAAGGTTATCGAAAAGATAACTTCAGAGAGAATTAAGGAAAGTTAGTATCAAATGCCACTACAGTCCATTCAATATTTGTGGTTTCACTAAAAAAACTAGCCAACAAACTAGGCTACATAACTCTGTGACAGTGAAAAACTTAAAAAAACTGAAACTACAGTGCTCAGAAGATGGACTTCAAAAAGCACATCTTACTTGTTATAGACTGAAACGGTGTCACTGTGTTTACATGCGCTGTTACCTACACGATGCTGACTGCGTATCAGTGCTGTTGCTAACGTTAAGTAAAGTTCATTAAGGAAGCGTGCATGCGTCATTACATAAAGGGTATAACAATACTGCTGCTTACAGTACTTCTCCCCATGTGTCCTTATCATGTATTCTTACGTAGGCTATGTAAACAGGTCACAACTGAAATAATAAATATCAGCCACCCATTACAAATGTGAAATGAAGAGGTCGCTCACGCTCACCCTCCTGTCCACTCATATTTACTCTCTGCTAAATAAAACATAGTGGCACATTAACAGTAACTTACACAATGATCTGCAGGGACACTGAACACAGTCCTAGTTAAAGGAAAAGGTATTGGAGGTTACACCTAATGCAATATTCATGTTTTATTAATTTCAATGGGCAGGATAACAACAACAACAACAACAACAACAACACCAGCAACAGAACTAATGCATGAACACTGCAGGAGATAAAGACAAACAGTTCATCAGTTTATAATAATGCAGTGCAGTGAGGACACAGAGAAGGTTTCATAGAGTAGACGAGCATCTGTGTGCAACACTTCTGTCCATATTCACACGTCTACACGATCTCTCTCTGCTACGGGTCTGCATCAACATATTTTAATCACCCGACAGTTGTGAATAGCCAAATGGCGAATTGCTTTTCTGTTGCTGCTAAAAGGAAGTGGAAGTATCACTTATCATGGCTGCTACGTGATCACTCAGATAGGCCCAAACATCAACCTCGTAGTGATGCTACAGAAAAAGCAGGATCACCCAACGAGGATGGCAACCCATCCAATAATTGTTGAGATATCTGAGCCTGGATCAACAGCAACAGACAGACTGACTGACCCATCACTCAGCACTCTGTAAATCTACATCTGATGCATGTAAAGGCAAATCAAAACCTGAACATCACCCGCTGCACATCTGTGATCTGTGAGTGTGTGTGTATGTGGCCATAATCTGGCGTAAATAATGACATCTCTGTCCCCCGTCTTCTCCACTGCCAACTCCACTAATTATTTATTCTTGGACGCTGTGAGGGTGTCAAAGCTCACACTCCTGCCTCTAAAAACCAGCGATCCCCTCTGCCTTACTGGCATTAAGGAGCATAATGGTTATGTGTTTGCATATAAGTCGGTGATATTTAATTACACACCATCACCACTCATCAATTCCTTATGTATCTTCTCATTTAACTAAGATTGTGTTTAGTCAGGCAGATTGTTTTGCCATAATCTGCTGAAATTTTGAGATATCCCTGAGATTTATGTCCACACAAAATGCGCCTGTCCAGGAATTCAGATAAACATTGCTTTTGGAAACACATGCTGCTAGCGTATTTTTCAAAATCTTACTTTTTAATGTTGCGAGCATGAACTTCCATTTATCATTATGGTATTGGGGTGAAGGCAGAAATCTTAAAATCTCTGCAGAAAAAGCCAAAACTGCATTCACAGGATTCCACTTTTGTAATTTGGGTGAACCGACCCATAAAACCTGACAACTGAAATGTATCATCCATCTCTCCCTCTTTAAAAATGATGCTTTTGGACATACAGCCTCCTGCATGACTTGCAATTCCACGATTGATTGACTCGTCCTATCACCAGACAACACATTCTTATTATGTTCAACACATGCTAACTCTTCCACACTGGAACTGCACTCTCCTTCTGGCACTGGCAATTTTTCTTGTTTTTAGTTCATATCTGTACAACTCCAATTCAAAAAAAGCTGGCTTGCAGTGTAAAACATAAGATAATGCAATGATTCATTTGCAACTGCAAATCCTTTTCGGAGTTTCTGGAGTTGTAATAACATTACACACCAACTTAAATGGACCGTTCGGGTAGTTTGAAGTGAGTATGGTCAGCACGTTCCCAGCCATATTAAGAATATTTTCACTGTTTTACCTTGTTGTTGCCATTTTCTTTGGTACTAACCATTGAACTTCCAGCCTTTTGTATGTGGTTTAAAATACATTTTTAAACATCCACAGCCGTGCATAGCTCTGCTTCTGTGGATCCTTGTTTGCTTCTAACTGGGGGCACGCTGACCGCCGCTTACTGTAGGAAATATTTGTATGACCTTATTTAAAATACCTGAACTCCCTTTAACTGTCAAGGCCTGGGGATACAGTGAAATCACAAGAATAGAGGCTAACATGACAGATAGAAGAACAAACATTCACAAAATGATCTTCCATAACTGTATTAGAATTATAGCCAGGTTAGATGCAGGTTGGAAAAACATTAAAACTTTCTGATTTACAGGCCAGGTACAAAAATAACAAAAAAAAAATCCACTTGAATGGATGCAATCTGCGATGAACACACATTGAACACCAGTCGTACTCTCAGCTGATACAAACATGACTGGAGTGGGTGGAAATCAAGCGGCTCAAAGTTAAACCAATTAAATTGGGTTCGACACCACCAACACCAATCGACTGGAAAGAGGAAGACAATACAATGCCTCAGTAAGAGCAGCTTTAAAAGTAAATAATTCAAAGTCATCAGTGGAAATTTTCCATCATCTATTTTTCATTTGGGTCAACAAATGGCATTTACAACAGCACTTTGTCTCTCCGTTGGTGTGTTTGTACTTATGAATAAATGTTTGTGTTTGCATGTGGGTGTGATTTAAGAGACTCTCCATGCTCGTCAGTGAGTGTGATTGAGCTCTGAGGGGTTATGAGGGAAAATAAGTTGAAAACAGGACAGAATCAATACCATTTACCCAATAGCCTTGCAGCGTGCGTGCGCCGCGTGTGTATTTGCGAGCGTTACTGTGTGTGTTTACCTGAAGTGTGACTGCATTTAACGTGTCAAGTTGAGGAAAAACAACCAATTGCCTCTCAGCACACGCTTTATTGACCAGTGGAACACACACACACACACACTCTGCAGGCATATTGACTGGTCGAGGGGAGAAACAGGTTTAAGGCAATTAGAGTAGTGTACTTTCCGCCAGAAACCCACTATGATCCTTTTCACTGCAGTTAGCCAACTACCCCTAAAGTGTGACTAATATTACATCAATGGAAGAAAGTAAAACAAGCCACTTTGTTGAACACAGCCCGCTGTATTGTTGTCATTATCACAACCGCAACATAGCAGAAAATTTAAGGTTTACAACCTCTTCTTAAAGATTATGTGAAGTACAAAACGAGCACATGCACAAACAAACACTAATCTTTCATCTCAAATTGTTTTTCTACACTACAAACAGCGTGTTAAGTGTGTGCTGTGCGCTGCTCCAGTCTCAATTACTTGGTGGCTGTAAAAAGGCACAAGTTTGTGCTTTTGTGAACTCGTCTACGGTTTTTCAAACTCAAACATGATTGTTTTTTAAGTGTAAGTTCGCTGGTGAGTTAAGCCACTTTAAGGTGAAACCAATTAGCACCGTGCAAACATAATTTCCAGGTTGCATCACATTACACCAGAACAGTGTTGCCAGATTGCAGAAGTGCAATGAGGCACTTTACTTGAATCAATCACATTTTAATGGTACTTTCTAATTCCACTCCCCTACAATTTGCCCACAAATACTGTACAATACATTTGAGCTTTAGTTACCGAGACTTTTTTTGATTCCTTATAACAGCTATAATATTAAAATAATTAACGCATTAACAACTTTAGGATTACTACCTCTTAAAAAAATATCTTGCACATTTAAATATTCTGCACACTGTCAGCTTGTGCACATTACCTGGTGAATACTTTACACATTTCTGCATAAAACTGTAAAGTTCAGCACATATTTACGTCTTCTAGTTTAAATTGTATCTTCCTTATATTTTTTTACTTAATGTATATTTTATGTAATGTTTGTTATTCCAAACCAAGCAGCAACCTCTGTGGCTGTGAAGTGAAGCCAACGCAGAAGTACTAAAAAATGCAGTTCCTCACATGGCCACTTGGGGCTGGCTACAGAACAAGTCAATCTCCGTAAGTCCCCATATTAAAACGTCTAACTCCACAGAAAAAATAAACTTGTTTACAGCCTTGTACAAAAAACTGTTTTGGTCTCTATAGCTAATTTCCACATTCATGAATTTCTATATAACTCAACTGTTCTAGTTATATTAAGGCTATTAGACGAAGAAGAAGAAGAATGATGCATCAGATGACCTGACCCAACACTGCATCGGACTCAGATCAGCCTAATCACGATTAATAGGGTTGTTTTTGTACTCGGTGTATTAGTTTACAGTTTCTAGGGCGTTCAAGATGAAGAATCCAATAAGGTTAATTGCCTTCATAACTGTACCCCCCATAAAATTCTTTATGAAGAGAACAGATAGCTAACAGATAGTTAGCATCAACTTGTGTTTTGTCGAGAACAGGAATGTAATCACAAGGTTAAAGTGTAATCAAAGTTATATATGAACTAGAAGAAAATAAATAAAAATAACTTAAGATAGTAATGTGGCTTTTGCCCTATTATAAGCTCACTGTATGACTTTTAAATTGCAAACTGAGAAAGGAACGTGGATTATTCACTGTTCGTGTGCGTGGTCACTACATTCAAGACTTTTTTATCAGTCGTTTTCTGTCTGCAGTTTAAAGGGCCGACAGGAAATCCCCTTAAAAAATGAAGAATACTTGAACTTCACTGCTTTAAGAAGTTACTTTCTTCCCCTTATCCTTACTTCTGTAATAGCAGCGTATAATTACATGACGCGTCAAGTCAACAACAAAGCCTTCTCCGATTCAGCTCCTAACCCCGTGTTAACATTGCAAACACAATCAACAAGTCACTACAAGTCCATTAATTTTCGATTGAGCTGAGCGACTGATGCCTGGAAGGTCGGGAGGTTAACAAGCTTGTCGGCTGAGAAAAGTTCGCCGTCAACATGCTGTAATCGCTGGGCACCGAGCAACCAATCAGACTTTTATGCTCGCTTATTTCTGTGATTTATGACAGCAGTGCAACTCAGCCAAAGTTATACATTTAAAGTTTTTTGGTTCTATAATTTGTAGGAGAAAAAAAAAGTCTTGATAAACGGATGCATGCTCATTTCAACTTGCTGAAAAGAGACTGTCCCTTTGCATTAGAGCTGTGTTACTATGGGTAAAAACAGCGAACTGCACTCGACCGCCAAAATCAGAGCCTCTCATGGCGGCTACAACTGGTCAGAACAGAGCAACCCATCAGCCAGGTTGCTGACATTATGAAAGTGGGGTAAGGAGACAAACTTATCAAAAGGGGGTCCATGATCAAATTCAGAACTATTTGGGGGTCCTTGACATAAAACGGTCTGGGGGGCTCTTCATGTGGAGTGCTGCGAGTGGTACACAATCATTTCTCTTCCTCTTTCATTTTCATCTCTCCATCTGACAGCACGTTCAAGTAGCTTTATATTACTCACACACACGCACACACAAATCGAGGAAGGGAGAGGGGCAGAGAGGCAGCCATAGACAGCTACATACAAATACAAGCGCTTACTGCTGTAATCCTATCAGACAGGGCTCGCCAGCTTCATGTGGCCTGTGAGAGGTCAACATGAACTGTGTCAACATGAAATGGGGGGAAAAAAGAGACACGGATGACGAAGGCTTTACAAATTTCACTGAAAAGAAATGTTTTGCAAATGAAAACCGATCCCAATTCATACTGTGATGACAAACGCAATTATTACGGGCAGGCAATGGTTTGTTTGTTTGGAATGTGATATAATAGGCATAACTGTGATTTCTTTAGTGTGTAATCACCTGAAAACAATATTATCTTATGTTTTTGTTACCTTAAAATGAACCTCATATCTACAGATGCTCTTCAGTGATGTGTATACCATATTGCAGCCATCACAGTTTCCTCCTGCTTGGAACAGAAGTGGAGCAGGTTGCAACCAGCAACTACATCACTACGTCCTACATCACTGGTCCTTTAATAAACACACTGTCACTGCTGTGTTAAACCAAGACCCTATTCTTTCTATAAAATAAAATAATCATAAACAACTGCAGCCACGTTCATGCATTCACCCACAACCTCACAAACACTTGATCTTAAATATCAGTAAATTGCAGGATCACAGGCATAAAGTTGTGGATGCCAAAGGGTGGGCACAGTGTCTGATAACCTTTTGTTACATCACGTCAGTTTCTGGGCTCCAGAGACATCTTCAAATTACTTGCTTTGTCCGACCAACAGCCTAAAAACACTAACTTACATAAAAGCAGCAAATTCTCACATTTCGAGAAGCAGGAAACATGCCGTGGCCCATAGGGTTCCTCTGCCCCAGCAAATCCCACTTTAACCCCTGAGCATAGCTCTGTGCTTGTGGGCTTTGTGGACCAATGAACAGATAGATTTTTGTGGACCAATGAACTGATGGACCAGTTGGCATGAACAGTTAATCAGCTGTCCTTTGGCTCATGACCAACCCTTTCCACAAAATCTCTGGTCTGTGAATCCATTTGGAAGTACAAAAAAAAAAAAAAAAAAAAGGCCACACACACCTGACGCAGACCTCCGTGCCAGAATTCAGTTTTCAGGGAGAAAACAAACAGCCACTGTAGGGTCATCCTGCATAAGAGTTGAACCAGGCCCAGCTTTTGGAGCAACACAATGCAACATTCCCCTCATAATTATTGTATTTTCCCTGTTAAATCCTCCCTCATTGTACTATAAACAGCTGTGCAGATGTATGGTAAGTCTTCAGACTCATCAAGCTAGCCACTTTTCAGTAACACACAAACGTTCACACAGTCCCTTAATAGGATACACGAACGCTTTTGACATGAGATGCTACGGACACATTTTGTTTGGTACTTAAAGAACATATGAACAAATCATTTTATCGCTTATAGCCGCACTTAAAACACCATCAAACAGAACGTTATCCCCATTCAGGCTGTTTTGTGTATGTCTTTTACAAAATGAGAATGTAGTATACTGTCCAGATCCTGTTCATACATAAAAGAAATATTAAAATGAGAGCTGTACTGAACAATATATGGGAGGTATGGATAATAATAAGAACATACGTGGCTACGTTTGCATGGATCCATTTACTTAATAACTCATTTTAAAAAGCAAGTAAAAGATCATCCCTTTCCGAAAGTCGTTCCCCTTCCCTTGCTTTTCTTTCCTCTCTGCTTGTCTCCTTCTGTGTATAACGTGTGTTCCAGTGGGAGTTCTTGGTTCAGTTTGTGTTTTATAAACATTTGAGAACGCCCACAGCTCCCATGTGTAGGCGGATCCCTGTGCCCTTACCGTGACTCTGTAGACGTCTCTATATCAACACAGTGCAAACAGCTCCAGAGCATGCACGCACACACACGCAGACACCAGGATACATGCCTGTCAGCCCCATCGGAAACTGTGCATGCATGCTAGCATAAACACGTTGTTGTCACACGTGTGCACGCGCGCACACCAACCTGTCAGTCGTCAGGAGGAAAGAACAGCCAACTGAGACATGGAAGTGCAGGAAAACATTTCATCCTTATTACCCTGTTATTCTCTCTCACACACACTCGGTATTTCTGTATTTAGGCATTATCATTCTCACCTTTTCTCATATTTCTTTCTCACGAGGGGCCTCTTTGCCGCCCTCCCTCCCTCGCTCCCCCCACCACCTCCTCAACTTAATCTCTCTCTCGGTCTCTCTCCCTTTTCTCTTCCTCAGTCTTTTCCCCCCTCAAGGTGTCTAAGCTGTGAGACATTTAATCGCCGCGGTAACGGTTTCATATCTGGAACAGAAATCAAATAATGCCAGATGATTTACTCCCCCTAGCAACCAGGGAGCACAGCCCTAGCAACCGACCCAGCCAGCAGGCCAGACCTAATCAGGTTGAAAATATTTCAATTATTGTGTTGATTCTAGGAGGTGTGTGCGTGCGCGCGCGCGTGTGTGTGGAAAGATCAGCCTGCTGCATTTTAATGATGTCAGCAGCTATTGATCTGAATACCAGAGGAGAACAGGGAGGACATTAGCAAAGAAAAGAAACCGTGTTGTGTCATGGAAGTGATCAAGTGCTATTAGAAGCGCTGCTGTTATGATGGAGACATTAGAAGGATACAACAACACATGGTCATTCTGGCTTGGATAGTGTAACAGTTGGCATGCTCTGTATGTGTGTGTGTGTGTGTGTGTGTGTGTGCGCATGTGTGCGCACGTGTGTGTAAGAAAGACGACGACAAGAGTTGGCAAGGCAGAAATGACAGAGGATAGCCAAAGAGCGGGGACAGGATCCAAACTCCAGGGTGCCAAAGGACCAAATCGAGCTTTAGTCCTCACTCGATCAGTCGCACTACGCTTGTTTGCGGTTGTGTTGGAGCTTTAGAGAAAGTGTAAGTGTGTTCGTGTGTGCATGTGCGTGTATGTGTGTGTGTGTGCGTGGGGGGGGGGGCTGGCGTTAATGCAGTTTGTGTCTGTTGGAAAATGGTAGACGGCTAAAAGGGGAGGGGGAAGCTTTATTGAAGGTTTGCCCAGTCAATCAATAAGCGTGTGTGTATGCAAGTGTCTATACTTAGACTATAAACACTCAGTTACTAGTTTATTAGGAACACTTGGATGAAACTGATGCCGTGTAATACAACCGTCCTGTGATAGAGCCTCCATTCATGAAGGTCATAATGTGCATGTGTGCGTTTAAAGTGTTGCATTGGAGCTGATGAACTGTATTGCTTTATACAGAGATTTAGCCTACACCATAATAAAATCATCAATTTATGGAAAATAGTTTTACAGTAGTTTTACGTTTTTGTTTACAAAACTGAATTTGCAGAGATTACCTGTCGTAAAAGTGCATTAAGTGTTCACTAGAGAAATATTTATGGGAAATCTGTATAATAACAGTATTTCTCTGTAGAACTATTAGTGTCGTCACTTTATTGAAGGTGTTTGATTGTAGTATTTTAAGGACAATCTGTAAAATAACAGTATTTCTCTGCAAAACCTTTTTGCCTTTTTGCCATACATTGATTTGAATTATGGTTTCCTCATAGTGTCAAACAATAATACAAACTACTGCTGAAATGATTCATTACTGATCCATTTTTATTCAACAGACAGTAAAGCTGGAAGGTAGTAAATATGGCATATATATCACTCTGAATTGAATATGTGTTTTTTGATTTGGTCAGACAAACTTTGGGCTCTGAGAAAGTGTCACTATTTTGATATTTTTACACCAAACCATGAATAGTAAAAAAAAAAAATAAGGGCCATATTAATGAATTACTTTTATAATCATTAGTTGTAGCCCTGAAGCAAACTATTCTCTTTTTTTCCCCACTGTATTTTCAACATTCTTTAATTTTCTATTTCTTTCTTCTTTAATTCTATAATAATGAGAAAAATAAAGAGTGCAGAGGAACAATGCAAAAAGAGGAGAGGGGGTGAAAAAAAAAATGAAACACATGCTCTAATCTAATCTGCTTTTTCAACCTCTAATTCTCTGATGGTAATTATGCCTGACAATTGGCCTTTAGGGACGAGACAAGTCTCCTTCATTGGCGCTCGGTGTTTGGATGGTGGAGGGGAGAGAGGAGAGGGTGACAGAGCAGAAAGACAGCTATACAAACCTCAAGACAGAAGCAGAAAAAGAGGGGGAAGGCTTGGAAAAAAAAAGGAGGGAATGAAGACTGTTTGAATGACAGAGAGAAATGGATGTAAAAATGGGCTTTTGAGAGATTATGAATTTACATATCTTAATAGAGAAATGCATGCTACGGCTCTCCGGCAAAGAAAAAAGGAAAAAGCTGCACAACTCATCTTCAAAATGTGTGTGTCTCTTTGTGTATGTTATGTGTCAGAGGGACATTTTGCTTGTTTTGTGTGAATCATAACCGACCTGTATTTTAAGGGTTGCTCTCCTCTCCGGTCGTCATCTATGATCAAAATTGTTTGAGTGATTTCATACTAAATGTCATTTCTTTTTTTAAACCACTCTGAAGAGCTTTTCACCCAAAACTGACAGAAGCCTCAGTGCCAAGCCGGCTTGTTTTCATTAAACTGAAGAGTTTTGTTCTGAATTATTCACAATTAGCATTTACAAAAGGTGACACTGTTTAAAAAAAATGTTTTTTTAGAATTGCATGCATCTTGAGCAAGATCTAATTCGCCCACATCTCAAATTTTGGCATTGTTTCAGAAAGGTTTGGCATTGTTGTGAGTGGGTTTTGAAATAGAAACCACTATACAATTAACTGACTAAACTTGATGACATTACCAAGATCAAGCCACAGTCAGAAACCTGGACCAGCCTGGTTATAGATTAGATACCATAGACAGTGTAAATATGGAGGCAATGCAGGAAACAGGACGGAAATATGACATGTTTGTCTCGTGTAGAGAGAAGGATCTGTGTGGAGCAATCATGGACGTATTATAGAGCCATGGGAGTGATGTCGGAGCAGAAACAACCAATCAGTCATGTGAGTTAAAGTCTGACTACCTTAGAACTTATCTGAGAAAAGTGCCTCCATTTCCCGTTAAGCTCATCAACTCTACCCGGAAAACACACCCTAAGTGAGTATTCTTTTGAATTTCTAAGCCAATAATTAAGTGTAAATATTTTTCAATTACATTTTTACCTTTATTTGATAGATTGGCCAAAGACAGACAGGAAAGCAGGGAGAACAATCAGCAAAGGACCACAGGCTGGAGTCAAACCTAGATTGCTGCAACATGAATGCAGCCTAAGATGTACCAGTTGAGCCACAGGGGCGCCCTACTAAATTTGTCAATATTTAAACCAGCTTCGCACCAACTTCCTTTTATTCCTCCACTGCACTTTTCTACCCCCTATTAATTTGCCAAATGGTGTGATCAGTATAGGAAAAAAAATATCAGCCCAAGAGGTGTAGAAGAAAGAGATAAAAGTCCATGAAGAGTTGTATGTCAGGAGGTCTTGAGTTGGATAACGGAGAGGTCAAAAAGGAGAATAAAGTGTTGATGAGAAGACAGAAAAGTCTGAGAACGGACTCTTCTGCCAATCAGTGCCATAATCACACTTTTCCAATTTCCTTTTTATGTTACAAAGACCACCCTGCTATAGGTAAGACTGCCTCAGTATTTAAGTGTGTGTGTGTGAGAGAGAGCGAGTGTGTGTGTCAGTCGGAAGGGCAGCTAGGCGTAAAATTGAGTCCAGATTCATTAGGTTCTGTGAGCTGAGCTGCAGTTGGTTTAAGTGATACATTTCCTCTGGAAGTGGAGGTGTGGAGGTGTGTGGGTGGATGGGTGTTGTAAGGGGAGTGAAGGGGGGGGTGGGTCAGTTGTACGTTATGGGTCTCTCTCTCTGTCTCACACCTGTGTGCGCGCACACACACAGACACACACACACACACACACAGACACACACAGTAGAGTATCAGACAATTTAGAGGCCTTTATTCTATTTCCTCCCTCCTCTGTCTCAGTGCTGAGTGACACTGTAAATCTGAGCCAATTTCCTCCTCTAATCATCATTAAAAAGTGCAAATTACTCCACTCTCCATTAAACACTCCCACATGCCTGCTGCTATTACTTGCTCCGCAGCCTTTTCCATACACACCAGACTGACTGAGGCCAGGCCTTTAGCGTAGCTTCTAACCTCACTTTATTCGTGAGATAAGCACAGACACCAGCATATGTCGTCAAACACAAAACAACACGCCGCACAGTGTTGTACCAGACAGTGAGCGAGTATTTCTGAATGAGGATTGTTCCTCATAACTGAAAAAATCAGTAAACAACAAGATACACATGCAGACGATGCCACGGAGAAGCTAATCACTGGACCTAATTTAATGCACAATGGCCACTCATTAATCAGAGCTCCACTAAGTATTGTGGTTTATGGGTATTGGAAACAGGTCTTCAAACACATATAGATTCCAGTGCAGGACAGAAGTCTAAAAACAGTAAACGTGTATATTTGTTTAAAGGCTTTAATTCATTCTGATTCTGCAATGACATTCAGGTGAATGGTGAGCAGTGGATGCCTGTTCTTCCACTATATAACTTTGTTCTCTGAGTTTTCAGCCTTGGTGTGGGAAGATGCTGACAGAGCACGGATCCGATGTCATGCTAGAACAGGAGCTGGGTGTTATAGAATTTTCTATCCGTATGTTACACGAGGTCACTTGTGGGCCTTGAGGTCCTCGGCAGTATTAATTGTTTGGCTTTGATTGGGAACAGTAGGTGCCAGTCTATCTCAACACTGTGGGGGCCAGGGTCGAAGAAATCTAGTGCTGCCTGCTCAGACATAATAGAAAGCTTGCTGTTTATGTTTTTATTGATGTAAACAGACATAAGACATCAGAGGCTCCTGAAAGCTTTCTTCCTGACCTCACCATTGACCTTTGACTTCAGCAATTTCTCCACAACACTGGGCAAGTGGGCAATGTAACCGGACTCAGCAGCCTCTATGGACATGAAGACGGGCAAAAAGAGCAAAGTAGACATTGATGGAGGAAGCGAGTGAAAAGGAGAGTCACCAACCAAGAAGCTGCCGATCAAGAGTAAATCTGGGACTGACCTTTAGGTGTTCGTGAGAGCTTCCTGAAATAAGAAGACTGAAAGACAGAAGTCGAGCTGAGCTTCTTGTTGTTGTTGGACTAAAAAGTAATATTAGCGGCTCGCTGAATTTTGTATATGTATGTAAATGTTTTTGTAAATATGCATGTACAACAGCCCATATTTACGACGGTGGTATTATAGTGAATCTGGGAGCACAAATTCACAAAAATATCTTAATTCTATGTATGTTGCTTTTAGCTGTATTCATTTATCAGCTCAAAGAGGTCTGGCGTTGTTGTTTGATCTTTTTATTCCTCCAGGTCCACATTCAAATTGTTTGCGCCTTCATAGCAAACACAATGAGAAGACGATAAATTCTTGCTGATCAGACTATTTCTGCTTGAAACTATATATTTTTTGACAAACAGTTCATGAACATTTTGTGCAAAATGCAGAGTATAAATAGAGGGTACAGTCTGACCTCACCGAACACGAACTGAAAGACTTTACCTGTCTGAAAATAATTTCTTCAACTTCAGGAAGTGTCACTGGTTGACTAGCATAGTTTTAGGGCTGGCCTGCAGTAGAGGATGATGGGATTTCATTATTGAATATTGTACGTGTGACAGTCTCATTTCTTGCCCCTGGCCTGAGTACAGCACAGCAATATTCTTACCCACAAAATTCATTTCAGGCTGACTTTTCAGCCCCAAATATAGCCCCTGTATTTTATTGGTGATCCCAGACTGAAATATTAATGTCCTAAAGGGTGTAGTGTTTTTCCAGCATTAATAGAGAGAAGGCAGTGTGTATCAGTTCCCGTTTTACGCTCTTACACAACTTTGTCTTAATCAACTGCACATCTGCTTCAGTACAGGGCTAAAGGTTCTGTGTGATGCTGCAAATGGTTTCTTTGGTCATGCTCTTGTGCTCCTGGGAGTCTGAATATTTACAGTTTTCAGTTAGTCGTTGGCTGCAGAATTATGTGGAAATGTACAGTTTTATGTTTTTTTTCTTTTTGCCTTTCAAAAAATTAAGAACTGATTAGATGAATGGATTATATTCCAGTCTCCAGCCGTTTTAAAATCCACACTCGGCACTCTGGAAACAGGTGACAACTGTGCACTTTGCCTGGTGTGTTTTTCCTGCTTTTAGTGCACGTTTAAGTGTGTATATCTGACCTTCTTTAAAACAGATGGAGAATTGACTTGTGCCGTATTGACTGCTGAGGTGTTAACTCTCTCTCACTCTCGCTCCTTGACGCATTAACTCCTTAAGGGAAAGTCATAAAGAAGCATTTAACTAATGGAGAGGGCCCTTGCGAGCGGAACACAGCTGTCCCGTCATTAGCCTGCGCTTGCTTTCACAGTTTGTTTGTTTGTTTATCGGTGTGTTTTTGCACCTGCAGTGCAGACGCGCAGGGGTCGTGAGAAAGGCTAAGCGAGAGGATCGAGTCATGTTAACAAACTCAAGGGCCCACAAAGTCATGCAAGGCAAGGGTCATGTGATCGACAGGGGGTCGCAAGCTCACACTTATAGACTAGAATTTAACTACTGATGGTCGATGAAAGAATTGAATTTAAATTTAAGATTCTATGATAAAAAAGCAGCTCTGTGTGAATGCTAAGATGTTTGTGTCTGGCAGGCATAATGTTTAGCCATCTTAGGTTAGCGTGTTAACATGCTAACAAAAAATTTAGATGAGGCTGATGTGAATGTCATTAGTTTTCCACCAAAGTATGGGCAAATAAAAAATGTGTCTTGATGGTGGGACAAGATTAAAAATCAGGGGGATCTCCAAAGTTATTACATTTCACACTCAGGAGGGCATGTGCACCCAACAGCTGTCGAGTTTCACAAGAAACAAAAAACTTACACCTAATGGTGACAATAGGAGAAGTCCAAGTCACTGGGGTTCAACCTCTGGGGATCATGATTGTATGTACAAATTTTCAAGGCAATTGATTCAAGAGTCATATGTGAACACACACCTGAAATGATTATAAGGACTAAAAAGAGGAAAGTAAGTTATATTAAAGGGACTTAAATTTTGCCTCCCAGCTAAAAGGTGTGGCTTGTGGGCGGAGGTAAGGTGGGCTGAATGACACCTGGTTGTTCAAACAAACCACCTGTAACGTCACCCACCTGTCAATCAATGTGGCCACACTGTTAATTATGAGTGAGTTATATAAAAATTCAAGCTCAATACAGTTGTCATCAAATGGGAACTTACAGCTACAGAAACCAACTGTGTTTTGTACCAGGCTCTAAACATGTTTATTTCTACTGTCAAATTTTAATGGGGGCTTATGCAGATTATCTCATTCTGTAACCAGCCTCAAGTGGACATTTGTGGAACTGCAGTTTTTAGCACTTTCGCATTGGCTTCACTTAACAGCAACGGAGGTTGCCACTTGGTTTCTTCACTGGTACAGCCAGACAAGCTAGCGTGTCTACCTAAAAATTGTCTACTACACCTTCCGTTTGTGACACGACCGTATTGCAAATCGTTGCGATCCCTCGAGAGCCTCCTGTTGGGACACAGCTCAGTGTGTTTGTGCATGTTTGTGCAACATAAGTAGGTACGAGAGAAGATTAAGAAGTTCTAATCTCCTCTGAGGTGGTGGCAAAGCCCAGCGTGTGTACGTGTGTGTGTGGACAGTGCATTGATAACAGCTACTACTAGATAAGCAGTAGCTGGTCCCTCTGGTATGACTAGATGGGTTGTATTAAAACAGTGTTGTGGCTCACTCCAGCGTGTGTGAGCGTGTGCGCATGAACGCTACAGCAAACAGGAGTCACGACAGTCAGAGTTCAACATCGGACTCTCAGAACCGCGGGCTGATGATGTGACAGAGAAGCAACACAACGCACACAACAATAAGTGATGGGAGATGAATAACTTGTCCCCCCCCCCCTTCTTCCTTCCTCCTCCTCCTCCCTGTATCGCTCTCCATCTTACTCTTCACATCCCCTCCCTCTCTGTCCTGTAATCACTCCCCTCTGAATCCTCCGTATATAATTCAGTAGCAATTCTGTTCCTCTATTCCCTCCGTCGCCCCTCCTCACGAGGAGACACAATGAGATATGACATTTCATTTGAGTTTCTCGCCACCCGGCGCCCTCGCTCCAAGAAATAAATAAATATTTCATTAGCAGGCTGAGAGGGAGACGAAATAAAGATGCATGCGCACACACACACACGCAGGCCGTACACAGGAACACACAAACATACATGCTTCAAAGGCGAAGGGAAAAGCAATATAAATGCATTTATACATTCATGCTCACATACAGGCCTAAGTCATTAAACAAGCAGCCCTCGACACCAATCCTGCACACACACACACATACATGGCTTCTGGTACATGGAGGACCAGTGTAAACACACTCACGTAGAGAGTGATAATGCAATCTCATGCCTAGAAACAGACAAGATAGATAAGTAATGAAGATAATGCATCTCCCTCTGTACCTCCTATCATCCCGTCTTTCTCGTTAGACCACTTTATCATCATCCTACCCTTTCTCCCTCTCTCTCTCTTCCTCAATCTTTCTCAGGTCTTACCTAGAGACTCCCAGCTTTATTGTCTTAATTAAAACAGAGCCTGTTTAATTATTTTAATCCACACTACTGCACAACAGGGACTCCTGAGGAGAGGGAGTGCGGCAGGGAAATGGAAGGAGGTGGCAGGATGATGGGGGGGGGGGGGGTTGGGGTGGGTGGGTATAGTCCTGACATTTCAAATTAAGCTCTTCAAGTTCAAAAGCAAGAGTTCTTATCGCTTTCCCTCTCATTCATTTTCCAATTTCTGCCCTTCTCTCCCTCCATCTCTCCACGAGGCTGGCCTCCTTCGCACTGATCTCTCCCTGGTCCACCACCACCTCCTCTCTTTCTCCATTTCCTTCCTCATTACTCGTTTCTTTCTTCCTCCTGCCTCTCCTCTTCTTCACTATACCTTTGAGAGATTAGCAGTTTGGAGAACAGCCCTGTTGAGAGCCTTTTTCAAGTCCAGGACATCAAAAGAATCAGTGATTATTACAATACCACGTAGAGTCATGTCTGCATACGAAAAAGAAAAAAAAGCTTTTCTTATCTTAATACACACCCGCATGCATACAGATACCTTCACATACCAAACCATAATTCATACTTGATGGTGCAATCACACCAAGCTTTTTTTTTTTGAGTGGTTCATTTGAGCTCTGAAGTGTTTATGTGTCTGGTTTGGCTTGTTTGGGCTGGTGGGAACAATGCTGCTTGAACACAAGGTCAAATGTGACTGCACCGAGGTCATGTCCACAGTTTGAAATTACACCAGTCTCCTTTAAACTAAGAGTTTTCACTACTAAGGAATGGTCCTCATTGAAAAAGATATAGCCTTTCCAAACTGAGGCATTAGTGCCTCAATCTATTTATTTTAAAAGAAATATTATGTCAGATTTAAATCTCAAAAAGTAGGATAATTTGCTCAACATATAAAATAAACCCTTAATCCTTCCTTGTATCACAAATATTCATATTTTAAAATCACCAAATTTGGAGGTTAGCATGAAGTGTATAAATAACAAATCTAAAATGTAACTAAAGCCGTCAAACAAATATAGTATAAATAATATTGGCTCTGAGCTGTTGATTTGAAGAGTAAAGTTGCATTTAATGGGAAAACAAACACAGTACTTGAGTAAATGTACTTCAAGATGCAGGTTAAGATGAGAGATGACTGGGGGATCAGGCCAAGGATCTAAAGGGGAACTTTCGTTTCTGCCCATGACTGCTGTGGATTAGAGGAATCCATCTGAACAAATGCTTGACTCACACTGTTCACAAGAAACTAGCTCTGGCAGAGCACTGAAGCCATCAGCTGCTTCATTCATGCATCGCTGGCTCATTCATCAACTCTTTGGCTACAGCTGGTCCAATCATATTCATACAAGTATACGGCGCAGCATTCATAATTCTCTTCTCGACATTACTCTAATGACAGTCATGCCAACTCTTTCTGCACAATGTGTTTGGGATTGTAAATTTCAATTTTTAATGTGTTTATTAAGGGTTCTCCCAGTAAAATCTGTCACTTGAATGTTTTGACAGCTCCTGTAAATGGTTATACAGTTAGATTAGATTTTTCTGCTAATTATAGGTAATTATTTATTTTCAATCATTTATTTCATCGGCCACATCCAACCCAGTTTGATCTCAAGTGGGTCAAAAGAAACAAAACCACAATAACCTTATATGAAACTCGCAAGTTGTTCCCCTTCTTTAAGTTAAATACATGCCGTCTGACAACTCACACAACAGAGGATGAACAGATGGAGATGACTTAAGAAAATAAGTACAATTTCAAAAGTGCCTCCACCATAGACAGTATAAGACATGGACGTTATATCTATGACCATCACCCACAGGTTTCACGGAGCCATTGTGAAACTCAGAGTGTGCTGGCTCTGGCCACCGCCATCTTGGCAGTCCTTCTTCTGCCTCCTGGCTAATCTAAAAATCGGCAAAGACATGGATCATCAGTAGCCCTAAGGCTTAATGACGCCTTAGTGCTCAAACATGCCATCTGTAAGGGCACCCACCTGTCAATCAATGCGGCCAGGCTGTTAATTAAGGATAACTATAAGCCTTAACATAATTTGAACAGGTGAGTTATATAAATTACAAAAAAAGACTCAGTACAGTTGTCATAAACAGGGACATTACCTATAGAGACCAAGGCTGGTACCAGGCTGTAAACATGTTCATTTCTGCTGTAAAGTTGGATATTTTAACATAGGGGCTTATGGAGACTGACTCGTTCTGTAGTTCCTCAAGTGGCCACTTGAGGAACTGCAGTTTTGGTACTTTGGCTTCACTTCACAGCAACAGACTCCACATGGTCTCCAGATCACATTGGATCTAAAACAAACACTTTGGTAGTACCATTAGCAACATGCTTTTCTTAAATAATTTTTAACCAGCAGTTCCTACATGAACCCTCACACCATCTGTACATAAGCACTTGACCTCCAACCCTTCTTATTGCAGCACAGCCCTCCAGCAGACAAATAGTAGTGCATTTTATTGAAATTTTCACAGTTTGCAAAGTCATCCATTGGGCCAGATTTGGCCCTGGTGGACAGGTTCTGACCCACAGGCCACATGTTTGACAACCACGCTTTAAATGGTCACCTCCTTAAAGTTGTTATTGGTGAGATTTCTACATAATTTGATAATTCATATATCTATCTGAAGTTGTTACCAACTGTCAAACACAAATTTAAACTCTAATCAACCTCCACATAAACAGTGTAAAGGTTTTTTATGGCTCTGACAGTGAAAACAAGTCTGTATATAAACACAACAAAGGTAGTTTTGCAGAATATTGGGCTCTGCTTCAAACAAATTGAGGATACACAGACATACAAACAAGTGTCATTCTCCAAAGCAGACTTTGTCAGTCTCCATCAGAGGAAGTGGGAGAGGGCCCAAAGAGTTCTGCTCCCCGTGGACCACAGAGCGAGGGCGATGGAGGGTGAGCAGGCTGAGAGAGGAGGAGGAGGAGGAGGAGGACCAGAGGCTGATAGGAAATGGCAAGGATATAGGGGCAAGAGCAGCAGAGAGGATACATTACATAATTTGTGTCCCCTCTTCTGTCTTTCTTCCTATTCGCTGTCTGATTAGTCTGACCTTGATGTAGCCGCAGCTCAGCCCGCTCCTGTTGAACTCTGGGTAATGAAGCCAGCGTTTACAAATAGAGAAATAAACACCTGGCTCCCAGGGAATGGTAATAAGCTCTCTCTCTCTCTCTCTCTCTCTCTCTCGCTCTCTCTCTCTCTCTCTCTGTATCTTTATCTCTGCTTCATGTCCATTCACATTTCCACTGTCCTCCTCCTTCTGTCATCTTCTATCTCGGTCACTCCCTTACTTTTCTTCCCCCCTTCCCTCCCTCCTCCTCCTCCTCCTCCCCCCTCTCTATCTGTTTCAGCGGGGAGTCTAAACTCCCCAGATTTCCAGTTTACCTTCTGATTAAGGAGTGAGTTGAGCGTTTCTATTCCCTCTGTCTCCCTCCTCCGTTCCATCCCTCATTCATGTGCTGCCACGGTAACTAGCCTATTATCTGACAGTTCCACTCCACTGACCTGCCCAATAACAGCTTTCACATCCCTATAAATGCCCCGGAGAGGACGACGAGAGAGAGAGGGAGAGAGGCGGAGAGAGAGAGAGAGAGAAAAGGAAGTGTATGTGTATGACTGGACGTGCACATGTGCATGTGCATCAACGTGTAAACCCTGGAGATTGCCCCGTGTTATAAACATTTACGCCAGGCTAACAGATCATCTCCGAGATCCGGGATTGGTCCGACTCCCCCTGTCCCCCCGGCGAATTGAAAGCCCAAGATTAGTGAGATGATAGCTTTTCAGATTGGCGAGGAAACAGAAATGAGTTTCACCGGGTGAGTTTACGGAGGTTAGATTGGAGCAGTTAAACGGCGGATAAATTGATGGTTCTCTCATTGTCTCTCCACCAGTATAGCGGCTAAATCTATTAACCGTCAACGACCCGTTTCAGCTTCGATAGAAAGGAGAGACAACGGGTAAGGATGAGGAGAGCAGCGGACGATGGGAGAGGAGAGGTTTGAGTAAAGTAAAAATATTTGAGCGCTAGCAAGGTGAGACGAGGCCTCCGTTATAAAAAGATAGTCTGACTATTTACTGGCAGCCATTTCATAATGCACTTTAAAAAGCTCTTAGTAATACAAGCGTTGGTGCTCATGCAAAGAGTCTACAGTCATGCTAGCAGCTCTGTGACACCAGCATGCTAATAAACACAATTTGCTAACAAGCTGATGTGAAGCAGGTATAGTGTTCACTTAGTTGTGTGTGTTTACATGCTAACATTTGCTAGTACGGGAGTGGGACAGAAATTTTGCAGGTATTTGGTCATAAACTAAAGGTATTTGAAAATGTGTTACCTTTTAGTGGAACTATAAGGAAAGCTAAGAGGACCAAAGTTATTACAATTTGCAGCGAAGGGGACAGGAATGTAGCAAATGTCACGGAAATCCAACCAACAGTTGTTAAGATATTTAATCTAAAACCAAAAATGCCAAACTCATGGCAAATGTGGTGTGAAAAAAAGTTCCCTGAGTTCATAATCTGGGCACAGCTGCCTGAACTAACCAGCTGATGGTAGCTACAGGTAGCAGCCGTATATCTGTTGCTCTTGCGGTAGGGCAGCCCAAGCCAGAGTGTGAAGTACAAGTCAGTGTAGAGGTAAAAGGTAAAATAGTTACATAATACAACAAAGGTGGTGGTAGGTAAGACATTTTTAGATTGTTCAAAACATCCAGAGATACAACTGTAGCAAATATTTGTGCTCTGTGGTGCAAAACATTCCATTTATTGAAGGTTTAGGCAAAAATAAACCTATGGTTACACACCAAAGGAACATGCCCTTTACAGCACATGGCACAACGGCACTCCAGTACAACACACACATATACTGCACACTTACACACACACACACATAACTAATCCTTCTTGGAGAATTAACTGCATCACAAGTCCTGGTCGCATTAAAAAGTTGATAAATTACATTTGATAAAAGTCTTTTCAATAGACTGGGTCAGCGCAGTGCGTCTGCGTATTTAAATTTGTGTTAGCGTGTGTGTGTGTGTGCGAGAGACGCATCAAAGCCATGGAGTTTGAAGGGAAACACTTTAGAGGAGGAATTTAATGGGTCCATTTAGTAATGATTAAATAGAATGACAGTCAAATGATGTGGACTCAGTTTTAATAAGAGCCATCTTCCTAATCCCTCAATCTGTAAATATCTGCTCCGACGCCAAAGTCCACACAGGGATGGATTTAAAGTTTCACAATGACACTGCAGTGACATGAAAGACGGGAAATGCCTGCTTCATTACTGCCCCCACCACCCAAATGCGTAAAGAAGTATCAGGGGAATGCCCGGCGTCAGTCACATGGTACAGAACGCCACGGAAAAATGAGATTTGTAGGTATTGAAACATTAGGGTATTTATTTTGAGAGCAAATTGTTGTTTTTAGACAGCTGTCACGGTATCAGTCACATGACAGACTTACCGTCACTGGGCAGCTGTTGTAACTAATAAATACAACACCAGCTATGAATGGCGTGATCGTAGTTTATTTGAATACCGAGCAACGTTTAACAACATGAAACAGAAGTCAGACTTTTCTTTTGCGTGCCTATATATTTCAATACAAGAGCCAAACATGTAAATGTAGATTATATGACGTTAACTCTCTCGATGCCAGTAGAGCTTTTGAATATTAAATGAATATTTTTCCTACCAGTTCCATCAAAAACAGAAAGAAATTGACAACTTCCTCTTTAATTTGATTAAAAATATGTGAATAAAAAAAATATTTGTAGCTTCGGAGATGGAGATTATGTGATGTGAGAAAAACACTTGAACTCATAATGTCATTCCTCTATGAACGATGGGTCAGGATCTCTCACAACACAATCCTACAGCTTAGATAAGATTGTAATAGATTCTCACCGGAGCAATTTTTACATTTCATAGATAGACAGTAATGATTTGTATTTCTGGTTCTGGTTATTGATGACAACAAACCATCTACAATGCAAAGCTCAGGACTTTATTGTCTGTGTTTTGATAACCTGGGAATGAATAAAAAATGACTGGCACTTCTGGGCACTATCTAAGATACAGAACAGGTACTATGGGACTCTAGAGAGCAAACATACTACATAAGTATATGCATACTCGATGTCTTTTCAGTCTAATTTAGCTCAAGTTCAAGTTTCAAACATCACAGCGCTGTACCATCATGGTAGGGACCAATCACTATTTCACTGTACAGCTGTACTAAACTAAATTCCCAACAGTGTAGCCTTAGATAATTAAGAAAAAAACCTAGAAGACTATGAGCAGTAGGGAAATATATGCAGGCAATGTAAATATAATGAACTGTAGTTGTTACCATGATATCCACAGAACCAGCTGGAAAGGGAGGAAAAAAAAACAACCGAACAAAAAAACTGAATCAAATCAAAAATTGTTCAGTTTTGTCACGTGTCAGTTGATGTTTGTAGCAAACACCAGACAAAAGAAGTATTCAAGTGAATGTGAATGTGGTAAAATTGCAGCTTTTGTAAAAAAGAAAAAAAAAAGTTCAAATGTTCATACTGAGGAATAAAAATGCTTTTACTGCACTGAAAGCGGTTTCTACAGCCTCACCACACGTGACTGTTTTCTTGTTAGGTATCCAGGAAAAAGAGCAACTGCTTTGTGGCATTTTGGCATTCATTTTTAGATTGAATCTTCCTCTTTGTGTCGTGTTTACTGCCACCAAGTCTTGTACATGTTGTTTCCCCACTGCCATTTACCAGGCTTGCTAATGTCAACAACAGCTGTGAGAGAGATTCAGACTAGGGCTACACACAAAAGTGGCAACATCAGTGTGAAGTGAAGCCTCTGTGGAAGTGCCAAAAACTGCAGTTCCTCTAACGTCCACTTGAGGCTGGCTACAGATCCAGTTACTTTCCATAAGTCTCCATATTAAAACTGTGCAGCAGAGTTAAACATGTTTACAGCCTGGTACAAAAAACTGTTTTGGTCTCTATGGCTAATTCTTTGTACTGAGGCTGTTCAAATTATACACTATTGCCCATAAAAGTTGGAATAATTCTGTTCTCAGACACATTCCTCTTTTTATTCCTATTTATACACCTCAGATTAATTGTGGTTTCATTTCCACTGTGATACATTTAAACTACATATACACTTTATCGAATAAATCACATTGTCACAATCATTTCATGACAAGAGGTAAAAATATTTTATTCCAACTTTATGGGCAACTGTGTATTAAGTGTATTAATTTCTGCCAATTTGACTGACAGGTAAGTGCCGTTGTTTGAGCACCCATGTGTCATTCGGCCCACCTCAGGTCCGCCGATGAGCAACGTCTCTGCTGATTTTTAGATTACCCGTGAGCCGAAAGAAATGGCTGCAATTTTGAGCTTCAGAACAGCAGCTCAGAAACCTGTGGGTGACGTCGCGGACACGCCATTGATTCTTTATACTGTCACAGTGGGGCCACAGTTAGCCGATGTTGGGCACTGACATACGAAACAGACTTCAGAGTCAGGCTTATTTTTCTCATGGTTAGGGAGAGGCGAGAGAATTTGGCTGAACCAAACATTCAAATCCAGGCAGACACAAACTAGTCGAAGTCTTCTGTATTAACGTCATGTCACATCAGGAATCTACGTGATTATGCGTGCAGCACAAATAATTATTGTAGAGTTCCTATTTAATGTTATTAGTTGTCTGGACATCTTATGTCTATAAATATAGACAATTTAGTTTTGTTTTACTCAAAGAAATAAAACTTTTATTTGATTGTTTAAATCGTCTGTAAAGTAGTCAATAAAACCTTCGTGAACCTCTGTGAACGTTTTACACTAGTTTTAATAAAGACTAACAATCTAAACATGCATGTGCCATGGTAAAACTGAAAGTCCTTCACTTAACAACACAATGGCATTTTCATCTGTGGCTACTGTGGAGAAAAAAAAAACGAAAGGTTTGACTTGAAAGTGTCGTGAAGACAGAGCGAAGAGGAAGAGAGGGGGAGCAGAGAGCACGATGTCTGGGATGTTTTTGAGACGCTCTGAGATGAAAAAGGTGAGAAGGGCCACAGGAATGGTTTCCCATGATCCCGCTTGACCTGACCTGGGCTGGGCTAGACTCGGTTGGTGGTGGTGGTGTGTGTGTGTGTGTGTGTATGTGTGTTGGGGGTGTTTTTGGTCTGGTTCGCTGCTGTAAACAGTGTTTCTTGTGGGCGGAGGTTAAAATCCATCTTAAAAATCTGGTGTCTTTCCTCACACATCTGCACGCGTTATTAGCTGTGACACGTTATTGGAATAAATCATGTTGGTAATGTCAGATTCAGCACCGGGGCCAAACAAACAAAAAAAAAAAAACAACACCAGTTTAAGATTACCAAATCTAATCTCCGACTGTGTATATGTGCGAGTGTGAGTGCATTAAAGAGGCAATGATAGCTCAGTGAGCATAATAAACCCTGAACCAATCACATATCAGTTTCATCAGGGGAGTTTCCAACATCCTTCGCTCTAATTGGCTATCATGTAATCCGGTGTCCCCGAAGACTTTCTATCCATCCATTACTCCCCTCTTACCCACTCTCACCATCTCTTCGTCTGCCTCGCTATTGGTACAGAGCCCCTCCTTCTCCACCTCCTCTTTCATTTCAACTTATTCATCTTCTCTCTTTATCACCCACTTCTCTTTTAAATCTACAGATCTGAAAATGAAAAACTAAACACCTCTTCCTCCTTTCTCTGCAGATATCCCACACTTTCCATGCACTGATCCGCTCCCACCCTCTTTACCTTTCCCTCTATCCCCCTCATCCCCACTTTCTCTCTCTCTCTCTCTCTTCTCCCCCCTCTGTCTCCCTCTCCCCCTCTCTCTCTCTTCAGGGGGAGTCATTGAGTGTGTAATCGCTTGGTTACGGTGTGTCAGTCTGCGTCTGAACCCACCATCTGTCCTCTGGGCTTCCGTCTGGGACTGCAGGCACACACACACACACACACTCAGTGCAAATATACAGACTCACACAGCCGAGCCAAGCTCATTCACACCACAATATGATGACAGCTGTATCACCCACCTATTGACATGAGCTGTCAGAGGGGCAGTGACTAACATAACACATTATGACATATCCCACACACCCAGGTGGTGACTACACTGCACATACATTGTATGGGTTATAATTGTTTGTAATTGTTCTTCCACTATGGTCTAGCCTCACTTTGGTAAATGGCGGTATTTGATTTGGAGATTAAGACTTGAAAAACTCAAGGTTCACTGACCGCTATGGGCAGGATTTCCAGGAGAAGACCTGGTTCTGTATATAACCGAGGATTCGTGTGATTCATTCAGGACACATGTTTATGATTTGGCTTACCAGTTCATTCAAAGAGTGACTCAGAAACAGCTTCCTCGTTGGTTCATTCAGCATTTCATTTCACTGACAGGCAACCTCTTACAAATGATAACTTGTATATCTGTCTATACTGAACAGTAAGTAGTTTTTTCTTAACATGATTCTGAAGTAAATGATGGGGTCAAAGTTTGTAAAACAAAAACTGATCTCAAAGTTGTCATGAAACAGCAGTTCCTGTAAAACTGGCCAGATAGGGAGGACTTGTTATTTGATTTATGTAGCGATGATAGCCCTATAATGTAGTGTCAGAGTCTACCTGTGAACATGGCCGGACCCAAGTATGGGCACAACTTCCAAAACCAGCAGTGGGGAATACAGCAGCCTACCGAGGTGGTTTTCTCACCGGGATTGAGTTACTACATGGCTAACGACAGTTAGCGGCTCTCTAGTTGGAAATATTTCCATCAGGAAAGTCCTCAACATTATCACCTGTTGGTTTTTGGAGGCTGTGCCCGGTCCTGGTCAGGTCTGACAGCTGAGCTCAGTTCTGTTTCCTGGTAACGGCAGATTCACTGAGGAGCAGTTAATTAGCTGTTAGCTACTTTAGCAAGAAATTAGGCTAAAACTGCTGCAGAGAGTTGAAGCTGAGCAGCCAGGGGGCATCAGAGGAAAAAACAGTGAATATATTCTAAATCAAATGTGATCCAGTTTCATTAAAACCGGTGAATAAAGTTAGAAAATTGTGCGTTTGTACAGTAATTTGTGAAGCCCAGCCATAGATGCAGCAGCCCTCATTCACACTGTATAAAACAGAAATCACTCCACTCTGGTGGCGTCGTAAGTGAGAAAGCGTTTCATTGGATTCAATATGAGTCATTGCTGGACCAGATATTGGTGTACCGTATAGGTGACACATTGCACTAGACTGAAACATGAATTTTGACTTCATGGGGAAGTAATTTTCCAAAATTAGGAAGAATGTAAAAATGTTGGAATATGATTCATACAGAATGATTGTGGATTTTCTTCATTCAACCCATCGTAAGTGTTAGTGGGCAGTCACTGTGCAGCACCGGAGACCAAGTCCACCCTGCAGCACAGTAACTCACCACCTCAATGTCATTTCAATGAGGGGGAAGATGGCAGAGAGGGGTCACACACCGATTTTGCTTTTTGAGAGAACGTTCATGCTTTCAGGCAGTTTTGAGACATTGTGAAATGGCCTGAACAGACATGTTTTAATGACAGGGGACGCTGGAGTGCCTGGAGGAAACCTACATAAACTCCCTGCCTCATACGGGATTCGAATGTGAGATCTTCTTGCTATGAGGCAGCAGTGCTTACCACCGAGCCATCATACTGCCCAGTACTCACATTTGCCTTAATAACCAAAACAGCAAGCAAAACCATGACTAAGAGGTCTGGTTGCAACAGAGAATTCGAAATAGGTGTTGCCAAAAGCTTGCTAAATGACTATTCCAGGCCTAGTTGATCAAATAGCCTGCTGAGGACATGCTAGTCAGGCACAATAGCTCTCCAAGCTAGCTAGACTAACAATTATGTTCCTTTTTCTTGAAGGTCAGCACTATCGAGGTGGTTTGATGTTCCACAGTCGCACAAATTTACAAGTAAAAGTTCAAAGTTTGACTCAATTCAACTGAATTCAACCAGACCACAAGAAGAGAATATGCGATTTCAAGTTGGTCATTTTAATTAAATACCTATTTTGTTGTTCACGTGACTCACATAAGGCATAACTGATGCAGCAACATGTCATTGTGTGTGTGTGTGTTAATGCTTGTGAAACATTTGTCACTAGCAGAACTTTGAGGCCATCAATGTATGAAAGGTTCGTCAGAAGGTATACTAGCTGTCTTTGACTGATGGTTTGATAAGTACTGCTAACAGCTTACAACAACCCATCTATCTGCGCATTGACTTACCTTTGCTCTTCACCTGATCTTCAGGCAAAACAGCGTGTGGAGGAGCTCATGTCAGTTTATACTTCCTGGTTTGTACCATGTTTGAAGAGCAGAGGGGAGGTCCATGTCTGTTATGACAAAAGATGTTTTCCGGAAGTTTCCTGAAGGTTACATACATATTCTGCATTTGCTTGTTAGTTTATAAGTAAAACTGTATTTTTATTTATTTTGTCCAAATTCTGTGTTTACATGTACGTATGTAGTGAAATACCCCACATCTAGTTTGGGACACTATAATTAGTTACCTGTCAGGAGTGGAAGGAGCTAATGATGTGACGTGTCTGATTTTCTTATTCATATATTATATGTTGTTTTATGTATTAATTTATTCAAATGTCAATGTTTAAAGCGTTGTCAGTGTGGACTAAAACTACAGCATCATTAGATAAACTGATGTTTGTTTTTTTTTCTTTCTACATCTGACTGAACAAATGTTCCACTCAAAGGCTGTCCGTGGGTTTTGTTTTGCTTCAGACTGAAGTTAATCGCTGCTCTGGAGGTGTTGTCAAATTTCATCAAAACTAACCACAAAATGAAAAATGTTCACAGGTTTCTAAATGTGGTGAGATTTACTCCATTATGTTGGTGCATCTTAAGAGCAGCAGAGCTGTTTGGACAAGTCTGCGTTAACGCTGCATGACACGGCCTCTGTCTGCGGAAGAGATTGAAAAGTTTTTGCTCTCAAATCTTCTGAGCTCAGGGTTTAGGTCTGCAGCTCTGCTGTCCCACAGAGGCTTGTTTAAGGTTGTTTAAGATGTTTAGGAGGTAAGCGCTAACAAAAGGGCCCAACCTCTTCACATTCAATCAGAAATCTGATTATTGCATGATAGGTTTTTACCATAAGTGTAAATATGGAACCATACTGTAGGTTTTGTAGGGCAAAAATCGGCAAAGACGTGGACCATTGGTGGACTTGGATGCCTGGTGCTCAAACAAGCCACCTGTAACGTCATTTACCTGTCAAGTGGTCACACTTTCAATTATATATAACATTAAGCCTCAATATAAGTTGAATAGGTGAGTTATATAATAATTCAGACTCGGTACAGTTGTCATGAACAGAAATTAGCTATAGAGACCAAAACAGTTTTTTGTACTAGGCTGTAAATATGTTTGCTGTGAAGCTGAAGCTGGACATATGGAGGTTGACTTGTTCTGTAGCCAGCCTCCAGTGGACTTTTGAGGAACTGCAGTCTTTGGCACTTCTGCATTGGCTTCACTTGATGAAGCCAGCCGCAGTCAGGAAGTAAATGTTATTTGGGTGTGTTGAGGGTTAAATTTGACATATAAAATTGGGTGGAGAAGGACAAGGAAAAGTTGAAGTGGCTGTACTGGGTACAAGAGAGACAGAGAGACGAGCTGAGAGAAGCTGAAGAAGAAACGAAAACAGGGGCAAGCACTGATCTTTCTTGAACTTACTAACTTAATATAAAATATTTAAAAAATATAGTATTTCACCCAGCCTCTGTCTACTTTTAAATAAAAGAGAAATTATCCAAAGACATCATGTTGTTGCACGCGTGCATGCGTTGACCATGCAGAGACAGTAGTTGCACCTCGGTGGACAATCACCGGCCTTTGGCACTTGTACGTGTGTGACTGTGTGTGTGTATATAGTAAGAAAGAAGTAGGCCATCGCTGCTGTTTCAACAATAGTGAAAGTACAAAAGAGAAGAAAAAGCAACAAGAGAAAAACACAATAAAATTCTGTCCGCTGCACGGTGAGGCAGCCTGAGAAAATGTGCATAACAAACCAATTATACCTCATCACAGCTGCACTGGAGTAAAAAGGCATCAGTGCATGAAATAGACTATTATGATAAGAATTAAAATAGTCTATCAAGATCAGATCTGGAATAGTGTCGTGTGATAAGAACTAAGCAGTCAGAATGTGAATGTGGTACACGATGAAACCCTCTGATATGTTTCTCAGGTTTCACATGAGTGGAAACGCCTGCCAGCGAGGCCCGTTTAAAACAGTTAAAACACAGCTTTGATCACCGTAATGGAAAAGAAAGGCATAACTTTTACTGTTTGGTTAGTTTGTGCTATTTTCGCTGCACCAAAAAGAGAGAAAGAAACGGAAGTCCTCATGATTAAACTCAGTAGGTAGTCTAAAAAATAACCCACATGCTCCAAAGATGATCCACTGCTCCGATAATTAAAGCAACATTTAACAGAAATCTAACTTTAGACTGTCATATTGTTGTCTTTTTTCACTCATTCTCAGAAACTAGCTCTCAAAATAAACCTAAAACACTGTAATGAGACACATTTAGCAAAATGTTCTTTATCCAAAGCTGTCCTCTATCCAACATGCATGATGTAAGAAAACATCATTTCAATGGTCAGTAAGATTCTTAAATGCTGACTGTAGAGAGAAGAGAACATGCACATTACATGTATAGAAAGAAAATCATAGTGAATATATGTGGTCTTCGACAGTGGTATGCTCAAACGCTGTAGGTTCAAAAGGTGGCTCTGAAAAGTTTGTAGCTTGCTCGATCACCAGTTACATAGCCTCCTGATCAGTTTAAGAAAATGAATGACAGTTGTGGTTCTTACAGTCACAATCGTAGAAATTACATGAGTAATAAACACCAAAAGTATCAAGAATGGACATACGGGCTTTTATTTTATAATGGTATATCTGTAATTTTATCTGTTTTATTTCTGTTTTATCTATTGAGTTTGTAAAAAGGTGTGAGGGACAGTCAAGTGAACAAATGATGCAAATGAATTTTTTACGGAGGCAAGAAAGCCTTTCTTCTGTACTGTACTTGACTAAAACATTTCAGCTAAAGAGTTAGAAGTAACTGCTCCACATACAAATTGGCTCGGTTCTTCTTCCAACCAGGGAAACAGCTCAGTTGGAGCAAATAGAGCAGCAGACCTTTGTAAACTCTGAGATGTGAATGGTGAACTCAGAGGCCTGGATCCACAAACAAAGTCAGATGCTTTGTTCATCCAACCATCCACACGAAGCTCTTTCTGTTTCTGCAACCACGAGAACGTCTTCCTTCATCGGCAGCGCACGCGGACACATTATTTTAACAAAGAGCTAATGAGCCGGCCTCTAACGGGGGATAGGTGTCGGATAATTCATGCTGACATCGTATCTCTGTCATACAGAAAATTTGTGTGAGAGACATGTTAGATATGTGTGTGTGTGTGAGTGAGTGCCAGTGTGTGTGTGTGTGTGTGATAGATGGCCTCTCTACCTCTGACAGATGCTGTAGAATCACTCAGCCACGCCAGCCCGGCTGGTTACCGGGGGCAACCCTGTAAATCTGACATTATGGGCTGTTGACAGGAGAAACGGTTGTTATCATAACCCACAGTGAGTTACAGGAAACACACACATCTCTCAAGTTTTCAGTATGACAGGAATATAGCATTACACGCACACACACACACAGATAGACTGAAATGAGGTATTTGGAGATAATTTGGATTTACAGCTCAGCAGCATATAAAGGTATGGGAAGTGTGTGATGTAACGGTGTGTTTTTGTGTGTGTGTTGGGGGGGGGTCATAGGGAACAATGTCTATATGTTTTATATCTCAGCGAGAGGGATGCGATAGAGTGAAGTGATGAGTGTGGGAAACCTTGCGATGAGCAGGTCACAGGAAACAAGATATCTTACCTGGCCCTCTCTAATCCTTACCATGAAATGATCCACACACACACACACACACACACACACACACACACACACACACACACACACAGTGCTTCTAGTTTCATGATTATGCTTTTTTTTAAAGCCAAAATATTCCCTCTTTCGGTGTGTCGACTCCTTTCTTTCTCTTAGTCTTTTCCCCTCTTTCCTTCCTCCTGCTGTCGCTCTCCGTCTGGGTGTTCCAGTAGTAATGGTGTGTGCTGTGGGAGCAGCAGGAATGGCCATTACCATCCATGGATCACTGGCAGAGGCCTGCACACAGTGGACTCACATGAGAGAGGGAGAGGGAGAAGGAAAGGAGTGAGTGGGAGGTCAAAAAGGTACCATAGAGCATGAAAGAAAGGAGAGAAGGGAATGAAGAGAAAAGATGGCAGAGGGAGCAGGATATTATTTCATATAGTTATTATAATGAAGTCATTCCACGGCGTTTGTGATGATGGAGGGTTTCAAGTAGTAGCTACGTTAAACCGCTTGATGGATTCAGTGCAAATATAATCACACACATGCACATACTGTACGCACTGGCTGCATTTTTCTAGTTGTGACTGAATTTGGATGGAAACGCGCCCAAACATGCCTCAAACCCACAGAATTATGGGTACTAAAATAAGTAGAGATTCATGGATGTGGCTTTATTTCATTAGGGAATTCAACTCGATGTCAAATAACGTTTCATATTTTATCTGTTCAGCTCCTGAAGATGGAAATATTTATAGCAGCAGGCTCAATGTCTTATAGGAATAAAAGTCATTAATAAAGGTTCGCGAGTTTTCGCTTTATAATAAGCCAATAGTAAACAGTCGTGAGGAATGTTACTGAATGATTGATAGAGGGTTCTTCCACTCCAATGTTCCATCAAGTCCGCACATACAAATCTTAATAAATGGGTTTTGGTCTGAAGTTTTCCAGAGAATAAGTGGTCAAACTGTCCATTGGGCAAAAAATGATTTCTCCAAAAGATTATGTTCATATACAACAATGTTTCTTACCGGCATAACGCGGACACATTTATGTGCAATGTATCTGCCAGCTGTTCACTGTCAACATATTTTATTTGTTAGTGTTTTTCCTGTAAAACTTGTTACCGGTAACTAAAGCATTATTACGATTTTTAATGTTTTGTTTAGACAAGTCAAAGCGCTTCAGTAAGATACGATCAGGGTGCACATAAAGAACATAAACATAAAGAATTCAGCAAATCAAATTTTGATGCAACGTCAAATAAAATACAGATTACATTCAGATTACTTTGAAATTATTGTATTACCGCTCGTTCTTTGACCTTTACGAACACAGCGGATACGGACAATCAGCGTCCTATGAGAAACTACTAGCAACTATAGCATGAACGTGGTTTAATGTTGACAATGTGTGTGAGAAGTGGCTGTTTGCTCTAAAATGCTCCAGTCATCAGTCATATGAAAACGATTATTGGAAAGACGGTCAAAGAACATAGATGGAAAATATGTTTTGCATATTTTATTGTTTGTTGGTCTGACTGGTTGAAACTGGTCCGTCTGCGTTCAGTTTTTTGAAAGTCCCTTTTCCAAACTGTTTCCAACAACGACTTTTAGAAATGTGAAATCCTGTCTCATAGAAAATAAAATTTCTTTGTGTTAGGAAGTCCAATAAGTATTTAGACTCATGAATCAAAGTCTCATGAGTCAAAGCGCTGTGTTTTTTAAGCTCTACCATCCACATATTTAACAAACCAAATGGGTTTCTAAGCAGTAAGTTATGCTGGAAGAAGAGCCAGGATGATTTCTCACAATCAAAGGTTATCCTCACTATTTTGTTCTCACTAATCTGTAAAGCCGTGATATATCATTTAACCATTAATGACACCATTAGTTACAGCCTATAAACCCCGTAATGTATACATTATGAGAAAGTGACAGAAAGAACGAAAACCTACACATAAAACAAAGGGAGAGACGACGCACGCGAGAAAGTAGCGTGCACCACACCTCCTCGCAAAAAAAAAAAACGGAGCTGTAATGAGAAGACTACGCAGTTGTCGTCATTCAGGGTCTTGTGAGAGTCGCAGCAGTGTGGCAGGTTGTACCGCCGCTGACCTTTCTGTTGTAACACCCCCAGTATAAAAGGGAAGTGCCACACAAAGAGCTCTATTAACAGAGAAACCAGATATAATGGGGAAACAAGATGGGCCTTTAATGGGGACAGGCAGGGCTGTCAGCATGCATAATGTAACAGTCGTGTTAAAACAACACTGGGCTCTATGTGCTCCCCCTTCAAACACACACACACACACACACACACACACACACACGGAAACAACCTTATATGAGAGACCCAAGTTATTAATTCACACATTGGTCTTCGTCTATGAAATATTCTCCTTGCACAGCGCACATTTCTCTTGCAAGGATGGGAATCATTGTTGTGTGTAATTATGAAGACAATGTTCGGAGGGATTATCAAAGAAGTAAGGGGGGAAGATAAGAAAGCGGGAGATGAAGAGGGTGCAGGGACGAGAAGAAAGGGAAGTAGAGGGGGATAGAGAGAACGGAGGAGGTGGTGAGAATGAGGAGACGAGAACCGAGAGAGGAGGGGAAAGATTACCTCTCTCTCTCTCTCTGTGTTTGTGGAGCTATCGTTCCCTCTCCCTTCTCCCTCCTCCCCGCCTCCCTTCCTCCCTCGTTCCTTCTTTTTTCCGTATTAGCATGATAAAGACATGGTGGAATAGGGCAGCCGGCAGGTCTTTGGACATGGAGACAATGCTATCGCCAGAACAGGCGTCTACAGCAGGGAAACAGCCACCGAGGGACTATACACCAACAACACACACACATACACACACACACGGATGCATACATACATACACATGCATGTAGCTGCTGATACAAACACATGTAGACAGGCAAACACGTAAACGCGCAGAAGCGTGGATTATAATGCCCAAGAGGACTTAAACAATGAGAGGTAACATGCAATCAAAGGCAGCAGAGTCTCTAAACTACACAACACAGAGAAATGAAGACACATACAGCAGGAACACACCTTTAATTGTTTCATTCGGCGGCGATGATGTTCGGCCCGAAATACTCTGAAACTGTGCTGTGCTCAAGTTTTAAAAGGCTTACTGAAGAAAACTTAATACCCAAAAGAAAGTCTGATAACTACAGAGTCTTTTCCAAAAACAAATCAGCGACGGTCGACTGCAACAAAGAACATTTACTGAAGTACAGTCTTGATATATTTGAGTATTCCAATTTAATTTAATCTAATACATTACCCTACTGTCTGACAGCTTTACAGTCACTATTTCCTAACATGAAGTGTGCATTAATCTTGTAAAATGGCATTGTTGCAGATTAAACTATCCCTCAGTGGTAGCAGAATTAACTCCACATCGAGCTACAAGTGCCGTTCACTCCGTAATACATCACCCCATGTAATTAATAAGATAAAACAACATTGACCGGCACAGTGTCCTGCATCATGAGTACTTTTATATTTATACCATTTTACTATTGCTGCTGAGTTCCCATTTTACTATTGTGAATCTGCTATAAATATAGCGCATCATGCAATGTTATGTTATTTGAAAACAATCTTTGGTAGATTCAGTGAAAATGAGATGACTAATTAAGTAAATCCAGTGATATTTTGGCGACATTTTGGCATGGCACAGGTGAAACCACTGAAACTAACAATGGCTCAGTTCCAGCGAAGTGCTTCAATAAGCTGTGTTGAGCTAGCAAATCTAAATGGAACGCAGCCTTAATTACACATGAGCCTGTGCTGCGAAAGATGTCAAAATATCTGCTGTGGAAAAGACTTTTAATTAAACAAAGCTGAAATTAAACATCATAACAGTTTTTATTTTCATTGGTTTGTAGAACGCCACAAATATCTATTTTATCCTCAGACCGTTGTGCTTTTGCATCGACACACAGACGATCAAAGTCTGATTTAGTTTTACAAAGTTCTTCTGCACTGCGTGCCGTAGGATCTCGTAGGTTATTTTTTACGTGTGTTCTGGTTTTTCATCTTGTAACGTAAAATGTTTCTTTTTATTGGACTTTACACTTTTGTTTTAACAGTAAAATAAGCTTTAGGGTGGAAAATGTATTTCTTCACTTTAACAAAGACAAATCTATGAAGTGTTATTGTCTAGTGTCTAGATTTGCACTCATCATCTTAACAATAAAACATAATTATAAAACTGTGGTTAAAAATGCAATCATTGTTTGTTGTTGCTGCGAGAAACTAAGAAATGCAAACAAAAACAATCTTTGCTCCTTCTATTGTAGATTATGCTGTCGTGAAGCTTCCTTTTCCTCCTCTTCGTCATTTGTCTGTGTGGTTCTGGGAACATCATTAACCACTACATCAATAAGCAGCTAGTCAGGTTAATCAGTGAGATGCACACACACACACACACACACACACACGCAAACCTATCCTCCACGGATGGTCCATCTTCACAGGTCTGGAACGTTCTCTAGGTTAGACCTGGAGCCACAGGCCCTGCGGGACGTCTGGCCAACCCAACGATGGAGCTCCAAACTGGGGCACACCTCTCGCTTCACGTCCCCTCTCTTTCTGGAGGAAGAAAAAAAAAACATTATGGGTCATGGCGGATATACACACACATTTACACTAACACACATACAGTCACACTGGCGCGCAGACACCACATACTGTACCGTGTGTAAACAAACTGTACACACCAGCATGGATCACGGATAGTTCATGAGCCTGTGACGGCCGTCCAACCATAACACACACACACAAGGCCACACGCGACACTCACACACACGTGCTTTCTGTAAAAACATACAGAACTGTACAAACACTGCAAACTCATGAGCGGGAACGGACGCACACGAAACACATTCCATCTTATGGTTTCAAAGGCCCCATTCAGCGACAGTCGTCAGTAATTTGATGGTAAAATGTTTGAGCCTGAAGAGACGCAGCAACAAAAATGAGAAAAATACAGAAAACTCTAGAATAATAGCATTTTATCATCTGATATTACTAAAACTACAATAACAAGAGCTGCAATGTGAGAAAAAGAGTAAGATTTTTAGAAACTAAATTCATAAAGATAGATGCTGCAGGCCACCAGGCTATAATAATACATTCATTATCAGCAGACAATAATAATCAAAAAGATAAGGCTTGCATGTCGCCTTGCCTGTCCAACAACCCATCCACAAATAAGCTGCCGCATTTATTCTCCTGATCACTTCTGCATCTGCACAAATATCCTATTTAGGCAGCCAATCGACTTCCAGAAAATAATCCTGCAAACCTAAAAGCAAAGCTGGAGCGCATCGGAGCAGGTAATAGTAAATAATACGCTCTCATTTTCCAAATTCAGCGTCGAGAGAGATGAATGACTCCTCTGTGATTACACTGCGTGTCTGCCTGGTGTTCACAGGCTTCTCCAACAGATGGTAACAAAGAAGGATGAACCGACATAAGTTAAGACACGTTGTTAAAAATTACGGAGATCACATATCCGGTATCTGCTGAGTTACACAGAAATGTCTCAGTTGAAATCTTTTTATCAGTCAGGCTTCAGCACAAGAAGTGAGTTTGTTTCCGGTTTAACTAGAAAATTAAATGTTTGTACATGTTCATTTTCGGTCAAAGAAAAAGAGAACAAACAGGAATGCCTTACACGTTTCAAAGAAGTGTTGGAGAAGCGCTCATATTGAGTGCAAAAAGTGAAAATATTGGTAGTTACACAGTGCAGTGGTTTGATTCCTGCTGCCTACTGGACACTAGACTCAAACATATTTCTGATTTGCTCCACGTATATAGAAAATAAAATGTAACTGACTTTGTTTCTTTGGAAATCACCTGCCAAGTGATTTAGCTTTTTGTGTGATAAAAGTCACAAAACATCTGCACAGAAGCTGCTGGCTGTTTTTTCAATTTTTAAAAAAATGATGTTTTATTAGCTTCATAACAGTAATGACACTGCTTTGGTCCCTTTGATCCAATCCAAGTTTCTCTTTGGGTCTGTTTGGAGGGTCAGCAGCTGCCCTCAGCTGGATTTTATTGCTGAGTTATGAGCTGCAGGATCATTTCTCCCTGCAGGGAGAGAGGACCATATTTTAATTTGGTATTTCTCTAAGGACTAGTAAATTGTGTATATTGTTGTTAAATCTCTCTATGTTGTTTTTTTGGTTGGTTATGTTTAATCAGGATATGCAACGGCACTTCTTAATAAAATACATTTTTTCCTTAATGTGTTCAAAGTATGACATTATTAAATAATCCATAAAGAGCCGGTGTGAAATTGCATTTCATCAGACAAACAAAATGTGCATCACAGTTCGTCACACGGCAGATTATTTTATATCCAGTTATAAAGAACAAATTAATCAGGATGATTTCACTCGGAATGAAATCATCCTGAAATTTACTTTATATAATTATATAAGCCAAATCCTGTAGCAGAAATGGGACAATGCGATAGTTAAATGGGTTTGGGGTAATGAAAATCGAATGCAAAATTTATGTTTAGGTATTTCATAAAGAACGTATGCTTCCTTGGGTGCCAAACCTGTTAGAGCGTGCGCTGCTGTATGAGAGGCCTTGCTGCAGCAAGGGTTCGACTTTGGCCTGTGGACCTTTGAGTCGTCTCCTCTCTCGCCCTGCTTTCCTGTCTGTCTTCAGTTGTCCTATCAAATAAACATATACATTACATAGCACCACCCCATTACTTTCTCCTGTCTCTCCCTCTCCTTCCTCCTCTCCAGAGGATTCTCAGAGGCAGACAGCAGATTTTCTTGTTGATGTTGTGGTCCTTGCTAGTTGGACCTCACAAACATAGAGCAGAAATAAAACCTGTGTGTGATGGCATGTGTTGAATGGGGTCACACACACTCGTCCCTCAGTCAGTCGCAGATAAACACAGCTTTCCTGAGGGCGGTGATGATGATGATTGACGGGCAGAGGATAGTGTCAGTCATCCCACACTGTCTCCTGTAGATGATGTCATTAGGCTGCCTGGCACCTTGCTGATGCAGCAGATACTGAACGATCAAAGGACGCAGAATGAGAGTATGAAAGGCCTTTGCTTCATACAAGAGAAGGACGAGGACGGAAACACAGAGACTGAATGTCAGTGATGAAATTCATTCATGAGCATGAGTTCATGTGTTCATCTCAGGCAGCAACCGTGGCTGAGAAGCCAATGTGGAAGTCCCAAAAACTGCAGTTCCTCAAACGTCCACTTGAGGCTGGCTACAGAACGGGTCAATCTTCGTTCAAGACAAATGTACTGAGGATGAATTTTTATAGAACTCTACTGTTCAAATTATATTAAGGATTAAGGTCATGCAATTAACAGTGTAGCTACTTTGATTGGTAGGTGGGTGTCTTTACAGGAGGCCAGGCGTCACCACACTCTGGCTCTTTAGAAACTCGTGGGTGACGTCACTGATATGACAGCCATTCGTTATACTGTCAGTGGTTCATCTGTGCAAATGTCTACACTCAAGTTGAGGCCTGAAGCTCTTTGAGTAGCAACTTTGTTCTACAAACAATAATCTCAAATAGTGTCCGGGGCTTTTATTTACTGATTCCTATTCTGTTCTGTTTGTGTTGCGTCTGCTTGCATCTTTTTTTATTTTTTTAATGTACTTCTAAATAAAGTTTGGATCCCCACAAGTGACAGATAAATATATATTTATGGTCAGAATCGACACTGCAGAGGCCAAAATATCCAAAGATTTGGCCTCTAGTGTGGGTACACCACCTAAAATCCTACATTTCCCATGATGCAACCCAACATTATGTTTCTAAACACCTCCAGTTTGTCTCAAGTCCAAGCTGAGATAACCCTCATGTCTTTAACAGCGTTATCTCGCCCCTTCCCTGGAAATATTTTATTATGAAACAATTTTTACTGTCAGTAGTGTATGGCATGATTTTATTCTCATACTGATAAAAGTTTCCTAAAAAAAAACATGAATTGTGTGATCAATGGTTTCCTGAAAAGAAAAAAAACATGGAGGAGGTGAAGACTCCACAATCCAGTGATTCCTCCTCCTTAAAAGAGTCTATTATTTTCACTGCATGAAGTACATCCTCTGTTACTATGGTTACACGCATTTATATATGTTGCTTTAAGTTTTTTTATCTTTGTGTTTTAACAAGATAGTTGCAGGAATGTGTGTTTTGTGTGTTCAAAGAATCGATGCAAGAGTACGAGCACTGATAAAAAAAAAAAAGGTTAGGTTCATAAATGACAGAAACTCCTGATCTTTCTTGGACTCGTGTTTCTTGGACTTCCCTCTCTCTCACTACATTTTCGCTTCTTCCTGAATCGCCCCTCCAGTCCACTCTGAGGTGTGTGTTAATGTGTGAACAGGGAAAAAAAGGTATTAAAGTGTGATAATTGGAGATCTCATCCCCAACACCTGTCATAGACTATTCATCACACAGTGTTCCCCCTGCACACACACACACACACACACACACACACACACACACACACACACACACGTTAAAGATTATCCCTCTCTGATACGTTCCCGTGTTCACACAAAGAGCATTTAAAGCATGTCTATCCCAAGTGCATGTTTCAGGTACACAAACACACACACACACACATTCACACACAAACAGATACAAACATGTAACTGAAGTCCCAGAGCTGAGCAGATATCAGACAGGCATTACAGCTGTCATTATCACATGTAAAGGGGTTTGCACGCACGCACACACACGCACGCACACAGACACACACACTCACAGATAAGTATGTTGAGTATAGAGACATGGGGAATGGCAGGCTGCAGGAAAAACACTGTAACAAATAAAGTCGCACATCTCCCAGCTTACTGTTCGCCCCAAACACGTACACATTAAAATACACACATGCTGCATATACAAACAGCTCCTGCCAATCTTAAACACAACCTTAATCCATCTTTTATCCTTCCACCCATCTCCCCCTTTTCCTCCAGCCCCCATCTCTCCGTCTCCCCGTTCGTTTTGTGTTGACGTATCTATTTCACATGGCTTTTGGAAATGGGATTGTTGCCACAATTCTGTGTGTGTGTGTGTGAGGGGAGGCCACCTATTTCATCTGCAGCCGAACATTTTTAATGCAAAATCTTAAGCGGTGCAGGACGTTCATGAGGATGAATCACTCTGAAATATACCAAAATCCATACACCAAAGACTGAAGCTTATTGGTAATATAAAATAAATGTGTTTTTTAGATGCAGTGTAAAGTCTAATTTCCAGTTAGAAAATTATATTACACTTTCACGTTTCAAAGAAATTCCAATAACCACCCAACAAAGAATATTGTAAGGCAAGAATTTACATTTATTACACACTTTCAATGCCCAAAAATGTCCATCCAAATTAAACCTAAGGTTAAGCTTTAGTAGAGGATATCTACCTTTAAATTAACATCCAGTCTCACATGTAAATATCATTCTGCACTAAAGCTGCTTTTGAGAGTAGACAATGAGGGGACAGGGGGTAAGGGCTCTAAAGCTAAGATCCAATTTTCACCTCCAGTTTCAAGTTTCTCGTCTAATAACAATCATCCTCTCTCTCTCTCTCTCTCTCTCTCTCTCTCTCTCTCTCTCTCTCTCTCTTGTCTGTCTCTCCTGGGATGAGGCCCTCCTGACAACTATTTATCTGACCTCTGAACTTTGGGTTCCTGATTGTGAGACCACGTACGATGCTCCTGGAGCAGATGCACGCAACACAAACGAAAGACACAATTCAAAGTGAGAGAATAAAAGCAAAGCGAGGGGAGAGGACATTCCCTGAAAGTGGAGTAAAGATATAAAAAATGATGTGTCACATACAGTATGTACACAGAAAGAAAAGAGGAGAAACGACAGAGGTAGTGAGGCGGTAGCGAATGAAGAAAGAAAGAAAGAAAGAAAGAAAGAAAGAAAAAAAAGAAAGAAACAGCTGTTCTTTAGTGTCCCTGCGAGGACATAATCAATTGTTTTCACCTGGGGAGCAATATGTCAATGTCTCTCAGTAAGCGGCAGCTGAACACGTGAATGAAACATAGATTTCCTCTAAAAAAACAATAAAATATGATATGATACAATGTGGCCAAATACAATAGAATAAATATAATTTGATGCAATAGGGTGAAACTACACTCATAAAAATAAAGGTTCTCCAAAAGGAGCCATGATCATTCAAAGGATCTCTTAATTTAGTGGATTGTTGTTGTTTTTTTTTGTTTGTTTTGTTTCGTTTTATCTTTATTGGACTGATGATCATGATGGGTAACACAAAGAAATGATTTTCCTAACGAATATTTAAATATTTTGCTGTATAAAAAATGTCTGTTGCAAATTCCAAAATCCCAATTTGACATGTTGAAATCTGTTTTGTTCTGTCTGCCAAACTGTCCAGAACCAGAATATAAAATGCGTTATAATGTCAGTGAGTCAGAAAGGCCTCAGTGATCGTCAAGTCCTCTGATGAAAATAACTGTCCATTCATTTCCGTCCATCAACTGATGGTTGCTCTGTGTGATCGTGGAAGCAAATCAATAAAAGAACGTCCCACGCAGATCAAATAAATACAATAATCAAGAATCTGTGATTTACGACGGGCTCATGTTCTTTGACCACAGGTCGACTTCTTCTCACTGTCTGTAATTGAATGAAGCCAACTCTGTTCATGTTCTTCTTCTTCAACAGAATCACTTCACTTAAAACCAGAACAAGAACCATTCAAAGCAGTTTTTTTACAGAACCAGCTAGGTCCACAGCCTAAGCCTTTTTTGCTCAGGCTATATTTTTTAATGTTTCTTTGAAGCATCGTTCTTCCAAGGATCTCTTGATTAAACTTTATTTGTGGAACTAAAAATGGTTCTTTGATGGCATCACTCTAACCGTAGTACGTTTCAGTGGTGGGAGAAGTTGAAATTATTATTATCATTATTTGTAATTCTTATTTTTATATATACACATCTATTATTAATCTTCTTATTACATTAGAGGACCGGTGTGCAACCACCTTGCCGCAGCCTCTCCTCTGAGCATAAATGAGAAATTAAAGTGGCCATTAAAAATGTGCAAAGGATGTGAATGGCCCCATCTGGAGCCAGTGTTGTTTGTCCCTTCTGGGCTACTGTAGAAACATGGTGGTTGACTCCATGGAGTCTAAAAGTCAAAACACAATCTCCCCCTAAATCTGACGCATTGGAAAGCTAGGATACGATATAATTAAATTCAATTCAGTCCATTTCACACTTGTACAACAGGTGACTGGATGCCACTTCAAACTACTTTTCAAACTTAAGCAGCACCTCCACTAACTGGCCCCCAAAGTGCTTTCCTACATCCTGCACTAAGCTGCCATGGCAGGCCAGGGCAGCAGCGGGTCTTCCTATTGCGTCCCCCCGTCTCTCCTCTGCTTCCTCTCGTCTCTCATCCTCACCGCTAAGGGTGAAAGGTCACCGAGTCTTCGGAAGCATCCTGTGTGGTGATGTTAGAGGGCAATGTTATGCTCCCCCAGCGGGACAACACCACACATACACACACTCTCTAACCTGACTGGTTGGTCAGTCTGCTTGGGGGAACTAATTGTTTTTAGATGAGGCAACTTGAGGAGAGGCTCCGGAAGGGAGGACATGAGCAAAGGACGGAGGGAGAAGAGGAGGAAAGCAGAGGGCTATAAATTAACGATGTGCCGGATATTCAGTTTCCACATGGGTTTTAGTGAGAAAACTGCAGACACTTTATCTCTTTTTTTTTTCTGTCTCTCGGTGCTCCTCAACTGGACCACACACACACACACACACACACACACACACACACACACACACTTCAGCCTAAAATGTATTGTGATGCATTTTCTAAAGTGTCCAGTTGTCCATCTAGTGAAATTTCAATGATACCCACCTCTAAGAGCCACTCTGCAAAACAAACCACTCAATAAGCTGGAGGTAATGGAGACTGCAGGTCAGGCTTTACAGCAATATCATTACCATACACACTCTCACACACAGGCGCACACAGTCCCATTGTCTGGGCAGTACTTATTAGTGCCCATGCTAACAGAGTTTGTCCATAAGTGACCTTAATTAAGTGGCTAGCACCATTAGCTGCAGAGCTAAGAGGCTAAGAGCCACCCATCTGCATGTGAATGTGTGTGTTTTTATGATAATGGCTTTGTTGAGGTGTGTACTGGAATACTAACGACGGGCTGCGCGCAACCCGAAATGGATAAATAGGCAGCTGAAGTTGAGCGCTGAAGAGGGGATGGTTTAGATAAGTTACTCATTGTGAGAAAGACAAAAACAGGGAGCAATGCCGAGGGCTGCTTTAAATGCAGGTTAGCCCCATTTACAAGCACAAATGCACTCACACACACGGCACTCAGCATTTTAAGCGCCTTTACAGTTTGCCCTGTCATTTTTCATTAGTTATGAAAACAAGGAATCTAATTTCATCAGATTTTCCGGTAAAATTGTGTCACTGAAACATTAATAATGGCGAAAAAGAAGAGTTATTAAAGATACTGTAGGCAGTGATCTCTTACTGTGGAATGATCATATTAATAACATGACACGATTTACTGTAATTAATAACCGTTTCATAATTATTCATCATCTGTACAGTCTGTACATTTCCTCGCTTTTAAATCGTCTGCCGGCTTTTTCACCGTCGTCGTCGTCGTTGTTGTTGATGATGTCGCTGTAGCTAATGGATTCTCACCCTGTTTCGCCCATAAACCTGCCTAACTGGGGTCACGGGGTCAAAGGTCACTGCTTTTCCTTTGATGTGACCCTGACATCCTGGGAGGAAGAGGAAATGGAGGAGGAAGAGGATTCTTCATGGATTAGTGGTAAAACACCTCACACGCGCGCACACACACACACGCACACACTCTATATTGCGGTGGGCAGACGTTCGAGCTGTTCACACACAGAGCCGGTAAGACTCTCAACATGTCTAAATAATCAATCACAGCACTTTCCCTCAACGCTCACACACACGTAAGAGTTATGACTTGCTAATTATATAATAACAGCTACAAAATCACTTAATAGAATTATATGTACTTTGTGTATGCACGCTAAGGTTACATTCGGTGGATTAGTTTTTTGTATTTTATATAAAAATACAACTGTGTAATGAGAGTCAAGTGATCTACTGCAGCGAGTTATTGATAATAATAAACAGATAGTAGCCTGTATGAAAATCAAGCTTCCAAACTTTTCCATCTATAGATTCAGCAGCAGCAGAAAGTCAAGAGAGTGCGAACTTTCTCTCAGCGAAGGACGAGGGGAGCGAGGGTTGAAAGGTGTGCAATGTGTTTTTCCCATCGCCAGAGCTCCTCTCAGCTGGAGCTTCTAAACATAGAAACACTGTTGCTCCAACTGCTTAAACAACCTCTTCGCTGCACTTCACACACATTCTCGTCTCACCTCTCACCTTCTTCTTTAAAGTAATTCAGCATATTTAAATTCATTAGTGGAACAAAAAAAAAAAAAGAGTGCTTTACATGTCGCAGAAACAGATGCACACAGGTTCACACGTACACACACACACACACACACACACACGTGAACACACACAAACCCTAAAACACACACACTAAGTGGGGCAGATTACATTCTCCCCAGGACTTGACTTGCATTAAAGTTTAAATGTGTTCAATTTGGATGGTCCCAATATTAGAGTGGAGTATCATTACCCACCTTATTGGATGAGTCTGAGCAGAATAGATTTCTACTGATGAGATGAAGAGGCCTCGGGCACACACACACACACGCACACACACACCTAACCACACTATATCTCTCTCTCACACACACAGACACATATGGACAGATGAGCTAAATCGTATTCTTTGTAGTGCTATTTTGGTCTCCCGCAGATTTTCACATCATGATTCCGACTTGTCCTCATATATATCATCTGAAAATAATGAATAAATAAATTAGACAGGAGCCATAATAGATCAGAAAAACACACATTTACATGTAAGCACTTAATATTTGATGAAACACAGCAACAGTTCTATTTCTATTAGTGTACCTTTTAGTGTGCCTTTTCAAAGGTACAGTTTATGTGTATAGTATATGTGTCAGGGCTTTATGAACATTGATACAGTCTAATCCAGCCAAAACACACCACAATGTCCTCCCTATCCATGATTATCAGTTAACAACACAATTTTACTAGTTGAAACTTAACCCACACTTGTGAAGGATCGTGACAAAAACTGCAGTTCCTCAAACGTCCACTTGAGGTTGGCTGAATTTTGTATCTCACCCGTTCAAACTATATTAAGGCTTAAAGTTATACGTAATCAGCGGCATTGCTGCTTTGATTGACATGTGGGTGCCGTTACAGGCAGCTTGGTTGAACGCCCAGGTGTCATTTGGCACGCCTCAGGTTTGCTGATGATCCACCACCAATTGTAGGCTTCAAAATGGCTCTTCAGAAACATATTGGTGACATCACACATACGCTGTCCATTCTTTACACTGTCAGTGATCCATTCTTTCAATTTTCACTTAATCTGAGCTCTGTTACAACCATTTAACCACCCATGTTGACAGCTATTTGATTAGCGTAAATAAAACTTCTGACTGTTCTGATGTTCACGACAATCAATTTTGATTGTCTACATGAACTACTTCATCCTGCTTCTTCAATCTGAGGCTTTATTGTCCTTCTTTTATTTCCACCTTTGCTTCCTGTCATTTCCCGTCACTGTTCTCTGTCTTACCTGAAGCTTTGTCTTCTTCTTCATCCCTGGAAATACGATGTCCTCGGCACGCAATGCAGAATATCTAGCCACTTATTTTGTGAGTACAGAAATATTATAAACATGTATTTATTTTGTACTGTAATTTGCTCTTTCTCATTTCCAAAAATTCTTTGTTTTGCCTCTCCTGTCCTGATCCTGTCCTTTCACTTTCACAGATTTAGCATTTGTGGGTTTAATGAGGTGAAGTGTTGTGTGCACTATAGTGTCACTGTTTCTGTGGTTGGCTTGTTTCTTGTTACTTACTTGTTATTGCTACTCCACTAATTAAAAATGCACTTGTAGTTTATTGCAGTGCCAAAACTCCGGTCGGATAATGAATTATTCACCAAAGCTTTAGTGCATATGCTATTGTACTTTTATCTGAGAGAGTGAGGACCTTTTTTATTTTTTATTTTCTTTGGAAAGTTAAGAATAGTCCTCATTTAGTTTTGAATTTTTACTAATTAGGATTAGGGCTGGGGTGAAGGTCATGAGTGCAGGAATTAATTATGACAAAGTAGAAAAATATGTAAGTCAACCCGACAAAAAAAACAACATTTATTTGCTTTGTTTTTGTTTGTTTTATTTGGTGAAAGGTCAGACATCCACGTTGTTCGACACGAGAACAGAGATTTAGGCAATCTTCTCTGAATCTCTTATATCTTTACCACACGTCCGTGGTAGGTGTAAAAATAGTGACAATTTCACAGCTATTCCAAAAAAAAAAAACAAAAAAAAAACACACGCTGTTCTTCAGTCATTTGCACCAAAAAGCATCGACGGTAACACAACAACATAAAGCTCTCAGGTGACGCAACAAACACAGGCCCTTGAGGTGGTCAACAGCCTGTCATTAAAGGCCCCCGGACACAAAGCAAACACTGTAAACCTGAGTGCAAAGTCAATACAGTGAAGTGTAATATGCACGTTAAGTGGACATCTGTGCGTTCGCACCATTGTGCAATTTCAGTGCTTTAACAGCTCAGTTGTGAAGGAGCTGAACATTCATTAAAAAATATGGTAAATACAGTTGAAACTAAAGGAAAAAGAAGACGTGTGGTCACAAACAAATGGAGCAGCAATCGGGATTTTGATGTGAGAACATTAAATATTCGTTAAATCAGCAACTCCGAAAGCTTCAAGACGTGTGCAGAAGATTAGAGGACGCTGCTGCAGCAAACAACGTTGTTAACAAAGACTCATGACATAATGTCAAAAAATGAAGCATCTTTCTGGGTTTTACTTCCAATAGTAGCTGAAATGTTTGTGATTTAAGCAAACTCAAATAACAATCAGTATACAACAGGGCCGGTATATGTGTGGTATAAAACGCTCCAATCTTAAATCATTTTCATAAACTGTTTAACTGTAATCTCTGTTGCTGCCTAAATATTATCTTTATCCTCTCTGTCCTGTATGAGTGAATAGATATTTGAGATGTTTATCGACCACTGGAGCTGGGACGTTTAGCCACAGACTGTGAAGAAAAACATGGACGTCGTATCCGTGGCGTCACCCACGGGTTTCCTAAGACCCGTTGTGAAGCTCAACGTGCGATCGCTCTGCCTCCACGACCTCCTGGCTAATCTAAAAGTCGGCAAAGACGTATCTTGCTGGTGGACCCGAGGTAGACTGGATGACGCCTAAGCCGTCTGTAACAGTACCTACCTGTCAATCAAAGTCAAACCTGTCAGCGAGGTTTTTCACATTATCTCTCTCATACACCTTTATGAGTATGACCGGTTATTAGTCAACTATTACCCAAGCAGCTGACGAATTAAAATGTTGCTCAACTTATGACTGTTTATGGATATCACTGTTTGTAAACAAGCCGTCACTAGCATCATACAAACTACAGATTTGCTGATGTGAGGTGTCATTTTGTATTTAATAACTGTCGATCACTGTGAGACGTGGAGCGCAGAGAGTTTCTATTTTATTGTGGAATATTTGGAACACAGATTCTTTAATATAACATTATAACACCAGTATCTTTTACAATTCATGAGTGAAATCAGCAAAACAAAAACAACAGATGACAACAATGATTATTCATTACTACAAAGGGTATCAATAATAATAATGATCATAATAAGTTGTATGCAAACAGTGAAATGAGCTCATACAGACATACATTTCTTACATGTAGACATTTTTCTGTATTTAAATATATTGTGTTATTATATGTGATGTGTATGCATGTATACAGGCTTATTTCTGTCTGTTTCAAACACACACGCTGAGACACACTGTGACGGATCAGTAGGGACGGGATAATACCAGGAGGAAGTCTTTACGAGGACAGAAAAATGAACCGTTCTCAGCCGTCTCTTCTGCTTTTTATCCACTTAGGGCGGCAGTGAAGCCTCTTCACCCTCCACCGCCGGTTTTGTCCTTCCCTCCTCCACTGTCTCGGTTTTAAAATAATATCTCCTTCATTCTCTGTTTCTTCCTCCCTATACTCTCCTCCTCCTCCTCCTCCTCCTCCTCCTCCTCCTCTTCACTATTATCTTTTGGTCACCTGTTCCTCCTTCCATCCTCCCCTCCGTCTGCCTTCCTTCTTTCATTTGTTCTCCACTCTTTCGTTCCCTCTCCTCACTTTGAGCGAAATAGATTTTCAATTACGTGCTGAGTGCCTGGAAGCTTCTATATTTCCCAACCTGACCCCAATACAGCCGGAGTGACACCCCACACACCAGAAACACACATATACACACACGCATTGACACAGCGCGCGCGCACACACTCGCACAGACACACATCTGATACACTTCCGCCTCCACTTACAGCCTAATGGAGTGGAGGAGAGGTTGGAGAATGTCTTCAGTGTCCCAGACAAACCTGGTTAACTACCTGACACACACGTACACGTACAACTCCACCAGACGCACATACACGAATTAAACAATGCAGGAGTGATAAAGAAAACTGAGATAAGACCGTTCATCCTACAGGATTTCCTTTTTTGAGAAATGACACAAAAGAGTCTAAACAAAGAAAAATACAAGCCGGCAGTCAGTTATACAAATGTGGATATTATTACACACAACAACAGTTTCTTAAATACACTCATGTTGTTGCCCTCGATAGGTGAAGAATAAAAAAAAGGGCCAGACAGAGTTCAAATCCTGACTACTGTCTTTCCTCTGCACACCTGACCGATCACTACACATTGTCAAAGTGTCGGTCGCCAAACATTTCAAGAATTTCCAGATGCAGCTCAGCTGACTGTGAAGACCATCGGGCACTTCAACCAACCACAACCACAGGAAGCACTCAGATTCTTTACTTAAACATGTCGTGTATCAGATTTAATTTACAGAAAAATAAGTTAAAGAATTAATCGGTGACTCTAAATTAGCCATAGGTGTGAATGGTTGTTTATCCCTGTGATGAACTGACGACTGGTCCATGGTGTACCAAGCCTCTCCCCCAAACACTGCTGGGACGGGCTCCAGGCCCCCACGACTCTGATGAGGATACGTGGTTACAGATAAAAAACTGAACATAATATTCATAAATGTTTTCACAGAGTCCGCAGAGTTTGTTCTGGTAGCAGATCTAACTCTGAAAGAGACGTTTATATGCTATACAAACTTAAACCTGCAGAACTACTCTCCTTTTATAATGTTTTTCCTTGCCACTGTTGCTAAGTGCTTGCTGCTCATGGGGGGATTTGTTGGGTCTCTTTAAGTCATATTATAAAAAGTGTACCATTAATCTGCTGTACATTGAGAGTGTTTGGCACGCAAGATGAAAAAGACGTGATGTGTAACGTGAGCAAAAAGAAGAGACACATCATTTCCACGTTTCACTGAATAAACGTTACAGTTGTGGCAGCATGCATGATCATCATTGAGGGCCCTAAAGGACCCAAATATGTACCTACAATTAGAGAATCACTGTGTGGAAGAAAGGGGCCACTGTTGTAAATTCAACTCAGTTTTATTTAGACAAAAAAACAAATCATTACAAAAGTTTGCTCATGACACTTTTTATCTGCAATGATCCTTTCATGTTTGTACAGAGTCAAAAGTCTGCAAACACCAACTGAAAACATAAATGAATCAACAAATATCATAGTTTCTGTATCTGATAGGGGGCTTATAATCGAGCCACAGCCCTGATCAGATCTGGTCAGTGTTAAGTGACGCGGCTGCTGTCAAGTGACAACAAAACAGTGACAGCTGACGTTTGTTTTTGTTTTTTTTCTTCCATTGTTAAGAAACTTGATTTAATCATCTTCAAACACCTCATTTATTAAAGCTAATTCTGAATGCAAGACAACACTTTAAATACAGCTGCTTTATAATGCTGGCTCAATTACCACACACACACGCAGTCACGCACGCACACACACACACACACACACACAAACTGATTTCATTAAGCAGTTTGCGGCTCTTAAACATGGCCTCTCCTGGGTGTTAGTGAATGGTTTTCCGTATTAAACAGGGGTAGAGGTCAGAGGTCAACAGCCTAATGCCTTATCTCTGATGCACCATGGCCAACCTTATTACTGGAGGCTTAGAGAACAAATACACACACACACAAACAGGCATAAATGCATATATTGTCCACACACACACACACACACACAGCAAGCACTCCACATTAAGAGTGCCGAAGGTGAAATGATGGCCTCGGGGCATGTTCAGCGCGTGGAGCGGCACACGCCAGCCATGTACGTGAGACACACACACACACACACACACTGAGTTTCCCCCGTGCTTCATGCTACCAGAGTTTCACTATAAAAGAAGGCAGCATCCTGCACGGGTTACCACATAAAAAGCTTCTTATAGGAGGTAAGAGTCTATTAAAACAGCTCGTTCCCTTTACAGAGCTCTAACATGACCTCTACGACCAAAATCAGACCAAAAAGAAATCACTTGAAGAGCGGAAGACGTGAAAAACGTGCGCCCCGTTTCACAGTTTGTTTTTTGGAAAGACTACAAAAAATACTGATAGTGAAATCTTTATTGGTATGAAATGGGATGAAAAACTTGTGCCTTGTACATTTGATGTATTTGTGTAAAATGTGAGACTGTGTGACAAAAAAAAAAAAAAAAAAGCAGCACTAAAGAGGAGATCACACCTAAACCTGATTCTGGAAATTGTTTTCAAATGATTCTCCTGTAGGGATTAAATCACAAAGTCAGCATCGACTGGGCTGCACAGTTGTAAAATGTGTGTGTGTGTGTGTGTGTGTGTCGGTAGGCGTGGTGCTGCTTTGTTAAGGCCTGAATGAGTTGTTGATGGGTACAGCAGCTTGGGTCTCTCAGGGGATGAAGGGGGGAGGAGGAGGAGGAGGAGGAGGAGGAGGAGGCGGGGGGGATGGGTAAGTTGATAATTGCAGGGGAACTTGGACTCAGTCTGTCCATGTGCAACCCACCCAGCATCTCCCCTCTCCCCCACCTACCCCCTGCCCAAACACACACACACACACACACACGCACACACCTCCCTTCTCGCTCTCTTTGAAGGGGTGGTCCCTTGATTAGGCCACTTAAACACAGTGTCCCCCCTCTCTTTGTCTGTCTGGCTCTCAGTGCGTCTGTCACCCACAACTCTCCATGTCCAGCTCTCTGTCCACCTTTATCTGTTTTTTTATATAGTTTATCTCTTTTCCACCTCTTATTTCCTCGTATCCCTGCAGATTTCTGTGTGTGTGTGTGTGTGTTGTGTGTTGGGGGGGGGGCTGGGGCTCCTCTCAGGTCTCAGCTGCCGTTGTGTGTGAGGGTGAATTACACGCTGTAGCGGAGTGTTGACAGGAGCAGCTGGACATCAGTGGGCCATAGCGCCCGGCTTTGTACGTATGTGTGTGTGTGCATGTGCGCGCGTGTGTGTAGCTGTGGACTGCTACCCAACACAGAGCTGACACCTTCTGGCCAGCGAGGGCAAAAACAGCCTGCAGACACGTCTTGTTTTGAATACTTTCAGATAAAATCTTCCCAAAATAAAAGTCTTAAAGTAACATTAAAAACTTTATTGACTTATTCTTAAAGGCACAGTTACCGTCAGTGTTTGGACTTAAATATCTACTTTAAATATAAAAGATCAAAAGCAAACTATAATATCCTTTCAACACATAACTCACAACAGGTATATTTGCGTGAGATCCCAAGATTTTTACTTCTATATAGAGAAAAACATGCTTTAAAAATCCAGCGTAGCTGCTGCCTGTGTGTTTTAAAAGGGTGACTTTACATTTTGGATTATCATTTGAACCATTTAAGCTTCCAAAATTAGTGATTTCAATGCAAATGAAGAGAAATGAAGTGCTCTTTTGGATACTTTCAGCAATAATAAGAGAAATCATGCAAAAAAAAAAAAAAAGAAATGTAATCTAAGTAGAAACTACTTGAAATATTTTAAATTGGAGTTTGAATTGGTGCATGATGAAATAAAAATATGTTGAAATATAAAAAAGAGAGGGTGTGATGAAAATAAAAGTACAGGAGAGGAGAGGAGAGGAGAGGAGAGGAGAGGAGGTATGAAGTAATGAGTGTGGAGAAGCGTGCTGGTCTCTGGCTGGTCGTGAGGCCAGAGACAGAGTTTTGTCACTGCAATCTCACACTCTGCTTCTGTAATGACTCGCCTGGAGGCACAAATGATTTCCTCCACTGGTGTTACTATTGCTGGAGTCACCACAAATTCAAGAGAAAGGTCTCGGAGGCGTGGGCATCGCAGGGCAGGAGGCGAGGAGGTTGAAGGAGGAGAAATCTCTAAAATTATTATTATTATATTTTTTTTTTAAATGCGAATTTAGTTTTCAGTTCATGTTCTGTTTGTCGAGCTGCTCTTGCCGTAGCCATGCTCCAACTGTGGCCAATGTGCCATAATTTTCCATCCACAAACCTTAAAAATAACACCTCATTCCACCTCTCTCTCTCTCTCTCTCTCTCTTTCCACCCGCCTCTCCTTGGCTCTCCCTCTCTTCCCTCCTCCTGCCTACCCAGGGACGTGTCATAAAGACATCATCATCGCTGTTTGAGGGCAGAGGAAGAAAAGCGGGAGTGACATGATGATCTATCCGCCAGTCACTTCTCTGTGGGTCCGGTTGAAGGTGAATCGACACAACAGACTACGGTTGATGATGAAGCGAAATCCGAACAGAGCCCTCACCTCCCGGTTGTTTGGGCTTTCTTACTTTGGTGCTAACAGGACGTGATAAAACACACATTTTTTCCAAAGATTTAATGTTTATGTGTTTGTTTTTCCATATCATCCAGGAGCTGCCGCACCACTTCATTTTTTACATTTATTGCAGCTGTCATTTTCTTGTTGCGTTGCCTTGTAGGACAGTTGTGTCTATTTCATCAGTACACTCTAGACTGTGGCTTATATACGGATACCGATATATTTTTGTAGCGTAGAATAGCTAGATATATAGATATGTAAAATCTATATGTAAAGATATGTAAATCTGCACTACAAAAAATTGAGATCATTAGATATAGACATATTAATATCAATAGATAACATGCATATCAATATATAGTATATAGCAACAAAACCCCAGTGTCATAGTACATGTTTAAATCTTAAATCTTACTTTTAGCTGTTGTACTGAATTCCAGCCCCTAGTTGTCAGTGAAATAGTGTTAGTTACTCCCCGCTGTCAGCAGTAATGTCCGCTGCATGCTCATGCATGTTAGTGCTGTCAGTATAAAATGCGCAGTTGGTAGTTTCCTTGATGTTACCCACAGGTTTCCGTTGTGAAGCGCAGAGTGTTGTGGCTCTGGCCACCGCCATCTTGGCAGTCCATGCTAATCCAAAAATGGGCAAAGACGTGGATCATCGGTGGACCTGAGGCGGGCTGAATGACGCCTGGGCGCTCAACAAGCCATCTGTAACGACACCTACCAATCAAAGCAGCCATGCTGTTAATTGTGCATAGCTTTAAGTCTTAATAAAATTTGAATGGGTGAGAAACGGGCTTATGGTGGTTGAGGTGGCCATTCAAGAGGCTGTGGTTTTTAACACATGCATTGGCATATTTTACATATATTGCAACGTTCTGTATATTTTTGTTATTATCCTCAATCCCATCAAAAAATCAAACAATCAATTCATCAGTTAATCATGTAACATATATATAATCATTTCTCTCTGTCATCAACCTCCATTATTGTCCAAAACCAGCCTGGTCTCACTAAATGGTTTATGAATAACACGCCTGTCATCTTGTGTGTTATCGCAACTCATTGTTTTATCAGTCTGTACTTACTTATTGTGCAGACGTGGCGAGTAATTCTGCACGCAACTGTCATAGAGGGAAAAATGACGGTAAGGCCACATATGGAGGAGGTTGGGGGTGGAGGAATGGATCAAACAAATACAAGCTTTCAGCTGGAATACTGCTGTTCATGTGCTGTGTGGATCCAAAAGTCAACGTTGACTTCTTTAAAGTTACGTACAAAAAATAACTTGATAACTAAAATGAGAAATCTTGTCGTAATCCTAACCAAAGTGCAACTATTTCACAACATTAACCACATGTGTATCACTGCTACAATGACAACGAAGGTCACCTGACTGCTTTCTTTCCTGCATGTCCAAAAGTAAAATGCAGCGTCTATAATGGTGTTTAATGGCATTAAAAATGCAAAATGTCCTTTGAAAGCTATTAATACTCCATCCCATGAGATCATGTTGCACAAACACACCAATGAGCCACACTGTTGCACTGCGGTTTATTTTGAGACGATCACACATATACTTTCCTGCTGATGTAAATATGCAATAGAGCGCCAAAGGTACACTAATGCACAACCAAAAATTGTCCCTAACAAATGTAGCAATTAGACACACAGTGCCTGTTAACAGTTACCAATACCTGTAACTGTTTTGGGGAAATTATTGAGCTTTTAATGATTAAACCATGAATTTTGGACTTTTAAAATCTTCAGCATGTTTGGCCTGAAGGCTGAGAGCCACAGACATGATAGGGAGGTAAATATTGAGAGATGGACTAACACTTTGTTGGTTTTGGTCTCTTCATGAGATATGTTGAGAGGAAAGATGGGAAATAACACCAGCTTTATCCCTCAAAATACCACAATAGTTCTCCTCATGGCGCTCAGTTTCTGTGAAGTAGTTTGAACTCACCCCCACCCCAAAAAAAAAAAAAAAATCCTCCATATTTGGGATGAGTACCACTTCGCTGAAAGCTCACTGAAGCACGCTGTAAAAACAATGTGCGATGCTGTCGTCCCCACATTCATTCTGGATATTTACTGTCTATAGCTCCAGCATATGATTTGGCAGGTGGGCAGGGAGGGAGAGAGAGAGAGACAAAGAAGAAGAAGGAGGGGGGGGAAACAGCGAGAGGGAGAGCGAGCATATACATCACTTCATCCTTAATTAGCTGTCATCAGCTTCTCTCCTCAGAGGAACCAGAGACTAATAATTAATGATCAAACTCTAAAGTCACTCTCGTCGTCTCCCTCCCTCTCTCTCTTTTCCTCTATCACAGGAAGAAGAATTAACAAAGAAAAAAAGATAACAGTTGATTTGGTTAGAGAGTAATGAAAAATGACGAGAGGAAAAGCGGCGCTGGTATCAGGCAGTAAGCCAACAAGGGATTTTGTAGATTAAATAAATGACTCATCAAAAACCAACAGAAATGAGGTAAGAGGCATTTCACCACCCTCGGGTTACCAAGGTAACCCGCGCCGCCTGCCCTCCAGATTATTATTGCTTGTTTGGTGTAAAAACAGCCACGAGCATCCTCTTTATTAGTCCAGTCTGCAACACAGAGGGCCGCGGATTAATGAACCCGCCTTATCGTCTGCTGATGTGAGGAGGATTCATTTTTACACGACGAGAACATGCCAGGAAAGGCATAGCAATGTTTTAACAAAGCCTGTGCGCCTGTGTAGACAAGAGCAGCTAATTAGAGAGGAACACAGTGTAAGTGGGCATATGTGTACTAGGGGACCAGTCAGCCAACACACGACAGGAAAGCGCTGCGGGGGGACGCAGGCAGGCAGGCGACTGACCAGCTCCGGAGCCAACACCGAGCCGCCATGGAGGCATGTTATGGTCTCAGCGCCCCAAGCCCCTGGCACACTTTCCTGAAGCCCTGTTTGTAGTGGCAGGGAGGGGTGGAAACTGCAGGCTTTACAGACCCCACCACAACCTGTCCTCTCTCCAAGACTGGACCCACTCTGAGATGTGTTTGTGTGTGTATGCTTCCTCTTAAGCTGCTCTTAAGTGCTTTAATTGGATTATCCTTAATGAGTAAACAAACAACTACAGCAGCAAAATAATAAGCAAATGAATAAACGTGTCAGGAAGCACTTTGCCGTCTTCCCTGCCCGTTCCTTTTTTTTTTTTTTCCGCTATCAGCTCTCTCACTGTCCTGCCCCCTTTTTTACTCGACACTTCGCTCATTTAGTTCCTCTCATGTGTAATTATCCCGATTAAGAATGATTAAAAAAAACACTGCTGCTGGAGAGGCGTGTGTGTCACACTCCAATGAGACAGGCCTTCTTAAGTGGCTGCTTTGAAGTCTGTGATGAGCCTGTGATTAGTCCTGTGATTCATTGACAAGAGAAAGAAAGGAAGGCAGAGAGGGAGCGAGGGAGCGAGCGAGCTCCGGAGGAGACACAGAGCAAAAATAAACAAATGGAGAATTTTGAAATGACATCTGTGAATATTATTAGAACATTAATCTGCACCGATGGCACAGATGCTTAAGCTATCTCCTCGTGTTATTGCAGAGGAGAGGAGAGGAGAGGAGAGGAGAGGAGATGTAAGAGTGAACGAGAAGATGAGAGGAGGTGAAGAGAAATGAGGAGACGAGAAACAGGGGAGAACATGAGGACAGAGTCAAGGGGAGGACGATCAGGCAAGGAGGATCAGGCAATCAAGGAGGAGAAAAGAAAAGAGGACACGCGAGGAGAGTAGGTGAGGAGAAAGGAGGAGAAATAGGAGACAAGAGGAGCAAGGAGAAAGGAGATGAGAAGTGATGTAGAGCATGAACCACAGAGGGGAAGAGAGCAGCAAAGGAGTAAAAGAGAGAACACAAGGAAAGAAAAATAGGAGAGGAGAATAGGGAAGAGAAGGAGGAGAAAAGGAGCACTAACCAGAGAGGAGATGACATGGGAGGGTATTACTAAATGGAGGAGAGGAACAGAGAGGAGGGAAGAGGAAAGCTGGGAGAAAGAAAAGAGGAGAGGAGAGGAGAGGAGAGGCTAAAGCACTTTACTCTTTTAATTCCAATTTATGGTGCTATAAAAAGGGCCATTTCCTAAAAAATCTATACAGAAAAATCTAAGCCAAATCATTTCATCACTTCTCTGCCCTAATTGCAGCCATATGCAATTTTAAAGGCTATTCTACCTCCTAATGGTTCCCCGGAGGAACAAGAGGTTAATTGCTGCAGCTGGTGATGTAGCTCCTCAGTACTAAAGAGGTGAGGTTTCTCTCTCTGTCGATCAGTCCCTCGTCCTCTTTCTCTCCCCTCTGGGAATAACTGTCTAACATGTGTGTTAAGGAGACAGCCCGAGACTTTTATGGATACTTCCTGGTTTGTTACGACTTATCGTCCGAGTTTGGGTGATGATTTCAAACGGTTGTAACAACACCGTGCTCACCAAGGTGTTTGTTGAGTTGGGGGACTTGATTTTTTACAAACTTACAGGTTAGCCACAGCAACAGCTGTCAGATGTTACAGAACAGCTTTCTGATCTAAATCACAGTCGTTCCTGTAGTTGTGTGCGCACAGTTTTCTAGTGCAATGGGGGGATTACTGCCAACATTTTAGGTGATCGCAAGAAGTAACCTGCTCCGACTGAGCTGCTGATTTGTTTTCTCTACAAACAGTGATGTCACTGTCAAATTTAGAGTTTTGGTTCTGGTTAGTTTCAAACAAATCAAGTCAATTGATGGGCTGGATGTGGCTTCAGACCATCTGAAGATGACCTTCAAGCTCCATTATTTTTCCAATTGGGAAAACACCCGTGAACCGAGAACCAAGCTACTTTCAGTTTCACTACAAATAAAGTGGTATTGATAATCTGGCTATATTATTTCGCTTATTTCGCTTCGTCACATGTTTCCAGATCTCATACTATTATTGTCCAAAATTACAAAAAAATAAATCTTGAAATTGATGGGTGTTGAGCAGCTTTGGTGTCGAGCGTACACCAAATTAAAACTAATACCAATCAGTTTAATAGATGAGAGGACAAGGTTTGATCCAGTGGTCTGAGTTTGGCTGGATTGATCCAGACAGGTGGGAACTACAGAGGGGGGGTGGTGAAGACATAGGAAGCAGGGATACAGTGAACAGGAGGGGGGAGAAGGCTTGTGAGGTTTGTGAAGGTCAGTGAAAGTCACACGGCAGAAAAGACGAGCGGAAGAGCGAGAAGCATTTGAAGGTGGAGGTCCCGCAATGCTACGAGGCCTCCATTCCCGCGACTGATTACAAGACAAACAGAGACAGATGAAGCAGAGGGGCAGCGGCGGGCGAGGAGAGACAGCGGTGAAAATAGAGAGAGATTACACGGATAGACGCAGGGAGAACAAAGAGCAGGAAGTACAATGTCAGAGAGAGAGAGAGAGCGAGACCAAGGGTTGAACCCGACTCAACTGTGAGGGGCACCTGTTCACGGTTGGACCACCTCCTCCCGCCAGCCTTAATCAAATTTACCACAGAGACAGACTGTGACGACGCCCCCCTCTAACAAGAAACCCACTGTGTGTTACATCCAAATAATCCCTACCTCTAGCCAGGCTCACACTGCGTGCCACTTCCAAAGGTGTCCCACCTCTAACTACACGCCCACGCCAGGTTGCACCGAAATAATCTTCTCTCCAAACTCTAATTAGCTGGCCAATATTCTCAGGTGATCTTACACGGGGAGATTTGAACTGTGTGAACATAGTCAAATCGTTTAATTACAACAATATTATGATTTATCTCGCTCTGGATAATCTACAAATACGTTATTATACATTAAAAAATGTGCAAGAATTAGATGTTTATGTTGGAATGAGGGGAAAATAAAACTGAAACTAACAACTGCTGCAACTTGTATGTATTTGCAAAACACATAAGAGAAGACACGTTTTCAAAGGTTGTCTAAACACAAGAAGCCACATGAATTATGATTGGATAAAGAAAAAAAACAGGCTTGACATTTGATTGTTTTTATATTAGTATATATGTGTTATAATACACTCTTTGACCTTAAACATGAATGGAATAAAATCTGCTGAAACTCTGTTATAATATTAAAAGTTTTAAATTGTATATTATTGCCATAGATTGAGTCAGTGGTGAAGAACTACTCAGATCTTTAACTGCAGCACAAACAGTAAAACCGCAGTGCAGAAACACGTTTTACTTCAAGGGTCACTGTGTAAGATTTAGGACGCTCCATTTACAGAGCACAACAAGCTTTTATTTTGTGTACAGAAAGAAACTTTAATATGCTGAGGCAGGTTGGCCTCAGATATAGCCCAACAATCCAAGATAATTTCAATAAACAGAGGTCCGAGCAAACACAAATCCAGAACAGAGATGAGTGGGAGCACGGTGAGATGTACAGAGACAGAGCAGTGGACTGGAGATCAAATGGAAGGAGGGTGACACTGTTGTAGCGTCACTCCGCGACCAGCCGTGTCAAACGGCACAGAGCAGATTGAGCTGGCTGGGAGTCAGACACATAAATGGCACAGAGGATCCAGTCAACGATATAGCATGTTTCCTCCTTGTAGAAGCGGATAAACTAGGCTTGAGCTCACGGCGGAGCACTGAACCCACGATGCAGACAAGATGCAACACGAAAAGACACTACAGGTGAGGTACAGAGGGGATCTTCAGGGCAGGATGGTGAAGGCTGGTGAACAGACAGGCTGGCAGGGCTGGAGGACAAAGCAGACAAACAGGTGTCAAAACCAAGAATTCAGAAATATTAAGACAAAAGATCCTCAACATGTCGGTTCCTCTGAGCTGGTAAAATGTGAAGGTACACAAACAAACAAAAAAAGTCTGGGAGGGTGAACCAGAGTCGGCTGCTTCAGCATGACGTCAGGTTACGTTTCTCTAAAAGTTGAATCCGGCCGCAGGTCGCTGTGTTTTTTTGTCTGTTTTTTTTACCCCTCTTCGAATGAAGCACTGGATTTGGTTCGATGAGGATGCTTGTTTCTTTAAATCATGAAATGCAAACTTCCAAACCTGAACCGTAGAGGCGGTAAACAAGGAAATGGTTGTATCAATCAGTTCTCTGGTAATCCTATGCACAGTGACAAACTATGTTGTTGATGGGGGCTACAGATTTTTGAAGCCAATAACAAACTACACACACGTCAAAAACCATTATCTTCACCTCTTCTCCTTCATCCCTCTTCCTTATTTCCTACATAACAGATTGACTCTACTCATGGCGGCTAACAACATTTATTAATAGTATTTTTTCTTGTAGATGATTCAATCCATCATCTCTCTCTCCCTCTCCATCTCCGCTCCTATCTCCGTTTCTCATTCAATCTGTCGCTGCCTCTCCTCCCACTCTCTCTCTTATAAGAGAGAGAGGTGTCAGTTTCAGTGAAACAACTTAATTCTGATGTCAATGAATTAATTAGATGTGTTAATGAGCTAGCGACAGCTAACCCAAATTAAATTAATACCGTAATGGCCTCAGACAGCGAGAATTAGCTCCCATTTCAGTAAACGCTTTCTGGAGTGTACACAGCCGCCAAGGATAGACACACACACTCACACACACATACACACACACACACAGCTCAAACAACATCCATCCCCCCGAGCAGATCATCATCCAGATGTAATTAACTGACTAATTACAGGAGCTCTCACTCGCTCCCCCTCCCCGCGCTGTATCGCTCTTCTCTTTCTAACACTTTGACTGTCTGCTTCTCTCTGTCGACTCCGTGATTTGACCCGTCTGAGGCACAAATTTGTCATATTTCCTTACAGTTTAGTTCCTTCCTCTCGTGTTTGTTTTGGTTTGCTTATCTGTCTCCTACATATAGCCCTAAAGAAGCATTAAGTGGTTGTTTAACGTCTAGTTGTCAGTGTAACTGTGTTTTTCCTTCCTCTCGCTCCTCTTGTCATCACACTTAAAGTCTCATTACACACAACAGGCCTGACTTAAAGGCTGTTTAGTCTGCCATTAGCTCTAATAGTGACTCCTCCACAGTTGCCACGCTCCAGTGGACCTGCTGATGGGAAGCGGTGCCACCAGACTACTAATCTGATCTCAGAGGCACAAAATGGCTGCTGTCTGCGTGAAGCCGGCCGGCCGAGGAGTAAAATGGTGTCACAAGTTGGTGGATATCAGATTTTTGGTGTTGACTGTAACTTTGACTTCTTTATGTCTTCCCTTTTGGCGACACTTCCCGAACACGGACACACGACAAGCAGGTTATAAGACGTGATTACTCAGTCTGATGATTTTTGACCTGAAATACAACCACACACACAAAGGGCTCATAGAGCAGTCACGGCCAGCCATCTAGTAGTGCCCTGGGAGCAGTTAGGGGTTTGGTACCAACTCAGCAGTGCCCAGAAGGTGAACTGGTGATATGGCACCTCTCCAGCTATCACTCCTGGACTTAAACCGGCCACCTTCTGGTTTCCAAGCCAGGCCGGTCTGAGCTACTGCCACCCCTTACAAACTAACTCATGGCCTTTTATTAATGTCGTGATTGCAATAAAATGTTAAAGAAGGAATTTCTGCTGATGAACCAATGAGCTAAAGAAACACAGAAAGTTATATGCTGGAGAGGAATGTGCAACAGCTACAAAACCTTATTACGCTCATGATATACAAACATATATGAGCAGACAGGCAGCTGCAACATGGGCCGTAAAACGAAAGATTAAAAAGTTTATTTGCTCGTGGCAGAACAGAGCTGAGTCACGTCTGGCTGACACAAGAGCATCTTTAAGACAGAAACCATTGGTTCCAGATTAGAGATGTGCTTCATACACGATTGCTGTGTGTCGCCCGTTAATGTCGAGTTCATGGCAGCAGAAGTGTCCTCATCATACATTACCTTCTCTGCACAGAGGCTGACCTTATACTTTACATCTCCTCATACGCTGTTCACATCGTTCATTGGCCATTAATTGCATCTTGCAGACGTGTAGCGTTAATGTCTAAGGGCATGAGGTGAAACGATCATCCCGAAGTAACACGGGATATACAGAGTAGAATGTTAAGGTGTAGTCTGGGCGCTGAGTGGTTTGTTGCCGCTCTGTAAAGCATCTAAGAAATTATATTTTAGCCATTTATAATGTTGTTGCCTACAGCTTACAAGGCCCTTATGGTACACAGGGGGCAACGACGGAAGTTTCTGTATTTTAACACTCATAAACAAGAAAGTGGAAGTAAATCTACAGTTAGCTTGTCTTCACCTCTTCTCACTTCTTTCCTTCGTGGTCTCTCTCACCTGGTTGTGCTGTGAACTGGCTGCGAACGGCACAAATTGAACAGGTTATAATCCACTCAGAGACCTTGTGACGGTGTGTTACTGCTCCATGTATGTACAAGTACAGCGCATGTATATGCGTGCATGTGTGCGAGTGTGTGTGTGTGTGTGTGTGTGTACAGTGGGCCTGTCTGCGTTAGCATGAGCGTTTTCCTGGGGTGAGACTCTGCAGGGAGCGAGCTTCTCTCACAAACACCATCTGTCAACAACAGGCTCACCTGCTAGCAAACATTTAGCTCAGGAACCATCTCGCCTGCTCTCTCTCTCTCTCACACACACACACACACACACACACACACACTAATACAATTCAGCAATGTCAAAGCACAAGATAATGTAATTTCCCACTTAGCCGACTTGACAATCTCACCTGCTTTGCAGCCTCTTCGATCTCTGAAGAATACGCGTGGATGTGTTTGTATGTGTGTTTGACGGATAGAAAGACAGAGGGATGGAGGCATACTACTTAGGGGATAAAAAAAAAAACATAGAACATTTGACACCTTGTCTTAACATGAAAATTGTCGGGCTGGAGAGTAAAAAGTAATATGCAGAGTGGGGAATGATTGAGGCAGAGGGAAGGTGAGAAAGAGGAAGATAAAGACAGGGGGGAGACTATTACCTGAGGTGTCTGACTAAATTAACTTGTCATCATCACTAATTAGCCCCTTGTTCCTCTGTTCCCTCCAGGTGAGTGCTACCTATATTATTGTGTTTGTGTGGAGTGTGAATGTGTCTCGTGGTCATTGTTTGACATGCTGGTTCCTGCAAAGAAAAGACAATCGTTGTATTCTCTGTCCTTTTGTGAATCCTCCAGATAGTCAGCAAGTATTTTCAAGGTATCATAAATAATCTAAACATGTAGAGCGAGTCCTAACACAACTTTAAACCATTTCAGGTGTCTAACAGTCATTTTATTGTTTTACAATTTCCAGCTTGACCTGTCTTGTCTTCATGTTTCATTTAATAAAGCGATCTTGTGAATTAATTCTGTATTGATAATAATGCAGTAAAAAAATAATAATAATAACATGTCTCAATTGAATATACACTTTTCAGTATCTTAACTAGCACCTTCACTTTTTTACTGTGTTTTTCCTCCTGTATGGCATTATGAAGAGTCGGAAAAAATTGCCGAGGATCAAATCAAATATAAGGATAACTTTAATCATCCAAATATTTGTTTACAGTATAAATAAAGATATTGTGCTCATATATTTAATAATATTAGAATATATATTGTGTGACATTTAACATAAACTGTAATAAACAAGGCTGCTCACAATGACAGTCCTGGAAAACCTAAATGCTGCACGAAAAATCTTCCGCTATTCTGACTGGTGAGTGTTCACACATTATTCCAAGGGGACATTATTTGTTTCATTAAAGCAATATTATACATTATTATTTATTTATTATACATCATTATTTTACCTTAAATGAATGAGTTGGGATGCTCACACTAGGAAACTTGTGTTGAGCTGGTACGAAATGTTCATTACACATTACGGGAATACATCACACACAATCTCACTCCTAAATTTGTGGCCTAAAGTCACAGCCATGAAGCATTCTCCACGTGGCTTCATATCCAATCAGGACTTTGTTAATTTGCTCAGATTTTTTTCTTGCTTCTAATATGCGTAAGTAGACCTCATGGTAATTCTGATTCTCTATGTTGTTTCTGTGTCTGACTTCTGTTCAGGATCTGCTCTCTGCTGCTTGGCATTGCCAAAGATCCGAACAGTGGATGTTGCCCCAACTCTCTCTCAACTTTTCCAGAATGAGTTACTATTAATGAAAATATGATATATATCAATAAATTAGGAAAGCACATATGAAGATCTGAAATGTGTATCACATCCCAACATGAAATCCATATGTAGGAAACCCAGCACTAACGCTCTTAATTAGTTTGTTACATATTTCTGTAGAAGAAAGAGGTTTAACGTGTAACGAGGTTTAGGTTTTTTGCATATTACCTTTGGTGTATTAGTGTGCTGACAAAAGATGCATTCATGCTACATATTTCTGATTTCTCACCAGCACATTCTAAGAATGCAGAATAATCTGATTATTCAAATAGATGTTAATTAGAGCCGTGTCTTCAAAAGATGGCATTATTCAGCTGAATAAAAGCGAGTCATCTCTGAAGATTCCTCCAACGCCACAAAAGAACCTGCGTGGACGTAAAAAGAACAGCTCTGTCGTTTTTTGTTTTTGTTACATTTTTATTTGCCCAATTTCCCTTTGTCTTCCCTCAGTGTTATTCTAGTGGGACATAATTTGAAGTGGAACAATGGCGGCGGATGAATAACCTGATATAATACATATTCATGGCGTTTGAGAGGCAGTTGAGTTGATCCACTTGTTTGAGACACAACAAAGGTAGCTTCCGCTCCTCTGTTATCCTCTCTGCTCCCAATCCTTCCTCCGTGCCTCCTTCAATAGTTTGCCTGTTCGTTCCTCCTTAATTATCTTTTGAAATCCCCCCCTCTGTTTAAACCTTTGTCCTTTTCCCACGTGGAGCCTATAAACAGACAGCAGCAGCTTTCTGGGGGGAAATAAAGGGAGGAGGGAGAAAGAAGACAACATGTCTCAGGTTAATCTTCCTCATGCTGAAGTAAAGTAAGAATCTGTGGGTCTGCGTTGGTCTGTATTGACACCGTTGGTGAGTTTGTACACTAACTTCTACTAGCGACGTCAAAACAATGGTAGCATCCCAAATTTAACACAGCATAGACATGTAAAATCTGACACTGTAAGGGGAAGAGCAAATGTGCAAACACTAGCCGCTATATATAAAATAACAACAGACAAGAATAGCTTCAACAGTCTCATTGGCAGAACAATTGTAATTACAATAACATTGTGTGGTAATCCTTCTAAATGGGAGCCAGGAACTAAATCGGTTTGATGACGGTGGTGCTCAGCTTAGTTGCCTTTCACCGGTTTGTACGGTAATCCTCATTAACAAAACACTAATCCCCCCTCCGTGTTGCCATGTTTCGTCCCATCCTCCCCTCTCTGACATATAAAACTTCCAAAAACTTCTCGCTCCACTTTAAACACTGAGACACTGTAATCAAGCCAGTCGAATCAAAATCCTCTAAACTCTTCATGTGGCGTGTTCGGTCTCTGCGCCGGCACAGAAAGGATTCAAATTTTTTTTCCAAATATTTGCTCAGTTGTTTACAACAGGCTCACAGATGTCAAAATCCTATCAGCTTCTGTACATGTTTGTACATTCATAGCGAATTATGAATCATGGCTATTATGTTCCGACAGTCAGTCTATGAAACACGGATATTTGTGTCGAACAAAGGATTGAGAAAGCTCTCCGCTTGTCTCTTGGCTTTCTGCAAGTTGATGCTGCTGAGAAACTGGTAGATCCGTTACTCTGTCGGTTCAAAGAAACCGTCCTTCTTTTGGTTCCTGGTCATAGCTCAGTTATAAAATAATAACAGAGTAGCTCAGTCTGTAGGAACTGCGTTTGGGGAACCAGAGGGAGGCTGGTTTGAGTCTAGCATAGACCACAGTATGGAGCATGGACTGGTAGCTGGAGAGGTGCTAGTTCACCTCCTGGACACTGCAGAGGTGCCCTTGAGCAAGGCGCTGAACCTCTAACTGCTCCCAGGGCGCCGCTACATGGCTGCCCATCGCTCCACCATCTGTTCCTGTGTGTGTGTGTGTGTGTGTGTGTGTTTGTGTGTTCGGGCCTGTATGAGTCAAAAAATAAATTCCCCATTGCAGGATAAGTAATCTTCTTCTTCTTCTTTTTCTTCTTCTTCTTCTCTGCTAAGAACCTGTTTTGGCCGCCAGACTTTGTTAACTTGCTCAGATTTGGCCGTTTTTCCCTGAGTTATATGCTTGTAAATATGTAAATATGCTACGCAGTTGAATTGTTTCCCTTTAAGCTGTTTTTACAAGGCGCAGGTTGATGCTTGCAGCGTCCGTCAAAAACAGAGCAGCCACGGATTCTCCATGGAGCAGAGCAAAGAGCCACTTCTGAAATGGATCGCAGTGCTTCTGGTGGGGTTTCAAACACAGAACACATCACACGGTACGTAACTGCGGCTGCAGCACAAGAATTTCTCTTCGTAACATAATCTACCTATCATCTGTGCCCGGGGAAATTTAGCCGCAACCACGCTGGACAGCTGTAGAGGAGGTAGCACCAACCTCTGGTTCAAAGGATGTGAACCCGACTTCACTGACATTCAGGCGCATGCTGACAGGGAGCGGAGCTGGTGTCCTGCCAGAACAGGAGCTGGACAAATGGACAATGTAACCAGGCCTCTCTGGATGATGTTCACCAGGCAAGTTTAAATCTGAGATTGACTTTTAGTTGTTGTCCATGTTAACGGCAGTGGTGTTACACTCTTAATCTGGGGGGGCTAAATTGCAAAGCAATGTTGCTTTAAGATTTAAAACACTAAATCTTTTACTGTAAAGTCTTTTAACTGGCAATGTCAGTGACTTCTTGAAATCACACAATGTGAAATAAGTAAATCTTTATGGCTTTCTGTTAATGATCTGAAGTAAACAGAATTATTTAAAGGCAGTGCATTTTTTAGCCTGAAAGACTCTCCTCTAATAAATGTTCTGGCTACACAAACTGCCTCTGACCCACCTACAGCTGGAGGCTCCTCGCCCACAATCCTGTGCTTTCTAATTATTCAAATAACAGACAGGACCGAGAGCTGTGATTCGCCAGCCCTCTTCAATTAGCGTTGTGTTAATTAAAGAGCATCATCAGGTTCTCGTTAGTGATTAAACACCCGAGTGTGATTACTTAACTCAGCAGGACTCCTGACGAATCATCTGCCCCCTGATCCCTCCGATGAGTATACGCGGGTATGTGTGTGTGTGTGGCTGAACGTGTTTGTGTATGTGCATTTGAAATTTAGCAATGCTAAGGCGCTAGCAATGGGAACAGATTCTCCCACTCACGCTGCATATCAATGCTTCAATGAACACTGCATATGCAAAGCTGCGAGGACGTGTGTGTGCGTGTTTGTGTGTCCGATTAAAGGGGGATTTTTGTTCACTTGCTGATGAGGTGTCTGAAGTAAGTTAATTGCCTATCAAGAGAGCAAGCCAGCTCTGCCTCTTGTGTGTGTGTGTGTGTGTGTGTGTGTGCTTGTATTTGTGTATTTGTCAGAGGCTTTGCATGCTTGTCTATGTCACTTCACGAGCTAATTGCCTATCAGAGGACTGCTCAGGTCCCTGTCCTTTGCTTGGATCAAGCCTGTGTTTAAAAGCGTGTGTTGGAATATGTATGTGTATAAAAAAGTAACTAAATACTACTTTACTCAAATACTACTTAGTGGGTAACATTGAAATTTGCCATTAGTAATCTATAACTAAGAGAGAGAGTGAGAGGAGGGGCCTTCTTCATCTCAACCACAGACTATAAAACATGGATGTTGTATCCATGATGTCACCCACAGGTTTCTGCAGGGCCGCTGTGAAGCACAGTGTGTTTTCCGCAAACCGTGTGACTTTGACATGTAGACTGCAGTTTTTGTCCCATCTCAGCACTGGTTTCGAGTAAACATGAGATTCAGGATTCACACAGGGACACCTGAGACAGCTGATGAAGACCGTGGGATGTGGTTGAAAGTACAAGGATATCTGGTAAGTGACCTTTTGAATTGAATTGAGATGAGATGGGGAGGCTGTTCTGAGCATAACCGCCGTGAAACAATCAGGAAATAACTTTTTCTTTCGCTGATTAACTGTTTTTTGACCAAAGCTCTCTCTCTCTCTCTCTCTCTCTCTCTCTCTCTCTTTCTCTCTCTCTCTCTCTCTCTCAAGCCATTGGATAAAAACCTAATTAAACTTCTTTGAGTCTCTATTTTGCAGCGTAAATTGCGAGCCAGACACAAATTTAGAAGCTGCGTACATGAAATAAACAAAGCACAACAGGTAGAGTATCAGAGTTTTCTCCATGAATCCACGTGGATAGCCTCAGTTTCACTCTGACATTTCCGGCTGACTGTGGAGCATTTGACTAGTCGGATCATCTGATTGGCAGCTGCAGCGTGACATTGGGCTGCATTTTTTCCAAAAGTTGGATCCGGCTCATGTTCACCGCCTGCACCGCTGCACATTTTTGTGGCATGCGAGGCCACAGCCAAAACACGCCACCTCTACTCAAATAAATCTGTTTCTTGAAATCCCGTTTTCACTGCAGCTTTATGAACCTCTCCTCACCTGGAGCTCAAAGTTACACAGTACAAATGCATGCAACACGTCAGATTTTGTGGAGATATTTAACACATAAAATAGGTCAAATTAGCTTCACCTTGACCAGCTACAACAGAACATTGAGGCACCGTTAAAAATAAAATAATAATACATCATAAAAAGTGACCAATCCACATATTAATACATAATAATACCCCTGTACTTTGCTGAAGTACAACTTTGAATACAGTACTTTTCTTTGTAACGCTGTACCGTTGAGCTAACAATGTGAATACATCTCCCACCTTTGCCAGTGCATATGTGTGTGTGTGTGCATGTATGCATGTGTGTGTGTGAGAGAGTGTGTGTTCCCAGCAGACTAGCTTACCTCCAGAGGACCGAGATGCTAATTAAGATGAATCCACCTCCAGCCCCCCCCCCCCCCCCCCCCCCCCCTCCTGCCCGCTTCCCCCCATCTCACATTCATCAGTGTTATGCAAATGTGTGTGTGCGTGTGTAAAATCACATCTCAGGCCACACGGATCACAGCTACTAGCATCCCATCTGACTCATAGTAATATATAGCATTTAATAACACTGTGTACACACACATACACACACACACACAAACACACACACAGAAAATCAATATCCATGATTTAATAATGCAATGTACTGATCCAACTGGCTTCACAGACCTTATTCCCATCCACGGGAGAATCGTCACGACAACAGGCACCACAATAACAGATCTACTGCAAGTGCGCTAATTGAATGCATGTGTGTGTGTGTGTGTGCACATATAATGAATAAATGGGCAGGACATTCTTCATCTCTAGAATGATGAAGTAGGATTTAATAAACTAGCAAAAACACACTCACACTCACACACACACATGCAGTTACCCTCAGCAGGTGAGCGTAGCTGAGTTGACACTTTGTCAGCACAGTGTAATTTGACATAATGAATGCAAGCATCGTTACTGCTGTTAATTGGCCAGACTAATTATACTCTGAGGACGTCATTAGAGAGAACCTGCCGCTCCAACTGTGTGTGCGTATGTGTGAGCGGATGTGTGTGTTCGTGTGTGTGTGTTTGAGTGTGTTTACAAGTCAGGTTCGGGCAGACGGTGGGAAAAGTGCAGGAGACTGGAAGAGAGACCTGGAGGTGGGTTGAGCTCAGGACGGGAGTTTGGATGAGGAGGAGCAGTGCAGGTGGTCGGGACTGATGGAGGGGGAGGAGACGGGAGTGGAGGGGCGAGGAAGGGTCTAGTTCAAGCACCGTGGGAGGGGGGAGTTTAGATTTCAGAGGAGGTGACGGAGGTGTGAGGAGTGAGAACAAGGGAGCCTGAAAGGTTCACACGGTCAAAAAAAAGTTTGTCAATATCTTCTGACAAAGTCAGGGGTGCAGACACACCACACAGCCACTCTGTTTAAAATGAATTACATTTCTGTTGTCGAGGTCGAGAAGTAAAGGTTGAGTGAGCACGAGCGCTTTTAGTTTTGATTACTTTATTCCAGGGATGCAAAATATTAAAATCTTTTCCAGACAAACACTCATTTCCACGTGTGTTTTGACCCATAAAAACTTCATCCATTGTAATATGTCTGGTTTCCTTCAGAGGAGTTATAACTCTGACAGTGATGCTTGGTTTAGATGCTTCATTTGTACCTATGTCCTGTAGCACTAAACACTGTTTCCAAACATCTTCTCTCAGTAAAGTAGATGAGCATAAATTATTTAAATGTAGAAAAACATGTAACATTTATTGTGGTAGGACATTTGGCCAAAGCAGTAGCTCAGTCTGTAGGGAGTTGACTTGATAACCAGGGTGGACAGTCCAGCACGGTACAGGGCACAGACTGGAAACTTGAGTGGGTCAGTTTGTCAATCCTACCACTATCCCACCAGGACAACCCTGATATGCCTTTGTGCCAAAACATAACCAACCAAACCAACAAAGGCTGGGAGTTCTAGCCAGTGAGAGGTTAGCCTGTAAGGGGTGTCATGCCTTTGCCATAGTAGGATTCATAAACTGGCTACTACTTCATGTCCTGTGCCCTGCCGAGGTTCCCTTAAGCAACCCCAATGGCTTTGAGATGAATAAAGTAAAGTCTTCTTCAAGTTAAAACGAGTCTGGGGACAATATGGAAAGAACTAAGAAATAAAGTTTTTACCTATTAACCTTCACCAGCACATATACATTGATATGGAAGATTAACGTATAGACTTGTATTAGTAGCTTTATTTATTAATAAAGCTGCTAATGCTCATCAGCATAAGCTGATATGTACAGTATGTTGCGCTCTCCTGCGTCTACATATGTGTTTGATTTAGATTAAGTATTTAAAGCACCCGATCTTGAAACATGCATAAGTCATAATTAAATCTTATTCCATTAACGGATAATAGAATACATGCCAGCAGCATGAGCGAACTTTAAAGAAGACTTCAAAGAAAGTTGAGTAAAGAAAAATAGTCATTATAAAAAGTCATTAAACTATCAGAAGAAGGTAAGAAGAAAATAGTAATGGATTACTTTTCTTAGGTGGCAGTTTACCTACTCGCTGCACACTACACTGTGCCCATTCAAATAAAACCTTCACTGGTAAAACACTGAATATGCTATTTATGAATGGAAAAAAAAGCTACAATGACCAAACAAGCATCAGGATCAGTGAGTATTTACTTAGCAGCTATTACAGCCGAGAAATTTGAGCAAATTCTGAGAAACAATATCGTCTCACAGTCCGCCGACAGACAGAGGGAGGGGTGTGTGAGTCTGCGACGGGTAAAGCATGTAATTTCCTAATTCTGATCTTGCAAGACAATCCGTCCTTATCAGTGTCTGATTCCCACATTGGAGGAAAAGTAGACAGAGACGCTGCAGGCCATCACACTCACACACACACACACACACACACAGACTACACAGAAGACAGAAGCATGAAATTACATAAAGGAAAGGGATACAGATAGAAAGACTGAGAGACTAGTGAGAGAACAAACAGGCCTATCAAACGACCACAGACCCAGATAACAAGATAAGACCTAATCAATCAGTCCTTGCACACGGAGAGAGATTGCGCTAAGTGGCTCATGAGTCCTGCTGTAAATTAAATCTGCACACTCCTTCAAGTAAGACAGAATGTAGTGAGCGAGAGTTGGAGAGAAAAAGAGAAAGAGAGAGGGGGGATAATAGAGGGTAATTTCATCAGCGTGGCCCATGATGAAGCTTTTACACGGTGGTTTGAGAGGCCAAACTAAAAGGCTGGAGGTTTGGTGATATTGAATATGAGTGGTGTGTCATGATTCGATTTGTAAAACGATAGCCTGGAATTAGATTATAGCGTCTAATGCGGATATCTGAAAGGGTGTCAGACCTTAAGGGTCTGGTGTGTGTGTGTGTGTGTGTGTCTTGAAATTTTCTTCCTGTGCAGGGGAAGCCTAACGCACTGTGATTCACGTTAATTCACTCACTTCAGCATCATCCGTCCTCATCACGGCTCTGCGTCCCCTACGCGCGCGTGTTGTTTTAGACTAACCATCACCGAGCCGCTAAAACAAAAAATACTTTGGGGAAGAAAAGCAAAGCAGCTGAACCAGAAATTAAAAAAAAAAAAAAAGATGGAGACTAAAAAAAGAAATGAATTCGTTTGGTGAAACAGAGGTGCCAGTGTTCCTCTGGATGATAAATCATTTTCTTGGTTTTCTGTCTTCAAGCCACAGTTTCATTTGGCGCCGCTTCACTTTTTTGGTTATTGGAAAAAAACGTCCTCTAAAGGCAATAATTAAGACTATTCAAATGTTTACTCTAACATCTACTTTATTTGTGTGTGCATCAGCCAACTCCGGCTCTCAGTATTTATACAGAGAAAACGGCAAGTCAGCGTAAAACACAGCACCAGACATTAGCAGAGACTGATGGTCCTGATGATGGACACGTCTCGTCCTGTCCAGGTGGCTCACGCTGCTCGTGGTGAAGTCGGCTCTGCAGAGCTTTTACTCTCTCTCTTTTACAACTTTACTGATGTGTTTCAGTCACGCTGCTCTCGGGCAGATGTTTTCGGTGATAAAGCTCTGATAAACCCACTGAATGCCACTTAAGTGGCGGGCTGGTGAATCATTTTGCAGCTGAGGAGCCAGATATTTTTCTCAGAAGAAAGCGGAGACCAAAACAGAGCTGAGAGACAGAAACACAAAGCAGAGATCCGTTTATGGCCAACTGGGTTTTTCACAGACGAGGAATTCGCCCCGGTATTTTGGTGCATAAAGGTCACAATAAACATAGTAAGAGAAAATAAATAAAACAAGAATTACAAAAGTTGAGGGTCCTAAATATAAAATACAAACAGGTATATCTGTTTTAAAATGAAAAGAGACGCAACAAAGAGGATAAAATGTGTAAAATAATGACTTAAACTTAATCACTAAGCAAAACAAAACATTGCTCTATGTCGTAGCGTATAATCGTTTGGTCCAAAAGTTATTGTGTCCGATTATTTTATATATTTGTATTGTGATATTTAAGTCAATAAATAAACTAACCATAAATAGCAGCAGCAGAGGATTACTCTCCAGTCAATATTTACATACCAGCTAAGCTAAACACTATTCCAAGTTGCTTCAGTCCATTAGATAAAGTCTACATTTACTGCAGAGCCAAAAGACGCTTGGACACTGGTGCCTTTGTTTCACTAATTACACTGAAATAGACAGTTGTTCAAATGAAAACAGGCCCCTGCATGAGTGTAGTGTGAATGGGTATATAGTTTCTAAACTTAGCTTGCTAAATCCAATGCTAAAGTTAGCGTCGCTGTCTGTCTACGCAGCTATGCCGTGTGTACACAGGGCGTCACAAGCATAAACAGAAGGTGACCAGACGCTGTGGGCGTCAGGAAGTACCGTCATGTTGTTGCACAGAAATTTCAAGTTGAAGAAGAGTATATTTTCGCTGACTGTGCTGTGCACTGCAACCAAGCAGCAAGTGAAGCCAACACGGAAGTGACAAAAACTGTAGTTCCTCAAACGTCCACTTGAGGCTGGCTACAGAGTCAATCTCCATAAGCCTCTTTGTGAAAATGTCCAACTTCACAGCAAAAATAAACATGCTTAATGAAATATAATATATAATATATAAAACAGTTTTGGTCTCTATAGCTAATTTCCACATTAAGGACAACTGTACTGAATCAGAATTTTTACTAACTCACCTGTTCAAATTATACTAATGCTTAAAGTTATGCATAATTAATAGCATGGTCACTTTGACTGACAGGTGGGTGCCATTTCAGGTGGCTTGCTTGAGCACCCAGGTATAATTGAGTTCGTTGATGATCCACGTGCCAATTTTTAGATTACCCACAAGGTGGAAGAGGCAGGACTGCCAACATGGTGACCAGCTCCTTCAGTTTTGAGCTTCAAAACGTCTCTTTGGAAATCTACCGGTAATGTCATGGATACGCTATCCATTCTTTACACCGTCAGGATGTTAGTTTGCAATAAGCAAAAGGTAAATTGACAGGAACAGTAAAAACTTGTTATTCGTGTTATTTTACATGTATTTGCTTTGCTATTTTAGCCCCACAAAACATATTTGTTACACTTCCATTGCATTGGAGTAAAAGCAGTAATCTCAGAGCTGAGTGAGTTGAGTTCAGTACCAGAACCTCTCTGCCCAACATGACCTCACAGACACCCACACAAACACAGCATGAACACATTTGGCGTAGGTACAACCAACAAATCTGAATTATAAAAAGAGAGCGGTGACGCAAAGCAAAGACCTCATAACCAAAAATGGATGGTTGTACACACACACACACACACACACACACCAATAAAGTTGTCTGAGTGTTGTTTGGCAGGGAAGGCGGGCGGGAGATTCATGATTTTTAATATGCAGAGCAACTGCAAAGTGGAAAACCAGACACTCACACACATACACACACACACACCTACGGTACAGTGAGACATCAGTTTCAGAGCTTCACACACTCGCATGAACTATGAAGATGTTTTTCTTTTCGTATGGTGACAGACAGCAGCTAACACACAACAGATCGCTCCCAGCAGAGAACACAGAGCCCTCACATCATTAACACCTCCTGCTGAGTACCGCTGGGCCTCAACTGTCTGGGGACGCAAAGCCAAGAGAGGGAAGGAACAAGAGACGAACACTTAGGACACGGACGAAAAGGGTGCTATAAATGTGTGTATTTATTTCTCTGTGAATGTGTCTGTGTGTGTGTGTGTGTGCTCTGTATCTCCCAAATGCCTCGACTCATCTGCTAATTAGTCAGGAGCAATTAAGTATGCTTAAACTAACCGCACACAGTGGCAGCCCGGACGCACTTGCAGGTAAGCAAATAATCACAAACTGAGCAAATGTATCAGCTAATAGAAGAGGAATCCTCGAATAGAAAACAAAAGAAAGGAAAGCTTTGACGGGGAGAGAAGAGGCAGACCGAGAGGAAGAAAAGAGTAATAAGGAGTGACGAGAAAAGGAGGAGAACGAGATAATCATAAGTCCCAATGGACAGATTGAGGCAGAGTGGATTCTATCACATGCTATCTCTCATTTATATGCTAATTCACTCTATTAACAGAGTGAGAGAGAGACAGAGAGAGAGGGAGAGTCTAATGAATACCTACTGATTGCTGTTTGTTCATTAGTTAGTTTGTGTTTTTAAAGAAATGTCGTAGTGAGCAACCATCCAGCTGCTACCAAAGACGAACGGCGTCTCATATTGTCTTTAAGTGCACGAGGTACGGAAAAAAAGAAGAAGAAGAAGTGTAGAGTGGATGTTTGAAATCAAATGAAAAAAAATATATAAAATAAATCCAGAAAGAGAGATGTTATCAATGTAATTCAATTTGGATTAACGCCGCAAATCATCTCCTTTCATCCCTCCTCCCTCCTTCCCTCCTTCCCTCCCCTCCTTCACTTTTGTCCTTTTATGATACTGATAGCCACTTGAGTGCTTCTCTCATTTTCTGCCTAAAGCTTTCGCTGCTGCTGATCTCAGTTCAGCTCAATTAACAATAAATATGAGCTCCAATGTGCACACGTACGCACAGTGTCAGTGACCTTCAAAGAGGTCACGTTAAGGTGCCACAGTGAACGTATGCAGATACAAGGGAAGTGTTGTGACCGATTTTGATCCACGTTTGGATCTATTTTGGGCCTGAATGTGTCTGTTATCTGTTATGTATAGTATTCTATCTATACATACTCCCTTCTTCAGCACATCCGTTTGTCCTGGCTCTCCATCAGGTTTTTAAAAAACCAAATATTATTTGGACTTTTCATCATGTATTTAAAAAGAAATTTATTACATGCCCTAAAAACATATCTTCTGTGATTGGGTCATACATTAACCCCAAATGTCTGCCAAAGTAGGTTTCACATAAGAGATTTGTGTTTTTGTCTCTCAGAGGATTTAGCAACAAAAGACAACAGGTTTGGGGTTGTTTATTTAAGATACTATCAAGTAAATCTGATCCACGATGAACTGAGACTTTAACACTGTTTAGTGTTACTAAGGCGTTTTGTGTTATTGTTTTGTGTTATATAGAAGTATTCACTATTTAAAACCAACCTTTCAGGAGCTTTAAAGAGAGCAGACAACAATTACTATATTAGCAAATTACAGTCACAAGTTTTGGACATTTTTTGCAGACTAGACCAGAAAGATGTGTTATTGCTGTATACTGATGTGAAGAAGTGTGGGAAATCACACCAAACAAAACGTGATAAATTCACATTTAAATGTACATTTGGTTCACTTTGGTTTATACAACATAGGTTGTAGTTTTTTTTGTATTAAAAGTCCAATAGATTATTAAATAGATTCACTAGATGAGGCAATGTGTTTTCACATTTCAAATCACATTACTTAAAGATTTCACTTTAGTTCTCAAACATCTGATTTTATGGCATTTCTTTTAGATTTTGTGCAGCCCTGTGCTCAGCGTGTGTAGTTTGTGCCACAAAAAACATAGAACAAACATAAATGCTTCATAAATAAACTTGATCATTTGTAGTTTTCAGTTTAAGAGTTGAGACAGCCAGCAATAAGTTACAAAAGGAACATTTTTTTAGGGGTTCATTGCCTTTTCTGTTTTAAAGGAAATGATTTAAGGGAGTAGTGTGTAGGATTTAGTGGCACCTAGAAGTGTAGTTGCTGATTGCAAACCCCTCGTCTGGCCCTCTCATACCGAGCGTGAACAGGAAAAAAGCCTCTATACAGAGCCAGTGTTTAGTTTATTGTATTTTCAGGTGATTATACACTATTTAAAACATAGTTATGCTGCCATATCCTGTAAATAAATCTCTCTAACTCTGACACACTGGACCTTTAATAAAACTGTATTTGATCTTTTATTGTTGGCTTGAAAATGTGAGTGGAAATATTCACCCTGATAGATGGTGTTTGTGATTCATTGAGCACATATCCTCTCTGTCTTTTACATTACTCATTCAGAGAAACATAAGTATCCATCCATGGAGGAACTTAATCTGTCTGCACACACAAACACACACATGCACACGCACACTTACACACACACACACACTGATCATTACCCTCCTGCCTTCACAGACACTTAGAGAAACACAAAGAAGGAGACCTAAACCAAAATCCTGAGATGATTTTCCCGCCTGTCACCACCATAGTGAAAGGTGTGTGTGTGTGCACACTTTACTGTGTGTCTGTGCTGAACACTGTGTTTGTGCAAGTAGAGACCACATGCAAAGGGTTTCCACGGGCGACATCCAGAGGTCCTTGAGGGGGTCCCCTGGGCTGTGATCGCTTTTCCAGTGCTGTCATCACAAAGACACACTTATACTCAAACAGTGCTCTTTGTCAAAACACAGTGACGGAGGCTCAGACACACACACACACACAAAAACAAAAACAGCAGTTCAATCCCGACCACTTTGTTCCAGCTTGTGTATGCGTCCACGCAGCAACGCACCATACGAACAGCAAAAATCACTTTGCTATGGATTCCCCACACATCAACCCCCTCCTTCCTCGTTCATGCTAAAATCTGTCCTCACTCTAAAATCTGTCATCACTTTTACACCTTATTCTCACTGTTTTGCCTAAGCAGAACATATTGTGCTGCAAAGAATTTCATCCAAGCGCTGACTAAATATCTACACATGGAGTTTTTTTTTATTTTCTTTAATATTAAAGCAGCCTACAAAATGAGGTTACGGTACTTTGCACTGCCTCATGTGGTCCATTTTATGGCCTCTCACTGGATTATAAGAACCTTGTGAAATCCATCAAAACACACTGATTAATCATACAAAAAAAAAAAAAACAAAAAAAAAACATTGCAGGGCATATCATTCCACAGCAGCTCATTAACTAAAGGAGGATCTAGACTGTAGCATCAAATTCACCCATTTTGGTTTAGTACTAATATTTAACCTTATGCAATGAAGCACCTTTAATACACAGTATCTGTTAGACCTGCACTCCCAGTGTGCTGATGCACTATGACTGTATGTATTATGTACTGTACAGTGTAGAGTAGGAGCATATTTTTCTAGTTGTTAATGTTAATATTCATGTCATTTTCTCATATTGTATGATGCTTTGTGATGATATGACTCAGCAACATAATAGCAACTGCGATTATTAAAGTATTACATATCTATTTTGGAATTTATGAGATACATTTCTAATATTTAATGTAACTTAAAATTCAAGAGTATTTACTGTTTTTTGTACATGATATGTCAGGTTGCTGCTAGAAAAATAGTAGCCCAAACACAAATAATAGGAAATAGTAACTTTATTTAGGACACTCATAGAAAAAGTCCATAGCACGCTGAATAAAAATAGAGAATATATACAAAAAAATACAAATGGTTGTTTGTCTCTGTGTGCCCTATGGTGAACTGGCGACTTGTTCAGGGTGTACCCCACCTCCCACCAGTTGGGATAGGCTCTAGCCCCCAGTGACCCTGATGAGGATGAGCAGTTACAGATAATGCATGGATGGATACAAAAAGACGGTAAATATATAACAATACTTTAGAGCTTAAAACACAGAAAACTGCACCTACATACAAACTCAAGTGGCTCCACAGTCTGGATCTAATCCTGACCACAATAATGCCGTAATGTGAAGCAGACAGCCTGCACATATATCTGTACGTAAGTTTTTATGTTATAGCAGAGCAGGTCAGCACGCTGACATTTACAAATATAAGCTGACATCCAAACATTACTCCCATATGTGATTTTTCAACATCTCATTCCAAAAACATTAGCAGCACTAATGTGCCGCTGTAACAGCCTCCACTTTCTGGTTTCACTCTTTCCACCACCAGATTTGGAACGAGGCGGCAGGGGTTTTCTTCCATTCAGCCACGACAGCATTAGTGAGGTCGGGCGCTGATGTTGGGCGATGAGGTATGATTCACAGTCGCTGTTGCAATTCATCCAAAAAGTGTTGGATCGGGGTTAAGGGTCGGGGCTTTGTGCAAGCTGATCCACACCAAAGAGTGAAAATTAACTTTAAATGAGTTTGTGCACGGGAGCAGTGTCATGCTGAAACATAAAGGTTACGTATTTCCTGTAAGCGAAAGTTAACCAAACAGTTCATAGGTGTCATAGTTAAGAGGCTGCGTGACTATCAAACAGACTTTAACCGACTCTGTAGCTCTTCAACACTCTGTTTTCCACTTTATTTTTTGACCTAATAGGCTGTAAATGTACTGTTTTAGTAAACCTGTGGATCATTTAGCTTTAACTTTAGCAAAAGAGACACATATTTCCCTTAGGAGGTGGTGGAGACCAAAATAGAGCTAATAGGAGAGTAAATATTGGACTTACACATACCAGATGGACAAAAACACGACTCCAAATGAATATTAATGTTGCTCAATGGATGTGTAAATAGGCAACTTCCTAACACATTTAATGTATCACTTTATAAGGTGATAATATTTCAGTGTGTGGTTCTGTTTATGTCTTCCAAGTGGAAAAATGAATGCAGGTTTAATGTCGTACCAGGAAGAAGAAAATGTTAAACAACTAAAGTCATCAATGAAAAGAGAAGGTTAACATAACTTGAGTTGACTTGCAGACACAAAAACATCTGTGATGTGTGAAAAGACCAAGCTAAACTCTGGTAAAGGGATGAAGAGTAACAGCGAGACGCATGCACGTGACGTGCAAAATTATGAACACAGCTTCCTTTTAAACCTTAAAAGAGCAAGGAAAAGAACATAAAGTCGCATGAAACAACAATGCCAACAGGTTGAGTGTATGCTAATGTTGAGTTTTGACATGGATTAAACAGATATGAGCTGTGAATGGCTGAATCACATTATGTCAGAACAGAGTCGAGCCTCACCGAAACTCACTAAACTGTTTGAAAGTCTGTGCGGAGAATCTGTGAGGGGCCCACTGTGTTATGTAAATGAACCACCTCAAAGGTATATTTACAGTCTGTGCTGAAACCCCCAGTCTCCCACATTATAAATATACCTTATTGAGTCGACTTAAAGGCACATTTTCACCTCAAAGATAAACATGTTCCAAAGTCAAGCGGAGACATGATTGATTCAGACACACAGCGGCGCGGCGATGGAACATTTTATCATGGTTTAAAGAAGGAATCAACAAACACTTTCACACATAACAACAGGAACAAATGTTGGCTTTAGAGAGGAAAAGATTACACAGTTTTGTATTTTCACACCAAAAGATACAAAAAACAAGAACTAGGAACTAAAAGTCAATTTCCCTGCTCTTTTATTTCTGTTGTATTATTTAGCTCTTTCCTGCAGATGGATATTTTAACTGTAGCAGAAAGAAATTGCTCTTGGGTTTGCATGTACATGTGTCTGTGTGTGTGTGTTTGACCGCAACGCTCAAAGCTCTGTGTTTCTGTGGCTTGTTCCCACACTTTTTCTTTTTCCGCACGTGTACTTAAAATCTACTCACTTCAAATGTTACATGTGAACTTCTCGTAGGAGGTTTGAAAACAGAACAGTTAAGATTCTGTATTTTCTTAATTTAAATAATATATTTTGTTCTGCACTATAGGCCCAATCTACAATACCTTTATTGGAACGGTAAATTGATATGATTGTAGGAAAGGGAGAGCAGATATTTTCCTAACCATGTACCAAATGAAACATACATAACTCAAAAACAGTTGATGCTGGAGAGAAGAAAAACTCCATACTTTTTCTTTCTTATAATAAATATGAATATCTTTTCTTTTCTTGTCTCTTTGCAGAAAAGTGTTATTAATATGCTGCTTATTAGAAGCAAAAAACGAGGAGTGAGGAGCACAGAGGTGTTTTCTTGATAAAAACAGACTGCTGTGGTTGCCAGAATTTTAGCATTATAAATTTGGTAAAACCTTTTTTCTAATATTGCAGTAAAAGGACTGATGATTTTAAGTTTAAGGTTGGCGTTTTATTCCATATTTTACTAAATAAACACGTTTTTCTCACCAAAAGAAATGTTTTGCCATATAATTGACATGAAAATACCATATGAATGCCATATAAAATAAAGGTTTGCCATTAAATATCACACTGTTACTCTTGTTAGTCAGTCATTTAAAATACTTTATTCTGTATGATTTCCTTTAGAATGCTATATAAAGACAACTTCTGAAACCTTGAGAAATATTTTCACCTCAATTTTGTTGATGAAGACTTTTTGTAGTGCAGAACAAACAACCTCCGCAGCTGACTTAAAGATTATTACTATTAACTTCAATCTTTTTTTTAATTTAATTCTGTTTTTAGCAACATACCATCTGACAAAAGACAGATAAATATATGTGAAACCAAATGTGTTACGGAAGAGTTTAACTGGAAGTGATAACAGACTTAGAGGTGGTGGAGAGGCGACTTTCTGCAGTAGTGACTCTCAAAAGATCCAAAACTTACATTTTCTTTCTTTGAGAAATATTACAACGATGTATTTTTCTATTCTATTTCTGGGTGTGAATTTGTCATATCCACAGGCCAAAGAGGGATTTGTGCTCCAGGAGCTGCAGTGATATGGAAAGTGTCATGCTGCCTCCTTGTGTTTGTACAGGGAAAATGCATCAACACTGCAGCAGCTTGAGCACAGATCGATCCTATAGCGCCTGAATGAAACCACCAAAATACAAACCTTAATTTAGAGTTACAGAAATTTAAACTATTTAAATAATATGAAGTCAAAGCACAACAACAGGCCAAGTGAACAGCAGTAAATTAAGGTGGTTTGGCATTAATTACAGTCACCAAAAAAAGCTCCATCTCCATATGAATGTAATATAAATACCCCACTTTGTCGAGCAAAAAATGACAGCAATGTTTTTTGTTAAAGTTTTAATACATTTAATTTAAAGCAATTTGTTTAAAATCCAGGCCAGTTTCTCCATTTAATAATCAGTAACTACAAACTTTATACAATATATACAGCTGAGATATGAAGGGGACAAGAACATCAACACATATGACAACATATATATAACTCATAAGATGAAATTCTGCATAGGAACAACCAGTTATGTTGAAATTAGGCAGCTTGGGCCCAACACAGAAATTAAAAGCTTGCTTCAGTGTCTGACGAAGAAGATTGTGACACACACAAACTAAAGAAATATTTAACATACTTACAACATAACATACAACATACAAATCCAGATCCAATATGGACCAGCTGAGTCACATGACACAAACCAAATTCATCCTTTTTCCTATAGTCAACTGTAAAAGGCAAAAACTACATACTCAACGACAGTAAAACAACCAAAAAGAACAAACAAAAAAACAAAGCATCCAGTGGCTTTCTTGCATATATGTCTGAGCATCACATATGCATTAACCCGCTGAATGAAGTCCTAAGTATGCAGTCTAAAGCTTTAAATCATTAGTAAGTGAATCATTGAGCCTACTCTTATCTAGATGTACTGTTCCCAGAGGTCAGAAGTGCATATCGGTGTTTCAAGAACGATGGTTTCCAATCTGTCTTGGCTCAAAACAAAGCTATTCCTACTTACTAACACAGGTTTATGCACTGACCGGCCACTTCATGAGGTACACACGTACAATCCAACATGATCCAACACAACAACACAGCTATAAACTTTTATGAAGCTTATAATGTCTCAGTTTTTGTTGACACTGTCAGAGAGGGAATAATTCTTCTTTGTGTTTATCTAGGTCGTAGTGAGTGCTGTTGTTGTACAGGAGTGCATTATATTGAAAGGTGTTTCTAATATTTTGGCCCTCTCATGTAGGTGAATGCAGTGGCCAAAATTCAACCACTGCATAGCACAACATCAACAGTAAACATAAGTTACTCTCTGACAGTGTCGACAAAAACTGAAACATTACAAGATTTGTAAATTAATTTATGGCTGAGTTGTACTGGATCACATTGGCCTGTACAAGTGTACCTAATGAAGTGGCCAGTCAGTTCGTACCTGCATGCTGTGACAGGTTCAACTGAAGAGTGATTGATCCTTCTCAGATTTCGTAATTTAAGGCCTGAAGATATTAAATTATCCTGTAATTCATGAGAAAAGAACACAGATATCAGAGAAAATTCAGATTATAGGAGATTTCTTTTTTGTTGTTCGCCTGTGAACTCACATCTCCTGAACCGCTTGTCTAGAAGATGCCATTATATAAAGAAAAAGGAAAAAACATGTCACCTTATCAAAGGGCAGTGCTCTGAGTAAACTTGTTGTTGTCCAAGAAAAAATGAGTGCTGTGTTTGACAGAAAACTACACAGAGAGAGACCTTTAAGATTAAATGCATTTCAACATGTAATGGACTACAACAGGGTCAGAAAGTGACCCTGAAGTTAGTCAGAGAGTCACTAGTGACTTGTAGTGTGAACAAAAACATGACCAGAGAGCAAAGAACAGCTCTGACCTTTGTTCTTTAACTCATATTAACGTCTGTAGTGTAGTTGTGTGTTTTTTTAATGTTATATATAATATACTTAAGGAGAAAGAGGGTGTCTGTGTGTGTTTGACAGCATTAAGTAGACAGATTAAGACTGGAAGGGTATTAAAGCTAACAGCTAGTGCGCTGAACCCAATCACATCACGGCTGGTGAGTCATTAACCCCTCAACATCATCTACTGTATGTAAGCCTGTCTGAGTGTGTGTGTGTGCGTCAGATCATGAGTGATGCAGTCGACAGAGGGAAGGGCATTTTTCTATAAGCACTTAAAATGACAAATCACACACACACATCCATTCACACAAACACACACACATCCCATGAATCACAGGGTGAGTACGCTGACTTTAAGACTACAAGAGCAGCAAAAAACATCAAAAGCAAAAAAAAAATAAAAAAATTTTTTTAGGGCATCATGCCTCCTTCTTTTTCCCCAAGTTGAACAGTTTGGACATCGGAGACTTTTTCTTCGGTTTGTCTTTCTTTATGCCTGCTAGAAATAGAGAGAGAACAAGAGGAGGGGTTAGTCAGAAAACGACACACAAGGTAAGTGCATTAAAATAATTGTCTCCCATCCTGATGAAAACACCTATGGTGTGTGCATAAGCATACATGTACAGGTGCACAAATGTGTGCTATACTTAAGGGTCCCAGTTTGGGGAGTTTGAAAATCTGGTCACCCCAACTCAGCATATTAAGAGCCAGATATTTTCCTCAGACGATGGTGGACACCATTTGTTACGGCTAGTAACTGTAAACAAATGCCAATATTTCTCTGCAACACTGCAAGAGTATTAGACACTGAAGCTAGCTAGCTAGAAGCTAGCTAGCTAGAAGCTAGCTAGCTGACGTCAGTTAGCTAAGATAGGAAAGTAAGTTAGCCAACTTCAGTTAACCTTTTTTTTTAAAAATCTTTTTTATCAGTACACTTGTGCATACATTATTATATGTACCCTGTAGCTATTTGTCACAAGCAAAAACAGAAGCGGTGTACCAAATTTGTGTTTAAAGTTGGTTGGTTGTAGCCACTTTAGCTAGGCTTAGCTAGGTGGGAGATCATAAAGCAGACAGCACTGTTGCCATGGTTACCAACGTTTCACATGCTTAGAAAGTCAGTTAGCATTGAAGCTACATTTGAGTCACAAGACTTCACACCTGTCAGCCAATCAAAACGTGTCATAAAGCAGCGTCTATGCTATGTGATACAACACGTGTGTAAATTATCACATAGCTCAGAGTGAGAATGAACTGTGAAACTTTGGCATTAACTTTATGAATACATTAAATTGAAATGGCTAGTCTTTAGCCCACAGTCAGCATTCATTCGGTGTAGCATAACGACCTTTCACTGAAGTTCAATAAATCTCCTCAATTTTCAGCCCTGCTTTCCCGGTCATGAATTGCAAATGAAGCCGGTTTTAACTCTATTCTATCAGAGGGTCAAATTAACCAGCTACATTATCCATTTGTCTAATAGGAACGCTGCTGACAAAAAGAGGGGGAGCATTTTGTTTGATGCTTTTTCCATTAGCAGTCATTAGATCAAATGAGATGAAAACATCGCCCGGTGGCACCCTTAAAAATGCAGCACATTCAGACACACACACACACACATTCACACACTTCCATAAACCACAATGAGAATTCTATCTACTTCAATTAGAGGCGTCCATGATGGAAATCCTCAATTGGATAATTTATAAGCCAACTAAGTTGCAGTGACACCGGGGTTGTGATAACTAATGAACAGAGCGCAGGGGGGGTCAGTCGGCCTGTGGAGGTGGTGGAGACACTCACTGAAATTCATCATCATCTTGTTTAGTTGCTCGTCCTCCTCTTCCTCCCTGAGAAAATGAAGTGAGAATGGACAAAAAGCAAATTAACAGCAGTTCATACCTGTGTGAGCATACGTATGTATTAGAAAAATTAATCTAATATTTAGAGTCTTATTTGCAGTCGACGAGTGTCGGAAGTATCTCACAGACATCAGCACACATTTGGTTTCTTCCCTGCCGATGTTTCACTTTTCACTTTGATACCAGTCAAGAATATTTCGTTTTTTGGCCATAAATCTGCTCAGTTATTGTTAGTGCTGCTATGTACACTGTACACCCTAAAACCCTGGATTTCATACACTACATACATAGTCCAGAATCTGTCTGAAAACACCAAAATAATAATTAGTATACACACCTGAGTCTGTCCTCGTCCAGACCATCTATGATAGCGTTTCTGTCATTGACAATCTCCACCAGTTTGGCCATCAGCTCCTCTTCTCTCTTCCGGTCCCAGGATGTTTTCAGATGCTCTGCTCGAACACAAACACATTTTTTGGTCTCACATGTTTGATCGGTTTCATGTTGTGTCTTCTGTTGAATGCGTTTCCCCTCCAAACCCTCACCTGGTTTGTCCATCAGTCTCCTGAGCTCCTGCTCAACACTGGGCTGCTGTTCCTCCAGGTCCTGGGTCTTTCCACTGCACATAAAAACATACACATGTAAATTGAAATGGTTTATTGTACCTGTTATTATCATCTACAATAATATGCCTTTGGTCTGGTTGTTTGACAAGTACTTGGCCTCAATTTCTTGGTCCAAGGCTTGTGTGGTCTATACCAAATTGTATCCAACCGTCACCAACTTTGATGAGCAACAGTTGCTTGTGATATTCAGAACTTCAAGAATCATTGGAAACATAATGCAACTGTAACCAAGATGTATTTCGACATGCAGCTATGTAGCCTATTTTTGAGTGTCTAATCCTTTTATAATCACGTAATTTCAAATTAAGCTTGAGCTTTATGTTTGGACAGCTCTGGTGCAGAGCGCATGCATGAGACTGGATATTATGTCGAAGAGAGATGTGAGGATGAACCAAAAAAGGCTGCAACAAAACCAAATCTATGAGCTGAAAGACCCTAAAACACTCCAGTGTGCGGCAGGAGAAAATACTCGACTCCTACACCTATACTGCACATCTGATCCATTGTTAACTTAAAAATATTAATTACAACAGCTCAGGAGGAGCTCAGCTGTTCTGTAACACCCAAAAATCCATGTGACTTCTAACACTGTGTGTATTTTAATGCAGATTCAGATTCTTACTACATTCTGTCATTAAAAAGAAAATTACAGGATTGTTGTCCTAGTAGAGGTTTAACATTAATTTATGACAGGCATAATTGCAGTGCATGTGTGCTGTTAAGCAGCATCCTGCTTCACGCTTTCTATCCACAGCAGCCGGTGGGGGGTGAGCAGTCTTGTTCCAGGACGCCCTGCTGTGGGACGGAGGTGGGAGGACACTGGGAATTCAAACTGTCAGCCTTCTGGCCACAAGTCTGTCTCACTAATCGCTAAATAGTGGCATGCCCCTTTTTTAAATGTGTTTGTGTGTGTACTCACATGTAGACCAGTTCAGACTCCCGGCGAATGGCCACCTGCTTGTTCCTGATCAAGTTGAACCATTCAACCATGAGTCCATCCATGAGAGAGTCATCTTCACCCTCTGACACACACACACAAACCAGCACACACAGTTAATCCCAGATACACTCCTTCCTCTAAATCTGACTTATGCTTATTAAAGAGGAGGCTGTGTTTATCTCACCTTCTTCACTGCTGCGGAGCCTCATCTCCAGCTCGACTCCCCTCTTTTCCAACTCGTTTAAATTATCTTCAATTTCCTGCAGCTCCTTCATGATGTCCTCTTTCCGAATGTAGTCTGGCTTAGTCTGGACGCGCAACACGCATACACAGAAACACATGCCGGAAAATAAATAGAAGAATTAACTAAAACACAGATCAAGAAGGTGAACATAACTTAACAATCCCAGTGACCCCAGACCAGATGAGTAAAAGATAGAAATTATTGCAGACACAGCAAAGTCATAGTTACTTTAAATTATCTACCTTGTGCCTTTTCGTATATAATGTATGCCTGTTTTGTGTTTGTAATACCGAAGCTGTAACACAAGAATTTCCCTTCGGGGATAAATAAAGTAGTCCATCTGTCTATCATTGTCCAAGTTATCTTAAGGTATAAACATTTCAGTTCAGCTCACACAGTGAGGTTATAGCAGTATGCAGCACAGTATATGGTAGTTAACATGCACTGACTCACTTTCAAATGGTTCCATTTAAAATTCTATGATATGAGCTAAAGCAAACTTTACCTTGTTAATCTTTGACTCGGACTTGGTATCATTGGCAGTTAAGTCTCCCTGACCATTCTGGGATCCTGAAATAGAAAGAAAATGTTAAGAACAAAGAAGAGAAGGAAGAAACCCTGAGGAGTCTCATTTATATTTAGGTCATCTTTAAGGAGAACATTTGTGCAGGTATTACTTTGTCTAAATAATATTTAAACAACATTATAACACAGGTTACCCTTTGGTGCTGGTGGAGTGACAGAAATGCCCGGGCTGGGGTGAAGAGGGGAAGGCCCGACAGAAAGCTCTGATGTGTGTGACTTTCCAGCTCCGTTAGTCCACGGTTTAGGGGAGGACTGTGAAGCACCAGCCGGTCTGCGGTTATGGATAGAGGAAGAGCAGAAAAGAGAGAGAGGGGAAAAAAAGACGCCAAATTTAACTAATCTGCGATTTATCTGCTCCTACAAGTCAACCCTTTTCTGTCTCGGTACAGTTTTGATCCATGAGAGTGGGGAGGAAGAGGTCATCTGGGGAAAGGAACTCTGAGCACTGAGCATATGTTGCACCACGGAGGACTCTACTCAGTCTTGACACCATTTGGGGCTCACATGCATGTGGCGGAAGAGGAGACACTGAAAGCTCTGACTACAAATGATGGCCGAGCCATTTGGAGGAGCAGCAGGTACAGGCGTCCTGCTGGAGGAGTGGTTGGATAGATGGATGAAAGACTGGATCAAAGGATGGATGGATGGACAGGACATCGGGGGAGGAAAAAAAACACTCATACAGTGAACGCCTGATGATGTTGTGCATACACCCACATATAGATTCTCCCTGCGGGAGGTATGAAATTAGGAACTGTGCCAGAAAGCACAAATAATGATCAGGAAACATAGACAAAGCAGAACAAGTCGACAAAATGAGTCTTACTTGGCATCTTTGGAGATGGGTTTGAGCTTCGACCTCCAGTCTGCAGGAGACTCTTTTTCTGATGCTGAAACAAGAAATCAAACGGAACTTTAATGTTTTTCACTTGGTGTTTCATCACACCAGCGTCCCATATACTACCCAGGAACAGTTCCAGTTTTATTGTTTTGTTATGAAGAGATTTGCCACAGGGAGAGAAGGTCAAACAATATAAAACAGTCACATTAACTGCAGCCTCCTGTGTCACACAGTAACTCTCAAGATGCTGCTTGACACAGAGGTTACACAGTAACAGGCTGATTCCAGGCTGTCACAGAGGCATCAGTGAAGTCTCTCAGCCATGAATACGCTGTAACCGAGGCAATCTTTCCCACATTTCGGGGATAATTTCTATGCAATGCAAACAGCATTTTCATCATTATAAAACACATCCCTGTAAAACTTTCAGGTTCAGTCTTCACCTTTGTGAACAGTATGTGTAAAAAAAAAAAAAAAAAGATCAAAACTCAAAGTAGACCATGGTCTTCTTCATGTACATTGTAGTATTTACAGACGAAGAACAGGAAACACTGGTTGAGAGCTCTGAAATGCTGGAAAGCTTTGATTTCTCTGTTCAACCTGTCTGAAAAAGTGTTGACAGGAAACCCTGAACTGCAAACCAGGTAAAGTTTTTACTTTCTGTATTTAAATATTTTGAAACCATGATGATTTAATATTTGGGAAATCTCTCCAGATCCTTGAAATATATCTTATATCGATGCTCTCAGTGAATCTGATGAGTCACTTCAAATCGATGCAGCTAGTTCGCATGAGTGTGAGTTTAACCTGAGGTGTTGGGTGATGCACTGCCGGGCTTTGAGGTGCCTCTGTCTGGAGTCCTGGCTCTGAGTCCACTCTTGCTGGCCGGGCTCGGAGCACGGTTCGGGGGGTCTGGAGTGTACATGTCAGCGAGGAGTGACTTGTCTGCTTTCAGCTTCACTCTCCCTCTGACTCCCTCCGTCTCCCTCTTTGGAGTCTCCACTTGAGAAGGTCTGATTAGAGGTGAAGTGATATTGCATGCTATTACTCACCAGCAGAGGTCAGGCCAAAGCAAGTTATTCTAAAGTCTGGTTATATGAGATGGTGTGTGATTAGATGACTTACTTGTCAGATTTTTTCAGCACTACATTCGTCCACGATGGCTTACTGTCATTGTTGTTCTCCTCTGCCAGTTTTTTGGAGAGGAACGCTGCTGCTTTCGCTTTCTCCCCGCCTGTGTTCACGTTTGTTTCCCTTTTGCCGCCAACATTCACGACAACAGTCACAGCCTGACCGGGTGAGGCCTGCTGGACTTTATCAGTCACATTCGCCCCTTTATTTATGTTGACGTTGAAGGTTGTAGTCTTTTTCCCTTCATCGTTAGTGCTGTTATCCGTCTGGAGGAAATTAAGCTTGGACTGGTGCGTCTTTGCCGCTGTGACTGAGGTACGAGGAGCAGCAACAGGCCTGGTGACAGAAGTGGTTGTGGTGAAAGTAGATTCAGAAGTAGTCCGTGGAGCTGCTGGTTTGGAGATGAAAGCTGGCGGACTTTCTTTGGCTGCAGAAGAGACACTTGAGGCAGGCCGGGAAGGAGACGAAGTAGAAAAAGTGCTAGAGAAGCTCGAAGGAGTGCTGGTTTTCTCTGTCAGCCATGTTGGTCCCAGTCTGGAGGGGGTATGAGTGGCAGTATTTGTGTTGGTTTTAGTGGAGTCTGGTAGAAGGGAAGCGAATCTGGTGTTTGTGGGCAAATCTCTGAGAGGTGCGGCTGTAGGCGACATTAACCTGAAAGACAGAAGGCACGATATAAATATCCTTCACGCATGTGCCTCCCGTTCTCGCACACTTCAGAAAGAGGATCGGAGCTCGATATCTGACCAATCAGAGCTGCTTTTTCTGATGGTTTAGCTTAAACACACCACCTTAGCATAACTATTATGAATTCTAGATGATGCCAGAGACAGCGTGTTACACTACACAGTCTGTGGACGTCAGGAAGAGAGCAGGAGATAAATGGAACCAAGAGTGCAGCTGACAAGATGACCTTTTCGAAAATAATACTGTAATTTCAGCACATAATCACATTTCCAACAAGAATGTTGGTGCTCAGGTTGCACTGTGGGTAATGTAGGCATCTAAACCCCAATTGCGTGCAAGTCTGACTGTCCTTTAATGCAAAATTTCATTTCCAACTTAAATGTCTATCAGCTGAAAACGCATGCGATCACTCTTGTGGCACACACAAAGCAAATACAGATTACAGGGATCAGTTATGACTGAATGAAGTTTCATGGGTCCTTACTTTGCACAGCTCCTGTGATAGAGCTTCCCGTCCACTAGATGTCGCTGCACGAGGTGAACATGCTTGTTACAGGACGCACATTTGTTGCTCAGGGTGCCCGTCTGATGGGATTTCTCAACCGAAGCATCCTAGAAGAGAAGAGGAGGAGGAGAGGGTGGAAATTCATTCAGGACAACTCATCTGTTACCGTACGTGCTGTAACTGAGTCAAAGTGGGATTTCTTTTGTTGGGAAATGTAATGCAGTTTTGTGCAGACACAACATAACTTTGGAGGTATTTAGTTCATCATTATTATTTTTTTTTTATTTCTTATTAGTGAAGTGAGCAAAATCAAGCCCTTTCTACACTACAGTGTTTGTGTAAAGTATTCAGACGGCAAAGGTACCTGTGTGGTATTTCTGGTTTGTTTGGGGGAAGGAGCAGGTCTGATGTTGGTTGATGGGGGAGGGCTGTTCTCTCTGGCGGGTTTAGACGAGGGAAACACTTTAGAAGTCACCGGCTGGTTCTTCTTCCCAGACGACTCCTCTGTGGGGCCTTCAGCTGGGCGCTTTATACCTCCCATACCACCAACTACAGCAAACACATAGATAAACATATAGACATAGAGACATAGAGACATATAGACAGGTGAGCTGGAAAGAAAAGGAACAAAGGCAAAGACGGACACAGTGAGACACTGATACTCACTCGGGGAGCGTCCGTGGAAGTAGTTGTAGTACTGGGAGACGTATGTCAGGATACTGAGGCGGTCAGGGACCCTAAGAGCCACCATGTCTTCTGCATCCAACAGAGCAGGAATTCCCAGCTCCTCCTCTGCAACCTTGAACGCCTGCAAATAACATCTCAGACTTTATCCAACAAAACAGAAGAGGAAGCTCGATGTGAATCTAGAACGAGGGGCCAGAGATGGAAATGGACCAATACAGCACATGAAAAGCAGATCATTTTGTGAGACCCCAAAGAAAGACAAAGAGACTTTCTGCATTTTAACACACTTCATACTACTTGATATTCAAGTGCATGTTTCAGACTGAGCCTGCCAGAGAAAGTTTCCTTTTTTTGACTTCAGGTTTGTCTTAGTTTGATTGAGTTTGAGTGTTTGGACACTGATGAGACCCAAGAGTGCATATAGACTGCCTGAATTTCTTTTTTCGTCTATTTGAGCATCTTGCATTTGATTTCAGACGACCATCCCCCATGTGGACGCTTGTTTTGTTCAAGTAGACTGAGCATGTGTTAAGAGAGTAGTTTGGGAACCAGGAATGTTCAGTGATTCCATGGAAGTAGAAAACAACAGCAAGCAGAGGCAGGCCACAGACGACAGGCAAAGCTTAATCGGTAATCACATGATCAAGAGAGTCATAAAAACGCTGTTTATTTAGCTGTGCCCTATGGTACTTTAATCTCTTACAGCTTATTGTTGGTTTATTACTCAACCAGTCTTGTTTCAGTTAAAGATCACTGCCAATATAGGCATCCATTCAAGTTCAAGTTCACATTCAAGTGTGTGATGTTGAGCTTTTGTCAGTCCCACAGCTCAGAGTCCAATAATGAACCTCCAGAGACAAAAAAATGAAAGTAAAGAATGCAACACACTAGCCAACGACAAAGTGCCCAGATTGAAACACTCCGGATTTGGCAATAACTCCTCTCAGCTACGTCTGAACACTGACGCTTTAAGGTTTCAAAAATTCCCTGTTACCCAACATGTGGTGCTGAAGCAATATCCAGAGACAATACACACACACACGTAGGAGCAATTTATAGCTGCAGGTCACAGTTGATTTGATTATTGATTCACCAATGAAGTATTTTTGGATTCATTCGTTCATTTGTCACAACATCCCAGAGCCCAGGGTGACTGTTGGACTTTCTGAGATGTGGTTAAAAGCTCAGGAAACATCTGGATGGATCTTGATTTAAGAACAATTTATCAAAATTCTGCTTCCAAGGTCAAGAATGTGACTTACTAATACTTACAGATATTTAATTTACAACTATTCAAACATCACTGGGTCAAGTGTGAAAAGTTGAAATGTCTGGTCAGATTCTTGTTTATTTATTCTCTCATCAGATATTTCCTGATGTAAACCAGTAAACTTTTCTAACATTTTATTCAAGCAAGTATTGAGAAGTTTGGGATCCTTTTTTTTTTTTTTTTTAAAAAAAACACCTTCTTAATGTTTTAATCAGTCGTTTATTGATTAATCAACTAATTGTTCAAGCGCTAATGTATTCCAGATACAGATTCAATTCAGATCATAAAGACAGAACTAATAGTCTACAGCAATGCTGGCAGCACAGTAGTGCTTCAAGCTAAATATTGGCACGCTAACATGTTTAGCAGATATAATCTATGCTCACAATCTTAGTTTGGTGTTAGCAGTTAGCACGCTGACTGCCATTTAGCATAAAATAGCAAGTTCAGCAATGTAAGACTACAGAAAACTAAATGCATAATTAACAGGGTGGGTGCAGTGACTCTGGTTCATGTGCTTGCATGAATGTGACTGCCCCTAAACAACCTTCTTATGTTTGACTTTTTGCAAGTTATTTCTCTGCTTGTCTTATTATTTGTGTTGGAAACATTCCATGCTCAGTCTGTTATATTTGTTAAAATTTAAAAAGTAAGTAGCTGAGGCTGATGGGAATGACAAGTTTTGGACAAACTGAACTTTTGACCTGATGATGGCGCTACAAAAAAATTCAGAGGCTCCCCAAAGTGATTACAATTCATCCTGAGGGCGTCATGAATGTCTGAACCAAATTTCACGGCAATCCATCCAATAGTTGTTGAAATATATCAGTCTCGACCAAGGCGGTGGACAAAATAATAACAACAGCTAGAATAATTATAAATACTGGAACCCTGTGTGTCTTCAGGAAAGCTTGTCAGGACAGAAAGTGCAAAACACTCAACGCAAAATGCAGAAAGTAAACACGTCTTACCAGTTTGTTGTTCTCATAGACATCTTCCTTCTTCAGTGAGTCGAAGTTGCTGAAACAGAGGAGGAAAACACATGAGCGACAGAACACATGCGATCCAACCTCACTTCCTCATCTGTTTGTTTACAAGCTGTCTACACAGAAACATGTGTCATATAGTCACGCATGACCACAATCGGCATATATCTCCACACTGATAGTGTGACTGATTGATTCATTAGAGATGGTGTCACATATTTATAGTCGACGTTTCATAAAACTAGCGCTCAGAGAAAGTCTGTTCAGCTTGCACTCAGGCATGAAAACTGTTTATAGAAGTCTTTAACCAGTATTTTGTGCTTCAGTGCATGTAAACATGAAATGTGGGACCACACTGGTCTGGCTGCAGGTAAAAACTGGAATGGAAAGCACTGGAGCAGCTGTGTCTCTTCTTAAAATGAAACTATCTGCCATAATGGATTCTCTGGAACAGAACCTGTCTGTCTGTGTGTGAAACGTGCCAAGGTTCAACAAGTTCAAGTCCTTCGAATATCTGAGAGAATTAAGCCAAAGCTTGACATGGGACGGGACTTATTCAGAAAATCGTAAATCGTAAAGTAAAAGATATTAACAAATATTCCCTGCTGGAAATTCCCTGGTAGTTATCAGGAAGTCCTGGGAATGTACACAAAGGAGATGTCATCCAGGTTTTCCTGTGAAAACTTAATAACCAGCATTTGATCTGGTCAGAGGTGCCGCACTGAACAGGATGTTTAACAGAGACAAAGTGTACAACTTCAAATTTCAGCTCCACATACACACACTTGGCCCAATAATAACCAACAGGGGTTGATTCATTGATTTGTCACAGACAGAACATCTGTCGTATTTTCTTTAAACAGAAAGAAAATACAGACTGATGTCCTGATGTAATCAAGATGACGATCTAACACAACTACATGTTGCATAGTGCATAACACAGTGGCTCCCAAGGCGTAGGTAGGAAATAAATCGGAGATTATTAAAAGGGATAAGACAGAAAGTTTCAATTTCTTTGGGCAAAATCAAACAATCGGAGAAAGAAACAAAAATCTCTTTTGCCCTGTGATGAAGGGCCACAAACACAGTAAGGAATCACTTACAGCTACTTAATCCAGTGACTCCAAACACTTTAAAACGTTACGCCTGTTAAACTTGACATTTATCAAACATGAAACACCAAACGTTCACTCGATCCTGCCTGTCAAATGTGAGGATCTGCTGCCATTTTCCTCATCATATCATTGTAAACTGATTATCCTTTAGTTTTGGAGGGGTCAGTGAGTTGTTTTTTACGTTGCTTGCACAGGCCTTTTACTTACATATACAACATATGTGGCATTTCCTGGATGTTCAACTTGTAATTTCATGTCTCATTTGAGAGCAACATTTCCAGATGAGGGCACGTCAATTCAGATTAGACCGTCATAATTTCGGTGGTATCTCATCTGGCTGTTTATGAGATTCAAATCTTTAACGGAGACCTTGTCTGACTCACGTCCCTACAGCTCTACACCCAATGATATAAACACTGAGTAACAGGGTTGACAGATGGGGGAAACGTCCAATGATGTCAGTCGGATAAACTGTAAACATGCAGACTTTAACAGGGTCAGTGGCCCTCTCTGCAGACCTCCACAGGAGCCAGTGTGGTTGTTTAATTGGCCCCTTTGGTCGCAGAGCTCCTCCAAGTCCAAGTCCTGCTCCTGCTCTTCCTGCGGATCCAGGAAGCTGAAGTTTGTTCTCTTTCATCAGAGAACTGCTAAAACCCTTCATAAAGCTGAGAGGTAAAACCACCTTCCTCTTTGGCTTCATGTTGTCAACAGTCAGCACTGACTGGCTGATTGTGTTTTTAAGGAAACTACAGCAAAACTTCGCCCACTTCTGGTTTCTCTACTTACATTAGATCGGGTCTGTGTTTGTGGATGAGGGCGCAGAAAGCCAGTCCGTCTCTGAACGACGTGGTCATGTTGGTGATGTTCACATCCCGGTAGCCCTCACACCGGAGCCGGCACCACTGCTGCAGCGCCTTCACGGCCGACATCCTGGAGCTCAGATCCCGCAGTGACCAGTGAGCAGAGCCGCTGTAGGCTCACCGAGCTCTCCACTCCTCCTTCTCCTCCTCCTCCTCTTCCTCCTGTGTCCCTCCAACAGCAACAGGACTCTGTGAAAGTTTCCACAGCAGCTTGGACACGCTGGATCCGGGAAGTGACAGACAGCAGGACTGCCGTGTTTGCGTGAGAGGCGTGCGGGCGTGTGCGGGAATCACCTTTTCTCGACTGAGAAAGTGGAAAGAAATGATGTGACACCTGTGAAAGGTCGGGAGTGACGCGGCACGGCATGGGTGGAGTTCAGACCGCCTCTGTCTTTCATTTAACCCTCTCAGTGTGTGTGTGTGTGTCACACATGCAGATCAAATACAGCGCCATAAATAAAATTTAAAGATCAAGAGTCCAAATGAAGCATAAAATACTGTTGAAACGTATATTTTATGTTAGTTTGACACATCTGATGACACATATAATACCAGAGTCAGCTGGTCATTTGTGTGCAATTATGTCATGTGAACTCACCCACAAAAACCCTGAAACAAAACCTCCACAACCAACTCCCCATGCCCAAAGTCACCATAGCTCAGTCTATTTTTACCTCACGTGTCTATTTGCTGCTGTAAATATTACACCGATTTAAGGATTACAACATGGAGCTCTTTAAGTGAATGGATTATAAACTGTGAAACCAGTTAACTAGGTGTGGTTGTTCCTTGTGTAAGTCAGCCTGTCCTGTCCTGTCCTGTGCTGCTGGGTGTGTTGAAGGAGGCGGGTGGTGTCTGTTCACAAAGTTATCTGACACCTGCACACATGTTCATGTTCATAATGCAGCAGGCCGACAGCAGAGACAAAGCTTTGTGTTGCTCATTCAAGCTTGCAGATACTTGTGTACTCCACTTGTTTCTGGTCCTGGTTATTTGTCAGATTGTTATCAGAGTAATCCTCAGGTTTAGGTTAAATTAGGTGGAAAGTGAAGCCGTGGGAAAAAGAAACAAGTCACGGTGCTGACAGAGCCATGAGGTTATTTATCAAACACCAAATCTGTGCCACCAAGCAGTAATCTCCATCGCTATGAAGTGGAGCCAATGCCGACGTGCCAAAAACTGCAGTTCCTCAAACGTCCACTTGAGGCTGGCTACAGAATGAGTCAGTCTCCATAAGTCCCCATGTTAAAATGTTCACAAAGTTCACAGCAGAAATAAACATCTTTACAGCCTGGTACAAAAAAAAAATTGGTCTCTATTACTAATTTCCTTGTTCATCACAACTGTACTGAGGGTGAATTTTTATATAACTCACTTGTCTAGATTATATTATCAGGTGCCTCGGGTCCACAGATGATCCACGTCTTTGCCAAATTTTAGATTAGCTAGATGGAAGAAGTGGGACCATTCAAGAGCTACCACAATCTAAACTTCAAAACGGCTTTTCCAAAATGTTTGGATGGTGTCACAGATACGCTGTCCATTTTTTTATACCATCAGTGGTGGAGACCAAAAACAGAGCCAAAAACTAAATTTGAATGCTGTTTTAACACATTTATTTAGAGCTTTGGATGTTGTCTTCAAGTGACCAAAAAAGTAAATCAATGCAGTTTTAAAGTGACTCTGACTCACTTTAAAACACCACTCCTGTTGTTAAAATCGTCATCTTGCTGCTGTGACATCGAAGCGGACATCACAGCTGGGTGTGGCCAAACATTCAACCAGTCAATGTTCTCAGTGCAAAGCTTGACTTTAAATGTTGCACGGCTCCTAAAAACCTCAACAGAATTAAGATATTCTCTAAATGTAACTTTCCATGACAATAAGTATAGAGTAATGTGTGTGAACCTGGATGTTTTAGTTTAACACAATAGTGATGATGACAATTGTGGTTGCTCCTTTGAATCAACTTCTTCTTTTACCTTGTGACTGTGACATTTCTAGTCACGTATTACTCCACATGTTGTGAATCATAATTTATCCTTTAAGTCAGAGGTCAAACTAGTTTTTTCTATATTTACACTGCCATTGTTTCACTCACAGTCAGATGTTGCTCGTCACGCGAGACGTTTTGGCCTGAAAAGTTAAACAGACACCGCTTAAACCAGCAACGATGAATTAAAGCTTCAGAAACGATCAAGGGAAACTTTCAGTTGAGGGGAATGAATACACACACAAACTATATCTATAGTATCTAACGTGGGTACAAAAGAGGACAGTGCAAAGAGAAAGGGAAAGTAAGAAAAGTACCTATGATAACAGGGTAAATATTTGACTAGCCAGTGATGTCAGGGAGCAGCAGACCTCGTCACAATCTTGAGGAAGGCCAAGTTCAAATGACTGAAAACAGACTAGCACTAACACTGAACAACCAACAAAGTACCTGAAAGAGAATACAAATATTCATGTAGGATTGATCCTACTAAATGAATAAGGAGCACACGCACTGTAGTACTGATTTTGTCGGCTTGAGCACTAACTAGCTGTTTTAAAAAGAAACCCCAGACAGAAAAGACAATGAAGCTACTTTTAGCTTCATTTTTATGATCCCCAAGACTCTCATGCACAATAACCATCTGTCAAACATGAAGCATTTTATTTTTTCTTTGGTTTTGTGAAACTTCCAGTATGAAATAAGCTACATCAATGTGACTCGACAGGCAACCTCAGACTGAAACTGGCAACAATGCTCCCAAACATGTGAACCCTGACAACAGATCACTTTTTTCCTTTTTAAACATGTTTCCATTTCCAAATATGCATCATGAACAAATCAAACATGTTCACAATCCCCCAGAAGTCCTGTACTTCATCCCTTCTCTACATGCCGACCATACAAAGGAGCCCCCCCCCCCCACGCACAAATACTTAATCCTCCCAAATCCAGACAGGAAATGCCCTCGTCAGTAGAGCAGAATGCTTTTGACAGACCCCTGCTGCTCTTTCTCTTTCTCTCTCTCCTCCCCCTCTGTTGAGTGATATATGCGCCCTCCACAAACTGCCATCTGGAAACAGTTAGCCAGTGAACGTATGCACAGAGCCAATAAAAACACGTCTATTGCTAGTCTATCGTTGGTGGAGGATAATTCAACCCTCCTATCCGAGGGGCGGGGGGGGGGGTATAGGACACGCTGTTTGCTTTCACTTTCTGAGGCTGATGTTTGTGTAAAGTCAAATACTTATTTGGTGTCATGACTCATGAGATCCTGACAAAGATATGGCATTGCTCAAGTGCTCCTCTGTTTGGTTTCTATGGCGAGCAGCACATTGGAGAAATTGTTCTTTAGAAATGAGCTAATTATTGCTCGGTCCTCAGATGACCCCACATATCTTCACGACAGACATCCTGAGACTTCTTTATCTACAATAACCATTGGATTGAATGGTGGAGAGTAAAAACATACAGAGAGACAGAGAGAGGCTAATCCTACGACTAAGACTGCTGTAAAGACAACAGGAGAATGTGGTACTTTAACAAGAAAATGAAAATATTGCATACAAGTCTATATCAACCTTCTCCAAGAGAAACTGTACTAAAATAAGGTAAATATTAACCATACATCTTGGCTCTAAGGCAATAGGTACTGAAAGATAAGATGGCCATATTTATTATGATCATAAATCTCTCTGTAGTTTAATCTGATACGTGGTAATTCGAGTACTTTAGATCTGTCCTGGATGAAGGATGGTCTGATCAGAGCTGTTAGAGAGAAGATAGTATTTGTTCTTCACATTTCATTGAAGTGTTTCTACTCTGCAGTTCAAACTTAAACTAGAAAGAGATAGATGATAAATTGACAGATATGCAAAATAATATCTTTGGCTTATCTGCTGTGAGGTTTGATACCAACAATCATCACAGCGTTGAGAAATTGTGTCCTCTAGTGGCACATACGGTCCAACACCGCAGATCAAAATAAAATATGTTCAAATAAAATCTCCCACTGTGGCTCAAAATCATACTGTTAATGAAAAAACAAAAAAACATGAACTTTCTTTGACTTGAATCATTAAAGGTGACAATAATTTGGGGTCGAGACATCACATTCTTTACCTGTTGGTGACCCCAAAAGGTAAAAAAAAGAAAAAAAAAAAAAGAAAAGAAAATCCAGTACAACTCCAGTAGTTCTCATATCGGACATATAATTATATTGAAGCAATTACACAAAATAATCAAACACAAGAATTCATCATAAAATACTGCTGCAAATATTTAGTCATAATTCAGTTCCCTCACAACAACTGACAGTTAAAATATACTCTGTACCAGTGTCTTTACATGCTGAAAAATATTTGCGTAGTTTTGCGTCGCAGCACACATGCGTTGGCAGCTTCTTGAACGTGTCATTCTCGTGTTTTAAAGTTGATTTAAAAAGGTGTAAGGTTTTCACAAAACTATGAATTAAAATCTGATTTTCACAGCATCAAGGTCAAACATGAGCAGACTTTGTCACTCGGACCAGCCCAGGAAGTGTATCTCTATCTGTATTTAGTTGCATTCTGCTATTAGAGGAGAAATTTCACAGTAAAATGTTTGCAGAACATTTATGGCTGGTCTATTATACTGTAGTTATGCAAGTGATCTTCATGCATAGCAGTACTATGGTCATTATAGTCAAAAACAGGCGTACGATATAAAGCTGAACAAAAGATCTGAAACAAATCCAGAGACGCTCAAAAACACACAAACAGGAATCATAAGGCACCTGTATCTACCTTTACGATACTGCAGTATACTCATTAGTGCAAAATTAGGCTGTAAACAGCATCAAAACACAATATTTTACATCCTGAACTATATTCAGACACATTTTTAGGAAGATAGATAATCTCTTTCACTTATTGCACATCGTCTTTCTGCTGATGAGAATTTTAAAATGCAGATTTGATCTATGAACTAAGGCCGAGCCAGGCTTTTTGTTTTAGTCAGGCGACACAGATACTTAAAGCAGTGTTCAGACTACTGTAGGTCAGTTGTCCATTTTATAAATAAGATAGGAACTCAAACTTTACCTCACTCACTCCAGAGTGCCTAAACTCTGTCTATGTTCATCGGACAGTTTGTTTTGTCTCTATACTCCAGCGCATATAAACTTAAACAGGTTTAACTTGAGGTTTAAGTGCTGACTCTTAGCTTCACTTCTCTACACTGTTCACCCAATCCAAATACTTCAGTTATTGTTCCCTTCAACCTCCATGTTCTGGAGTATACAGCCAGAATACTAAAAGAAACTTCACCGTCTAAACACTTATAGACTGCACCGTGTGCCAGCTTGTGATTTAAATAGCTAACAGCAAATAAAACCAATGAATGAATCAATCAATGTATGAGAAACATCTGGTTACATCCAGCTGATGGTGAAGTTGTGGCTGAGGTTTAGGCCGAGATCTGTGACTGTTAACATCTGCAGAGAGACAGGCAAGAAATCATTTCAGCGTGACGAAATAATAAACAAATACACAACGACAAAACTCTACAGGTACGACGGGAGGCATCAAGGCATCAACTCTTTAAGTTAACTGGCTGGGTGGAATCGGCACTATGTATTGAAACAGTGGCATAATACTGTCTTTAAGTATCATTTTGAGGTACTTGTACTTTCTGTATTTCCATTTTATCAATTTTAAAAATACTTTTACTATATTAACATATTTTAGAGAGAAATATTGTCCTTTTTCCTCCATTAAGATTAAGATGTGTGTGAAATAAACAAATGGAGCAACGAGGCTGAGGACAAAAGTCATTCCCTCCATGAGGTACAACTAGCAACACTGGATGTATCTTGTGTATAATTGTCTTCTACATGTCTCCTGTTGTTGTGGAGCACATGATCTGTCATCAGAGATGTTTACCACTTAAATCCACCTATGCCAACTACAAGCCTAAGTGGCACAGCATGAAATTCAAGCATGACAACAGTTTCCAGTTTTCTGTGCCTGTCCGTCGACCCCCGAACTCACCTTGTTGGCGCTGTAGGTGAACGCTGCATCTTGGAAGTTCACCAGCACTCTACTCGGCTTCTGCTTCACACCGTAGAAAGAGGCCGTCTCCACGGTGATGTATGTGGCTTCCACATTGCTATGCAACACCTTTGATGTCATCACGTTCTGCAAAATAAGCAGACGGAGACCAAAAAGATACATTAATATGGTTTTAATTGCTCCCCTGTCTTGTGTGTCACTTCCCTTACTGCTGTTAGCCAATTAAACACAATACGCCTGATACTGAATCATTTGCAGTTGTATTTCAACATCAACAGTGTCAGAACATAAAACATGCAATTCTCTAACACAATTTGGCATTAATGGTACACAAATTCCACAAAGAAAACTCCATAAAGACGGATGAACCTCAGTATATCAGCATGCACTGCTGCTACAAGGTATGTTCTGGTTAAGTAAGAGGGGCAACCCTCACTTTCTTCTACACGCATAGCTTTGAGCTGAATCACACAAGTTCAGACACAGTGTGTGGGGGTTTTCATTCTGAGAAATGTTGTAATCACAAACCGAATCAGACAACATGGGCTGGAAAAAGCCAGCAGCAGATACTGAGGGTGGTGTGAGCACCTGAGCAACATTGAAGATGATGTAGGAGTACTGGTTGTTCTCGTAAGCGTCGATGGTCTCTCCGTCGTCCCAGTACAGATCTCCAGTGGCAGAACCGTCATCAGAGAGAGCCGAGACGAGATGGAGAGGCTGACCGCTGCTTACCCACAGGGTGATGTTGGGCATCTGCACAAACATGCATGCAGAAAGAAAAACAAATGTCACAGTAGAACTGTGGATTGGCCACATTTCTCTCACATTTGTCAACCTTTGTTAGGACATTTACAACATTGATGCTTTGTAAAACTTCAATTTAGCCCAAAAGACAGTCCATCCAATTTGAAATGTAGACTCAGATGAGCTCAGAGAAATCAGCACTGTTTCTGGTTGTTGTTGCCATATGGATTTCTCTTCGCTTTGGGAGAGGATTGACTTTTATTTGTAGACAAACTGCTTTAATCCTGACTTACAAATAGGGAAACAATCACAGTGCGACAAGGACATGATAGTTCAGCAACAGGTAAAGATTAAAATATTCAGAATGTCTAGCTGCTAGGAGAGGGGGTACTCTCTGAAGAGCTGGGTCTTCAGTAGGTCTTCAGTAGTTAGGATTGCCCTGAGTGTACGAAACCGGAGATTATTTTGCAGGCAAGAATTAGCTATTTGAATTGACTGGTGAATGGAGAAACCTGTGTTTACCTGTGTAGGTATAACAGAGCCCTCACGCAAGTGCAGGTTGATCTTATCTAGAGGAGCGTGAAGTCGAATTTCTTCACCCTTGCTGGGCACGGCGTCGCCCTGGGAAGCACAGGACCACATGTAAATACACTGTACACTATATTGAACGTTGATAGTAGGAGTGTGGGTCTTACCATGTAGTAGTCATACCACAGACCCTCTGGGAAATAACCATCCACATAGTCGACTCCAGGATCCAACACTGGTGTCACTAATAAACTCTTCCCCCACAGGAATTGTTTGTCAATCCCATAAGTTCTGACATCTTTTGGGAACCTTTTGAGTACATACAGGATAGACTTTATGTCAAAGATCCGCCATGCCCGGCCAAAAGAACGCATCAAATTAGAGAGATAAAGTCAGAATTACTTACTCGAACATTAGAGGTCTGGCAACAGTGTGTCCGTGTACGTGTGCATGATGAAAGAGAGTGTAAAGGACAGGGAATAGGGAATAACGCAGCAGCAGAGCTTGTTTCATGGCTGTACGAGCCAGAGGGCTGAAAGCTGTTGGGTCTTGAGGCTGTAAATTAAACAAATCAAACAGTTAAAGTCTCTAAAAGGGCAGGAACTTGCCCTGGTGCTACTTTAATGCTTAAATAGCTCCTAAGTCTTTCCACTCATTGTGCTTTGTGGTAACGTTGGGGTAGCGGTACCTTCATGTCGATGGCGTTGTGGTTGCGTGTGAAGGGATAGAAAGCTCCTAGCTGCGTCCAGCGGATACAGAGTTCCTCCTGCGGCTCCTCGCTGAAGCCACAGATATCTGCTCCCACCAGCGGGATGCCCAGAAGGTTAAAGGTCAAGATACCTGGAGGAGACAAAAGAGAGGTGGGAAACATTAGGAGGACATGGAGAAGAGACACTAAAATGACAGTAAGCAAAGGCTCTGAGACAGAGAGAATTATTATTTAACTAGTAAATGGACAATTTTGTGCAATTCAAGGAAATCTAAAAATACGACAAGAGCTCTGGTATTACAGCTCCTCCTTATATTACTGTAGCCGACAGAATAATTACAGAGCGGTGTGTGATGGGTAACTTCCACGTGAAACCATAATACAGGTCTTTAGGATCGTACAACCCTCAAATTAGCAGCTAGACAATGACATAAATGTGTCAGGAAATCCTGTAAATATAATCCAAATTGCTGACTAGAGCATTTGTTGAGCAACATGGCAATAAAAAGGCTATCACTTAATGTATTTTGGCCACACGGGAGCAGGAGACACAACATCCTGACAATATTCTTAATTTAGTGTCAACAGCAGCTCTGCTTCTGTTCCAGGATTTCTGTCAGCTTCTCCAAACGGTGAGCTGCTGTCACGGATACAGACTACGCAAAAGTAGGTCATACGATGCCACTTTGCAATACCCGAACTATCTCTTTAATAATATCAGTGTTCATTTGGTCATTTTTTGTCCACCTATACATTGTTTTTCGGTAGTTTTTCATTTGGTGCTGAGCAATTAGTATACAGTTTTATCACAATGTTTTAATGAAAATAGCTTCTCTAACTGAATTCATTGTTCATTATTCATTGTTTCTGACGTCAAACTTCTGTTTTGTCTAGATATTCACAAAACGTTCCAAACTAAAACAAAGCTAGCATTAACTTAGTCAGCTGGAAAATGTGTAATACATGTGTCTAAATGATCTAACCTGCTATAGACGTGTACAGGTCTTTCCACTGGCTCCTGTTGTCTCCCAGCCAGTGACCGGAGTACATCCCCTGACTTGGGAAGGTGGAGCGAGAGATCACAAAAGGTCTCTTTGACGTGATCCGTTTCATGGCGCTGGATGAGACGACACGGTGGACATGCAGACGATTTAAGAAAGTGAGATGAGATGAGATGTTCACGCAGTGAAAACACCTTTCAATACTCAACATTTTATTTTTGCTGAGTCTCTGTGTGCATGTGTGTTACCTTGCAGATGCCTTGGCTTCCATAAGTCCATAGAGACTGTGCAAATTATAGTGTATGGACTGTTTTTGCTGTGCAGTGGCACACACAGTTTTGGCTCTCAGCAAACCTCCAAGTACACCTGAAAGGAAAAAGACACAATTTTACATGCTGACAATCTTGTGTATGGACAGTGTATATGCTATGTTTGATATACGCCCAAGAGCCGCATTTCTCACCAGGTGTGTAAGGAGGATTTTCAAGACTGTTTGATGGACAGCCATTGGTAGAACCATCCAGAAAATTTGACGGCTCATTCATGTCCTAATAACGAATGAGACAAAGTTCAAGGAGCCATGAAAGTAATAATTCCAGTCAAGTTTTCAATAGTATCTCCCATTTCAATACTTACAATCCATAATCCATCAAATTGCACCTTCTTATGGAACCTCTGAAGGTTGTCATACCACCATTCATGTGTCGCATTGTCAGAGAAATCAGGATATGCTGTCAGGCCAGGCCAAACCTGGAGGGAGAGACACCTTTAACGTTTTGCTTTTGGCAGCAGAGGATGGAGGAGAGTAATGATTGTGTTTTAATGTCATCGTTAGACACAAGATTTGTCTCACCTTCCCAATGAGTGTTTTCCCCTCTGCGTCTTTAATAAAAACGTCTCTTCTTAGCCCTTCATCGTACGGCCAGTATGAGCCCTCAGGCTGTGTGCTGCTGATACCTGGGTCCTGCAGATTGAGACACACACTGTCAACGCCAAACCAGACACAACACACACATGTAAACAAACACACACAAATAGACATCTCCTGTGTACCAGGATGATAACGTAGCGCTGGTCGTGAGTGTGCAGGTCCTTGACCATCTCAGGCAGTGTGTCAAACTTTGTTGGGTCATAAGTGAAGTCCATGAATTGGTCCATGTAGTCGATGTCATTCCACTGGACGTCCTGTGATCAAATACAAATCAGTATTTCACAAAACAACACAGACATCCACATGAACAACAAGCAGTCTGCTGGGTCAACCATACCTGAGGTATCCGATTATTCCTCATGCTCTTGACAACATCCCAGGTAGAATTGCTGGTGTTGTAGCCCCAGCGACAGAGATGGTAGCCTAAAGCCCAGTAGATGGGCATCGCTGGGTAACCTGAAAACATGCCGAGATTGAGGAGATGCAAATAAGACAGCACCAATACAATGAATAGATACCTCAGATACTTCAAAGTAACGTGGAGCTATCGCCATAAGTGAGTAACACATCTACGGTGATTCTATAATCTGTAAATCGGTTGTTGTTGGTGTTCTGCTACTGACCGATGACTTCCACATACTGTCCAATCACTGACGCAGGATCGGGACCAAGGAAAACATAAAAGTCAAGAATTCCACCAATAGCACGCCAAGTGAGGGCCGGAGCAGGCTGGAGGATCACATCTGATGAAACAGAAAAACTAGTGATGAAACATGTTTTTTTAAGAAAATCCTTCACAGTGAGCTACAGTTAGGACCACCATTAGAGATATGCACATCTGTGAAGCCAAAGAACAAAGAAATAAAGAAAGTACATGGGATCAATGAGGAACTAAAGATAAAATGATCAGTTATATAAACATTATGTATAAATATTTTAAAAACAAGCAGCTGAATATTCTTGCATTTCTTGTTTGTGAACAAAAAAACAAATCTGCACTGAAGCTGACATTTGCTGACACTGCAGTCACACTTCTGTGACACTGCAGAAACTCATGGTCATGATGGTAAACTGTCATTTCTGTTTTTATGGAATTGCTTAATATTGTCATCTGAACTGTTGCGATAAAGATATCCATCAGCCCTTATGTGTGTATTATTGTACATAGTGAAACCTGAAGTGGAAGTATGAGGGCGTCTAACAGACTGACCCATTGCGTTGCTGTTCAGCAAGAAGAAGCCGTGTGAGTTCCCTCCATCTTCCATTGCCAGGTAAAACGGATGCGCTCCATATAGGTTTGTCTGCTCCTACATTGAAGAGAGGAAGGCAAGATACAATATGTTGCCTAAGTGTAAGTACAACCATCCACAGCATAAGTGTAAAGCATAGTGTCTATAAAAAAACAGGAATACTCATACCACAGGAGGCACGTCTCTGGCCCACATGGTGAGTGTGTTCCAGTGGATGTCATGCAGAAAGGTGGAGCGGTGCTCGCCTAGGCCGTAAATGAACTGACTCGACAGGGAGGTGGCGATCTGGAGAAACTGATCGGCGTAGAAGAGAGGCGCCACTGTGGTGTTCAGACTAACAGAAAACCGATGAAAGAGGACACAGTATTATTAATGAATTATTATGTTACAACAAACAATGGGTTATTTCCACAACTGAGTGTGCCTGGAGAGTTTCTAAAATCTGATATCCACAAGCCTTTCTTTCACTAATTTAATGTAGCCTACTTGAGTCAGACTTACAGCACTTCTCCTGTAGAGCTCCTCTTCACAATGAGACCAAACGGCTCCTTCGAAAGCTCCACAGTGTACTCTGGACTTTCTGCCTTCTTGGTAGCGGTGGGAACAGAGATTGGAACCTCGAAACGTGAATTAGAAGGGTCGGTGATCTGGACAGAGCAACATGAGAAAAAACAGTTTCTAATCAAATTACAGACCAGAGCATGTACAGCAGTATGCGGTACAAAAATGACATCAAATAAATCTTCAAGATTTAACTTTGACGGTCAGCAAAGACCGGCATCTGTAACAAAAGCTGTTGTTTACAATGCACAGATATAAAGAGTAAAGTTCGTGCCATGTGACTTATTAAAAATATATCTGACTGCTTACTCACCCTGACACGTAGCCGTGTGTCTGTCTCATGGCGTACCTCCACCTCTAGAGTGAGGATATCTGCCGGGTAGTAGGTCTTCACCTCCCTTATGAGCGTACCTTTCTGTCCCAGAGATGTGTCGTTTATTGACACGAGTGAGTAGGAAGGGAAATCCAGAGGGTAGAAACACCAGGGGATACCATTTCTCCGTGATGGACGGCTGGCAGAGGATGCAGGGATAAAACAACAATTCCTTGCCTCACACAACTCTCGAGTCACAACCACCGCTCTTTCAGGGTAGCAATCAAACCTCCACGCCTCAGGGATTAAACTGCAAGCCTTGCGGCGCAAAGCAGCTGCAGTGTCATTCGCTCCTGTTTTTACTCCTGGTGTTTGCGCAGAGGCCGGCGACGGCGGTCTATGCGGCTGTTGATTGGACGGCCTGTGCATCCAAAACATGGTGCCCAGTAGCCAGCCTCCACAGAGGAGCAGCAGCAAGCAGCCAATGATCAGGAGGGCTGTGGTGACAGAGCATGTCGGCCTCCGTGGAAGCAAGGAGGCTTCCTCCGGCTCTGGGACCTTGAAATACAAGAAGATTAAAAGAAGATTTAAAGCAATAACAGCATGTTACAGACAGAAAACAGGTTACACAAACAAATCCTACGAGAATCTATGTTTATCAAATGTTTTTATTATTTTCTTGATTAATTGATTATTTTTTTGGTTTTTAAATTGTAAGAAAAAGTCTCAAATGCCATTCACAGTTTATTTTGAGTGAAGGCTTCAAATGTCTTGTCTTGTCACCCGCTGCCACCTGTAGTCTATATCAACAGGACAACCAATCCGTCTGGTGTCACAGGGGATCTATAAGAGGAATCAGTTTGGTCTGTCAGAGGTTCAAGAGAGTGGACTTCCAAATCACATCAGACAACACATCAGCACTTTAGTCAGCACTAATCTCTTTTGTTACCACTATCTATAAGTCCTGATTGTTTGTAATATTTGTCACTATCGCTCTTTTTTTTTTTTTAATTAGTGTGTCCTACTTCAATCTTGTCAAGTAGATGACCTGTTCTGTTTTTGGTTTCACATATTCAGTGAAGCCTTTTTTAACACCTTGGCCAAGAGACTACACATTAATTAGCCTTTTTGCTAATTCTGGCATTTCTTGTCTGCTCTCTCCTTTGCTAGTCTTTAAGCCACATGTCTATATTTGCTTTGGTATATCTGGGGAACTTGATTTGCCATCTTGGCCAGTGACTACAGATGCAGAAAATAGCCTTTTAGCTAATTGTCTCTTCCACAATGTGTATTTATTATTTTGAAAGAAGAAGAAGAAGAAGAAGAAACTCCTCACAACTGAGAAGCTGTCGGTGATCAGAACTGATTATTGACCAATCAACTATCAATTTCAGCTCAAACTAATACTATCAAACAATAAAATAAAGACACACACTTGTTTCTAAAATATCCAAACACATTGGTAGAGCATGACGTTTCTATATTTAAATTCACAGAAAGAGACCTATCCTTTGCACTTCTACACCTGACTGCAGCAGGTCTGAGGCAGAGGAAAGCGTAAACATGAACTCACTGGAACTTCTTCATGGACGGGACGAGGCTCTTCTGACAAAACTGCAGTGGAAAACTGGACATCTTCGGGGTTCAGCCGCTTGTATGACACCATCCTGATAATGAGTGTTTGTCAAAGAGGGACTGAGCAGAGAAAGAGAGACAGTAGAACAAAGTTCAGTTTGGTGGAGTCTCATTTCCTGCTGTTGGGAGCTGGGGGAGAAGTGTGAATAAACCAGTGAAAATTCAAAAAAAGCTTCTCTGATTTGAATGCTTGATTATAACAGAGGAAATGCAGAAAGCAGAAGATGTGCACCTCACCCTCTCTTTTCTTACATGTAAGAGAAACTACAGTGGCTGTAACCCACACAAAAAAGTCCCCATGTAAACCAATGTTTAATACACCCTGAACTACGGGACAAACATGGCAGCGTTATACTGTTGTTATACTATTGACTACATTTATTGTATATACTTTAATTTGCTTTTTTTTACTCTATTTTATATTGTATCGGGCTGGTCCGAGACCAGGGGAAACCAATTTCGTTTCATCCTATGTGCAACAGGTGCTGAAACGACAATAAAACTCCTTGAATCCTTGATATTTAAGGTGTGTGGAAGAGGACCCACAAAATCTGACACACTGGACCTTTAACAAAGCCCAAAGCTGCTCCTGAAGGCAGCACGGTGGCAAAGACACACACTCCAGACAGTGTCAACTTTAACCCATAAGAACCCATGGTGACACCAGTGTAACAAGCACATTGAATGTCCCAGACTCTTCTGTATAAAGCTTTATGCCCTTATTAAGCCCAATGGGACATATATGTAACACAGATCTTTGGGAATAAAAAGTGTTATTCTGAAGAAAAACTTTAGAAATGTGGTCCACTTGGTCTGTGGTATAACACACATAATTTTCCTTTAAGGATAAATGGGTCTGGGTTCTTATGGGTTAAAAAGGACCAATAACAAAGTAGTCTAACCTACATTGAATATTATATATTCTATCCTCAGTTCAATGTTCTTATAAGTTAACACTGTTGACATTTAGCACATACATCTGACAGAGTGGACAGTCAAACAATAAAGAAGAGCATTTGTATATTAATTCAATTCAACAGTTCACTACTACAGTTATATTATTGTTAATCAATTCAATTAGGGTTTAATGCTTCATTCTGAGGTCACATGCAGACAGACCTATTAACAAAACGTGACTTGATGGATGCCTCAAACACAGCACACGGCTGACATCTCGCGTCATTGTTATCATCTAACATTAAGGCATTAGTAACAACTTGATACGATGTGTGGCCAGTGACAGTATGAAGAAGCACAGTCTGTCCCAGGAACACTGTGTTGGCAGCTATCTTTAGCTAGCTCTGCATAGAAAACCATGTGAATGTCAAAGTTCACCATGGAGACCACTTCATTAACAGCAGCGGTTCGGACAAACTGACGACACCCGGGTTGCCGTAGTTACGAGATAACTAGTCGCTCGAGACCGACAGGACGTCAACGGTTATTACCGTTATGCTAACTTTAACAGCGCTGTAACTTGTGAGCTGCTAACGTTAGCCGACAAGGGCGTTAGCATCAGCGTCACTTACCGGGACAGTCTCTCTCTCTCTCTCTCTCTCTCTCTGCGTTTAACGGGCAGTACACTCCAGCACACAGAGCGACTTTTCCTTCAAATAAATGTTGTGTTAGCTAAGTATCTGTGTCGTTGGTAAACCTCAACTATCTGCATGATGACTGTGTGCGTCCGTGTGCGTCTGTTTATCTTCATGTCACATTCATGTCACCTCGTAATTACGATAACTTCCGGTTGAAGAGCCTGAACCTGTTATGCATGTCATAATGTCTAACTGTAAACTAAACTACAAATGTCATGTGCTGATGCCAATAGTGTTCACTTAAAATATTAAATAAATGTTAGACTATTTTATTATTGTTTTTTTTTTCTTTAATTGACAGTGTCAGGAGTGTGTGTCTTTGCCACCGTGCTGCCTTCAGGAGCAGCGATGGGCTACGTCCAGTGTGTCAGATTTAGGTGGCTGTGTTTACAAAATATGGAAGAATGGGATATAATATTCATAACTATGTTTTCATCAATGTAAAATTTCCTGAAAATAATAATATTTATGTTGTTGTCACCTCAGACTGGTTCTTTTATATCTACAGACACTGCAAGTCCTCTTCAACAGTGTCCATCACTTTAAATTGTCATGTTTGTCCCAGAGCAGGAACACAGGAGGGCAAAGGAGGGCTTTGCAATCCACAGCCTTACTGCTAGATGGCACTGAATCCTACACACAGGTCCTTTAAACTGTCAGTCACACTGACAGTATAAGGAATGGGGCTTCAGCATTGGCATCACAGAGCCACAGAGGTATTTTTTTCTATATCTACCTTTGCACCCACAATATGTTTTGAAGTTTCTTTTCCTGCACACCTTTGAGCAAGTTTGGGCAATCATACTGTAAGTGCTGCAGAGGTTCATGTGAACCTGAAGACAAGTCAATACATTTCACAGATGACTTCTCCTCTGGGAGAAACAAACCTGACCTTGTTCCAAAACATTTGTCAGACATGCCTCGGGTAACTCTGAGGCAAGACTGTTTAAACTGATAGTAAACTTTTTCATGTATCGCTTAAGTTATACACTTATGAACTCTAAGGCTAAGCCCGGGCCATCCGGTGGAGCTCATTTCGGCCACTTGTGTCCGTGATCTCATTCTTTCGGTCACTACACAAATCTCATGACCATGAGGTGAAGGTTGGAACGTAGACGGACTAGAAAATCAAGAGCTTTGCCCAACCCAGAGGGAGCAATGCACCATTTTCCAGCAGAGAAATTCCCAAGCAAAGTAGTCTTTAGCACTTTTACTTTTATTGTTCAGTATAACATGTCCCATACAATTAGACAGAGGCAGCACTCGGCAAAATTCACCACCTACATGGCTTCAAAATATTGCCTTTTGTATCACAGCCTTAGAGGACGATGCCTTTATTCACAATGGTTACTCGGCCTTTAAGAGTTGTCTGAACCAGGTGAGCCTGAGTCATGATTTGGTTGTTGAATACCTGCTGTACAAAACAGAGATTAAAAAAATAATAATAATCACAGCTAAGGCAAAATGGTTTTGGCAAAAAATAAAACCTGATGAATATCCCACTGCTTCGTTACTGGCTAAACATTTCGAACATTTCAGTAGCTTATACCCAAAGAATGAATTCCAGTTTCACCTGATTCGCACACTGCTCATCGGCCATCGTAACGTCTGATACAAAAACATAATTATTCTTCAGTCCAATTTCCACATACACGATTAGTTTGAATGACAAATACTGCATGGAAAAAAAGTGAAATCACAGACCTTAAATGAGTAATTTGTACTACCATAAATACTAATGTGAGTGTGATATTTCAATACGCAACTAACATAGATAAGAGTGATAAACGCGAATAAATATGACCTCTAGAATTTATCATCTAAGCAGTTTTCAATATTTTTTCTTGTAGTGTTTGTAGTCAATATTTGTTGGGTCATTTTGTCTGAAACCGTGTTGTTAGTTGCTGAACATCACCTGATAAGTGTCTGTTTATTCATTTGTCTGCACCGGTTTGGGTGTTAAATATTGTAGTTTTAATACTTTTTTGTGTGTTTTATGACGGTCTATTCACAGAGGTAGTCCCTTACTTTCCCCTCTTACGATTCATGTTTTACTGCCTATAATCCTGTATCGTAATACTACTACTGGTACATATCATCTCTATGGTTCATATAAATACGTTATCAGTCATTTTTGTCTGTTATACACATATTAATTGGAGAGTTGTCGTCACTCTGTGATAAATCATCGTTCCTCACACTGAATGCGGACTCCTCCTCAGTCTGAATCTGCTCGTGTTTCCGCCTGTGCAGCCTCAGGCTTTGTGAGCGGCTGAAGCCTCTCCCGCAGATGTCGCAGCCGTACGGCCTCTCTCCCGTGTGAAGCCTGAAATGGTTCTTGAGACTTGAAGCTCGTGTGAAACTCTTGTCACACTCTGGACAGTCAAACTTCTCCCCAAAGTGGATTTTCTCATGTTCCCTCAAGCGGCCGGACTGATTGAAGCTCCTGTCGCACACAGAGCAGTGGTAAGGCCTCTCTCCGGTGTGTGTGAGTCGGTGTCTGTTCATGGCCCCCGAGTGGGCGAAGCTCTTCCCGCAGTCCGGGCAGGAGAACGGTTTCTCTCCCGTGTGGACTTTCTGGTGACCTTTGAGTTGACCTTTCTGGGTGAACTGCTTCCCGCACAGGGTGCATTGGTACGGTTTCTCTCCCGAGTGAATTCGCATGTGAATCTGGAGCGCGGACATCTTGTGACAGTCTCTTCCACAGAGCCCGCAGCAGTAAGAGCTCTTTGTCAGATTGTCATTAAACTGTTCCTGAACTGGCGAGGCCGGAGGACTGTCTTTTTCACCGTCAGCAGCATGATCAGCATCCTCTTCAGACACTGTGGAAACATAAATGATGAGTTGAAACATGCCATTCGGTAACACTGATGAAAAAAAAAAAACAGGTAATTTTGCAGGTTCCAACATGATATCGGATTGAAAGGAGATTAAAATAAATGTTTGACTGATCATCTTTCAACTCACTCGCCTGCTAATAGTCAGAGAGTGAAGCACATGTGACTTTGGGTTTATCTTCTGCAATAAAACAGCACTATAGACGGACAATTAAACTTAAAACATGTCCACAGCAATACTGGTTATTTTACTTCACGATAAGAATAAGCCTGACACCAGAAGAAAGTGACAAGATCAAATGTTGGATTTCATCCTCGCAGTATAGCACTGAACTGAAGTACATACCAGTGTTGTAGTCAAGACCAAGACTAAGACAGGGCAAAACTGAGTCAAGACCATACAGTTACATCTAATATTGGCCACATCTCTTTGGGTGAGGGCCAAGCCTCGCAGCCTTCTCAGTAAGTGTACCGTAGGATTTACAGACTGCTGTGTGTCCTCTTTTGGACACTGTCTTGCAGATGAACTCTTTGCGGTTTAGGAAGTCAGATTTTATTGCAGGTTTGGCTGACGTCTCCTCACACAGACACAATCACTTTCTAGGAATGCGTCAAGCTATTGGTTTCATTTGAAGAAGGAAGAAAGAAACAGACAAAGCACAGGCACGTTTAGTGATTCCACTTTGATACTACTCAATTCTCTATCTTATCTTAGTGTTTAACATGAAACTGTGATGGACAATTAATTAACATTATTAGTGGGATTATTAGTAGGAGATAATGGTGATATCCCTACAGTAATGGGCTTGAAATAAAATCCAGAGTCATCTTAATCCGAGACAAGACCAAGTAAAAATGTGGCTGATAACATGATGATGTTTTTTGTTATGCCAGTATTTTGCTTACTGTTGACAAGTTCTTCTTCCTCCTCCTTTACTGTAATCCTAATTTCTGTGTTGGTTTCCGGCTGTGGCTCCTCAGTTTCCTCTGGTATGGTACAATCCTCACTCCCAGACACCTGGTCAGGAGCTTCTTCTACAGGGGAAAAGACAAGTAAAAATATGAACATAAAAATCATCATCAAAGGCATTTATGCTACTTTTAATACAACAAAATGTGGAATCTAATGTTTACGTACCACACAAAGGTTCCTCCTCTTCCTCCTCTTTCACTATTACATTCATATGTGGGCTGGAAGCGTCCTCCGGTCGGTCTTCTGGTTCTCTCGGTTCTCTCTCTGTTTTTTCACATTGAGCTGATTTGTCACAGTTAGGACTCTCTGAGGAAAGAGGCTGTACTGCACTGGGTAAACACTGACTGTCAGACACCTATAAAGACAGTATAAGAATACATGGATGCAAGTAAAAAAAAGTTAAAAATACAGTACATTACACTTTAAAATTGTCGTGTATTGTCACTACCTCAGAGCTGATGTTGTTAACCAGATCTTGCTGGGATGCTTCACCAACTGCACCTTGAACTGAGTCTGGGATGACACCCGTAACCGATCCGTTCTTGTTCTGCGTACACGATCTTTTGTGGTTTCTGAGAGTTCCTGCCAGTGAGAAGTGCCTGCCGCAATCTGCGCAGGTGTACGGCTTTTCTCCTGTGTGAATCCTGGTGTGTCTCCGCAGCTCTCCTGGAGCTACGAAAGACTTGTCGCACTGAGTGCAGCTGTATGGTTTTTCTCCCGTGTGAGTCCGCATGTGTGTCGTCAGAGTCCACTGCTGTGCAAATGTCTTCCCACAGTCGGAGCAGTGGTAGGGCGTAATGCCAGTATGGAGGCGCTCGTGTCTCACGAGTGTACCCGACAAGGCAAACCTTTTGTCACAGAAAGAGCACTGGTATGGCCTCTCTCCAGTGTGAGTCCTCTGGTGATCTCTAAGCTCGGCTGCCGAGTTACAGCTCTTGTCACAGTCCGAACACGGAAACTTCTTCCTCGTGAAGCCCGCCACAACCTCCGAGTGCATCGCCTCTAAGTGAGTTTTCAGATGCCAGTGTCGGGAAAAGCTCTTTAAGCAGATGGAGCAGTGATACGGCCTCTCGCCAGTGTGTGTCCGCCGGTGCAGCCTGAGCTCCCCCTGACTGGCAAATCTTTTCTCACAGAAAGTGCATGGGAATGGTTTCTCCCCAGTATGGACCCTTTCATGGATCATGAGCAGCCCCTTCTCTGGAAATCTCTTCTCACACATGGAGCAGGGGAAAGGCCTCTCTCCTGAGTGAGTACGTAAGTGGCGCTGAAGTTTGGAGGCGTAAGGGAAGTCTTTCCCGCACACCGAGCAGCTGTGAAGAGACGGCGGCTTTTCATTCTCGCTTTGATCAAACGTCTTGGAGGGAGCCACTGCAGGTACAATGCCAGGGATAGCACCTTTTCCTGTGTGAACAGAAAGAAGAGTGTATAAAAGAGAATTATACCGAAGACTATCTGTCATTTAAATACACAGAGCGGCACTGCAAACTACAAAAACCCAGTGTCAAGTTTCACAACGTTAGTGTTCATTACAGCTGCTGTATTGGGTTGCATTACAACATAAATAAGGCTCTATTTTTCCTGCGTATGCTTTGCTGTTAGAATTTATTTACTCACTGAGATCTGAGAAATCCACCTCTTCTCCATCAGAGTTGATCAGGCCTCCGATTTCTTGCTGATCTTCCTCAGCGAGGATCACGGCAGGTCCAAAGTCCTCTGGGTTTTCAGAGCCCATCTCTCACATTTACAGCCTTATAGAGGCGACACGATCAACAGTGACAAAATGACAAAATGGTAAATCACTACAAAGATGAATTAATTACAAGACTTCACACTTGTGTTCAACCTCATGAGTCAAGAGTCAAAGTGCTGTCATCAACAATATTTACGTGCATAATTTAGACAATCATTTATCGGATTTATGACACTGAGGCGTGCAGGAGGCTGCACTACATCAGGTCCTCACGCCACAAAAATAGTTTTTTATTTCATTTCCTGATTCAGATCCTGATACAAACATACGGAGGCCATATGCGGTCATGAATTCATATATTTTATTTCCTCTGTTTTCTTGTGAAAACAAGGTCATTAGTTTGCCCAAAATCTCAAGTTATAGAAGTTAGAGTCAAAATAACAAATGTTATCTACATAATATGATAAGGGGATAATTTTCCAGAGCTCTCTATAGTTTAGTATATTTAATCATTGCATCTGCAACATTCTCCCGCTCTCCTCTGACACTGCTACGCTGAATGATGTTTCCTGCAATGATTTCATATACTAGACTCTCCTTTTGTTTTGCTGGGGTCTCAAATTATTCTGATGATCTCAGAAAAAGTTAGATTGTTATCTTGGGAAAATGATCTGCCCGTTATCTCAGGGCAACATTTGTTATTTCAACATAAAGGCATAAATAACCCGAGAGCTCGACAAAACAAATTAAATCAACTGATCACGAGGGAGCGCAGGGACTAAAATGTATGAATGGGTGACTGACAGACAGACGGAGGACAATATTATTTTGACATATCATAAGCCTGCCTTTGTGGACAAATCTGATGGCTGAGAAAAGACTTTCACCTCCCTTTATTCAGTCAGGGTTGTTGCAATCAAGATTAATATCTTATGAGACGAAAGTGAGAGATGCTGGTGGATGACGATAATTCACAGTGAGAGCCGTAACACATCTGAGTCCTATATTTTATCTCATGGCTCTGTGGTCAGTTTTGTGCTGGTTCATCTTTAGATTTTTTGACCGGAGGGTGGAGGATTATTCTTGTCACTTGTCAGTGCCTCCACCCTGGAAGACATCCACAGTCCTGGAGCTGCTCAAGGACACTTCAGCAGGGTGTCTGCTTTGTTGTGACGGGTTGGGAGGCTGGTGTGTGTGTGTGTGGGGGGCTTGAACCTGTCTGGGCCTCACACAAAAAAAGGAGCTGTCCAAACAATTGTGCTGCTCAACAGATATGTGCAGCATTATTGGTTGTGGGACTATAACAGTGTAGACAGTGATGGGAAGCGCTCGGCTTTAACCGTGCATCTGCACTTGAGTAGCCCAGTTAGCTCAGTAGCATTAGCTCGGTGGGAGTCCATCCATTTGAGCCTCACATTAATTGTGATTTTTGAGTCAAGACAGCAACCCTAATTGACTAACCTGTTGGTATCTATGGTGTCACAATGTCCCTTTCGTGAGGAGCAAACGCACCCCGCAGCACGGACACCGGGACGTGACCTCTGAATGAGATCTGCTCAGTCGTGACGCGGCTGGCGGTGACCAGCGCTCCGGTCAACGACCACCTCTGCCTGAGACAACTGTTATTAGCCAGCTAGCCACACTGACATGGCGTTCACTAGCTTTGCTGATCCGAGCTAACGACACAAAGCCACAGATACAAAATCAACAGCAACGCGATAGATTCATCACCGAGCCCGGCGGCAAAACGACACGTTATTTCTCGCAGCAAATGTCACCTCCGCTCGTCTAACAGCCGCTAACTCAGCTAGCTAACGTTTAACAACAGACAATAGACATTTGACCAACCTCAGCATAGATTTGTCCCTCAGGTAAAAAGTAGTCTCTCGACAGAAGTTTATTGAAACGACTTGGCAATATTGCTACTTCTCTCTCATTCTCAGTGCTCAGTATGTTCAAACAACGTGTCAAATCAATGCCAACTAACTAATGAGTTAAGTTAAATGAAGCGTTTGGAGCTGATCATAACCTTTTCTAGCTGTAGCTGCTAGCCACTTACAGTAGTGTCGGAACTTCCGGTTGGCTTTTTAATACCAAAATAAAAGCACCGCAAATGTATGACTTCTTAGATCAGCCGTGTCCAAACTTCTCTTAAAGAGGGACAGATTTGACAATGTGAAAATGCCCGGGGGCCAATACTAACATTTTAAAAATGAAAAACAATAAAAGTTACATACAAATGCACAAAGTTTGCATGACGATACAAATCTTAACTACATGTTCATTCTAAACATGACTTATTATGAGTAATGCAAAGTCTAACATGTAAGTTTAAAACGTATCACTCTTGCTCTTGTCTTATCGTGTCACATCTACAGGGACTTAACACCACCACTTATGTCCTTAAAGGTTGTTTAGTGCATTCACATGCTTCGTTATGTCGACCAAAAAATCCAAAAATCTTCCAGCCATCTGACAATCCTAGCAGACCATAAATAAGTAAGTAAGTAAAAAAGTAAGAAGGAGTCAAACTGGTCCTTTAAAGACTTTTTCCTTTGTAATCAATCAATACTCTGATCTCTGGAGTTAATTTACTGGATGAAATCTGCTCTGGTTAAAGGTCGACTTTAGGTGAACAATAAATAGAAACACACAGAAACAAATACCATTAACAACGATCGTCAATATTGTGATTTATTTTCTTAAATGCTGTAGTCCTATACATAAATAATGGAGCTGGCTGTACACAGTATAATACACCAGATTACTATTGCTCAGCCAATCACTTCAGTCCTATGGAATGTATTTTATTTCACACAGTAACAGAGGAACAAACTGGAATATGTACGTTTCCTTGTGTATTCTCTGTCTATTGTGAACTCCCAGGTGACATTAGTGATTATTTAACACTAACATCTGTTGTTTTGGTCTCCCCAAAGGTTTTGTTGAAGGTTTTGGCTTCTTGTCGTGTATCTTGAGATGCGCTCGATATCCTTGAGAGTAATAAAAGCACTTGCCACATTTCTCACAGGTGTACGGTTTCTCTCCGGTGTGAACTCGCAGATGAACTTTCAGATCACATGCTTTGGAGTAACTTTTACCGCAGATTGAGCAGAGGTGTGGCCGCTCTCCGGTGTGAGTCTTGAGGTGAACGTTGAGATGGGAGGATTGTGAAAACGCCCTCCCACACTGATCACAGTGGAAATTCTTTTCTCCAGTGTGCGTCAACTTGTGTTTTTTAAGTGAATCCGCTGTAACGCAACTCTTCCCGCACTCCGAACAGAGGAAAGGCGAATCTCCTGAGTGTACACGCTTGTGTATTTTAAAATAATATTCGTTTTTGAATGTTTTGTCACAGTCGGGACACGCGTAAGGCTTTTTGTGACTCTGTCGGTGCTCCTCCAGCTGTTGTTTCTGAGGGAAGTCCATGCCGCACTCTCCACACACATGAACTGTGAGAGGAGACTCTTTATGAGGACTCTTCTCTTGAACTAAAGTCCAATTTGGTAACTCTCCTGTGAGAAAGACAAAGACATTTATAGTCATTTATTTTCAGACAATTCTGCATTGTTAAAGCAAAAACAATTTATATGGCTGTTATTAAACCACCTCAGTCTAGCCAGACAGTATAAAGTGCACTACAAAAGAGACATGGTTGGTAGACAGTTACAAGAAGGGAACTAGCTCTCTCCTGTCCTATCTTATCTTATCTGTCATTTAAATTAAAAAACAAGCTTCTAATAAAAAAAAAAACATTTAATTAAAGACAGAGAAGTTCCTTGTTGCCTCTGACCTCTGTGAACTTTCATGTGTGTTTTGAGGTTTCCACTCTGGGTGAATCCTCTTCCACATATGAAGCACTTGAAAGGTCTTTTCCCTGAGTGAATCACAAGGTGTCGCTGCAGAGCGGTGTTGTGAGACAACACTCTTCCACAGGTCGGACAGTCGTAGTTCTTCTTGAGTCTGCGAGGTCCGGGGGCTCGCTTTGGCTTCTCGGGCAGCTTCTCCAGCAGACGTTCATGAGAGCTGCCGTGTTCAGGTTCAGGCCATCTTAAAGTTTTGTCTAAAAAGAAACAAAAATATACAGTAGTGTACATAAGGCAGTGTGCTCTAAGGGACATTCAGGAACTGATTCAAACAGCTGCAATGTGTTATCATCTTATTCAGCTCTATTTTGGTCTCTATCAACAGTTGAGGGAAATATTTGTCCCCTTAGCTTTTTCATTGAAGGCAGCCATCCATGGCAAAACATTAAAGATGCAGACGATACAACCAAAACAATAAGCTAAAAGATGCTAAAAGGGTCTGTAGAGCTGCAGAATCAGGTGATAATTCTCTGTGAGTTCATCCCACACAGACAATACAAACTTTTGTTTCTGCACTGAAATAAATTCATGTACTTTTGTACTATCTTTTCTCTATCCTTCATGAAGGACTCTGTTTAAAACGAAATAAATAATTTCAGTTTAAATCTCAAAGAACATTTTCTACATCATGCCAACAACTAAAGTTGTAGTCTTTCTTCCTCTCGAGAGTTATATCTGTTCATCTCAGTCAAACTCACCTGTAGGTGCTCCCCTGTGATCTTGCTCCTGTGTTTCAGGTCTATGTTCTTCGTGATGATTCAGCTCTGTACATGTCGTGCTCAGGTGCGATTCGCTTGATGTGGTCCCAGAAGGCCAGGAGGGCTGCTCCACTGGACGTCTCTCCTGATCCTGTGTGAGAAGTATCGTCACGTGTGTAGTTATAGGGTGTCATTTTTTTATTAACTAAAGTTAAAAAACGTTTGTGTTTTTTTAGCTTAAATACAGTTTTTCTCATTTTTCTTTTCATTTTATCTTATTAGACCATTATCCTTAAACTTATATCAAAAGACACTCAAATGGACTGGATTTACAGCACCACCTGTTGACAATCTTACAGTAATTTCCACCCAAGTCAGTCACTTCCTGAGAGAAACAAGTGAAGCCAAGAATGACAGTTGCTTATTGTCCCGTTAATCTAAGATGTCAAGGTAACGGGAGCAGAGCAGTGACTGAGCATCACTTACCATCGCTCCCCTAAACAGGCCACCGCTGAATGCTGTATAATGACCAAAGCTCCATGAAGATGTCTGAAATATAACAAATGAGGGATGTCAACAAGCAGCAGGTAGATATAACCACCTGCAGGATAAACTGTCTCTTACCTGACTGTGGTTTTCGGCAGCATGATTTTCATTGTTGCCAAGATGATCGTGCGGATTGCTTCCTGTATAAATAAATGACTTCTTTTCAGTAATATACAACTTACAGAGATGAACACTGAACATGCGGTTTACAAGTCAGGAAATCATCTATCAGAATCTCCAGGTATTTATAGGAGTTAACAGTTTATATAACTGTAGCAGATAGGCAAATTAATGTGAATGAATCTGACTTCATAAAGTATTCAATATCATATTAACCCATTTTCCAGTTTGGAACAAACAAGTTGGTTTAATATAATCGAGCTGTTTTGATTTGAACACTTAAGACAGAAAGACAATCTCAATATTTCTGGCATCAAGAAATGGCTGCACCATAAAATTTGGCTGTAGGACTAATTATTTATTCAAAAGGTACATGAATCCTGTTTTAAGAGATGTTATTTGACACTTATTACAGTGGACAAACTGAGCAAAGCAACTGCTGTATGCTGTGTAGTCTAGGGCAACAGTGTTTTTCTAGAGTGAATAAAAAATAGAAGAGCTGGAGGAAGTCCTTGCCTTAAAGTTTATCTAGTGTGTATAACATTATATGAATCTTTGACATTGGATAGATATATTACTGACATTTAAAAGAATCTTGAATTACACGCTGTTGATAGTGAATTCAGTCAACACACCTACCGAGGTCAGGAGGTCCCCAGGTCTGGTCCTCTCCCTCTGAATCAGGCAGAACTCTCTTGGGCCTGCTCGACTTCTTGTTATTCTCCAGCTGTCTGGGTCTGCCCAGCTGCCTGGTGGGCCCTATGGGTTTGGCATTGTGGGTCTTCTTATGGTTGTTGAAGCCTTGCCTGTAGTAGAAACTCTTCCCACACTCGTCACACTGGTACGGCTTCTCGCCCGTGTGAACTCTGAGGTGAACTTTAAGCTCTTCGGCTCTCGCGTAACGTTTACCACAGACGGAGCAGAGGTGAGGCCTCTCTCCAGAGTGCGTCACATAGTGCGCTCTCAGAGTAGATTCCTGCTTGAACCTTTTCCCGTATACGATGCACGGGAAAGGCTTCTCTCCTGTGTGATCTCGCATGTGGTTCTCGAGTCCCTTCGAAGTCTGGAAACCTTTATCACACTGTGAGCACTGGTAGGCCTTCAGACCCTCGTGCCCAGCTTCATGTTCTTTTAATTTCTGGATGTTTGTGAATCTTTTGCCACACTGTGCGCAGGAAAATGGTTTCTTTGATTCGTGCACTTGTTTCAAGTGTTCTTCTAATAGACGTTTCTCTGAAAATTGAGTCCAACACAAATGACAAAAGCAGATTTCCAATGATGACTGAGTCTCTTCAGATTGAGGGAAACGTTTCTTTAACGGTGCCATGTTGGTGAATTTCCCTATTGGAAGACACAAAATTCAGTTTATACATCCTTAAAGCTGGAATTAATCAATATGGTTCAATAAAGAGAGATATTTTCAGGAGACCAAAAACAGCTGAAAAGAGAATAAATATTAGACTGACAACTTTATAATGTGCTAATATGTCAATGATTAGACAAAAAGATTTATTTGATTTTTTTCAAGTTGTATAACATAAATATCTATTTTTTCAGCACATCCTACAGCAACTAATGCAGCAATACTAAAGTAACATTGTGTAACTTTTCTACCATAACATCCATGTCTCTATTATTCCCTCTCTGCACCCTGTACAACTGACTTTTTTTATTGCTGGCGAGAGCTTCATGAAATAAAAGACAGAAAGACACGCCAAGCGCTTCTTATTGGAGTAGTAAGAAATATTAGCAACGGTTCATATTTACAACAGCGTTATAGACTGAAACTGGAGGGGGTTTTGAATTATACTCTAAAATCTAAGTCTAAAGTCTGCCTGATATAAAGCGACAACCACAGAACTGTTTCAACAATAAAAGGGCAGAGACAAATACTTCAGTACTCTCACCTTTATGGACCTTGTAGTGTGTTTTGAGGTTTCCAATCTGTGTGAAACCTCTTCCACATGAAGTGCACTTGTACGGCCTCTTCCCTGAGTGAATAATAAGGTGCCTTTTCAGAGAGGCACTGGTAGGAAACTGCTTTCCACATGTTGAACAAGCATACGTCTTCGGAGCCCTTTGCTCTTCTTCTGGTTTCACAGCCACTGTAGGTGCTGAATGGTAGATCCGCCGGTGGACTATCAAGCTTCTCTTAGCTTTAAACATCTGTCCGCAGTCACAGCACTCATGAAGAAGGCGTTGGGCATGTTTCTCTCTCAGATGGCGGTCTCTGGTGTATACGCTCTGGAAATCCTTGCTGCATTGTGTGCAGCTGAAGAGCTCCTCAGCCTCAGTTTTCTTCCGACGTTTCCTGGGTGTTGTTTTCAGAGAATGGTTATACTCAGGTTTGGTGAGTGCAGCCGTGTCAGCAGGTGATGTAACATCAGGAGGACGACCTGTAAAACAAAGACGCCAAGGGTGAACAGAACGACACCAAACTTGTCACCCTTGTTTCTCAAGTTTGGAGAGTAAAAATCAGTAACAGACAGTATTTTCTACATCTTGCAATGAAAGCTGAGGAATAATATAGCATACCATTTCAACCTTGGACTTTAATTTTGGTTTTATTGGCTGAGATATTTGCCTCTGAGAAAGATCACGTTAAAAATTGTCCCTGTCACTCTGGATAAAACTGTCAGAAATTTTCAACAACTTAAGAAATAGTTCCTAAATAGTCCCTCTGAGTCTTTAGTTAATGTAAGTCCACTATAAATGACAGCACCAAGTCTTTATAAAGAGAACAGACAAGGTGTGAGTTATTACAGGCTGCCTCCTTCTAATGTGTTTCCTTGTTTACTCCTACCTTTTGTTTCTGTCTCTGATTTTTCTCTTATGTTGTAAAGTGTGAAGCAGAATGAGGCATTCAGAGACCTGTGCAGAAACCTTCTCTCTATCCGTACGTAAACCAATGAATGACAATTTATTCATCCAAAAAAATCAAATGTCCACGTACCAGAGCTGCCAGAATCCCAATCGAATTCATCTCCCTCTGAGATGATCAAACCTCCTCCTGCATCTTCTTCTTTTTGCACATTCGTCATAACAGTGTGTGTTTTTATGTGTGACTTCACATGGCTCATCGGAGGAACGTTCACAGCGCGCACAGGGCGGAAGAAGGGCTTCTCTTTAGCGTGGGATCGCAGGTGACCAATCAGAGAGCTTCGAAAGGTAAACCTCTTCCGACAGCAGACACATTTGTAAGGCCTGACTCCTCCGTGGTGTTTCTTAGTGTGTTGGGTTTGAGTCCTGATTTCTTTTTTATGAATTTGACAGAAATGTTTCCTGTCGTTGTCGGTCCCCTGGGGTTGTTCAGGTGTTTCAGCTGCAGTGTGATTGTCCTTTTCATCACAACAGTTTGACTTCTTCTATAGGAAACATAACAGAATGAATACAGATCATTTTAAGTACAATATTTAAACATTCTCACCCTGCTCATCCAGTCCTCTACTCACCCGATTGGTTGAGATTCAAACAAGCTTCAGCCACAACATGAGAAACCGCTCCACAGTCTTTATCCTCTGTTTGTTCTGTCTCACATCTAGCCTCAGTTACGCTCTGATTTTCATGCAAAGGACTATGACCACAATCACTCCCATCCCTGTGTGGAGTTAAGTTGGGTCGGTGCCCTTCGACATGTGTGACATTATCGGCAGGACTCTTCTTTCCGTGGCTGAACTCAGATAAATGATCAGATGTTGTTCCACATTGGCAGGCGAGAGTCTGGCCGCAGCATTTATTGCAGCGGAGTCTTTCCAGTGATCCAGTGTGCACCACAGCAGCACCCTGACTCTGTTTGACCTGAATGCAACCGAACCATAATTACTCATCATTGGCAGCACCTGTGTTTACTTACTGTTTCATATGGCTGCTGTTAAAACTACTACTACTGCTGGTAACTCTCCATGCAAACAGGTTTTACTATATGTCACTGTGAACAAACTTGTCTTGCTGTGCACTGAATACTCTCCAGGTTAAACAACCAATTAAATAAACTGAGTGAAAGTGTCATCCCCAATTAAACGCTGACGCTGATTTCTCTTTAATTAGTCCCAAATTACATTGTTATTTTAAGAAACATCAAAGGAGGTTTTTAGTGGTGGAATTTAAGTGCATTTACTCAAGTGCTGTACCTAAATGCAAATTTGAAGTACTCTCTATCTCTTCTTATGTATTCAAATACAACAGACAGCTTTACTTACTTGCTACTTTATAAACAAAGGTTTTTGCATACAAAACTTATGAACAGATTAAAAAACATGATGTTTTACTATAAATTTAACTACCCAGCAAGTACAGCTGAAACAAAACACTGTGGAGGTGTTTTTAAAACATTCAACATTCAATTACTTAAAAAAAATAATCAGCATATAAAAAATAATCCTTAATAAACATTTCTAACATGAAGATGCGCTCCTTTTCTTTTTAAAAAAAATAAAAATAATAATAATAAATTGAATTTTCTAAAAAAATAACTTTGTGGTTTGTACAAATCAAACAAAACATTGTGATGGTGTCACTTTGGGCTCAATATTTATTTTATTTTGATATTTTTTACAAACCAATCAATCAATTAATTACTTGAAAAAGCCAACAGATTAGCACAATAATTATTAGTTTCACTCCTTCACAATAAATGTCCACGTCAGTAAATCCTGCTTTAATATGAATGCATAAATAAAAATAATCTGATATAATAGCACAATAGTCACATTGGCCATTGAGTATTTTTACGTTTAATACATTACTACATAATAACTACTTGTTTACTTTTATTTATAACAGCACTACTATTATCACAGCCTGACAGATGTTCTTGAATATTTCCTCCAGCACAGCAGAGCAGACACCGTGGTGCTGTCTCCTCTGTGCCCGCAGCCTGCAGCCTGTCAGCGGGCAGTCAGCCTCAGAAGTTAACGAAGCAGCTCCAACTTGTTATTGGCAGTTGCCTAGCGGGCTAGCTAGCATGTAGCACCAGCACGGCGGTTGTATACATATTTATCAAACTCACCTCCTTCATGGTGGCAGAAAATCACCACGTTAGCTTTAATTCACATCCCCGACTCCCAGCATCACCACAGTGTGTGTACAGGCCGGTGTTTGGTGTGTTAGTGCCGGCTGTGGGACTCACTACAACAGTTAGCATGAAACGCAGACGGAGGAGGAGGCAAGCTCGCTTCAGGGTTGCCAGATAAGAGGACTGAAATAAGGAATCTAAGATGCCAAACAGAGACAATCACGGCTGTTTTCTTATTTATACGTTATAAATATTGTTTATATTTTAAATGTGATTCCCAGATGGATTACAGGTTAATATTTTAGTAAATTAAACAACTGTATACAATGGATTTTTTTTTTATCTTAATACATACAGGATATGCACATTTTGCCATATAAACATCTAGTGTTCCGAGTTTATGGATAGATATTCTTAAATTCACTATAGAAGCCATTAAAGAAAATAAACATACAGTTTGGTGTGTTAAAAATATAAAAGTGTGTATTATATCTAGTTAATAAGTTTGTTAAGACATGAGACTTTCCAAACAGATTTCTACTCCTAAACCTGTCACTGCAGCTCATAAATAGGAAATATGTCATGGTGTTAAAGAGTCTGACAGATGTTAGAATGAAGGACCTGTGGCAGCACTCCTTCTTACATGGAGCAGTCTGCATGAGGGAGTAGCAGTCTGTTGTTGAAGGACCTGAGCTGTTTAAGGCCTCCCACCATTTGGATATCCAGTCCCTGGATGCTCACCGGTGTGGTCCGGGGCATCTTCCTCTTTGAAGTCGATCACCATCTCCTTTATTTTGATGGTGTTGATGTGAAGGTGGTTGAGATCATACCACAAACTGTGGGTGTTTTATTTTAGTTGGCATTTAATTACTCACACTAGGTGTTATGATTAGTTTTGACTGAGCAGTCCAATACAAAATATGATTATCTTTGGTAATGTATGGCACAACTACCGACCTGTGGTTTTCATTATCATAATACAAGATACAGAACATAAAATGACCTATATATGACCTGAAGGTGCTGTAAGTGGCTCACAGCACAATCAACAAATGGAAGCACATTATGGTGCCAACTTTTAAGACTAAAAGAGATATGGGTTGAATTTAACTTTATGAACAAGTCAGACAACCATCTAAGACTGGTGGTGTCTCTGTGTACTTGTACTTTTGCTGCTAGGGAAATGTTAATTTCAGAGTACAGATCAACCTACAGGAACTCATCTATGAACCCAAAACAAGGTGATTTCAAATCACTGAGGAGAGGCTACTGGTGCAAAAAAAATCCAGACATGTTTCTGAAAAATTTCTGTATTCCATCATGATGGATTTTAAAATAACAAGGATATTGTGCATATTTTTTTCCGACATTAAATATTAGTATTTGGCATGCAGGATACAAAGGCACTCAAATTGTACAGATGGGGCTACAAGAGAAGAGTAAACATAAAAACATGGGTACAAAACATGAATACGAGAAAGACGACACAGTAAGCTTCCAAATTACTCCACACCGACTCTGTAGCACGTATTTTCAGACACGGTAATTGTCTCTGCTGTAGGTGGAAGGAATGAAAGGAAGGAGATCGGGAAAGAAGCACGGTTTACTGTAATATCTCCGAACACAGTTAACAACAAAAAGATGCATCAATAGACGGACTGTTAGATGTCCAGCCTGGCTTCTTGTTTCGGTCTACCGAGCTGTCTGGTTGGCCCGATGCGTCTTCCAGCATGTGTGCGCTGATGTTGCCGCAGACCCTGTCGGTAAATGAAGCTCTTCCCGCATTCTCCACACTCGTAGGGTCTCTCTCCAGTGTGCAGCCTGTGGTGCACTTTCAGTTCCTCGGCTCTGGAGTAGCCTTTCCCACAGACGCTACAAATGAAAGGTCTGTCTTTAATGTGGGTCTGGTAATGTGCTGTTAAGTACGAGTTTATCCGGAATGTCTTCCCGCAGATTGTGCACGCGAACGGTCTCTCCCCGGAGTGCTGCATCTCATGCAGCTTGAGAGAGGAAGCCGTGTGAAAACCTCGGCCGCACTGGGAGCAGAGGAATGGTTTCTCCCCCGTGTGGATGCGCTGGTGGATTTGTATGTAGCTCTCATTGATGAACCTCTTGCCACAGTCGGGACATGAGTAGGGTTTCTCCTTGATGTGGGTTTTCATATGTTCTTCCAGCTTTTCTTTAGCATTGAACTGAATGCCGCAGCGGCGGCAGAAGAATATCTGTGCTGAGCTTTGCTCGACTGCCTCTGGTTCGCCGGTTGTTTCTGTGTGTGTTGTAATGTGGTGTGCTTGTAGAGCTGACTGACTGTCACATTCTTTTCCACATTCGAGGCAGCGGAGGGACGATCTGATCTTGGACTCTCCTGGCAGAGACTTCAAGTATTCAGAGAGTTCTGATGCGATGGGATTCACCTCGTCGTCCAAATCCACAGCGCCCTTACGACCTTCGTGGAGACAAAGGAGAAAGAAACCATACTTTACTCTTGAAGTATAACAATGTTTACTCTGCGAAGGACTTCAGTGAGACTTCACTTGTGGTTTACGATGAGTCAGGGCGCATTCAGACAGGATCAGATGCTGCGGCAAATCGCCACAGGGCTGTCTGGTGGTTTGTGGGAGTGAGGCAGGCTGCTGGAGTTTGTCTGTTTGTGCTGAACATAACAGCTTTGAAACAATCAGGAAATAACTATTTATTTAGCTGATTAACCGGCCTTAACCGGCTTTCTGGTGCCCCCTCACTCTCATTCACTGTCCATGTCTCTCAACTAATGCCTGCTCTCAAACCATCAGACACAAACCAAATTAAACTCCTTTTGTGTCACTATTTTTGCAGCATAAATTGCCAGGCAGACATAGATTTAGATTCCTGTGATATAGCAGGAAAAGTTTGTTGTTGTAGTTGTTTGACTGACAACATGACATTTGATTTAGGGGCTCCTGTTTATGGGGCAGCCACAGCATGTATTGTTTCAAATTGTGGTCTTAGAAGACATCTCGACACTCATAGACACAAAACAATAACAGGTCATCCGTACAAAATACCAAACTCAAGAAAATATCTTGGTCATTTATCACCGAGTAAAAAATGGAGACAGACAACAATAGGAGAGCAAATATTCTAGGACCTATTTGTAAGTGTAAATAAATCCAGTCTCACCTAAGTGGACTTTGTAGTGCGTTTTGAGGTTTCCCTTCTGGTTAAAACCTCGTCCACAGATGGAGCAGCAGTACGGTTTCTCTCCCGTGTGGATCAGCTCGTGTCTCTCTAGTTTGTAGGCGTGAGGGAACTCTTTGCCGCACACTGAGCAGTGGTACTCTATCTTCTCTTTGGGCTTCTTCAGGAGCTCAGGAGGGATATCTATGGGAATACGAACCATTTTCCGTCCAGGGCGCTTCTTCCCTATGTGAGGAAAGAAGAGGTCAAGTCAGGTCAGACTTAATTTAATGCTTACTAAATGAGAGATAGAGATACTTTTACTCCATGCACTAATACTTCATACACTGCTGCAGCTGCACTTGTTGGTTCTCTTACCAGCAGAAGCCCCTGTGCTTTCTCCCTCTCCTTCAGCAGATGGTTTGGTATCTCTCCTCCTTCTGTAAGGTCGCTTTGCTGGTAAGAAGAGAAAGGTATATTACTTTAGTCTAAAACATGGAGTTAAGCTGTTGTATTAATGTGGGTTGAGTATCAAAACTTGGATTCACAATGTTTAAGAATCAGTGATTTATTAGGAAATGTCTTTTTCAGCTATTTAGTTCATTCTTTATCTTACTTTTTTTCTGAGATAAACCAGAATTAATGAGCAGAAATGGCCTAAATCAAATGATGCCTAACCCTACTGGTGAAGCAGTTTTTTTTTCTTGTCTTACCAGCAGCACGTCGGACAGTTTTTGGGATTAATTCTTCTGATTCCACGATGGGGGCATTTCTCCTCCTCCGGGTGCGCCTTGATACTATGAGAGAAAAAGGAAGACTTAAAGTAAAGCTAAACATTTTTGTGCAAAATTTGTATTTCAGATGCATAAACACACAAACAACAATCAAGGGGGAAGACTCACTTCCTGGCTCTGCCTCCAAGTCTTCAGCAGACATTAGTGGGACTTCTGAAGTCTTTCTTCTGGCCCGTTTTCTCACTTTGTGACAAAGAATAACACAAGAAAGCATATGGAAAACAATCCTCTTCCAAACCCAAACCAATATTTAACATCTTTTCATTACTTCACTCACCGGGACTTGCAGGGACTTCTTTCTCCGTGTCTGAGATGTCCACCGACACCACGGTTACTTCTGCAGCCTTTTTCTTTCTTCTGTGTCTCTTTCCTGGTAACATTGCGGACAAAGAGATCAACTCAGAAGTCGGTCATAACGATGAGCTTTAAACATTTTTCTTTTGACTTTGTCTTTACCCCGATATACAGACGAGACCGCTGCCATCTTTACTACTCTCTCTTTTTCCTCCCCTTCTTCCCTTTCTTCATCTTCCCCCACAGACACAACTTCCATGATGAGCGTTGGACTACTGCTGTCTCTCTGGCTTTGGCCTTGAGGCTGACACTCGGACAGGACGACACCCTGTGATCATAATCATTAAAAACCATCACAAACATGACCCCCAATACTTTCCCTGGGGAATATTTCTTTAGAGAAACGTTCTTAATTTCCAGCGCTGTTTTCCCATGTTGTTGTTTCTAAGCGACAAATGGAGACAACAATTTCTCAGAATGGTCCAATATTGAGCGAGAGAGCCATGAAACAGGCTGCAATGTGTAATCCTTTGGGGCAACTGCACATCATCAATGTACCTCCACTAAAAGTGCTTGTTTTTGCTGCTGACGGGCTCAGAAAGACTCGAACAACATTATGGACAGGACGCTACAGAGGTAGATGTTTTGTAAAGAGTAAGATCCTTTTTGTTTGATGAGAAACAGCCATTATATTTCTCTGTTCAAAGCCATCAGACCGCATTGACAAGCAGTAATTTTACACCAGAGAACACAAGAGTCGTTGGTCTCCCACTTTGGTTAGTTTGTTTGTGTTGTTGTGTAACTTTGGTGAGTTTGAACGGCCGTGAGAAACAACACACTGCAGTCAGTTTCATGGCTGCAGCACTCTCCTTCAATGCTGGACCAATCTCAGAAATTGTCCCACATTAGTCACTTGCACAGAAAAACACAGGAATAAAAATAGGTTACAAAATACCGAAGCTGAAGACCTTTAAGCCTGCAAACAGCAAATAAACACCTTTTTATAGCTGTAGTTATAAAATCTAATCCATCCTGTGGCATGACACAGGACAGTAAAGTGCTGCAGTTAAAGTGGTAACTGTTAATAAATAATCCTGCCTATTTATTTACCCTGCAGTGAGGCTGAAGTCTGTCTCTCTCTGATAACTTAACTGTGGTCTGCTGTTATATTTTGATGTTGAAATTTAAAAAGGTGAAATATACCACGAAGCAGAAGTCACACTGTGTCACATCTGTATCTGTAGTTAGCATTAGTTAGCAAGAAGATTTCACCTCAACACAAAGCACTACTTTGAATTTGAAGCTACATTGCAAAATTTCTTTTTGTCAGGTTTTGCAACTCTACGGTCATCGTGGAGGCTGTATATGCGGTGCTGTTCAAATATATAATATGCTATATATTAAGATATATATTATTATATTTTAATTCTTTAGTCATTAAATCATAGAACAATCAAATAGTTTATCTTTTTTTGTTTAAGCAATGGCAAAAAATTTCAAAAAAACAAATTACCTTGCTAGGCTGAGGACTTTCTGTGCAATCAGAGCCTTGGTCAGAACTGTCTCCTATAAAAATACAAGATGGTCAACATGAAGACTGATAATCAACATCTTTAAAACTGGGCCACCAGGCCAAATAATGCCAACATAATGATAACAGAAAACAAAAGAACAAAAGGAAAATCAGGAAAATGCTCAATTTGAAATTTGTTTTATAGTTTTATAAATAGAAAAAAATGAACATTGTTGTCGTGGCTATGCAGTAAACATGCTGTTATGAATAACTTACCGGCATCCCACTCAATCACTTCTCCATCCGAGTTGATTAAACCACCAATTTCTTCATCTTGTTCCTCCTCTTGTACTTCCTCCTCCTCCTCCTCCTCCTCCTCCTCGTCTCCTGCCTGTAATCTCACAGTCAAATGGAGCGTTTGGTCCTCTAAGTTTGCAGATGCCATCTTCAGTCCATGTGACATCAGTGGCTTATGTTCAGGAGAGTCCTAAACACAGAGCACAGAGTGAAAAGGCTTCATTTTCTGCATCTTTCAAGAGTCTTTAACCACAAAGTCAATCTGATAAGAAGTAGAGACACCAGGGTTGGACACTTTTCTCATTTAGTTTAAATGCATAACAAAATTGAGTAAACCTAAAATAAGTTTACTGATGTTATCGTGCTGACCTTTACTTCACTAGAACACAGCTTGGATCCTTTTTTTGATCAGTTTTGGTTCCCCCATCATTTATATTGAATTCTATAAAATTGTATGGTGGGACTTTTTTCGGCTTCTGAACGGGGGCATACCAGATAAAATTTGAGAACTACTGTCCTGAACGTCTCATACTTTTTTTTTTTTTTTACCGTGAGGCTTGCTCGTTCAAGAGTCCGAGTGATCATTCCTTTCAACCTGACTAAGGCATCATTCAGAAAGTATGAAGTATCAGAGTTTAGTCCATGCATCCACCTAGATAGTCTCAGTTTCAGAGACATTTCAGGCTGACTGTGGAGGTTTGACGGGTGTGAGCGTCTGATTAGCAGCTGCAGCGCGACGTTGAGCTACGTTTTTCCAAAAGCTGGATCTGGTTCAACTTCTCTGCTCAGGGTTTTTCCTACATTTTTTGGTTAGGCTACCTAAATCCAATAGATGACAAGAAAAACAATGAATTTCCTCTCTAACATTCGCATAACATTATATTGTGATTTTTTTTTTTTACATACAGTTTGGCAGGGTGCTGATCTTTTGGTCTCATGTCGGTCTGCTTCTCTCGGCAAAGATGTGCTTTCTTTAACGTCAAGGCTCTGGTCTTGTGTACAACATTCCTCCACTGCATGTGTCCTCTGATGGGATTTCACGTTCCTTTTGTGACCTGAGGTCATCTCACGTACTGTGTTATTGCACTGATGCACAGTCACATTTCCTGGCGTCTTTCCACATGTGTAGGAAATCTTAAGTTTCTCATCAGAGTCCATGATCATGTGTCTCTGCCGCCCCTCTCTGGCTGAGGAACTCTGCCCGTAGAGAACGGGGCCACCAGACTCCTCCGAACATTTCTCTACCAAATGCACTCCCTCATGTCTCTTTACTTCGTACGAAATGGAGCTCTCCTTCCCGCATGCGTTGACGTGGGGATGACAAGTGTGTGTGGAGATGTCCTCTTTTTCTCCCTCCGAGCTGAAGCTTTCATCTGCATTTTACAAGGCAAAACAAACAAACAAAAAAAAAGTGAAACGTCACAATCGGGTAACTGTCCGTATGTCATTGATGAAGGCTTTGCTGATATTTAAGATTTTCTACTCACGATTTTCACTCACAGTCCAGCCTTCCTCTTCCTCTTTGATGATTACTTGAATCTCTGGTGTGTCACAATTATACTTGGGGCTTGCTGGTGCTTTTTTTGAATCATGATGGGGTGAATTCTGGTCATCATAATTTTCATTTAAACTCAGAGACAATGGATCTTGGAGTTCAGGATCCTAGTGAAAAATAAAGACATATACCCATGCTCAGTAATAAACTCCTACAAGAGCTACAGGCACAGACATTGAAAACCTTCAAGACCAGTGGCCAAACCAGACGAATTATTGGGAATCTGCACTCAAGTATTTCACTGCTGAAGAGCAACTCAACAGACCAAAGTGGGAAAGAGGACTGGACATTGAAATCCCCCCAAAGGAATGGTGATCCACACCCAGATGACTACCACAAACTCACAAAGTCAAAGAGAATTTTGTTGGACGAACTGAGTGAGATTTTTCATAACCCCCAAAATAAAATGAAGACAAACTGGACGTCAAAACCAATGCTGGAGACGATGTGTGCAGTTAATGGCAGAACAAACTCATATTTTCTGGTCCTGCCCCATCTTACAGCCCTTCTGGACTCAAGTGCAAGCAACCACCAAGAGGATTCTGGGATTGGATACTGAGTTTACTTGTCTCTCTTTCTACTTGGGAAATATATAAAAACTGGACAATAGGGAAAATGTTTACTAAAAATACTCGTCGTAGCACGGAAAAGGCAATTACTAGAGAACGTTGAGCCAATGGACAGATATTATAAATAGCATATGGAGCACATAACATTTAGTTTACGATTACAGAAGGAAAGGGGAGAATAGTACTGGGCGAAATGCGATACTTACTTCACTAATAAAGAGTCGGACAACTGAAATTGTAGTAAACACAATTGCGAATGTGAAGGAAAGGGTATCATCCTGTGGCTCACAATCTCTCTGTGTATTACTGAATGCGACTGAGTGACGTCATGTTTGTGTTATGAAAAATAAAGTATTAAAAAAAAAAAGATGAGCGGCCAGCACAAATTGAGGGTGGCTGTAGTTAAAGAAGTGCTTTGATAATAAATGTTAAAGTTTCACCTTGATGAAAACGTTTAAAAAGGTAAGGTAATGCCGCATTCGTGAAAGCAGATTAAGACAAACATCCCATTGTTACAACCTGGGTGTGTTCGTACATTGTTCCAAGAATGTGACCCGCAATGCGAGTCCTGTAGTCTCTCATTAAATTTAATACTGCCTAATGCACACCTGGATGACGCGTGTGTGGGACACAGAGGTAATGCAAGAATATAGCGGACTATATTTTTCACTATTTTCTGACATTTTGGACACTAAACGATTCAGCGCAGAAAATAATTAGCACACTATAACCACCATAATTATCATTAATCATTAGTTGCAGACCTACCTGAAAGTAACTTTTCCCACAAAAGCCAAGTCATCACAGCTTTTTTTGGTGTTGTGTACATTATTATTATTATTATTATATATTATTATTATTTACACTGCCAGAGCCTCATCTTATTCCTTTTCTTAGACCTTTTAATTTTATCTACCTCATGTCTTTCATATATACTATATCTGTTTTGTGATTGTGATGGAAAATTGCGTGCTAGTAGATATTGAATTATTTCTACTATCAACTTGTTGATTTTCTCTCTAGTAGGCATCATAAGTCGTCATATTCTTGCGTTTTTCTTCCTCATGGCATCTTTAAAAGAGCACAGTGCCTAACTATTTGTGTCCTAGCACTATGATAACTGGCATACGGCATCTGAACTGGCCTGTTTGGGCTAGACTGTGGGAAGAAAGTCAAAGTATCTGATAAATACTTGTGTGTTGTGTTTTCCTTCCTACTATCTATCTATCTATCTATCTATCTATCTATCTATCTATCACAAGTCTGAGCAAAGTATGTAGACATACAGTATATTCATGTGCAGCTGGCTGTATTTAAATCTATTTAAACTCAGTATACATGTTAGATGTGACTTACAGGTCCACTTCAGTTTCCATTTCTATTCTTTTGTTTTATTGCAGGCTTTAATAGCTTAAACTGTTGTTTTCTTACCACCCTCTATCATCTATCTATGTGCCATGATTACATTAAACAAATGTAGGGCGATAAAGCCCAGAAAAATAAGCATATTTATAAGAGTAGTTTCTGTGCAGCCCTATAATTTATGGCGCACTGAGATTTTGACACGCCGGTGACACCAAGCTTAACGCAATAATGTCATTAAGTCACCAAACTTCTGTTTTGTCAGGCTAGCCACCATCATTTTTGAGCTATATGTGATGTTTACTTCACTAACACTTGGACACAACAGAGGCCGGAGTACTTCCAGAGAGTCAGGAGCAGTGAATAAATCATTTCTCCGGATAACTTGCATCGCTAGTTAGTTTAAAAAAAAAAAAAAAAAAAAAAAAAAAACGCCACCAGCTAACCAGCGAGCTATGAAGGTATCCGGATAACATGAGCTGTAGGAGGTGTTAACATCCAGACTGGTGTCAGTCCAGCCGACCCACGCCTAACCAGGTACTTCTGATTTATCTCCACACCAGGTTAACTGTGTCTGTTAGCTAGTTAACTGCTAAATCCAAAAATCCCAGCAAACGGCAGCCAGCAAACAACCACAGCCCGAGCAGCAGCTGAAATTATGTCTACGTTACCTCAAACATAGTGCGCCGGGTTTGAAGGATGTCATAAGAAGAGCGGGGAGAGTATTAAATGAAGCTAAGTTGTGTCGTTGTTGTGGATGAGGGAAGCTGTCATGAGCTAACAGCCCACAGCAGCCTCTGCTAAAGCTATATGTTGCGCCACCGCTGCTTCTTCTTCTTCTGTGTTTTTTTTTTTTCGGTTACCGTCAGTGATGGCTGGTCACAGGCGGGAAGGCGCGCACCGCCATCTAGTGGACAGAGTGGTACATCGCTAGATCGCTAGATAGATAGATAGATAGATAGATAGATAGATAGATAGATAGATAGATAGATAGATGAAGGGAAGTTGTAGCAGAAGTCCAGTATAATATCAGTATAATACTGTCACTGAATTATATACCGTGATAAATACAATATATATATGTTTTTTTTGCTATGACGGTTATAGGATATTAGTATTCTTGAATTTATGGTCAAAGTTGGTGTTTTATTCCATATGGTGCGATAATTTTACCATAATAAACACAGTATAACTTTTTCTAATATTACAATTAGGGATAATATTTCAGTGTGTTTCAAGAGTGAGTTATTAATTGCTCCCCACTGGTCCACAGTTGTTCAAACTTCACTGGAAACTACTTCATCCAGTAAACAGCTTTTAATTTATCCTTTGCAGGGTGAGACAAATTTTCCATAAACAGCTCTGCCCCTTAGACAGTTTGTGCACACCGCTGCTTGTTAAGCCTAGGCCTACAATGTATGTACACATTGCGAACATTATTGTTATTGTTATTATTACATGCTATTTTTATCCTTCCCTTTCTTCCTCTTTAAATCTTATTTTTGCCCTTCTCCTCCTCATCTCCTTAGTGTGTGCGTATATGTCTATGTGTACATGTGTCAGCTGGGATAGGCTCCAGCCCCCCCTGCAACCCTAGTGAGGATAAGCAATTATAGATAATGTATGTATGTATGTATTCTTATTTTATTTCCCTCGCGTCTCTATCTAGAATCTCCAGTCTCTGACCCTGAATTGCTTGACCTCATATTGTAATATTGAATCACTCATCTATTGAATCACTCATCATGTCTTGTCTGTCTCTGTTATTTGTCTTATATCCATCTGTGTATTGTAACCACTTTATTGCACAAAAAATGTATGCATGTAGATATGTTATTATAAACTCTTATCCAACAGGATGTGTGAGTATTTGAAGAAACATTAGGACTAAACTCTCACTATAACTACAGCGTGTTGTCACCTGTGCAGGCAGCCAACGTGTCAGTTAATAGGTGACTGTTTTGGTTGGAAATACCTCACACTTCAGGGGCCAGAATCTGAGCTTCAGCTAACAGGATCAGATCTGAACTTTGAGCTGAAGCAGCTTTAAAAAAGCCACATGGCTGAAAGAAAAAAAAAAAATCAGCTGTTCCTCTCAGACGTTACAACATCACAGATGACCACTCTGTCCTCCACTGCTGCTCCAGCTGCGGGCACACGAGCGAGCGTGCTGACCAATCACGGGTCAGCTCAGGCACCCACGTGGCTCACTGACGTCCGCGTGGGTGTGCGCTCTCAGAGAAGCGCGCAGCCATGGCGACAGCTACTCAAGCAGAAATATTTATCCGTTCCATGGACGCCTTAATGCAGGGTTAACTCACCAGAAGCAGGCGTAAGTTGGTTAACCGGATCTTTATGTCATACCCCTTTCAGAGGTGAATCCTGAAGTCTCATGAATGACGGTGACAATTAGCGGCTAAGTTACTAACTTGGTACAGGTAGCTATCATAGCATGCTAACTAGCATACCATTCGTAAAGCGAAGGATTTTGGTACCTGTAATATCAAAAAACTGTTATTTCACTTTGTGTTATATATATTTAGTACATGTCGTGGACAGCCTACGTAACGTTAGTTGCTAACGACTTAGCTAGACAGTTGCAGAGTATATCTAACGTCCACATCAGGATGTGGTAAGTCAAACTTTACCTGCTATCAAAGTGACTTACTAGTTAGCTGGTCATGTAAGATGTCACTGACTAAATGAACACTATTGCTACCTTTATATGACATCGTTTGATGCTGACAAGCTCACCGTTCGCTGTTAATTTGTTATTTGATAAACGCTATCGCGATCCACCTTACTTGTAAACGAAACCGAAATTGCCTCAGCTGCTAATGTTATTCATCAACCAAGCAAATTTGTTTGAACGAACCTAAACGCAGCACCCGGGAAAACCACAGCTATCTTTTACCTAGAACATCCACATAACCACAACTGACATACTTTATATTTAAGCTGTGTTGTGTTTAAGTCACATCAGATGTGTCTTTTTTTCGTCGTCGTTTCGGGCAGCCACTGCTTTGACACTTCCCTGAATTGTCAGTTGTCAGTTTTTCAAAGTTATCTATGTGGAGTAAAGTGGACATTTCTAATCAATCTGTAAATAAGCTGCACCAGTACTGAAATTATCAACTAATCGAGTCTGAGAGAAGAACGTATAGCTCTATCTGTGTAAAATATGCAAAAGAAAAAATTTAGATATAACAGTGTATGACAGCTTTTGCATTAAAATGTGCGTTGTGCAATGGTTCAATATCTACGCTTCAGGTACAGGTGGGTAGTAATTCAAAGATATTAGCTAACTGAAATCATAAGTAGTGATACATAATAATAATAATAGCGATAATAATAATGATAATAATGATAGTAACAATGTAAGCAACACCGACTAATGGCATTCCAAAAAAAAGAGAATACCTTCACCACAGCTGACATACTTTACATTCATGCCGAGCATTTTCAAACACCGGCTGTGTAATTTTTAGGTCAGACCAGATGTGTGTTTTTCTGTGGTTTTCAGGCAGCTATTGACACCTCCCTGAATTGTGAAATCATTCACAGGAAACATCAAACTGCATTTTAAGTTGAGTTAACTTTGCGGAGTAAAGCAGTGCAGACCTTTCGAATCAATCTGTTATTAAGCTGCATTAGTACTTGAAGAGGAGGAAACTTGAAGATATTTCCAGTTGTGGTGCAAAAAAAATGACGTCTTCCATGAAGTATACGTGTAACATTTAAGATTTAAAAAGACCAACAAAAGCCAGGTCCAGTGAATGTAAAAATAACTCATAAATATGACATAAAACTAATATGATTGGGCAAAAAAATATGCACAGACACACACATACAGTTGAATACGGTTCACCTGTGAATCCCCTATGTAGGCTGTGTGACCCCTATTACCTTCCTGTGTGGTCAGATGTGCATAGCAACAACAACAACTACAACATTAACCCAACTTACCACACACATACACACACTGCCTATACACATGTCAAAACTGGGAACATCAAATTAGATAGAAAATGAATCACCGCCTGTTTTGGTAAGTCATTCATGATTTCAGTCATTTATCAGGTGAAAATGCGAAACACTCTCTGGGTGCAGCCTCTCTTCTCTGTTTCATATCATTTATATGTAAACTGGGTTTGGGCTGTTGGCCAGACAGAATCAGACATTTGAAGCTCACTCAGGGGAGATGTAATGCACATTCACAATTTTCAACATTTCATATAGAGCCCGACTGAAATGGGAGTTTTGAGACTGAAAATTCACAGATTACTGATATGGCAGCCGATATACTAAACATCTGAGCAGCAATTAAAATAGACTTTTTCTATGTGGATTGTGGATATATAATAATAAATCATTTTTGTATGCTAAAGTAGAGAGTGTCAGGCTCTAATTTTATAGATTTAACACTTAGTTGGTTAAGTGAAAGCACCTTTAAACTTGTGTGCTTTCTGATTTATTTCTTCTTTTGTAAACGTGTTTCTTCTCTTATTTGTAGACGGAATATCTTGCACCAGATGGCGTGGGATTCATCCAGTGAAGGTGTGGGATCATCAATGGATGGCCCGACTCCCTTCTCTGAACCTGCTGAGTTGAAGCCCTCCACCCCGAACCTCTCAGAGCTTGAACTCTCGTGTCACTGTTGCTACGAAATCTTAGTGGACCCCACCACCTTGACATGTGGCCATAACTTCTGCCGCCACTGTCTGGCTCTGTGGTGGGAGACCTCTTACAAGAACGAATGCCCAGAGTGCCGGGAGAAGTGGGAAGGCTTTCCTAAAGTCAACATAGTGCTGAGGTATGCGTTTCACAGCCGGGCTATATCAGGCGATGAATGTTTGATTTTCTGACCACAGTATTCCCATTTCTCTCCTGTACAAGAGAGAAGAAACCTACTGTGCTGTCATATGTGACTCAAATGTACCTTCACAATACTATGGATAAATAACTACTGATCTAACGAACTAACTAACTAACAGTTATTTTTGTTATTATTACACTAAACAAACTGAAGAAATGGTGAATTTATTCCAATTTTACCTTTTAAAAAAACAACTTTTTATTTATTAATAAAATAACTCCAGTTTGATAACATAAATAAAAATGTCTACATCGCCTCTTTACATCTTCCTAATACAGACATTAACGACCAGATTGTATAGAGGGAAACTAGATGGTCTGATGGTACACACCATGAAATTCCTAAGACAAGGTGCGCGATTTATATTTGTGTTCAAAATTTTTGTCTGCCCCAGATATTCAAGACCTAAACCAAAGTGATCAAAAGGAGAGGGCTGCATAAAAATGAGGCTGTGTAATCCACAACATTCCCCTATCATAAGTTGTCTGTGTGAGTTGTATCGTGGTATCGTGTTCATGATGAAGAAATCGTGTTCACAGTTCAAAGTAGCGTGAAGTGTGAACTTGCACAAGAGCCGACTCAAAGTCCAGTTCACACAGATTAAAATGAGCTAGTTCATGTTCATAGTTCACACTTTTGAGTTCACTGTCAGAAAAAAAAAAATGAACTACTTCATGATGACATTTTTTTTCGGTCAGACTTTGTTTGTATACCCACAGCGCCATGGTCACAATCGTTAACCTGCATTCAGCTCATTCAGCTCCTCGTGTACATGGTGATCTTTAATCCTGATATATTATGCCTTGTGGTGCAGACGTGTCTTTGACTCCTCTACATCCAGCCAATCTTTCATTACCATGCCAACCCAGTTACCCCAACAGTTGAGGGTGAATTGAGCTGCTGGTGTCAGCTTCTCTGCCTGATACAACGTATGCTTATGGAAGCAGACTTTCCCTTTCAGCACGTGGACCACAATCACATGATTTATCTGGTCATCTGTTTGCCCAGAGCTGCATGATTTTACTTTCACACTTGAACTAGCTCTGTGGAGTCACATACTTACAAATGTCTCTTTGATCATTTGTCAGGAATTTAGTGAGTAAAAGGAAAGAGAGCCTATGGACATATGTGCTGTGGAGTTGGCGTTAGAACACCTAATGCTACTTCAGTCAGTGAAGCTGGAAACAGTTTTGCTTGTGAATATTTTCATCGTGACTTCCTTTTTTTACTGTAAGAAGTCAGGAAGCCAGCTGTTGCTGTAAGACATGATTACAGCATCACCAAAGAAATTGGGAAGTGATGCAAAGTGTCCTGACAGTACATTGTACTGTACAGTCCGTTGACTTGATTAGGGTGTTTTCACCTGCACAGGTAAGGTGTACCAAGCAGGGGAACTTTCCAGATGTTCCATCAAACACACCAAAAACATTACAGTGTAATGCTGACTGTTTACTTGAAGAATAGCGTAGAAGAGAATTATCACAGAAAAACTCAGAGAACATAACCGTCCCCAGCTTTACCGCCTGTTTTATCTGTTGTCTTTTAGTACATTTCACTTTCATTAACTAATTGCACTCGTCTAAATACTAAATGCTCTTCTCTCTAGGGATGCAATTAACAAGCTGTTTGGTAAGGAAGTTCAGCGGAGGAAAGCGGAGATCCAGGCTGACCCCAAAATCTGCCGGACTTTGCAGGGCTTCCAGAGGTAGTACAGATTAATCTATGATACAAGCTGTTTTTGTGTAAAATGCACCACCCCATATGCGAAGGTGGCCTGGGTTCGAGTCCTGACCTGTGGCCCTTTCCCACATGTCGTTCCCCATCTCCAAAAAAATGTTCAAAAAAAAAAAAATCTTAAAAAAGCATTGCATTAGCATTGCGCTCCAAGAACATGCATGAGCAAAGTTGATGCAGCAGAACCGGACACTGCTTTTTTATTTGACACTTTCTTGTGAAAATCTGGTGTTTGCATCAGGTATGTGACAGCTTGAGATTCCGATGTGTTACAGTATAGCATGAGCAGCTAGCCTCTGGACTCTTCTCTCAAAGACCAAATTTCTTTAATTTTCTAACCTCTTCACCTGCAACTCAAGCTGAGTTCAGTGACATTACACTTTCTTCTCTTTGAAGCCGCAAACATTTTTTCACATGTCGTTGAATTTCCAGAGACATGTAAACAGACAATTGGTGGATTTTCCCTGATGATGATGATGATGATGATGCCTTGTGTCTGATCTGTTCACTTTGATACATTTTGTGGTCTGAAGCAGCGGAGCTCATTAAATATCTCTGTGTTTTTTAGTTATGGTGGCAACTTGGGTCGTTCCAGGACAAACCAGCATAAAGGAGCAGGCTTCTTCTTCTCTGGAGTCCTAACTGCACTCACATGTGTGGCTGTAAGTGTTCAAACTCTCGCCCTTCATGTTTACCACATTATCTTTACTGACCTCAAAGGTGATGCTATGGTACCTAGCTACCTTTCTCGCCTGCCTGACAGTGCCTCGGCGTTACCATGGCCGTTGATTCATCAGGTTTTAGGGATAGCATTTTAAACTCTTTACCCTTAACCCTGGCTCACTTCAACACATCTTTTCCTTTTCTGTTTTTTCTGCATCAGTCATTGTAAGTTGTTGTGTAAGTGTTAAATATGGTAATGGTAATTACGATTCATACTGTCATGTGCAGTAAACACTGTCAGTAACCAGTAGTGGATGAAGAGGTCAGTTGTTCATATCAGGTAGACAGACAATGTTTATTTTGTCCATGTGGCACTCGGGAGCAACGTCACTGTGTGTTTTGCCACATGACAGTAAATATGTGTGTGCGCGTGCTGCTGGGAGAATGTAAATAGATTCAACAGGGTCCTGTTTTTGACCCCAGTTCATTAATGACAATGATAACATCATATCATGAGCACGCACAAAGCATCGGTTTGTTTTGGATGCTTGTGACTGTGTTTGACTTGGCTCACGAGAAATCTACTGGAAAACAATATCTACTGCAAACAGAGGCCTGCGCCTTTACCTGACGAGTGCTGGACACAAAATTAGCCTCAGGACGAAAATGCCTTTTTCATTTCACATGGACATAGAGCTCAGTCTCACCTCTTTCCCTTTGATTTTCAAAACTCTAAAGATATTGAGGTTTCCTTCTTGACAGCTTTTTGAGTTTTTTATGATACTGAAGACAGATTTTGGCTGTGGAAATGAGAATGCAACATTTTTGTTTTGTTTTTATCTTTATTTAGTATTCGGGGGCATTTCACTGAGAGCAGTGCGCTTGTTTTCAGGAACGCGCTGATCACATTCGCACAGTTTCACATTCGCAATGATTTATATTAATTTGAGATGCTTCAAATCATTAACAATAAATAAAATGCAAACAAATTATACCAAAACTTAAAAGCAAATTTATATTTTCACTTTGATCAAGCAAATCATGCTGCAGGTTTCAGTTTAGAAACATTTGTAGTGACCTCTAGTGGCTGCGGTTGGTTCGTGCAAGACACAATGACTGGATCACCACTGTGTAACTAGTTGGCATTAGCCTGGCCTGTGAAGTATTCTAGCCACTAGTCAATCACCAACTCCTCACCAACAACAGCATCCAAATACAAAATGCACCCAGTGCAGTAAAAGAAGAGAGTCCACTGAACCCCGTCCATCTCTGTGTTTCCAGGTGATGGTGCTGGTGTATCACTGGAGCAGCGGTGTGGTAGACCAGCATGACCCGCTGATCAGTAAACCCGTGTCTCACTGGACACCGGAGGAAGTCGTGACCTGGCTGGATCACTTGGGTCCCTGGGCCCAGCATTACAGAGAACCCTTCCAGCAGGAGAACGTCAATGGGAGGTAGATACAGTGCAATATTTGACACGTTATACCATCCAGAACAGCTGTAGTACTATATTACATTGTTGACACATGTACAGTCCACCCTAAAGAGTGTAAAGAGTGTCACAGCTCCTGCTGTAATGTGTTGATTTCTTCATTTTAGGTTGCTGTTGATGCTGGGGGACGAAGAGTTATTAAAACCTCCTTACAGCATCGAAAATCAAGCCCACCGACGGGCTGTCCTCGCTGAACTGGACAGAGTTAAAGCCCTGGGGGTCAAACCTCCGCACAACCTCTGGGAATACAAGGTAAGCAATCTGATCTGCTCCAGAAGAAACCGCTGATCATTTACCTTTTAGAATTTCTGAAATTATAAATAAATATTATCTGTCCGTTTGTTATATTTCTTATATGTTCAACCAAATGTGTGTACTGTCTTTCTATCACTTTCTGCCAGGCTGCTAATGCAGGGAAGTCTCTGTTCTTGCTGTACGCACTGAAGAATTCTCCTCGCCTCACACTCTTCTACTTGTATTTATTCGACTACTCGGAAACCTTCCTGCCTTTCCTGCACACCTGCTGTCCGGCCATCTCTCCCGTCGACCACTCTGTGGAGAGCAGTTTCCTCAACACACAGGTGATACTGCCGGCTGACACAGTATCATGAATTCTGTTATAAGAGGTCAAATATAGTACGTATACACATGATGCTGTGACGGTGACGGTAGTTCTTACTGTCAAAATAAATAAATCACCTGTTTGAATTGTTTAAAATCACTTTTCAACCATCATCTTTTGTTTTCTATGTTGGTCCTGTGTTTATTAGTCGGAGCCCAGTTGGCGCCAGTGGGCAGAGTTCCTTGTGAAGTACCTCCTGCTTCCATACCAGCTCATAGCAGAGTTTGCTTGGGACTGGCTGGCCGTCCACTACTGGACATCTCGCTTCATCATTGTGAACACCATGCTGCTGTCTGTGCTGGAAGGCTGTGCCCTGTGGAGACTCTTGACAAGAGCCACGATCAGGTACACGCAGTCACATACAGACCTTTTCCCTTCTTTAACAAACTCCTAAGAACGGAGAGCGGTTGCTGCTATGAGGCAAGGAGGGGGACAGCAGCTGCCACTCTGGTGAACATGCACGGCCGATTGTTGTATTCACGATGGTTCACCTTCTGTGTGACCATGGCAACCATAGAAACAATGATACAGGAGCTGATTTTACTCTCTGACGTATTAATCTCTTGAATAGTAGATAACCAAAGCAAAACTTTTAAACATCAGTATCATTCAGTTAATAGAAGAAGACACCTACAGAAGGAGGTCAACCAAACAGAGTGCAAAGAAAGGACACTCAGAAAATTAATCTGGTGTAGAATAATAATAATTATACTTATAATAAATCTTAATGTATCTTTCATGTAACTGAGATATGGTGAACAAACAAGGCTAGCGTCCTCTCACTAAGAACAACGCGATTATTTCCTTATCTTTTGTTTGTGTTGTGTTTTGAAAAATCCTACACCACTTGGACGTGACATGGTTATCTAATTGTTAATTTAAGGTACATGTGAAGTTACAGGTTGTCTCGTATCTTTCCGTTTCCTCAGGTCTCTGCCGCAGAAGATGTGGAGCCACTTGTGGAAGATGTTATCTCAGGGGTTTGCTTTCGCCCTTCTGTGGCCTTTTGTCCCTCAGTTTGTGTGCAACTGCCTCTTCTACTGGGCTCTATACTTCAGTCCCATTATTAACATCGACCTGGTGGTGCAGCAGCTGATAACAAACTGCATGTGATGCAGTGCCCACTTAACACCGTACAGTTCACAGCAAATAAAATAGCCAGAAACGCATTATTCTTAGTAGTGAACTCGCATGAGACTGGCTTATTCGCTGTTGGAAGGGAAGTTTTTCTCACTTCCCGTCTTGTCTCTCTGCTGGATGGTTGCCACGCGGACCAAGAAAGGCACCGAGCCACCGAAGGAGAAACAGAAACGGTGAAATATCTTGGATGTTGGGAGAGATTACTGCAGTGATCGCTCCCTGCGTGCACAGTGCATTCACAAACCGCATTGCCTAATGCTCCAGAGGGCAGTTATGCAAACGAAAAGTCGCGTTCCAACGCTGGTGGTAGTGAAGACTGGCTTCATAAGGACTTTTCTGATAGCTTTGTAGCACTGAGATGGCTGTGAGCTTTCTTTATGCATATATATAGACTTGGCTACTAGTTAGAACCAAACACGTATGAATGAAATCATTTTTGTCAGATTTATTTTATGAACCAGCTAAACAAACAACTGCTGCTTTAAAAGTATCAGTTTGAATGAAACAGTATTATAGTAAAGTGTATATAAATCCTTATTCTGCGTATATGTGTATACGTTCTTTGCGTATTCAGAGCGGTTCTTAGTGCTACAGAGTTGTCTGAAAATCTGTTTGTTGACGTGATGGTGAACGTTGAAGTTTGTAATTCTGCAGTCTGAACATCAGGCTTTTCAGGCATCAGGCACAATGTGGCACTTAGATTTGAAATATATTGTATGTTCTTAATTTTCTTTGGAGGTGTTAAAACTTAAAAAGAGCTGCAATTAACAATTATTTTCATTATTGATTAATGTGTCAATCATTTTCTCGATTTAAATGTTCGATCCAGAAAGTGACAGAAAATGTTGATCGCTGTTTCCCAAAGCCAGAAGAGTAAACACTCAGTTTACTGTCAGCGAGGACTAAAGAAACTACAATTAATCAGGTATTAAAATAATTGGCAATTAATTCAATAGTAGACAAGTGCTGTATGAATGAATTAGAGTCACAGCTCTAACTGAAACATATCAGTTCTAGTCTTTATGATTTTTTTAGGAGCTCATAGCTGATTTTATTTGCTTATCCAGACAAATATTGCTTTGCACATGTTTTTTTTAATTGTTCGAAAACATTTTGTTTATTCGCAGTATATATTTCCATGTGATGGGTGGGTAGCGCTAATCAAAGACTTTATTTTTTACATAGTTCATTTGCACTTAAAAGTTCAACACTGTGATTTTGTTCTTCAATGTTCTCTGATGACAGGGAAAGAATAAAGATTTTTATATAAGGTTAATCCTGTTGTGTGCATTTGTTTTTCTGATGATGAAGTAATTGCCAGGCAGTTTAAATGTAATGTGAATGATTCTGTTTAGAAGGACAGAAGTCTTCCCAAATAACTTGTAACTCTCCACTTCGTAATTATATGAGATACGACTGATTTCTTCAGGGGATGATCATAAAGAAGGACAAGTAAGGAGAATTATCTAGATAAAATATTTAAGAAGATAAGTCCAATAAAATCTACTACATGTGAACCCAAACAATACCACCCAAATAAATGCGAAAGATAACTGAACGGAGGTTTGCAGAGAGACACATTTGAAATTTAGATGAGAAGTTATAATCAGTCTTCTGGCAGCAAAGTGGACCCTGCCCACTGCCCACCCAAGTGTTGGAGAAGACAAAATGAAAACCGCACTCAAATATTTTAGTCATGTCCAAAGTTGAGTCATTTTTGGAGCGATGTATTAGATTATTAACAAATTATTATTAGCAAATCTTAAATATCTCCTTTTTTCTCCCTTCTGAGGAAATGCAACACTTTTTACACAAAATCTATTTAACTCACTACATTTCTTCTGGGTAAATTAATCTACAAATATGACTTTCACAGGTCAATAAAATTTTTTAGCTGTATATTTTTATACATATACAAAATACATATACAAAAATGAAAATATTGAGAAAAAAATTATATATATATATATATATATATATATATATATATATATATATATATATATATATATATATATATATTCAAATTGTACTTATTTCAGTTATAAATAAAGTTTGATTGATTGAAACCGTCAGAGTGGACGCCCTCTAGTGTTCAATAGCCGTCATGGCAGCAACGGCTGTCGCCATAACAACGTAGGGACTGTCTCAAAAGGGCGCGTACGAATCAATACGTAAAAATAATTACAGACACAATTATTGTGGTCGAATTAAAACACGATATTTACCTTAAATGGTTTAATTCACCTTTAAACGAAGCCTATATCAAATTTTGAATCTTATTTTTTTTTCGTGTATTAATATGATAGCGTTGAACGGTTCGCGCGCATTTAAACCGTCCCCGGCACTTTGCCGCCTCTCCCTTACGTCGTTGTTGCGGAAGTAGAAAGTCTACGTGGGGAAGAAAGGTTGGTCTGACCGCGTTTGTGTACCTGACACACCAACAGCACCGATGTCCAATCCAGGTTAGCTCTGTCCCCGGTCGAACCAGCGTCCCTCCCCGCCCCCCACGCCCGTTTAGGCAAATGGATTCGCTGGGCGACAGCCGCGGCGTATAAATGGGACGGAGGGACGACGACAGCCTGTAATGCTGCGCCGGGTGCGGCAGTCTCTCCGGCAGGTGCTGATTCTGATGGCCCGGAGACCGGGTCTCCTCTGCGGGGCTATCGTGCTCAGCGTCCTGCTCATCCTGGCTGTCAAATTCACATGCAGGTAACAGCGTCTGTTCACATTCAAGTAATGGGAGATTGTTTTGTGATCAGGCGTGCAGAGACGAGACCTACTAAAGCCAGAACACCTGGTTAGTTTGCAGAGAGAGAAAGCTTGTAGCGATAGTAAATCGTCAATTAGCTATTACTTATACTAATAAGGTTACTTGTAACCAATTAGCGTCCTCGTAATGGATGTGCAGCTGGTCTAAATGTGACGTGTAACGTTACAGTAGGACAAGAGGATTAACCAGCGCTTTAAACAGACAGTGTACTTCAGCACAACAGTGCTTTGTAGCCCCAGTGTGAGGACTTCATTCATGTTTCTGGTGTCTGTTACTGTAAATGACTCTGAAGTCAACAGTGCACTGATGTAAACAACTCATGTTCATGCTCCAATCACCATGTGACAGCTGTGGGGACTGAAACTTGAAGCAAATGACACGTCCTGTTTCTCATCCTGGAGTTTGGTTCAGTAAAAATATTAATATCACTGCTCTCCATTAAGAGTTATTCAATCAGAATATGAATATTAGTGCAAGTACTAAAGTATCACCAGCTAAATCTGAGCAGTAATTCAACGAAAATTAAATTTTTTGACTTTGTTAATCAAGCAGTAGTGCGGTAAAGCAGTCTCAGTCTCTCAAATCAGTTCCTTGTCAGTCATTATTAAATAACAGTTCAGGTTGCAGCTATGTACAAATACTGTGGTATGAAAATTGAGGGTTATCATACTGTTTACATTTGCTTCTAAAGTACAGCAGATAATACTATGTGAAAGTATAAAAGCATTTGTTCATCAAAAAAATGTTCCTTTAAGGATCATGTAAACAGATTATAATATTTAGTTTATGTATAATTTTAATTATGTTGTGATATTTTCTGAGACGGTCAAAATCTCACAACGGTTACAGCAAACCTAACAGAAATCATGTTACAAGAATTTTAAATCCCTGAACTCGGGCTTTGGGAAGTTTTCAAGGACTTATTTTATAGACCGAGTGGGATGTAATGAGATGAATGGAGGAAGCTGTAAATCAGCTGGTGTCTTCATTGTGTTACACATCTGACCTTACTGGCATTTATTCTATAAAATATCAGAAAATGTATAGAAAATGGGCATCACAAGTCCACAGAGCCTGATGCAAACTCTTCAAAATGTTATTGTCTGAAAGTTGATTTCATTTACAGCAATAAAAAGCAGCAAACCATACAAAGAACTTATTTGAATAACTTATTATGCTAGTTATTGCAGTTGTCCACGATTAGTGTTTCTGTTAATTGACTAATAAATTAATGGACAAATATTTTGAGCTCTAAAATTTTGTCTTATTTGTTATCTTTATTTCTGTAGCCGTGCTAAGAATGTGGTGGCAGCTGCTCGGCCTCCGGTGCGGTTCTTCTCTACCGAGGCCCCGGTGGTGGACCTCTACCTGGGTCAGTTAGATCAGGTGAGATTCAACAACACCAACACTTTCTTACGAGTTATTGTCATTAGACATTTTAAAATCGAACCCTAACCTTGGCACTAAGACGTGACATTAACAACGTCTCTCCAGGTGGAGCGTCTCAGGAGTATGGCGGAGGTATCTCTCATCTTCTTTTATGCGCCGTGGTGTGCTCACTCGATGGCTGCCCGGCAGGAAGTGCAGCAGGTCGCTAAGAAGCTGGCCAAACAGGTACGGAGCAGCTGAAGACACAACAGACACTCCCAACAACACTGCAGGATTGTTTCAATGGCAAATAGTGATCTTAACTGACACCCGAGCAGATAACCAGGCATGGTAATACAAAGACACATTAAACATCGAAGGGTACTCAACTTGCTTTTGCACAATGACAAGTAATAAACAAACATTAATTACACTTATCAGATCAAATAAATGAACATGATGACTGTTTATGTTGCACAATCCATTTTGAAATTTAAAATCGCTGCTGTTTATCTAAAAATCGACAAAGATGTGGGTCATCGGTGGACCTAAAACTGTTTTTTGTACCAGGCTGTAAGCATGTATTTATTTCTGCTGTGAAGTTGGACATTTTAACATAGGCGCTTATGGTGATTGACTCGTTCTGTAGCCAGCCTCAAGTGGTCGTTCGAGGAACTGCAGTTTTTTTGGCACTTTGGCTTCATTTCGGTCACTGATGTTGCCGTATGAATTCGACTCATGATGCCTGATATTGTCAACATGCACACGGCACGTCTCATTATGTAAATTAAACGCAGCGGTTTCTTTGCAAGGAGACAAATCCAGTTTCAGCAGCAGCTGTATGTGAACCGCATAAATCAAATGTCACTGCTTCTGCGCAAAGATCGCTGCTAGATGAAGTAACTTCCCAAGTATCAGCCAAGAGACAATTAAACATTGACTAACTGATATAAACAAACCAAAGAATCAGCAGGTGAATCAGTGTATTTTCATTGTGACCTAAATTAGTTACGTGAGTTACCCTGATCTAGAAGAGAAAATAAAGTTATTAACTAGAATGTGTGTGTTGTGATGTTATTTGTGAGGCACTCAGGTTTTGTAATGTACACATGACTGAGAATGATAAACTACACCCTGTCTGTGGTGTGAAAATACTTTTTTTGCTCAGCTCCTGTTTCTCTCTCTCTTTCACAAACACACACACACACATTGAAACACAGGTGCAGTTTGTGGCTGTTAACTGCTGGTGGAGTCAGGGGAAATGCAGGAGGCAAAACCGCTTCTATCAGTACCCGATCATCCATTTGTTTTATAGAAGGTAAGACTCAACACTAATCCATTCTAGTTAAAAAAAATCACAAAACAATATTCAGGTCTATATTCAATTTAAACTAGAAATCCTGTTTTTGGATCTCAGGTTAGATATTTGTTTCACATTCTGAGCACAGGGGTCAGATGAGCGATTACTAGAGTGTGGCTAAAACCATTACCGTTTCTCTTAGACTACAACAGAAGCTTTTAAAAAGATGTGTTAGATTGTGTACATAAAATCTAACCAACCATCAATAGTTTTAATTTGGATTTTTCCTGTCCTTTTCTGATTTGCTCTTAGTTGCTCTTTTTGTAAAGAGTGCATTACGAAGGCACACTTGACACTCAATAAGTTTGATTTTCTATTTTCTATTTGATATTTTATTTTGATTTATTTATCTTGTTTTACTTTGCTGATCCTTACTTGTTTCTGGATTATCCGTTTTGATCTGTTATGTTGAGAGTAGTGACACAAGACAGATTGAAGTACTGCTTAGGAATATGATTATAATGTATGGACTCTGTCTTTTATTTAATAAAAAGAGTAAGATTCAATTTTTAATTAACTGTAATGGCAGATGATTATTTAATGGATGAAAAATGTGACACAACAGCACAACTGTGACTTTTTTTTTTTTACATTTGTGATATGTTTTAATGAACTGTACTGGAAGTCTTTGCCAACGACAAGTGCAGCATCCATCCCTTAAATCCGTCAATTGATCTCTTGAATTTCCCTTGGGATTAATAATAATATAGTGGCTGTAATTTGTAATATTGAATTTGATTGACGGCTTCCCCCAGAGCATTTAGTAGAGGCCATTCAAATATCATCTTACTTACATACTCATTAAACATGAAAATGTGCCCCTGCTCCTCTTAATGCTTCATGATTCTGCTGATATAACATCTGGCCTGATACTGATCACCACCATTATGTTTTCTTTTCTTTGTGTTGCAGGTTTGGGCCTATAGAGTACAAAGGCCCCTTTGTGGCTCCATATGTGGAAAGTTTTATCCTCCGAGTCATCACACCGCTCACTTACCTCCCATCCAGAGCCATGCTTGAAGAGTTTCTCTCCTATCATGAGGTATTGTTTGCCTTCAGGCCATCTGAAGCGTTGGCAGAAAAACATGATAAGAGTTGCTGTTAGGCAAGTTACTAAAATTATCTGTCCTTAACAAAAGACCTGCATGTTTTAGTGTTGGTGAATTGTATTACATAATGTGTGTCTTTGCAACGGAATAAGGCTTTATTTAATATGATATATTCTAAGCAGCTGTCACTTGTGTACTTTCAGCCTCGAGTCGTGGGTTTCTTCCAGTTTAACTCCTCTCCTCAGCCGCCGGGGTACATCACATATCTGTCTTCTGCTCTGCAGGCCTTAAAGAGAGGTAAGAAGAGATCATACAGCACTGAAGCTACTTCCCTCATTGAAGGTTTTAATCATATCAAGTATGGCAAATTAGATTAGAAATGGCCATGTTTCGGGAAGCATTTTAACAGTGGAGATTGGAGTGAGTAGGCCACTAAACACGTTGTTAATGCCTACACTGAATGTGCAGTCTCGTGTATGCATTTGCTTGATAATCAGGATAGAATTTCTTTTGTCTTCAGCCCTGAGTGTCTGTTTTTCTGGTGCAGATTTCCGTGGTATTGTACGTTTTGGGGTTGTGACCAACAAACAGGTGGCAGAGGCCATTTCACTAGACGAAGATGAGACGGTTTACCTTTACAGAAGATTAAACTCCTCTTTGGTAAGCAAAGTCACACGGACATGACTGAAGACTTTAGAAAATGTATCTTTTCTATTATTAAAGGATTGCTCTGGCATTGTGCTGTATGTTGTCTTCTGTCAGATTTTCCCTCGAAGGGAGCGCAACTTCACATCAGAGGCCATCTGTAGCTGGGTGTTTGAACACCACGAGACCGTCCTCCATTGGCTGCAGCCTCCAGGGACAAAGTCCCGCCTCCTGGAACATGAGCTGACTAAAGGTCCAGCACTGCTGCTCTTCCTGCCACACAATCCACTCGGGTCCAATCCCAATCCTTTACTACAGCAGGTAATAAATAACATGGAGGCTCAATGAAAATTTGTCGTCTTCGGTGTTTGACCTTAGGGCTGCATTTAATAGACCTCAGCATCTTGTTTAATTATCCTGAGATGGGTAGACTCTTTGATAAAGCTCTACTTTGGTTCCAATCCTACCTCAAACCATAGAAAGATCTATAATTGTGGGTAATGCTTCATCCTCTACTACGTGTTTCACTTGTGGTGTGCCACAGTTCTCAGCTTTAGGTCCACTACTGTTTTTGTTGGAGATGTTCATGTCAAGGCCAGAATTGTGAATCCAGGCGTCTTTTCCAACACATAACAAAAGCAAACAAGAAAAGCTACTAAAGTTCAAACTGGTCCAATATGACAGCTACTCAGGTTTAAGACGGATCTCTCATTCAAGGAAGCATGACCACATCAACCTTATTTTAGCTTTTAAACACTGGCTACCAATTAATTTCAACATTATATTGATGATATTATTAAGTTAATATTGTTATTTTCACTTTGTTTCCTTTGTCTTTCAGGTTGCAGACATTGCTGTGCGTTATCATTCCTGTGACATCAATCGCCACTCCAACCTGGACAAAAGTTTCACTTCCCACTCGTGCTGCCAGTCGGTTCTTCTTCCCGAGTCCAGCACAAGTGTGTGCGAGGTGTGCCTCAGCTTGTCACGATCGATCCTGACCAGCTCGTCTATACGCTGCATGTTCCCCTCCATGGCTCACGGAGGAGATATGTTGCAGTCTTATCTCAGACACTGTTGCCTACACCAGGAATCTGCCCCCATGTCCATAAAAACCACAACCTCATTGGGCTGTACTAACTTTCTGAACAGCTACAGCCCCTTTAGTCAGTATAGTGCCTGCTGTAGAAAAGTAGAACCTCAACTTAATCAATCGCAAACCAAAGAAGAGCCAGACATGCAAAGAGTTCCCCCTATGGCTCCTTCTTCATCCATCCCTCCTTCTTCGGACCCTCAGCAGAGAGGAGATGGCATCACGGGACTCTGGTGTCAGACCAACAGGACGCTCAGGTTTTATGTGCTGGATGTTGCTCTGAACTGGCCTCTGGCGGTGAGGCTCGGAGCAACGGGCAACAGAAGTGCTTCTCTTCACCAGGAGGCTGGTGCACAAAGCGATGGGTCATTTGCAGCTATTGTGAACCTGAAGGATGAGGTTCATTACGTTCTCCACCGCAGCCCAGAGGCCACACTGACCGAGTCTCTAGGTAAGACTGGGACAGTGTTTCTTTAATGTCATGTTTATCTGATTTGTAACAAATATGGTGTTATGCTGGTTTGTCAGATCACGTCTTAAAGCAGACGAGTTTACAGCTGTTACAAATGGCCACACAAGTCGTCATACAGGGACTATCTGCACTATCAGTGTGTGAATGGGTGAATGAGATATGTAGTGTAGTATAGTCCCATATAAGTACAGTCCATTTAGCATTTAGGTCACCACAGCTGTTGCATGAGTCCTAAAAGGGTGAAATCCGTATCTAAAAATGGATCAACCAATAGCTGATGGCAAAAATGATCAATACATTTAAAATCCATTTTGGTGAGTTTACACTCATCCTTTCATCCTCATCATTGCATCTGCCTCAACTGAAAAAAGCTATTTTATAATTCAGAGCTTCCATCAGTTTGGCTAAACTCAAATTCTAAACTAACTGAACTCTAATATCCACTATTTTTTAAAGATATTTAAAAAATATATATTTGTGCTTTTTGAGCTTTATTTGGCAGAGACAGCTTGTAGACAGATAATGTGGGGAGAGAGGGACAGGGAATGACATGCGGGCAAGAGCCATAGGTCGGATAGGCTCGGCAAGCCCAGGGGAGTTTAGAAATACGCAAACCCGCAGTGCACACCCACTATACCCACTATACTGCCACTGAAACACAAAACAACAGTTTTGCATGTGATGCAAATTAGCTGATGTGGTTTAGGGGTGGTTGAGGTCTTTTTGCATTCTAAACATTTGCATTATGGTCCCTTTTCTTTGTCTGATGTATTTAATAATATATTACTGGTGTTGCCTTTTTAGCCACTGACCATTTTAAGATTTCTCCTGATTATGATTATTTTTTTAATTATTAAAAAAGTATCTGGCTTCTTCATGCACCCTGGAGGTCGATGCATTTGTGCCAGAAATAGATTGCTGCAACAACGATCATATAGCTGTATAAGTAAAATTTGTGTTAGATTTGAATATGCCTCTAATAGTGATTCTCTGTTTTCATCATGCGTGTCTCCGTTTTAAAGAGGCCTTCATCAGGAACTTCAGCGCTCCGTACAGCCTCTTGCAGAGACACTTGGTGGGAGAGGAGGAAAGAAAAGCGCGGGACGAGGATACCAGATATCCAGACAAACACCAGCATCCTCGCCCCCTCATCACAGAGCTAACCACGTCCTCCTTCCTGCCTTCTGTCATGGACCTCCAAAAGGTGACAAAAGACTTACTTACCCCTCAGCCTTTAAGGCACTGACACAAACCAGCTGATGTAGAATAAAAGCAGATTAGTTTTACGTTTTTACGTTTAGGTATTGATTCAGATATGCTGGAGAAGCCATTTAAAGGTCCAGTGTGTAAGATAGGGGTCCTCTACTTTCAGAATAAGACAGACATGGAATATAATATTCATCACTTTGATTACATGCATGGATATTCACCTAAGAATAAAAATCTGTTTGTTTTTGTTACTTAGAAATGTTATATCTTTTATAGCAGGTCCTCAAAAAAACACAGTGTTTCTACAGTAGCCCAGAACAGATAAATTGAACATTGACCATAGAACAGGCCACAGGACACTGGGAAGGACGGGTGATGTGAGGAGATTGCAATGCAGCGATTCCACTGATGGATGCTTCTAAATCCTACATACTGGACCTTTAAACATGTATTGTCTGTTTTCTATCTCATGATCAGTGTTCAGAGATGCAGTGACCGATATAACTCAAAAGCACAGCAAGCTAAAGGTCTCTCAGTATCCACGGTGACTGATGTTTCCTGTTTTGAGAGGAGAGTGGTGAAAGAAAATATCTCAGTCAAATTTTGTTTTCCATATACCCTCCGCCTTAAAATTAGAGCGTCTCCGCAGCTGTGAGTGTAATTTCTGAGGAAGGACTGTGAGTGATGTGTGTTCTCCTGTAGGATGTGCTGCTCTTCTACTACACGCAGTGGTGTGGATTTTGCTCCGTTCTCAACCACGTCATCATCCAGCTGGCCAGATTATTACAGGGAAACGGCACCATCACTGTCGCCAGGTACAGTACGAGCATGTTTTCACGTGGCACTGTTGATGCAGCTGAATGAATACGATTAAAATGACTTCATTTTGTCCGTGTAGGGTGAATGTTGCTCGCAATGACCTTCCATGGGAGTTCATGGTGGATCACGTTCCCTCTATTCTTTTCTTTCCTAAATACAGGTAAGCGTGACACACAAACACACAATAAGTTTATTAGAATTAATCACTGTCGTAAAGTCCTAACTGTGGTCTTTGGAGAGCTTAATATTCTCTGAGGTGGTACGAGGTGTAAAGGGTTTGAGAAACACTGATCCACCTTTTGTCAAACACATTTTCCAAATTCTTTATTTGACCTTGTTCTTCACGTGACTTGTGAGTCAGTGTCGTTCTCAGTATCGCCACAATATTATCAATGACTTTCAGTGTTTTTTCTTTTCTTGTTTCTGTTTCTCTTCAAGAAAACAATTTAGTGTGAAGTTTCCCGATGACCTGCCCATCACGTTACCCAACCTCCTCCACTTCATCCTGCAGCACTCCGGCTCTGTGCAGTACGCAGACAAACCAGCGACCACGTCTAGCGGGGCAGAGGAGGGCGTAGGACCCGGTGTCGTCTTCCGTGCAGAGTTTCTGGCGCTCCAGCACGAGGTTCAAGCACTGCATCACGCCCGCGAACGTCTCTCCCAACAGCTGGCGCAGCTGTGGCGTGACAACCGGCGGCTAAAATTTGACACTCGCAGCTTAGAGGCCCAGAACGCCGAGCTGCAGCGAGAAAGGCAAAGCTTAGAGGAACAGCACCGGGAGAAAAGTTGGCAGCTCGGGGAGGCGGTGAGACGACTGCAGGAGCTGGCAGACACCTCAGAAAACCTGCTGAATGAGAACACGCTGCTCAGGGTCCTGCTGAGGGCGCTAAAGGACAGAACGGAGACTAAAGAGCAAGAGGAGGTGGACAGGAGAGAGGCAGAACAGAAAAGAAGCCATATGGCCTCGTGACCACAAGTCTGCAGGGAAATCCTGAGAGCAAGAGACGAAGAAGAGGGCCAGGAAATGAAGGGCGGACATAAAAGTGGTGGCGAGACCTGAGATGTGGTAAACCATTAGGGATTTTTGAGCTCAATGAAGCTAAGATGAAGAGATCATGTCAAACCCAGTGGGCAACAACCTAATAAATGGAAAGAAAAATGAGGATGAAATGTGATCTGTCAGAAGAAAAACAAAGACTGCTGCTAAGTCAGGACAGAAAACACCTAAACGTAAAAAGGTGATTAAGCAGCGAGGGGAAACGGCATTGTTTGCCAGACACAGAAAACTACATTCAAGTGCTGTGATGATAAGTGGGACGATCCACTCCTGAGAACACAAACATATGGGAATTAAGTGCCAACTGTTCAAGTCAAATTACTCAAAAATGTAATGTCTGACAGGTGAAGGCGTAACCGCAGTTAATTGTGCTACAAAGACCCTGCAGCCAAATTCTCGATCTTTGACTGAAGTACCACAAATTCTCTGATAAAAGTCCTCAGTATTCAAACAATGGCTCAAATAATGTCTAGGCGTTGGTGCAGGGGTTGAAGTAATTTGTATGTTACTACAACAGCTCACTGTAAACTCACAGTACTAATTCCATCAGCACAACAGGATGATGTTACAGTTTACTCGCCACTCTGCTGCTCTCACTTTCCCTCTTTTTTTTTAAACCAAAATAATGTTTTCATACTCTTATTAATTCATTCCAGGCGTTCCCTCTTTGTCGCCACCCCTGATCGATGTGAAGCTGCCGTTAATAAAACCCAACACTTCCTGATGATTTAACATTAATAGCCTTCCTCAGAAAGGAAGGATGATGGAGGAAGTGCTGAGTTTCATTCGCGGTCGCTTAAAGTTGCCTGGGGGTGGACGGGGCGAGGCTGCCTGACATGACCGGCTGTACTGAGGGAGCTCGTTTTGTGGAAATGTGCTTGAGAATTTAAAAACAAGTAATGAACTCACCTGCTGCCTACGAGCTGAGTACTGAGAGCAGCTCTTTGCTTTTAGTAGGTAGGTGCATGACTACAGGTTAGTGAAGTAGAGTTTGGCTGCAGGGAGAAGGCTTTTGATGAGGCTGAAGATTTATTTAATACTGAAGGTGTGGCGCCTGCTCACTGATCTGTAGGTGAGTCTAAGAGCACTTGAAATATTCAGCAAGATTCTTTTCTTTTCTTCTTTTTTTGAAGGGTATTTACTTTACTTTTGTTAAGCTGATCTATTTTTACAGGAATCCTCGAGTCACTAAAATATTATTTCTATGTAACTATTCAGGTATTAAGAATAAGATGCTGCAATTGTTTACATGTGAAATATTGCACCTGTTTTTACTGATTAAAAACCTTTCATCGTATTGTCCTCATGTATGTTTGTTGTGCTTTATGTCGAGAATGTCGTGTATAAATCGTAGTAAAAATGGAAAACGGGGACAATCAGTAATCTTCTTCCTCGGGCATTTGTTTGTATACATTTTCTTTACATTGTAGATGAACACTGAAGACACTGAAACAATATAAAATAATATAAATGAAATTATGTACTCTGTAAATGGTGTAAACAAAGCAAATTTGATGACCGCGTAGCACACTCTTCTCATTCATCAGCTTCCTGCACCTGGGATGGTTTTCACTTACCAGTTTCGTCTTGTAGAGAGTAAATTTGTTGAATCTCTTGCCTTCTTAATGCATATGAGACAGCCGGTAGTGTTCAGCGGTTGTGTTGGCATACACAGACAGAGTCTGACACCAGGCCCATTAAGCCGGAGCGACAGAAGGCAAGGAGGACAGGAACAGCAAAGACTCAACCAGCAGAGTACCGGGCAAGTAATGTCATGGTCAGCAACAAGCTTTTCTGTGTTTGCTGCTTTTTATTTTCTGGTTGCCATGAAAAACCTCCAGAAACCACTTTTGTGTTTGTTTGTCCTACAGCACCTCCACCTGGAGGAGAGGAGCAATCACCACCAGTCAGATGATGTCTCACTGTCTCATTTTACTGGGACACATGAACACAACACAGCCAGTGTTCATATTCTGGGTAACACCTGTGCTAAGAAATGAAAAACGTTAATAAACGTAGCCTCTGTCAGCAAACTATGACTGTTGTATTAATCACTTCACCCACCTCCACCTTCAGAATAGAAGACAACTACAGCCTCTCAAGTGCCCCGTTTCATCAGGTGGTTTCAACCAGCTAAAGAGCCCTGCTCCATCTGCAGTCAAAAAGTCACGGCCTCCTCCACCTGCAGAATAACATCTCAAGCCTTTGCTTTCATCCTGCAACCGTCGCCTCCACATGCAGTTTCTAGAAGATGCCAGGTAGGCTCACAGGTGGATATCAAAAGGTGGATGCTGATGGAAAAGTGTCTGTTCTGAGGGGAGTGTCCTGGGGACAAAATACGTGCATGTTAGCAATCAGAAATATAGCTGTAATCGCCTTTGCCAACTTGAATTGGTCCTGATGTGCTGCACAGGTTCTGACCACTGCTACTAAATATCTATAAAGTATGAATTACCCTGCAGTGATAAACAAAGTATGTGTACAGTATATCATCAGCAGTGAATGGTTAAATTGAACAGCAACTACATGCTTTCAAACTCAAGCTTTATTTATTTATATTGCAGCTTTACAAGCATGCAGCCCAAAGACTGAAAAGGCTGAAAAGGGTCTTTTCAAGTAAAAGGGGTTAGGGTTAAACAGTTAAGGTTAGGGGGTTAGGGGTTAGGATAAACAGCTTTCTTTGACTTGGATATAAAAGTACCCTAAGTGTTGCCCTTTTGCCATTTATTTATCTGAACAATGGTGCGAGTATTCTTGTTTAGATGCCTGTCAAAGAACAGCCTCGAACAAATCCAGCCTTTGCTAAGACCTTCAGTGTCCTGCGTGCCATCATGAACCGTAGCACTATGCTCAGCAAAGAGTTAAATGCCAGATGTAATTTGAAGCAGCATGAGCATGTGCTGTTCATTTCAGTCTGAATGGACGGTTATTTGTCTTTAGTTAGAGTCAGCCACACAGATGTTTTCCAACATACCAGATATTTTTACATCTTTGCTACAGCTCGTAAAAAACACTAAAACTGCAGAGATGGTTTGTTTTTACTCCCTAATCCTTAAGTTAAAGTTTTAAGTCAGCATATTTACGTAAATCTATCTCTGTGCATTGAAAACCAACATACTTAGTCAGACAATCTAGCATTTTCTCCTTTCCATGTTGCACAAAGAGGCGGTCAAATTCAACAAACATGCACTCAAATTATGACAAATCATAATTATGATTAGATTGCATTGAGGAGACAATCCAGCTGCTCTCATACAAACAGATCTGGAAAAAATCAATGGTTAAAAGCTTGCTGTCATTAAACATTCATCCGGTTTGGGTTGGGTCAGCAGCAATCTTATGACTCCAGAGGAAGTAAACAACATCTGACAGGGAAGGCGTAGCCTGCACTAGGAAAACTGTCCTCTGACCAGTCAGACATTCGTCTATAGAAACTGTAAGTACTTTGTCTTATTTTTAAGTTGCTTATTTGATTCACTGAACTAAATATGTTGGTATTTGTTGGATTTTAGTGGTTATATGTTACATGTTGAACTAAAGAATATACTGATGTTTAATGTATGTTTAATCATCATTTCAGATAAATGATCTGCATGGAGTGTCAATTTGTCAATAAATTACAGTGATCACACATGTATCTTCATGTGTACACAAAAAGTTGAAAATACAATATGCAAATATGCATTTGTGATCACCATAATTCATTCACAAATCACTGAATCTTGTTTATTATCATCATTTTAACGTTGATTGGTCTGTGATATGTGCATGTTGTTGCCTGTATTTATCCATCCATATCTTTGCTATTTATTATTTTATTATTTTATTTATAGGAACAATGGCAAATGCACAAGTTGGTGAGTCTGTTTGTGATTTGACTCTCAGCTCAATGGGTTGTTCCTCATCATTGATACCTGTAAATATATATATTTTAACCATTTTGTTGACTCTGTCATTTTTTGGGCCAACTCAATCCTCTTTTCGTCTAGTGACAGTTGTACCGTTGGGAGACGGTCCGGTTCAGATTGCCTGTCCTAAGTGCCATCAGACGGTACTCTCCAAGGTGGACTACTCCCCTGGTTTGCTCACCTACCTTTTCTGTGGAGGACTTTTCTTCTGTGGGTAAGGAGGAGTGTCAAACAGTCCATGATAATATTCATTAAGAAGTAAAGCTGTGAAACCACAAAAATGTACGGCTCTTTGAGTTTTAGCACTGGGGCATAGTGGAAATAACATGGATGTTGTTTCCATAACAGGTGACTAATTGAAAAGGCAGGCTGAATGAAGCCTCTGTGAGCTTCAGACTCAGTACAGTAGCCATAGTGACCAAAACTGTTTTTTGTACCAGACTGTAAACATGTTTATTTCTGCTGTGAAGTTAGACATTTTAACATGGGGACTTAAGGAGAGTGACTCCAGCCTCTAGTGGATGTTTGAAGAACTGCAGTTTTTGGCACTTCTGCATTGGTTTCACTTCACAGCCACAGAGGTTGCTGCAAACATAAAACGTGAGCTAAGATGATCCGAGGCTGACAGGATTTGATCAGTACTTTAGGTATGATCCATGTGTTAGCTGTCAAGACATTTCAGTCTGGACCAAAAAAGACTGATGGACTTTATCATTTAAATAATTAGGTAAATGATAAAATTATAGATATATAATATATATATATATATGAATCTAACCTTAGCGCTGTCTTCTCCAGCTGTGTTTTAGGTTGCTGTCTCATCCCGTTCTGTGTGAACCGGCTGAGGGATGCAAAGCACAGCTGCCCTACCTGCAAGACCGTACTCGGCGTGTATAAACGCTTGTAACTGATGCAATGAGTAGTTGGTTAATTGATTAGTCAACGAATGAATCCTAAATTTAACTATTTTAGCCAAACATTTGTTGGTTTGATGCTTCTTAAATGTGAGAATTTGATGTTTTGATGATGACGTAGATGATGAGTGAACTGATTTGGATTTTTTTTTTTGACTGTTGGCCAGATAAAACACTTGAAGACGTCACTCTGAGCTCTTTTTGTTTTCTTTTCATTTTATAGACACAATTATTATTTGAGAAAATAATGGATGCGTTAATCGACTTCTAAACCTCCTCATTCGTCAGTACAGACAACAGTTTCCTCCTGAATGAACCTCTGACACCGTTACACAGCATGTCTACTCAGGCCTCAAATTAAATTATTTGTTACAAAGTTAAACTGGAGAAACAGACGGCGTTCACTTAGACTTGCTCATATATTCATGATGATTATTGTCACTAAATTTTGTTGTCGGTGTTTAACTGTAGAAATGAAATGACGTGACCCTCTGTCAAAACCTTGAATATTAATAATAAACTGTGACTACATACAGTGTGCATTTATTATTATTATTTTAATACAGCTTCTGGCATACCATTCATTTTTCTTATGTTCAGGCTGCGTATAGAAAGTGATATTTCCGAACGGATATGCTGGATTACATCAGCACAAATACAGTAGAAAGTGTCATCTTCATTTTTCTATTAAACCTTCATTTTAACAATTAAAAAATGAACCACCAGGGAAAAAAACACAAAGTAAATATATGTAAGAGCTTGTTACCGAAGGATCAATTAATGGAGAATACATTCTTCACTGGATTGTTACACATATTTTCTTAATAATAAGCAATAACAGTTTCCATTTCATGCCACTTATGGTTTGAGGTAACTGTGTCCGTCTGCGGCATCTCTTTAAGAGCATTAGTGAATATATATTCATCAGTTACAATAACCAACCATGTGTTTCTTCATACGAGGAAGTGCAGAGAAGCGATGAGGAGCGAAAGGAGAACAAGAACGGAGGAATCTGCCCGGATACGCGATCCATTGTTACCTGAAACAGACAGAAACACACAGGCTTCATTATGAATCATTTTCTCTCTACGTGATCGATGAAACTCTCTCTGATCCACCTTTTCTGGACACGCCCAAAGCTGTGTGACATATTTAAGTGGTTTTCTTTGTTGTTTGTGTTACACTCACCCTTGTATCATGCCCTTGAGTTTCTTGTGAACCTTGATCATTAACCTAAACTTCTACATTTGATTTGGTTGAAAAAGAGATTTCAACAAGACTGCCTGATTAAGGGGAAGGATTTAGCTAACAGTGAACAGTTTTTCAGTACTCACCTGTGGTGGCATTAGTTCCTGTTCCAGATCCAGCAGTAGTCACCGATGTGGTGACGGTGGTGACGGTGGGTGCAGTAGTAGTGGTGACGGGGTCAGCCCTGCCTCCCTGAAGCTCTATTCCCAGTGTGTCGAGCTCTGACTGGTACTGTGAGCGGATCCATTTCTGTACCAGTATTTGCTCTTCATAGGACTTCAGATCTGGCAAGTTAGTGCCAAGAAGGTTTTTAACTTCAGTAACAGTCAGATCCTGGAGAGAGCAGAGCAAACGAAGTGTTTAATGTGTATGTGTAATGTGTAACAGATGACGGATAAAATCTACAGTTCAACCAAAGTTAATATAATCCTTCAGCAGTCAGCAGTACACTCCCTTTGGTACAACACTGTGTCTTTATACGAATGCTGAACACTCGTGAACTTAAATACATTTTGGGAAATATTTTACGCAGAATGGAGACTGTGGATTTTGTCCATCATCATTTATGTTCGCCACATGTTGGGGGTGACTAGTCAAAACCAGGAGACCCAGTACAGACTGTTTAAATATACACATGAACACCTGTTTTGAAACTTGCTATGAACATATCCGTTAAGTTATTATTATTATTTGTAATATCCAGCAGAATACAAAAACTGATAAACACCAGTACACAGCTTTTTGTCTTTGAACCTTAAAACTTCTTGTACCTTACCTCACCAAAACCATTACTAAAATATATAAAATCACACACACACACACACACACACACACACACACACGCACATACACATCACTGACCAGTACAACGTTCTCATCCAGGCTGGTGAAAGTAGCCAGGTCCATGTTGACATCGGAGGCTGACAAACTACGGACATAATCCAAAGTTGCACCCGCTGCAGGTGAGGAAAGAAATGAAAAGTGAGTTCACCTGTTTTGTGAATACATTCAGATTTTCTGCATGCAGTCTGAAGCTGTCTGTGTGTGTGTGTGTGTGTGTGTGCCTGGGTCTTACGAAGGTAACTTGCTGTGAGCTGGTAGCTTTTAGTGGAGATAGTTGTAGCGCGTGTGTCTGTGCCAAAAGCTTGTCTGGCGATGGCGAAGAGTGCTTTGTGTTTCTCTGTGGTGCAGTTGGACAGAGTCAGGGCGTCGGCGTCTCTGCAGGAAACACACAAAAAAAAGATGAGAAATAGGCAAGTACCTCAGTGGGTACAGTAGATACTGGATACAAGATAGATGATACAAGAAACAAGAATGCCATGAATCAGAGCTCTCTTTAGTAACATGGATCTGTGTTGGGTTAAAAAGTTGCTAATGAAAATGTAAAGGGAGCTTTGGTCCACAGACACGATCCAACAAGTAAAAAAAAAAAAAAAAAGGTACAATATGTAAGATTGGACTCCACAGCTCAAATTCAAAACACTGGAGAGCCGTCTCCCCCCTCACTCCTCTCCGCTGACTGCAACTAACGCAGGTTGACAGTTTGGAGACACTGAACGTTGATGAGGGCAAAACGAAAGCAACAAGGTTTAATTCATGAGGCAGCTTCTACGTCTGAGTCTGACTTCAGTCTGTGCTGCAAAATAATCACCACAAGAAGTTTAATTTGGTTTGTGCCCGTTTGTTCGAGAGAGAGAGAGAGATAGAGAGAGAGAGGGAGACGTCTTTTCTTTCAAATCATCTCCAATATTTATCGTGTTTTACCACGTGTCTGCTCATGGAGCGTCTTAGGTCGGACAGAATGTAACATTTAACACAGCCTGTATAAGACTTTTTTTTCCCCAATACTGCAACATTATACTTAAGTATATGCAGTATTTATGATATTATTATTGTGTTTTTGTGACTGTTTTTATTCTTGCACATTCCCGGGTCAAAAGCGGTTAAGGATGAGTTTAATTAACTTAGTTAAAACTTAACTAAACTATTTGAACTATTTTGTCTTTTTTCTGTGCGACAATCCACTAAACACACATGGCCCTGACTTCTTACTTGAGGCTTTGTTGGGAAATGCCCCTCAAAACATCGACATCCAGTGAGCACAGGTTGGTTCCTCCGATGGCGTTGAGTTCAGCACTGCCCAGTTTGTTTCCTTCCTGACTCAGATACTTAGTGATGATGGCTTTAGCCTGAAGACAAGAAGAAACGGTGACTAGCTTTAACACAAAAACAGACACGCACACAAACACAACACGCTCTATCTGTTTAGTTGTTTGCTCACCAGGCTCGGGTCCCACTGCCCGTTGGACGAGTCCATCAGAGCAGAGAGTGTGTCGATCTGAGTGATAGTCCACGAGTTGATGTCGTCAGTAGTGACCACAAGGGATGCTGGGCCTAAGAGCTGAACCTGACTTTCTGGGATGGTTGAATTGGCACCATAAGCCTAAAAATACGTGAGAATCAGTAAGACGATATTATCAGCCAGCAGTCAGAAACAGTTAATTTGTTGAATGGTGACACAAAGTGAAGAGAAAAATGTGTTGCCCCTCAAAGTAAGTTAGAAAATGTTAAAACTGAGTGTTTTAGCAAAACACAGAGTGTTTGCAATGCGGATGTTTTCTCAAACTACTGTTGAATTCATAGATTATTTCTAAATCAAAAATAAATCCCCGGTCACCTTTTATGATGCATTACTATGTATTATATGTGTTAATGTGTGTTATAATTTATTTTATTTTATTTTTTATTCAGGTTAGTATACAAAATATTGAGCATCTCTTGCTATCCTTAAAAACAAAAGTCCTTTTCCTGTTTTTACATACCCACATGTACATATTCATGTACAGAAAAGTTTTACATCTTGTGGCTGTTCCATAAAAGAAAATGAAAAAATAAAACTCTCAGCCCTCGGTCTTCACTAGCTCCCATCACCTACCTCTGTCAGCTTGCTGAGAACAATGGTGAGGTACTCCTCCTGGTCCACCTTTTCAGTAATGGCGGCCAGGTTGTTTTTAACGGTGGTGGCACTGAGGCAGCAGTTGAACTGGTTTACGTCATCGTAGTCGAAGGGGAACGCCTCATCGCTGATGATCACCTGGGTGATCTTTCCCACAGTGCATTCGTTTCCTAAAACACAGAAAAAAATGTAAACATTAAAGCAACATTGTGTAACTTTTCTACTGTAAAATAATTTGAAATCATCAGACGGATGGTGTCTGTGTCATTCCCACTCTGTACGTCTGACTGCTGTGAACTGTAGCTGCTGTTAGCTCAGTTTGTTAGCCTGGCTGCTAAGCTTAGGGAGTGTTAGTGGTTTAGACCACTGAGAAGAGAAGGTTTTCAGGCCCGAGGTGTGAGTGACAGAGGGTTGTGACAGAACCCGAGCTGGGCAATGTGAGTGAGCTCAGCAGCCTCTAACAGACATAATGACAGAGGCGAAAAGACAGAAGAGGACACTGACTGAGGAAGCTAAGAAGAGAAAATGAGAGAGTGACCGACCACGGCCACCAGACAAAAGTAAATCTGGGGCTGACTTTTGTCATGACTTGAAGGCTGAAAGACAGACGCTTCTTGTTGGACTAGCTGCCATGTCTTGTGTTGTTGCACTTGCTTGATGTTTGTCTATTAGCAAAGTTGTCGACTTGCTAGTTTTTGATCATGAGTAATACAACATGAACAGCTATCCATATGTACAACAGTGGTAAAGCACTCTGAAGTTGGGGGCACTAAATCGCAAAACTACCACTTTCTATGTGACGTTGGTTTAAACTTATTAAAAAAATGAGCAGATTATGGGAAGAGAGAAGATTATGGAAGGGAGACTCACCGACAGACCGAGTTGACCTCCTTCTGATGGACTTTCTTATTTCTCTCTTCAGATTCCTCCTCCTCCACCTGCCCACTCTATTTCTCCAAAGAACGTTCCTGAAGTATCTCAAGAACTTTCGCTTTGTTCTCTGCTCGCATTGAGAAAAAACAGATAGAAACGTTTTAAAAACCAAAACTTCACCAAGCTCGATCCAAAGAGGTGCAGTCACCTTTTGATGAATTCAGATTTTCATGTGTTACTCACTTTGTCAAAGTTCACATAGAAGCTTGAAGTCAAATACAGCGGTAACATGTCAAGGTCCTTCAGCGTCTGTAGATCCCACGTTGATGGAGCGCTGGTTATGAAAGAACAAAGAGAGTAAAGAGAGAAACTGAAACAAAATACACATTTTAACTGGTCACTAAAATATTACTTTAAATATGGGGATATTTTAGGACACAGAATGCTGCTATTAAGAAAAATACAGTGAAAATAGATGTACTGCTGTTGTAGACGTACCCGTACTGTGTTTTCCCGCTCTGCAGAAGAGCTTCAACAGCAGTCGCCTGATTTTTTGTGAGGTACGGGCAGGTCTTGAGTTTTTCCAAGATGGACGGGTCAGAGTTCTCAATGTAGGAACCATCCAGCGAGCAGCACATGTTTCCCAACACTGATATATTATCCCCAGTCAGACTTGTGCTTGTAATACCCTTAAAATAAAACGAGCAAGAAGATTTACATTGACACCATGAATTAATGGTCAAGGTGCAGTTTAGATCAGACTTAATCATATTGATACAATAATTTTAAAAAGTGGCTTCCTGAAGCACATCTTGATCATGTCTTCACTCTGGAGTCATGGACTAATTAAAGATTTAATTATGAAGTTGTTTGCTCATGCATCAGACTTGATTTTCGTATTTTAGATCTGCGCTTCTGCTTTGCATGTTATAGTCAGTATCTCACAATGCTGGTTATATTAACATTAATATCCCTCATTTTATAGTGTTGGATGTGCATCAGCATCATGAGCCTCTGTGTTAAATGTTTTAAATAGCACCGGACATTGTAGTGTACGTGTATCATAAACAATGTGTCTACAACAATCCACATGTAAACTGACCATCTCAGATTCCAACCTGTGGCCCTATGCTACATGTCACTCCTCCTTTCTCTGCCCATTTTCCTGTCACTCCTCAGCAACCAATATCAAGTAAAGGCATGAAGGTTGAAAATATAATCTTTAAAAACTTAAGAAGTCAATCTATTTCATCCTATTTGGGGTGACTGTGGCTTAGGGGGCTGAGCGAATTGTCCACTCATTAGATGATTCCTGGCTACCTTGCATAGTAGCCAGTGTCATCTGATTATGTATGGGTGAATGAGATATGTAGAGTAATAAGCACAGTCCATTTACCTTTAATCTGACTTTACTAGGTAATTTCTGAGAAAGCCTGATTAACAGGCTGCTTCAGTACAGAAGTTGGGAAACTGGCCATTTGAGATGTATGTGTTGTTTGTTGTCAGAGACTTACCAGGCAGGTCCTGGCCTTAGCAAACAGATTGGTTCGTTTGTATCTGAGAGTGGAGGAGAAGATGGAGAAGTCTGCATCCCCTAGCTGTTCAAAATAAGACCTGCAGCTGGCCTGTGGCACCAGGGAATAACTGTAGAGAGACAAAGAGGCGGTAACTAACACAAACTGTTCGAAACCTGCTTTTAACTTCAACACAAATCATTCTGAACTCACTCATAGTACAGCAGCATGTCCGGGGGATAGAGGTCGAAGCTTGTGGCATCTGATTCAACTCTGATGTAGTTGTACATGCAGGTCAACTGTCGGTGAGACAAACAGTTATTTGCCACACGCAGCATGAACTAGACATCGACTTTGTTAAGAAAACAGCGATGGCTTCCTTCACACACACACTTTCTCTCACCTGAGTTTCCACCAGTTTGACCTTTTTCTTGCCTTTCCTTCGACATGCTCTGATCAGCTTCTTGATCTGTGTTCTTTTAATGGTTCTCACTCCGGTGCATGTGAACCCTTGCAGGACTGAGGATGACAAACTTCAGACACACACACACAAACACACACAAACACAGACACACACTGTATCTTTAATCTGACATGCAGGACATTCTGTGTAGACTCTTGAATTGAAAGCTTCGTGAAAACTCACTTGCTTGCACTTCCCAGCGTCGTGGTTGCACTTTCCACTGCGACCACGTCGAAGAATAACTCAGCCTAAAACGGACAAAAACACAGCGTGTGTTGACGTGCAGTACAGTCAGTGTGTTCACTTCAAAAGCGCTTCAGTGTCACATCCTCCTACCTGCTGCCTTTTCCATTTCTTCTTGTTGAGCGTGGTGATCACGGTGGCGTCATTTGGGAAGCCCAGCAGGAGGACTCGAGGGATCTCAGTCGCCAAATCGTCTGGAATGTTCTTTATGATCGTCTCACTGTTGCTGTTCACTGATATGATCTGAGTGAGGGCGTGGGAAGAAAGTTGGTCTTTGATTAAAATCCTGACCAAATTTCAAATTTGTGATTTGGACTGTACAAATAAAATCTTCTACCTCATACCTGAGTGACAAACTTCTGCTGGATGATCTGTGGAGCCGACATCAAGTGTAGCAGAAATGAAGGATTTTTGGAGGCAGTGATCAGCTGGGCGCCATTGATGTTGGTGAACACTGATGTGGGTATTCCCATAACAAGAGAGCCGAGCAGGAACAACGATGATGCGCTGTTGATCTGGTGGGAGGTAAAAGAAGGGAAGTGAATAGATGAGACGCCACAACCTTAGCATCTCTCTGAGTTCAATAACACATACAGTGACACACGGACTGACAGACCTGCATCATCCCTGAAGATATCAAAGACAGGATAATGGCCCTCGCCTGACCTTCATTCCAGCCCGACACACTGCTCAGTGTGCCAAGGGCAAGAAGCAGTTCCTGAGGCTTTATCATCAGGATCTGACCAGTGGACAAACCAGTGCTTTCATTGCCGAGGGTATTAATGGTTGTGGCATCAATTTGGTCGCCGAAGTTAGCGGCCAATGCTGCAGAAATCTACAAGGAAGCAAAGAGGAATATATTTGTTGGTTGCAGTTTCAAGGCTTCTTGAAGCAGGACAACGTAGCACAACGTAGCAAGCTGTTGTTTCCCACACACAAAAACGTACCTCTTATATATGTGTTTTTGTGTGTTTCTAACCTGTGGATCCAGGTCTGTACAGAGAGTGGTCAGATTGTGCAGAACTATCATACTTTCATTTGCATTCAACTGGCTGAATGCCGGACCGGGGGCGACACACCGACACAACAGAGGAAGACTACAGAGGGAGAGAAACGAAACCGTTACACGCGAACAGTACAGTATCGTTCACGTATGAAGTGATGTTCGTTTGTGTTAATGTTATTATAGATTTAGACTCACAGTAATGGGTTGAAGTTGCTGTCCTGTTGATAAACAAGCTCAGTGTAGTAGTTGGTGAGGTTGAGAGGTAAGGCAGAGTGGTTTAGGAGGGCGATGTTCAGAGGGTTCACTGTGAAGACCTTGATAACCTGCAGAGAAAAGAAAAAGGTGGTACATCATTAATCGATCTGGCTTCAACTCTCAGTGAATATAACTTGACTTGTTAATTAACAGGTTATTTACCTCCGCAGATCCAAATGCCTGAAGGTCCTCAAGATTGAGGAAAGGCATGAAGGGACCGATGTACTCAGCAAACCAGGCTGTGGAGTTCAGCTCTGGGTCACTGGCATTGTAACATCTCGGCACGGTCGCTACAGAGACAAATTACAAATATTATACAGATGAAAGGAAGAGTGAGGGTAAGAAGTAAAAGTCATTAAATAAAGTTTTGAAACTGGCTTCAGGAACAAAAAAACCTGAACTGCTTTTTTTCAACCCTGCCTGACAGACAATAAGAAGGTTAATTACAATTATTTACATGAAGGATTGACAAAGACTTGATGTTCTGCTCTTTAAGCCTCACTAGACATTATCTCAGAGGCATCTTTGGTTCTCAGTTTTCAACAGGATTTTTGTTCTTTTTAATATCTATTACTGCTGCACACACATGTCCTAATCGCACCGTACCTTGATTGTATCCCTTTTTGTAAGTCCCTTTGGATAAATGCATCCGCTAAATTACTAAATGTCAATGGAAATGTATTACAGTTGATGTGATATTGTTATTTTAATGTTTTAAATGATACATGATGTTTGCTCCTTTAAATGTGGTTTTAAATGCACAGTTTTGTAGTTTAAGTTTTGTATGTCTATATGTCTCATATCATTAAAAACATTAAATTAAAATAAAATGACAGGCAACATGAAAGTGTATCGCAGCCTTTGTCAGTGATTGGTCATTAGGTGAACACATTCAACAACAACATGACCAAACAGTCCACAGAAGCTCAACATGAGAGCAAATTCACTGAGAACTGAAACTCCACAAGAGAGGAAAATTGAGGTTGGCCCAAAAGTCTTCCAGATTTGTTACTAAAGGCGCCTTCAGATTAAAATTGTTGTAAATTTAAAAATTACTGTAAGTTTGTGTTATTCTGTGGACACACCTGAGGTGAGGTAGGTCCGGATGGTGCTGAACACATCTTGCCTCATAAAGTCTGCAGCAGTGTAGTTGTGTTCACCAAGAACTGAAACGCTGAAAAACAAAATGAAACCAAAACAACGATGAAACACCAAAAAAAGAGATTATCTAAAAAAAAATAATAATAATACACTTTTGTCTCAGTTGTGAAACCAGACGTACAGCTTTTGGAAGGCCAGACAGGAGGCGTTGTATGTGCTGCTGGGGCTGATCAGACTCTTAGTGAGGAAGACCAAGTAGTTTTGGAGACGCTGGTCAAACCAAGCGTTGGCGTCTGACCTCTCAGAGCTGCTGAGAGCCCTGGGCCAGACGCAAGGCAGCGTGGGCCGCCGCACTGTTGCCGGGAGAGACTCCTGTAGTGAATACAAACAGTCATGTCGTTATATCATCACCATGTGTTTGTATTTGTTTGTGTTTTTGTGTGTGGGACATACAGTCTCCAGGAACACGGGCATCTGCATGTAATTGTCGTAGAGCACACAGAGCTCTGCATCGTTGTTGACAACGTCAGGGCGACGGAGGAAATCCCCAAGATGTGATGGTGGCATCGAGTTCAACAGCTAGAGGGACAGCAAACATTAAAATTAGTCTTCCGCCTCACACCCTTCAACTCAAATACTAAAAGTGACCCTCACTAACTTTTTTGAAACCCTTTTGGACACACACCTGATGCATTTTGTTGTGAGGCATGAGGGACAGGAAGGTGGTCAGGTTCGGGAACTGGAAACCCAAGAATGAGCTCTCCAAGAAACCGTAGAAACTGTGGTTGTAGTTGTCACCATAGCAGCGGAGAGGTACACGTCCTGGAACGAGGGAGAGTGGAAGAGGTCGACTGTCAAACATCATAATATTGAACAACAGTGAAAGGATACATGCATAAAGTGACATTTTCTTCTGAAAGAACTGTGAATTGAAATGATTTTAACAAGAAAAAGTGATCTATAGTTTTGTCACGTCACAACTTAAAACTTGTTCATCACCAGTGTCCTTGAAGAATGCTGTCTTTACCTCTGAGACTCTGAATGATGTGATTGTGGATTTCATTCTGTGTAACTTCATTGAGCGAGGAGATTGTTGAATTCAGGTCTTGGACTCTGAAATGAAAAGAAAAACATTTCTGTTGTTTGGCATTTAAGATTTGTGTTCCCCATACAGACAATTTTAGAGACAAGGTACAAAAGAATGACATTTCCTAAAATCAAAACCGGGTCTTGTGGCTCTACCCTTACCCCTGCTGTCCGATACTGCAGTTTCTTCCTGCCAGGATGGCGAAGAACGGTGCCACATGGAGTGGTGACAGGTCGACCAGCAGGGGGCGGAGTCGGGTGCGGAGCCAAAGCGACACATCTGAGTCATCCACTGAGTGATCGGAGAGGTTTGCACGATCAAACACAACTTGTAACATGGCTGACCTCACCAGAGGAGGGAACTTGTTTTCGTGACCCTGCAGGAAAAGAGAGAAGTAAATAAAAAGTAAAGTAAAAAGTTAGTTAGTTAGTTAGATGAGGGCTTGAAAATATTGTTTCCAGGGACCAGTCAAGGACAAGACGTTTTGATACACACTTACCATGATAGCAGGTGAGAAGTCGTCAAAGAAGGCAGGGAGGTGTTGGTTGGGGACATGATTCATCACCATGGTGACCTGCTTAGCAGAGGTGAGCTGGCCCGGTGTGGCGGACACATCGGCTAACTGTCTGACTGTCAGATGTGGTAAAGCTTCCATCTGCATGTGCACACAGACAAATATATGATTTAAACCGACATGAAACAAAATTTAAAAAAAACATAACAACAGGAGATATGACGTGTCAGGAAGTACCGCCGAAAAGTTGGAATAGATCATCCGCAGGTCGTAGAAGGACACAAGGGCTGAGAAACCTCCCAGGTTCTTCTGCAGCCATTCGCCACTGTTGGTTGTGTGTAAGCTGCAGCCGGGGTCTGAACAAGAAACACAACACACAATAGCTTTACATGTACATCTTGTACAAGCTGACTGTAGAATATTTATAACATGATGTACTAGTGATAGCTCCGTTTGTATTTCAACAAAATATGCACAGTAGAGATGCGATCCAGTGGCAAAGGTCTGCTAGTTTTTGTGTTTTCTCTTTTGTAATCCGACCTCAGCTCCTGTATTCTTATGCCTGTGTTATTTCAGCTGTGCCATTCTACCCCTGTGGCTTTTTATGTGACTTTGTAATGGTCAGGTCAGACCTGGGCAATCTGTTTCACAAAGGGCCAGTGTGGCTGGAGGTTTCCAGTCCTACCAGCACACCAGACTTGACTCATTTTCTCAACTGATCTCAGTCTTTAGAGAGCTGATTGGTCAAATTGTGTGCTCTTGGTTGGTTTGAACAAAAACCTGCAGCCACACCGGCCCTTTGTAGAACAGATTGGTCAGGCCTGAGTTAGGTGATGGCCCGTATGTGGTAATTAAGTATTCTGGTAGCAGTCAGGTAACCCCCTACATGTCTGGTTCCTGCAGAATCTGAGATAGTTTTTTTAGCATCGATAGCAGGTTGGCATTAACACTCAAGATTTTTTCATGAACGTACCTGTGGCATTTTTCATGGTCAAGTAAACCTTAATGAAGTGTGTGTAGACGGACATCTGCATAGGGAGAGTCATGTGTGGCTGGAGATGACTCAAAGTCTGTACACTGAGTTCAGGAATGAAATGAAGAGTCATGTGGTCAACAGCAAAATCTTGACAAGAGAAAATCAGATCTGCACAGAAACCAGAGTAGTTTGGTTTAAGGTGAGCTTACATGTGCTGGTAGGTGCTGCAGTTCAAGCCCTTTGTGGTGAGACATGAAAGGAAGTCTTGGGAAACAGCGGGAAGGAAAGGACGAAACCGATGGTTGAACCACAACTGGATGAAAGCAGGATTATTGAAGCTGGCCGGGCCGAAAGCGTCCAATCTGACTTCTCGTATAGAGTCCAAAATTGCTGCAACTACAGGACTTCTGGGGTCCAGAGTCTGTCAGAAGAAAGAAAACACATATAACCTGTCCAGTTCTGATCAAGAAATAGTGAAATCAAGAGTGTTGGTGATTCATACCTTGTTGGCTAGAAGATCCAGAGCTTCATCCAACACATGTGAGGCCTTGGAGAGGAAAAGCTTCCAGACAGGTCTTGAACTTGTGGAGTTATAGGAGCGATTGCATGCCAACGTCGCTGCCAGATCCTCCGCTTTCAACGCTGACAGCTGTATGACAAAAGAGCCAAATAATTAAGGAAGATCAGAAAACATACAGAAGATCACACTAAGACTGCTGTCAGTAGATGTTTTGAGTCTCACCGATGCACAAGCGAATTCCTCAACAGAATGTTGACAATGGTGTCCACTTATCTGTGCGCTGTCCAGGCGGTGCTGCAGCTTTGTGCTGTAGTTTCAAAATATCAAACATTTACTGACAGTGAAATATTGAAATACAAAATAAGTAAGAAACAGAAAGAGGTTCATAAATCCCACCTGTTGACTCCAATGCAAATGTCTGTTTCTGTGAAGAACGGCAATTAAAAGAGTTAATGGTGATTATTAACATTCAAATATTGAATAATTCTATATGTTAACTTTAGTGAGACAACTTACCATTTGTCATGGTTACAGTGCACTTTGGGGAGAAGAAGATTAAAATGGTTATGAGTCTTCTATCATCAAACCAGAATGACACTAAATCAACTAAAATCAACTTGAAAATCAGATTGAATTACCTCTCCACTGTATATGATGCACCCTGTGATAAAAGGGAGAAAAAGTAGCTTAGTTTAAAGTATAACTCAGAACATGCATACTAAAATGCTCATTTCAGTGATTAGACTATGACAACACAACAACAGGGAAATAAAGAAATACAATAATAAATAGCACAGAATCTACTTTTTAATCATGGCCAATTGCTGTATCAGTATCGGAAATTATTGGAATCGGCGTGCTATGACTTGTCTTGGAGATTCGCCCAATCGTCAGTCAGTTGTAGATCGGTGAAAACGTTAAACCTCTCATCCAAGAGGCTTCTTCAGTTCTGAAAGGGTTAATTATGACCTAATCTTGTATGTAGACTGTGCTACCTGGTGGTAAGTGCTTGGACAAGGCCATCTTGGTGTAAATGATGGATGATGCTACATCAAGAGAAACTCCAGCCATGGCCATGTCCAGTCTGTTGAATCTGAAACAGCAACAGGTGTGATTAATATCACAAATATAGTTATTTATGAATAATCAACAATTCTGAAATAAATATATGTGAACTCACAGTGTTTTGTATGATGAACAGGAAAGATTTGCCTTCAAATATAAAAAACAAAGATTATTATCTCCAACAAGCAGAGCAAAGAGTAATTTTTGTATAAAGGAGAATCATCAGGTTTCTTTTACCTTTTGGAGGACCATGACAAGGCCGGACAGGAAGTCTGTGAATTTCTTCTTGTCAGGAGACAGATTGAAATGATCAAAGATCATGTTTATGAGTTTGTCTTTGTCTGGAAGAGAAGGATGGATCAACACCAGCAGCTCTGCGGTCTGTTTTGGAGTCAGCAGGTGTAGGACGTCCAGCTAAATTAAAAGTGAACAGAAAAAGATTTACTGGTGCTGAAAATAAGAAGTTAATAACACAACTGGCCACTTGTATCAGAAGTCAAATCTTACAGGTTTGAAATGTGGGTTGAGATCAAGCAGCTCTCTGAGGGACAACATCCCTGAAAACCGGCCCAGATTCTTCATCAGCCACTCTGCACTGTTGTTGGACACACAGTCTTGACCTGAAGTCATGAAGGTAAAGAGATATTTGTAAATACTCAGTGTTACTCATACATATCACCTCCTAAAGAACCTGTGGTTTGGCTTCATGGAGTTGTTGAACCTACCTGTGGTGTTCATGGTCAAGTAAACCTTAATGAAGTGTGTGTAGACGGACATCTGTGTGGGGTGAGTCATGTGTGGCTGGAGATGACTCAAAATCTGTACGCTGAGTTCAGGAATGAAATGAAGAGTCATTTGCTTAATGACAATATACTGACGACACAACACAAGACAGAAACCAGAGTAGTTTGGTTGAAGGTGAGCTTACATGTGCTGGTAGGTGCTGCAGTTCAAATCCTTTGTGATGAGACATGAAAGGAAGTCATGAGAGACAGCGGGCAAGAATGGACGAAGCCGGCTGAACCACAACTGAATGACAGCAGGATTATTGAAGCTGGCCGGGCTGAATGCGTCCAATCGGATTTCTCGTATAGAGTCCAAAATCGCTGCAACTGCAGGACTCCTGGGGTCCAGAGTCTGTAAGAAAAAGGAAACACATTCAGTGTCTAGTCTTGATCAGAAAGATGGTAGAGGAGTGTTGGTGATTCATACCTTGTTGGCTAGAAGATCCAGAGCTTCATCCAACACATGTGAGGCCTTGGAGAGGAAAAGCTTCCAGACAGGTCTTGAACTTGTGGAGTTATAGGAGCGATTGCATGCCAACGTCGCTGCCAGATCCTCTGCTTTCAACGCTGACAGCTGTGTGATGAAAGAGCCAAATAATTAAGGAAGATCAGAAAACATACAGAAGATCACACTAAAACTGCTGTCAGTAGATGTTTTGAGTCTCACCGATGCACAAGCGAATTCCTCAACAGAATGTTGACAATGGTGTCCACTTATCTGTGCGCTGTCCAGGCGGTGCTGCAGCTTTGTGCTGTAGTTTCAAAATATCAAACATTTACTGACAGTGAAATATTGAAATACAAAATAAGTAAGAAACAGAAAGAGGTTCATAAATCCCACCTGTTGACTCCAATGCAAATGTCTGTTTCTGTTAAAAACAGCAATAAATTATTTATTATTGATTATTAACATTCAAAAATTACATAATTTTATATGTTAAGTTTATTTTGGTGAGACAACTTACCATTTGTCATGGTTACAGTGCACTTTGGGGAGAAGAAGATTAAAATGGTTATGAGTCTTCTATCATCAGACCAGAATGACACTAAATCAACTAAAATCAACTTGAAAATCACATTTAATCACCTTTCCACTGTATATGTTGCACCCTGTGATAAAAGGGGGAGATTATGCAGATTAGTTTAAAGTATAACTCAGTAATTCTGAAATGCTCATTTCAGAGGTGAGTTTACATTATGACAACACAACAACAGGGAGAAACATGTTCATGTTCAGGTCCAATAATAAACAGCACAAAACCTACTTCTTAGTTGTAGTTAAAACTCTTTGTAGTATGTTCAAGGTATTTTCATATTATAAATGTTACAAGGATTTTATAGACTGTGTTTGTCACCTGGTGGTAATTGCTTGGTCAAGACCATCTTGATGTAAATGATGGATGATGCTGCATCATAATAAACTCCAGCCATGGCCATGTCCAGTCTCTTAAACCTGGAATATTAACACGTGACATTAATATTATTTTTTTCATGTAATTATTTATAAATAATCAATAAATCTAAAATAAACATAAATATATATGAACTCACAGTGTTTTGTATGATGAACAGGACAGATTTGCCTTCAAATATAAAAAACAAAGATTATTATCTCCAACAAGCAGAGCAAAGGAGAAATATGAAAAATCATCAGGTTTTACCTTTGGGAGGACCATGACAAGGCCGGACAGGAAGTCTGTGAATTTCTTCCTGTCAGAAGACTGATTGAAACGATCAAAGATCATGTTTAAGAGGGCGTCTTTGTCTGGAAGACTAGGATGGATCAACACCAGCAGCTCTGCGGTCTGTTTTGGAGTCAGCAGGTGTAGGACGTCCAGCTAAGGAAACAGAAAAAGATTTACTGGTATTAGAAGTCTGTGAAAGTTCTCAGTCATCCAGGTCATTTTTCTTTAACAAGGGTCAAATCTGGAGCGACTGGACAGATCTTCTTGGATCTACAGCCAAGTCCAGTTGCCCCAGATGTGACCCATCTCAAAGAAAAAGCTTTACTGGTGCTGAATATAACAAGTTAATAACATAACTGGCCACTTTTCTAAAGCCTTAATGTTATCAGAAGTCAAATCTTACAGGTTTGAAATGTGGGTTGAGATCAAGCAGCTCTCTGAGGGACAACATCCCTGAAAACCGGCCCAGATTCTTCATCAGCCACTCTGCACTGTTGTTGGACACACAGTCTTGACCTGAAGTCATGAAGGTAAAGAGATATTTGTAAATACTCAGTGTTACTCATACATATCACCTCCTAAAGAACCTGTGGTTTGGCTTCATGGAGACCTACCTGTGGTGTTCATGGTCAAGTAAACCTTAATGAAGTGTGTGTAGACGGACATCTGTGTGGGGTGAGTCATGTGTGGCTGGAGATGACTCAAAATCTGTACACTGAGTTCAGGAATGAAATGAAGAGTCATTTGGTTAATGACAATATACTGACGACACAACACAAGACAGAAACCAGAGTAGTTTGGTTGAAGGTGAGCTTACATGTGCTGGTAGGTGCTGCAGTTCAAATCCTTTGTGATGAGACATGAAAGGAAGTCATGAGAAACAGCGGGCAAGAATGGACGAAGCCGGCTGAACCACAACTGAATGACAGCAGGATTATTGAAGCTGGCCGGGCTGAATGCGTCCAATCGGATTTCTCGTATAGAGTCCAAAATCGCTGCAATTGCAGGACTCCTGGGGTCCAGAGTCTGTAAGAAAAAGGAAACACATCCAGTGTCTAGTCTTGATCAGAAAGATGGTAGAGGAGTGTTTGTGATTCATACCTTGTTGGCTAGAAGATCCAGAGCTTCATCCAACACATGTGAGGCCTTGGAGAGGAAAAGCTTCCAGACAGGTCTTGAACTTGTGGAGTTATAGGAGCGATTGCATGCCAACGTCGCTGCCAGATCCTCCGCTTTCAACGCTGACAGCTGTGTGATGAAAGAGCCAAATAATTAAGGAAGATCAGAAAACATACAGAAGATCACACTAAGACTGCTGTCAGTAGATGTTTTGAGTCTCACCGATGCACAAGCGAATTCCTCAACAGAATGTTGACAATGGTGTCCACTTATCTGTGCGCTGTCCAGGCGGTGCTGCAGCTTTGTGCTGTAGTTTCAAAATATCAAACATTTACTGACAGGAAATATTGAAATACAATTTAAGTAAGAAACACAAAGAGGTTCATAAATCCCACCTGTTGACTCCAATGCAAATGTCTGTTTCTGTTAAAAACAGCAATAAATTATTTATTATTGATTATTAACATTCAAAAATTACATAATTTTATATGTTAAGTTTATTTTGGTGAGACAACTTACCATTTGTCATGGTTACAGTGCACTTTGGGGAGAAGAAGATTAAAATGGTTATGAGTCTTCTATCATCAAACCAGAATGACACTAAATCAACTAAAATCAACTTGAAAATCACATTTAATCACCTTTCCACTGTATATGTTGCACCCTGTGATAAAAGGGGGAGATTATGCAGATTAGTTTAAAGTATAACTCAGTAATTCTGAAATGCTCATTTCAGAGGTGAGTTTACATTATGACAACACAACAACAGGGAGAAACATGTTCATGTTCAGGTCCAATAATAAACAGCACAAAACCTACTTCTTAGTTGTAGTTAAAACTCTTTGTAGTATGTTCAAGGTATTTTCACATTATAAATGTTACAAGGATTTTATAGACTGTGTTTGTCACCTGGTGGTAATTGCTTGGTCAAGACCATCTTGATGTAAATGATGGATGATGCTGCATCATAATAAACTCCAGCCATGGCCATGTCCAGTCTCTTAAACCTGGAATATTAACACGTGACATTAATATTATTTTTTTTTCATATAATTATTTATAAATAATCAATAAATCTAAAATAAACATAAATATATATGAACTCACAGTGTTTTGTATGATGAACAGGACAGATTTGCCTTCAAATATAAAAAACAAAGATTATTATCTCCAACAAGCAGAGCAAAGGAGAAATATGAAAAATCATCAGGTTTTACCTTTGGGAGGACCATGACAAGGCCGGACAGGAAGTCTGTGAATTTCTTCCTGTCAGAAGACTGATTGAAACGATCAAAGATCATGTTTATGAGGGCGTCTTTGTCTGGAAGACTAGGATGGATCAACACCAGCAGCTCTGCGGTCTGTTTTGGAGTCAGCAGGTGTAGGACGTCCAGCTAAGGAAACAGAAAAGGATTTACTGGTACTAGAAGTCTGTGAAAGTTCTCAGTCATCCAGGTCATTTTTCTTTAACAAGGGTCAAATCTGGAGCGACTGGACAGATCTTCTTGGATCTACAGCCAAGTCCAGTTGCCCCAGATGTGACCCATCTCAAAGAAAAAGCTTTACTGGTGCTGAACATAACAAGTTAATAACATAATTGGCCACTTTTCTAAAGCCTTAATGTTAGCAGAAGTCAAATCTTACAGGTTTGAAATGTGGGTTGAGATCAAGCAGCTCTCTGAGGGACAACATCCCTGAAAACCGGCCCAGATTCTTCATCAGCCACTCTGCACTGTTGTTGGACACACAGTCCTGACCTGAAGTCATGAAGGTAAAGAGATATTTGTAAATACTCAGTGTTACTCATACATATCACCTCCTAAAGAACCTGTGGTTTGGCTTCATGGAGTTGTTGAACCTACCTGTGGTGTTCATGGTCAAGTAAACCTTAATGAAGTGTGTGTAGACGGACATCTGTGTGGGGTGAGTCATGTGTGGCTGGAGATGACTCAAAATCTGTACGCTGAGTTCAGGAATGAAATGAAGAGTCATTTGGTTAATGACAATATACTGACAACACAACACAAGACAGAAACCAGAGTAGTTTGGTTGAAGGTGAGCTTACATGTGATGGTAGGTGCTGCAGTTCAAATCCTTTGTGGTGAGACATGAAAGGAAGTCATGAGAGACAGCGGGCAAGAATGGACGAAGCCGGCTGAACCACAACTGAATGACAGCAGGATTATTGAAGCTGGCTGGGCTGAATGCGTCCAATCGGATTTCTCGTATAGAGTCCAAAATCGCTGCAACTGCAGGACTCCTGGGGTCCAGAGTCTGTAAGAAAAAGGAAACACATTGAGTGTCTAGTCTTGATCAGAAAGATGGTAGAGGAGTGTTGGTGATTCATACCTTGTTGGCTAGAAGATCCAGAGCTTCATCCAACACATGTGAGGCCTTGGAGAGGAAAAGCTTCCAGACAGGCCTTGAACTTGTGGAGTTATAGGAGCGATTGCATGCCAACGTCGCTGCCAGATCCTCCGCTTTCAACGCTGACAGCTGTGTGATGAAAGAGCCAAATAATTAAGGAAGATCAGAAAACATACAGAAGATCACACTAAGACTGCTGTCAGTAGATGTTTTGAGTCTCACCGATGCACAAGCGAATTCCTCAACAGAATGTTGACAGTGGTGTCCACTTATCTGTGCGCTGTCCAGGCGGTGCTGCAGCTTTGTGCTGTAGTTTCAAAATATCAAACATTTACTGACAGTGAAATATTGAAATACAAAATAAGTAAGAAACACAAAGAGGTTCATAAATCCCACCTGTTGACTCCAATGCAAATGTCTGTTTCTGTTAAAAACAGCGATAAATTATTTATTATTGATTATTAACATTCAAAATTACATAATTTTATATGTTAACTTTAGTGACACAACTTACCATTTGTCATGGTTACAGTGCACTTTGGGGAGAAGAAGATTAAAATGGTTATGAGTCTTCTATCATCAAACCAGAATGACACTAAATCAACTAAAATTAACTTGAAAATCACATTTAATTACCTTTCCACTGTATATGTTGCACCCTGTGATAAAAGGGGAAGATTAAGCAGATTAGTTTAAAGTATAACTCAGTAATTCTGAAATGCTCATTTCAGTGGTGAGTTTACATTATGACAACACAACAACAGGGAGAAACATGTTCATGTTCAGGTCCAATAATAAACAGCACAAAACCTACTTCTTAGTTGTAGTTAAAACTCTTTGTAGTATGTTCAAGGTATTTTCATATTATAAATGTTACAAGGATTTTATAGACTGTGTTTGTCACCTGGTGGTAATTGCTTGGTCAAGACCATCTTGATGTAAATGATGGATGATGCTGCATCATAATAAACTCCAGCCATGGCCATGTCCAGTCTCTTAAACCTGGAATATTAACACGTGACATTAATATTATTATTTTTTTCATGTAATTATTTATAAATAATCAATAAATCTAAAATAAACATAAATATATATGAACTCACAGTGTTTTGTATGATGAACAGGACAGATTTGCCTTCAAATATAAAAAACAAAGATTATTATCTCCAACAAGCAGAGCAAAGGAGAAATATGAAAAATCATCAGGTTTTACCTTTGGGAGGACCATGACAAGGCCGGACAGGAAGTCTGTGAATTTCTTCCTGTCAGAAGACTGATTGAAACGATCAAAGATCATGTTTATGAGGGCGTCTTTGTCTGGAAGACTAGGATGGATCAACACCAGCAGCTCTGCGGTCTGTTTTGGAGTCAGCAGGTGTAGGACGTCCAGCTAAGGAAACAGAAAAAGATTTACTGGTATTAGAAGTCTGTGAAAGTTCTCAGTCATCCAGGTCATTTTTCTTTAACAAGGGTCAAATCTGGAGCGACTGGACAGATCTTCTTGGATCTACAGCCAAGTCCAGTTGCCCCAGATGTGACCCATCTCAAAGAAAAAGCTTTACTGGTGCTGAACATAACAAGTTAATAACATAATTGGCCACTTTTCTAAAGCCTTAATGTTATCAGAAGTCAAATCTTACAGGTTTGAAATGTGGGTTGAGATCAAGCAGCTCTCTGAGGGACAACATCCCTGAAAACCGGCCCAGATTCTTCATCAGCCACTCGGCACTGTTGTTGGACACACAGTCCTGACCTGAAGTCATGAAGATAAAGAGATATTTGTAAATACTCAGTGTTACTCATACATATCACCTCCTAAAGAACCTGTGGTTTGGCTTCATGGAGTTGTTGAACCTACCTGTGGTGTTCATGGTCAAGTAAACCTTAATGAAGTGTGTGTAGACGGACATCTGTGTGGGGTGAGTCATGTGTGGCTGGAGATGACTCAAAATCTGTACACTGAGTTCAGGAATGAAATGAAGAGTCATTTGGTTAATGACAATATACTGACAACACAACACAAGACAGAAACCAGAGTAGTTTGGTTGAAGGTGAGCTTACATGTGATGGTAGGTGCTGCAGTTCAAATCCTTTGTGGTGAGACATGAAAGGAAGTCATGAGAGACAACGGGCAAGAATGGACGAAGCCGGCTGAACCACAACTGAATGACGGCAGGATTATTGAAGCTGGCTGGGCTGAATGCGTCCAATCGGATTTCTCGTATAGAGTCCAAAATCGCTGCAACTGCAGGACTCCTGGGGTCCAGAGTCTGTCAGAAAAAGGAAACACATTCAGTGTCTAGTCTTGATCAGAAAGATGGTAGAGGAGTGTTGGTGATTCATACCTTGTTGGCTAGAAGATCCAGAGCTTCATCCAACACATGTGAGGCCTTGGAGAGGAAAAGCTTCCAGACAGGTCTTGAACTTGTGGAGTTATAGGAGCGATTGCATGCCAACGTCGCTGCCAGATCCTCCGCTTTCAATGCTGACAGCTGTGTGATGAAAGAGCCAAATAATTAAGGAAGATCAGAAAACATACAGAAGATCACACTAAGACTGCTGTCAGTAGATGTTTTGAGTCTCACCGATGCACAAGCGAATTCCTCAACAGAATGTTGACAATGGTGTCCACTTATCTGTGCGCTGTCCAGGCGGTGCTGCAGCTTTGTGCTGTAGTTTCAAAATATCAAACATTTACTGACAGTGAAATATTGAAATACAAAATAAGTAAGAAACAGAAAGAGGTTCATAAATCCCACCTGTTGACTCCAATGCAAATGTCTGTTTCTGTTAAAAACAGGAATTAAAAGAGTTAATGGTGATTATTAACATTCAAATATTGAATAATTCTATATGTTAAGTTCACTTTAGTGAAACAACTTACCATTTGTCATGGTTACAGTGCACTTTGGGGAGAGGAAGATTAAAATGGTTATGAGTCTTCTATCATCAGACCAGAATGACACTAAATCAACTAAAATCAACTTGAAAATCACATTTAATTACCTTTCCACTGTATATGTTGCACCCTGTGATAAAAGGGGGAGATTAAGCAGATTAGTTTAAAGTATAACTCAGTAATTCTGAAATGCTCATTTCAGAGGTGAGTTTACATTATGACAGTTAAATGTCATAAGGTAATTATGTAGTTAAAACTCTTTGTAGTATGTTCAAGGTATTTTCATATTATAAATGTTGCAAGCATTTTATAGACTGTGTTTGTCACCTGGTGGTAAGTGCTTGGTCAAGACCATCTTGGTGTAAATGATGGATGATGCTGCATCATAATAAACTCCAGCCATGGCCATGTCCAGGCTCTTAAACCTGGAATATCAACACATGAGATTAACATCACATTTTTTATTTCATGTAATTACTTATAAATAATCAATACATTTAAAATAAACAAATATATGTGAACTCACAGTGTTTTGTATGATGAACAGGAAAGATTTGCCTTCAAATATAAAAAACAAAGATTATTATCTCCAACAAGCAGAGCAAAGAGCAATTTTTGAATAAAGGAGAATCATCAGGTTTCTTCTTTTACCTTTGGGAGGACCATGACAAGGCCGGACAGGAAGTCTGTGAATTTCTTCTTGTCAGAAGACTGATTGAAATGATCAAAGATCATGTTTATGAGTTTGTCTTTGTCTGGAAGACTAGGATGGATCAACACCAGCAGCTCTGCGGTCTGTTTTGGAGTCAGCAGGTGTAGGACGTCCAGCTAAATTAAAAGTGAACAGAAAAAGATTTACTGGTGCTGAAAATTACAAGTTAATAACACAATTGGCCATTTTTCTAATGTCGTAATGTTATCAGAAATCAAATCTTACAGGTTTGAAATGTGGGTTGAGATCAAGCAGCTCTCTGAGGGACAACATCCCTGAAAACCGGCCCAGATTCTTCATCAGCCAGTCTGCACTGTTGTTGGACACACAGCCTTGACCTGAAGTCATGAAGGAAGATATTTGTAAATACTAGCACATTTCTGAAGTCAATCCAAGTCTAAAAATATTAAATAGATTTGAAAATAGTGACATCAATTTAGTCATTCAGGTTAGACTACCTGAGTGTGACAGGAAACGGAGGACGAAATCCTTGAAGACTACTTGCTGTTGTTTTAGGGTCATGTTGTCAAAATGATGGATAAATATCTGCACACTGATAATCAAAGACAACATGAAATATTAAATAATGAGGGTAATTAAATCATAAAATCACACACACTTCATGTCACTCCAATGACCATCGTTCACCATCGACCTGAAGAACACACTTAGAACACACTATGTGCTAAATCCTGTTGATATAGTGTCACATTCACTAACAGTATGGTTCAACAGACTCCTGACGTCTCAAGCCACAAACTGCAAAGTCGATATAATCATGAAATAAGCTGTGATATAATGTTGGGGAGTCAGTGGACAGACACTTACATTTGCTGGTATGAGTGGCAACTGAGGTTCCTGCTGCTCAGGCAGTGCAGGAACCTTCCTGATGCAGATGGCAGGAACCCGCGCAGGCGGCTGGAGAACCACTTCCTAATAACACTGCTGTTCATCAGCTGCTCATCAGTCAGCATAAACACTCTCATCTCTCCTATCACATCCAATATCTCCCTCGCTGATGGACCAGCCATGGACTGTGGGCGAAATGAATTGATGATTAATTCATCGATTGAAATTTTGGATGTTTTTGTTTACAAAAAGGGTTAAAAAGATACCGACCATGTTAGCCAAGATGTCCAGAGCTGGATCCAAGACACCGGATAGCTTAGTCAGCAGAATCTTCCACAACACTTTAGAGCGGCTTTTACCAGGAAGGTTACACGTCAGAAGAGATGCAAGCTGATTCGCTGTAAAGTTTCCCAGCTGTTTGTGCAAGACAGTAAGCGACTATTTAGTCCTTAAGCCGTACGGACAGCATGTTGCATAGAGGCTAGACTCAGAAATACTCTGATTTTAAGTCTTTCAAATTAAATGAATGAGTCACCTGTGCACATGCATATGTCTCCAAGGTAAAATTGCAGGAGACTTCCATAGATGTGTTCATGTGAACGTACAGGTCAGAGCTGTGAATACATGTAAAACAAGTCAGCACTGAGATCAAAACAGTTATTCATGATTTTGGATACAAATCATAACAATTGGGATACCTGTTATGTCCACTGCAGACGTTAGTATCTGTCAAACAGAAGAAAAATCACTGAGCATCAGGATTTGGCTCTGTAAGCCCTTTCAGTAATAAAATGAGACTGATTTGTCAAAGAGCTCTTACCATTGTACTGGGTCACTTGGCACTGTGAATGACAAGTTTAACAATGTTATAAAACATTCAAATAATTTATCAGTAAAATTTAAACATATAATACAGGTTAAAAAAAAGATTCATTGGAAATATAAGTTGTTTAAAGTTAAAGAAATCTCACCGTCACATTGTTTGGTATGCATTCTGTTCAAATGGAAACACAAAAAATATTCAGTCAGTATTCAGGTTTGTACATGACAACACTTACAATACACATAAAATAAGACATTTTCTTGGCTCCTAGATAGAAGGTATAAGCTACTGTAGGTTATTCTGACTTTATGTTTATCCTGTGTGTTTTTGCTTGTGTGAGAAAGAGACTAACCATCTGGTGCGACGGTTATCAGGTCATCTATGCCAGCCCATGCGACAGGTTCAAGGTCTGGTGGCAGAGATTTTATGGCTCCGTATAATCTCTCAAAACTGAGACACAAATGGAAAAAGACAACAAAAACATTTTATAATATAACATTATAAAGTATTTAACTGGACCAAGCTGTTCCCTGGTTGATCACGTTGTTTAACGTCTGCAATACATTTTGAGATATTCTTCTACAGCGAATAACAAATAAAGTAATAAATAAGTAGTGATAAGAGCCACAGGGCTGTTAAATAGGGTTGAATAAATCTGAAAATAACTTGTTTATGAGGTCGTTCTCAAACTTTGATTTTTTTTCATCAGTGCGATGTTTAATTTGTCAGGTAATTTATGTCTTTTTATTTTATACAGTGTATGGCATATCTCAATTCATTTTCCAGAAAATTAAATATATCATGCTATATATTTATATGATATAAGATTATATGTATGGTGATGATTTTATCTGTGTTAGCCTCGCCTATTTACATGCTGTTTTTCTGTTATTAACCTTGCTAACATCAGAGTTTCTAAATGAATTAGGCCTTTTTCACAGCAGATGTTTTGACTTGTCATAGCAGGAAAAGCAGAAGTGGAGCCAATAAGATTAAAAGCAATGTAATCTCTAATGGAGTCATAAAACCATTTGAAAGCACTCACGTGTGTTTGTAGACAGCGCAGGGTGGATTGACCTGAAAATTGTAATATATTTTACGATTAATCATCCAGGACAGTTAAAGATTTTCCTTTGAGGTTACTTTGTTATTTTAAAGCTGTTACCTCTTTGGCGAGAGGGACCAGGTAGTGCAGGACCTCCTTAAATTTCCTGTCTTTGGGGGACTCCAACAGGAAGTCAAACACTCGGTTGATGACGACGTCTTTCTCAGGTGGAGTCGGAAGAGGCAACACCAGCAGCTCTGCTGTCTGTTTTGGAGTTAAGAGGTGAAGAACCTCCAGCTAGACGGGAGACAAAAGAGAAGATTTACAACAAATTAGATCTTCAGTAAAATAAAATTTGAACCTTTTTCAGCCTGTCAGGATTTCCAGACTTACTCCAGAGAAATTTCGGTTGAGCCTGTAGAAATCAGTGATGGGGGCAAATCTCGAGAAGAAACCAATGTTTTTTTCCATCCATACTGCACTGTGATTGGAAGGACAGTGGGTGTCTGAAATATAAATGCAAATGAAACACATTAGACATTATTTTTATGGCAAACAGATTAATAGATAAATAAATCTGAAACACATTTATTCACACGAGTACTGTACTGTACAAATTTAAGGTACTTGTATTACTTTATCATTTCACCCCATTTATTTGACATCTAAAGTTATTTCATAATTAAGATTTTACATACAAAATCTTTGATCAGTGTTCAAATTATTATTAGCATTATTAGCATTGTTACACACTGAGCTGCATCAGAACACCATATAAAATACTTATTTGCTCCAGTTGTACTTGTACCTTTACACTGTAGCATCGCTACTTTTACTTAAAAAAAACTTAATTCTCCACTGCTGCAGAAACAGAAGAAGTCATATTTGTATAGTTGGTTGCATTAAGTGATGTTTTTTTTCTTCTATTATTTTGCAAAATCAACATTTCATGCAGTTGCAGGATAATGATGTTAACAGTTTACTTACCGGAGGTGTTGTGTCGTAGCAGGAAGGAATAGATGAAGTGCTGATAGATGTTATGACTGTGCATTGGATCAGCCTCCATGAAACTCATGTGTTTGCTGAGTGCTGCCACACTGCACATACAAAAGTAGAAAAAGAAAACATGAAACACACCATACAGTGTGTGTGAGTGTGACATCTCAAATCTATGAACTCACATAGTTTGGTAAACTGGGCAGGAGAAGTTCTTGGTGCTGAGGCAGGACAGGAGACCCGTGGGCACGGCAGGCAGGAGGGGCATCAGTTTGATCTGAAACCAGAGCTTGATGAAGTTTGGGTCATTCAGATGTTCCTGGGTCATGGACGGAGACTCGGCCTCGCCAAAGATCTGCCGGAAGTCAGACGCCAACTGACTGAAATTCTACAGGAGGAAAAAAAGGACATGGATTTTAAAATGTGTACAAAGAACAGTGTAAAAAAACAATGTTATTAGTGTTTAGTGTTTTTATAAGATGGAGAATATTCTCACCGCTCTGGACAGCTCTTGGATCAGTAAGTTCAGACGTCCTGTCAGCTCTGTAATCAGTCTCATGATCGTCGCCTCAGACATTGTCAGGTTAGTACGAGCAGCGCAGTGCAAAACTTTGGCTGCGTTTTCCACGGCATCAGTCAGCTGGTAGGGTGAAAAAATGACAGATGAGAAGCTCCTTAAGATAACTTATCAAACAGACATTTGACAAAGAGGAAATGTTAATGTAAGGTTAACTTAAAATTTATTTGCTTCAATTAAAGCTCAAGCAAATTTGATTATAAAAAATAAAATGAAGCCTCACCCCGCATGGTTTCTTATCGAGACTGATGCTGCAGACATCAGTTTCGGATGTTTCATTGTCTATACCATAATCCAGATAGCTGCGCAAACAAGACACAAATGTACATTCAAAAGATAATACACCATCTTAAAACAGCAAAACATATTGAGTGATGTGGCGTTGGAGTAACTGAGACTGGGCATTAAGTAAAGGTGAATTAAAAATGTTTTTTTTGTTGAGGAACTTCTCAACAAGCAACAAACATCCATATTCCACTTTCTGTTAGCAAAAAAATGCCTTTTTGCACATCTATATTTGCACATGAAGCAACATTATCATGAATTTCTGCTCGCTTGCCAAACTTAAATCCAATAATGTCTCTAAAGCTTTTAGCTCGGTTTTGGTCTCCACCTACTCCTGAGAGAACTATCTGGGGCTTTAGCTGCTATGGTCCACTTTTTTTTCACTAGTTAGTTTTTAACTGAAACAATAAGCTTGAGTGTCATTAATGGTATTAGGTCTATCACACAAAATAAAAATTTAAATTAAAAAAAATTAATAAATGCTCAAGAATATTAATTGAAAATATTAAAGTGGCGTACAACACACGGTGGAAGGCGAGTTTGACGTTTGGCTGCATCAGAGCTTCATCATTTGGCAGGAACCTCCGTAACACTGGCATCACGACCTGCTTGTACCAGTCCTCCACATTTGTCACATCAAACTTTGGAGCCTGTGGAGCTACAGATGTATTTTGTGGACGGTAGAGGTCTGCAATCTCAGACAGAGTCCAGTTGAGCAGAAACTGGGTCAGAGTGGTGCTTCTTAATTCTGACAAGTTCCTCTGGGGAAACACAACAGGTCAGGAGTCACTTCACGTGGTATGTACTCTCTACAAATCTACAGTTTATTTAGTCTTTGTGCATGTGTGTGTATGTGTGAGAGCTTGTACCCCACGTGTGAAGGCCACAAAGTTGTGAACGAAGCTTCCAACTGGTCTGAAAACCATTGAGAACCCATTTGCAACCTGTAAGTGTGAGAAAATAACTGAAATACTCAATTGTCTTAAACTTGTATTTTTGATAAATGCAGTATATACTTCTTCAAGTTGCATGAATACATTCCTTGTCCATTTTGTATCTATCTAATCTCTAAGACTATAAAATGAAATAATTTCATAGCCATACAGTACATCTATGAGACATTACAGTACCTCTTGGAGGGTGTTCTGTGGAGGCGATGGGTAATATGTGAGTTCTGAACTATAAGAAGGAGGGTATCCAGTCGTTGTCCAATTGTGGCCCCATCCAGGGCTGGTAGGGGGTAGGGTAGTTGGGGGTTGAGAGCCCCCTGTCAACAAACTGTGGAAGACCAGGGATAGGGTGCCGTTGTCTATACTTGCAACTTCAGGTCTCAGCAGCAGCTCGGCCTTCTGTGCTGGAGTAAGCAGATGTAGGACCTCCAACTGTGGTGGAGCAAAGAACAATGGAGCACAAGGTCCAAGAAATGAGAAACCTCACTCATTTCTGTGTCACTCTGAGGCTGATTGGTGTAAATCTGATAAATCTTAAAGGAAGTTAACTCACTCCACTGAAGACCATGTTCAGTGTTGAAAAGTCCTTCATCCGGGCCATGGCCCTGAAGGCACCAAAGTTCTTTATCAGCCAATCCTCACTGCTCTCCCCCGGGCTCACACAACCTAAACAGAGATTAGACACATTGAGTGAACACATATATACACAATTTATACAGTTCTGCACATTATGATAACATCCTGCCAAAATATAATTTTAAATATCAGCCCAAATTTAGATGGTCTTAATGTAATGTATTGAGGAACTGATGGGAAATCATACATAAATAATTCTCACACAAAAGTCCTTCAAAAATCATAGCTGCAACAGATCAATAATTTGTTCATCACTATGTGATGATAGTGATCCAGAGTCCAAGAGAGAGAGAAAAAAAAAGATCTGGTGAGCACACTGATTGATGCACATCCATTAACAGAGCAAACAAACTCTGATGAAACACTGCTGTCTTCAGTTCATTTCTGATGGGGTTAGCATTTGAATTAGGGACAAGCGTTGGGTTTCTTCTGAGAAACACTTGATGCAGCTCCATTTTTATACAGAATACAGAGAAGGGATTTATTGGGCAACTTTGCCTACGTCAAATGGTCTAAACTCAAGCAACGCCTGTAGCTTAAAGAATTGGACCACAAGCATTCCTCAAAATGCATCGGTCTCAGTAAAGTATTGCTGGAGCTACAAATTCAGCTGCAGATGTTTCAGATGCAGCTTTAGTGGAAGTATTTACTGAGTATTTAAAACACTTTACCAGTTACTCCGTCTCCAGACAGAAATGGGTACATAAAGAATGTGTAAATCCACTTTTGTCTGACTGGATCCAACTCAGAAAAATGGTGACTGATCTCCCTCACCCTGCAAGAAGAGACAGGATGGTGAGAGGCTGTTGTAACAAAGGTAACAGAAAGACAGATGGTAGACTCAAAGACTCAGACTTACACAGTCTGATAGGTGGAGCAGCTAAAGTTCTTGGTGCTGAGGCAGGACAGGAAGTGCTTGGTGACAGATTTCAGCAGTGGTTTCATCTTGGCCTCCAGCCACATCTGTACCAAGGCTTCGTTCTGGAGGGGATCTGCTTTGGATTTTAATGTCATCTCCCCTTGCAGGCTGAGAATTGGCACTCCCGTCATACTTGACCTCTGGGGGTTGGGATGAGTGTGGAGTACAAAGATAACAAGTTGAAACTGACAGGTACACATGATCACATGACATTCAACACTCAGCCTAAGAACAGTATGTACAAGAGTCACCACGCTACAAAAAAACTGTCACAGTCTAGGAAGTGTGAATGATCCACATGAGAGGGAACAAATAAAACAAAAGCTGCATTACAACACCAACTTGTCCGGTTACAGTTTGTGTCAACATTCCTTCCATTGCTTCAATTTTAACTCCTGCCGTACCATGAAGGTGTACACATCCATTGTTGCCTCAAGCATTCCTTTCAGCCTCTGCATGTGGTCTCTCCCTGTGTCTGTCGAGGGCAAACCCACACAATGGAGGAAGTGCGAGGTTGAATCTGGCACCTTGGGATATATGAAATATATGAAACATTAGCAATGACAAACAACAAAATAAGCTTCGTATGAGGAAATGTTGGCAAATAAACCACAGCTCATAAACACTGAGCATACATACTCAGTCCATAACATTTTGTAGTGTGATATTTTGTTGTAGTTTTAACAAATTGGGCTGAGAGGTCACACTATCAGCCTCTCTGCATTTTGACAATTGTCAAGCTATGGTACGGAGTAGGAGTCTGCCGAATGTGCGGGTGTTATCCATCAGAAATCAAATCAACAGTTTTAGTTCACATACACAGACATGATCCATAAATGTATAACTCTGTTTCACATATTTTAGGGCACACCTGGACTGACACATTGCTCCACATTAGCTATATTTGGACTAGCAATAGGCCAGAAGCACATCTAGGGATCTGCCCAAGTACGTTAGGGTAGGAGTGTCAAGACAAACCAGTAGTGATGATATTCATGATCATGATATTTAAAAATAAAATATTGACATTGTGTTAATAACACACACATCATAATATTAATCCAGTTCCTCTTCAGTCATTTCCATTTCTTTCTGTGCCTCCATTTGTGGTTCACACTCCTGCGTAGTTAGTGGCTGTAATGCACCCATACGCTGGTTGTCAGTGTTACAGTCGAGTCTAATTAACATGTCAAAGAAGAGACTGACATTATTTTTGTTGAGACGTTGCAATTATATCACCTTTCTAAATTAATTCTTTACAGTAATCGTGTAGTGGTATCCCTGCCCTGGAGCGGTTTAAGTTTGCATTCAGGCTCAATGACATGCCATAACAATCTACTTAAATGTAGCAGAGCCATTTTAATTGTATTGTATTGTATTAATGTGCTGAATGTCTTCTGTTCCTCTGTAAGACATGAGACACACAACCTCAGTTAACTGACTAAAAGTCTGATAGTATCAACTGCACATGCTTGTAACTTCAGGCATATACTGGTATTCACTGTTGGCACGTATTTGATATTTCTGTTATGCAGTCCACGCCCGATGCCTGCAAGATGTTATTGATGTTATTGATTGTCCTAGAGTTGGTTTGTGATTTGGGCCAGTACGTGTCAAGTCATTTTAGAGTCCTCTGACACTGAACTCACAAACAAAACGTGATTTACACGGCGTCATGGTAGATCTGTTAACCAGGCCTGAGAAAGTCCCAGAGCCAAATATTATTATTCTCACGCCACATTCAAATATTCTAAATGACAAACATTTGATCTAATACCTCACATGGATCTATGTTGAATAACAAAAACACACCATGTCTGCTCTGAATCCTGGTAAGCAAGTTTTTAAGTTGGTCAAAGTTGTCTTATCATTGTTTTTTTTTCAGATGAAGAGATAAAATTCAAATATGTTGTTTGCACCTGCAGCTTTTCGAGGGATCAGACAATGATTGTGAAGCCAAATCCATCAACATAACCACATAATAAAAGGCATGCAGAACTTGTTTACTGGAACATGTTTTGCCTATGAGTAAGTAATAACCTTTGACAAGCATGTGACTGCTTCACTCACCTGATTGCAGTTTTCATTTGAAGTGCAGGTTGCATTTCTGTAGATTTCCATCAGGGACAAAGGGACAAAAGAACAGAGTGCAGTAAGAACACAGTGAAGTCATTACAAGCGGAAAAAAACGCATACTCTCTACTGGAGATGTAAGAAAAATGTTTTGTGTCATACTGATCTTACCTTTGAGCGTTTGATACCCCTGTAACGAGAAGAAGAAGTTCATATTTAGAGCTGACACTCGAATGTGAAACACTGAATCTAGACTACATACAGTATCAACAACATAAAGCTAATGAAGATATATCCATTATTATCCATGTTATCCTATTTACATTATTAATGTACTTTGATCTAATTTAAATAGAGATATAAAAGCTGGCATATTTGCTTTTCTTACTAGCTGTTAAAGTTTGTAGGGTTGTTGGATATCAGAATGGCCATCAAATCTTCTTTTAAATAAGCTTTCAGATACATTTTATCTGCACTAAATATATCCTGATGCCCGTTTTATTGTCTGTATTTGACCACAAATCAGGAAGAATAAGAAAAACAAGCTATAAATCATGGTGTTGGCAATATTCTACATTTTGTATTGTGAATAAATCCAGTACAAGTAATGTCTTTGTATCCAAAGTCTGATATAGTAGTTTATTCCTCAGTCCCATAGACCTCTAAAAACACATTAAAACAATAAAGCGCATATTAAATGTGATGTGACGTGTCCTTTCATTTATTTTGATAAAATCCCACACTGTCATAAATACTCACTGGTGCACTAAATTTGTATAAATCACAGATGAAAATAGGCCACAAACCATCCACTGTTCCTGTTACTATAGACAGGGTGGGGAGGTTGAAGAGGACTGACTACACATTGTTGATTTTTGTCTTTTCACTGGATTTGTTGACAATGCCAAACATATAGGATATCACAATCTTTATCCTTTAAACACACAAGGATGCCATCATTGTGTCCAGTGAAAAGAGCAAAAGTTACAAAGCATTATCCAGTTTCTCAATAGTTTCTGTATTATTACCCAAATCCTAAGCAAATAGGAAGTTCATTAATTCAGTTAGTTAATAATTATCTAAAACCAAACACTACCCAAACAGGAGTACATAGAGCATTTTAACTCTTTCCAGCAGTGGATTCAGACAGTGAGTATTTACAGCAGGAGCACAACATATCCATTCATCAAATTGATTTTAGTCTTTTAATGAGATTTGTCCTTTAAAGGTGGATTTCTCCTTATGCATAAGGGCAAAGACACAAAATCTGCTCATACCAAAGAAGCTCCCGAGTAGGTAAAGGAGCAGAAATAGGTTGCGTGATCTCATGATGTGACAAGTCTCATGGGATGACACGGCTTTGTGTTGAAATTCACTGGGGAGGGAATCAGAGAAAGCAGATAACACAGTCAGCCACGACACCAGGAAGCACTAACAAGTGGAAAATAAATCTGAATTAGAAATTACAAGTTTGCTGCACGCTAAGGTAAACACGAAGAGAAAGAAAAAACGCAAGCATTGCAACACAATCATCATCTCATTGAACAGGCAGGCACTTTTTGCTCCTTTAAAGTCACAGCCTTTCAACGCTTAAAGCATTACATAAGTAGGTTCTTTTGAAACCTTTGTTGTTCACTCGCTGTCATTGCTAATGGACTTCGTGAAATCAAGGTTGAGTCTGTGGGTTTGGTGAACGATACAAATCAGGGAGTGGCAGTCAGATATTTTACAGTCAGTGGCATAAAGTGACCTTTAACATAGCTTTACAAAGATCATGAAACAAAAGAGGCATCAGTGGAAAGAATGCTGAAACTCTACACCATCCACGTCCAAACAATGAACACAGAAAAAAAGTCAATGGACCTGCTTGAAGACATATTCTCTAAAATCCTACCAGAACAAGCAGTACACCATATTTAACAATGATACAGTATTCATCGGTAATGCCAGATTTCCTGTTGATCTGTCAATATCATCTTAAAACCAGTGTACATATTATATAGCACATTTCACGCAACAATGCAGCCAATGCAGTATATTATAGTGTTTATATATGTACTGGTAAGCTCTTATAGGGTTAAAGGGTTGTCTATTTAAACATGCTGCAGACACAAAGTTTCGTCATGCACAGCTGATGAAGCTGAGAAACACAGCCTAGTCATGAGAGATGTCAGTTAGGTTGAATAGTTAGCGTGCTGCATAAATGTGTTGAACATGTTAGCGTTGCGACTTTGAAATGCCACAAAGAAGTGTAACCAAGCTGCAACCTCTGTGGCTGGGAAAGCCAATACCAAAGTGCCAAAAACTGTAATTCCTAGATTGTCCATTTGAGGCTGGCTGCAGAGTAAGTCAATCTCCATAAGCCTCTATGTTGAAATGCTGAACTTCGCAGCAGAAATAAACATGTTTACAGCCTCGTACAAAAACTGTTTTGGTCTCTGTAGCTAATTTCCCCATCCATGACAACTATACTGAGTCTGAATTTTTATTTAACTCACCAGTTAAAATTATATTAAGGCTTAAATCTATGCATAATTTACAGTGTGGCCACTTTGATTGACAGGTGGGCGGCATTACAGGTGACTTGTTTGAGCAGATAGGCGTCATTTGGCCCATCCAAGAGGCCAAGATGGCATTACTCAGCGGCACATATTTTGAGCTTCAAAACAGTAATGCTAGATAGCTTGTTATGTAACTGTGCTAAAATAGCCTTAATGCAACACTACCATTGTAACTAGCAACTTAGTGATTATTTAATTAATCTTTTTTCTGGAACAACTTATCTTTATCATGATCACAGAGCCAGTCCCAGCTAACATTAGGAGAGAGATGGGATGCACTTCATCACAGGGCTGCCACCATTGACCCGGCAGATCTGAACCCAGAACCTTACTGCAGTCAGGCAAACCACCTGGCCGTCTTTCGTAGCTCTGGCAACTTGGTGCCAAGCTGAGCTTGATCACATCAGCATTCACTCTGAGTCATGTTTATTGTTTCTGTCCACCTGATGAATGTCAAATATTCACTTTCTTTGATGATTCACACAATAACTAACCAACTAGTTATTAATTTTGTCTGCAATTTTTCACTAAATACAGCTTCCTACTCTACAAACCAAGTACAAGTACAAACCAAGATGATGAGAGAAACCGAAACAATCACCTAAAATTGACTAAAAGACATAAAGAGCTGACGGAGTTTGTCACACATTATTTGTTTGTTCCACTGTTAATACAAAGATATTAACTGATTAATCCTGTAGGATACCAGATGTCCCCAAATGAGAGGTGACTCACCACAACGTGACTGCGTATACACAAGTACTGACACATATACGCACTTTCACCCATTAGTTCAGCAACATATATTGCAACATACATCTTTAAATAAATCATTTGTTTAAGTGTTTGTTCAGGAACATTTCTCCTCCTCACACACATTTGCTTTAGCTTAGGTGGAAGACAAACACTATTTAGACTATTTATGACTGATCTGCTTTATTCTCATAGCTGGAGTTGGAGAACAGAAGTGGTGTGAAAATATTTGACCAACAAGAGTGATTATACAGATTAACACCCATATTCACACAAACACAGATGCACACACACAAGACATATATGTAATCTCTGCACTCATTTCCCTCCTAGTTTTTGAATAAATCTAAATTATGTGACTGAAAGAGTTTAAAGAAAATAAAATGCAGGATGGTTACACAACTCGTCAAATGAGTCAGTCAAAAGTCAAAACACTGTAACACAGATTTAAATGCTTAAATGTTTTTATATTATGGACTATAAACAAATGTGTTTTTTTATCGTAGGTTATCATAATTGACTAACTCTTTATTACTGTATATATGTTCAAATTATTTTTAAAAGATTTTGATCACTTATAACACAAATATATCACTTACTGTATATATAACACAAAAACCTTGTTGCAAAAAACACTGAATCATATATATATAACTATATATATAACTATATATATAACTAACCCTAACCCTACCCCTAACTTATATTCTATGATATTAAACGTTCTCCTTGACTACACATGTATCTGACACTTTGTATCATTATATTTACTAATTACTTTTTAATACAGCCAGTAAAAGTAACTGTCACTTAAAGTCTTTGTACACATTAATGCATCAGTGATAATAACACAGCATAATAGTAATAATATAATGTGTATAATAATATAACTTCCTGTAAGGAAGTGTTCTTGAAGAGTACTTTTAGTTATGATCTTTTTAATATGTTTTGGTAATTTTTACTAAAATTCACTTTTGTATTTTTGTTGCTTATTCTTCATCCAGGACTTCTGGATTTAGGGAAGTATTTTTACATTGTGATGTCCTTTTCTCATAAATCCTTTTGTCACCACACTTTCTTCCTCACTAACTGTCAGTTGAATTTCCTGTTTCATTCCTGTTCATTATTCTTTGTTCTGAAGGTTATTTAAAAAGTCGCATTAGTATTGAATATTACTATCCAGTGAGGCGAATGCCTCTTCTTAACTCAGATGGTTAACCCTGTTTAATGAGACAGAATTCATTATTCCCACAGCTAAAATCCCTGAACAGCAGGTTGTTGCCAGAGACACACACTCACAACAAAAAAGACTAGATCATGGTACTTTAAGTTATACTTCACTAATTTTCAACCTTATCTGAATGCATCTATTATTGTGTGACCTGTTCTGATCTGTGTACGACATACACCCTGTGTTTTCCCTTATACAAGAATAGATATAAATCAGTAAACATAAATGTGTCTATAAACACATAGAGATGATCTTAAAAGTGGAAGATGTGAACCTTACTGTGACAGACTTGGACAGAAAATAAAATGACATAATGCCATGAAATATAAGCCAAATCTCTTACCCAATCTTGATTCCAGGTGCTGTGAAGCGCCGGTGTTTAACTCTCCCTCTTTCCTGACACCTGAGACACAGGTGCACCACTAAACTGCTGAAGGGTGTGTTGTTTTGTGACGATGGTGGCTGACTCCTCTGCGCTGCACAAGGGGGCAGGACTCCCACGGTTGGCTTCATGGCTTTAGGTGTGTACGGTAAATGCTTTGCTCACATATGTTTGTTTATGTGTACGCTGGTGTTTTCTGCACATGAATGCCTGTGAGAAAGACAAGGAAAAAAGCACAGACACACCTCACTAGTCTTTATTATGGATATAAGTTCATCTTTGTCTACAAGAAACAAATTTAGATATCTGACACGACCTCTCAAGTAAAGTTTAACTTCCAGACTGTGGCAATATATAATTAACATAAAAGCTACATTAATGGTGATTGTCAAGGAAACTCAAACACAGTTTGCCCAACCCAGTCATCATGTTTGCACAACAAAATAAGGATTGGGTCCAGTGGTTGGATTTTTTTTCCTTAATACAACTAATAATATATTTTTTAGGATTATATGTCAGCGAGTTGAAGTGCCAGAAATAGTAAAATTACAAAAAAGACCACCATAAATCAAAACACAAGCTACTCTAACAAGTGGGAATCTTTGGTATTCATGTGTACACACACACCATGACATGTGCACAAACGGATCAGGTTAAACTGGTCTGTTCATCATGGCGCTTCAGAGAAGTGGTATTCAATACTACAGGAAGTAATCCATTTACTATAAAGGTTACTGTAAAGCAAGGAAGCTGACAACAAATTGAGGTGAAAGTACATGTACATAAGCAGCAGATATAACTGACAGGCTGTGGCAGTGTCAGGATGTTATAAATAAATGTTATGAAAAATACCTCTAGAGGTGGAACATGTGACTAAATGACTTGGCATGTTTCTGCAGTGTTTTCCTCAGTGGCTCTTCACCTTGTATCATGTGAGAGCTCCCTACACACAGCCTCCTCTCTCCATCCTCATGATTACTCCCCAGCTGATTCTCTGGCATTAGACCACTGGAGTCTCCTTCTGCCAGCCACTGTTGGTTTGCCTGTTATTTTGTTATATTGTTTTACATAAATAATACCAAATGTTCCCAAACTTGTCTTCCTCAGCGGTCTGCCTTACCTTAGGTTTTCCTTTATGTCCTGTCAAACATCACCTGCCTCTATTCAGTCCACTTCTTTCTCCAGTAAAATCTCCAAAAACATAACCACGTCTTTTACTCTTTTTTTTGGCTATGTTTTTCACCTTGATTTATTTGCAGTCTTCTTTGTATATCTGAAGGTACCCTGAAAATATCCCCATGTATGTGAGCAGTACTGATATATTTTACAAGTTGGAGGTTAGAATTAGTATCATCAGTTTCAAATTTAAGTTAACAGGGGTTACACCAGTACAATAAAATGTGTTGGATAAGAAAAAAACTGATCAGTTCAGCAGTAAAGCTAGAGAAATAAAATACAACAAAAGTATCATTTTAAGTAAAAACTGGACATAAATAAAACATAACAAAAAGTGTGCATAAATGGGCTATACACTATATATGAGAAAGGGTTGTGTGTAAAAGTCTGCTCACTGCACGTACAAACCAAGATGATGTACTCTGAATGCTCAAACAAGCTACCTGTAACAGCACCCACCAGTCAATAAAAGCAGCTATGCTGTTAATTTTGCACAACTTTAAGCCTTCATAGCCTCAGGGCGGTTGAAATGAGCTATAGAGACCAAAACGAGGCCCTAAACATGTTCATTTCTGCTGTGAAGTTGGACATTTTAACATAGGAGCTTATGGAGATTGACTCGTTCTGTAGCCAGCCTCGAGTGGCCGTTTGAGGAACTGCAGTTTTTGGCACATGCGCACAGGCTGCGCTTCGCAGTCGTGGAGGTTGATTCTTGGGTCCTCCGCTGGGGGGCAGTGCGCGCTTTGGCGATGCTCAATTCGTCTTCCGTGTTTTGTGTCGACGAAGAAGAAGAAGAAGAAGATGTTCGACCCAAACAGACGCCGCTCACACACGTGAGGGACAACACTAAAGATTTCAGACCTCTGTCTGTCTCAATGGAGATTTAGTAACCGTCATAAACATTTACGAAGCTCCATACGATGCTGTTGACTCGGAGGTGTGTTCAGTGTCTGACGGCGGTCAGAAACAGACAGGTCATCAGGTGCTGCTCCGCTGTTCAGGGTGAAGTGAGGGTCAGGTTTGCACCAAGTCCGACAGGTAAGCTCTTCACCAACATACAGAGTGATGGTGAGGTTATCCAGAAGGCTGGCGAGGAGCTTTGGGCTCTGTCCATACACACAGGTCACTGTCTTTAGCACAGCTTTCCAGTAAGAGATCAACAAATCAAACACACCTCAGTGTCTGTCTGTCTGTGTTTGGATGCTTTATTGACATGTGTGGCATGCAGTAATCCAGTTCATATTGCTTGCATATATTACTATTTCAAGCAAGATTATGGGCTTGGTTGTCCTGGTCAGCGTGATGCTTTTGTGACGCTGCATCTCTCTTTATAACATCCCTTGTCCAAAGTTTGTCTCTGGTTGACAGCATTAGTTTGCTCGATAGATAGATAGATAGACAGATAGATAGATAGATATTTTATTGATCCAGAGAGAAGTTCGTGCATTGCATTATGACACACATACATTAAAATTGACCTGAATGGTGATGTTCTGACCATATATTGTTCTGGGCTGCAGGTTTCCTACACCTCGGCGGCCTCCGAACCGCTCTCTACAATTACATCTTTGCCAAGAAGTATGGAGGCTCGTTCATCCTGCGACTGGAGGACACTGATCAGAGCAGGCTGGTACCAGGAGCTGCAGAGTCCATAGAGGACATGCTGGAGTGGGCTGGTGAGAAACACTGATAATGGTGCAATGTTATGAGTAAACAATGAACGCCATGTGAGAATTGTTTGTTATGTCCTCATTATCTTATAATTTTGCTTTAGGTGTACCTCCAGATGAGAGTCCTCGTCGAGGCGGCCCTGCTGGTCCTTACCTGCAGTCTCAGAGACTAGACCTCTACAATCAGACAGCCAAGCAGCTCGTTGAGAGCAATCACGCCTACTACTGTTTCTGCAGCTCCCAGAGACTTGACCTGCTCAAAAAAGAGGCCTTAAGGAGTGGACAGACACCCAGGTAGCTAGATAACATTGATTTACAGTTATACCTAATCATACGCCCAGGCTTCAGGATGTTTTCATCAGTTATCAAGCATCGGCTGTGTTTCCCTCTCTCCCCAGGTATGATAACAGGTGTCGTCATCTTAAGGCTGAGCAGGTCCAGGAGAAACTGGCTCAGGGAGTGCCACATGTGATCAGGTTTCGGTTGGAAGAAGGTGTCGAGCCTTTTCAGGATCTGGTCTTTGGAAGGAATCATCACGATGTGGCCCAGGTCAGATCTGTAGTGACTTTACTTTGTGCCAGTGGTGTGAGGAGCATCAGTTCTCCCTTTATCAATGTAAGCTTAGTCTTTCATACCTTCTGCGTTCTTTTAGGTGGAGGGGGACCCTGTAGTGATAAAAGCAGACGGTTTTCCCACCTATCACCTTGCTAACATAGTGGATGATCATTACATGAGGATCAGCCACGTGCTGCGAGGGTCTGAGTGGCTCATCTCCACCTCTAAACATCTCCTCATGTACCGTGCTCTTGGATGGCAGCCGCCCACCTTCGGACACCTGCCACTCCTGATGAACAAAGATGGCAGCAAACTGTCCAAAAGGCAGGGGGACATATTCATTCAAAGCTACCAGAGAGAGGGAGTCCTGCCGGAGGCTCTGCTTGACATCACGACCAACTGTGGATCTGGATTCAACAGTGAGTGAAGAAATAAGAGAGAAAGTGATGCAAAGAAACTGCATTTAATCGCATGCATTTATTATTTATGATGCTTTGCAGCCAATCGAATTGGCCGGAGGATAGACGAACTGATCTCTGAGTTTAATCCCTCAAAGATAACGACACATTCAGCTCTGATAGACCTGGAAAAACTACCAGAGTTCAACAGGTAAGCCAGTACTGTCTTTGTCTTGTTCTTTTGTGCTGTATTGTCATGTGTCTCGTACTAACAGGACATAAAAGCTTCTTTCTGCTCCACTTCTCTGGTTTTAAAAAGGACTATGTTAGGTAGGTCTGCTCTCTGTAGGCCTGCTGTCTGTAGGTCCAGCACTTTGTTAAAGAGTAAGACTTCAAGAGATTATTTCAGGTGATTAGGCTTGTTCATTTTCTTTCCAGGATTCGGATGAGAACATCAGTACAGCCAGCACATGGTTAGCTTAGCTTAGCACAAAGAAACAAGGGGGGTCAGCTAGCCTGGCTCTGTCCCAAAACAACAAAATCCACCTACTAGGACTTTTTAAAGCTCACTATTTCACACATTTCATTTCCAGCAACATTTCCTTTTGCACCAGCTGTGTGTAAGTTCAAACCCAGTCTAGTTATAATGCAGTGTTGTGATTTATGCATTACTAAAATGAAAAAAAAATGCTTGCACCATGAAGATATGTGACAACATAAATCAAGTCTTGTCTTTGAAGTAGGTGTAAATCGGAAAAATCTGATTTTTTTTTTCTGCCTCAGCATATTTTTTTCATTAGTTATTAGTTTATATATATATAGTATATTATGGCACAGTAATCCAGTAGAAACTTCATTTATTGGTATGATATTTCAATTTTGATCTAGATTGCTACATTGTGCTATGACGTCTAACCTCATGAAGTCTAACGTGCATGGTAACCATGACAATGGAACCTTTTAATCACTGATTGGTTACGGCATTAGTTGGTTATGACTTTAGGTCCAGATGAGTTCAGTCATGCCCCAAGTAATCCTGATGCAGCCAGTTTCAGTACCTGGTTCAGTTACAAACTAACAGTTATTGAGCCTCATGTGTGGACTTTGCACACAAAGCTGGTGCGGCTCAGTGCTGGTGTGTTATAATTCCCGTGAAGTTGCCAGGCCACCAGCAGAGACTCCCTGCTAAGCTAAGGAACACCCGAGCACACATCCGGCCAACTGTTTTTACACTTGTGTGTTTGTGAGGCGAGCCGTGTCCTTCTGTTTTCAGTGTTCATGTTAAGATAAGCTAATTGGCTGCTTGCTGTAGCTGAATATTATACCAGACAGGTATGAAAGTGGTATCAACCTTTTCTCCTTCCTCTCTGCTACAGTTGTACGAAGAAAATATGAACGTGTTGAAATATTTCTTTAAATGTCTGCTGTAAAGCTTTTGGTATCAACACGGCCTTCCTCAGCTGACACCCTTTTTTACCCGATTGTGCTTCACTGTAAAACTGTCAGTCAGTCTTTGTACAGTGCTTTATTCTGGCTGTTTGATTTACCATTCATTTTTTTTGCCTTTAAGTTATAAAGATCGTAGTTCAAATAACAGTGATCTCTCTGATTGAGGCAGAATCCACCTACAACATCGTATTGAGGATGAAGAGCAGTGCCGTTTGCTGATAAAGGATCTGCAGGAACAGATCCAGCAGGCCTTTACAACAGAGATCCAGGACAGAGACGTACTACATGAGGATTATATCAGACGGATGCTACATTTTCGTAAGGTAAACATACTTAAAAACATGTATCCGTACCATATTTTCAGCATGCTAAATGTTAGATGCGTTTTGGGCCTTATACAGCTGAAGCTAACAAAGCTTTGACCAAAAGTCTCCAGAGCCTGTGTAACAGATCCACTGTACACTCACTTAAAGATAAGATAAGATAGATTTTATTGATCCCTCACTGGGGAATTTCACTTGTTACAGTGATTCACACTATACGAGATGGATAAGAAAAATCCTCATAAATAGGGGAGGGTACAGTGAGCTCCCCACGTACAAAGGCTGAGTCCTTCCCACAAGAACCCAGTTTCAACTCTTGCCTCTGGTCCACGGACCCTGCTGTCTGTCTTCAACTGTCTACTCTTATAAGTTGAAAGCTGTCCAGAGTTAGCAGCAAGTCTAAAGTGAGTTCATTCAGCCACGTCTCTGTGATTTTTTTTTTTCCTATGATTTTTATGTGATGTTCTTAATTTTCAGTTTCTAACTCTTATTTTATTCCCAACAACCTTTTATTTAGACTTTTTATCCACTCTCTCCTCCTGCCTGTACCCATTATTTCTCAATACTGCTTCCATGCCTCTCCAGTAATACTGAAACTGTTCTCTTCCCTTCTCTACAGGGTCATATATCCTCCCTTAAAGAGCTTGTAAGTCCTGCTTACTCTTACCTGTGGGTGCGTCCTTCCATCTCCAGCCAGCAGGTGGCATCCCTCACTGCAGAGGCCCAACATATTGCTTCATTAGTGCTGAAGTATGATATATTAATAGCTGCACTTTTCTCTGTAGAGACTGAACACACTGGTTTAGCAGGATTATGAACATGTCTGTGTGTCTGTGTTGTAGATTAATAGCCGAGCGGGGTGAAGAGCTCGCTGTGGATCGACTCAATAAAGATCTGAAGACTCTGGCGAAGCAGACTAAAGCCACCAAGTACAGAGAATTGATGAAGCTGCTACGTCTGACTCTCAGTGGTCTGCAGGTATGTGATAATATGTCTATTGTTATGATTCATAGCTCTACAAATGCTGCAGGGTTTCCTGCCTGATAGTGGAATAAGGGATGTGGTAACTTCAAACTAACCTAACAAGAGCTTCACCAGCACCTTGGTTTGTTGAGTCATTCCTCACTCGCCAGCTGCGTGCGACTTATTTCATTTCCTCGTCTCTAAACATGCAGGAGGCTTTTTATACATGTCGCCCTGCTGCTTTGATTATCTGCAGGTTGTGCAAAGTAAGTCAGATAAATGCTAGCAACGTCGCTCTTAAAGCTGGGTGTGAAAACAGACATCCCCGTCAACTGAAATAAAAATAATAAAGTAGATTTTAGAAAAAGGTCATTGTCATTTTGGTCAAATTTGTCAACACAACAGGCACGAGGAGGCACTGGTGCATGTGTTTAGACTAGAGTGTCTACATTGCTGTGAGTCAATTGCCTGCCAAGTGTTTGTATTGTCGTCTTATCTAGGCTTCTTAAGTCTTGCCCATAAAAGCCCCCATAATATAAACTACAACAAAAACTAAAACTGAAACTAAAACTACTGAACTAAAATTAAACATTTTTACACAATAAAAACTAAACTGAGACAAACAAGCTCACTCTGGAAACTGAAACTAAACTGCACTGAAAACCAAAATTTAAAAAATTAAATTAAAATATAAAACTATAATGACTCTAATATCTGAAAACAGTTGTATAAAACTTTACATGGTTCCAGAGTGAAAAAAAAATACTATTGTTGATCTCTAGTCGACATGGAGGGAAGCATGTGTGGATTCTGTACGAACACAGTTTGTCTTAAAGTTGTTAGATACAGGCTAGTCATGGCAGTCTTGTAAGTCTTATAGCCTGCGCTGGGCTTCAGTAGAGAAGGTCATTAGTTCAGTTCAGATCACTTCTACATTTTAAAGCTGCAGGAACTACTTACGGTATTTTCATTTTAAATGTATTCACATTAATCACAAATCACAAATATCTTCCTTACATGATAAAAAAAAAGAAAGAACACTGGTGAATTTAATCACTCCTCACAGTTTTTCAACATTAGATGGACTGGTGTGACCCCAAAATCACATGACAAAAAAAATCCAGCCTTTCAGTCTACGTCTCTCTGGGACTGACTTCACCCTGAACAAATCTAACATAGATTAACATGTTTGTTTTTCTAAGCCTTGTGTGCATTGGATTTGATTTTGTCTACCTGAAGAACACCACCTGCACTTTAATATTTAAGATAATTTTCACTTGCAGAGAAACTTTCAACATCCTCCTTCTGTCACATGCAATTTTCATTTCTGCATTTTTTTTATGATTGTAGGTTGTTTTTTTTTTTCAAACTCCACCTCAGCGGTTGCAACTATTTTCGGCTCTTGTCATGAAGAAATACTTCTTGCTGGACTGTTATAGTTGCACGTGTCAAGTTTTTTTTTTAAAAAGATCTGTCCACAGCATGACTAAGCTAAACTGAAATAGCATATTTAATATGTAATAGTAATGACTAACCCCTCAAATGATCTACAGAAATTCACCACAGTCACCCTGGAGATATTCATTGGTAATATGGAAAGAGGAAGTCGATTGTGATTGCTTACTATCTGTTTTCTTACTGTCTGGTTTGATTGCATTGCCTCCCTGATCCTTTGTCCTCCTTTGACTTGCAGCAAGGGCCCAGTGTAGCTGAGATGATGGTGTCTTTGGGGCCTGCAGAGATCAGCCACCGATTCAAGAAACTTGTGCTGCTCTCAGAGACGAGTTAAACACCTGGTGATTCTGCCAAAGCCGCCTGGGACACATTTAAAATGAACTGCACCCGGCTGAAAGAAGTGAAATAATACTTGAATTATTAGGAATATTTTATTAAAAATGGTTTTACTCACAGGGTGTGTTCGTTTTATTCACTTCTGTGAGATCTCTGAGGAGCATGTGACACAAACAGGCAGGGGATGGGAAGTACCTTGGGATTTTTATGCAAATGTTCTTGCTCTCTCTCTGGCAAATTATTTTCAACGGACAGCAGCAGACAGATGTGCTGTGCATTCACAGGAAAATCGTGGAGAATACCGAACATTTTTATTTTAACGTCGGTCAGGATGTGGATACTTCGCATACACCTGAGAAAAGTATCAGTCACAAATGGTTATTTTGATGAAGTGATAGCTGTTTTAATTAACATGTTTGCATATATGTATATATACATATATGAATTAACACCCAGCCCGTTAACTATCCTGTCATAGGATATTCATTGATATCAATTTGCTACTTTATACACTTTCTTTACAGCAGTTCTTGAACAAATATAGTTTTTCCTCCTCTATATTTGTTTGACAGCTATAATTAGTAATCAGTTTAAAATATTACATAAAAAATTAAACTACCAACAGTTTATAGAATTGCTACAATAGTGAAATGCTACTTATACTACAATTTTCAATGCTTCTATATTATGAATTAAACCATATTATATATCATTAGGCATTATACGGTTAATGTTTCAGAGTATTTTTGCAGCGTGCAAACATCCTCCAAGTACTTCACTGCTAATGCATAAAGGCATAAACGCTCAGTGTTTCTTGAATGGATGAAGGAAGTATTCAAATCCTTTACATGCCTCAGATATATACACTGGTATGCAATATTTATATATGACTATTGGTTCATTAACATGTAAGCAGTATTGGAAAGTAATTACATACATACATATTGAACTCTTACTACACTACATTTATTATTAACGTCATTTACCATATTAAGAATGACGCTACAAAATCATAAAACAATGTATGATATTATATCAATACGACTGTATTGCTACTCCTTGACGCTAATACTTTTGTACTTTTGCATTAGTAAAGTTTTGAATGCAGTACTTCTACTTGTAACGGAGTATTTTTACACTTACTTAAGTTTTCTTCCATAGTTGTTGTTACCAACTATTTTATGTTGTTGTTGGTTGCTTTAATCTATAACAGTACACCTATTTTATGTTTTGTATCTAAAATCATAATGTGGAGGTGAAACTATAAATCTGCTTCTTCAGCGTAGTGAAATATAACAGAAAGCTAGAAGTTAGAATCTAGAAGTGTAACTAGTGTACACAGCTCGACGTTTGTTTACATGACTTGATGTTTATGATGAAAGACTTAATAGTTTGGTCTCCATTTTAACTTCCTACACTTTCCAGCGCAGTGTTTGTGCTGCGGTGAAGGGGAGGGGGTGTGTAGCCTAACTGGGCTGGTGTGTCAGGAGTGTGACTGGGCGTGAGTGTCACATGTCGGTCTGCTCATGCACACACAGGCGGCAGTTTGACACCTCAGCTCCCCTCAGAAAGACGCACTCAGATCAGCAACTAAAACATCTCTGGACCTGCAACGAAGACGGACTGCAATGGCGACCGGTGACAGCCAGACAACTTTTGAGTCATTGCTCAGTGAGTAAAGAGATAAACGTGTTATTCATTGCTTTATCTGCTTGTTTAATTACGTTTCTCCCCGACATAGCTAACCCAAGTCATCACCATCATCCTGTCGTATCTCAACTAACCGTTGCTTTGTTTTGCAAACGTCACGTTCGAACTGTCGGCTCGTGCCAACCGTTGGGCTTAATTACTGTTTTAAAAACAATTTAAAAAAGCGAATTAATTGTGAATTTATTAATTCATTTTAACTTAAATTTGTTTGTCTTGTACTGAAAGTTATTAGTTGGAACAGGAAGTTGTTGGTTAGACGCGTGCGCGCGCCTGACGAGCGCTCGAGCTTTCATGTGTAGACTGTTTCTATGCGCTCGAGCTGTGTTGTGTCTGCGCTCCTGCTGCGCACGCGCACCACGGCTATAAATAAAATAAATAAATGCTATATAATCTCTATCTGCAGTTTTTGGCGGAGTTTTTAAGGTTTATTTGGATAAAATAAATGTAGTAATGGCACAATGGGGAAATGTAGAGACCTCATTTGAAAAGTATAATATATATATATACATATATATATATATATATATATATATATATATATATATATATATATATATATATATATAATATAAATAATGGTCTGTACCAGTTGAGGAGTTCAAAACTATGATTGCTATTGCTTTGCCTATATCCAAACTTAAAAGTTTCACATTCTCATTATCCTCTTTGCCTTACCTTTCTGACAGTGTCAAAAACTGAAACATTATGAGCTTTGTAAGAGCAGAATTCATGGCGGAGTTGTTTTATTGGATCCCATTAGATTGAACAAGTGTACCTAATGAAGTGGCCAGTGTTTAAGGAGTTTATTTTATTCATCTGAATCTTCAAAACAGAAGTTGCTGTTATCTTAATATTGCATTAAAAGTGTGCTGCTTTAGTGCTAAAGTTGGTTTGTTAATCAGTTAGTGGACTGGCAGAAAGTTTATCAACAATTCTTTATCGTCGACTATAATTTAACTTCATTATTTCACATACTCGTCATACCTTCAGTATACTTAGTACAACATACCAATAGGCAGAGTTTTCCTGCCTGTCTTTTTTTTTCATTTCCTCATTACGTGTTTATGTGGCTTAATTGTTCCAGGTCAGGCCACAGACCCAAACAATCAGGAGGACAGATGGGACTGCATCCAGGGCTTCTACCAGCTCGTCAACCAAGAAACTGATGGGTAATCAAAGTCATCTCATCAAAGTTTTTCTTATTTTTACCTACATTATGCGCTCGGAGAGGCTGCTAGCGTATAGAAGTTACTTTTTGGCGCAACTGTGGCATTTGAGAAAGAGTTGCTTCACACCCACGTTGCGATTACAGCATCTCAGATTACACCATCATGCAAGATTGAGAAGGAACTCTGCCGCACCTGTTTTCCCTTTTGAGCCTTTTCAAAATTCTGGATCCATTTCTTCATCTTAGTTTTAAGTTTGGCGATGTGTGGAAGCTGTGTGAACACTGCCTCTCATAATGGTGGCATAACATGTTCTTCGCTCGCGGTCAGTTCAGGCATTTTAATGTGATTTAAATCTTAATTTTCTGCTTTCAGGCCACAGGTAGCCATTCGTCTTCTTGGCCATAAAATCCAGTCCCCACAGGAAAAAGAGGCCCTGCAGGCTCTCACTGTGAGTCTCATCTCTTCATCTTTACATATAATGCACATATGATACACAGTTTATTTGTATCTGTTGTTAAATATGCAGTATATTCATCTAGGAAGCACATTTCATCCTGTTTTTTACATTTATAAGAGTAGATTCATTTGATTTATTTATTCATCCTTTAACAAGTCTGTTGCAAGGAAAGCAATATCTTTATTGTTTGCATCTGTGTGGTCACACAGTATATGCATGCAATTTGTCAAGGGCTATACAACATTTGTATCATGAGTATCTTTAAATGGATGGGTCATTTATTGAGAACTAATGTCTTTGTGTTTATCCTGGCCTGGGGGAGGTTGCTCCTCTGAATATCTGTGACTAACTTTCATCACAAGGCCTGAGTGACATGAGGGATTTAATCTGCATTCAAATCTACTGTGACACCACATGGTTTGTTCATGCATTAGAGAGCTGCAGCGTTTCACTATAAACTGTAGAAGCTTCTTCAAGTTAATGTGCCTCATATCATGTGACATTTGAAGGTGGTTAACCATGCAGGGACAAGTCTGTTCTCTTTTGTGTAACACAAGAATAAAACACTTTTTTTTCTTTCACTTTCACTTGTTGAAAAGGTTTCTGTTTGTAGTGATTACTCTGATTTGGTGCTTTCCAGGTTCTCGAGGCGTGTATGAACAACTGTGGAAAAAGGTTTCAGAGCGAGGCCGCCAAGTTTCGCTTCCTAAATGAGCTCATCAAAGTCTTAACACCAAAGGTACGGCCAATTATAGAGACAGGTGTCCTTAAAGCTTACATTTAAAAAACAAGTTTACATCCGAGTGTGTACCAATTCCATTTTCATCGCCGTCAAAATCTGAAATTAAAACTAAAAGTGAGGTGTACAAAAAGTGGGGTATACAAAACAAAGATTAGGAAAAGGAACAAGACAGCAACTATAAACACAGAGTTAAAGATCTGAACCATAACGGTACATTTACAACTAATCAGAGATAAACTCCATAGATATGTATGATATTATCACATATACAGGGCAATGTCAAATGGATTCAAATATTATAAATACAGATGAATCGATTAACCAAATAGGAATAGGTGTTAAAGGATCTACAATAGCAAATTTCCAAATTTTAGAATATAATGAAAACAGTTGCTATAAGTGAAGGTTAAAAAGATAAGACAATATTGTGTCGTAAGAATCTGAGTGAACACTAGAATAATCCAAAATAACATCAGAAACACAATCTGCTATAACATCAGGAATGACACCGATGTGACTGAAATGACCTGGTTGATTTTTTTTTTCTGAGCAGTACTTTGGCGCGTGGACTCCACAGAAGGTCAAAGACAGAGTGACGGAGGTCCTCTACGGCTGGACTCTGTGGCTTAAAGATGAACCCAAGATTCAGGATGCGTACAACATGCTCAAGAAACAAGGTCTGAATGCAGCACGCACACAACACACCAACGTGTTCAATCAGTTTTTACACATAATACAAAGAGCAGCACCTTAATAAAACTGGTTAAGCATGTGATGTGTAAGGAGTTTATTGTATGTTACTCACATACAAGATAAGATTAGCCTTTATCCCCAGAAGGGAAATGGCTTAACAATGTAGTCCAGACAGTGAAATTAATAGATCATTTGAAATGTATAAAAATAGAAATAAGAGTATAAGACCAACTATATCTGACTTACAGGAACTTCTTTCTCACAAACAAATCTTAGAATAAAAGAAGTGCTCCAGATTAGACTATTTTTTTTTTGTACAAATACAAAATGAAAATGACTTCCAGCTCCACATCATTTTAGTTTTTACTGGTGAAATCACCCCCCTTTTTTTTTACCCATGTTTCTGTTTTCACAACAGCAGGTGAGTCATGGTGGAGGCGGTTTGTTGTTTTTGCTCGTGTGTGTGTCGGTTACTGTCATCGCCATCGTGCGCGTGGCGTCGACTGTCATGCTGTGCAGCTTGCATTGTTTTACCAGCACAGAATTGGACAATGAGACTGGTCGTCACTGGTCGTCAGTCCGATCGATATCCAATCAAGCTGAAAATTGTCCAGTTCAATGGGTCCATTTCTAATAGCATAATATAGTACAGTGTAGCAGCAGTATAGCAGAGTGTGATATATAACAAATAATAAGTTAGTCCATGTCTCAAAAATAAAACAATCGTGCTCTTTGTTTTTGTTGTTTCAGGTATTGTAAAGAAAGATCCCAAACTGCCGGACACATTAATAATGGCACCTCCACCACAAAGAACCACAGAGTCTGTTTTTGACCAGGAGGACAAGGCCCAGGTGTGTTTGTGTTTCGTTATTTGTGGACGTTTGTTAATGTTTTGTTATTTGTTAATGTATCTTTGAGTTTCATCCTGCTGAACTGTGTTTCTGTATCTTCAGCTTTTAGCCAGATTATTGAAAAGTGCCCGACCTGAAGATCTGGAAACGGCCAACAGACTCATCAAAAGCACCATCAAAGAGGTGAGGAGTGCTGTGTCATCTTTGCAAAGCATGCTCTTGTAATTGTATGAATTTGGTGTTAATTTGTTTATGTGTATGTGATTTAGGAGCAGGAGAAGGCGGAGAAAGTGTCGAAGCGCGAGTCTACTCTGAAGGAGGTGGCGGCCAGCAGCAAACAGCTCAGAGAGCTGCTGAACGAGCACACGATCACTGGGACGTCGTTACAGCTGAGCGACGACGTGAAGGTATGTTGGACAGGCAGCGCTGACCACAGAGATAGATGGTTTTGGAGACTTGTGTGGACGTTTTGTGATTGTTGTCGTTCACATGCCCTCTACTGGCAAACTGCAAATGTGTTCGAGACTTCACTTAGAGTCCAACTTCTTCAATCCAAGCATCAATATATTGATGTTGATAGTTAGGACCGCTTTACACTGGAATATAGTAAATGCTGTTTAAACATGAGTAGATGTCTGAAAAAATGACCACTTTTCAATCAAAATATTTGACTTTTTAGTCCACTGACAGCTTTAGATAAATGTTTCTTAACAGAAACTAAAAACTTAAAACTATGATGCATTTGACAAGATCATCTGAATCCTCTCTTTCTAGTTTGTCCTTGTTTCATGAAGCTGTGCTTATCCCAGAGGCCACAATGTGTCATTTTACACAATGAGGTCAAATCTCAACTTTTACAATTATGATGCATTTGTTCCATGTTAAAATGTCCTCCTTCCTTCCTTCAAGTTATTTGAGTCTATAATTTAGTCCTAACCTGTTATTTTCTCTAAACATTTGCAAAGATCTTCCAGTGCAGTTAGAATAATGCAGCCTGCTCCCTGTGCACTCAATTTGTTCCCAGTATTTTCTGAAAACGTGTTTCTTTTTCTTAATTCTGGAGCCATGACGTGCTTCTTACTTCTTGTTTCAAGAAGAAACAAAAATTAACATAAACTTTTTTCATATGTTTGATGAACATAAAGTCTTAAACTAGGTTTGTCATCATAAAATTGTTTTTTTTGCTGCCTGTCATTGTATAAATTGTTTAAAAATTGCCATTTTACTTGACTAGAAGTTTATACGTCCATCGTGACCATTATTTGAGAAGTGGCTTTTATTTTATAAGATGTAGAACAAAACCAGAGCTTAAAGTGTGACGCTTGGGCCCAACAAACCTACTTTTCTCATAGCACCTCATGTTTACATCACTCTGTTTGTGTGGAAGTGCAACTCAACATTTAACACTTTGCTCTCTCGCTGCAGGCCCTGTACGAGCGATGTGATCGGCTGAGGCCGAGCCTCTTCCGCCTGGCCAGCGACACAATGGACGACGACGTAGCTCTGACTCAAATCCTTGCGGCTAACGATGAGCTAACACTTGTATTGACTGCCTACAAAGAACAACTGGGGAAGAAGGAGTGTAACGGTGTAAGAGAAAGAAGTAAAAGTGAAGAAAAGGAGTGTAAAAACAAAGGTAGGCCTTATTTTCTTCGCTGTTTACAGCTCCTGTTGGGAACACCTTGACCATGTGTGGTGCTCGGCTTGCTCTGCTTGTACTTGATCGTGTTTCTTTTTGTTCCTCCAGCCCCAACGAGTCCCAGAGAGATTAAAAGTTACCACCTCATCGACCTCTCAGCACTGGACTCTCCACAGACACACAGAAAAGCTGATTCACCACCGTCCTTCGAAGCCTCTTCACCCACATATTCCTCTCTTCTGGAAAGTACCTTCCACTCAGCGGCTGACCAAGACTTTAATGAATTAGGTAGGCCTGCATATGTACTTATTTTTAGCTTGTCCTCTGAGGTGGTGATAAACATGCCATAATATGACCATGTTGTGTCCTGTAATTACAGAATTAGATGATCTGGTCTTGAGAAAGACTCAAAAGAATTCAGGGTCATATTATGAAGATTTACTGCAGGTGAGGTTCGGTTTTAAAGACAAAGGTTTAAGAGTGATTTTTATTTAGTGCTGTGTTAAACACAGTTTGTCTCTTTCTGTCAGCTTAACGAAGACATTCAGGTGAAGAATGCTGAGCAGAACGGAGGAAGAGACTTCGTGTTGAGAGCGCGTGGATGTGCAGGGAACAGCACGACATCAAATGAGAATATCTGGTAAGGAATGAGTTAGAAAGTGTTACAACTGAGTAATCTTTATTCCTGTAGTGGAAGGCATGATGTAAAACCCCACAGGTGAGGATTTTATAAGAAGTAATGTAGATTGTGAGTGATAGTGCAAGAACAGATGTACAGGGCGCAGAGCGGAAATGTCATTCACATCAGTGTAACATCAACATGATTTCAGATCTGCAAAAGTTGCACAGTGTTGCATTAAAGTAAGTTGCTGGAGTTGTTCTCCGGCTTCATTTACCATCCTCATCATGACTAAAATGTGCCTTTTCTATCAGGTCACTCCCTCACAATCAGCAGTTTACAGAGTCACCGTCCACGGTGCAGAAACAACTCAACAACATGTCCGGATCTCCAGTGAAATCAGAGGAGAGCTCGTGTCCACCACACGTCCTGAAAAACATCTTTGTTCCAATGGAGACCATTAAATCCAGTATGTTCAAATCCTAAAGAAACAAACTCTAACTAACTCTGTCATGTGTTCGTTACCTGTCTGAATGTCTGTGGTCTTCTTCTCTGTCAGGTAATCTTGAGCCGATCACGCTGTTCGATCAGGGAGGTTTCCACGTCTCTCTCCATTTTGCCAAAGACTCTCCGCCGGGTCACCCAGGTGTCGCAGTGGTCATCATCTCCACAGTGAACACATCTGCCCTCCACGTGAAGGACTTCATGTTTCAAGCTGCTGTTCCAAAGGTAATCAAGACTGAACACGATAAGAAAAACAACACGATACGAGTTTATTTTTAAACTGTCGTCTATACCAGACAGTGGCAGTGATTTTGAATGTTCTAATTCAACATATGTTTAAAATGTGATGACTTCCCGTAGTTCAGATGGTTTTTAAGTTGGATGCAGGCCTCCCCAGGGGGAGATTCAGTGAGTGGAAGTGAGAATGATGATGATGATGTTATTTCAAACAGCAATATTAGGCTATCTTGGCTCAGTGTCTGTGGAAGCAAATAACATCCAGGAATTGAGCAAACTTAGCAAGTAAACTGAGGTGGTGAGTGGTGGTGACACTGGTGTGTTTCAAGCTGGGTTGATCAGTCGATGCTCCTTCAGACAGATTCATCACATCATGGCGCCCCCTCCTGGAACCAGACATCCACTTCACATTTGTCAGACGCCCTCCCATCAGTCATCACTCTGAACTGTGATGACCTGTTTTCAGTCAGTGTGCGGGTCATCCAGTTAAATGTCAGTTTAATTTCTCTCCTGCAGACCATGTCGGTGAAACTTCAGCCTGCCTCGGGGACACACCTACCTCCTTACAACCCCCTTCTTCCTCCACCTGCCATCTCACAGGTCCTCCTATTGGCTAATCCTCAAAAGGTGAGTTTGATTTTACACGATCATGTTAGCGACTGATCGCCCTGCTTCACTGTTACATAAAACAGAAGAGATTAATAATAATAATACATTTCAGTCTGTTTGTTTTTATAATGAATTCATTCAAATTCATTCATCATGTTGTTGTTTTAGTCTGCTGCTCACTTTTACTGGTGTGGTGTGCCTGGTCATCAATCAACCCAAAACCGGCTGCTAATCGACCTCAACTGGCTACCTTCTTTAAAGCAGGCCACATTAAATTCAAATCGCTAATGCTTGCTACAAAGTAGTCTCTGGTTCTGCAGTCAGTTACATGAATAACTTTATACAGGCAGATGTTACCTCCAATAAATGACACCTGACACTAAGAAGTAGAATATTTCTCTCTGAAATTAAGTGGAAATAAGACAGTCAAGATAAATCACCTGTATAAAAACGTATCATTGATGAACTGGATAACACCATGTGGCAAATATTTCACTATTTATTCACTGATGTTGGACACATCTCTGTGTTTCCTTTAGCGAAAGCTCCGTCTACGCTACAAGCTGGCGCTGACACATGGTGACCAGCAGCTGAACGAAACCGGAGAGATTGACAACTTTCCTGATTGGACCTCTTTGATTGGCCACTAAAAGCTTCACAGACTTGGATTTTAAAAAAACAAGCAAACAAAAAAACTAACTCTGTATCCGGTCTGCACAAGACTGGAGAAGACAGAGAGTAAACTGAACTGATGAGAGACAAACACAACAAAAAGGTGGGAAACCTGTGAGCGTGCCATCAGTCGATCGTCATGAGGTAAACAAAGACATTTCAAGTCTGGGAGTACGATACAAAGATTTATATTGCTCTAAAAAGGTGGATAAACTCTATTTCACACATAAAACAGTTCAGGTGGGTTTGATACATCCATGATTGTGTCCGATTCAGGTATTCAGTATTCTGCTGTTGTCCTAGTGTGCTGTTTTTTTTTTTTTTTTTTTTTTTTTTTTTTTGCTATTGCTGCCTCCAGCCTCTCGTTAAACTGCAGTTTGATGATTCACTGTACTGATGTGTATGATGCGCTGACTTGTAGCTGGTTACATGTCTGCATATAAAAATTGGTATTTATTTGCTTTTGTGACATTCAAAATTCCCCAAAATGTCTTAAGATAGAAATAGTATTAAGTATTTATTGTAAAGAATGAGGTTAGCTTCAGGAATGTATGTATGCGTGTGTGAAGATTAGTATTTGGGTGTATTTTTGCTGTTCTTGTTATCACAAGCATGAAGGAAACATCTTCATTATTATGACAAAATATGAAAAAAATAAACCAAGAAGTTGTTAGCACAATCAAAACAAGCAACAAGCACGTGGGCTGCAAACACAGGAATACAGAAAAGCTTCAACACAACAGGAATGTTCACAGGTCTGTGTAAACAAACTGCTCTATAATGACTTTCTTAAAAAAGCAGCATCATTTAGTAACATGTTCATGGAGTTTAATCATACTGGTTGCACCTTCCTGTGTCTGAGTTTACATGTATTGGGAGTAAGACGGGTCTCAGTTTATTTAAAAAGTGACACAGACTTGCAGCAGAGAGAGAGAGTGTGTGTGAATATGGACCGACTTGATAATGTGATATAAAAACGTTGATTGTGAAGTCTGATGTTACTCAACAAGGAAGAAGTTTAGGAAAGGACATAGGAGGTTGTTTATTCGCTGTTTTTTAGCAATAAGAGCATCTGCTTCCTCCTGATACATACACTCACATACAGGAAGTTATTTAGTCAACAGCATTTTAACATTCAGTGCCACTCAAACGTCTTTTGTGTTGTAGCTTTCTGTCTTAATCTGCGTCTTCATTATATTCCTGTTTTGTCAAAGTTGTGAAGATCATTTCTTAATTTGCTTAAAACAATTCTGAAGCTCTCGTAGCCACTGTAGACTTGTTGTCCGCTCTGTCGCTATTATACTCTATGACCACATCAGTGTTTCCTGATTAGTTGTTTTATACTGTGAAGCTTTATTATGGGACAACAAATTTACTGCATTTAGACCCGATACTGTCAAACCAAGATGACTTAAAGTCAATTTGAATGTTTTCTTTGAATGCGTGTCTGCCTATAAATACAAGCTGCATGACAACAAAGCTCAGAGTCTGTGCCTCACCAAATCAATCCAAAAACAACAAAAGGATTTATGGTAATATAATCACTGAAGTCTCAGTATGGTTCAGTCTGAAGTGTTTCAGTCTTTGATGGGTTTCTTAGTGTGGATTCAAAGAGAGAAGCTCTGCAGAGACCACCAAGACTCTGACAGTAAGGGCTGCAACTAACAATCGTTTGGTTATTGTTATTGTTATTTATATTCTTAATTAATTGATTAATCATGGTCCATTAGATGTCAGAAAAAAGCCACAAACACGGATATATATATATATTCACATGAACTCACTGAACTGAACTTAAACTGTTGCCAATTCATGTTTTTGTCGATTGATTGATCAGTTAGTTGTTTCAGCTCTGAACATCCAGTGAAGACACACATGATAATCATTAAATGAGCCCAGTGATCAGCTGACTGCAAGAGGTGCCACAGGAAGTAAAACCAGCCTCCGCTCATGTTTCAGTCAGCCCACAGATTTCTATTTAGAGAGCAGATGACGGTTAGACGTACGTCTGACTACAAAATGTAGAACAAACTGTGAAGTGCTACACACATGCTTATCGCAGCAAATTTCAGTAAAACTTTATGGCTGAAACTAATGGATTTAACCAGTGACTAATCTGCTGATTAAACAGGAAGTGTTGTCATTGTCCATAAAACAAGTTGTGAACGCTGTCGTCAGTGAAATAATTGTCAAACAACTTTAAACGTTTGTCTTGACTTGTTTTAAATAGTTTGTTTTGTCCAATTTACTGTCACACTGTACAGTAAATGAGTTGCTGGAACCTGAGAATCAAAGAAATTAACAATTATTTGATCACCAAATAATTTCAGATTATTGTTACAGGTCTAATTTATTTTTCTGTAATTTCTGAATAAATTCTTGAAAGTTTTCCTGGCGCTAACTATAATTTCATTCTAATAATTTAATTTGGTGTTAAAGGTGTACTCCTGATTTGCACTCCTTCTCCCGATATTTCCTGTTTGGCGCCACGATTGCAGTAAATTAGCAACTGAAAACACCAATCTTCAACTTCATTGATCATATTTATTATATGACATCAGCAGAAATAAAATACATGTTTATTATGTACATATATGTAACAGGGGTGTTAGATAAAGTGCCAAATACTATTTTTTTTAATTCTTTTTTTTTTACAAAAACAAAACCAAAAAAGAAAAATGGGATTTGTGGAAGACCATCACACCCGTTACCCTGGTCCCACAGTTCATTGCTTCACAGACGAGTCGCTGCCTCGTTAAGAGGACGGCTGAATTGCTCAGTGCTGGTTGTGGGACAGTTTGGCACGATTCACCCGGGAATCAAACTCACAGTCTGAGAGAGGAGAGGCAAAAGTGTTGTGACGGGATGAATACTTTTTTAAAAACGATTATTATTATTATTGTTTCCAAAACATGAACCGACATCGACACGTACAACAGGGTCAGCCTTTTTGAGCTGGGCTGTAAATGTTTCCACCTTGTATCCAGATAGTATTCACACATCCAGCATTGTTTGCTTTAAGGTTAGTATGTGAGGAGGTTAAACTGTTCCTACACCAGAGCCCCCCGCCCGCCCCCCCAGAAAAAAGGTGTGTGTTCACCGCATCCTGTTCACACGTGGAAAGTTTTTGTAGTAAATATAAGACGACAGACTACACTTTCCAAACTTTTTGCAGTTTTTTTTTCATCTTTTCTGACAAACGGAGGAAGTGTTGACATTCTTTTAACAGTTGGTCGGTGTGTGGTGGGATCTTCCTCATAAATGAGACGGAGACGGTGACAGAGAGATGATGGGTAGCACTTATTTGCATGTACGTATTTCAGGTTAGATTTTCAGGAGCTACAAAAGGTCGATAAAACAGGTTCCCCCCACTTTTTTTTTAATTATCCCCCTACGGCAGTGATGGATGTACAGATACTCGGTGATGAAGACTCTGGTCTTTCTATCACTACCAGTTGCAGCAATCTGGCTGTTCGGGAAGGCGTTAACGCTCCGGCCAGGTTTAGTCTTTGTGTCCGGTGCTGTACTGTCCGTCTTTGATGTTTCTCTGCGAGCTGTGATGTTTGACGCTGGCCTTCAGCTGAGCGGGTCACATGATAAAGTGGTCAGAGCGAGAAGGTGTGCGTCTTCAGCTCTTATCAGCGTCCACAACAGTCAAAGCCTTTCTGGCCTGAAGTTTCATCTCTCTTTAATCTTTCCTCATGGACACTTTTGAATGTTTTTACACCAAACTAACTTTCTTCTTCCTCTTTCACGTCTTCATCCTCCTGTCCAGTTTCATCCTCAGCTGGCCCTTCCTCCTCCTCCTCCTCTGCCTCCTCTTCTGCTTCTTCCATCTCTCCTTTCTCCTCTTCTTCTTCAACATCTTCTGTTTCCCCAACCTCTTCCTCCTCTTCTTCAGCTTTGTCTTCCACTTCTGCCTCCTCTTCCTCCTCCACTTTCTCGCCATCCTCTTCTACATTTCCCTCCACCTCTCCTGCCTCCTCTTCTTCTTTCTCCTCCATCTCTTTGTCCTCTTTTTCCACATTTTCCTCCACTTCTGCCTCCTCGTTTTCCACATCCTCTTCTCCTTCTATTGCTTCCTTTTCTTCATTTTCTGCTCCTTCCTCTTCATCCTTTTCATCTTCCTGCTCTTGTTCTCCTTCATTTTTCTCATTCTCTTCCTCCTCTTCTTTAGTGTCCTCACCCTCCTCTTCTATTTCATCTGTCTGCTCTCCTCCTTCTTCTTCTACTACTTGGTCCTCTCCTTGTTCCTCCTCCACCTCCTCTGCATTCTCCTTCACCGCCTCCTCTTCTTCTCCCTCACATTCTCTAGTTTCCTCCTCATCATCATCTTGGACTCCGTTGTGTTCGCTGTTGTGATTCTCCTCATCTTCTTTCTCAGGTTCTACGTGGTTCTGCTCCTCGCCTCCAGGCTCTGCCGGGCCGTCCTGTGTTTGGTCTTCGGCGCTGTCGTCACAGATAGCTTTGTGGCTGCTGTTTCTCATGTTTATGTGGTTGTGGTTGTTGTGCTCCAGGTCCTCCAGGGTGAGTTCGAACTGGAAGCGGTCGTGCTGTAGGTGTCTGTCCGGGGGAGGCGAGGGAGACTGGGGCATGGTGTTAAGATACCACTCCCTGTTCTCCTCCAGGGTGTCCAGCAGCTCCTGGGCGTCTGGGTGAACGAGGTCGGCCCACGTCTCCCACAGTGGGTGTACGATGTAGTCGATGAAACCCACCTAAAAAGTGACAAACCAACAACAAATCAGACCTCAGGCCATGATAATAAATAAACAGTTAGACATTTGGGAAAATCATTTGTTTTCCTGCTGAGAGACAGAAGAGAAGCTAGAGTCAGTTAGCTTAGCTCAGCTTAGCTTAGGATAAAGACTGGATACGGGGGAAACAGCTAGCCAGGATTTGTCCAAACAAAATCTACCGAGTAGCACTAAAGCTCAAGAAAATTACAAATAGTCTTTTTAATCTGAGATTTGGACAGGCTAGCTGGCTAGCTTTATGCTAAGCTAACATGAGAGTGGTATCAATCATCTCTTCAACTCTTGGCAAAAAAGCAAATATTTCCCAACTGAACTTCTTTTAAAGCGTAGAGAATTTTATCTGGCAGAAAATCCAACAGAGTGACCACAAACTTGACATGCTGTCAATGTTAAACATCACAGATATTGAAACAGGCAAATGACTGAAGCCGCTGCCAGTTGGACATCGAGTCAAAAATGTATTTGTCATACATGCATCCAAAATACAATAACAAAAGATTTAGTGACTGCCTGACTCAGTTTATCTTAACTCATTCCAGGCTTTGTTACTCTGCCAGATTCATGAAAAGAACATTTTTCATGCTTATGAACGAGTTTATGTCTTTCTGCCACAGTGCAAAACAAAATATACATATGTATGTTTAGCCATGTTAGCAGCGTTGGTTTGTGGTTTGTCTCACCTCTTCTGTCCTCAACAATATATCTCAACAACCATTACATGCCATGGATTGCCATGACATTTTTGTACAGACATTCATGGTCCCCAGAGGATGAAGCACCCTGACTTTTGTGTTGCATTTCATGCACGTTCATGTTAGCATGCTAACAAAGTAGTAACCTCTGTGACTGCGATATTACTACTGCGAACTACAAAATGAGTCAGTCTCCGTAAGTCCCCATGTTAAAATGTCTAACTTCACAGCAGAAATAAACATGTTTACAGCCTGGTACAAAAACAGTTAATTCCTCTGTTCATGACAACTGTACTGAGTTTGATTTTTTATATAACTGTTTAAATTATATTAAAGCTAATGCATAAGTTATGCATAATCAACAGTGTTGAGTTAAAACGACAGTGCCGTTACAGGCGACTTGTTCGAAACGATCCACGTCTATGCTGAACTCAGATGGTCTTTTTGAAGATGCAGTTTTTAGCGTTGGTTAAGTGTCTCTCAGAGAGGATCTACATGTGACCTCTCTTCCTGTTTGTCAACCCAGTCTTCCTGTGTTGTGTAATTTCATCATTATGAATTTTCTCTTTAAGTTTGCCTCACACTGCCACATTACAAAACACTGTGGTGTTTGTGAATGACACCAACAAGGGCCTCAAAAATGACTAAAAATTACACAGAAGAGCTTAAGCTTTAACAAAGGGCTACAAAGAGCTAACAACAGCTAACATCAGACTATTACTGTAGTATAAACTTTAATACCAAAAATGTGAAATGCCATCCTTAACTGAGTTAAGACAGGACTTCATGAGGCTCCGGGTTCTTATTTCATGGTACAGTATCAAACTCAAACAGTCTGGTCTGCGTATTCATGGTCAATTATCCAATTTTGTCTTCTGACCGAGAACTGCAACATCCACACACGCAAACACAGTTTCCACTTCATCAATCTGGATTCACTGTTTTACGATAACACATATAAAATGGATGGATTGAGAGCTACCTGACTCTTCTCCACTGAGGCGGTGTGTTTGTCACACATGGCGCTGATCTCCATCCCTCTCTCCCGCTCTTTGTCGCCCTGTCGAAAGAATTCCTCCATTATCCTCTCCGTCCACTGTCGGTATAACGGCAGCGTCTTGGTGGGGTTGCTCAGGTCTGCGCAGTGCACCATGTTCCTCAGCACCTAAAACACACAGGATGTGTGAGAATACATTCACACAGTACAGTCAGGCAGACAAGTATTAGAGGACAAGTTACCTGTATCCTCTCTGTGTAGTGATCCAGAAGCAACACACCGGAGCTGGTCACCTTCTTGGTCTCCACCATGGTCTTCAGGTCAGCCAGGAGGGTCATGTGTTTGGACATATCTGTGGCCAACACCTGCAGAGAGGTAAAGGAAACAGGGGGCTCACAGAGATGCTGGCTGTAACACTGGCTTAAAAATCCTTATTTTTAAGGGACCTGGTCAAGGTGGACAGCAATGACTTATAGACAAACAGCTCAAATAAGAAACAAAGGAGAAGGAGACGGGTGTTGTGGTGTGAGATGTACAGTAATATGTGTTTGAAAATGTCCTGACCATATCGATGACGAGCTTGCGAAGACTCTGGCGCTGCCGCTTGGTGAGGTTCTGGAAGATGTCACAGTTTTCCTGGTGCAGGAGCTTGAAGCCCACAGCCAGGTGGTGGTTTTCTAAAACTGACTCATCGTTGTACATGAGGGCCAGCTCCGAGTCTGAGCACAACAAAGAGGGACAGAGGAGGAGGAGGAGGGTGTAAACAGTTTTTGCAAATATATATACATTTTTTTTAACCTTTTGTCTGTGTGTGTGTGTGTGTGTGTGTGTGTGTGGACTCACTGGTGTTAATGAGGAACTGATTGGAAACTCCAGGGTGGTCTACATCGTGGATCGCTGCAGCGAAAAGAGCCGCGAGGATCTCCAGGTCAGTGAAGACAGCCTGAGAGGGACAAAAACGGCAGAAGAAGAAGACAAGATCTGAGAAAGAGAGATTTCAAACACATCACACTGTTTTCCCTCAATATTTTTACTTTTTACACAGAAAATCTGTGTATTCATATGATATTAAGAACATGGATTGGAACATGGATTTGTCTGGAATAATTTGTATTAACATCCTGAAGTGTCAGTTGTGGTAAATTAAAACTTTTAACACTTTGCAAACAGACATAGCGAGTTTGAACATTTATTCAAGTTTGTTTAAAAAGTCAGCCATGGTCGCCATGTTATTTTAACACTGTTAAAACATTCCTCACTGTCACTCACAATCATTTTCCAGCCTTGATTTGTCAATAAAGTTCTTTTGTGCTGCACTTAATTGTATTCAAAGAATACAAGAAGAATTCAAAGAAATGTATTTTCATCAAGCCTTCCATGCACAAATCAACCAGTGTGTGCGTGTGTGTCAACATACATCAAGAGCTGGTGTGGAGAGGAGGACATGTGTGGACTGGGTGACATCTGCAGCATGGAGGCTGTTGTGGTATGCTACGTTTCCATGGTAATGGTCCTCCAGGGTCATTACGTAAGTGACAAAGGTGTCGACTGGGATACGAAACGTCTTCAGCAGCTCTCGTTCCTGAGGAGGGAGGAGACGGAGCGAGAACGTCACGAACACACAAACACTTAAGGTGAGAACAATCCTGCAGAAAACACACACTCCCACACGTTCACACTCATTTTGTTTACCTGGAAGATGGCGTACATGATGCAGCTGAGAGGTCTGTTGTTGGAGAATTCTGCTACTCTGAATATGTTAAAACTCCACTTGTCCAAATCCTCCAACTCCTGGTCAAAAAAAACACACACACACACAGAAATAAACATATGAGTCAATCGTCATTTAAAACAGAAAATATAAAAGCCTTATTCCAATAACTGCTCCATTAATGGTGCAGCAGAATTGAACAGAGGGCTAGACAATAAACCAAACATTTCCAATTTCCAAATAACATTTAAATAAACTGAGAAAAGTTACAACCAAAGACATCTAGAAGCTATGAACTGAACCATCCACTGATCTCTGGAGCTCAAGTGATTAATTATTTACTTTAATAAAAAGTAAAATAAATAAATAAATAAATAAATAAATAATCACTGCCTCCAGCCTCTCAAATATGAATATTTACTGGATTTCTCAGTGGCCAGTGAGAGTACACTGGGTAACTTCAGGTTTGAGGCTGTAGGGCGTTGAGAACAAGACTCCTACAGGCTTCCACTGGCAAACATTTCGAGAAATTAGCAAACAATTCTTGGCCTTTGGTTTCCATCAGTGGCAACCACTTTTTAAAACATAAAAAAGGGACGTGAAACAGTAAACCACGCACTGCAAACTAAATAAATGTTTAATATTTACTACACACTACACGTGTGTTTAGCTGCATACAATTAATTTTGAAGGAATCCGACCAAAACAGCTGCACTGCTAGTGAAGGACAACTCTAGTATATTTAAGATTCAAATTCTGTATCAGATAAAACACAAACTACAGTGAATTTCGTCCGTTTACTGTACTGAAACTTTCAAACGTCATTTCATTTATGCCACATTTTCATTATTAAGCTGATGTAAACTGCACAACATTTTCATTACTCAAAATCTCACCAAATTGTTACAGGCCAAACACTTTGTGCGTCAATTAAGAAAATAATTCTCAGAGAATTTAATGATGGTAAAATGGACGCTCATCACTCTGAAAGTCACTTAACTTCCTGTGTGGCCCCATTGTGACGACCTTTCTACCTGTCCACTAGGTGTCTCTGTGGCTCTCCTTGTGTTTTTGCAGACGCTGATTGGAGGGATCATCAGCTAAATGAGCCACACCTGAGCCAGTGTGTACCGCCCTGTAGAGGTCTCCCTAATCCTGCAGACGCTCTCTGCTCTGCCCTCTCTGGCTCTGATTCTGGCATGACGACAACACGTGTCATCTTGTGTGTTTGAGTCATACGCACACTCACACATCCATACATGCCTTACACTACTGACACACTGATTGCTACACGTTTATCTGATCTGTGTTTTTGCAAATAAATTGACTGCCACCTTGTATTGCCTCCCTCCTTATTGCAATCGGGTTGTGACACCATAAAGAGGTGATCTCAATTTGATACTAGCATTTAGCTCAAAGCACCACTGTCCCTACAGCCTTGCAGAACTGGCAGCATGGCTGTAGCCTCTTGTTGTTTACACTGTATGTATCATAGTTGCATCTGATTTATGTACTGCTCAATGAAGCAGCAGAACCAACAACAGTTTCCATCCAACTGTGGCCTTTCCAAACATTTGTTGCTTCAGACTGGATGAATTAAACAAGGAGGCGCAGAGTACAAAGAACAGACAAAAGGAAACATGAAACGATACAAAAGAGTTAGTCTTCGTATGACACAGACATAGACCTATTACGATGAACAACATTTCGTACTATGAGCCCAACAACCTGGAAGTACTTTTGTGTTCAGTAGGAACTCTTATAGTCTTAAAACTACTGCACTCTATTATATTTTCTCAAATATATCTCACAGGAAAAGTTCCACGTGAAATCTCAATGTGACACTGAAAGAAACTTCAGCTGCAAATTACTAAAACAGTGCAGGGCACACACTCAAAGCAAGATTTAAATAAACTGTGCAAAGAAAAGAGTCAACTCTACGAGTCCCTGAAAATCAAAAAGATGATATTTTTATCTTGTGCTCACAAGAAAAAAAAAAAAACATGTTATCGGGGTTCACAGAGCACACTCAAAAGTCTGAACGGGGATTGATTCGTGCGACTGTGAGTCAGAGAAAAACAGACACAACAAACAAACAACAAGACCTTGGCAAGCTCATCCTCGTGGTCTGTGTTGACACCGAAGCGAGGCATCGAGGTGCTGGAGAGGCTGGAGCTGTGAGACAGTTTCCTTACTCCACTGATGTGACTCATAGGTTTGTCTTTCAGGGTAGGAGACGGGATTTCCACCTCGTTCTGCTTGTCTACAGATTGGTGGACGTACAACAACAACACACACATGTAGACATATTTACTGTTTTTATTTGAGGGGTAAAGGTCATAAATGTGAGGTGAAATGAAATCCGAATGTGGTCCCACTCACCCATGAAGGTGCTGGAGATGTATTCAGACACCTGGTTACCAGAGCGGCTCATCTCTGACAGGTGGGACAGTTCTCTGTTCAGCATCCTCTTAAACTGTGGCAGAATGAGAGAAAAATATGAGTTGCTGATGTGCTGATGAGGACTGTTTATCTAAGGTTTAATATTCAGTACGTGCTTCTGGTCAACATGCATTCCTTTTAGTCCTTTTAAGTACAGGTATAGAGACCTATATAAAGCAATTGAGGATTAAAAATGATCATCTAATCATTAGAAAATGTGGCTATGACACATCAGATTTTGTTATTTAGACAAAGATATGTAGTGAGGCATGATATTCTAAACATACAAACATAAACATACGTTATCATAAATAACAGCAAAATATTATAAACGTGTATCAAAATGTCTTAAAATCCATTATAAAAACTATATAATAGTAATATATTTATGATGAGCCTGCAGATACACTGGTTGGACTGGTTGGTTCAGTGGTGATTGCGTACCTTGTTGGAGGCCATTTCACTGACAGAGCGGTGCGTCTGGATGGTCTCCAGCTGGTCCAAGCACCAGTCCAGCTCCTCCAGCGTATCCAGGGCGAGCTGCTGGTACTGCTGGTCTGATAATGACGCCCTGGGACTGACGCACACTCCACCCAGAGGAGACCTCCTGAGGACACAACAGTGAGTTAGGCCTCCCAGAAACTGCAGACCAGACTACATTACCGCCTCCTCAGCCTGTGTATCTTTAGAATTTATCAATTCCATGTGCATTTTTTTTTTAACCATACAGCTTTTGATTGATTTAACAATGTTTTCCCCTGTGTGTGTCTGTTGCATATAGTGCCCTTAAAGGAATAAATAAAGCTGTATTAAATTGAATTAAACAAGATAGAAGATATAAGTATGTCTCTCTCTCTTTCTCTCTCTATTTAGAAATGTTGACTGATCTCTTTGCTTTGTCCAATATGACGGGCAACAAAGTTTTAAATAGTTAGTTAGTTAGTTAGTTAGTTAGTTAGTTAGTTAGTTAGTTACACTAGTCACATGCTAAAAAAAAGCTGAGAATTTACAAGAGTTTACAAGTTGCTGGAGTAGTTGAGTTGGTTGTTAGTTGCAAAGTTGTTGGTTAAAGTCTTAATCACCTCTTTAACTTCTTACACAAATGGACAACACATTATCATGGATGCATGGAGATATTAGGACAATGAGTTGATACTGACTTGACTGTTGGTGTGGAGACGTTGGCAAGAATGGTGAAGTTGCTCCGCACTGATCGCAGACTGGCCAGTACCTAAATAAACACACAGCGTAAAAAATAAAAATGCATGTACTAATGGGAGGTTTTAGAAAGAGTGTGTAGTAACTCTGAATGATGGATGTGCACACTCCTTTAGCATGCTAACCTAACCTTTTCAAACAGGTCAACATGATGTTAAAACTTCTGAGAAACTATTTAGAGAAAACATTACACACAATGTCCAGTATGATGATCTATTTAGTGGAACTCACTTGAGCAAAAGGTGTGACAATGAAGTCTTCTGCTGTGTGTCTGAAAGAGGTAAGGACAGAGAGAGTTATAGAAATATATTTCCTCAAAACATATGGGTGCAGACACCCATGCTTTCTCCCTCATTGTTTCTGTCTCACCCTTCGCTGGCGAGGGAGGAGTTGCGCGAGACCGTCTTGGGCGACATGTCATAGTCCGAGTCAGAGCGGTAGAGGAAAGACTCTCTTCTCTGGCCCTGGGGAAAGGATGTGTGCAGGGTGAGGCCTGGACTCTGCGAACCCAGCGGGGTGTGACCTGGTGACACGCCATTTTCTGCTTCATAACTAGAGCACGAGGGGAAGACGAGACGTTTGATGGTTAGAGGAAATACTGCCAAGCTGTCTGTGAGGCAAAAATCAGCATTTTGAAATGAATGTGTGTAAACCTGTCAGTGTCTGCTTGTGTGATGGAGATGCGGGGCGGGATGCGGAGGGGAAGAGTTGTTGGGCGCGACACATTGTTCAGGACCTCTGGTGAACGAGTGCGGTCTCGAGGGCGGAGCCAGCAGGGTACCTGTAGAGGTGGAGGTGAAGGTTTGTAGATGATACTAGCCACCGGTTGCTTTGCAGGTATGTAGCACAATTTGTACACTCAGTCTCTCTCCTTAGTTCAAAAATGGGAAAAATGTAACTGCCCTACAAGCCCTGGATTCACTGTTAACTGGTCAGAGGTAATTTGATGTGAAGTCCAATAATTAATCTGTTCCCCTTGAGGAAAATAAATAACTTTTTAGGTGCTAATTTTTCCACCAGCTAGTTGCTAGCTCTACTAACTCTACTCTCTCAGTTAACAGTATTAACTACAGGTCATGAAACCAAAACAATAAGGTAGTGTTCCTCAAGCTTTTTTAAACATTGTACTACCTCATAAAATATAAGTAGCACCATTATGACGGATGTTAAAATGTAGCAGCAGTGATGGCAGACAGTTTATACAGGCCGGTTCATTCATGATTGTTGTTAAATCCCGAATGGAACCAGTTCGAGAGCTAATCTGGTGCAAAAGATGTTTTTCTGATCTGCTCTTCACTTCCTAATATTAACCATGTGGAGCCATGATTTGAAGTGTTTTTGAACCATTCATCTGACATCTGCTTTCATATCCTGCTGTCACATTTTAGCTCATAATTAATCATGGATTTATACGTGCTATGCAAAATGCAAAACTTAATATTATTGTGTATAAAATGCTTTTAAAGCATGTTTAAAAAGTACTTCAGGATTCCTCCACGTTTCACTGGAGAGAGGTCAGGTACCACCAGTGGTACAGGTACCATAGTTTGAGAACCAGTGAGGCTAAGGAGAGATAATTCTCTGAGGGTTCGTCATTATGAGAGACCCCTACTGATTATGATAGCTGTAGTCTATCACAGTGAACATCAGGACTGCGTAAAATGTTTTAGCGTTATACTATTGTTGCACGGTAATTCAATTAAAGCACAGATTGATTTGAAACGTCTGCACTGCCAAAATGTCTCTGCATCGGTAGGAATCATATATTCAAAAGTGTTCAAAAACACTGCCAAATCAGCAATCAAATCAAATCAAATAAATCAACAGTGTGGTCCTCTAATATTATGTTCACATGAATGAGGGAGGATACTGGTGGTACATATGGCTCATTTTTACCCCAGGCCTCATGCAGGTTAATGCGCCCCAGGCTTCCTTTCAGTACCTGGAGACTAGACGAGAGTCTTCTGCTCCTCCCTCTGCGTAGCTCAGACCCCAGCGTGGCCCCAGACGTATAAGATCGGCTGTAGCGAGATGACTCCGCCTTCTCCCCAGCACCTGTTATATCTGTGTCGTTGCCCTGTAAAACAGGGGGGAGGGCAGGTGAGGGAGACTGAGACATAAAGCGAGAGAGACACATTTTCAAAAGGTAATGTTTGAAGATAGAACAACATACCGTTTATCTAATAATAATATTAAAATAAAATTAAATGAGACAATTCAGAACTGGGTGCAGGCGGTTTTCATTTTTACCAAAACATGTTGATTTGCCGTCTTCAAATTCAACACACTATAAATTACACACTACGTATGTGTGTTTACATGCATGTGTGACCGTGTGTGTTCAGCTACATGCATATGTGCGTGTGTGTGTGTCTGGGATAAGGCCTCTACAGACTGAGCTCTTAGAGGCTGATCTGCACTGCAGTACCGTAGCAACAAAACACTAGGGGAATGGTAGCAGTTGCTAGGCAACAGTGCCGTGTTGCTTCCATGCTGCGTTTGATGTCGTCCAGACCCAGATGTGGAAAAGATGCTCGCATCCACATCAACACAAACACACACATACAGTACACACACACACACACACACAAATGTATGGCCAACAGCTCAGCATAATCAATAAAAGAGCGCTTGAATAATGCATGTTATTATGTCCTTCAGCCAAGACGTTATCTTTAAAAGAAGATAGCTCATTTACATAAAGTGCTCATTTAGCCGGGGCTCATTTACATACAGGACTATGACTGACTGAGTGGTTCACACTGTGTGAGTGGAGGCTGGAAGAGACAGCCTGTCCACTGACTTCTGAGTGCGTCCACAGACATCGATGACGACAAGAACAAAGGGAGCCTTGGATGTGTGAAAGTCACAAGGTTTGTATGTCATCGTAAGTATTCAAGAAAACAAACACACACACACAGTCGGGTCTGACAGTCTGGTCTGCCTGGCGTCTACTCTCATGGAAACAAGTGACAAACTTAGCTGATTTTCTTTGAGTTCATCTCTGGCTGTTTTTATTCTCACCTCTTCTCCAGTCACAGACAGCACGCTGCGGCTCTTCTTCATTCTGATTGGCTCGTTCTGGGCCCCAGGGCGGAGCGTTCCCGAACCCAGGCAGCAGAGCAGGTGGAGAGCCAGGACCGGAGAGGTCAGAGGTCACTGCAAGGTCAAACCGGGGTCAGACCGGGTCACAACCGGCCCCCATTGGAGCTGACTCAGCCAGCCAACTGCCCCCTCGCTCTCGCTCTGTCCGCACCTCAGTCTTCAGATGGCTGAAACTGGGCGTCCAACCTGCTGTTAAGGGTGCATTTATGTGCCCCGAAAGAGGCTCCAGATCAGTCTGAGGTGGATGACCTTTGTTTTGATCTCAAGCAAAAGAAGGTGGAAGCAAAAAGTTAGTCCATTTTAGTGTAAGCTTACGAGTTTCTGGGAAAAAATAAATCCATCTGCATGTCGCCTTGCTTTGGCCGTACGAGCCAATGGGACATCCCGGTCAGAGTTCATGATGTTACTCCTGAAGAAAACCTTTCCCCAAGTTTTCTACAATGTTTATCCGACTTGGAGTATTGTTCGCATGACATTCCCCAGTTGTGAACCTGATCCCACATGAATGCAGCTTTCCAACAATCAATAATCCGGTTTGTGGGAGGATTTGAAAGCGTCTCCTGTCTCACATCAGTTTTCCATTGTCTGATCGGTCACTGTGATCCAAATTCTGCATAGAGGGAAGTACAAGATGTCCAGATGTCAAAATTCCAGTTTTGATACGCCGGGATCCATCGAGTCTGTATCAGCTTGTCCTCTTCTGCGTAAAAGAAAACAGAGAGTTAATACGAGCATGATTTTTCTCTTTTTGAGTCATATGTCTTTCTTTAAGAACTCTCTGTCCTGCTTTCATTTAATTCATTCATTTGATTCAAATATGAAAAAAAATCATTTCCCCATATGTACAGTACTCTTTTAGTGAAGCTTGAAGGTATATTTGGGAACAATACAATACAGTTTGATGACTAATATCCAAACAAATAACTGGTCTAATAATAACGAGGAGGGTTGGGGGAGGCAACCGTAACAAAATATTTTGGCTGTCATGGCATTGCAGGAGCTGTACCTACAGTGTGGCTAATTCTGAGCCGATACTGCAACACCAAAGCACTCTGATGTTATATAATTACTCCGAGCAGTCCTAGATGACCTAATTCCAATGCATGGGACAGATTCAGCATATCAGTGTGTTTCCGATTGAGGTGGTAAACACACGGGTAAAAAGTGGTGGAGACGACTTTTACCAGGGGTCATCAAGAACACACCCACTCAACGAGAGCACTCTCACACCACCTGCACAGGGGGGGAAAAAAAAGGTTGTGTGGAGAAATCAACAAATGCATAGTGACACAGTGACATATATATACACAGACAATGAGAAATGTGAACACACACAGAGATACACACCATGACTGCCACCAGTACCACCTCCACTACAGATAAAGCAGCTTATAAAACCAAGCAGCAATGCATCAATATGCAGCTCAACTACCACCCTGCTTTTTGTTACAAAACACCCATATATATATATATATATATATATATATATATATATATACATACATATAAACCACACTGATATCATGCATACATGAGGACAGCCCTGCCTTCATGCCCGTCTGCACACGCACAGCAAGAGATATGTGTCAGACAGACACACATGTACACACACACATACACGCACAGAGTCAGGCTGCAGCATGTAAGAATAAAAACACACTCACCTTGATCGCCTCAAGATCAGTGGAAAGATGGGCTGGGCCTCGTCTTGCTTTCGTCTCCTTCCCTTTCTCTCTTCTTGCCCGTCTCCCTCTGTCTCTCTGCAGACTAGCAGCAGTGTGTCACCACGGCGAGAGGAAAGAAAAAACACTTGGCGTCTTTATGAATATCCGCGGCTTCACCAGCCTCCCTCCCTCCCTGTCTCTCCTCTCCCTCTCCCCTGCCACAGTGGTCTCCCCCAGCCCGCCCCCCCACCACCACCACCTCCTCCTCCTCCTCCTCCGTGGAGAAGCCCCCTCTACCTCCCCCCCGCACGGACGCACACTGTGTCCATTAATCCCATACAACAGCCTGCGCTCCTCCTCGCTCCCTCCCTCTTTCTATCGGTACCCCCTTCTCCCCCACCCCTCCTCTTATTAGCAAGCCGCACGGCGATTCTCTGCTTCAATAGTCAGGCGTCATTTCTCTCCATTATACACACCTACACACACACACACACAGTTTTATTGGAACACAACACACAGATCACAAAAGTCACAATAAGGATTCATGTTTCCTGTTACTCTCCTTTGTCCTTTTACAGTCATTCAAGGGCACGCAGCCCTGAAACGGCAGTCATGCTTCCCCTTTTGTGGTTATATTAATCAGTTTGGAATATAATCTGAGAAAAACTGAAAGCTGGAGAGCAACAAGCCTTTTGTTTTTAAGCTACATGATATAATGATAACATTTTTTAAAATAAATTTTACAATTTATTCTTCGACTGATTATTATTATTGGCAGAAAATGTACCCAGGGTAAAAGATGACGTCTTCAAACTACTTGTTTTGTCTGACCAACAGTCCCAAATCCCCAAAATATTCTAATTATTATAATGTAAGACAGGTAAAGGCAGTAAATCCTCAAATTTGAAATGCTGGAACCAGAGAATATTTAATATTTTTGCTTGGCAGACATATTGGTAGCCTCTGATGATCACATATCTCTGCCAACCTTCTGCTTTCTCAAAATGAGTCCAACATTCACACCCGAAGAAAGGACCTGACTGTTGCAATTAAGACCACACGTTGAAATAAACATACAAATAAACACACCGGAGCAGTACTGCACGAAGCTATTCCCTTACTCTCCCCGTCGGCTTTTATAGGCATTATCTAGATTTGATTTATGCCCCCGGCCTGCGCTGATTGTTTTCTATTTACAAAAGTGACTGCACAAAGAAGCTTTGCCTCAAAAATCCTGCACAGACCACTAAATCAAACCCACCAATTAATTATGAAGGAGAGAGAGGGAGAGAGTGACCCAACAATTAATTATGCAAGTGTGTGTGTGTGTGTGTGTGTGTGTGTGTGAGAGAGAGAGAGAGAGAGAGAGAGAGGAGTGTGTGTGTGGCAGAAAATGAGTCAGGATTCACAGCAACTACTGGAAAAGTTAATAAATTAAACACAAATAAATTAAGACTGATTTATTGTTCAGGTTCTACAACTCAACTTAAACACAGTCTCACAACTTTAAAGGTAAATATGAAACAAAACAGCAAATTGTCACATACTGTCATACATTATACATACATGTAAATCTTACATAACAAAGATGCAACGATAAAACTCTTTGACTCTGCTTTCTTGTATCTTTGCATCAGTTTCAGAGACGAAACTATTCGCCTCGATCAACTGAATTTGCTTATTTTGTTATAAATTTTGTGATTAATTTTATCATTTTAGAAAAGAGAAGAGCTCAGTGCATCATGGGAAAGTCCCTCGGCAGTCAAGGCCTTTAGCAGCATAACTAAGGGATGACCTAAATGATGAGAGGGGGTACAAAGTGATGGTTGCTGTAGTCTGCGATACTATAAGACGTGTTGTTTTGTTAACAATGACCTGATGTTGGATTTATCCTGATCCAGGTTGAATCACTGAATTATTTTTTGTTGACATCTTTTCCGTTTTGCCATTTTTCGTGTATGAGATACAAATGTCAAAGATTCTCTAGTTTCAGATTTTAAAAAGATTTCTTTTTGCATGTCAGCTACTGCAGGTTAATCAATATTATTATAAAAAAAATTGTTGCATCCCTAATCGTGGCATAAACCGATATGAATCTTAACTCTCGAGTTCCTACTACATAGTCCCTCCAATTCTGGATTACCAACATTGTTATTTAAGATTTACAGTTACAGTTCTGAGGATTAGTTTAAAGATGTCAAAGATAGATTTGGCATTTCTATACTGTAATTTCATATTACTTATCAACTGACACGTACGCTTGATCTGCATTAAGTAAATATCAGCTGAAAACAACAAAAGGCAATACCAAATGCCACTTCCTCTAATTTAATGAACACGTTTGACACTCTCAACAAAAAAGAAACTTGATCAAAGTTCACCTAATTCATATTTATGTGGGATTACTGTATCCTTCTGAGAGATGTTTGGACACCAACTGGAGCACTTTGTTTCTGAATGCTCCATTTAATTAAGAGCTAACATATATCGGCTGATATTGATTACAAATTACTCAGTTGATGGTCTTAAATTAATAAAGCGAGGTATCCCAGCGCACTGGCAAACTGATCTGAGTCTTGTAAATGACATGATGGTTTAGTCCATATGTTTATTGAAAATGTATAAATATGTACATTATGTTACACATGTAAAGATTTACTTGCACAGTGTTAGCTTACAGTGATGATATGACTCAACGGATGCCACAGCTTTTCGTCATTCATTTAGCTTCTTCCTCTCATTTATCTTCATCATCATCATCATCATCATCATCATCATCATCTTCATCATCATCATCATCATCATTCTCCTCCTCTCCTGGATCAGGCACCCACAGTCCAGAGTCGATACACCTTCTCAGGTGGTATTTTCCTTCCTGTAGGAAGTTCACAGAATGACTGACTTGAAGAACAAACAGAGGTGCAGGTTTTTCGGTGGGATTTTGTTCCTATCTGACACGTCCTGGTCCTCATTAGGTTACGTTTACTGACAGGAAAGACTATTTTAAGGGGCGAGGCTCAGTTACAAACACACTCACCTCAGGGTCCAGTTTGTTGATAGCTTCCTGCAGCATCTGAACGTTCTTCTCATCAAAGCTCTTCTGTATTTCCTGTGAAACAACAACAACAAAAAAGTAATGTGATGTGTGAACTGTAACTAGTGAAATGCCTACTGGTTGAGTGAGTCAAGGAGGGAAAACTTTCAGTGTCACCGTGTCCATAATGTAAACACTTCCATAACACACTCTTATCCTATCATAGGTTGTTTGGACTTGGCTTATGGGAAAGCTCAAGAAAGCATATCATGCTGTTTACCTTGCACAGAGCGCTGAAGCCTGGCCTGACTGATGGAGTCCATTCTGCTGAGCTGTGTATTGACTTCTCTGATTATCCAAATGGCAACACGGTTCATATCAATAAACTGCACAAACACTGACTTCAAAATCTACTAACAACGCTTTGGAAACAGGTGTGGGGAAAAAATGCAGTCTCTTGGATAAGACACGATGTCAAAGTAAAAAACTATTTGTAAAACAGCTCAGGTCAGGAGCCTTTGACGTTTCCTCACAGAGAAATGTGGGAAAGGAGGCAGACTGTAGGTCGATGTAGAACATACCTTCACAGTACGCACACTACATCTTAAAGGCAGTAGCCATGTGGCTAATGCTAGCTTGGATGTGTTGATCTGCAGTATTGACTTTTCTGGCTTGTAGCTTGAGCCGGTACAGCGAAACAAGGTTGTCACAGACGTGGTGTGTAAACTGGATGAAATGGGAGACACGCTAACAGGCCGGCTGTTTTCTCTCACAGCCTCGAGGGATGTAGAAGGAGGCAGCACACACTTTTTTTTTTGTTTTGTTGCAGTGTAAGGCTACATTAAATCTTGCTGACCTGAATTCATAGTAAGCATCGTACTTTACAGTGTGAGTGTCAGTGTGAGGAAACCTGTCATTTCCTGCAGATGCAATGTTAATGCTAAAAAGAGTCCACTGCAGACTTTGTTGGATCTTACCTTGGTTTTTTAGATATGGAGCTTATTTCTTGATTTAAACAAACCATGTTTTACAAATTCCCTGTGGTTCACTAACAGGCACAGTTTGCAAATAAACAACAAATTATTACCCTTTTTGGAAATATAAAACATACCTATCAAACAAATATGGAACATATTTATAATAGACTATGCTTCAGAAGTAAATAGATCCAAATAGATACAAGTACAGAAGGAATATATGATGTGACTCTTGGCACATTATTATGATTGTGCTGAGGATCTTCTCAGTCATGTCCTGAGTAATTCACCCTCCATAACAGCAGATGGTGCCATGAGTCAATTTAAACACACCAGGCGGTTGACCGAGCCACTGCCATAACTGCGTACAATGGGGTGACAGCGAGCTGTCTACATAACTTTCAGAGTCTAAGTGGAAAATACTGTTACTTCATGTATTTTAACAGTTACACTATCAGTTCCTAGGAATGTTAGTCATTGCACTAAAAGGGTGTCTTTATATATATATATTTTTATTATTACTTCCCCTCTGTGACTGAAACCTTTTGGAATATATCACACAATGACTGACAATGACAATGAATGATGATAAGTGTCACCAATAATTCCAAGTAGTTACATGCCTTTGAATCACTTGTTTAGATAATTCTGCACTACTAATGGAAACTGGGCTCATAATCAAGATGCATTAGCTTCCTCGGTATTTCCTACTTCATGTTTAGGGAACGTCAGCTCACTTCCTTGCCAAAGTGCTCTTTGCAGGACATCACCAACGCAGACACCACTGCCATTACCGTGGTAAAATACGTCTTGTTGCTGCTACTGTGAAAATCTTAAACAACTGAACTAAAATAATAAAACATATATTGAAACAAAAACTGATACCGCTGCAAAACATATGAAATTGAAATGTATGTCATTTGTAAATAAATGTGATTTGATTCATTTTCAGTGTGTAAAGAAGCCGTGTTCTGTATCACAGTGTACATAAACGGTACTCCTCATTTGAGGGATTCTCAACCGGAGGCCCACAGCCCAGATTCGCTCATTTCTCTTGACAGCAGATCAGCGTGTAATGGAACAGGAAGAGCACCCACAGTGTTCGACAAAGACTTGCAGGGGACAGGGTTCACACCTTAAACCTCTCAGTGAGGTAACATTAACTACTACTACTTTCACTTTTCAGACGCAGACACGGGGAGAACATGGAAACTCCGCACAGAAAGAACCGAGAACCTTTTTGCAGGCTCCAACAGCGTGCTTAAAAAAACATTTGGCACCCTCCCTGCTCACTGTTCATATAATTTCACCCAAGGAGACCTCCCTTGACAAAAATTTCTCAGCTCAGACTACCCTACGCCATCAGCGTCACCAACGCAGACCTGACTTCCTCCGTTTGTTACTGTGGTGACATAAATATTTGGATACCTGTTTCTTCTACTGTGTGAAATTTACGCTAACGTGGAACTGATTGAAAATATCGGTTCCATGAATCGAAACAAAATCCAAATTACAGCGTATTCTCTGTGCTAATTTTACAAATGATGTAATATTTACATCATGTCTTCCTTTACAATCAACAACGGTAACATTAGTTAACATACGTGAACTCCTTTGTGAGCTCATTGTTTTGTTTTTCGGAGCTCCGGCGAGCGGCAGTGACTAATGGGTGACGCACCGTCTCAGTTCTTCTCTTCACAAAAGAGTTGTTTGGTATCTTACTTAACATGTTCATACCCGGTGCAGTCCTGTTAGGAGATAGGAGGTGATCATTGAGTCCTTATGGGGGATATTATATGTAATCAAACTAGTGGAAAATAACAAGATTTTATGTTTTTTATTACTGTGCCTCTCAGAATCAAACCTTAAATGCCTCTAAATATCCAATAACGATGGCAACACAGGCTTTGTAATGTGTGTCTTCTACAAAATCAGCATTTAAACCAAATGAACCAGCGTCAGCTTCTGTAACTACAGTTTGACAGTGCTCTTCTTGTCGAAACATGTTTCTTGCCTTCCGTTACTGTTGTAGGAGCCTAGACACAATTTATTGCTGTTTGATTGGTTAGCATGCACAGCATTTGGCTGTGTTCTTATGAAGCAGAGAGTGTGAAGCCACACAGTTATTTGACCTCTCTCTCTCTTTCACTTTCTTTTTCTTATTAAAGATTCTACCTTTGGCAGAGAATCATAGACCTCTATGGGGTCTAAACCACCTGGGCCCAGTCTCTTCTGCTTCTCTTCTTCCTCCAGCTCCTTCATTGCGCTCTCCATGCGAATCTGTGCACAGCTGCGGACCCGCTCTTTCAACATTTCCAGCTCGTGGTCGAACGCGTCTTGGTATGGCTTGTCTGCAGTCTGACATGGACACAGATATAGTCCAATTACCTTATTTTCATAAATACACCACCAACAGTTAGCTACACACAGACAAAGATGCGAGACAGCACGTTTTTCTAACTACAGACCTTAATCTTTGAGAAGAACTGTCTGAAGCAGCCTCTTGGGTCAACCGCAAGCGTCCCAGCCAAATCCAAGATAAACTTCATGACTATGGCCTGGTGGGCCACCTGCTCCATCAGTGCATGTTTCTGCGAGCACATGAAGAATTTTCAAGGCTTCATCTGTCACAACTTCTTATTTTTAATCCAGAACATGCATACACTTTTCTCACAGCACTCACCTCATCTATCTCAAAGTCAATACAGAGGACGACAAGGCAATTGGCTGTCTCTTCGCACACCAGATGTGGGTTGTCTGACAGATACTTCTGACTGTCTTCACAGCGTCGCAACATACCTGGTGCACACACAAACAGATCCAGCATAACCCAACGAAGAAATCTGTAAGCCAGCGTTTTCTCATACCAGTGACTAAAAGTCAGGATGTGTTGTGTGCATGTCCTTTTTTAAATATGTCACTCCCATATGAAATCCTTGGAGCACCTATATAAAAAAAAATCATACCAATTCATTGGGAGTTTATGAAGGCAGAGAAGGTAGAGGGTCTGATCTGGTGGGAAATGGTAGGGCGTTCCAACAACGGGAAACAACAGATGTATTTCTCATTAATATATTAAACATGAACCGACTTCAAGGCATCATATGACACAAAAACAAACATGTTTAACCACTTGAACCCGAAGGTCCTTTTTTATACGTATGTCCTTGTAAACATGTTAAGCTATTCACTACATAGCGTGTTTTCCCGGTTTTGTAGTGTTTGATCTTAAAGTGGTGGACTCCAGCATCCCACAGTGTAATAAGTAGTGTATAATCTATGTTCACAAACCAGATACAACCATCAGAAACAACCATCAAACATCTAGTGTGAAATCAAAATGTGTGAGTTAAATCTTAAGGAGAAATCTCGTGAGATCTTTGGAACATTAACTAAAGAAAAGAGGTTTTAACATGAAAACTGAGTGTCCGTGAGGCTGAAAATGGTTCACAATACAAAACATAGAAAGAGGGAGGGATTATATTTGGAAGAAAGGGACAATGTGAGGGAGCAGAGGGACAAAGGCAACAATCACACGAAGCATACCAAAGTGTTTGATTTCCTTTGCATACATCTCCACAAAGGTCTTATGCTTCTCCACCTTTTCCTCTTGTGTTTCCTCCTTTGGTATAGGCCTGATGTTTAGTACACTCTAAAAATAAAAATAAGATGAAGACAGATAAATCACTGACAAGTCAGACTACATACAGGAAATCTTTGTGATCTTTATAATCTTACCCTGCTGAAGCCTTCTTTGCTTATACTGTCGACATCCCAGGGCAGTTTCTTTTCCTCTCGTCTGTGTTCTTCAATCATTTTCTCAAACATCTTTTCATCCTTCTTCAGTTTTCTCACCTCAGCCTGGACTTTCTTCAGCTCAGCCTCTCTCTCCTCATCCTCCTCTCCTTCCTTCAGTCCTTCTTCCAGCTCTTTCAGTCGGCCCCGGGCTTCCTCTAATAGCCTCTTGCATTCTGCGGTGCTATTGTCCAGGTCGTCCCCTCTCTGCTGAAACTCAGCCATTCTCTCCAGTCGGGCCTGTTACGTTATAAGATGGCGGGAGCTCAGGAGGGCATGAACTCTAGCTAGGAACTATATTTTGCAATAACGTGACAATCTTTTATTAATAAAACATGATGAATCAGTGCTGATCCATTAAAATGATCTCAAACATCTTGGAAACTATGATGCCTTTTGCTTAGCAATGAAATTCATTAAGGACATGAATCATTTGGTTATCTTAAGTAAGGAACGCGTCACATTTGTACATTCACCGGTTGAAATGAGCGATTAAACTGAGCCTCATGCTCCGGTGTACGAGCCCACATCTCTGCGGGCTTTGAACTGGGGACGAGGACTACACTCTAGACCTTTCTCTCAACTAGTCATGTGACAGCTAGACACTTGCTAAGCTCATTAGTCACACTGAGCCAGAGAGACACAAACTGAGCTCGACCATTGCAGGTAAAAAACACAGCACAGCAATTCACATCACTTGTGTGATGTCTGTGCAAGTCAGTGATTCCTCAATACGTGGCTGGGATCACTCATGAGGGCGCAACATGAATCTGTGCTGTCATGAGACAATGATCAGAAAGGAAATATTTCCAGATGAATTACTGAATAATTATATCTTGAACAAACTTACCAAACTTCCTGCCTTTATCATTACTCACTGTCTGATGAGAACTTAGCCTCTGTGGACGTCAGACAATGTTTGAACTTCCTATACGGCCTACGGATATCCAGAGAGTGGATAATGGATCCAATGGATATTATCCTTCTCTCTCTCAACAACTTGAATGATGAGGAGGAAACATTTCTGCTAATTCACACAAACAGAAATCTGCTTACAAATTCAGATAACAGGCAAAGCACCCTCAAATGTGTCTGGTTAATACTGGTTAATACATGGTGTAAAAATTGGGGTTATACTGTGTTTCAGACTTCAGTCTTCAATCATGTGATGTGTACGTGAGTTCCTACTCCTCATATGTTCTGTTTTTCACTTCTCGAATATGACTTTCTTGCTAAAGCTGACAGGGTAATGAAAAGTTCAGGTTAATGTATAAAAAGAAGAAGTCCAGAACAGAATAAGGGTCAGATCAGAGAGGCTGAATTGGGGAAATGCTAACTATTAGAGGAAATTAAGAGGAGTTACGATGAGGGGAGCCTTTTTCTCTTTTTCCCTTTTGTGTGTTGCACTATACAAGAATAAATTCAACTTAACTTTGATGAATATGAACATGGTATAAACAGTTTGATTTGTAGATATACATATTCACTATACATGAATATCTCACGATCTCGAGAAAACAAATGAAATAAGCTCATTATTAAAAGAAAACGAGGAAATATAATATGTATGACCATTTGGGCCTTCTGTACTATAGATTGCTCTGCCGGGTCACAGATTTTTCCGTAACACCTGTCGGTCAGCTCTGTCTGCATCCTCTGAGTTACTAAATCACCTCTACTGTTCAAAACTAACCAGGTACAAGACTCCAGACTTCACGGCTACTACATTTACTGCTGGCTGTGTACCCGGTGTCTCATTCTGTACAAGCTCTGCGTGTCGACGTACGGGCTGGTCACATCCTCGTCGTCGGACACATAGATGTGATCCCAGGCGCTGTAGTCGATGCCGGCTCCGGTGCTCATCTTTCAGCTCTCTCTCTCCCTCTCTCTCTGCTGGGTGCTCGCCCCCTCAGTTCTCAGGTTTTCAGTTTCGCTCACAGTTGTAGGTGGAAACTGCTGAGACGCCGACAAGACGACAGCAAACAAGATGGAAATGGACTTTTTTCCAATCCTCTTAAGGGAGTGGGGAAGGAGGGAGGCGGCTCAAGCCGTTCACAGGAAATCCCCCTGCTAACATCAGGCAGGGCGGGCCGCTTGTTTGCTTGTTTGTGTTTTTCAGTCGAGGAAACATAAACAAACTCTAATTTTAATGGAGGAAAAACAGTAGTAATATGACAACATTTGAGAATTTCTCTTACCATACATTACTCATTCTTGTTAGAATGTCTTTAAGTATGGAAGCTTTAAGTCAAGGGTGTCCAAACCTTTTTAAGGAGGGCCGGTTTGTCAAAGTGAACATGCCTGGGGGCCAATGGTAAGATTTTAAAAATGAAAAAGCCAAACGAACAAACAAAAACAATAAAAGTTATACACAAAGGCACTGTTCTGTGACCATTTCATTGTGATAATTAACATTTTTTGTTTTTAAATGGTAATGTCACCAAATCTAAGCCAATCAGGCGTGAATACATCTAATGAAGCAGTTCTTCATTTCTGTCACATCTGGAGATAAAGAATAACTTGTATGGAATATGTTAAACTTGCATGAAGTTGATACAAATCTGAACCTCATGTTCATTCTAAACATGTCTTATTACGAGCGATGATAAGTCTACCAACGTTTAAGTTTAAAATGTTTCACTCTTGTTCTTCTCTCTCACACATTCATAAAGAAAGTAATATTTTGTGTCACGTCTGCAGGTACATAACACCAGCTGTTATGTCCTTAGAGGTCAACCTTCACTCTGTTCAAATGCTTCATTATGTCGACCAAAAAAGCTAAATCTACCAGCCACACAGTATCTAGCAGGCCATAAATAATACATTATAAAAATGAATCTTCTGGTCACATGAAATCTGACCGCAGGCTGTGTTTGAGTCCGGACTTTGGACATGCATGCCCGAAGTGGTCATGCGTTTTATCTCCCTTTTACTCATTGTAATGAGTTAATATAATTTGTTTTCTTCAGGTTTCAAGTTATACACGTCATTATGTCAAGAAACTGGGTGTTATCCTGAGATAACGGGTACATAATATTAACAACATAATTCTTGAGAAATGAAAAGAATGATCTAGGATATCGAATCATTGCAGGATACGCCGTTCATTCATAGAGCAGGAGAATGGGGACTTTCCTTTTGTTTTCTCTCAAAAACAAATGAAATGAACTTATGAGAAAACTGAGGGAATAAAATGTTTGAATGTCTGACTGCTTGCTTGGGGTTTCTGCATTGATGTTTTTATGTATTTTAGTAGCCCATGAAAAGAATTACCGTACTTATAAGTTGAGAACTCAAATGGATACCAGACAAATGTTTCATTTTCAAAAACAAAAAGTGTAGCTCAATGTGCATGTAGGATTTTTCTACCTATCTTTTTTGTGGCATGTTGATAGTTTCCTTTGAAATGAAAAAAAAAAAAACATATTCATATACGATTTTCATCCATCCTTCCGTTTTCTGTAACCACTTATCCGTACCAGGGTTGCAGGGTCACTGGAGCCTATCCCAGCTGGCTTTGGGTAAGAGGCAGGGTACACCCTGGTCAAATCACTGGTTCATCGCAGGGTTAATGTGTTATTTACTAACATTATTTATTCATGTATTTATCAGGTTGTGTCTAATCAAATCTACATAATATAAGGTGAATGGGTATTCTATACTGTAAATTCAGTTTTTAATGAATTATAAGTTTATTTGTTTCACTATTTCACTTTATGCATGCAGTCAGTCACATCCACTGTCACAAACATGGTCAAAGCCGTGGTTTTTTTATTTCACTTTGGTCAATACCTTTATTGAACTTTGTGACATAAAAACAAATACAAAACAGAAAACAGATTACAGAGAGATAGGACAGTCCGAGGACCAGGTGTGTGTGTGTGTGTGTGTGTGTGTGCTATATAAAGTAAGTTTAAAACTCGATATCTTGTTCGTATGAAATGTTCGTTTGTACAAACTGTATGAGATTTATGAAGTGGTTTCTAAGAAAATGTTTTACTGTTAAATGAGATATGCAAATGTATGTTTTTATTATTTATTTATAAAGAGCCACTACTGTTGTCTGTTGGGGTATTAGTGTTACTAGTTTCCACTCATGAATGTTCTAGGGCATTTCTAAGAAGAAAGAAAGGTATTTTGTTATTCTTGTCAAAATTTCCGTATTAACACTGTTCTCAAATGAGGGCAGTTCTCAGAACAAAACACCCACGAAAATAATTTCATTGCGTTCAGTCTTTCATTTATGACCAGGCCACATATATGCAATGAAGCATCAGAAACACTTAGAAACACACCAGTACAAACCATTAACTGTATGCCATGGTACAGATATAAAAACAGTAACAAAAAGACAGCATCCAAGTCTTACATTCCCATGAAAAACCGCTAACAGGCTTTCGAGAAGTCTGCACTTCATAAACATGGATGGACTGGGTAAGGGTTTCAGGCCAGGAAACACAGAAGTTTCCTCAGGAAGTGTTTTCACTTTTTGGGCTGGTGATCACATTGTAAACATGCCCACGAGCAAACCGTCATTTCTTTTTCATTCGTTTTTAAGCCCACCTTACTTTCATCTAAGACACCCACATAGACACTGAGAGAGTGAAAGTGAAATTGTTGTGATTTACACTATGTCATGGCTCTCTACAGCCTAGAATAATCTGCAGCAGTTTCCCGTAAAAGCCTCATATTCAAATAATAAGAGTTCTCAATGAATGAGGTAATTACAAACAGGAAATTCACAGTTACTCTCAGTTCCACTGGCATCAGGATTTCCTGTACTTTCCATTGTGTCACACTGAAACTAAGTGAGCATGTGACAATCATTCACATAAATGTAGACTATATATAGAGTATAGACTATACTGTAGAGTATATCGATCAACCCTATTTACACACATGAGAGGGCCATGATATTAGAAACACCTCTCACTAGGCTGCCTTATACCTAACCTTCCTCTTGTTGTATTGGATCACATTAGACTGTACAGATGTACCTAATGAAGTGGCTGAGTGCACACATCAGCGTACATGTGTGCACATGCGTGCAAGAAAGTCTGAACATGTTTGTGTATATGTATATAGAAAAAATAGAAATAATCTATAAATTACTTGATTAATAGAGAGGAGGTATGAATAAAGTGGATTAAGTGTAAACTTCCTCCCACGCCTTTTCGAACATGTGTGACACGTATGATTTGGTTGTTTAAGAGAACTTAATTATTGAGTTTGTGTTCAAGTTATCTTTTTTCTTTTATATAATGAAAAATAAAAATCAGCCGATCTTACACTGGAAAACTGGAATCCATGGTCAAACTGTGAACACGCTGGTTCATCTGTGTTTAAACAATGCCTCCATTTAACTACTACTTAATGGACAATATTTGACTTTAACTATGTTAAAACGCAATAAAACATCAACATCTTACTATATGTACAAAATGTATTCACATATTTAGAATAAACACTGTCAAAGCTTATAAAAGTCCTGATTGACGCTCTAGTGTGGAGTGTGGAATTTCCTCTTTTTCACTCAGCACATCAATACAGTAAACACACACACACATATACAAATATATATATATATGCACACAGATGTACGACACACAACAAATACACATACACGATAAGTGTTATTGGATCGAATAAGGTCATAAATACAACTAAAAGGAAAAAAAACATCATTTAAACAACAGCTACACTAGATGTTTCGAGCACTGTGCCATATTGACTCGTTATCATGATTTTAGTTCTGCCCTTCATGTCACTAACATTAAGGGTACTTTACACTGTTTTGTCACCTCTTGGTTTTGATATGTCACTGAAATCAATCAGTCAATAAACAAGTATTATATTGTATCCATCTATCTATTCTCAATTTGCACTACTCTGCCGAATGCTGTGCTCTGCATTCAGTGTCTAGAGCCTCAGTTAATTGTAGCTAATCATTTTTTTATCACTATTTTCTATCTATCTCAAACATTAACTGTGTGGTTTGTCTTAAACTTCAGATACAGAGACTTGTGATGAGGTTTTACAGCAGCTGGTGTTCAGCTAAATACGCTGGGACAGGTTGGGTATCAGAGAGCACATAAAGCCTCATGTTCCATTTAGTTATTAAGTCCGCCTAAAACAGATAGCTAGAGAGAAAACAGGAAATGAGGTTGACAGAAATGTAGCAAAGAATAATACAGACTTTAGCAGGAAATGTTGTGGTTCATGGTGGCTCTTTAACCCCTCAGCTACGTCACTTCAACTCCTAACCATGACAAGGCAACAGCTTCAAATTGTCCATACACGTTTCATGCTTCCCCACAGACTTACTCTGTAATGGGCACTGCAATGTGTTGTTTGCCTAACCGGAAAACGTCCTTTAACGTGTATTTTCCCATTCGTCTGGTCCTGTAGTAGCGGCAGTATCCCAATCCAAAGAGGCAGAGAACCAAAGCCGCGATTACAACGGGCACAATTATAGGGATGATGTTGTTGGCTGCAGAGAGATGGGTGAGGGGTATGGATAAAGAAAAAAGAGACATTTATCATCAAACCAACATCAACACCCACAATGAACTTACAGTACAGTAACAATATAAAGACTGGACATGACAAAACTTAAAACTCACCTTCGACATTCACGTTAAACTTTACAGTGACAGTCCCTCTACTGTTGCTGACAGAACAGGTGTACAGGCCTCCATCCGCACAAGTTACAGATTCGATAGTGAGAACGTCGCTGCTGGAGGAGTGAGGGCTACCTGATGGTAGGGTCCAGCTGTATGAGGGGCTGGGGTTTCCCCAAGCCGTGCAGTTCAATAGTAGAGGGCTTCCTTCTTTGATGGTTTGAGAATGTGGTGACCCCTGAAGCTGAGGCTTATCTGTGAAGAAGAAGAAGAGGAAGGGACGTCATCAGTTGTAGATGGTCTACACAAGGTACAGCTGAGGCTGATGGGAATATCAATAGTTTTGCAGGAATTCATTAAAAAGTATTTAAATATATTAAAATCTGACCTCATGATGGTGCTAAATGGAACTTTTTAAAGATCACCCCCAACAAGAAAACCAATCATGGTGGCAATACATCTAGTAGTTGTGTAGATATCCAGCCTGGACTGACTGACACACTGAGCATACTGTCAGCTTATCTACAGGTGCTAAGTCAATGCCAACTTGACTTGCTATGGATTCTTCTTAAGGGGGTTTCACCTCTAATCAATAGGTGAAATAGCTTCTGCTGAACAACACACACAAAACTGGGGCAATGACTTGGCTTTTTTTCAGTTTCTATAGTCACTCCTCACTTTGTGCAAAGTTTAGTTGGCTGACTCGCTCAAGGGCTGATCACTATCACATTATAACCATGCCACCCACGCAGGTAACTATTTTGACTTGCTCTCACACCACACGTCCATTAACCTAGAGATTAATCTATACATCTGTTGCTTTCATCCTGATGGTCTGAAGAACTCATTGCTGCACAGTGCTGCCCATCGTTATCAGTTAATAATTCTACTTGACCTGTATTGTACACTACTTAATTCTCATGCTGCTGTGCAGAGTAATTTTACATCAGCGCCTTCTGTTTCTGTTTGTTTGTGGTTTGTGGTAATTTTGGCCTCGGTTTGTAAAGTTTTTTCCGACACATGACATGAGTCTCCTCTTGTCTGCTACGTGTGTGAAGAAACGTCTCCGTAACGACTTTGTCTGGAGGATATTTTCAACATTCATTTTCATTCAGCGGCTTTTTCAGGTAGCAGCAGCACAGCGTGTCTCCATTTCCATCTATGCTTACTGCAACACTCTGAAACTTTCTCATGACCCTCAGTAAAGAGGTTGGTTACTATGACGATACAAATCATGCATGTAGCCTAATTGTTCTTCAATATCTTGTATTGTCAATTAAGCTGCAAGCATGTCAGACGATGAACTGCATTTATAGTCTTTAGTACATATTCACTAAATATGTTTGACCACAGCAGCTCTGAGATGATAAATGAGAAAAGTATGACAAATCCAAACAAATTAGTTCAGCTAAGAACATTCTTTCGCTTTCCAGTTTAACAACAACTAGTTTCAGTTTTTCTGCTTCCTTTACTTTTCACACAGTGTTAGTGTTTGTAGAAAGGAAGAGATTTGATGTCGAGTTGTTTAGGGCCAACAAAGGTTGAGGTACGACCCTGCTTCTGCCAAAGAAATGCCAAACAAATCATATAGAGGGGATGTTTTGAAGCAACGCCTGTGAGCTAGCTCAGGCAGGAAACTCGAGCTGCGCTGCGTATACACATCACACGTCACATACCTCACACTACACAATCCCACGATTTAAACACACCCTCCCAATTTGGAGGTGTAGTTATGCAGCAAAAATGTCACATCTATCCCTCTGCTCTGCTGATCCCATTGCATTAGCACCGCCGCCTGTTCTTCAGCCCTACTACCACTCCAAAATCTTCATGCATACTCCCGGGGGGGGGGGGGTTTAAGATGTTTGCTCATCACTCCTCAATATCTCCATGTTTACATATCTCTTTGTGGAGTGATGAGGTCGGAGCCTAGACACTAAACTCTAATTGAACAGACTAAAAGGAGCCATCATTCATAATCTTCTAGTCTTACTAGATTTGTTACAATATGTTCAACATCTAGGCACTAACTGTCCATCCACCCATGCAGGTAGTTTCCAGTGGATTTGTTTTCAAAATGAGAGCTAAAACATGTGAATAAGAGCTGTGGGTCTAAACAGTAATCTATGTGATCAGTGCCGATATAAAAGTGCTGATCAGACCAGCCTTACTTCTTCCATCACTGCCAAAGAGGCCAAAATGATAACTAATGTTGTTAAGAGGGGTACATTTAGTTATCAGACTCACAGTACACAGAGGCAGTGATGTTTTGTGAAGTCACCACTGGAGGGGGCTGTGGTCCTTCAGGTCCCAGCTCCAGTTTAGCTTCACACCAGTACTGTGCTCCATCATCGTCTTTACTAGTGGTGATGTTGAAACTGAAGGTCTCAGTCACTGGTTTCTCGTTTGTGTCATTGTAGGACTGTTGATCCAGTACAGTCTGTCCTCTGTAGAAGGTCACAGTGAGGTTATTAATTGGAGCAACTTTCTGGACTTCACACTGCAGACTGTACTGATGACCCTCTAACATCGGCCCAGTGTGATCTTTGAAGCTGATCGATACATTATCTGGAGGCTCTGTGAAGACAGAGACAAAGAGACAAACTTAGACTGAACATTTGAAAGAACAAGTAAATAGATTCATTCAGATTATAAACGATGAAACCAGCAGGAGCAACAGCAAGTTTACTTACGGTACACAGTTATAGGCAGGAAGGTAAAACACTGGTCATCAGAGTCTTTTTTAGTATAAAAGCAATAGGGAGCTGGGGCCCATTCAGTCATTTTCGGAGCCTTCCATGAAATCGTGGTTCCGTATTTGCTCCGTTCTCCAAAAGGTACTTCCAAATCAAATATCTCCAGACAGTCCTCACACACAGAGCACTTGGCAGCGACTGGGTCACCATGCTTCACTATCACTCTGGATGGAGTGAATACAGGTTTATCTGTGCAGTTTGGTCCTGTAAGACAGACATTAAAGGTTGTGATTTTAAACAGCTTCATGTAAAATTAGCAAACAGATACACCATTAAATCATTTCAAAGTGTAACTTCACACACTTGATATAATATCTGGCTTTTCATTAATTACTGGCAGTGGTATGTTGCATGTTAAAAAAATGTTAAGTATAATATTCAGAATTGTCTGTATAACATCAACTAGCCTATAAAAGAGTACACACACAACCCTATATAGGCTATAAAACATATATTAGCGTACATTACTAGTACAGGAGGCCTAGATAGTAAACATGACTTCTGATTTTCACTGATGAAATACAAGTGCTGGGAAGATGAAACATAAAGTATGAAAAGACAAAACGATCGAAGTTATGTATCTGAACACTTACCACTGTTCGCATGGATATTGTACAGAAAATTCAGAGTCAGAGAAACAACCAGAAGGATGTTAGACGAAAACATTATTCCCCGTAAGAAAACGAGCAGCCCGGTGAAAAAACAGAAAAAACAACGACGTTAGAGTCCTTTCAGAGTGCGACAGTGAAGAGGAACTGCTCTTAAAAATCCAACAAGATCTCCTCCCTTTGCTGATTTTCACTGGACGACAGTCAGTAAGGCAGAGCCCGCGGAGATTGAGCACGTAAAGCTTTATCGCATCATTTTTAGGAAGTCGCTCGTAAGTGAAACTGAAACTAGATTTCTTATGCGCCGGGAGTTTTGGGAAATTCCACTACAATTACTGCCAGTGCAGGGGGGAGACTGACTGCCATGACCTTAAACTACAGACAGTCCACACATATGCAGTATAAACACTTATTTGTACACACACGTAACAGAGATGAGCGTTCCAGTGGGACTATTTTTCTTGGTGGAGGAATTTAAGTCGTCCGAAAACACTCTTCCTTATCTCCTTCCTGAGTGCCTTTCCTCTCTTTAGAGATGAAAGGTCAGCAATCTCAGCAACACTTTCCTTATCGATATATGCCCCCCCCACTTCATACTCCACAGAGGCTGGGTTTCTTCGTCCTCACTGATAGGTGTTTTCAATTTATTTTCATTTCTACTCTGCCCCCTCTGTCCAGCATGCAATCACGTGGCTCCATGCAGGGAAAGAGCAGCAGAGACCAGCAGTGAATTAAGACAGCCTAAGAGTGATTAACACGTCACTCAATGTCACTAATGGCTGTTTATTAACATTTAATTAACAATGCTTGATAGGTAATTAATAATGAAATCACTGTGAGTTGCCAGCTTGTAAAAAATCACAGCATGCGGGGTCATGTAATATCGTGACTTCTTTGAAAATAATTTGGGGTTTTTTTCGCCACGTGGAATGGATACCACTCTGATGTGTGCTAAAGATAGTCACACCTCCACAGCTAACACTTCAGGATATGTTGTGGTCCAACTAATAGAAGTGACAGGCATAGCCGCCATGACAACCATTCAAACCACAGCGTCATTTTTCCACATCAGTTTGGATTAAACACATGAGATACTGTGTGTTTTATGTGAGCTTTACAAGTGCTGAGCCAGGCTTGCGTTTCCCTCTGATTCCAGTCTTTATGCTAAGCTAAGCTAACTGGCTGCTGACCGTACCTTCATTTGTAGCGTTGTTCCCAGGCTTTGGTATTTGTATGCATTAAACAAACAAGATGTAACATGCTAATCAGTGACTTCTAGGAGGACAGAGGCATGCTAGCATTTTCCCTGATTACATTCTTTATGCTAAGCTTTGGTATTTCTATTTAGTAAACAAACAAGATATAACGTGTTTATCAGTGACCTTTAGAGGTACTGTTCACATAATTCCCGTTAGGGACGGACAAAACCAGGCTAAACTGGCTTAAAAACAAAAACAGTGCAAGATACGTGGGGGATATCCATAGTGACAAAAACATTACAAGCAAAACATTAAAAGCTCAAACAATTGCAACATAAACATGCCAAAACTCAATGTTTAAACTCCAAGTCACCTAATTACTCATCAACCACACGCGCTTCCCTCTAGCTGCTCTTAAGAAACTTCTCTGGAATAAGGTTGGGCAGTTAGACATTTTCCAGTTAACAGTAAAGTTATAACTCAAGCAGAGATGAAACAGTGTGGCGCATAGTCGGGTCGGAATGAACCTGTAGATCTTTGACTCCCATTGCCTCCCCTGGCTTGGCATAAAAAGGCTTGAGAAGTGAAATATGAACCAGGGATCACATTTTAGTATCCTTCTCTTTTACTACATAAATGAAAGTAAGACATTTGATATACCTGACTTTGAATTTAGGCTTCCAGGCTAAATAAATGTGTGTAAAGGTACAAATTACACTGAGAGGAATGAATTTATGCTCTTGATCTTTTATGTCAAGACCACACACCGGAACTTTGTTAAATGCAGTCTGACGTATTTCGAAGAAGTTTTCCAGTTCGGTAAAAATACAGAAGTGAAATATGGAAGTAATGACAGGGTTAAAAGGAAGTAAGCTGGATGACATCTGGGGGGATTTCAAGATGGATATTAAACTTGGTTTTCTTTGACTTTCAGATGAGGCAACTGCTAATTTTAGTGTCACATACGTCACAGATGACAGCAGTCTTGAGACTTGTCACATGCATTAGCTGAAGCTACGTAGTTTAGTCAGAAATGCTGCTTCACCTCTGAATCACAGTGATTGGATTTAAAGGCAATACATGGATTTTTTTAGTTCCCAGCCTTTCAGACAGCACTTTTCTTCAGAAGAAATAAACAATGAATGATTTACTCGGGTCTCCCTTCATTTGATTTGCACAGTGAACACTTCTTAGCAGGTGAATTCTCATTGCTGCTTTTGGGATATAGCTATGCTCTACCCTTAATGCTTTTATGCTTATGACCATGTGTGTATTTTAGTGCTGTTTGTTATTTTGATATTTTTAATATCATATGTGATTACAACCAATTTTATATTTAGCTTTTAAAATGTATAGCCTCTGAATGTTTTTGGTTCTTGTGTTTTTCTTTCTTTCCTGTCTACTGTGAGTGTATCTGTTGATCTGTTGCAGTACATGTGTTCACATGCCACATCTGAGAGACCTTTAAACTTGTCTAGCACGTTGTTCTCTTTCATTTCTTGCATTTCACTTGTGCTTCTTTTAATCTTTGAATTTATCTTAGTGAGCACTATGCCTGTACTTTGGTGTCAGTGACAGACAGTGAACAGGCAGGTTAGTTTGGTTTGCGCTCGTTACAACCTGCCCATGTTGTATTTTCCACTGGATTCACACTGTCTGGTATAAGGTGTCAGGTGAATCTCGAGATGTGAATAGCTTGTCCCAATATAACTCCTTCCTTACCAAAGACAATGGAATAACATTAGATGTGAGTCTGGCCTCTGAGATTGTTTGGTCCAACGTTGTTTATTACAAATATTTAAATTTTAAATTAAACTGAGAAAATTGAGCAGATAAAAAAAAAAATGTCGACAGACAGCTTTCTTTCTCGCACTGAGATGCTGCTGATTGGAGATTATTAGTTGAGTATTTAATGAAGTCTACAGACAAAGCAGTTACTCATTGTTAGTCATTCATTCAGTCTTTAGTCAGTCCATTTCTTTGGGTTTAGTTGTGCAGTGTTTTTTTTTTTTTTTTTTTTTTTTTTTTTTTTGTGGCTGGCCTGGACTTCCCCAGTTGTTGCAACAGGCCATGAAGTTGTCTGTGATCATGTGATCAAATAGGGACATTGGACTGGGCATTGGACATTGCACAACAATGTCATGTCAAGTTATGAATTAATCATCAAATGTGATATAAATAATGTGATATAAATAATGTGATATAAATAAATACAAATGTAGCAACAGTAAAACAATTTAGTTGAATTATAGTTACAGAATAAGCATGTGATTTTGTTTCTGATATTTTACACCGAGGGCCTGTTCCCTTGCCTGTGGGCTCCCAGTACAATTAACAGTATCTATAATTACAACCCTGACTTTCGTCCAGGGTTAGGAGTAGTTCAGCTTTTTAAAGAGAGGAAATGAGCTTGGAGAATTGTGCACTGTAATTTCTCTCTGGTAATGCTTTGATCTGTAATCTTGATGAAAGAGTAGAGATTAATTAAGCTATGCTTACTCAGTAAAATACGCTTACTCGTATAGCTAAGCAAACTTAGTGTAAAAAGTCAGGAAAACATAACTTTTCATTTCTTTTGATAACTTTTAATAAAATACAGTTCCAGTGCATTGTAACTTATCAATCACTACAGAGTGTTCAGAGAAGGGCCACAGTCTGGATTTCAGGATTATTTTATCATGAGACATGGAGTCACTCTAATATAATCTATATTTAAGATTTATGTATTCCCCAGAGTAAATAAGTCAAATGTAAGTACAACTGTACTACTACTAAAATGTGTTAGAATCTGAAAATACTGTGTGTAAATGATTAATTATACACTATAAATACCCCTCAGGTTGCTAAAAACCAGAAATTTCAATGTAAAAATACAAAGGACGTGACCTCTGCGTCCTCAATGTTTGCCATAGCCCTTTACTTCCTGTCAATACTTAAAAACATGTGAGCAAGAAGAAGGGTTGTGTTTATAGTCAGTCTACCACCATCTGGTGGCAAAATCTCAACATCACATGGCAGCACAACAGGCTGCCCTCTTACAGTCTAACCTGAAAATCGATTTACATTGTTTCATTTTGAGATATCAAAAACAATTAGAGCAGTAAAAAACAAAAGATAGCACATTAAACATAATTATATCAGACTCCGTGGCCTCAAAGACGAATTTCATGGAAACCTTTCATGAAGATTTGAAGATGATGAAGACGATGATGGTGATGATGATGATCACAGTTACTATGGGGATTAAAAAGAGGTGGAGGTATCCTGATGGGATGATGGATGGATCTGGAAGATCTAGGCAAATAAAAGAAAAACAATGATGTAAACATACATATTATAAAAACCTAGTTAAAAGACGGTAACGTACACGGCTGTTTTTTGTCTGATTGTCTGATGACTACACGCTTTTGGTACTTGGTCCATTATTTGGTATATTCATTTTAATCAGCAGGGTGCTGATGTTATGACAATATGGCTTCACAGTCTTGTTTGGTCAGGATGGCACAGTGGTATGTCAAACATCTCATATAAATGAGCTTCTATGCGTCACGTCATAAAACTCTTCATACATGTCAAAAAAGAATTTGAAACGACTGGTGTGTTGGATTTAGTGGCCTCTAGCAGTGTAGTTGCTGACTGCAGCCCTGCTGCCTCACCCTTCTTTCCAGCATGAAGAAGGACCTGCAGTGGCCACAAAACGTGTGGAAAAAATGCAAATTAATCTCGAGCCAGTGTTTACCTGCTCTGGGCTGTTGTAGAAACATGGCGGTTTATTTCATGGAATTATAAAAGGCTCACTCAAAGGTAACAAGACAGATAATGTATAACTGTATAATGTATAACTTTGCATTACGACTGCAGCCACACTGCTGGCACAGTTTAAGTGACGCCATTTTAATTTCACCAATCCTAGCTGTCACATGTCAAGAGAGTAATATGTTGCTAATACAAGTCAAATAAGCATGTGACTGTTGGGCTAACTATTATGAATTGTACTATTTTTAGTTTTACTCTTGTGGGCTCCAAACTAACTAGATATATTACTTAATTATTGGGGTGTCCTGATAGCTCCCCTGGTAGAGTAGAGTACCACAAGGCCGAGGCCAAGGTCTGTCTTACATGCCTTTCCTTTTCCTCTCTACTCTCACTACCGAAATAAAAACAATTCTAGCTATTCTGTGAGGTGTTCTCACAGTGAAAAAAAAAAAACTAGAGACACAAACAAAAACTCTTTGTCTTAAACCTCGCAGACATTACGTTACATGAAAGAGAGCTTTAGAGGTGCTGCTAGTCGGATTGTGTCGCCTTAGACAAGGTCAGGCTAGTTGTTTCCCACTGTTTCCAGTCTTTATGCTAAGCTAATGAGTCCTGGTTGTATTTTCGTATCCTCTGCACAGACATGAGTGGTATCAATCATCATCATAATCTAAAAGGCATATTTCTTTAAAATGATGACAAATTACAATTCAAATAACACTTGTGAGACAACATTACTAAACTATTTTGCATGTATGATTATTTTGTTTTCAGACTCACGTTCCATAGCGATGGTGATGTTCTGTGATCTCATCACTGGAGGGGGCTGTGGGCCTTCAGGTCCCAGCTCTAGCTTAGCTTCACACCAGTACTGTCCTCCTGTACCTTTTTTACTGGTGGTGATGTCTAAAGTGAAGCTTGCAGTCGTTGGTTTCTTATTTGCATCGATGCTGAACTGCTGATCTAGTGCTGTCTGTCCTCTGTAGAAGGTCACAGTGAGGTTTTTAACAGGAGCAACGTTCTGGACTATACACTCCAGAGCGTGGCCGACAAAGCTGATTGACACGTTATCTGGAGGCTCTGTGGAGAAAGAGAGAGATGCAGACATTATTATAAAGTCTAAAGTCCTTTAGGTGGATCCAACTTGCTTTAGCCATCATGATTAGAGGCTAACTGTTACTATCAGAAAACTTCTTATTCAGAAAGTTTACTTACTGTAGACGGTCACCGTCAGTGTGCTACAACACTGTTTGTCATCCATATTATAATAGCATACTACATTCATGTCCCATTCAGTCAGTCTCTTAATCTGCCACAATATCATGGTTCCATTTTGACTCATCCCTCCAGCAGATACCTCCAAACCTCGCTGTCCTGCGAGGCAAGCATGCTGACATACAGAGCACGTGGCTGAGGCTGAGCTGCCATACTTGACTACCAGTTGGGACGGCGTAAACACAGGTTTATCTGCACAGTTTTCATCTGTAAGACACAATGCAAAAATATTTTCACACGTCACACGTCTTACCATTATTTTAACTTATCTGTTTTCGCTTTCGTCCGTCAATCAACCATTCAAATTTTGTTATCCTTCTCCACAGCCTGATTTTCTGCTCTAAGGCCAGTGAACTGACTTTAATCATCGTTGTCATCATTTTGCAAAATCAGCTCATCAGCACAATGGAGGAAGTAGCAATACTGCAATCCAAAAGTACGCCATTGATCTACACGTGATCTGCACACTACATATATGAGTCATACATGTGTAATGTATGAGGTTATGAATGTGAGACTGCCACCTGCCTGTCTCTCTGGTCTGTATACATTTGTGTCCTCCTGCTTTTAAATTTACACCACCCCATGACAATTTGTTATGAAGTCTTATTCTGTAAAGTTGTAAGTAAAGCTGTCAAACTGATGTACTGGAGTATACGTGAAGTAGTACAGTACAACAAATTTGTATTAGGTAAAGCCATCCTGGAATAAATCCTCCACTGTTTTAACTATAGGGTTAGCCTGTAGTGACAAAAAGCACTAAATCAAATAACAGTTTGCTCTGTCTTTTTAACTACTTACCACAACTGGACACATGGGAGCTGTGCAGAAACCTCACAGGACAAGTCATCAAAAGTAAGAAATGGAAGAACATAATGTCCTTGATTAGTTTTGTGGAGCAAATGATGCAGTCTGGAATAAATGCCTCTGACAAAATGGTCAGAAAAGCAGAGTGAAAGTCAAATTATGACTTCAATTCGACTTTTTTTTGTAAAAGTTGTGCAGTTCTGCAGCCTCTCGTTTCACAGCAAACACCCTGTTTTTGTAGTTTTATCTGTAGCGACCTCAAGTTACCTCGACTTATCATCAGACCCAGACGCTTTTCAAGGGATGTTTCCAAAGAAATACATTGCTCTGCTCTGTAGTTGCTCTGGCAAGTTAGTATAAAGGAAGTTAGACAGTTTTACAGTATGGGGTGCCATTTGTAAAGTGGCTCACGCTGCAAATAACAGCAACAGAGTCACTTTTTTGCACATTTACAACAATATTTGCCAACTTGCCAACTAAACCAAAATGTTAAATCTAAATGTAATCTAAATATAGATCTAAATGTTAAATGTTAAATATAAATATAAATATAAATATAAATATAAATGTTAAATGAATCTCTAAATGTTTCGGGTGAAACTACTGTAAATATTTAACATGACAGATCAGTCAAACTGAGCCCCCTTGTGGCTGGCTATAGTGGCTACAGGTCATAAGACCCTTCATAAAAGTGATACTAAAAACTCAAAGTAGCCTTGAAATAAAGTTTCTCCAAACGTGTTTGTTACTTTAGGTAGTTATTATCACGATAATCCATGTCCAAGAGTCCATTTGATACCCATAAGATGGGTTTTATTCGTTATTTGCCACTATAAATACACTCTGACCTCATCGGGCCTTTATTTTGGTACTTCCGGTTACCGACATTTGAATTTGTATATTAGCTAAAAAGTTAGTTTAACTCGAAACATTTAGATGTATCAGTTAGATTTAAATTTAACATTTAGATTTAGATTTAACATTTGGATTGAAATATCTCTAAGTTGGCAAATATTGTTGTAAATATGCAAAAAAAAAAGTGACTCAAAAATTCACACCAGTTATTTAAACATTGTTTGAAGGTAAACGTGACAAAATGTTGCAGTTATTTTCAGCATGAGCCGCTTTACAAACGGCACCCCATATTACAGAGCTAAAGACGGGCTTTTATTTTCATTGTAAAAAGAAAAATAGTCACCTTCCCCCAGGATAACTCTGAACTTAACTCAGTCTAAAGCACAAAACCAAGTGGCTTGTGTCAGCAATCCCAAACAGTGGCAGCACCACGTTTCACAAATAATTATCTCTTGCACAATGCTGATACATTTGTGAATCCTAAAGCAGTCCCGCAAACAGGGGTTGAGTCCATGTTATTTGTCATCCAGCTCAAGACATGAAATTTGGTCCCATGACTGGACATGATGGTGATCATGTCGGATGGTAGCGCTATAATTAAAGGAACAACATGCAAACACACTACATGTAGACACAGTACACACTAGATATCTAGTCAGTTGTCTGCCCCCATCCCCGGCCATGTTAACCTTTCAGTTCATGTTTTTCAGTTCTGCAAAGTTAATAATAGTTAAGAACAGATGTACATGAAAAATAACAACAACAACAACATTATAATAATACAGCACATTAAAAAACAGAGTTTACAGACAAGTAAACAGAGAGCCAAACAAAGTAGGATATAGATTAGATTATAAAATATATAGATTTTAAAACATGATGGAAATAGCCATTTAAAAAAAAAACATGACGATATATAGTAAATCCAGATAGGATTAAATGAAATAGTAATAACAATAAATAAGTGATGTGAGCAGGCGGAGAGTTGCAAAATAAAGGGACCCTGATGGTGAAAGCACAGCCACCTTTATTTACACCTCGACTTTGGATCAGGCAGAAGGTACCCACCTGAGGACCTAAGGATAAAGCACTGGCATGTCTGTTACGTAGCATAGAGCCAGACACTGGTGTGCTTTAAAGGTGATCAGAAAGATTTTGTGGAGACTGGCTAAAATGTGTCTAACTTGATGTTATCTGTTAAAACCAGTGAGAAGCTTGAATGCTGCATTTTAGACTTGTTGGACGTGAGAGAGTGACTTCTTTATGCTGAAGAGATGCATTCAATTCTGAAGGAAGTACCGTGACAACTGAAAGAAACACTCCACCCCTGTGCAATGTAGATAAATGAAGCTTCACTGAGAGAACAAGAAGTTGACCCTGACTCTAGAAAAGATTAGATTACACTCAGTGTATTGACACTCAGGAGTTACCAGACTGTGAGCAGGATGTGCAGTATGAAAACAGGCTGTCCTGCAAACACTGTAGAAGAGTGGACTATAAACTCATATTTTTCTGATCTGTGCTTCTTCATGGCCCGTATGTATTTTGTTTCTTTATTAGGCAAGACAAGAGTCAGAGTAGTCAGTAGACTGAAGATGATTGAGGAGCAGCACTCGGATTATGTGTTTTTGAAATGAACCGTGAACATGTGAGGAGGGGGGTGCTTAAATGGACACCGCCTTAACAACTTGTAAGACTGTGAACAGACCGGATGCATGATAGAGCAGGAAGTAGACTCATTTGCTTTCTGACTGCCTTTGGATCTGTGCGTTTGATTTTGGTTCTTGTTTCATGAAGAAATAACTGGACATTATGCTTTATGTCGTTCTCCTGGTTGGCATTCTGCGCAGCGCTCGTTGTGGTGAGTGAAGAGTTTTCCATCTGTACTTTGTTATGAAGGGAGTTTCTAGTGTTATATCATTTTTATGTTTCCAGTGCCTTTATTGTGACATAAAATCATCATTACCAAAATGATTGCTCTTGCTGTGTGGAGTTTGCATGTCTGTGTGGATGTGGATACATACAGTCCAAAGACAGGCACTTCATATGTTAACTGATGAGTCCTGTACGTCTCCCGCCCTGAGACGCCCGTGATACTGATAACGATAAGCAAAAATAGATGTATCATCATATTCATATTTACAGCCGTGTCAGAAATGTTGTGCTTATAATATTGTATGTTTTATTTAAGGTTTAAAAAAAGAAAGTTAAAAAGTTGGTTTCATATAAAGACGTTATAAAAATTGTTTAGTAGTTTGGTAAATAAACACTTGATTACAAGTGAAGATGAAGATGTTCAGATAGAGACTTTATGAAATCATTTTTTTAGGTGTGATTTCTGAACCAGTGGCACAGCGGTTAACACTGTTGCCTCACTTCAAGATGGTTTGAACCTCGGCTGAGGCCTTTCTGTGAGGAGTTTGCATGTTCTTCGTGTGACTTTGTGGGTTCTCTCTGGGTACTCTGGCTTCCTCCCACAGTCCAAAGACATGCACTTCACAGGTTAATTGGTGACTCTGCTGTAGTTGTAAATGGTTGTTTGTCTTTGTGTGCCCTGTGATGAACTGGCTATTGGACTGAACAAAGCAACGAACAATGGTAGCTCTAAAACTCATTGTGTGCAATAATTTACATGAAGCTGTTTAAAATCACGACCTTTAATGTCTGTCTTACAGATACAGACTGCACAGATCAACCTGTATTCACTCCATCCAGAGTGATAGTGAAGCATGGTGACCCAGTCGCTGCCAAGTGCTCTGTGTGTGAGGACTGTCTGATGTTATTTGGTTTGGAAATACCTTTTGGAGAACAGAGCAGAAACGGAACCACGATTTCATGGAAGGCTCCAAAAATTACTGAATGGGCCCCAGCTCCCTATTGCTTTTATACTAAAAAAGACTCTGATGAGCAGTGTTTTACCTTCCTGCCTATAACTGTGTACCGTAAGTAAACTTGCTGTTGCTCGTGCTGGTTTCATCGTTTATAATCTGAATGAATCTATTTACTTGTTCTTTCAAATGTTCAGTCTAAGTTTGTCTCTTTGTCTCTGTCTTCACAGAGCCTCCAGATAATGTATCGATCAGCTTCAAAGATCACACTGGGCCGATGTTTGAGGGTCATCAGTACAGTCTGCAGTGTGAAGTCCAGAAAGTTGCTCCAAATAATAACCTCATTATCACCTTATACAGAGGACAGACTGTACTGGATCAACAGTCCTACAATGACACAAACGAGAAACCAGTGACTAAGACCTTCATTTTCGTCATCACCCCTAGTAAAGACGATGATGGAGCACAGTACTGGTGTGAAGCTAAACTGGAGCTGGGACCTGAAGGACCACAGCCCCCTCCAGTGGTGACTTCACAAAACATCACTGCCTCTGTGCACTGTGAGTCTGATAACTAAATGTACCCCTCTTAACAACATTAGTTATCATTTTGTCCTCTTTGGCAGTGATGGAAGAAGTAAGGCTGGTCTGATCAGCACTTTTATATCGGCACTGATCACATAGATTACTGTTTAGGTTCACCCACAGCTCTTATTCACATGTTTTAGCTCTCATTTTGAAAACAAATCCACTGGAAACTACCTGCATGGGTGGATGGACAAAGTTAAAGTGAAGTAGCTGAGGCACACCATGAACCACAACATTTCCTGCTTCAGTCTCTTCTTTGTTGCATCTCTGTCACCCTCATTTCCTGTCATCTCTCTATCTCTCTCTTGACATTTTTTAGTTTGCCTTGAATAACTGGATGGAACATGTCATTTGCTCTCTCATACACAACTCGGTTCAGCAAAGCACATTTAGCCGAACACCAGCTGCTCTAAAACCTAAGTATCTATCTACTTCTGACTGACTGACTGACTGACACCATCCACAATTGATGATGTATTTCTCCGTCTCTTCCTCTTCTTCACAGATAAGCCTCAGCTTCAGGGGTCACCACGTTCTCAAATGACCATCAAAGCAGGAAGCCCTCTACTATTGAACTGCTCGGCTTGGGGAAACCCCAGCCCCTCATACAGCTGGACCCGACCATCAGGTAGCCCTCACTCCTCCAGCAGCGACGTTCTCACTATCAAATCTGTAACTTCTGCGGATGGAGGCCTGTACACCTGTTCTGTCAGCAACATTAGAGGGACTGTCACTGTGGAGTTTAATGTGACTGTCGAAGGTGAGTTTTAAGTTTTGTCATGTCCAGTCTTTATATTGTTACTGTACTGTAAGTTCATTGTGGGTGTTGATGTTGGTTTGATGATAAATGTCTCTTTTTTCTTTATCCATGCCCCTCACCCATCTCTCTGCAGCCAACAACATCATCCCTATAATTGTGACCGTTGTAATCGTGGCTTTGGTTCTCTGTCTCTCTGGATTGGTATACTGGCGCTACTACAGGACCAGACGAATGGGAAACTAAAGGGACATTTTCTGGGTTAGGCAAACAACACATTGCAGTGTCCATTACAGAGTAAGTCTGTGGGGAAGCATGAAACGTGTATGGACAATTTGAAGCTGTTGCCTTGTCATGGTTAGGAGTTGAAGTGACGTAGCTGATGGGTTAAAGAGCCACCATGAACCACAACATTTCCTGTTTAAGTCTGTATTATTCTTTGTTGCATCGCTGTCACCCTCATTTCTTGTCATTTGTCATATTATAGACCTGTCAATGGATTATTAATTCATGTGTAAGTAATATTATATATGTAGTAGCTAGTGGAGGTGAAACTACGATCAATTATAATGTTCTGTACATAAAACTGTGAGATAATTAACTAAATAAAAATAGTTTTAACCTGGTGTCTGCATCTACAATAATTGAGTAAAATGTCCAGTATTTCCTCCTGAATGAGGTTGTGGAAGAGCAACATCAAATTTACTTTAATTAGCTACCTTATAATTGTAACTTTGGTGTATTAATTTACTTTGTTAGTAGTCTTACATTCATGTGGAGTAACTGTATCAGTGTTATCAGAGCTTCTTGTCCAAAACTTTTATAAATATGTTTCTATGGACCCAAACGTTCATGACAGTTGTTACCGCACAGGTCATCTACTGTGTATCATGAATGTAACCAGTGAGTCTGCTTACAGTCTTTGGTGTAAATGTTTAGTTGTGAGCAGTGGCGCCATTAGACCTGTTTTTTTTTGTTTGTTTGTTTGTTTTCCTTAAGCTTCCCTAAATACTTTGGTGTTGTTTTATGAAAAACTTTTCTTTTCTTACAAAAAAAGGTGAAATTTCACTGTTTCAGGTGTTTTATCACGGACTATTTCACAATTCACGGATATAGATGACTAATAACAGTCTTCAGGTAGTTGCTTCCAAACAGCGTCCGTGGTTTATCGGCGCCATCTTGTGGATAAACTGAGAACTACAACAACACAGGAAAGACAAAAACAACATGGCGCCTGCCGGAAGCTGACTGACTTCATGCTAATGTTCGTCAATAAAACTTGTGAACAAACGCTGCTCTCTTCGTCTCACTCAGGAGGTCGTCATTCACGGGACGTTTTATATTTTTGTTTAGCCACAAAACGGATACGTGATAAACGAACACATTGATCCACTGGTGGCCACTTTTGATAGCCTTTTTGCTAGCTCGACGAGTAGTATGCATAAGTTTGTGCTATTAGAAGAAAAATAACGCACAACACAACACTCACAAGAATCATAAACTGTATAAACTCTCCACGAGAGAGAGAAAACGTTATAATTATTAAATAAACCGCTATCATTAAAATAATCACTGGATTTCTGCCCTCTTGTGGTCACACAGAGAATTACACCGCTGGCGTCAAGTTAGATACAGTTATACGACAACAGTTTCCGGTCAGCACTTTCAAAATAAAACCGTTAGCCTGAATTTATAATAAATAACCATATAACCTGTCATTAAGGACTTAAATGTGATCATAAATCTGTCGGTTTACCTTCTCTTCGTAGTGTACGGTACAGAGAGCCCCTCTGGTGCGTTGTTATCAATCCATTCCACTTGTTCAGAACGCAGAGCCATTTTACTGAAAATCCAGTCCACGTTTTCCTGCGACCTTGCTTGCGGCTCGGTACCTGCAGCCGATGGTACTTCAACTGAGCGCACGGAGCCGAACAGACCGTGAATGGATGGATGAAGGAGGGATATGAGAAAGTTTTTCAGGACAGTAAGTATTCATCACTGCTGGTAGTAACAGTTAGTTAGCTCCAGCCCAGCTAGTAGCAGAAAGTCCCATGTAATTCGTGAATGTTTGACAAATAAAAACCTGGCTTATACGGACAATCTCTGCGCGTCTTACCTTTGTGTAGTTTTTGGGTCAAAAGTTACGTTCAGCTGTAAATGAACGCTGCTACTTAGCGTGCTGGTTAGTGTGAAGTGCACTGTGAAGGTCCTGGTTCTTCATACAGTGAAGTGTTTCCATTTATCTTTGGGCTGACTTCCTCCTGGAGTATCAGCTGTTTCTCACTTTACGCATGGATCCACACCGTGAAACAGGAGCTGAACTCATTCTCGTATGATCATGTATGATCTATCATCAGTGGATAATAACAACAACAATAACAACAACAAGGATTATAATAATAATAATAATAATAATAATAATAATAATAATAATTGCATTCATAATAATCACTCCACCACCTCTATTGGCCTGTAGCAGTATATATCAGCACTCGGATTATGTGCCTTTGAAATGAACTGTGAACTTGTGAGGAGGGGGGGTGCTTAAATGGACACCGCCTTCACAATTTATAAGACTGTGAGCAGACAGGATGAGTGGTATGAAAACAGGCTTCGACCACAGTAGGAAGTGGACTCATTGACTTTCTGATTGGATCTATGCGTTTGATTTTGGTTCTTGTTTCATGAAGAAATAACTGGACATTATGCTTTATGTCGTTCTCCTGGTTGGCATTCTGCGCAGCGCTCATGTGTCCGGTTGTGGTAAGTGCAGAGTTTTCCATCTGTACTTTGTTATGAAGGGAGTTTCTAGTGTTATATCATTTTTATGTTTCCAGTGCCTTTATTGTGACATAAAATCATCATTACCAAAATGATTGCTCTTGCTGTGTGGAGTTTGCATGTCTGTGTGGATATGGATGCATACAGTCCAAAGACAGGCACTTCATATGTTAACTGATGAGTCCTGTACGTCTCCCGCCCTGAGACGCCTGTGATACTGATAACGATAAGCAAAAATAGATGTATCATCATATTCATATTTACAGCCCTGTCAGAAATGTTGTGCTTATAATATTGTATGTTTTATTTAAGGTTTAAAAAAAGAAAGTTAAACAGTTGGTTTCATATGAAGACGTTATAAAAATTGTTTAGTAGTTTGGTAAATAAACACTTGATAACAAGTGAAGATGAAGATGTTCAGATAGAGACTTTATGAAATCATTTTTTTAGGTGTGATTTCTGAACCAGTGGCACAGCGGTTAACACTGTTGCCTCACTTCAAGATGGTTTGAACCTCGGCTGAGGCCTTTCTGTGAGGAGTTTGCATGTTCTTCGTGTGACTTTGTGGGTTCTCTCTGGGTACTCTGGCTTCCTCCCACAGTCCAAAGACATGCACTTCACAGGTTAATTGGTGACTCTGCTGTAGTTGTAAATGGTTGTTTGTCTTTGTGTGCCCTGTGATGAACTGGCTATTGGACTGAACAAAGCAACGAACAATGGTAGCTCTAAAACTCATTGTGTGCAATAATTTACATGAAGCTGTTTAAAATCACGACCTTTAATGTCTGTCTTACAGATACAAACTGCACAGATAAACCTGTATTCACTCCATCCAGAGTGATAGTGAAGCATGGTGACCCAGTCGCTGCCAAGTGCTCTGTGTGTGAGGACTGTCTGGAGATATTTGGTTTGGAAATACCTTTGGGAGAACAGAGCAGAAACGGAACCACGATTTCATGGAAGGCTCCGAAAATGACTGAATGGGGCCCAGTTCCCTTTTGCTATTATACTAAAAAAGACTCTTATGAGCAGTGTTGTACCTTCCTGCCTGTAACTGTGTACCGTAAGTAAACTTGCTGTTGCTCGTGCTGGTTTCATCGTTTATAATCTGAATGAATCTATTTACTTCTTCTTTCAAATGTTCAGTCTAAGTTTGTCTCTTTGTCTCTGTCTTCACAGAGCCTCCAGATAATGTATCGATCAGCTTCAAAAATCACACTGGGCCGATGTTTGAGGGTCATCAGTACAGTCTGCAGTGTGAAGTCCAGAAAGTTGCTCCAAATAATAACCTCATTATCACCTTATACAGAGGACAGACTGCACTGAATATCGTGCTCCACTTCGCTCTAGATAATATACCAGTGACTAAGACCTTAATTTTTGACATCACCCCTAGTAAAGACGATGATGGAGCACAGTACTGGTGTGACGCTAAACTGGAGCTGGGACCTGAAGGACCACAGCCCCCTCCAGTGGTGACTTCACAAAACATCACTGCCTCTGTGTACTGTGAGTCTGATAACTAAATGTACCCCTCTTAACAACATTGGTTTTCATTTTGGCCTCTTTGGTAGTGATGGAAGAAGTAAGGCTGGTCTGATCAGCACTTTTATATCGGCACTGATCACATAGATTACTGTTTAGGTTCACCCACAGCTCTTATTCACATGTTTTAGCTCTCATTTTGAAAACAAATCCACTGGAAACTACCTGCATGGGAGACCATCCACAATTGGTGATGTATTTCTCTGTCTCTTCCTCTTCCTCTTCTTCACAGATAAGCCTCAGCTTCAGGGGTCACCACGTTCTCAAATGACCATCAAAGCAGGAAGCCCTCTACTATTGAACTGCTCGGCTTGGGGAAACCCCAGCCCCTCATACAGCTGGACCCGACCATCAGGTAGCCCTCACTCCTCCAGCAGCGACGTTCTCACTATCGACTCTGTAACTTCTGCGGATGGAGGCCTGTACACCTGTTCTGTCAGCAACAGTAGAGGGACTGTCCCTGTGGAGTTTAACGTGACTGTCGAAGGTGAGTTTTAAGTTTTGTCATGTCCAGCCTTTATATTGTTACTGTACTGTAACATGGGTCACCAAAGAGCAGCCACAGTATGGCTGTCAGTACTGTTTTCTCACAGCACAATGTAATCTAACATGTGACATAAGAGAAGAAGTTCATTGTGGGTGTTGATGTTGGTTTGACGATGAATGTCTCATCCATACCCCTCACCCATCTCTCTGCAGCCATCAGAGCTGTTCTTGCTATCGAGCTGCTATTCTGATTGTGTTGTTTTTTTCTCTTTAAAATGTCTCTTGCTCTTCTTATCTGAGGAAATATGAAAGTAGTTTATACTGACTGACAGTACTAGGCTGTGCCTGGTGCACATGAGAGAGAAGGAATGAAAATTCAGTGATAAAGATCCCCGGGAGGTTTGGGAACAAATTATTTCCACAGGAATCATGAACACTTTCAGTTTTGTTTCTGGTATGCAGACCACACCTATAAGCCCATATATATCATGCATCAGGCAGTGATAGTCCTCAGTTTATGTGAGTGGTATGCAAGTACTCCAAGTTCATGCATCTCTGGAGATCCTGAGATTAAGTACTGAGGGGTTTACCCAAATAAAGACACAGTGTCCAGATGTTGGCACAGGGTTTATATTCTTAGATTTGAACAACAGTTCGCTGGATGACTGAAACATATTTAGAGTTAATTCTGCTTGCTTTATTTAACCTTAAATATTCAATTACTTTAATCTCATATTTTTCTGGTCTGTGCTTCTTCAATTCTCGACATGTTTTTTATGTCAGACCTTACTGTTTCAGAACTAAATCCAGAGCTGCAATTTAAATGTAACAGTGGACTTCTTTTGATGTATTTTGTTTCTTTATTAGTCGTCTAGAAGACAAGAGTCAGAGTCGTCAGTAGACTGAAGACGACAGAGGAGCAGCACTCAGATTATGTGTCTTTGAAATGAACTGTGAACATGTGGAGAAGGGGGTTTCATGAATGGACACTGCCTTACCAACTTATAAGACTGTGAACAGACAGCATGAAAACAGGCTTCAACCAGAGAGTAGTGTAGAGTGAAGTTACTTTCTAACCATCTTTGGATCTACATTCACTTTATTAGGTACACCTTGCTAGTACCTTGTTGGACCCCCTTTTGCCTTCAGAGCTGCCTTAATCCTTCGTGGTATAGATTCATCAAGGTACTGGAAACATCCCTCAGCGAGTTCGGTCCATATTGACATGATAGCATCACGCAGTTGCTGCAGATATATCGGCTGCACATCCGTGATCCGAGTCTCTCGTTCCACCACATCCCAAAGGTGCTCTATTGGATTGAGATCTGGTGACTGTGGAGGCCATTTGAGTACAGTGAACTCATTGTCATGTTCAAGATAGATATATGTAGTAGCTTGTGGAGGTATTCAGGTCTGTCCTGCTTTTCAATCAGTTACAATCCACAATTCACTAGTTACTGTATTTAAGAAATAATCAGGCTACATAAGATCTACAGTAAAGCAGAATACTGGCCTTAACCAGTGTGTTTATTTGTACTTGTGCTGTCTAAAAGAAAATATCAGAGCAAAGCAAAGCGATGAACAATGGTAGGTCTAGTACTCATTGTGTCTAATGACAGGTTTTACATGAAGCTGTTTAAAATCACAACCTTTAATGCCTGTCTTACAGATGCAGACTGTACAGATGTACCTATGTTCACTCTATCCAGAGTGGTAGTGAAGCATGGTGACCCAATCACTGTCACGTGCCCTGCGTATGACGACTGTGTGGATCAGTTATTCATTTTGGTGGCTTCACAAAACATCGCATTTGTTGAAGAAGTGACCATAAATGGATCCATGATTTCATGGAAGCTTAAGAACATGACTGAATGGGACCCAGCCCCCTTTTGCTATTATACTAAAAACAATTCTGATGACCAGTGTTGTACCTTCCTGCCTATAACTGTGTACCGTAAGTAAACTTTGCTGTTGCTCATGCTGGTTTCATCGTTTATAATCTGAATGAATCTATTTACTTGTTCTTTCAAATGTTCAGTCTAAGTTTGTCTTTTTGTCTCTGTCTTCACAGAGCCTCCAGATAATGTATCGATCAGCTTCAAAAATCACACTGGGCCGATGTTTGAGGGTCATCAGTACAGTCTGCAGTGTGAAGTCCAGAAAGTTGCTCCAATTAATAACCTCACTGTGACCTTATACAGAGGACAGACCGCACTGGATCAACTGTCCTACAGTGACACAAACAAGAAACCAGTGACTAAGACCTTCATTTTCGACATCACCCCTAGTAAAGACGATGATGGAGCACAGTACTGGTGTGAAGCTAAACTGGAGCTGGGACCTGAAGGACCACAGCCCCCTCCAGTGGTGACTTCACAAAACATCACTGCCTCTGTGCACTGTGAGTCTGATAACTAATGGATGGACAAAGTTAGTTGAAGTGAAGTAGCTGAGGCACACCATGAACCACAACATTTCCTGTTTCAGTCTCTTCTTTGTTGCATCTCTGTCACCCTCATTTCCTGTCATCTCTCTATCTCTCTCTTGACATTTTTTTTTTACTTTGCCTTGAATAACTGGATGGAACATGTCATTTGCTCTCTCATACACAACTCAGTTCAGCAAAGCACATTTAACCGAACACCAGCTGCTCTAAAACCTAAGTATCTATCTACTTCTGACTGACTGACTTAGGGAACCAAAGAAAGGGCGTAATAATAATAATGATAATAATAATAATAATAATAATAATAATAATAATAATAATAATAATAATAATAATAATAATCAGAAGAAGAAGAAGCGTGGTGAATAACATAGTGTGCTCTTTCAGGCACACTCAATGAAAAATACCTGTATGGGAGACCATCCACAATTGGTGATGTATTTCTCTGTCTCTTCCTCTTCTTCACAGATAAGCCTCAGCTTCAGGGGTCACCACGTTCTCAAATGACCATCAAAGCAGGAAGCCCTCTACTATTGAACTGCTCGGCTTGGGGAAACCCCAGCCCCTCATACAGCTGGACCCGACCATCAGGTAGCCCTCACTCCTCCAGCAGCGACGTTCTCACTATTGACTCTGTAACTTCTGCGGATGGAGGCCTGTACACCTGTTCTGTCAGCAACAGTAGAGGGACTGTCCCTGTGGAGTTTAACGTGACTGTTGAAGGTGAGTTTATTTCTGTTTCTTCTTTCTTTACCTGAGCCTCTGATTCAGCTCATGTCACTGTTACTACCATCATCATCATCTGCAAATGTGGAGATTCGTCACACTTTTGGTGAAAGTTTGTTATAGTATGTGCCTAATCTTTTTATAATTTATCTCATATCTAAAAAAAGTACAACATGTTAGCACAACTCAAAAATATAAATGAATATTCCCAAAAATGATACAGTTAGATGACTTGATGGAGTGTAACAATAAATACAAAGCTTTAAACGTTCCCTTTGAGGACTGTCTGAAGTTATTTGGTTTGGAAATACTGAACTGGATCGGAACATAAACGGAACCACGATTTCATAGAAGGCTCCAAAATGACTGAATGGGCCCCAGCTCCCTTTTGCTATTATACTAAAATAATATACTGATCCACCAGTGTTCTACCTTCCTGCCTGTAACTGTGTACCGTAAGTAAACTTGCTGTTGCTCCTGCTGGTTTCATCGTTTATAATCTGAATGAATCTATTTACTTGTTCTTTCAAATGTTCAATCTAAGTTTGTCTCTTTGTCTCTGTCTTCACAGAGCCTCCAGATAATGTATTGATCAGCTTCGAAGATCACACTGGGCCGATGTTTGAGGGTCATCAGTACAGTCTGCAGTGTGAAGTCCAGAAAGTTGCTCCAATTAATAACCTTACTGTGACCTTATACAGAGGACAGACCGCACTGGATCAACAGTCCTACAGTGACACAAATAAGAAACCAGTGACTGAGACCTTCAGTTTCGACATCACCCCTAGTAAAGACGATGATGGAGCACAGTACTGGTGTGAAGCTAAACTGAAGCTGGGACCTGAAGGACCACAGCCCCCTCCAGTGGTGACTTCACAAAACATCACTGCCTCTGTGCACTGTGAGTCTGATAACTAAATGTACCCTACTTTTATACTGGCAATAGATCACATGGATTGAGTTTACTGTCATAGAGGACTAAATGCTCTAGAGAATATTCACATATGAGAAACAATAAGTGTACCATTAAGATGACTGAGTGTCACTAAACCTTTACACGATACATGCCCAGTGCTATGAATGCAGTCCAGATACAGCTAACCACAGCTGGGCGTGTACACTCACTTTTTCAAGTCTTTATGCTAAGCTAAGCTAATCATCTGCTAACTGTAGCTTCATATTTACAGTACAGACATGAAAGTTGTATTAAACGTACACTTTACTGTTTGATTTAATGACAGATGATGTATTTCTCTGTCTCTTCTCCTTCTTCATCAATCAACACACAGATAAGCCTCAGCTTCAGGGGTCACCACGTTCTCAAATGACCATCAAAGCAGGAAGCCCTCTACTATTGAACTGCTCGGCTTGGGGAAACCCCAGCCCCTCATACAGCTGGACCCGACCATCAGGTAGCCCTCACTCCTCCAGCAGCGACGTTCTCACTATTGACTCTGTAACTTCTGCAGATGGAGGCCTGTACACCTGTTCTGTCAGCAACAGTAGAGGGACTGTCACTGTGGAGTTTAACGTGACTGTCGAAGGTGAGTTTTAAGTTTTGTCATGTCCAGTCTTTATATTGTTACTGTACTGTAAGTTCATTGTGGGTGTTGATGTTGGTTTGATGATAAATGTCTCTTTTTTCTTTATCCATACCCCTCACCCATCTCTCTGCAGCCATCAACATCATCCCTATAATTGTGCCCGTTGTAATCGTGGCTGTGGTTGCCTGCCTCTCTGGATTGGTATACTGGCACTACTACAGGACCAGACGAATGGGAAAATACACGTTAAGGGACGTTTTCCGGTTAGGCAAACAACACATTGCAATGCCCAGTAGAGAGTAAGTCTGTGGGGAAGCATGAAACGTCTATGGACAATTTGAAGCTGTTGCCTTGTCGTGGTTAGGAGTTAAAGTGACGTAGCTGATGGGTTAAAGAGCCACCATGAACCACAACATTTCCTGTTTAAGTCTGTATTATTCTTTGTTGCATCGCTGTCACCGTCATTTCTTGTCATTTGCCATATTATAGACCTATCAATGGATTATTAATTCAGGTGTAAGTAATATTATATATGTAGTAGCTAGTGGAGGTGAAACTACGATCAATTATAATGTTCTGTACATAAAACTGTCAGATAATTAACTAAATAAAAATAGTTTTAACCTGGTGTCTGCATCTACAATAATTGAGTAAAATCCAGTATTTCCTCCTGAATGATGCTGTGGCAGAGCAACATCAAATTTACTTTAACTAACTACCTTATAATTGTAACTTGGGTGAGTTAATTTACTTTGTTACACACACACTGTAACTAAATCTATCTGTCCAGTTGTTGAACTAACAAATAAATCACTCATTACTGTAAAGTCATACACAACGCTTATCACAACATCACACTCATTGTTGTAATGTTGTATCATCACTTCCTCTCATGTGATATTGCTTCCATATCATTAGATTATATACTTATATACTGAACAGTATCCATTTGGACATGAAATAGCACAGGTGTTTACAATGATACTAACTAAGGTTCCATTCCATTTAGTGCAGCAGGGAGTGCATCACAGCAGCTACTACTATCTCATGACTAGTGTTGCCTTACAGGATTTTAACAGGCCTTTGTATAGTCCAACTTTTCAATGAGAAGACACGTTTAGTAGAAAGTGTCTGTTTCGAATGAAGAAGGGAGAATTCATTCGAGTTCAAACCTTTATTCCAAATAAATTGTTTATGTACAGGAGAATGACACAGGAAGAAAGATACTCTCAAGAAAATGAAGTCAGATATGTTTGGTGCAGTCGATGATATGTTACTTTCAGCGTCAGTGGTCAGATCTTTGTGTGTATTTTAATGCAACAACTGGGAAAGTTAGAAATATTGAAACCCATCAGGAAACATCAGCTGAACAACGTAACAAGGTCCTTCATAAAACACAATTCTAGCAACAACAAAACCTTTATTGACACTTTAAATGCTGTTTGCAGTCATGCTAGCAGTGTGGCTCAAAGAATATGAGTCTGTCAGCCAGTCCATCATTTTGATCCAGGCTGAAATAGCTTAAGAAATATTTGATGGACTGCTGTGAAGTTTTGTACCTATGATGTCCCCAGACATTGGTGGTTTGGAGTTAAATATCTCAAAATCTGTGGTTGATGGATTGGCACAAAATTTGGAAGAGACATTAATGCTCCTTCACTTTTCATCTAGCAACAGTCAGATTTGAATTTTTCCAATATTTGAACTCAATACCTGCAGAACTACTAAACATCAGCCTCAGCTGTACTTTGTGTTTAATGCCAACAAGCATTTGTTTTCATCCTTAACATGCAAAACTAAGACAGTAAATATGGTGCACATTATACCTGCTAGACATGTTAGCATTTAGCACAAAGCACAGCTTCACAGACCTGCTGGCATGACTGTAGCCCCTGTAGCTTATCAGTTATTATAGTATGTTCTATGCATGCAGAGGCTGAAAAGCAAAAACCATTTAAACGCTGCTTACTTACAAGCTAAATCACTCTACTGGTAAACTAAATTGTTATATTATGAGTACGTTTTTTCACACAACTGTGTTCTCAGCGTATTTACAGAAGTGACTGACATCAGACGCGAGCGATACAGGTCTGGATAAAACAGCTGGGAAACAAACCTCCTCCTACCAGTCCTCTGGGAATGAACTCAAAACAGAGCAGACAATGAAAGCATGAAACACATTATGAGGTGGTGAATCAGTTTGCTGCTGGTGCTGCTGTTCTGAAGATTTGTTGTGGTTGTTGGTGGCATTTTGGTTGTTGGTGGCATTGTGGTTGTGGTTGTTGTTGGCATTGTGGTTGTGGTTGTTGTTGGCATTGTGGTTGTGGTTGTTGTTGGCATTATGGTTGTTATCTTCAACTCTATAAACAGACAGAGACAGAATTGTGAAAGCATTACATTATGAAATTGACATTTCTGCTTTTGTTTGGTTAAATATTATACTGTTTAAAGAAAAATGAATGATGCCTGGGTGCTCAAATAAGCCACCTCTAACGCCAGCCAACTGTCAGTCATGTCACGCTGCTAATAATGCATAACTTTAAGCCTTAACATAATTTGAAATGGTGAGTTATATACTAATTCAGACTGAGTACAATCGTCATGAATGGAGAAATTAGCTATAGAGACCAAAACTGTTTTTTGTTTTGTTTTTTATTTCTGCTTCGGTGAAGTTGGACATTTTAACATGGGGGCTTATGAAGATTATCTCATTCTGTTCAGTGGACGTTTGAGGAACTGCAGTTTTTGGCACTTCCACATTGGCTTCACTTCACAGCCATGGAGATTGACACTTGATATAAGCATAGAAATTGGAGAGATACTGAACAAACCATGGCATATAAGTCAGGGAAATACATAAAATACCATGGGTGTTAGTTAGTGTTAGCTGGCTATATCTTGTCTTATCTTAGAGCCATCATCTGACGGTGTCCAAGGGTTTCCAACACACTGCAAACATGTTCTTAGTGGCTGTTAGGTCTTAGCGCAGTACATGTTTCTGATATTTAGGGATCTGAAGAGAAGAAAATCAAAGCTAGTATGGTCGCAGGTGAGATAAAACTTTCCCTGGATCCACTCTTCTTATCAACATATTAGCTGAGATAAGGAGAATGGGAAATAAAAAATATTAAAAAATGCATGTGGTAAACATGCAAACATTTGGTATGACAAACCAAAACATAACAAAAAAAAATTGAGATAGAAAGAAAACTAATTAGTTGGAAAAATAAATAAGAAAATAAGTAATACTTTATTTTATCAAATCACTGGAGGTTTAAAGGGAACGTTTAAAGCTTTGTATGTATTGTTACACTCCATCAAATCATCTAACAATATCATTTTTAAGTATATTCATTTATATTTTTGAGTTGCGTTAACATGTTGTACTTTTTTTGTCAGCTTTGATATATTTGATAGATATGAGATAAATTATAAAAAGATTAGGCACATACTATAACAAACTTTCATCAAAAGTGTGACGAATCTCCACATTTGCAGATGATGATGATGGTAGTAACAGTGACATGAGCTGAATCAGAGGCTCAGGTAAAGAAAGAAGAAACAGAAATAAACTCACCCTCGACAGTCACGTTAAACTCCACAGTGACAGTCCCTCTACTGTTGCTGACAGAACAGGTGTACAGGCCTCCATCCGCAGAAGTTACAGATTCGATAGTGAGAACGTCGCTGCTGGAGGAGTGAGGGCTACCTGATGGTCGGGTCCAGCTGTATGAGGGGCTGGGGTTTCCCCAAGCCGAGCAGTTCAATAGTAGAGGGCTTCCTGCTTTGATGGTCATTTGAGAACGTGGTGACCCCTGAAGCTGAGGCTTATCTGTGTGTTGATTGATGAAGAAGGAGAAGAGACAGAGAAATACATCATCCGTCATTAAATCAAACAGTAAAGTGTACGTTTAATACAACTTTCATGTCTGTACTGTAAATATGAAGCTACAGTTAGCAGATGGTTAGCTTAGCTTAGCATAAAGACTCGAAAAAGTGAGTGTACACGCCCAGCTGTGGTTAGCTGTATCTGGACTGCAACCCTAACCCCAAACTAAAAAAAAAATGTCAAGAGATAGATAGAGAGATGACAGGAAATGAGGGTGACAGAAATGCAACAAAGAATAATAAGAGACTGAAACAGGAAATGTTGTGGTTCATGGTGTGCCTCAGCTACTTCACTTTAACTTTGTCCGTCTGCCCATGCAGGTAGTTTCCAGTGGATTTGTTTTCAAAATGAGAGCTAAAACATGTGAATAAGAGCTGTGGATGAACCTAAACAGTAATCTATGTGATCAGTGCCGATATAAAAGTGCTGATCAGACCAGCCTTACTTCTTCCATCACTACCAAAGAGGCCAAAATGAAAACCAATGTTGTTAAGAGGGGTACATTTAGTTATCAGACTCACAGTGCACAGAGGCAGTGATGTTTTGTGAAGTCACCACTGGAGGGGGCTGTGGTCCTTCAGGTCCCAGCTCCAGTTTAGCTTCACACCAGTACTGTGCTCCATCATCGTCTTTACTAGTGGTGATGTTGAAACTGAAGGTCTTAGTCACTGGTTTCTTATTTGTGTCATTGTAGGTCTGTTGATCCAGTACAGTCTGTCCTCTGTAGAAGGTCACATTGAGGTTATTAATTGGAGCAACTTTCTGGACTTCACACTGCAGACTGTACTGATGACCCTCTAACATCGGCCCAGTGTGATCTTTGAAGCTGATCGATACATTATCTGGAGGCTCTGTGAAGACAGAGACAAAGAGACAAACTTAGATTGAACATTTGAAAGAACAAGTAAATAGATTCATTCAGATTATAAACGATGAAACCAGCACGAGCAACAGCAAGTTTACTTACGGTACACAGTTACAGGCAGGGAGCTAGAACACTGGTCATCAGAGTCTTTTTTAGTATAAAAGCAATAGGGAGCTGGGGCCCATTCAGTCATTTTCTGAACCTTCCATGAAATCGTGGTTCCGTTTCTGCTCCGTTCTCCCAAAGGTACTTCCAAACCAAATAACTCCAGACAGTCCACACACACAGAGCACTTGGCAGCGACTGGGTCACCATGCTTCACTATCACTCTGGATGGAGTGAATACAGGTTTATCTGTGCAGTTTGGTCCTGTAAGACAGACATTAAAGGTCGTGATTTTAGAGAACAAAAAATAAACACACTGATTAAATTAGATCTAATGTAGCCTAGTTAACTTGTAAATACAGTACATAGACAATTGTGGATTGTAAACATAAATATAATAGTATATCAATACAAAAAAACACATTTTATTCTTACATGATATAATCATGTTGTATATAGATGTATGGTTCATACAAGATATTTGCTTGTTTCTGATCAATAAATCAACAATGATAATAATTTTGATAGAAACCCTTCATAATAAAGTACAGATGGAAATCCTTTCACATACCATAACCGGACACATGACGGCCGCACAGAAAAATCATCAGAGGAACAATCAGGAGGATGACACGAAAAAGCATCATAATGTCGAGTTATTTCTTCATGAAACAAGAACCAAAATCAAACGTACAGATCCAAAGACGGCCAGAAAGTAAATGAGTCTACTTCCTACTCTGGTCGAACAATGTTGGCAGTGCAGCTTGTTTTCATACCACACATCCTGTCTGTTCACAGTCTTAAAAGTTGGCGTTGTCCATTTATGCACCCCCCCCTCTCCACACGTTCACAGTTCATTTCAAAGACACATAATCTGAGTGCTGCTCCTCTGTCGTCTTCAGTCTACTGACGACTCTGACTCTTGTCTTCTAGACGTCTAATAAAGAAACAAAATACATCAAAAGAAGTCCACTGTTACATTTAAATTGCAGCTCTGGATTTAGTTCTGAAACAGTAAGGTCTGACATAAAAACATGTCGAGAATTGAAGAAGCACAGACCAGAAAAATATGAGATTAAAGTAAAATTCAAATGAGACAAATCTACATCCACAACTAATGCTTCAATTGAATATTTAAGGTTAAATAAAGCAAGCAGAATTAACTCTAAATATATTTCAGTCATCCAGCGAACTGTTGTCCAAATCTAAGAATATAAACCCTGTGCCAACATCTGGACACTGTGTCTTTATTTGGGTAAACCCCTCAGTACTTGCATACCACTCACATAAACTGAGGACTATCACTGCCTGATGCATGATATATATGGGCTTATAGGTGTGGTCTGCATACCAGAAACAAAACTGAAAGTGTTCATGATTCCTGTGGAAATAATTTGTTCCCAAACCTCCCGGGGATCTTTATCACTGAGTTTCCTGCCAGGCCTCTCTCATGTGCACCAGGCACAGCCTAGTACTGTTTTATGAGTCAGTCAGTATAAACTACTTTTATATTTCCTCAGATAAGAAGAGCAAGAGACATTTTAAAGAGAAAACAAACAACACAATCAGAATAGCAGCTCGATAGCAAGAACAGCTCTTTCTCTGGCCAAACTGGCCTCGCTCTTTTTTTTACAGTTGTGCATGGGGTAAAGTGGATCGGTGGGTCAGTGGGTTGATGAGTGGGGTTTTTCCCCACGCCTGTTCCCTGTATTACAACATGTGATGGTCTGCTGCTTTTATCTACTTTATATCATTTAAAATTCAACGTTTTAGGGCGTTTACACCGTTGGTCGGACAAAACAAGTGATTTGAAGATATGAAAAGGTTATCGGACTAGTCAGGACTTTAAGAATACTTTTAAATATGATAAAGCTATGAGAAGAAGTTTTTTCTTTGCCACCAACCAGGGATCCCAGCACCTGACTGGCCCATTTGGGCCAGGGCGGCGGATGCTGTCAATGTTGGCTAATGCCACTGAGCACTGTCTGGCCCTCGTCCATACACGATACTGACGTTTTTACAGCCAAACTAGCCTAAATGTGTTGTGCTAAAAGTTAGCAAGCTAGATAAATAATATTATCACATTACAGCCACCCACGTGAGTCCTCTCTCTCTGTCACTCACTCAAACACACCATACTCCAGAACTAAAGTACTGTAGGGGGTCTGTGGGCACTCCCTCAGAAAAAAAATGTGATTTTTAACACATGGACGAGGCATTCTGGTGTACTCTGAGGAGAACATAGAGGGAAAAGACAACATTACTTCAGATTAAAAAAATAAAAAAAAGCAGATTTAGTACTGACTGAGGTTCCTATCATTGTAATGGCAAGAATGGCTGGAGTGTAAGAAACTGGTCTAGTGGGGAGCTGAGGCTGGAGAGCAAAAACAACTCACTCATTTTTTTTTTTAAGTCTTTTGGCCTGGACCAGCCTTTCAAGGGCCGCTTCCGCTTCACCATGGGCCTCTCAGGCCACACTTTGTTCCTCCACGACTTCTGCCCTGTTCTCATCTGTATCTGACAGATGTACGGTCAGATATTAAATATGGAAAGAGACTCTCACATGCTTGAGCTTTACACATGTCCTGAGATATTCAGGCAACTATGATCATAGAATATATTACTTGCCTACACACACACACGTACCGGGCCGGCCCACTCACCCACCGGGGAAACTCCCGATACCCCCATAGGCCAGGCCGTCCTGTGATTCTCCAGATCACACAGTTGGCCAGCCTGCTGCAGTTTAATACTTCTTTGCATCCTGCTAACCAGCAGTTTACTGTAATGATAATAAAACAGAATCTAATCTAATTTGCATATCAGAAATAATTGCTATTTATTCTTGGCATCATCTTTTTCATTATTAGACTTAACACTCAGTGGTGTCACACACTCCTCTTCTCTCTTCAGATGTGCTGTTTAGATATCTGAATCACACCTCTGCCAATCTTGGGCCATCTACAGTTATCTCCACTTTAGCAACATCACTGATGCTCCTGTTGCCTCCGCCTCTTGTTAACAGTTATTGTTACTATTATTTACAGTTAACAGTTATTGTGTTATTATTATTTTTTAGATTTTTTTGTACATTACCTATGTTTTATTTATTTATTTGGTATTTTTAATGTGTTATCTGCTTGTGCACTGTTTTTGATTGGGCAACTTGTTTTGTAAAAAGGCGGACTGAAAGCTTCAAGATAATTCTTTCTTCTGTGCCCAGCGGGAGCTTCTCCATCTTGACTTGAATCTTATGGGAACAGTTCTTGTCACACAATGTTAATAATAAACACACCTACTTGTCTTCTGCGTTCCTGCTTGATGCCCACTGCTTTTTGCAGTTGTTGGTGTCCTTTCTCTCTTAACTTCTCTTTAAACAGATAGCTGCCCACCCAGAACCGGGTCCTGCCTCCTCAAAGGGAGATTTTCCTTCCCCACCGTTGCTTGCTCATGGTGGGAAATATTAGATATATGTAAATCATTTTATCAGTATAGACCAACTCTATTTAAAAAGTGCCCTGACATAACTTCAGTTATGATCATACATACATATACTATACAGAGCAAGATGGAAGACAAATATAAGCCATGAATGTGATTTTACACATTTTATTCATTTTTGGTTAACATATAAAAAGAAGAGAAAGAAATGTACAAAGAAACCTTGTTCTGTAAAACCAGAAGTGAATCTGTCAAAGAACCTGACATGAAACTTTAGTCTCAACAACTTTTTACTCAACTCGAGACTTCAAAAGTCTTATAACGGACCTAATGTGCTGCCAGGCCACGTCAGGTAAGGCCAAGTATAACCCACGAGCACTATTATGGTAGACAGTAGTTCCAGTGGCGCTCGTTGGGAAACACCTGACCGAGCCGCAGGCAGCAGCTGATGGTGGGCTCATAAAACACCGTATCTGGTTCCTCAATCTTCGCTTCTGCCTCGCTTCTTGTTTGGTGCACAGAGCGGCCAAAAAGTGACCGTTTAGGTGGTTTAATCACAGTTTTCTTTGTCACACAGCCCATGTCTACGAGTGCCTGGGGAAAAGAGGAGGAAGGTAACACGTCAACCATAAAAAATGATGTTTTAAAAGCTTATTTCCTTTAGTTTGGAGCTCTGTTTACCTCCACCAGGTCTAGCACGGCCATTGGCTGCAGCACATCTTTGTAATGTTCCACCAGTGCCTGCTGTGTGAGGCCCGGCCGGTACATGATGTGGTAAAGAATGGCCTCCAGCATGCCTTTACACACCTGCCGGTTCAGATTGCCATCAACCATTCGCCACGGACGGCTGATGAAGCTCAAATTTCCCCTGTGTGGACAGAAAGAATAAAGAGATGAAAAACAGGAAAGGGAAATGCAGAATTACTTAATCAGCCCTTCACAGTCTGTACTTACTCATCATCAACAGATCCTGTTGGCGAAGAACATGCCTCTTCATCTCTTTCATCGTCTATACTTTCCTCTCTGTCTCTAAGCGCCTTCTTTTCCGGTCTGTCCCCAGTTTCCATCTTCTCCTTTCCAGCCTGTCGCTCTCCTTCCTCTTCAGGCTGCTTCTGTTTTCCTTCCTCTTCTTCCAAGTTCAACAGTTTGTCTCCACTCCCCTCATCTGCCTTCTCTTTCTGTTTCTCTATTGTTGTCTCACCTGCCAGCCTCTCAGCGTCCTCTCTGTTCTCACCATCTTGTTTGTCCAGGGCTGATTTTTTTGCTGGCGGCTCCTCCGTCTCCCGTGGGACTCCTCGCCTGCATCTCTTGCGCATGAAGGGGTTGTTGTGTTTATTCACCAAACAGGGGAATCTGTCAGCTGTGGAGCTGGACTGAGATCGTGGCTTGGACTTTACAGTTAGCAACCAGGGATCAGCATGCTGCATGAGCACCCACCGGGCGCCCAAACTCCCAACTTGTAACACCTGGCCTTCCTCTTGTAAGTCCTGCAGCACAAAGGGAGAAATACAGTTCAGACAGGACGTCCTACAATCACAGATGAGTGACTAACATGGCAGGGCAGGTCGGTTAAGCTTTGATATTGTCCGCATGTGATGTGCAGTGGGTTGTATTGAGAGTATTGGCATTTAAAAAGTTTGGAGGGTGTTTGTTTTTAGTTTTTCCAAAAGATGAGCTAATGATAAGCATGTGTTTATCAGCTCTAACATAATGTGCAAGCATAAGCATGTCCAGCTAACCTAATACCTAGAGTAGCAAGGTAATGCTAACTTGCCACCAATACTGACTTACACAATACTGACTTACACAACAAACTGTGCAACAGGTTAAAACACTGTAGTGGCTACATGTTGGAGTTTCAGACGCTGAACATCGTATCCCAATCGTACCCCAAATCACATGAATATTCAGTAGAGTCACAAGTTAATTTGTGGAATAAAACAGTGAATTACAAAGACGTTGGTTTAACAAACAGGATATTTTTGGATGGCAAAGTTAAGTTGGGATGAGTCAGTGTAGCTTAAGCTACAGCTAATGGTGGCTATCTCTGCAGCTAACCTTCACTTGTCTTTCTGTGGCAGACTGCAGGAAGTGGGGTTTAGTTTTTAGCTTGTTATTTAGCTTTTCCAGTAAATATAGGTGAGTTATGTATTTCTGTTGCTTAATAATGTTTCTATATCATAAAACAGTCACATTTAGATCTACATTAGAAATGCAGAAACCCTACTAGCCAAAATATTTTATAGTTTTTTGTTGTTTGCTGTTATTTCCTCATTGCTGCTAACTTTGACTTGATCTAGCTCTGTTTGTTCATAAGCTATTTTGTAGTTGATGTACATTTATGCTTTATACAGTTTTAGTGCATCATAATATTTTGCATGGTAAGACGTGATACCGTCATATACTGCTGCAGGCTCCTGGTGTGTCCAGATCGCGGCTCCTCCAGGTGCACGTGAGTCTCGTAGAGGTCGTGTATGTCCAAGCCTTTCTCGCCGGCTGCCTCTAAGCTCCTCCTGAGCTGAGCGCACGCTTCGATGTCCTGAGGAGTGTAACCTCTTTGCTGAACCAAGCGCCTGTCGCACTCCTTCACATTGAACGGAGAGGAGGAGTAACGGGTGGAGTAGGTGAGGCCAGAGGGCAGCAGGGACGGACCACATTTAGTCAAGTCCAACGATGGGGAGACTACAAAATACAAAACAAAGAAATAAAGAAGATGAAGTTTAGCAGGTGAAGCTGAGTCTGTACAGGTCTTGTTGTGTTGGGACTTACTCTCCATACTGAACACGCGGTGAGCAGGTGTGTCGCGCAGCTGCAGGTTCATAATACACGACTCCAGCACGATGTTATCGCAGGTGTTGAGGTTTCGTAGTTTGACTAGAAACAAAACAACACTGTTATAAATCTGAACAAAGCTGCAATTAACAGTGACATTAATTACAGATTTATCTTTTTAATTTTCAAACAGCGGTCCAATTCTGACTAATTCCTTAATTCACTATTCTTCAGTGTGCACAAAAGAGGAAACCTGAATCAATCATTGGCATTTTTTTACTTTTTTGGCTAAGTTTGTATCCAAGTTAAATTTCTGTTTGTTCTTGTAAATGAGCCAGATGCTGCATTTAGACTTCATCAGGCGCTGCAGTAAACTGCTGCAAGATTGTCTCTCTCTCAAACCATCGGACACAAACCAAATTAAGTCTCCACACTGCATAAACTGCCAGTCAGACTCAGATCTTGACAGATCTGCAGCGGGACATCAGACTGCGTTTTTTTTTTCCAAAAGTTGGATCTGGCTTATCTTCTCTGCTGCAGGTTGCATGCTGTATATTGGCACAGCCCCCTGTGGCCAACATGTACTACCCCTACTCAAACGATGGAAAAACTTGTGTACTTGCTGCCGTACCTGATTTAGTCTGAACGCTGCCATAGTGCTACACAACAGCTTGTTTTTATGAGCGTTACATTTACTATTGTCATTGGATAAAAATGTGAAGTAGAACACTTTATAAGACTTACAAAGAAACAGGGATTCCCTTGTTTTATTAGCTTTTGTACTCTTTCCAGTTCAAGGTGATTCAAATTACGTGCCAGAAAACCAACCTTTACTTTCTGCCTTGCACCAGGTACAAACAAGGTACATTTACACATTTTAATATGCAGAAAACATTCAAACTCCACCTATGCCAGGAGAGCAGAATCCCCTCATCATCAGGTAGTTGGTGTGCGAGGCTTGATGCGCCTTCACTTCCAGCCTTTTTCTGCCCTCACACTCGTCACCGTCATCGTCGTCGTCATCCTCTTCTTCCAGTGCCGCCATGCTGAAAAGTTTACACAGTTTATCACAGTGAACACGTGATCTGCTAGCTGAAGTGTTCTGATAGAAACATGGATTGCGATTGTGCATGATATGATCAAACAATCATCAGTACAAAGTTATGAGCAACCCAGTTTTTCCTGTCTATGATCAAAGACCAGGATAAGCCTCGGAACATGTAAACATACAGTAATCAGAGGGAATTTGTATTTCTGCACATCTTGATAGGAACAGAGATGGTGAGGATTTTCTTCTATTTTACCTGCACAAAACCAGCAAATCCCTTACAGATGAAATATCATTTAGTCTATTTAAGTTTATGTCTTACTGTTTCCATTATGTGCACTAATGGCTGTAAATCCCCTGACAGCTATTTGAGGTTTCCTGCAGGATATTGCTCCTCGGTCATAAAAGGTGTTGACTCCAGCACTGTTTAATTACATGCGATATGCTGCAGAACCACTACAGGAAATTTAATGTAAAAAACAAAACGAAAACAGCAGTGAATCAACTATAAACTCTGTATAAACTGTGTTTGTAATGAGACTGTCAGATTTCTGTTTTCAGCTCACTCAAATGTCGTAAACATTATCTTCTTATTTCCTCACAGTCGTTCAGATATTTGTCCAGGTGTGCACTTGACTTATAACTCACCTCTTGACTACATCATTGTCCACCAGGTTGCTGTCCACCACCACGATCGGTTTGGGTATGGACATGTACACGTTCAGCAGTCCCAGCGTCATCAGGGAGAGAGAGACCACGCAGGCTCCACCTGGAGAGTCCAGAGAGAACCGCAGCATGTCCGACACATCTGGAGGCTCTTCAGGTGCGTTTGAGGTCGAAGGTTTGGGCTGATGATCCTCCGTCTGCGCTCCACTGGGTGGATCTTCACCAGAAGCAGCTGTGGAGCAGTCTTCTGGGTTTTTCTGGTCGTCTTCCACTGTCTTTTGGTCATCTTTTGCCTTGTCTGGTTCACTTACTGCATCTTCCTTCCCTTCACTTTGTTTCTTTTTCTTTTCTGACGCCGTTCTTCTCTCCGTCACTTCTTCTCCGTTCTGCGACCGGTTCTTGGTTTCATGGTAGAACATGGTGGCAGGTCTGTCGTCTCCCGTGTTGTTGTTCAGTAGACTCCTCAAGAAGCGGTAGGCGTCAGTGCACAGCGAGTGAGGAAAACGCCACGAAAAACATCTGAAATGAGAGAGACACTATGGAAAAAAAGCTTTGCAAGAGATATTCAAACAACGCCGCTCACATCAGAAAAATGGATGCAAAAAAGTTCCTTTCATGCTTTGTCACATCCTTATAACACGTCATCGTAACATGCCACCAGGCAAAATATCACGATGATGCTGTTAGATTTGAATCAGTGTTAAAAAAGAGAGAGAGTTGGAATATGGAGCACATTTCCAATGAAACATAGCATAGGTACAGTTCTGGTGTGTCAAGAGACCTCTTGGTTACAACAAATAGAGAAAATACAAGTAATCTGAGTATTCACAGTATCTTCCCTCATGTGGCCGTGTACCTGTAGTAGGACTGGGACAGCTGGTAGGACATGGGCAGGATGGGCAGCGCTCGGTTCTTCTTCGGCCCAAACGGCTGGTTGACGCGGCGGCGGTTGACCAGACCTCTCTTCCTGCATCGTATGAACGCTTGACACAGCAGGTCTTGGTTGTATTTACTGTACATGTGGAAGGCCTGAGAGAGAATGGATAATCAGAAAGGTCAGGTGGACACTGTGTTAGACTTTCGTGTATTTGTGTGTAATTTTTCAATTTGTCTTGTTTTCATTGAGTTAAATACAGATTTTGGTGTTTTTCGCCTTATATTTTAAAGCATTTTTCAGTATTTTGAGACGTTCTTCTGCTCAAAGTTACTACATAAATAAATAAACTTAACACAGGAACACTAAAGATGGCCGTACCTGAAAGGATCTGGAGGACTTCATCTGGTTGTTGGTCATGGCCAAAGTGCTCTGGATCAAGTTATGTAACACTATGGCATGAATGTCGTCTGTGCTGTGATGTACACATACAAATACACAATTAACTCCCATAAAAAAAATTTAATCAGAGGAAGAAAATGTCAAAATCCAGTCCTCACCAGTTCAGAGTGTCTTTGCATGCCACCCGCTTTACACTGTCTATTGCTGAAACTCTAAAGCTGTAACACACGGACAACACAACATTACACACTAGCCAACAATCAGTGCTTTTTTTAAAAAAAAGACACATCATTAAAACGCGTCCTCTTCTTACCGTGAGAAGAGCTCATGTTTTGTATCAGGGATGATCATATCATGAACGCTCAGAGCAGTGCTGAACTTCTGTCTGAGCAGCCGGACGTACTCGGAGAACACTTTAGCACAATCCTACAGTAACACAGGCATAAATATTCTAAATCGAGAAAGAAAGAATCAAGAAAGAATAATAACATCAATAAAAAAACAAAAAAAACAACCTCTGGATTGTCTGGATCATCTGGTTTCTTCTCCTCCAGCAGTCTCATCATAGTTTTATCCTGGTAGACTTCAGCCAGACAGATCCTGAAACACAGCGGGGATGAGTAAAACTGCAGGTTTGTGTGGAAACATGTTTGTTTTTAATCACGCGCACTTACCTATAGTTCAGAAGCGTCTGAGGATTTTTTAGGATGTATTTTGAGCGACGTCCGACAGCGAGAGATGTTTTATCCATCGAGATCTCAAACTCGGCGTGGAGGAGGTCTCTGACCACACAGTGAGGTACGAACGGCCTCTTTAACTGCAACACATCAACAGCTTTTAATCCAAACAAGTGAGAGCAAAACAGAGCGAGGAGCGAGACAAAAAGACATGTCAAAATGTTTTTGTACGTTCAAGACATTAAGAACAATGCAACTGTTCAAGTCACAATGAAGAAATGCGTTTAGTACAGAGACAGGAAGGATAGGAAGCATAAAAATAGATTTTTTTGTTCCGTTTTTGAATTACTGGATACATTCACGCAAATCATATCACAGCCATTGGATCCAATTCGACTGGACCGGTGGAGCCAGTGACTCTTCATTTACTAGACGACCGGCTCTAGACTGCCCAGCTGTGTGCGTACCTTGCTGTTGAGCAGGTGTGCGGCCACACTGCAGAGCATCATCAGGGAGTCCTCCTGGATCGACCAGTAGACTCTCTGTCTCGTCATCATCTTCAAAGCTTGGTGGTCCGCCTCGTCATGGGCAGGCGTGCGTTTCTTGGGCTCTTTAAGGCAAAAACAAGGAAAAATGTGAGCAAAATCTAGTCAGCTGTCAAACTTGGATCAAACTTGGAAAGTGGATCGGTCACATGCGCGAACTCGTAAGCTCACACCGTACCTTTCTTCTTCCGGCGTGGAGCCTTGACGACCTCCTTCTTGCTTCTCTTCCTCTTCTGTTTCTTTCCTCCGACCACCTGCTGGTTTCTGGACGCAGGCTCGATATCCACCTGGTTACAAACACAGAGCAGCACGAAGCTTTGTTTCAAATCCTGGACTCCAAAACATGACACAGCATCAGAAACAGTCCAGGTGACACTACTGCTGACATCATTTTGAGACAGGGCATGCGAGCAACTTCTTATAATGCTCTTAACTGTGTGGCACTGATCATAACAGACCGTTATTGTGATCGTCTAAAAACGGAGACCGGAAATGAGCAGGTCTGTGGTTTAATTGTGAAACTGATTTTCGTTAGAAAAATCTCCAATAACGTCACTGTTATAGGCTCATATCAGACTTATCAACAAGGATGATACAACCCTGAGTCTTCTTGCTAACAACAAACTGTTACAGTAAAACTGATACATTAAAGAAACAGATGTGAAAAATATAAAAATTAAGCCTTGAAACATACACTTATTGCCAGTCTATTAGGTACACCTGACATTTATTATTTATTAGCTGTCATGCAGAAGCAGTACATCTCCATCTCCTTTGTTTCTATCTGTTACTCTGTGTGCATAGCCTCCAGTTTACCTCTCACCTACCAGATAACCTCACTACCTGTTCCTCAATTGCCAGCAAACTGCTGCTGCTTAAAAGACCGGCTCTACCTCCCACGCTTTCCCTAGTGATAACAACTCAAAGGCCAAATCGATGGTTAGTTTTGTATTACTTTGTCCTGCCTAACTTTAATCTCCAGGAAAAGATAAAAGAACCTTTGATGTCTGTCACCACTGCCTTTTCACTGGATCTCCCACTGGATGGCACATTCCTTCTGTGAACTTGATAAACTGTTCAAACTTATTCAGTCCTCGGCTTGTGTTTGCATCTGGAGTGCGCTATCGTTCACGTCAAGATCAGCAGCACCACAAAGTGGATCGCATATCTTTAAAACAGCCGAACATTATGATGATTTATGATAGGACTGTTGCTAGATGTACCTAAAAATCTGGCAACTGAATGTGTAAAAAAGATAATAATAAAATAAAACTGATTGAACTCATACCTCAACATTTTCTGTCACCAGTGGTCGCTTGGCAGTCATATATCGGGGTGTAGCAGTTCCTCCTGTTACACACAGGTGTATAAAAAGTATATTTAGATGAGCATAAGTGTGTAAAAAAATAAAACTAAAAAAAAAAAAACTAAAAAAAAAAAAAAAAAAAAAAAAAAAATAATAATAATAATAATAATAATCTTCCAATAATAAACTCACCAGCTTTAAGTGCAATCCTGAGAGCATTTCTACTCAGCAGGCTCTTCAGTCTGATTTTATTCTCCTTCGCCTCTAAACCACTTGGAGTCTAAAATAAAAAACAACAGATGCATGTGCTCAAAATGTCAAACATCATGTCATATTTAATACCGTCTTTGTTGTACATATGCTCTACTCGTGTTCTGTACGTACCGTTTTGACAGACAGAAGGTGACTGGTCCACAGCCAGTTGCGTTTAAGATGAGCGAAGAATTCAGAGTCTAGACCTCCTGCTCCTTTACCATCTCCAGGTATCGTCCCATCGTCGCACACCTCAAGACTGCCCCTGTGTGTGTGCACATATACATCAGCACTATTTTAACACACAGGTGAGGAACTGTTTCATACTGCTCCAACTTGCTGCAACACAGCGTCACCAGTTCATCTGGCAGTGGGAGGCTGTATCACTAGTCCTGACAGGAGTGATACCCACTGGAGAATTAAAGTTAATCGTGTCCTCGTTCTACAAATTCGAGTGTTTCTAAAGAGGCTCATGGGCCAGGACAGTAAAGTTTTCACCATGTAGTTTGGACGACCCTACCTCGACATGTTTTCTGTGTAATCACAGACATTGTTAGTTTCTAAAAGTTCATTTCTGAACTTCTGGTCCATCGTGAGCTGTCCTCTCAGATGGTCGAGGATCAGGTCTGCTTATTGTCCACAAAATCAAAACTAAAACACGAAGAAGCATCTCATCTGGATGAAATTTCCAGTATTTTATTTTATTTATTAGTTCAACTTAGTTTGATTATATATTCATATTTTCCACTGTCAGTTTGATTTAAGACCATATTTATAACCGCCTTTTTATATAAATATTGTGTTTTGAGTTTCAGTTGCAGGCTTTTGTTGAGTTGAAAATTGCTATACAAGTAAACTTCCCTTTCCTCACAGAGAATGTACTCCACCTACTTTAGCAGGGTTGCCATTCCTACAAACACAATGCGTTCATGGACGAAGGAAGGAGCAGCTTCCACCTCTGAAGCGTTTCTCTTTCCACGGATCACCCCTACAAAGAAAGAGACGCGTGTTAAAAGAGTGAACATTTTCCCCTATGAAAGCTTCTAACTGTCTGTGTGTATGTACCTAGTGGTGTATTGAGGCAGACACACATCATGTCAAACCAGTAGTTTTCTACATCCTCAGCCGTGTTGAACGTGTACTGGCGCCTCTCAAACGGTTTGTCGGGTGACTCTGTGACCAGCCAGTAGTGAGGCTCTGAGTTGGTGGTGTCAACAATGGTGGCATTACGCCTCAGGTACAAAAACACCTGGATTAATGTAGATATAGAGAAAAAATATATAGATTTTATAGCATACAGAACATAAATTTACAGTTAATACCAGAATAATTATGGCAATTTTCCAGACTCACCAACCAGAAAAGAGTACAAAACAAAACAACATTCTTCATTTCTTAGCTGAAAAAACAACTTAATCAACTCTTTTGAATCTCTTTTTCCCCCACAAACATTTATCATTTTTTAACATAGATTTGTTTTATTTTATTTTTACTTTAATCTTCTGTAACTAAACTCCATGTTTCTTACAGTAACACATAAATAAAATTGTGTATGTTTTGTTTTATGATAGGATAACATTTGTCTTCAGAGATGTTTCTCCTTCAACTGTTCATATTTCTGTATTTGGAAGTGATCAGGGCAGCTGTCAGACGAAGATCTTTCTGTGTGGTGTCTTTGTAGCAGACTTGTGGTTTACTGTGTACCTGGTCTTTCTCCTTGAACTTCTCCACAGGCCCAAACTGCAGCAGGCCCATGTAGACCAGCCTCTGCAGGTTCTCATGAAAGGTGAAAATGTATTTCCTGATATAAATAATAAAACACTCAATTTAGAAAATACAGTTGTAATGAGGAATCGAGACAGAGAGCGAGAGGGAAAGAAAGTCACCGTTTATAAAGCAGCTGTCTTCTCATTTTGGCAGGCAAAACTCTGACGAGGTGGTGCTGCTTCACAGGGTCGCTGAGATACTCCTCCAGTCCGTCCACCTGCAAATACACATCAGCAAAAGAGTTTTTATGTACCGCGTACGCTTGGTCAGCTACAAACAATATCTCATGAATATCCACAAGTAAAACCTGAGGCCTAATGGAGGAGCAGTTGCAAGGAGAGTATAAACTGTATGCATGACTCTAAGAGGATGAGTCGTGCAAACAGTTCATATCATTTTGGAAGTGCAGACCTCGCACGCTGTCAGCTCATACATCCACAGTAAAGACGGTAAAGATATTAGCAGCATAGTGTGATCTGTGATGTACAGGAAGCAAACACACACCGATATTTTTTCACTTTGGATACGCAAATATTAACCTCATGACTTTACTTAAGACTGTAAGATCTTGTATATCTGCTTCAGCACAGTACATCTGAGACAGATGGTGCCTGAGGATCACGTCACCATCAGAGAAAGTGGGGTGGACTGCATCCCTGTGCTTACCTTATAATTGATCTGTATGACCTGAATGAAGACAGAGAGAGGCATGCAGAGGAGCAGGTCGCCAACCATCGCCCAGCCGCTGGAAAACTCCTTGTGCACACGGACAGGAGGCACGAATCTCTTCCAGGAATCTTCGTCGATATAGACTATCAGAGACGGGGCAGAAGATTGCAAATAAAATAAAAATCAAGGTGGTTAACTGAGGAGAGCCTCCCTTGAAAGAGCATTTTGTTGCTTGCTTACCTTTCATATCAGGCTGAGAGTGACCAAGTATTGATTTCTCCTTCACATCCTCCTCTTCGTCACCAGATGACGACACATCCAAGTGACACAGAGTAGTATCTGCAGTCTGCTGGTCCACAGTGCTGGCGGTTGCACTTTCAGATGATTGCGAGTTGTTTTTGTTCGGGTGTCCATATATGAGGTACCAGAGGAAGTTATGAATAACACGCAGACGATGCATCTTAGGCTGGAAGCCAAGCGTCTTCCCCAATCCACGAACTATGCAAAGAAAGATGGAGAGAAGATAAAGAAGAAAAGAGTTTTGAGGAGATTAAGATTTAGAGGAGAAAGAAATCTAATCCTGAGGACTTCAATGCAGTCAAGAAGATTTTAGTAGTGAAGAAAAGTGGGCAGATTTGCAGGATTTAAATGTTTTTTTCCATCTCTCTTTTCTTTTCAAGACAACTTTGATGTTTCATCACAGACACAGGATGTCCTTCAGTTTTACAGCTCTATACCAGATACCTACTGCTGATTATTATTTGTATGTGATGGTTAATAGAAGTTGCTTTGCAGAGAGAGAGAGACTTTTTCTTTTTATTGTTTTTAACTATTGTTGTTAAACAAAGAAAACATCACTCCGGGCTCTGAGAAAAATAAACGGCATCTGACTTTTTATATTTAATATACCATATATGGAAACACTTTGTGTCTGGTGTTTTGCTCTGAGGCTTGTGTTTGTGCTGATGATTTACATCAGATCAAACTTTCAGACCTCACGTCGACCAAAGTAACTCAAAGTAACTCTTGCTATATATATAATATTCAGTCAAACATTACCTGTTGTCGGTTTGAATTCCTCGTCTTTGTTAGCCATGTCCTTTTCCAGTTCTCTGGCTCTTTCTTCGGCATGCTGCAGACTGAGAGACAGAGGAGGAGGGTAAAAGACAGAAACAGGATATGAGACACCTTTTTTCTTTACTACAGCGTATTCTGTCTGTCAGGATTGAGTGTGCTGAACATTTACGCTGAGAAACTGGCAAAATGAAGTAAAGTCGAAGGAATCAGACAGGTGGAGCGAAGAGAAAACAGAATAAAACTTCTCAAGTATCTGGTTTGCACTCACCGTACAGCAGAGTAAGAGCTGGAGATTCTGAAGCGGACCTGGTCAAGGACTCGGTTCACGATGTCATCGTTGGGCTGAATGGACGGATGAACGACCATCTCAACCTGCACATAGGAGAACATGAAACAGAGGGAGGGGGGTTAGCGGTGGGATGATATCAACAATTAACAGAAGTTAGCATCTGTTTTCGAGTCATCTTTGATTTGTTGTGCGAGTTATTTATTAATGTATTGGATGTACTTATTTTGTAAAGTATATGATGCGTATGTTGAGGTGGTTAACCTCTCAGCTCATGGTATCGGAATGTTTTTTTGGACACCCATGAGTCTTACCTTTGCATACTTTGTGCTAATAACATGCAGTTATTTTCACATTCTGTGTTTGAATATTTCTGCATACTGGGGCCCCTGTGTTGGATATTATAATACTGGGCAGGACTGGAAAGTGGCTGGATGTGTTAATTAACCATGAAGCTGAAGCGTGTGCCTTTACCTTCTTGGTGATCCCATCCTGTATGACAGTGGTCTTGTAAATCTTAAGCAAGCCTTCTTTGGACAGACCGTGGACGAGACGTAAAATAGTCTTCCTGCAACACTTTGAGCTGAATCCATACTGTTTCTCTTCGTCGTTGATCATCTTCTGTAACCTGGAGAAAGACGGCGTGTTGACATTTTCAGTTTGCTCCCTGACTGCGTGATAAAGTGCTTTGAGATGAACTGATAATAATTTAAGACAGACTGACGGGAAAAGACCCTCGATGACTTTTATGCTGCGGACCGCCTCGACAATCAAGTTCTTCCTTCTCAGCAGACGGTACGTCTCGTGAGACCTCGCCAAAGATTTTCTGGATTTTTCGTCTCTGCGTGCCTGAGGGGGGCAGACTGAACTGTTACTCATCTCAACAAGCTGCAACAAAACGGTGATTGAAAAAACAAACAATGAAAGCCGTCAGACGGACCTTTGGCTGGAGGACATCTTTAACAACCACAATGTTGTTATCAGGTGGGTTATCGGTGGTGTTCTCTGCCTCACTCTGAGGCAGAGGGGTAGCGGCACTGGTGTTGGATTCTTCCTCCTCCTCAACTCGAGCTTGTTCTGAACATTTGATAGAAATAAACAATTATCTTAACATCGATATTTACCTGTATTTAGTAACATATTAAAAGTCTTGCTTTTCCCATTGAATAAAAGGTTTTGGGAGTTTTAACAACTGTGTGCAAATTTAAAGATCAAAATGATCTCATACAGATTTTGGCACACTCCTCTCAGCTGGATGGGTTGTTTTAGCCTCTTTCAGTTTATTATTTTTATTTTAGTTTACGGTTTTGTTTCAGTCACTACTACGATATTTCACTACTAAAGAGCCAAATATCTCTCTTAATATCTCTCTTAAGAGAGAGCAGGTGGACAGAAACACAACTTCAAGCTAATGCTGCTCCCTATGTGCTGGATGTGTAAATATCTAACTGTTCATCCAGCCTTAAAAGGTGATGACAGATGTCAGACAGTGTTGTGTTTACAGATTCTTTCCACCATCTCAAATCTATCCATTTGTCTTTCCACCAAAAAGAACCAGATATTTGCTACTAATCAAATACTCTTGTCATGTAGTGCTGCAGCAAGTCAGGGGATTACCTGTTTTGGGATCTGACTCTGAGTCAGCTGTTGTGGATTTGCTGCAGGCTGGAGTTTCACCTGAGTTATGACAGAAATTAGGTGGAGCAGAAAGATTATTAAACCAAAATCTTCATTATCATATACGAAACGTATTATATGCCAAGGTGCAGTGAGTTCTAACCTTCAGGTGGTGTAGTTTGTTCGATGGAGATCTCAGGTTGTGTCTGTTTAGCTCTCCCGCTGCTTTTCCTCCCTGCTGTCTGTCGTTTTGCTCCTGACTTTCTTCTCCCTTTACCTCCCTCTCCAGCCAAGCATTCACCTGCGGCATCCACTTCTTTATCACCACATTTTGGCCCAGCCTCCACACCTTCGTGTTCTCCTTCACCCGCATTATGAATCTTTTTTGCTGCAGGAGTTTTGGTGTTTTGTTTCGATGTCGACTTTGAGGTTGACGGCGTTTTAGGGGTGGCAGGTGCAGTATTGGACATCTGTGGTGCAGACGAGTAGAGAAGCTTCTTCCGTTCTTGCTCTTTAGCAAACAGCTGGAGTTGATCACTCACACCAACACACCTGTCAAGTGAACAGAGAACATTTAGAACAATTGTATTTCATATAAAATGTGGTGTTAAAGTAAGGACTTAGAAATCGACACTCATTGGAGATACACACTTATGGCCGATAAATTTTGTCGTCCTCTGCCGACCCTCGTCCACCATAAATCCCTGCCGGGTGAGAGACATCACACACGTAAAATGATTGACCAGAACAGTCAGTGTAATACAATAAATAAAAAAAGCCTGAATTAAATACTGTATTATGTGGATGCTTCTTTGGTTTACATGTGATGGCTGTTGGCTGGCATTATCAAGAGCGTTTCCTATATTTTGCCTTCCTCATTTACATCTATGGAGAAGCTAAACACTTTAAGACAAGGGTTCTCAAACTATGGTGGTAAGTGACCTTCTTGTAAATAAAATAAATTAATTTAAAAATGTATATACAAACTTAATGGTCAAAGAAAAATCACAATCTTGGCTCCAAATATCAGGAAGACAAGTGCGGATCAGGAGCACCCCCTTTTCTACAAATTTCTAGCTCTAGTCAGCAATAAATAATATTAGAAATAAACCTGCTTCATAACTGAATAGGGTCACCCTCACACTGCCATGTTTTAATGTCTACAATTATGGTGATAGAGGTGATAGAGAGTGTAATATTTTTGGAGGCAGTACACGGTATGAAAAGTTTAAGAAATGCTGCAGAATCCTCTAAATCCTCTGGGGAGCATGAATGTCAAGATGTACATAATATTGACGGCAATCCATCTCATAGTTGAGATATTTCAGTCTGGACCAAGTGACTGATGGATGTTCTGATGTTCTGACATTGCCATCCCTAGAGTCGACATGGCTACAAATGAAAGTGAAAGAAAGATCAAACATTCTGCAGTACAGCTGAAGTTTTTATTAGTGCCGGCCTTATCTAACATTAAAATGTCACCACAGAAATAAGTTACAAGTACAAACAGATCAACGAGGCGCCTACCTGACACCAAACAAACTTGACTTTACCAGATTGCACATCCAGTGTACATTTCAAAGAGGAAGAGCTTTCTTTGTGGTGGCTGACCTCTGGTGGAGGTCATATGGGTGGGATACCTCAACATATCCGACAATTGAGAATGCGCTGCACGCATGATTGCAATCACATACTAACATCCCATTCTGTAAGATCTTATCTCTCTGACCCCACATGAACAGACTGCGCTTCACACTTAGTTAAACGTAATTGAATTTCCAAGCGGATTATTTTCAGGAGATTTATATTGACAGCAAAGAAAACATCTGGATGTGGGACAGTTTAGGTCTTACCTTAATCACACCATCCCTCTCCAGCCTTCGGCAGAGCATACGAGATTCCAGCTTGCCGACGTTCATCCTAAACCCGACACTGCTCTGAGGGATTCCCTTTGTACCGCAGGATAATACTGAAACACAAGAAAATAAGTCATAAATAAATAATAAATAAATGATAACAGGGATTTGGAGGTGAGAGTAGAAAGTCAGATGGTTTTCGACAGACGGTACAATCATTGACGTTATTGTATTGTCTGTCCTCTTGAACATTCAATCTGAATAGAAACAATTGATTTGAGGGTAAACTGCAGACTTTTAGCATTGATTTATGGGCTAATAGATTTGAAGTGCGCAATCAGACCGAGCTTTAATGACTTATAAGTGAATTGACAGATTATTCAGACTTGAGGTTGACATGTAATATTGAAATCACATTTAAGAAAGAGTCCTTCAGTGTTCACCTAAAACAGACGTGAGTGTCCTGAGACATCCTAAAAGTTAAGGTCAGGATTTTCATTTCAAATCCAACAAAGCCAAAAGAAAATGTGCAATTTACATTTGGTTATAAAGCTTTAGAAAAAAATATAAATTAATAAAGGAAAGTGATCAAACATACCGATGTGATAGGCCTGTGACAGGACATCGATCTCCATGATTCGGCCCTCTGCAGGGAGGCCTCTCCTTCTTGCTCCAGTGTCATCTTCTTCGTCATCGTCGTCATCGTCGTCATCATCGGCGACACCCTTCTTTGTATACGGCTTTAACATCTTCAAGCAGCGCACAAGCACTTTATTCCCTGGAGAACAAAAAAATTAAATGATGCACTGCGTGATTGATGGGCTGAAGACTGGCAGCTTTTCTTTGTTTTAATAGTAAATCCTTTGGGTTTTGGACAGTTGGTTGAACAAAAACATATTAAACATGTGAAGTGTACATTTTTTAATATAGTAATATAAATAATAAAATCAACCAATGTATTGGATGGTTGTTATATGGATGAATACTGTGATAATAAGGTTATTTGAGCACATACGCCATCATGTTGTGCTTCAGTGGCAAACTACCTTTTTTGTTGGTGCAGGGCCCGGCACTTGGATCCAAGTCCTCCAGAGGATACTGACGAAACTCAACCAGCTTAGCATTTCGCATGTATTGAAGAACACGTTTGAAAGTGCCTTCATTCACATTCTGCAAGAAAACGCACACACAAACAGTTATTAGGACATATACAGACTAACATACACAGACTAAGACACTCAGTCACAGAGACATACTCACCAGTTGGTCTCTGAGTGTCATCAAAGTGGCCAACTGATCAGGCATCTGCTGGAGAATGTTGGACACGTACTCCATCAGTATGTCGTACTTGGTCCTCCTGAAAGAGCACAAGACATTAAGAGAGACACAAACAGGGAGTGAGAGCAACTACAGACTGAAGATGCTCCTAAATGTGTATATATGTGTATATAAAAGTCTTCCTTCATATGGCTTGATGTTCATTATGTACAGTATGATCCCATTTAGAGTAAAATAGACGATAAAGCTAGGTATGCTTTAGGGTGTGGCATTCTAAGTGAGTCGATTTACTTCTCACAAACACACTGATGATGAGTGAGCCCACTTTATCTGAATGCATCCGCTTGATTCAGCTTTGTACCGTATAGCTGGGTGTATTGTGTCTATGTTGTTTATTGAGTGTGCCTGAAAGAACACACTCTTTAATATTTTGTTCATATTATTCACTTGGGCTGCATATTACTCAAAGTATTTCAATCCTAGTGCCTGAATCTTGGTACCAATACAGCAGGGATACTTTTTTTAAACATTACTTTGATGAATATAAACAGGTTTCTCTATAAAACCCTCAACAAGAGATGTCAACATTCTTAAATGTTAAGTGCTGTAGGATTAATGATTGCCATTAATGATTTTTGTTGAGACAAAACAACCTAAAAGGTAGTAAGATTTTCATTTAACAAAACATACGTCATACTAGGAATACTTTATTTACTTTATGTATCTGAAAAAAGAAGATTTGTTTAGTACTCAAAACTCAACACCACAGATCCATCCAATGGTTGTCAAGACGTTTCACTCGAAATCACAAATGTCAACCTCATGGTGGTGCTAGAGGAAAAGTCAGTGGGTTTCATCCTCAGGGAAGCATTAATGTGTGTATAAAATGTGATTCAAATCAATCTAATAATCACTGAGGTGTTTATAATGGGCATCCCTCGAGCTACACAGCTTGCATGGCAAAGTAATGAGGTTTGAAATTCAGTCTGAGACTTCATTTAACACAAAATTAGCGAGACTGCATTAAGGGCATATTAGGCTGTTTCCCACTCTTTTCTCTGCATGTGCACAACAGCGGAACAAAAAATACCCAGACGATAAACAGACCTGTTCACATGGAAGCGCTTGAGGAGCAGAAGGATGGAGTGCTGCTGCTGTCCTGACTTGATTCGTGTGGCATGAGACTGCATGGTGATAAGTCCATGTTTGACCAGAGACTTCCTCATGTAGTGCAGCTTTCGAGCGTCGATCCTGTTAAACACAACACCGGCTGTTACACGGTGAACATCTAAACAACAGCTTGTAATACAGAGTGAACACAGAACAGCAACAACACTGTGATAACTGGCCAAGTATGCACGTTTCCTACTTGAAAGAAGAGCCATGCAGATCTCTTTGTAGCTCTCCTTGCCATCGAGCTCGGCCCACTCGTTCCAACACGCAGTAAGAGTCATCGTTCAGTTTCAAGTCTGGATCGCTCTCAATACCAATCAAGGTCCTGAATCGAAGCATCTGAGACGCAACGACAACAAGCTTTCGGCCATATCTGAGGTGGTGTGCGTCAGAAAGAAAGGAGGAAAACAAGGAGCATGAGACAGAGACAGAGTTCTGTTTGTTTTATTCTAAATTCATAAAAATATGATTGTTCATATTCAGTCATGTCTTTTCATCGTAACTTGTTGCAGATCTCTACAAACCTCTCCAAAGCCTCCTGCAAGTTGACCAATGGGGTGAGGGACTTGGAGCGGACCTGCTTCGTGATGTCTGTCCTCTGTTTGAAGAATGCGCACGAGCCCTGTATCCCATCCTTGTTTTCTAGAATAATGTGGATGGGATAGACGTCTTTTCGAGTGTCAGAAAACTTCTGTGCTGTTTCAATGCCTGTTTCTGGGTCGATGTCTTTGAACCTGAAAACACACACATGCAAACACAAAATCTAAGTCAGGGCAGGACAAAGTATGATGATTTCATGTATTTGTTCATTTGTTTGTATTTGTGTCTGACAAAGAAAAACACTGTATATACAAGACTCACAAACCCGTAATGATCACTGACATCGGAGATTTTAAAAACAAATCAGAAAAAAAACTCACTTTTAGATGGTGAACCACAAAAAACATGCCAAAAGGGCATTATTTTTTGAAAAATTTAACATTATATAATTTAATAAGGTTAAAATAGTCCCACTAAATATGTTTACAGTTAGAGGATTTAATTATTTTATTAAAAACTGGGTCAAACTGAGTGTTTTATGATGTGCCCTGGCAGCACTCACCTGTCATACAACACAACATCCTCTCTCTCCTGCGGCAGCTGATAAAACTTCAGGTCGGTGTTGAGGATGAGTGACTTCCAGATGAGCTCCTTGGTGCAGTCGTCGATCTTGAGAGGAAACTTGGGCTGTCTGTCTTCAAGTCTTATCCACAGAGTAGGAATGGTTATTCCGTCCAGTCCCTCCAAAGCCACTTCATCCACAGCTATGCTTAACGGATCCATGCCACCGACCGGAGCTAAGGCTAGCAGCCAGCTAACATGCTACCTTAACAACAGCTAACTGGCTAACAGCTAGCTTGTGTGCTCGTTCCGGGTTCATAAATGAATAAATGATAAATAAATAAATTCACTGAGTATTAAAGAAAGATTATTTACGTTGTTTCAGGTCTGGTGTCTGCGTTAATATTTTAAGAAATTAAGAATAACTTGTTTACAAAATGCTTCCTTCAACTAAATACGTTTACCAACGGCTACGTGCTTTCGTCATGTCTCAACTCTGACCTCACGTTGTGCGTCGCCTTCTTCGACAACAACAGCCACAAGATGGCGTACAAGGACAGTTTCTGGTTTATCTTCATTTTCAGAGAGATTATTTTATTTAAACAGGCACAGAGGTTTCATTTCAGTCAAACACACACCCCTAAATATTTAATAATAATACGACTAATATGAATTAAATTAATAATAAATGTATAAGCAATGTCTACCTTTCACACACCTGAAATTAATCTAATGTGAAATAAATGTTCTGTCTAATGGCTAACATTTAAAGTTTTACCCACAATTATTTAGACATTTAGACATTTTCCTTACAGCAGCGGTGTCCAAACTTCTTTTTTAAAGAGGGCCAGATTTGACAATGTGAAGATGCCGGGGTCCCATACTAACATTTTAAAAATTAGTTAAAGAAAAAATTACCAGTAAAGATTACATACAAATGCACTGTTCTGTAACAATTTTGTTTTCATTGTCACAATTATCATTATGTTATTGTTAACATTTAAGTTTAAAACGCATCACTCTTGCTCGTGTTTAACAAAATTATTCAGAAAATAATATTTTGTGTCATATCTACAGATATATAACACCAGTCCTTAGAGGTTAACGTTTAGTGCATTTAATTGCTTTGTTATGTGTGTGTTATGTGTTATGTTACCAAAAAAAATCTTCCAGTCAGACAGTATCTGACAATCCAAATAGGCCATAAATGAAATCTGACCACAGCCGTGATTGGCCCCCGGGGTGTACTTTGGAGATCCCTGCCTTACAGCTTTAAAAACAAATTTAGCATAAATCTTGAAAACCAAATGTTCCTGATGATAGGCTAAGCTACAAGGAAACTTTCCCCATGAGGATGAATAAATGTATGTATGCTGTTGCTGGGGCACTTGAACAGAACAGAGACGCGTTATTAGCAACACCTGCAGTGTTTGAAATGTCAGGATCATCTTAATTTACAGCAAAAACTGAAGGGTTCAGAGGTATGTGCAGTATTAGGGTAAATAAAGATTATTATGTGAATATGGAAAATTAGGTGATCTGAACAATAAAAGAGAGGAAGTGTTTATTCAACATCTTTATTATGAAGTACCTTTTTAAAAGAAATGTACAAGTGGAACCAGCACAGTGACATCTTGGCGTTTACCTTTGAAAAACAGAAACACCATGGACATGTGGTGCAGGTCTGAAGACACATATGAAATGATAATGTACATATTTACAGCAGAAGATCTATCAGAACAGAAGTGAGCAAGCATGACTGCATCTAAAAAGTACAACGGGACTGACTTGAAAATAAAAAGTTAACATTAAAAGCATGGATTGGTTCAATAAAGATATTTCGAGAAGATAACATGATAAAGGCACTGTGTTTCACACAAATTGACAACACAACAGACGCAGTTGTTTGTTTTGTCCATCGGATCATAATCACAAGAATCAACTCTTAACAAATGTTGTCATTCAAACTGTCCCTGGGCGTTCTTTCTAACAAAACAGATAAAATATATCAGAGGGCCGTAGCAGTTTGCACATAAACATTAAAACAAAATAGATAATTCAACTCATCAGGAAAACATTCCTTATAAAGAACATGCTTGGTGATTATTAAAATTACACTTTTTTTTATAAACAAATACATATCTAAATTTTAAATTTCATATTGAAGGCATAATGGGTTGAAGTAAGGACAAATATGTTTTCCGATCCTACATTCCCTTACTGGGCTAAAAACCCAGGACAAATTGTATTTGACATTCCTGCAAGACGTACAGTAGGACCTCTTTGTTTGATGGACACATTCAATTAACTACCAGCAGAGAAAACACAAAAGACTCAAGCCAACAGTTTGAGATCAATAATGAAGACAGACATGAGGACATAACCAATGAAGGGATTTCCTTTGAGGACATAGCGGGTCAAAGTTTAAAAAAAAAAGAAAAGAAAAAAAGTCAAATTACATTCAGCTTACATAGCTGGTGTGTGATCAGTGCACTGTCTGCACGGTGCTTTATACAAGGCCTCAAGGCCCCAACTGCAAGACTGTACTGGTGTGAGATATCTGAAGGAATTGTTTGACATTTCAGAGCTAGACTGACACCATTTCTCGTGTCGGTGCTTTAAATATGAAGCTACAGCCGGCAGCTAGTTAGTTTAGCTTAGCATAGAGGCAGAGAGCTAGCCTGGCTATCTGGTCTGTTTTAGAGCTGAAACTTAAAGGAGCAGTGTGTAGGATTTAGTGGCAGCACTCTGTGTAGCTACTGCTGCCTTTCTAGGATGGAGGAGAAACTACTAGTGGCTGCGAAGTATTTGAAACATGAAACGCCCAATGTAGAGTCAACGTTTAGTTTGTCTGTTCTGGGCTACTGTGGAAACATGGTGGACTCCATGGAAGAGGACCCACATCATCTGTAGATATAGAAGTCCCATTCTAAAGTGATGACGACACAATGTTTCTTACTTACAGGTGATTATACGGTAATGAAAACACAATTACGAATATTCTATTTAATTTCTGCCATTTTCTTTAAAAAGAGACCACTAAATCTGAAACTGACCTTGACCTTTAAATGAACTTTAAGACAAACTGAGGAGAGAAAACAAAGGGTAATTTTGATGCAGAGAGGCCAAACAGCCCTAATTTGTTTAATTTTTACAAAACACCACATTTTCCAGTCTTTATATTACACCTGCTGGCTGTAGCTTTATATTTGCCACTTTTCTCTCTCTGCAAAAAGGCAAATGAGCACATTCCCAAAATGTCAAACTATTCTTTTAAACTCAGTGTTAAGCTACAATGTTGAAGTGTAGGAATCTAAGAGAGGAAAAAGACTCCCCTTCAGCTCATGATGAAAAAGTAACATTTGATACCCGCGGACTTGGACTGCACAGACACACACACACACGCACACGCACACGCACACACACACACACGTGGAGGCATATGGGACGCGCAATATGCTCTTTGGCTGAGTTCAGGCATACATGACACAGGCTTTCACACTCACCAACACGCTTCAGAATAAGCTTTCTAGATAGTAATGGCACTGGCCAGGCAGGCAGGCACCTAAAACTGAGTTTGCAGGCTTCTCAGTGTAGCAGAAAAAATATAATGTACATGAGGTGACAGTGTGACCTGTTTAAAAACAACAGATATTGTGGTCAGAAGATAACACACCTGTAGTGTGCGCTCTTGTGTTTCATGATCATTTTTGAGGGTGGGGGGTAAAATAAAAAAAATAAAAAAATTCTAAAATTAAAATCCATCGCGCAGGAGAACAGAACCGCACACTCAGAAGGTAAACAGTACAGGATTGAGGTGCAGGGATGTATTATAGAGGGGAAAAAAAACAAAAAAAAAACAAAATGCCTGCCCTGAAATGACTAATGAACTAGCTTCAAAACATACACAATAATACAACATTAAGTTGAGATATAACGAAATTAGGCTGCATTAATAAGTAATAGTACCTGCCTTGTACATACACAATTCAAATAAAATGAAACAAGTAGCTAGGATACTTGTCTTATCAAAAATATGTAGCTTTGGTAAACAAGTTGTGTGGAGAACTGTTGTCTGAACATATTGACGTGAGAGATCACTACATGACATCTAGGAATCAAGGGTGAGAAAGTTTCTGTTTTGAGGCTATGAAGTCAACGAGAGGAGAAGCAGGCTAAAGTTCCACTCCCCCACCGCCCCCAAAAAATAATCCTCTGTCCTCTCCCCTTGTCACCAGCTGATGAGGAACAGAGACAGCAAAAAGGCAGCGAGACTCCCGAATGGAACAAAACCGCTTTCTTTACTGTCCCGAGCACCGATTGAAGAGTTTCCGTGGTAATGTAGCAGCATCGTAATGGTCTGCGGAGGACAGACTCCTCCAGAGCAGAAGTGGAAGACTACTTTATCCTCTCTCCTTCCAGCAGTCCCTCTCACCCTTCTCCGTCCATTGCAGTGGAAGACTGGTCAGACATCAGATTTTAAAACAGTGTTCCCCGAATATCCACAGTGGAGACAAGACAGGTGAAATAATTTATGTTCCTTTCCTCCGCTCCGGTTTCATCTGGCCAAGCTTCTTTGCTGTGTGTGGGTTTGATCCAGGCATGACGCAGATATCCAGATATTCCATAAAACTAACCACCTTCTTAATACTCGAGCTTCTACCATGTAACACAATCTCCCTTTCTGTAACACTTTGCTCCATCCATCCTTTCTACTTTCTTTTCGTTCATTCGTTCTCTCACAGCTGAATTCCTAGCCAAACCCTGCCGCCCCCCCACCCTCCCCCCAAAATGTCTTCTTCCTATCTCATTTTTTCTTCTCTCCTCCAAAAGATCTTTTTTGTTTTTTTGCAATTTTGTGTCATCTTCCTGATCCCAGAATTTCAGTCAACCTTCTCCACCTTCCCGATGATCTTCTCCTCAAAGATGGGCAAGATGGCGTCATCGTCACGAACCTCCTCGAACACGACACCGCAATCGAACTCGTCGCTCACTTTCTTAAAGTAGAACCTGCACACACACACACAGGAGAGACACGTTTCGATTAAATAATGAAAGGTTCCCTTAAAATATAACATTCTCACCCTCATTATATATTTTAAAATACACGCATCAAGATATTCTCACCTGTAATGGCCCTTTTTGGTAAGCAGCTCCTTGAACTGGCCCAAAGTCACCACGCGGCCTTTGACCGATGTTCGGTACGGGATCGGCTCTCCACAAAAGTAGTAAGCGACTGTCATGTTCTCGCACACTTGGCGCTTACCAGATTTATGCCTGAAAGAAAGGGCAAGATCCATGTCAGAACTATGAAACATAGACACACGTTACGTATGAAGATGACGTGACACCTACCTCTGCTTGGCCTGCTGTAGTGCATTCCTCCTCCTCTCCTCCTCCAGCCTCCTCCTAGCCTCCTCCAGCTGGGTGAGGGGGTTGGGAGCCGGGTTGGGAGGCATAGCCGGGTCCTGGATGAAAGGGTGCGAGGGCTGGACCTGGGTGGACGATGAGCCGGGGATGGCGGTGGACACTGAGGAGGGGTTGTTACGCAGCTGGGCAGAGACCCAGGGGTGCACAGCTCCGGGGCGCTCCACTGATGTTGGACGCGGTGACTCGCTGCTGGTTCCCATCCTCCTCGAGCTACTGGTGCTGCTGCTGGAAAAACAACAGGGAGGGAGGGAGACGGGATGAATGTCAGAGGATTTGACCACACAGATGAGACTGCTACCACATCCTGGCACATCAGTTTGAACTGTTAATTTATCACAACCATAATGAAATATTAAAACATGAATAAAAAACATAAATACATAAATTCTGAAGTGGAAGTCTTTACGGGTACACACTCAAGGACTTGGCTGGGAGAGATGGATCCAAGTGCATGAATTGCACAGCTGATTCCTCTTCACAAGCTAACGTTAGTAGACTCGAATGTTCGATAAGCCTCAGCTTTGCAGTTTTTGATGAATCTGACCTCTGCTCTCTGACACTCCTGAGCAGAGGCACTCGTTCACAAAAGACCATTAGGACCAATTTCTATTATGATCAGCACTCTATAATCACTTCTCAGACCCGCTCGACTATTACACATCATGTTAATCTGACGGAGGTCCTATTATCTCTGGACGTCGGCTTTGGATGTTATGTGAAGACCTCTATTTATATGGATCATGAGCAGTATGCGTAATGTTACTCACCCGTGGGTGCTCTTCCTCTGTCTGTCTCCATCCATCATCCACTGCAGGATCTTCTGGTTTCTCTCCAGATCCTCTAATGGTACCTGGGCCTCCACGCCACGCCCACTCTCATCACCTTTGCTTGACGTCTCCGATGCCTTCTTACAACCTCGCCGTGATAGCGTGCTGCCTTTGCTACTGCATAACGAACAGGTCACACACACAGACCAGTTGGGGTCATCTGATCGAAACACAGCATGTACAGTTTAATGCAGACCTCAGCGCGTACAACGACACTAGCATACCTGTAACCCATGCCCTCGAGTGTGCTGGCTCCAGCCCCGTCAGCGTAGTTACGACTTCTCCCTGCGTACTGGTTGGCTGGGTCTCCGTTCCACATGAAGTTGGCCTGAGACCTAGAGCCCGCCTCCTCCTGCCCTTCTCTTCCTCTGTGGTGATACAGCTGCTTGTGGTGATGCATACCTGAGACAGACAGCACCGCGAGACCTATTAGTTACATACCAGCATCTCTTCAATACATGCACACAAACACTCTGCTGCTTCTGCAGCTCCATTTGACGCCTCTTAAAAACACTTGTGCTGCATTTGAAAAATATAAAAATTAAAACGTAACGTGAGCTTAACTCTAGCTGTGTTTGGAATAAAATCCTTATAAAGTCAGGGGTGTATATTGTCAAGGTATTTTACACTACTTCTGAGTACAAGGTCAGTGATGGTCTATAATTCTTTCACAGTCAACAAAACCCACATGAAGGCCGAGGCCATCAATGAACCTACTAACAAGTAGTGTCCACAGACTGATACAGCACACACGCTGATGTACAGCTGATGTACAGCTGCAGACACCAACATTTTTGTTTTCTTATTTATTCGCCTGCCAAAAAAAAAAAGCTACAAAGATATGCATCTCTGCCTTGTTTCAGTTTATTTCTCCTCCAAACAGCCACTCCGCGTCCATGCGGGTGGCACGAAGGTGATTATTTCTATGACAATATCCAAGTTGTAAATATCCAAGACGACATTTAGCTGGTGCAAAATTGATGCAACACGACAGATAAACATTGGCTGTAGACGTCTATGAATGGCACCTTATTTGCAAATGGGCCGATATCAGCCAAAGCGGCAAATATCAGCTGTTAACTCGATAACTTCACTAACGGGTTCACTGCTGGCATGTTAGCCCCTCACCCTTTCACCCCCACTCTCCTCCTGCTCCACATCCTCTTACCTTTGACCCCAGCAGCAGGCAGACTGTGACCTCCCCCTCGGTGTGGTGGGTAGTGAGGTGGGCCGGTCCCTCCGTCGGGTGAGCGTGATGTTTTGGGAGGAGTGTGTCGACCCCCTCCTCCTAAGGTGCTGTTGGTTGCCCCTGGCGACTGGCAGCCCGGCGTTTTCATCACACGCTGTACATGCTCATCCAAAATAGATTCCGGGTCGTCGTCGTGGGAATCCTCCATGGCAACCAGACCGCCATACGTGGCGACTGTTGCCGTGTTAGCAGTGGTCTCTGAATAGCGCGCGCCGTAGAGAGGTGGAAACGATGAGGGGAGGGGGAGTGGTATGCTATGAGAAGACATGGAGGTTGTCACGGAGATGTCAGCATCATCGCCCTCTTCTTCCTGTTAGGAGACAAATGTTTTATAGCATTATAGCGGATAAACCATGATGTACACACAAAAAGTACAGAGGCTTTATTAGTCACTTTCCCCCCATGGGAGGAAAAAAATCAACACCGCAATCAGTTATTTCGACAGAAGTTATACATCTGAATGTGTAAATATTCATACAACATTAATATCAGTGTACAAATATCAAAATCCATTTATTTAAGCTGTGATTTACACCAAGCCCTGTGATGCTGGCTCTAAATGTGAAGGTTTTTGTTGAGCTTAGTGGCACATAATCATACATGTATACATGATCATTATCATGGGGGAACATAAGATGTTTCCTCGATAAGATGGAGGGGCTAACAGCGCTAACCAGGCTACAGAGGGAGTATCAAGTATAGCATCACAGAGGCGTGGCTGATTGAACCCACTTCTAACTCGCTGGTAACTCTGGACGGCTGTCAACTTGTAAGAGCAGACAGCTGAAGACAGACAGGACAGGAAAGCGGCAGAGGACTCGGCCCTTCGTGAGTGGGGTGCTCTACACTCTACCAGTTGAGCCACCAGGGTGCCCCTATTAAGTATTTTTCTCATCCCCCTTGTGTATTCTGAGCTACTGTAACAAGTGAATTTCCCTGGTGTGGATCAATAAAGTCTTATCTTATAAAATTTTTGGCAGCCAAACACGGATAAAGGAAAACATGATGGAAACATATTTTACAATTAGGGCTGTACTCAAATCAGAATTCTGATTTGCTAGTGTCGTATACGGGACTTGAAATGTTGAAGGTCACTGTCATTTTGTCTTACGTTTGTATTTCCTGCATCACGTCAGACGACCTGACGACCACACGACGCAGTTTCTCATTACTAAACTGTAAAAGTTCCTCAATTTACTGTCAACTTCACTCATAATTTACCAAATATTTCTACAGAACAGAAGATCAACACTATGTAGATAAATGAAATGAAATAAAATGAAATCCATCTTAAATCATAGTGTAATAATCCCTTTGCATCAGAAGCCACACACACACACACAGACACACACACACACCCTTACCAGTCGTACTCTCTTCAGCCTCTCTTCGAGTCTTTCCTGAGCTTCTCTCTCTCTGAGAACCGTCTCCAGCCTGCTGATGAGCTCCGCTGCAAACCTCTCAGGCTCTACATGGATGTCCTTTGGCATGCGGTACGTGCGCTGGATGTAGACACAACCACAAAAATTACACGCGGCACAATTCCAATGCGCATCTGCTGCTAGGATGCAGACGCCAATTTAGTCGATTAATTAGGCAGGACAAAACAACAATAACACAGAAAGTCTAAGGCACTGTGAAAACAAAGACTTAAGATGGATGTTCTAATTCCAATTAAGAAATTAACCGTGAAAGCTCGTAATTGTTTGTGACAGTAAGATTAATACACTACAAAAAGTGTGTGACAAGGTAACCCATCCTGAAATGTCTGTTGATGTCTGTTATGTTAATAATTAAAGCTGCATGTTGATGAACAAATTTGCATTGATATTTGAATTTGGTCCCCAGAGATCATGTTACCATGAACGCTACATGAATACGGCTGTGAATGCTGACATGAGTGGTGCCTGTATAACTCACAGGTATATGAGGTAGGGGCACACGTCCATTGGCTTTGGCACTTTCATGCATCTCTTTACGATGCTGCTTCCGATATCTGTATGGAGGAATACCATCTCTGCGCACGGAGACACAGAAAAACAATCAAACACACATCGTGACGGCTCATTTATCCATCGCCATTAAACAATGATCCGATTAATGACTTAATAAATAACATGCAGCAATTCTGGATCCATCCGTGTGTACTTACACACTGCTGTCGGTCAGTGACAGTGTGTCTGCATCGCTCGACATGCTCTGTTGCTCACTGTCGTTGGCACTGGTTGCTGGAGCGCGAGCGTAGCCCATGTTAGCGTAGTACGGGTTTACCGGCTCCCGCCAGGGCCTGAGGAGGAGCACAGAGATTGTAATGTAGTGAGGATATATTCAGATGTGCACATTTATGCAGACACGGGTAGGGGTCAGCCTAAGGTTAGGAGTAATCCAGGAACTTTCAGGGGTTTTCTAGGACCAGGACTTCTGGTGTTTGGTTGCTTATAACTCAGCAGGTTTGGGTTCTTGCTAGTTTTCACAACCTAATCAAGACTGAATAATTATTATTATTCAATATTTAGGTAACATTTGTCGTTCTCAGACTTAAAAAAAAAAAAAAGAACACAGTAACAGAACAATAACATTTTATAGAGAAATTTTTTTTTAGCCTACAAATGGGTGTAACCAGCTAACCTTTGCTGAAGCCGATAAAAAAGGCTTCAAGAATCAACAGACTAACATACATTATATGTATAGAAAAAGCCAGATAAATTAAAAAGCAATGGACTTGCAAACGAGACAATGTTTGTTCACTGTTAAAAATAACAGAAAATAAACTCAGCTGGAGTAAGCTAGACAGTGTGCTTATGTCAACCTTAGGGGTGGTCGAATACATAAAAAAAAAAAAAAAACTCTATATATCACATTTGTGATAATGTAAACTCTAAGACATCACAATCTCCTTGATGAACCTTGAGATACACACACACACACACCTGTACTCCCTGCTGTCCTGCCTCCTCCTGTTGGTCGTGGCTCTCTGCGGCGCCGTCTGCATCAGCAGGCTGTGAGTCAGCCGACCAGCTGGTGTGTCTCCACACTCCTCCTCATCTTTCTCTTCCTCAACCTCCCTCATTCCCCCTCCTCCTCCTCCTCCTCCACACCTTAAAAAAATAAATCAGATTACATTACGCGTTAGTCGTACGTTAATTATCCCACAAATCACAAGAATGCAATTTTATGGTGCATCCTCTCACCTCCACTCCTCATCCTCAGCGAGTGTGGGTAAGTACCCAGGCACAGGCTTGGCTGGACCCGATGAAGGGCTCTGGTCACTGGGGTTAGGTTTGGGGCTCTCTCCTCCAGTTCGCGTGTACTCCAGGTACAGGTCTGACTTTAGAAACAAAGGGTATGTGTTCTCCTCCATCATGCCCTGGATCTCTGTCTGGGCCTGGAGCAAACAAACACAGCGAGTTGGTATGAAACTTGATGATGCCTGAAGATGTTGCCCAATTTCTAATCACCAATCTGTCTACTTCTTGATGACACCTTTCAGATTAAAAGCAAACACTAAAAAGTCTTAGTCTCTAAAAAGATTTGGACCTGCCACTTTTTCCAAAACTGATTAGCTTTTGAATATAAATGAGAACACGGTGAGCTCCAGACCAACACAATGTCAGGATAAACCCATGAATATATATTTTTTTTTTATCTAATATATCTCAGGGGGATTTTTATACTTTTATTTATATAGTAACCACTGAAAATAGAAACTGGAAACAGGAAACTGGGCAGAGAGACCTAAAACTGAAACTAGCTTCTCTTCACATCATGGCAATTATGCAATCTCATTTTGTGTAATTGTGTTTCGTTAGCTGCAATGTGTAAGGAACTACAGCCACAGTACAGTACAGTCTGCTTTGACAAACCCTGTGATGGAAGTCTCACATGTATGTGGTCTGAACGCGCAGTCAGCGATCAAGGGCAAAAGAGGGCACAGGTAGGCGAGTGAAAACCTGAAACTAAAACTTAACTCGACGGAGTCCTTTGTTGTGGTTTACTCACGAGAATAAAAATCAGGAAAACGTAAATCTGTGCTTCGACACTGACGCCTGTCAAGCTGTAGTTGCATCCTTTCTTTGTCACATATTTAAAATACCATTTACATTTTGCCAGGAGGCTGTAAGCCAGGTCTAGTTGTCGCACCTGGCCTATAGTTCTTGCCTATAGTGGAGCAGGACTGAATGTTGCAGCACTTATGCTGACTGCCAACATGATTAATATTGCATAGAAAATGAACACAAACATGTTCTCCGACCCACAAATGAAATGAAATATAGCGTGCTCTTCAACAAATGCACTCTCTACAAATTTTGGACTGCTACGCCAGTCTTAATGTTAACAGACGTGGTTGTCAAGTTCCTCAGATCTAAGGAACACAACCATCCATCTGAAGTATGAAGGCTTTACGAGTATAGACCAAAAACACTTGCACCCCCCACAACTGTGCACTGTACAGCTCGGCTATCAAAGACAATTGTCTTCAGTTTCAGTCACTGTATCCTCACAGCGTGCACAGCAATGCTGTTTTGCAGTGGCTGATACCTGAACAGATCGTGAGAAACAGCCGACATCCATTGCTCTTATTAGGAGCCTTCACAGACGTTAAAACTCAGCGTTTAATTACCTGTTCAAACATGGCAGGGTCAGGATGTGGCCTTCCCACGCAGTCTCTGATGAAGCTCTTGGTGGCTGCTTTGATCTGCCTGGAGACAATCCCACTTCCGTCTACTATGTACTTCCTGTAGATGGCCTTGGCCAGCTTTGCCCTCTTCTCCTGGCTCGTCTTCCTGAACCCCGAGCAAGCAAACCAGAAATCGAGAAGGTCCGCACACCCTTCCTGGCACAGGAAATTTCGAAACAGCTGGATGCCTTCCTGGTCGTCTAAGAGAGAGTGAAGTGACTCTGCCCACTTCAGGTAAGGTGGAGTCGGTGAAGCGGAGCCCTCAGGTTCATACCCCAAGTCCAGATCAGGGCGACGCGGGGTCGCAGACGACGAGGAGGGCGTGTAGCTCGACGGATCCCCCATTTTAGACGATGAGGACGACGGGAGGTAACCGAGGGTCTGGGAAAGGGTGTTTGGACGGGTGCTGGCTGACTGGACTGGGGGGTCCACATCAGATCCCTCCTCACCAGGAACTGGGGGTCGCGGAGCATCCTCGGTAAAGTGGGTAGGGCCGCTCAGGGAGGCCACAACCCCACCGCCTCCACCCCTGTACCCAATCCCGTGTAATTCTCTGACAACACTCATGTCTCTGATTGCACAAGGCAGAGGTCAGATCTTGCCCTCTAGCAATGATTTTGCTGGGAAACAATTCACCCTGCGGAGGAAAGAGGACAGTGGGAGTTAGTACAAAAGGCTGTGAACATTACCGCTTGCACAGTGTGGCTAAGAGTGAGCAGGCTCATCACAAAAACTACAAACACTGCTACAATGCTAACTTGGCTTGCAATAGGTGGTGTTCACACCAACTTAGCAAGCCACGGCTCCAGCCTGGCCAAAAAAAAAAAAAAAAAAAACAACAATGCGATGCTATGTGTTTAAAGTCTGCATGCTGAAGTTCACCATTAAGTTTCTGTCGTCAGTAGCTTCAAACAGCTAGCGCGACGAGTCGCCAAAACAAAGCTCACACTTCGTTTTCTAAATAACCAGCTAGTGTTAACAAGCTAAGACAGCTAGCCAGCCTTGCAAGCAATGCCACCACCGATGCCAGTGCTTTGAAGTGAGAATCTCATTCATCTTGGCCTGCAAAAAGACGGTGGGGGGATGGGTACAGAAACAAACTCTACAACCACACAAGACGGGCCTGCGTACAAAAACACTTCAAACACAAGCGCACCCTGTGCGTTTAGCCGTGCCGAGCCAAACTCCGCGCAGAAGTTAACTCAAACTTTCCAGCTTGGTTTAACAGCAGCGGATCTGGCCGATCTAACATCAAACAAAACAAGAAAGCGAGGGCACGTTTTCCACTCTGCTGGCTGCAGCAGCCAGCCTAGCCTAGCTTTGGTTAGCCTGTTAGCTTAGCTTAGCTTAGGTACGTTAACGTCCCGTGTTTTCCCCCCCTACAAAAGTATCTCTCCTACCGTCTCTGAAAGCCCGATCCCCGTAATCCGCTGCATTGGGGATACTGGCGCGAACTGTGTGCTCCAAAACGCAGCATATGGATAGCTTTCTGGTGTTAAATATGAACGAAAATAAGCCGTCGACTACCACCTTTAACTCCCCATGGTGGCTGCTTTCTGAGCAATAATACAGAGCGAGAGAATACGTGCGTGCACGCCGACGCCGTGCGGTGTGTAGTGCGCTTCAAGAACCACAGCGGGTAGAAGCGACGCGCGTCGCACGTCATCACGCACACTGAAGCGTGTCACATGTGGCTGGTCTGTTTTCTGAACTGTGTAACAATGTTTTTAATCTATCTCGGGTTAATTTCAACGTATGGTTACTGTGTTAGAGGTTATTTCTAATTTTTAGAATTTAATTCAATTCAAGTCTGCGTGCTGCTAGTGGATGCTTGTGTCTATCTATCTACAATCCAGTGTGATCCAATATAAAAACTTTGCCATAAAATATGAAGCTTATGCTGTGCATACTAACATATACTGTAATATTTACTATACTGTCTGTTTATTTCAGCATCTGTTGCACTGTGAACCAGTGAGTAGTAACCAGATCAGTAAAGTATTTAAATGTATCTCCGTAGTTTTTATGTTCATGTACCTGTCAAGCTTTTTTTGTTTGTTTGTTTTTGTCTATATCTGTATGTACATTGAGAGCAACGTGACACTGGAGATAAATGCCTTGTCTTATACTGTCATTGGTGTACACATACCGGGCCCATAAAAATGATTCTGATTCAGTTAATCAGATAATCTGATAATTCAGCTTTTGTCGACAATGTAAGAGAGGTATCAATTTAACTATTACGTTTACGACTGAGCTTGTAGTTTGCAGTAGTGTTAAGCAGGCCTGCGTCATACTGAGAGGTGTTTCTAATATTTTAGGCCACCTTATTTACATACACAAGACGTATCTGTAATGTAGTGAAAAGTATAATATTTTTTAGTAAACATAGTGAAGAAATTACATATTTTTTTTAAAAAAAAGGTACTCAAGTAAAGCACTGCAGACTTGTAGAGAAGTCTGCAGTTTTCACCACTGACGCTTACTGAGTTTAATTGATATTAAATTTTCATTGAGTCGTACTTGTGTGTGAACAGTGGCACAGTGTTCCCTACTGTAGAAACACAGCAGTTCAACATGGACGTGGACTGGAAGACAGTATCTGTAGATATGAAAGGTTCATTCTTATTTTCAGGTGATTTTAGTCTAAAGTAGTGAGCATTATAAACTGTGTTTTAAAGGTCTTATACAAATACATGTATCATTTTTGTTATTATTATTATTATTATTAAGCTATCAGATACAAAAAAAGTACAATCTGACAGTGCAATAAAAGTATAATATTACATCAAATTAATGTATTAAATATGCAGTAGTTGAGTAAAAGTACTTGATTACCTTCCACCACTGGTATCGTATTAAATAAACTCATAATTCATAACGGTTCTATGTGTCGCAGCTCTATGTCAGGGTAGCGAAATTGCGGCTCGGTAGCGCCCCTATCGACATCAGCAGGTCACTACACAACCTGAGCACACAAAATGAATTACAGACGCTAGCCTTTAATAGACTCTAATGAATAGTTATTGCATGATTTATGATCAGCTGTTTGCGCCGCACGTCACCACGGGAATGAATAAAAAAGACAAAAACGTGTTGAAACTGACCAAATAAACGAGGCAGACACGGGAACAAGCACCACAGACAGCATGAGCAGGTACTTTGCTCCAGGCAACGACTGCGAGACAAATCTGAGACAAACCCTCATGTCATGTGAGGAACAATGACATAAAACACAGGGAGGACTGTCTTACCTCAGGACAGGTGTTCAGTTAACGGAGCCCACCTCCGCCGGCAGAGTGACTGACAGGACAGAGAGAGCACACCGCCGCCGCCACAGACACCACCTGAGCATCCTGCTTGTCACTCGCCTCCGCCGGGCTGTCAGTCAGTCAGGAGCACCGAGCTGGCACCGCTGTGTGTGTGCGTGTGTGTGAGAGGGAGAGAGAGAGAGGAAGAGGGGGAGAGGGTGTGAGAAGAAAAAGAGAGAGAGAGAGAAAGAAAGAGAGAGAGAGATTAGACTACAGTCATACATTTCCTCCATTACCAGCTTAAATAGATCCTTAACCAAAAAAATATGTATATACAGGAAATATTCCCTATGCGTACTAACTGTGAGGCTGATGTTTTGACATGTGATGCTTTACATTTTACACTGAAATCACATGTGATTTTAGCATCTGAGATGGACTCTTCCACATGTGATAAACACGTAAAACATGGTTGGACGTGCGATAAATACCCATGCACCCTTAATAAAAAATAGAATAAAGGTTCAAGTTAAATCCTGAAGTGGTTCTTTGTGGCGATGCCGGTAAGGAAACCCTTTTTCAGCTCTGCAAGGAACCTTTTACTTATTGATTCTTCAAAGAAACATTTATTATTAAGTTCTTCCCAAAATTCTGTGTAAAAATTACCCATTCCTGAGTTCATCCAAGGTACAATATATAATAATATGATGTTGTTGTTTTTTTTAATTATTTTATATAAATTATTGTCACATTACTTATTGCTCTCTGTAAAAGTAGTTGTAGGATATCACCCTATACATTTAGGAATGAAGCCAGAACAATCGTTTCTACACATAGCTACAAATTAATCAACAGGTTAGGCATGCGGCAGCCGCTAGTTAAAGCCACATGTTCTTCAGGTTCATAAAGAAGCTGTTCAAAGTGTCCTGAACTGAACTAAGCTTAAAAGATCAGTAATCAGTACTCCAAAGATCCTTAAAAATACAAAAATAAAAGATTATTAAACATAAAAAATCACCAAAAGTGCTGAAATCTTGACTTAAAGAACTGTTTTTTTTACATTCACTTCCTCAAATTTTAGAATAATCTGACTGCAATCTGGTAAGTGTAGAAATGCTTAAATAATTTAACATGGCTTTAATATTAAACACTAATATATAATAAAACACTGACCTCTATAGAAAAAAATCAATAATAGCAGCTCAAGTTGAAGGTTAAATCCAGCCAACACATACATTATTGTCACATTGACTTTGGACCATTCAATCAATTTAAAAACACTCTCAGGAAACCGAGCACCACTCCATGATGAAGTTTGTACACTCACACCTGATTAGTGACTTCATCTATTGTTATATAGATTTGAATGTCAATACTACTTTATATACGTGTATTCATATCTAGCTGTTTATTTTGTATATGACGTCGTCCAATTTAATTACTTGTACTTGTACACCAGCACTAGATAATTACTGTGAATACTGTTCATACTGTACATATCTTAGCTTAAAGGACTCGCACTGTATGATTACATCTACAATTACACTAATACCTGCAACTGCAACTGTTGCAGCACAAGCTGTACAAATCTCGCTAAGATTTGCACTTCTGGTTAGATGCTAAACTGCATTTTAGTGTCTCAGTACGTGAAATGACAATAAAGTTTAATCTAATCTAATCTACAAAACATATCCCAGTATATCCACGTGAATGTCAGAAGCGACATCTTCAAGGCTGCTTCAAGATTTGTCTCCACAACCATTTTTAATCACATGAATCCACTGAGTGTTTTAGAAAAAAGTTTAGATATGGATTGAAATATTCAATATGAGTATATAAGTATATATACTGATGATGATGAACCATGATGTGCAGTGGTTAACAGAGTAACTTACCATGCCTCCTGTAAGCCGTTCAGGCTAGCTGTCTCGTGTGGAGAAGGCGGGGTCAGGTGGCTCAGGTGAGGCCCAGACGCCTGTCCACATCTCTGTCCACTCCTGAATGGGCAGTTCTTCCATTGTAATCTGAACCTGGGAAACAGAAAAAAACAGTGTTAGCCTCAGACTCCATCTGTACAATTTTAGTCTTTTTAAGACACATTGACTTGACTGCTAAATTGCATGTTTGTTTGGTCACATCCACATTTTGTGTAAATATCCTCAGAAACCACCAGCATCATCAGCAGTCACCAAAAAATATATCTGATTTTGCATCAGTTATTGAGTATTTATGTTGTCAATCAAACATAACACACATGTATGTTAGAATGAATCTCTAAAAACATTGAAATGTCTTTTCGCAGACAAACCAGTGTTCAGAGTGTTCAGTAAGAGATCTGGAGAATTCTTTTCAGTGATTCAGCAGGCAGTAATGAAGACGGACAGGGGTGTTTGCGCTTAGCTTGAGATAACGTTGATGAAATGTTGAGATAACGTTGATGAAATGTTTCTTCGCAGTGTGCCTGATTGGCAGACCTTACAGCCAAGCTAAACACACTTCATTATGTAAATGTATTCATATCAATTTGGCTTATATCCTCGACTGTCAACACACACACACACACACACACACACACACACTCATATACAGGTTCCTGCTGCAACAGGCTGGTGTTGTTATGGTTGCTGCAGTGCCCCCTGAGACAATGAGGAGAGAGTGAAGGGAGGCAAAGAGAGAATACTGAGGAAGATGAACTTGACCTTTATGATGTCTTGGTGAGGAGGGGTTGGGGGGCATGTTGGTACTTATGAATCTATAATGAATCTTGACTATGTATGTAAGTGTGTGTGCGTGTGTGTGTGTGTGTGTGTGTGTGTGAGCATTGTAGAGGTCTGAGCTCTTAGCTGAAGAAAGGTCATCACACAGGGGGGCTCGAATACACCTGGCTACATGCTCACAGTCTCTCTCTCTCTCTCCCTCTCTCTCTCTCTCTCTCTCTCTCTCTCTCTATCTATCTAGACAAGACTGTTACTCATAAAGTTGGCACACTGTTTAAAATGTAGAAACAAAATCAAGCAGTAACCTTCATGGATGTGAAGTGAAGCAAATTCATAAGTGTTAAAAACTGCAGTTCCTCAAACGTCCACTTGGCTGGATACAGAACAAGTCAAGTCCCCATGTTAAAATGTCCAACTTCACAGCAGAAGTAGACATGTTTACAGCCTGGTACAAAACAGTTTTGGTCCACAGAGCTCATTTCCCCGTTCATGACAACTGTGTATATTGTGTGTATATTTATATAATTTATTTGTGCAAACGATAGTAAGGCTTGCCTCAGGTCTACCAATGATCCACATTTTGCCCATTCTTAGATTAGACTCTTTAGCCCGCAATCGTGTCCATGATTTCCAACCAGAATTTCAGACCACAGGACAGTTTTCTGTTTGGGTAGCAGCGTTTCTGGATCTGATTTATATACGATTTATGCTTTTCATTGTAGAGTTTCATCTTGCATTTGTGGATGCAGTGATGAACTGTATTCACAGACGATGGTTTTTCGAAGTGTTCTTCAACTCATTAAGTGATTTGGGTGACTGAGGTTCCAAAGATCACGGCCATCTAGTTTGGTCTTCATCCTTGTCCTCTGCGTGCACAGATTTCTTCTTATTCTCTGACTCTTTTAATGATATTATGAACTGTAAACAATGATTCCAGAAACATTATTCTTGAGTAATTGTTGCCGTTTTTCCCTGTGTGGTGATCCCCTCCTCATCTTTACTAAGACAGACTCAGCCTCTCTGTCTCAACTTTGTTCAAATGTGTTGCTGGCATCAAATTCGACATGGGCATATCATTGACTGATTAATTCACTGATTGATTTGATAAGTTGTCTTTGTGTTATTTTCCATCAAATATGAAGTTTTATTGTTTTGCACATCATCTCATTTAGTTTCTATTTACAGATCAAACAATTGAATTTAATGCAGACAAAAAAAAATCTGAAGTCACACAAAGTGACAACACGACTCTTTAGTTTTATTTTACTGAGTCAACACTCAAAGTATGTTTACTGTCCTCTGGAGTTAAGGCTGAATTTTTAAAACTTGAACAGCAGTCACATTAAAAAACATTTATTCAGTCTGTGTTCAGTTCAGTTTTAATTCATTCTGATATACATTTTTTCAGTAATGCTTCTTGCATTACTGAACATTGAAATGATTGTTGTATTTGAGGACATTATCCTATAAGTGTCACAACAAGACAATACCTTTTGAGATTGTGTCATGTGTTTATACTGAAGTGTCTACCTTTTTAATACCTCTGGTCATATTAGTCTTTCACACAGCAGACATTTTGATTTGATTTAATACGAAAAAGCACAAGAGTCACTTGACTCCATTATATATAGATATATAGAGTATCTATAAAAACAGGTAAATTAGTTATGGTATAGAAGAATATGATAAATAACTGCGTTAATTGCCAGATAAGAGCCTGTTATTAGTTCACACAGAATAACAAAAATATCTGTGTGTAGATTTTTACAGATACTGACATATGCTGGAGTTAATAACCTTTTTTTTTTACATTTAGCCTTTTGTACCTTCAAAGGCAATCACAGGATCTCAAACATTAATAAATAATAGTTAATAAATAATAGGTGCAAATAGTTCCTTTATTATTTTTTTTTCATTAAATCCACCATTATGCAGCTTCTACACCTGGATACTGTATTAATGCTGTCCAACTTTTACCTCTATATAATATGTGTATGTATATATTCATCTTTTGTGCAATTGCACGTCTACTTTTGCCTCTTCCTGCGAATTTGTCAAATCAATAAAGTCCCAAGTCATGACAGTGAGACAGCATGCCCATTATCATAACCCCGAAACTGAAGCAGCCAAAATTCAGCCATCATTAAATATTTAATTTACTGGATTAACCAAAAACACAGACCCTGCCTGGCATTTAAATATAAACAGTTCTCCACCTGAATATCCAGCATGTATAATACCAGAATAAATATATAATCACATATACTGTGGTGTAATATTTAATCCATCTGTGCCTTGTGACACACTCCGTGAGACTGACAGCTCTGACTAACAAGTAGGTGGTGCAGAAAATGATGAAAATGGTATTCAGCACCAGATACAAAGCAACTCGTTCTCATTAATTATAATGTCAGCGATACATGAACGATCTTTATCCATCAACTTGCGATACCTGCTAGCCAGTTGCAATAATTAAAAAAAAAAAGAGCCCTATGAATTACACATTATCAAGTATGCGATGAAAACAACAATTTCAAGTGAAAGTAAAAGTGGATTATTAATTCCTAAATTGAGGCAGCCCCCTTAGACTACCGAGATGGAGCTTTTTGTCAGTGCGCTGGTCCAGCTCAGGGGTCCCTTTGTTCCAGCTGCCACAGCAGATTTAGGCGTCTGTACGGAGGCCTGTCAGAAACAGGCTTATCTCTTGGGGGCCTCCTTGCACAAAGGCCCATTTAGATGCTCACAGAGAGTGAAATCTTCATTATATACCTCTTGAAAGAGAAACAGACCTCTGCTCTTTAAGAAAATTAATTGGAGACAAGTATTTAGTTTGGCTGCGATGAACGCTCCAAAACAAAGGATAAGGAGAATCTTGTACAGTGAACACTTTTATTATGTTTGACATAGAGTGAAGTGGAGGATATCGACATTTCAGGACTGTTTGATGACATAAATTTAGACACTGTCATACAGATATGAAGGCTATTGAGAGATATTACCTCTATCTTTGTGTTAATTCGACAATTCCCTCTTTTCTCTTTCATAAAATACCCTAAGTTAAACAAGAGGACTTCACAACATGTGTAATAAACAAACCACAGTATCAAAATCATGGGTTTTCCTTCATTCATGCAATTATCCATTCGTGTATCTCTATATCATCCATCCGTCCACCCACCTATCCATCCATCTGCTGGCCTTTCCCAGCCATGCCTGTAGTAAGAGTGTCAGTATATCTGCCATGGCGTCCTGCTGATGTGTATTGTGATGGTGTTGAATACTCCAGCTACCAATATGGCCTGCACCAATACTGGATTAGCCACAGTGGATTAGCTGGCTGCCCTCCTGCTGCTTATTCAAATATTGTTTCACGTATTGTCATCATTGGGGCAGAGCTCTGGCCCAGTAAGCGAGTAAGCTACAGAATATTCTCAAAGAAAAACAGAAAAAAATGTCTTTGCTTCACATTTGCCCCCCAAAAAACATGGAATTTAGACCACTAGAGGGTTTTGGGGGGGAAAAACGATGTCGATGGGTTTTCGGAGAGAGCGTCTGCGGCGCTTAGTACAGGGAGAAAAAGGAGGATGGAAAGATGATGGAAAGCACAAACCCAACCAGGGCCAAAATCAGGCATGAAAGCGTGCCTTGATCTTTGATACATGGTGTTCTTCTTTTTTCTCCTCTCTCCCTTTCTCTCTTTCACCCTCACACATACACTTGGGAGTCAAGGCAATTGATGTGCTGCCTTTGATGGCAAAGAGAGGCCTATATTAACAGCCAAAAGACCATGATGAAAGGGGCTGAGAAAAAGAAAGAAAATGGGTAGAAAATGTGTTATTATAAAGGATGGCAACTCATGATAAATACTTGGGATGGAGTGATGGTAACCAGACATCGGGGCGTTGAGGGTTTGATGGTTTAAACGGCAGCGGAGGAAAAGGCTAAGGTAGACGGAGAGCTTACCGTGCTAGCCTGGCGGCAGTGGTGGCTGAGGTTGGTTTGGTGATGGTTCCCGTGTGTCAGGCTGGTGGTCCTCCTGTTAGAATAAGGACAGTGAATGCACTTGCTGTACGTCCAGGGTTCCTCCTGGCGATACGAAGGTCTGGACGCCAGTGGACGTCCCATATCAGAAGCAGTCGCCATCTTTGTCCCGTTGTTGTCTTGGATATCCTCTCCTGCGTCTTCATCCCTCCCTCTTTCCTTTGATCATGCCTCCCTCCCTTGCTCTCTGCCGTATGACATCATCACGCAGCGGTATCGACAAGCATCAAAGAACCACTGGGCAGGACTGTGTATCTGTCGGTCTGTGCTTTTGAAAGGAGTGTAAATATGGAGCAGAAAGAGTGCTGTAACCCCCCCAGCTCCCCGCATCCACTGTTCTCCTCTCCCTGCAGATGGGTGGTTTATTAGGCCACTACAAAACTAAACACACACCCACACCACCCAACTCTAAGACGGGTGTATCCCGAGGCCCCCTGCTGTGCCTCCAGCGTTTGATGATGTGTTTAACGGATTCATGCATCCCAAAGCTTGTTTCCCATTCTCCGCCATGTTTTCATCCTCCTTATCCATCTACTCCAAGCTTCTGCAGCAAACACACATGTCCTTTAGTCAACTTTGTTCCCAAATGACAGTTAATTCCTCCTCAAACTGATCTGGTAACACTCCTCTCCTTGCGTCGACACCCCTCCTTCCTCCCATTTTGACTCTCATCCCCTGCTCTTTCTCTCTTACCTCTTACAGCTGGTGGGTACCATTTCCAATCCTGTTAAAGTTGTATGTCCTGTTGAGGAGCCCTTCTGTCTCTCTGTCATCTGCCTTAAAATCACGCATACATGTTTCACTGTCACAGTCTCAATCCTCTGCGGCAGCTGTTATCCAATCCAATGAGATCTTTCCCCCAAAACATTAAAAAAAAGAAAGAAGAGAAGATAATGAGTATATTTGACCAACATTTGTGTATCAGCAAACATAATAAAGGCAATCAGCTGTTTACAATTATCATCTGACATACATTTAATCTAAATGGTAGTTATAGCTGACCTACAAAGTTGAGACAAAAGGGCTTAAAGTTGTCAGGCTGGCTGATAAACTGTATAAAACAGGTTGTGCCACATTAATTTATTAATTTATTTCTTCTTTTCACTTGATTTGACATTTTGACATACAATTAATTTAAATATACTGTGTCTGACCAACACGGGCAGAGCAGTAACTACAGAAATATTTTAGTTGAGAAAAAATGGTTTCAAGTTGTCAGATTAAAAGTCATACCTGTTACACAGCTTATCAGCTGATAAACTGTGTAACAGGTATGTCTTTTAAGGCTGAATATTTAATCCCAAGTTAACCGTAACGATCTAAAAACATAAATTGAAACCACATGAATGAGAGACAAATGATGCCAGCTCTTATGCTAGTCTGGTTATCTTTCAACTAGTATAGCTGTTTATTTTCTTTCATGATGACTGGATTTAGCTACTGCTAACGGTAGCTAGCTCACTTGATATATCTTGTTTTAGCTGTCTAGTTAACTCCCTCTGTGATTATTTATTGTTTTTTGGCTTTGCGTTGTAGTAGTTCAAACTTAGCATGTTCTGTAATAAATGTGGATATAGTCAAACCCTCTCTCTATTACACTGTATGTATTTGCTAGTAGGTAGTAAGCTAACGTAAATGAAACTACATTGATTGGTACATTTGAAGGTCACAAAACATGATTATTTCCAGTACATACACTATTACAGTTATACAATTATTTATTATATTTGTATATATAGACCCCCTATATATAAATCTTACATATATGAACCTATGACCACATTTTCTAAACATTTCCAACAATGTCACCATAAATTTAACATTATAAACCCCATAAAGATATAATTTATTGTCTAGCTTTTGTTTTAGATTACATTAGATTGTACAGGTATACATAATAATAAATAATAAAGTATACGCTGAGTTCTGGAAATTTCTAAACATCAGTATTGAGTTTGATTACATCTTAAGAGTCTTCATACATCTGTGATAGACTGGGGGGGAAATTCAAAGTCTAATTAGTGAAACAGGTCTTTGATCCAGTTCCTCTTAGCACTGATCATTAAAAAGAAAGCAGAGTAATTAAAGCTTTTCGGAGTCACACAGCTGATCCCAGTTGTCCCTCCTTTCCATGGTGTCCTGTTCTTGTTTCCATTCACATCTTTACCATGCACACTGCCCTGCTGCCTCTCTGCCCCCACGTCCCCTCTCCTGTCCAACTAATTGTCAAGGTTCTTGTTAGCATTATGCTAAAATGCGTCTCCCTGCAGCAAAAGCCACCCTGTGATATGGAAAGCACCCTCTACAAGGATTATACCACTCATGAGAATAAGTGAGTAAATGTGGTGTGGAAAAGGGGAATAACTTCTCCTGAATTTGTTGTTTGCTCACGCTTTCTCCTCCATCTTGTGATTCCCTTTCTTCAGCTCGATAAACTGTCCCTAAAGCCGAGCCTCCTTCCTCTATGTCTACGTCACATAAACAGTGATTTATATTCAAACAGCAACTTCATCCCAGGTATTAAGAAAACTAATTTCGCAACATTAATGGCACACTTAAAAAACACCCACTTATTTCCACCATAAATTACTTCCCATAATCCTAATCAACTAAATCCGTCTGCTGATTGCTCCTTTCTGGGGGGACAAATAGGAATCAATACGAGCACTCTTGGCCTACCTGTAGGATTGTTGGGGTAACAGCTAAATGCACCAGGCTGACAGGCTGTAGAGGGTTGATAAGCATTTCTCATTACTGAACCCCATTCACATAACTGGCTGCCACACGCATATAACACACACACACAGGCGAACGTCCTCCAAACCGTATTCCCATCACTGCAACAATAGATATAAATAAATAAAGAAATCATTGGCTTGTGTATCTATTGACTATGCATGTGTGTGACAAAAGAGAAAGTATCTGGAAAGCTACAAACTGACACCTAGGGATGGACAAAATAACAAGACAAGCCTCACCATACAATAGCTCTGCAGTAAATACCAGTTTGACAAAGCTCATAATCGCTTTTTTTTTTTTTTTTTGTAGCTGACAGACGTTTGGGGCTCAACTCAGAGGTCATTTTTAAGCCCATACTTTCTTATCAAACAAACACCACATTCAGTGTCCATCAGTCAATGCTGGATTACTTGTGGAAACTTTGCTAACAGCCACAACCCAATGCTGTCTCTGTTACCGTATACGGTATGTCCGTCTACTTTACCCTTTGCGGTGTCGTATAAATTTGAATTGCTTGTTACTGAAAGAACCAGAAAGTCATGAAGCTTTATGTAAATAATAATTATAAATACAGATACACAAATATCTCAGCTTTAAGATGTCTGACAATCCTGCATATGGCGAAAGTTATTGGAATATTTGGACTAGAGAAGTGCCACACTGTGTCTCAATTTGCGCACTTTGACACTTAACCTTGGCTCTTTAGAGTACAAAAGTCCGTTCACACTGTCAGTTATGGCAAAATGCAGTGTACTGTGATTACACGTAAGAGTGTAAGAGTGTGTAACGCCGGACACTTCTCACTCTCGATGGTCACCATTTTGGCTATGCAGCAGAAAGGGAGGGATCAACGGCATGTGAAATTGCGACAGAGCAAGCTGCTCAAGTTGAAGTGGTTGTGATGAATACCACAATAGACAATGGTAAGTTGTACATATGTTTTATTTTTATATTTTGGTGGTCAAGTGTTGGTGCTAATGCTCAACCCAGACCTCGAAATTAGACAGCCCTACCCCACCGAAATCAGCGCACTACCCTAGTAAGAAAAATATACAAATTGAGAGACAGCACACGCTTCACTTTGTCTCACGTGAGTTACCGAAATTTAACAATCTCACTGGCTTAGAGTTAGTTTTGTCAAGTGCTTTTGCGCTTTAGAACAAATTTGACTCAGTCTTTTTTTTTCTCTCTGTCAATTAATTATAAGAACAAGTTGAGCGCAAAAGGTCAAAGTGAAGTCGGTAAATGTAGTAATTCAGGATTATTGATAGTGTCCTTGTGTTCTTGTATCTGCCCACGTGGCCATTTTTCTCATTTAATTAGTTTCGTTTGTCGTGCAGGTTAACAGGGTCAACATCATAGTGTCAGCTCAACTATAGGAGCACTAGTTGTGTAACAGCTCTAAGAAAAAATAAGCTAAGGAACTAAAATGCAATATAATATAAGTAATTAAATAATATAAAATATAACAAGATAGAATATGAAAAGTAAGTGTTATATACAACTGTACAAGTGTGCCAAGGTTGTGTCAATTCTATACGTCTTGGAAAAGTATCACTATATAAAGAGATATGAATGTACTATATAAATAGAATATACTACACTGTATTGCTGTATATTCCTCTCATGCATACCTTATTTCATCCACATCTTTATTCTGCTCTTTGCTTCAATATTTTTCTGTTTGCTCTAATTTAATAGGAGCCTGTAACTTTTGCTGAACAAGTACAGTTGAATGGTGAAGTAAGTGACTGTGTGTAACATCAGGTGTACCACAGTATCTTTCTGTTGTGTGCTAACATTAGTTTATATCAGCCACCACAACTAACACCACACACCACAACGTGCGATATCATCTTTTAAAAAAAGATACATAGTCGTGCTTTAGCACTGTGCCATTATTGGACAGTAAACCAAAATCATCATTTTTATCAATTTGATTTCACCGCATCATCATGATGTGAGAGTGACAAGCTGCCAAACCGATAGGCAATTAAAGGAAAAACATATTTTGTCAATCAGCTTCTTTACTATGAGTGATGGGTCCTTCATAAATATATTTTATGCCATGTTGCACGAGTTTGGGTTATTTAACTTGACAAACGTGTGAATTTTTGTCTCGCTGGTTTGCAGTGGGCGTGGCTTGGTTAGAAAAGGGGACGTCACAGACCTCCGTGCACCAATCACAATTTAGCAACACTCGAATCAAAATGTGGTGATAGTTGTCGGGCTCTTTTCTGAGGTTGCTTGGCCACTGTCAATTAAATTTAATAAAACCATAACAATGCCGCTGCTACAGAAGCTGAATATTTGAGTGGTAAACTATCAGTAAAAATAGGATGATATTTTTTCAAACTTTAACTCTGATTGTTGTATATGTAGTCATAACTATGTCAGGTTATAATGCAACACAGTTTACGGGGGCTTTAATGGTTATTTTAATCATTAGTGAAAGTAGACCTGGAGTCCTTGAAAAGATCAACAATTCGAGCCTCGACATGTTCAGTTGGTACTGTGAGAGAGAAAGGCTACAGTTGTGAGGGGGTGGAGGCCATTGTTCGGGTAAAGTGAGACAAATGAGACCCTGGAGAGCACTACTTAGCCACTCATAAAGGTCAGATATGGAGCCACACCAATGGATGCTAATCCTGACCCCGGGGACCATGTGCACATGCGCCTGTGGATGCAATTGTTTCATAGGCCTGTGACATTTAAACCTGAATAAGCGCACGATCCTGGGTGGCAGAACAGTCTGTACGTGTTTGTGTGCCTATTTGGCTGGAAAGCAGTGGACTTCAGGTCCCACTGAGGTTCAATTAGACATGGCCTTGGGGGTAATTAAAACATCAGAGGCTAATTTCTCATGTAAACAACACCAAGTGGTTAGTACTGTAAATATTCACTTGACTTTGATTATTCCTGGTTAAATATTTAAAACTGTTGAATGATTTATGAATAAAACTTACATTGGCTATTTGTTTTCTTAAAGATCATTCAGCAAATATAAGAATTACCTTTGCATCAGTAGGAAACTGTTTTTATTATGTTCCCTCTCAAGACGTAAGGATTTCACCTGCCAGCAGAGATATCATTAAGATGCTGCTACTGTGATATCATTATGAAGCACCACTGTACGTTAGCCATTATGTAGGCTAGTCACACAGTCTAATTGGCATTGTACTAATAACACGCTGGCAAGCTGAAAACATCCAGTCCTTTCCCCTTGTGTTGGAGCTATAAGCCTGTCAGCAGGTCACACTGATTGGGGCACCTGAGAGTCAGCGGCAATGCAATTTGTGAGTTTTAGCTGAATGTAGTGGAGATAACGACTGGCGGGTCACAACAACGGTTCAGCTCAAGTATAATGAGCAGAGAGAAATTCACAATTCTGTTAATGCTTGTGTGTTTTGTGTACGTGACAGAGAACTGTATACGTTCTTACTATGATTAATGCCTTCACTGAATGTTTAGACTGCACCATTTTTGCTTGAGATGACTAAATTTCTCTTAATATTAGATATTTGGTTTTAATGTGTCTACTAAAAAAATCTATAAACAAAGCCAAGTTCTCTTGGTACTAGCTTCAAAAGACAAACCATAAAACTGTTCATGACCTTTGCAGGAAGGCTCTGTGGATGCAGAGGAGAGACCCGGGATAAGTCTATAGAAATATGAGCACATATTCATATTCTGGTTTAAAATGAAAAGATATCAAACTATCAAACCTTGTAGATACAAGACATCTCCAGGTACTGAAAAAAAACACATAAAGCAGCTTACAAGTTAGTTAGCTGGTCCACAAGTCAGATCCAGACTAAAACATCTCTGCAAGTACTGGATATGTTGAAATAAAATTGTATTGGCATTCATGATCCCCAGAGGATGAATGCTGCTTACTTTGACTGACTCTTCCTCTAGTGACAGCATGAGGCTTACATTTGTGTCTTTGGGTGAATTATTCCAATATTGACTGGATGGATTGTCTCGAATTTATTATAGAGACATTCATGATCCCCAGAGGAAGAACCATCTTGACTTTTTATCATTTTCACTTGTCCTATACTTTGGTTTAAGACTATATAATATAAAAATGTAAATTGTCATGGGTGTCTAATTTTGCATGAGCTGAAGTAAACAATCTCAGGATTCTTCTGTGCACACAATTCTATTAAAATCTGTTAGTGAGCACTTTTCCTTTGCCAAGATAATACCCGACGGGTGTGGCAAAACAGCATGAGTACGACAAACATGTGTTTCAGACAGGCCAGAATAAATGGAGACTCTAAAATGCACACATTTTGTTGCATTTATATTTTTTGGTGAATGCAGACATTAGCATGTTAGTGTCTGGTTAGCATTAGATCAAAGAGCTGCTGTACAGTCTCGTTACATCACTGACGTCTGAGAGGTCCTGGAAGTTTCTCGTGTTCACAAAAAAATTGACTAACAATGAAATATGACAAAATATTACAAACTTTATTGAAGCATTTTATCACTCAAAACAACTCAACCAACTCACCCAAATGAATGCAGTTTTTTGGCATCATAAGTTGTGGAGGTTAATTGTGCTGTCAGTTACATGTACAAGCCAACATCTGTAAAATTATGATACATGTAATGTTTTTAGACTGATAAAAGACCAAACTGTTACAAACAGCTGCAAGACATTTTGAAAAATTATTTCCTAATCTAATGTTTATTTAATTATAATTTATACCAGAAGGTGCTGTAACAAAGACAGCTCAAAGATTTTGATAAATTATTCATCCAGAATAATAATCACAGTACACCTGTCACACAGATGTCCATGTCTCCACAAAAATAAGGGATGAACTCCATCTTGTGGTGCAAAGAAAAACTGCCGGTTCAATGACGGTGGTGTCACACATAACCCAATGTCAAACAGGACATTTCATTACATGATGCCAAACATTAAGACCACAGACACCCTACAGGTGTGAACTTTCAGGTTTCGCGTGTTTCTGTGGTTTTGACCCTTCTTTGTTTTCTTCTACCTCCTCCCTTCTGTATCGATCATTAAGCACATAATGTACCATAAAATGAGTAAAGGATATGTGGCAAAAACAGTCAATCACACGGGTAGCTTTAATTCAGGGACTGCTTTAGGAAATAACAGTTACAAAAAAAAAATGTCACACACAAGTTAACCTGAAAAAAACACCCTCCCTTTTCTTTGGAGTAAATGTCAAAAATAAAATGACACTGAACTTAAAAATCAAACTCTGCATTAAAAAAGTGTCAGCTTACGAATGGTGACGTACAGTTAATTGAAAATCACTGATATTTAAAATGGATAAAGTTGAAACCAATGAACAATGGATTTTTATGAATATAAATTATATTTGGATTCTGTTTGACTCTTGCTAACCTCGCTTCAAGTCATGTTACTGGTCACAAAAACTTAAAAACCAAAGCACTACGATACAAAGCAACTTCAGATGACGTTAAAAACAGATTTTAAATCTACCTCAACACCTGACAGTCTCTCTAAATATGAGCTCTTACTCGCCATCGCCTTCACCCTTATCAACATCATTGTTGTCCTGTGGCACATTTTTGTCGCCGTCTTCTTCGCCTTTCTTCTCTTCTTTGTTCGTCTCCTCTGCCTCGTGTTTCTTCTCCTCCTCCTCAGCTGTATTCGACGTTTTTGCTGCAGTCACATCAGGCTTTGGTATGTCCTCCTTTACCACTTCCTGGACATTGTACTTTCTGTACAGTGTATAGTCTTTTACCACACTGATGCAACACACGGCCTTGATGACCTCCACAATGACCGTCAGTTCTGGGTTCGTCAAATCAACCTTATTCTTTGGATTCAGCTTCCCAACAAGACCTGGAATGATCAGGTATAAATCAAGTACAAAATGACAAAGTGATCAGGTCACATTACCAACAAAAACACCTCGAGTCCAACACTACCTGCAATTGCTTTGATTATTTCGTCCCGCTTGTTGTGGCTGCTGTTGCGCGCCTTGAAGGCGATCTGGTAGGTAGCACAGTTTGGAGTTTTGAACCAAGGCTCCAGGAAAGTGGTCAGGTACTTCACCATGTCGTCCTGGAAAGCCTTGCATGTGCCAGTTACCTGGTTAAAATGAGAACAAGGATAAGACACCGCAGAAGAGAGCACAAAACGTTATAACTGTACCTCATTTCTCTAAACAAAATGAACATAAGATTGTCTACACACACCATTAGAGGTGTCTGTTGTGAAATCTCAAAATAGCAGTCTCTGTTCTGTGGTTTAAACTTTAGTTATCTGAAACTTTTAGCTTCTCACTGGGAGCATTCGAAGGATCACGCGTGACTTTTTCTTCTTGGTGCTGTGGAGATCAGACAGGATGTGATGAACCAGCTTGTCAGATTCTATGGGAGAGAAAAACAAATTGTGTCCACAATAATTCAAATAGACAAAAAATACGTCACGTCGAAGTGAAGTAAAAAAGGACGTACCCAGATTTTGAGTTTTGATGAAGATCACGTTGTTCGCTCCGCTGTCCAAAGCCTGGAAACGCCTCTCCTGTTTAGCTCCGGATGCTTGCAGCTGTGCCACTTCCTTCTTCAGCGCGACATCAACATCTTCCTCATCAGCCTCCTCTTCATCACTGCTGCTTCCATTGTTATCTTGCAACTGTGACCATGAAAGTGGCAATTTATTAATACCATGTTATGTCAGCATCAGTTTGAGTGTGATGCCGGGGTCAGTACGAGATATATTTGTCTGTTATGATGATCACTGTGTCAGTGAGAGACATGACAGACTACACATTGCTCCCCAACGTATGCATGGCATTATTTCAGGCCTATATGAGTAAAGCCTCTTTGAATCGTGCCTCCCATAGGCCGGCCAAAGCGTCCTTGAAGGAGACACTGAACCCCCGACATGTATAGATGAGCTTAGTTGCACCTTGCATCTGCCATCTGTGTATGAATGTGTTTGGATAAGTAGAAGCCTTTTATATTACAAGTTAATTAAGCATAAATTAATCGACTGTCACCATTGTTGTACCTGAACACACCTGACACCCTGCCAGATTGAGCTGGGGCCAAGAGTCCCAGAGTCAGGGCCAAAATCCAAAGAAATTCATCAAAATATTTCACCATTTTCTTTATTTAAAGATTGACTGACAGTTCATGGATAACCCAAACTGTGTGTGATAATTAACTCTCTGTCAGTTCACCAATAGTTTCAGCAGTACACCCCTCTGCAGTTCATTCATAATTACTGACTTAAACATGGTGACACATGCACTTTATTTATCTAAACTGTGACAGGGTGGCAGCTGACTAACCTGCACAGGGCTGAGGTGTGAAAGGCCTCGTCTGTAGAGGCTCTCACGTGTCTAATATTAAAGTGTGTCTACTGGACTCACCTTCTCAGGCCCGTACAGCTCGTCTGCGTACTCATTGAGCAGATTGAAGGCCTCCGCCGTGCACTTCCTCTCGTTCATGTTGCATGTGATGAGGATCCCTTGCATGCCCACCTCCAGCTCCCGGGAGCCCTTCCACTTCTTGTTGTGGTGTCCGCCTCCGTACCGCTTCTTGCCGCGTTTCCTCGAGTCGTTTATCACGGCCGACATGTTAGCAGACGAGTCAGAAAGCTTTATATTCCAGCCGAGCAGCGGCGGGTTACCTCCGTGTTTTGGTTACCCCCCCCCCTCTTCGGCTTTAGCTGAGCGGCTGTGGCTTATAGCGAGCGTGTGTAGATGCTAAAGCTACGACGTAAAAGCCATGTGAAGTTCACAGAGCCACACAATCTGTCTGCGTTTAGGTGAGTTTGAGCCGAAAGTGAAGCTGCTTCAACAAACGACGTCTCATTCACTCACAACATAGCACGTTTTCGGTTTGTCCAGTACGGCGAGTGAGGAGGGACAAAAGTCTTCGACGCTACCGCGAAGCACTTCGCGCCTGTTGAATGTGCTGTGAACCTAAAACCTTAAATATATATTTAAAAAGGTGGAATTTAACAACATTAAATGACACATACTGAGCTACGACATTATATTATATAGTGCTTTTTGACAGCTCTAATTACTCTTTGCTTTGCACTTTATGTATAAAATGTCAACTAATATATTATGATGACAAATAGATAAGATGACATGTAAAACTAGAAAAATTTCTAAAGAAATTTTGAGTGTGCCTGACTCTGGCCCCGTCGCCCCCATGCATTATTATTGACACTGCTGACGCACATCAGCAACAGTGAAAATAGTCTGGGTCTGATCAGGTAAAGAGCAGATGCTCTTGCTAACATGGGAGTATATTGGGCAAGAGATGGGTGTTGGTGGTCAATCTTTGTGTCTGAGGCCAAAACTATAATACTGACAGCTTCAGCAGTGGTATCTATGCAACGCCAACAAATTTTCCTACGTGTGCTCTTTCAATCACACTCAATAATAATAATAATAATAATAAGAAGAAGAAGAAGAAGAAGAATAAGCCGGGTGGATAGTAAGGAGTGAGCTCTTTCAGGAACACTCAATAAGAATAAGCGCAGTGGATATTAATGAGTGTGCTCTGCCACCATTACAACACAAAATGGGCATTGTCACTTACCAAAAATGGGCATTTTTACCTGCCAAAAATTGATTGAAGGCCAAATGCAGTTCATGAAAGGTGATTTCTGCCTAAAACTGACTTGATCTCATTGCAGAGCTTCATAATATAATGATCTGAGCTCACAGGACAGATAGGTTTCAAAGGACCATTACAACACAAAATGGGCATTGTCACCTGCCAAAAATGGGCATTTTTACCTGCCAAAAATTGATTGAAGGCCAAATGCAATTCATGAAAGGTGATTTCTGCCTAAAACTGACTTGATCTCATTGTGGAGCTTCATAATATAAAGATCTGGGCTCACAGGACAGCTTGGAATTCTTTTAAAGGACCATTACAACACAAAATGGGCATTGTCATCTACCAAAACAGGCAGTTTTACTTGCCAAAAATTGATTGAAGGCCAAATGCAGTTCATGAAAGGTGATTTCTGCCCAAATATGACTTGTTCTCATTCTGGAGCTTCATAATATAATGATCTGAGCTCACAGGACAGCTAGGTTTCAAAGGACCATTACAACACAAAATGGGCATTGTCACATGCCAAAACAGGCATTTTTACTTGCCAAAAATTGATTGAAGGCCAAATGCAGTTCATGAAAGGTGATTTCTGCCTAAAACGGACTTGATCTCATTGCAGAGCTTCATAATATAATGATCTGAGCTCACGGGACAGCTTGGAATTCTTTTAAAGGACCATTACAACACAAAATGGGCATTGTCACCTGCCAAGAATGGGCATTTTTACTTGCCAAAAATTGATTGAAGGCCAAATGCAGTTAATGAAAGGTGATTTCTGCGTAAATATGACTTGATCTCATTGTGGAGCTTCATAATATAAAGATCTGGGCTCACAGGACAGCTTGGAATTCTTTTAAAGGACCATAACAACACAAAATGGGCATTGTCATCTACCAAAACAGGCAGTTTTACTTGCCAAAAATTGATTGAAGGCCAAATGCAGTTCATGAAAGGTGATTTCTGCCTAAAACTGACTTGATCTCATTGTGGAGCTTCATAATATAAAGATTTGGGCTCACAGGACAGCTTGGAATTCTTTTAAAGGACCATTACAACACAAAATGGGCATTGTCATCTACCAAAACAGGCAGTTTTACTTGCCAAAAATTGATTGAAGGCCAAAGCAGTTCATGAAAGGTGATTTCTGCCCAAATATGACTTGTTCTCATTCTGGAGCTTCATAATATAATGATCTGAGCTCACAGGACAGCTAGGTTTCAAAGGACCATTACAACACAAAATGGGCATTGTCACCTGCCAAAAATGGGCATTTTTACCTGCCAAAAATTGATTGAAGGCCAAATGCAGTTTATGAAAGGTGATTTCTGCCCAAATATGACTTGTTCTCATTCTGGAGCTTCATAATATAAAGATCTGGGCTCACATGACAGCTTGGAATTCTTTTAAAGGAGCATTACAACACAAAATGGGCATCGTCACCTACCAAAACAGGCAGTTTTACTTGCCAAAAATTGATTGAAGGCCAAATGCAGTTCATGAAAGGTGATTTCTGCCTAAAACGGACTTGATCTCATTGCAGAGCTTCATAATATAATGATCTGAGCTCACGGGACAGCTAGGTTTCAAAGGACCATTACAACACAAAATGGGCATTGTCACCTGCCAAGAATGGGCATTTTTACTTGCCAAAAATTGATTGAAGGCCAAATGCAGTTAATGAAAGGTGATTTCTGCGTAAATATGACTTGATCTCATTGTGGAGCTTCATAATATAAAGATCTGGGCTCACAGGACAGCTTGGAATTCTTTTAAAGGACCATTACAACACAAAATGGGCATTGTCACCTGCCAAGAATGGGCATTTTTACTTGCCAAAAATTGATTGAAGGCCAAATGCAGTTAATGAAAGGTGATTTCTGCGTAAATATGACTTGATCTCATTGTGGAGCTTCATAATATAAAGATCTGGGCTCACAGGACAGCTTGGAATTCTTTTAAAGGACCATTACAACACAAACTGGGCATTGTCATCTACCAAAACAGGCAGTTTTACTTGCCAAAAATTGATTGAAGGCCAAATGCAGTTCATGAAAGGTGATTTCTGCCTAAAACGGACTTGATCTCATTGCAGAGCTTCATAATATAATGATCTGAGCTCACGGGACAGCTAGGTTTCAAAGGACCATTACAACACAAAATGGGCATTGTCACCTGCCAAGAATGGGCATTTTTACTTGCCAAAAATTGATTGAAGGCCAAATGCAGTTAATGAAAGGTGATTTCTGCGTAAATATGACTTGATCTCATTGTGGAGCTTCATAATATAAAGATCTGGGCTCACAGGACAGCTTGGAATTCTTTTAAAGGACCATTACAACACAAACTGGGCATTGTCATCTACCAAAACAGGCAGTTTTACTTGCCAAAAATTGATTGAAGGCCAAATGCAGTTCATGAAAGGTGATTTCTGCCTAAAACTGACTTGATCTCATTGTGGAGCTTCATAATATAAAGATCTGGGCTCACAGGACAGCATGGAATTCTTTTAAAGGACCATTACAACACAAAATGGGCATTGTCATCTACCAAAACAGGCAGTTATACTTGCCAAAAATTGATTGAAGGCCAAATGCAGTTCATGAAAGGTGATTTCTGCCCAAATATGACTTGTTCTCATTCTGGAGCTTCATAATATAATGATCTGAGCTCACAGGACAGCTAGGTTTCAAAGGACCATTACAACACAAAATGGGCATTGTCACATGCCAAAACAGGCATTTTTACTTGCCAAAAATTGATTGAAGGCCAAATGCAGTTCATGAAAGGTGATTTCTGCCTAAAACGGACTTGATCTCATTGCAGAGCTTCATAATATAATGATCTGAGCTCACGGGACAGCTAGGTTTCAAAGGACCATTACAACACAAAATGGGCATTGTCACCTGCCAAGAATGGGCATTTTTACTTGCCAAAAATTGATTGAAGGCCAAATGCAGTTAATGAAAGGTGATTTCTGCGTAAATATGACTTGATCTCATTGTGGAGCTTCATAATATAAAGATCTGGGCTCACAGGACAGCTTGGAATTCTTTTAAAGGACCATTACAACACAAAATGGGCATTGTCACCTGCCAAGAATGGGCATTTTTACTTGCCAAAAATTGATTGAAGGCCAAATGCAGTTAATGAAAGGTGATTTCTGCGTAAATATGACTTGATCTCATTGTGGAGCTTCATAATATAAAGATCTGGGCTCACAGGACAGCTTGGAATTCTTTTAAAGGACCATTACAACACAAACTGGGCATTGTCATCTACCAAAACAGGCAGTTTTACTTGCCAAAAATTGATTGAAGGCCAAATGCAGTTCATGAAAGGTGATTTCTGCCTAAAACTGACTTGATCTCATTGTGGAGCTTCATAATATAAAGATCTGGGCTCACAGGACAGCTTGGAATTCTTTTAAAGGACCATTACAACACAAAATGGGCATTGTCATCTACCAAAACAGGCAGTTTTACTTGCCAAAAATTGATTGAAGGCCAAATGCAGTTCATGAAAGGTGATTTCTGCCCAAATATGACTTGTTCTCATTCTGGAGCTTCATAATATAATGATCTGAGCTCACAGGACAGCTAGGTTTCAAAGGACCATTACAACACAAAATGGGCATTGTCACCTGCCAAAAATGGGCATTTTTACCTGCCAAAAATTGATTGAAGGCCAAATGCAGTTTATGAAAGGTGATTTCTGCCCAAATATGACTTGTTCTCATTCTGGAGCTTCATAATATAAAGATCTGGGCTCACATGACAGCTTGGAATTCTTTTAAAGGAGCATTACAACACAAAATGGGCATTGTCACCTACCAAAACAGGCAGTTTTACTTGCCAAAAATTGATTGAAGGCCAAATGCAGTTCATGAAAGGTGGTTTCTGCCTAAAACTGACTTGATCTCATTGTGGAGCTTCATAATATAATGATCTGAGCTCACAGGACAGCTAGGTTTCAAAGGACCATTACAACACAAAATGGGCATTGTCACATGCCAAAACAGGCATTATTACTTGCCAAAAATTGATTGAAGGCCAAATGCAGTTCATGAAAGGTGATTTCTGCCTAAAACGGACTTGATCTCATTGCAGAGCTTCATAATATAATGATCTGAGCTCACGGGACAGCTTGGAATTCTTTTAAAGGACCATTACAACACAAAATGGGCATTGTCACCTGCCAAGAATGGGCAGTTTTACTTGCCAAAAATTGATTGAAGGCCAAATGCAGTTCATGAAAGGTGATTTCTGCCTAAAACTGACTTGATCTCATTGTGGAGCTTCATAATATAAAGATCTGGGCTCACAGGACAGCATGGAATTCTTTTAAAGGACCATTACAACACAAAATGGGCATTGTCATCTACCAAAACAGGCAGTTTTACTTGCCAAAAATTGATTGAAGGCCAAATGCAGTTCATGAAAGGTGATTTCTGCCCAAATATGACTTGTTCTCATTCTGGAGCTTCATAATATAATGATCTGAGCTCACAGGACAGCTAGGTTTCAAAGGAGCATTACAACACAAAATGGGCATTGTCACCTGCCAAGAATGGGCATTTTTACTTGCCAAAAATTGATTGAAGGCCAAATGCAGTTAATGAAAGGTGATTTCTGCGTAAATATGACTTGATCTCATTGTGGAGCTTCATAATATAAAGATCTGGGCTCACAGGACAGCTAGGTTTCAAAGGACCATTACAACACAAAATGGGCATTGTCACCTGCCAAAAATGGGCATTTTTACCTGCCAAAAATTGATTGAAGGCCAAATGCAGTTTATGAAAGGTGATTTCTGCCCAAATATGACTTGTTCTCATTCTGGAGCTTCATAATATAAAGATCTGGGCTCACAGGACAGCTTGGAATTCTTTTAAAGGACCATTACAACACAAAATGGGCATTGTCACCTACCAAAACAGGCAGTTTTACTTGCCAAAAATTGATTGAAGGCCAAATGCAGTTCATGAAAGGTGATTTCTGCCTAAAACTGACTTGATCTCATTGTGGAGCTTCATAATATAAAGATCTGGGCTCACAGGACAGCTTGGAATTCTTTTAAAGGACCATTACAACACAAACTGGGCATTGTCATCTACCAAAACAGGCAGTTTTACTTGCCAAAAATTGATTGAAGGCCAAATGCAGTTCATGAAAGGTGATTTCTGCCCAAATATGACTTGTTCTCATTCTGGAGCTTCATAATATAATGATCTGAGCTCACAGGACAGCTAGGTTTCAAAGGACCATTACAACACAAAATGGGCCTTGTCACCTGCCAAAACAGGCATTATTACTTGCCAAAAATTGATTGAAGGCCAAATGCAGTTCATGAAAGGTGATTTCTGCCTAAAACTGACTTGATCTCATTGTGGAGCTTCATAATATAAAGATCTGGGCTCACAGGACAGCTTGGAATTCTTTTAAAGGACCATTACAACACAAAATGGGCATTGTCATCTACCAAAACAGGCAGTTTTACTTGCCAAAAATTGATTGAAGGCCAAATGCAGTTCATGAAAGGTGATTTCTGCCCAAATATGACTTGTTCTCATTCTGGAGCTTCATAATATAATGATCTGAGCTCACAGGACAGCTAGGTTTCAAAGGACCATTACAACACAAAATGGGCATTGTCACCTGCCAAAAATGGGCATTTTTACCTGCCAAAAATTGATTGAAGGCCAAATGCAGTTTATGAAAGGTGATTTCTGCCCAAATATGACTTGTTCTCATTCTGGAGCTTCATAATATAATGATCTGAGCTCACAGGACAGCTAGGTTTCAAAGGACCATTACAACACAAAATGGGCATTGTCACCTGCCAAAAATGGGCATTTTTACCTGCCAAAAATTGATTGAAGGCCAAATGCAGTTTATGAAAGGTGATTTCTGCCCAAATATGACTTGTTCTCATTCTGGAGCTTCATAATATAATGATCTGAGCTCACAGGACAGCTAGGTTTCAAAGGACCATTACAACACAAAATGGGCATTGTCACATGCCAAAACAGGCATTTTTACTTGCCAAAAATTGATTGAAGGCCAAATGCAGTTTATGAAAGGTGATTTCTGCCCAAATATGACTTGTTCTCATTCTGGAGCTTCATAATATAAAGATCTGGGCTCACATGACAGCTTGGAATTCTTTTAAAGGAGCATTACAACACAAAATGGGCATCGTCACCTACCAAAACAGGCAGTTTTACTTGCCAAAAATTGATTGAAGGCCAAATGCAGTTCATGAAAGGTGGTTTCTGCCTAAAACTGACTTGATCTCATTGTGGAGCTTCATAATATAATGATCTGAGCTCACAGGACAGCTAGGTTTCAAAGAACCATTACAACACAAAATGGGCATTGTCACATGCCAAAACAGGCATTATTACCTGCCAAAAATTGATTGAAGGCCAAATGCAGTTCATGAAAGGTGATTTCTGCCTAAAACGGACTTGATCTCATTGCAGAGCTTCATAATATAATGATCTGAGCTCACGGGACAGCTTGGAATTCTTTTAAAGGACCATTACAACACAAAATGGGCATTGTCACCTGCCAAGAATGGGCATTTTTACTTGCCAAAAATTGATTGAAGGCCAAATGCAGTTAATGAAAGGTGATTTCTGCGTAAATATGACTTGATCTCATTGTGGAGCTTCATAATATAAAGATCTGGGCTCACAGGACAGCTAGGTTTCAAAGGACCATTACAACACAAAATGGGCATTGTAACCTGCCAAAAATGGGCATTTTTACCTGCCAAAAATTGATTGAAGGCCAAATGCAGTTTATGAAAGGTGATATCTGCCCAAATATGACTTGTTCTCATTCTGGAGCTTCATAATATAAAGACCTGGGCTCACATGACAGCTTGGAATTCTTTTAAAGGAGCATTACAACACAAAATGGGCATCGTCACCTACCAAAACAGGCAGTTTTACTTGCCAAAAATTGATTGAAGGCCAAATGCAGTTCATGAAAGGTGGTTTCTGCCTAAAACGGACTTGATCTCATTGCAGAGCTTCATAATATAATGATCTGAGCTCACGGGACAGCTAGGTTTCAAAGGACCATTACAACACAAAATGGGCATTGTCACCTGCCAAGAATGGGCATTTTTACTTGCCAAAAATTGATTGAAGGCCAAATGCAGTTAATGAAAGGTGATTTCTGCGTAAATATGACTTGATCTCATTGTGGAGCTTCATAATATAAAGATCTGGGCTCACAGGACAGCTTGGAATTCTTTTAAAGGACCATTACAACACAAAATGGGCATTGTCATCTACCAAAACAGGCAGTTTTACTTGCCAAAAATTGATTGAAGGCCAAATGCAGTTCATGAAAGGTGATTTCTGCCCAAATATGACTTGTTCTCATTCTGGAGCTTCATAATATAATGATCTGAGCTCACAGGACAGCTAGGTTTCAAAGGACCATTACAACACAAAATGGGCATTGTCACCTGCCAAAAATGGGCATTTTTACCTGCCAAAAATTGATTGAAGGCCAAATGCAGTTTATGAAAGGTGATTTCTGCCCAAATATGACTTGTTCTCATTCTGGAGCTTCATAATACAAAGATCTGGGCTCACATGACAGCTTGGAATTCTTTTAAAGGAGCATTACAACACAAAATGGGCATCGTCACCTACCAAAACAGGCAGTTTTACTTGCCAAAAATTGATTGAAGGCCAAATGCAGTTCATGAAAGGTGGTTTCTGCCTAAAACTGACTTGATCTCATTGTGGAGCTTCATAATATAAAGATCTGGGCTCACAGGACAGCATGGAATTCTTTTAAAGGACCATTACAACACAAAATGGGCAATGTCACCTGCCAAAACAGGGCATTTTTACTTGCCAAAAATTGATTGAAGGCCAAATGCAGTTCATGAAAGGTGATTTCTGCCTAAAACGGACTTGATCTCATTGCAGAGCTTCATAATATAATGATCTGAGCTCACGGGACAGCTAGGTTTCAAAGGACCATTACAACACAAAATGGGCATTGTCACCTGCCAAGAATGGGCATTTTTACTTGCCAAAAATTGATTGAAGGCCAAATGCAGTTAATGAAACGTGATTTCTGCGTAAATATGACTTGATCTCATTGTGGAGCTTCATAATATAAAGATCTGGGCTCACAGGACAGCTTGGAATTCTTTTAAAGGACCATTACAACACAAAATGGGCCTTGTCACCTGCCAAAACAGGTATTATTACTTGCCAAAAATTGATTGAAGGCCAAATGCAGTTCATGAAAGGTGATTTCTGCCTAAAACTGACTTGATCTCATTGTGGAGCTTCATAATATAAAGATCTGGGCTCACAGGACAGCTTGGAATTCTTTTAAAGGACCATTACAACACAAAATGGGCATTGTCATCTACCAAAACAGGCAGTTTTACTTGCCAAAAATTGATTGAAGGCCAAATGCAGTTCATGAAAGGTGATTTCTGCCCAAATATGACTTGTTCTCATTCTGGAGCTTCATAATATAATGATCTGAGCTCACAGGACAGCTAGGTTTCAAAGGACCATTACAACACAAAATGGGCATTGTCACCTGCCAAAAATGGGCATTTTTACCTGCCAAAAATTGATTGAAGGCCAAATGCAGTTTATGAAAGGTGATTTCTGCCCAAATATGACTTGTTCTCATTCTGGAGCTTCATAATATAATGATCTGAGCTCACAGGACAGCTAGGTTTCAAAGGACCATTACAACACAAAATGGGCATTGTCACATGCCAAAACAGGCATTTTTACTTGCCAAAAATTGATTGAAGGCCAAATGCAGTTTATGAAAGGTGATTTCTGCCCAAATATGACTTGTTCTCATTCTGGAGCTTCATAATATAAAGATCTGGGCTCACAGACAGCTTGGAATTCTTTTAAAGGAGCATTACAACACAAAATGGGCATCGTCACCTACCAAAACAGGCAGTTTTACTTGCCAAAAATTGATTGAAGGCCAAATGCAGTTCATGAAAGGTGGTTTCTGCCTAAAACTGACTTGATCTCATTGTGGAGCTTCATAATATAATGATCTGAGCTCACAGGACAGCTAGGTTTCAAAGAACCATTACAACACAAAATGGGCATTGTCACATGCCAAAACAGGCATTATTACCTGCCAAAAATTGATTGAAGGCCAAATGCAGTTCATGAAAGGTGATTTCTGCCTAAAACGGACTTGATCTCATTGCAGAGCTTCATAATATAATGATCTGAGCTCACGGGACAGCTTGGAATTCTTTTAAAGGACCATTACAACACAAAATGGGCATTGTCACCTGCCAAGAATGGGCATTTTTACTTGCCAAAAATTGATTGAAGGCCAAATGCAGTTAATGAAAGGTGATTTCTGCGTAAATATGACTTGATCTCATTGTGGAGCTTCATAATATAAAGATCTGGGCTCACAGGACAGCTAGGTTTCAAAGGACCATTACAACACAAAATGGGCCTTGTCACCTGCCAAAAATGGGCATTTTTACCTGCCAAAAATTGATTGAAGGCCAAATGCAGTTTATGAAAGGTGATATCTGCCCAAATATGACTTGTTCTCATTCTGGAGCTTCATAATATAAAGACCTGGGCTCACATGACAGCTTGGAATTCTTTTAAAGGAGCATTACAACACAAAATGGGCATCGTCACCTACCAAAACAGGCAGTTTTACTTGCCAAAAATTGATTGAAGGCCAAATGCAGTTCATGAAAGGTGGTTTCTGCCTAAAACTGACTTGATCTCATTGCAGAGCTTCATAATATAAAGATCTGGGCTCACAGGACAGCATGGAATTCTTTTAAAGGACCATTACAACACAAAATGGGCAATGTCACCTGCCAAAACAGGGCATTTTTACTTGCCAAAAATTGATTGAAGGCCAAATGCAGTTCATGAAAGGTGATTTCTGCCTAAAACGGACTTGATCTCATTGCAGAGCTTCATAATATAATGATCTGAGCTCACGGGACAGCTAGGTTTCAAAGGACCATTACAACACAAAATGGGCATTGTCACCTGCCAAGAATGGGCATTTTTACTTGCCAAAAATTGATTGAAGGCCAAATGCAGTTAATGAAAGGTGATTTCTGCCCAAATATGACTTGATCTCATTGTGGAGCTTCATAATATAAAGATCTGGGCTCACAGGACAGCTTGGAATTCTTTTAAAGGACCATTACAACACAAAATGGGCATTGTCATCTACCAAAACAGGCAGTTTTACTTGCCAAAAATTGATTGAAGGCCAAATGCAGTTCATGAAAGGTGATTTCTGCCCAAATATGACTTGTTCTCATTCTGGAGCTTCATAATATAATGATCTGAGCTCACAGGACAGCTAGGTTTCAAAGGACCATTACAACACAAAATGGGCATTGTCACCTGCCAAAAATGGGCATTTTTACCTGCCAAAAATTGATTGAAGGCCAAATGCAGTTTATGAAAGGTGATTTCTGCCCAAATATGACTTGTTCTCATTCTGGAGCTTCATAATATAATGATCTGAGCTCACAGGACAGCTAGGTTTCAAAGGACCATTACAACACAAAATGGGCATTGTCACATGCCAAAACAGGCATTTTTACTTGCCAAAAATTGATTGAAGGCCAAATGCAGTTTATGAAAGGTGATTTCTGCCCAAATATGACTTGTTCTCATTCTGGAGCTTCATAATATAAAGATCTGGGCTCACATGACAGCTTGGAATTCTTTTAAAGGAGCATTACAACACAAAATGGGCATCGTCACCTACCAAAACAGGCAGTTTTACTTGCCAAAAATTGATTGAAGGCCAAATGCAGTTCATGAAAGGTGGTTTCTGCCTAAAACTGACTTGATCTCATTGTGGAGCTTCATAATATAATGATCTGAGCTCACAGGACAGCTAGGTTTCAAAGAACCATTACAACACAAAATGGGCATTGTCACATGCCAAAACAGGCATTATTACTTGCCAAAAATTGATTGAAGGCCAAATGCAGTTCATGAAAGGTGATTTCTGCCTAAAACGGACTTGATCTCATTGCAGAGCTTCATAATATAATGATCTGAGCTCACGGGACAGCTTGGAATTCTTTTAAAGGACCATTACAACACAAAATGGGCATTGTCACCTGCCAAGAATGGGCATTTTTACTTGCCAAAAATTGATTGAAGGCCAAATGCAGTTAATGAAAGGTGATTTCTGCGTAAATATGACTTGATCTCATTGTGGAGCTTCATAATATAAAGATCTGGGCTCACAGGACAGCTAGGTTTCAAAGGACCATTACAACACAAAATGGGCATTGTCACCTGCCAAAAATGGGCATTTTTACCTGCCAAAAATTGATTGAAGGCCAAATGCAGTTTATGAAAGGTGATTTCTGCCCAAATATGACTTGTTCTCATTCTGGAGCTTCATAATATAAAGACCTGGGCTCACATGACAGCTTGGAATTCTTTTAAAGGAGCATTACAACACAAAATGGGCATCGTCACCTACCAAAACAGGCAGTTTTACTTGCCAAAAATTGATTGAAGGCCAAATGCAGTTCATGAAAGGTGGTTTCTGCCTAAAACTGACTTGATCTCATTGCAGAGCTTCATAATATAAAGATCTGGGCTCACAGGACAGCATGGAATTCTTTTAAAGGACCATTACAACACAAAATGGGCAATGTCACCTGCCAAAACAGGGCATTTTTACTTGCCAAAAATTGATTGAAGGCCAAATGCAGTTCATGAAAGGTGATTTCTGCCTAAAACGGACTTGATCTCATTGCAGAGCTTCATAATATAATGATCTGAGCTCACGGGACAGCTAGGTCTCAAAGGACCATTACAACACAAAATGGGCATTGTCACCTGCCAAGAATGGGCATTTTTACTTGCCAAAAATTGATTGAAGGCCAAATGCAGTTAATGAAAGGTGATTTCTGCGTAAATATGACTTGATCTCATTGTGGAGCTTCATAATATAAAGATCTGGGCTCACAGGACAGCTTGGAATTCTTTTAAAGGACCATTACAACACAAAATGGGCATTGTCACCTACCAAAACAGGCAGTTTTACTTGCCAAAAATTGATTGAAGGTCAAATGCAGTTCATGAAAGGTGATTTCTGCCTAAAACTGACTTGATCTCATTGTGGAGCTTCATAATATAAAGATCTGGGCTCACAGGACAGCTTGGAATTCTTTTAAAGGACCATTACAACACAAACTGGGCATTGTCATCTACCAAAACAGGCAGTTTTACTTGCCAAAAATTGATTGAAGGCCAAATGCAGTTCATGAAAGGTGATTTCTGCCTAAAACGGACTTGATCTCATTGCAGAGCTTCATAATATAATGATCTTGGCTCACAGGACAGCTACGTTTCAAAGGACCATTACAACACAAAATGGGCATTGTCACTTACCAAAAATGGGCATTTTTACCTGCCAAAAATTGATTGAAGGCCAAATGCACTTCATGAAAGGTGATTTCTGTCTTAATAGGACTTGTTCTCATTCTGGAGCTTCATAATATAAAGATCTGGGCTCACATGACAGCTTGGAATTCTTTTAAAGGAGCATTACAACACAAAATGGGCATCGTCACCTACCAAAACAGGCAGTTTTACTTGCCAAAAATTGATTGAAGGCCAAATGCAGTTCATGAAAGGTGGTTTCTGCCTAAAACTGACTTGATCTCATTGTGGAGCTTCATAATATAAAGATCTGGGCTCACAGGACAGCATGGAATTCTTTTAAAGGACCATTACAACACAAAATGGGCAATGTCACCTGCCAAAACAGGGCATTTTTACTTGCCAAAAATTGATTGAAGGCCAAATGCAGTTCATGAAAGGTGATTTCTGCCTAAAACGGACTTGATCTCATTGCAGAGCTTCATAATATAATGATCTGAGCTCACGGGACAGCTAGGTTTCAAAGGACCATTACAACACAAAATGGGCATTGTCACCTGCCAAAAATGGGCATTTTTACCTGCCAAAAATTGATTGAAGGCCAAATGCAGTTTATGAAAGGTGATTTCTGCCCAAATATGACTTGTTCTCATTCTGGAGCTTCATAATATAATGATCTGAGCTCACAGGACAGCTAGGTTTCAAAGGACCATTACAACACAAAATGGGCCTTGTCACCTGCCAAAACAGGCATTATTACTTGCCAAAAATTGATTGACGGTCAAATGCAGTTCATGAAAGGTGATTTCTGCCTAAAACTGACTTGATCTCATTGTGGAGCTTCATAATATAAAGATCTGGGCTCACAGGACAGCTTGGAATTCTTTTAAAGGACCATTACAACACAAACTGGGCATTGTCATCTACCAAAACAGGCAGTTTTACTTGCCAAAAATTGATTGAAGGCCAAATGCAGTTCATGAAAGGTGATTTCTGCCTAAAACGGACTTGATCTCATTGCAGAGCTTCATAATATAATGATCTTGGCTCACAGGACAGCTACGTTTCAAAGGACCATTACAACACAAAATGGGCATTGTCACTTACCAAGAATGGGCATTTTTACCTGCCAAAAATTGATTGAAGGCCAAATGCAGTTAATGAAAGGTGATTTCTGCGTAAATATGACTTGATCTCATTGTGGAGCTTCATAATATAAAGATCTGGGCTCACAGGACAGCTTGGAATTCTTTTAAAGGACCATTACAACACAAAATGGGCATTGTCATCTACCAAAACAGGCAGTTTTACTTGCAAAAAATTGATTGAAGGCCAAATGCAGTTCATGAAAGGTGATTTCTGCCCAAATATGACTTGTTCTCATTCTGGAGCTTCATAATATAATGATCTGAGCTCACAGGACAGCTAGGTTTCAAAGGACCATTACAACACAAAATGGGCATTGTCACCTGCCAAAAATGGGCATTTTTACCTGCCAAAAATTGATTGAAGGCCAAATGCAGTTTATGAAAGGTGATTTCTGCCCAAATATGACTTGTTCTCATTCTGGAGCTTCATAATATAATGATCTGAGCTCACAGGACAACTAGGTTTCAAAGGACCATTACAACACAAAATGGGCATTGTCACATGCCAAAACAGGCATTTTTACTTGCCAAAAATTGATTGAAGGCCAAATGCAGTTTATGAAAGGTGATTTCTGCCCAAATATGACTTGTTCTCATTCTGGAGCTTCATAATATAAAGATCTGGGCTCACATGACAGCTTGGAATTCTTTTAAAGGAGCATTACAACACAAAATGGGCATCGTCACCTACCAAAACAGGCAGTTTTACTTGCCAAAAATTGATTGAAGGCCAAATGCAGTTCATGAAAGGTGGTTTCTGCCTAAAACTGACTTGATCTCATTGTGGAGCTTCATAATATAATGATCTGAGCTCACAGGACAGCTAGGTTTCAAAGAACCATTACAACACAAAATGGGCATTGTCACATGCCAAAACAGGCATTATTACTTGCCAAAAATTGATTGAAGGCCAAATGCAGTTCATGAAAGGTGATTTCTGCCTAAAACGGACTTGATCTCATTGCAGAGCTTCATAATATAATGATCTGAGCTCACGGGACAGCTTGGAATTCTTTTAAAGGACCATTACAACACAAAATGGGCATTGTCACCTGCCAAGAATGGGCATTTTTACTTGCCAAAAATTGATTGAAGGCCAAATGCAGTTAATGAAAGGTGATTTCTGCGTAAATATGACTTGATCTCATTGTGGAGCTTCATAATATAAAGATCTGGGCTCACAGGACAGCTAGGTTTCAAAGGACCATTACAACACAAAATGGGCATTGTCACCTGCCAAAAATGGGCATTTTTACCTGCCAAAAATTGATTGAAGGCCAAATGCAGTTTATGAAAGGTGATTTCTGCCCAAATATGACTTGTTCTCATTCTGGAGCTTCATAATATAAAGACCTGGGCTCACATGACAGCTTGGAATTCTTTTAAAGGAGCATTACAACACAAAATGGGCATCGTCACCTACCAAAACAGGCAGTTTTACTTGCCAAAAATTGATTGAAGGCCAAATGCAGTTCATGAAAGGTGGTTTCTGCCTAAAACTGACTTGATCTCATTGCAGAGCTTCATAATATAAAGATCTGGGCTCACAGGACAGCATGGAATTCTTTTAAAGGACCATTACAACACAAAATGGGCAATGTCACCTGCCAAAACAGGGCATTTTTACTTGCCAAAAATTGATTGAAGGCCAAATGCAGTTCATGAAAGGTGATTTCTGCCTAAAACGGACTTGATCTCATTGCAGAGCTTCATAATATAATGATCTGAGCTCACGGGACAGCTAGGTCTCAAAGGACCATTACAACACAAAATGGGCATTGTCACCTGCCAAGAATGGGCATTTTTACTTGCCAAAAATTGATTGAAGGCCAAATGCAGTTAATGAAAGGTGATTTCTGCGTAAATATGACTTGATCTCATTGTGGAGCTTCATAATATAAAGATCTGGGCTCACAGGACAGCTTGGAATTCTTTTAAAGGACCATTACAACACAAAATGGGCATTGTCACCTACCAAAACAGGCAGTTTTACTTGCCAAAAATTGATTGAAGGTCAAATGCAGTTCATGAAAGGTGATTTCTGCCTAAAACTGACTTGATCTCATTGTGGAGCTTCATAATATAAAGATCTGGGCTCACAGGACAGCTTGGAATTCTTTTAAAGGACCATTACAACACAAACTGGGCATTGTCATCTACCAAAACAGGCAGTTTTACTTGCCAAAAATTGATTGAAGGCCAAATGCAGTTCATGAAAGGTGATTTCTGCCTAAAACGGACTTGATCTCATTGCAGAGCTTCATAATATAATGATCTTGGCTCACAGGACAGCTACGTTTCAAAGGACCATTACAACACAAAATGGGCATTGTCACTTACCAAAAATGGGCATTTTTACCTGCCAAAAATTGATTGAAGGCCAAATGCACTTCATGAAAGGTGATTTCTGTCTTAATAGGACTTGTTCTCATTCTGGAGCTTCATAATATAAAGATCTGGGCTCACATGACAGCTTGGAATTCTTTTAAAGGAGCATTACAACACAAAATGGGCATCGTCACCTACCAAAACAGGCAGTTTTACTTGCCAAAAATTGATTGAAGGCCAAATGCAGTTCATGAAAGGTGGTTTCTGCCTAAAACTGACTTGATCTCATTGTGGAGCTTCATAATATAAAGATCTGGGCTCACAGGACAGCATGGAATTCTTTTAAAGGACCATTACAACACAAAATGGGCAATGTCACCTGCCAAAACAGGGCATTTTTACTTGCCAAAAATTGATTGAAGGCCAAATGCAGTTCATGAAAGGTGATTTCTGCCTAAAACGGACTTGATCTCATTGCAGAGCTTCATAATATAATGATCTGAGCTCACGGGACAGCTAGGTTTCAAAGGACCATTACAACACAAAATGGGCATTGTCACCTGCCAAAAATGGGCATTTTTACCTGCCAAAAATTGATTGAAGGCCAAATGCAGTTTATGAAAGGTGATTTCTGCCCAAATATGACTTGTTCTCATTCTGGAGCTTCATAATATAATGATCTGAGCTCACAGGACAGCTAGGTTTCAAAGGACCATTACAACACAAAATGGGCCTTGTCACCTGCCAAAACAGGCATTATTACTTGCCAAAAATTGATTGAAGGCCAAATGCAGTTCATGAAAGGTGATTTCTGCCTAAAACTGACTTGATCTCATTGTGGAGCTTCATAATATAAAGATCTGGGCTCACAGGACAGCTTGGAATTCTTTTAAAGGACCATTACAACACAAAATGGGCATTGTCATCTACCAAAACAGGCAGTTTTACTTGCCAAAAATTGATTGAAGGCCAAATGCAGTTCATGAAAGGTGATTTCTGCCCAAATATGACTTGTTCTCATTCTGGAGCTTCATAATATAATGATCTGAGCTCACAGGACAGCTAGGTTTCAAAGGACCATTACAACACAAAATGGGCATTGTCACCTGCCAAAAATGGGCATTTTTACCTGCCAAAAATTGATTGAAGGCCAAATGCAGTTTATGAAAGGTGATTTCTGCCCAAATATGACTTGTTCTCATTCTGGAGCTTCATAATATAAAGATCTGGGCTCACATGACAGCTTGGAATTCTTTTAAAGGAGCATTACAACACAAAATGGGCATCGTCACCTACCAAAACAGGCAGTTTTACTTGCCAAAAATTGATTGAAGGCCAAATGCAGTTCATGAAAGGTGGTTTCTGCCTAAAACTGACTTGATCTCATTGTGGAGCTTCATAATATAATGATCTGAGCTCACAGGACAGCTAGGTTTCAAAGGACCATTACAACACAAAATGGGCATTGTCACATGCCAAAACAGGCATTATTACTTGCCAAAAATTGATTGAAGGCCAAATGCAGTTCATGAAAGGTGATTTCTGCCTAAAACGGACTTGATCTCATTGCAGAGCTTCATAATATAATGATCTGAGCTCACGGGACAGCTTGGAATTCTTTTAAAGGACCATTACAACACAAAATGGGCATTGTCACCTGCCAAGAATGGGCATTTTTACTTGCCAAAAATTGATTGAAGGCCAAATGCAGTTAATGAAAGGTGATTTCTGCGTAAATATGACTTGATCTCATTGTGGAGCTTCATAATATAAAGATCTGGGCTCACAGGACAGCTAGGTTTCAAAGGACCATTACAACACAAAATGGGCATTGTCACCTGCCAAAAATGGGCAGTTTTACCTGCCAAAAATTGATTGAAGGCCAAATGCAGTTTATGAAAGGTGATTTCTGCCCAAATATGACTTGTTCTCATTCTGGAGCTTCATAATATAAAGATCTGGGCTCACATGACAGCTTGGAATTCTTTTAAAGGAGCATTACAACACAAAATGGGCATCGTCACCTACCAAAACAGGCAGTTTTACTTGCCAAAAATTGATTGAAGGCCAAATGCAGTTCATGAAAGGTGGTTTCTGCCTAAAACTGACTTGATCTCATTGTGGAGCTTCATAATATAAAGATCTGGGCTCACAGGACAGCATGGAATTCTTTTAAAGGACCATTACAACACAAAATGGGCAATGTCACCTGCCAAAACAGGGCATTTTTACTTGCCAAAAATTGATTGAAGGCCAAATGCAGTTCATGAAAGGTGATTTCTGCCTAAAACGGACTTGATCTCATTGCAGAGCTTCATAATATAATGATCTGAGCTCACGGGACAGCTAGGTTTCAAAGGACCATTACAACACAAAATGGGCATTGTCACCTGCCAAGAATGGGCATTTTTACTTGCCAAAATTGATTGAAGGCCAAATGCAGTTAATGAAAGGTGATTTCTGCGTAAATATGACTTGATCTCATTGTGGAGCTTCATAATATAAAGATCTGGGCTCACAGGACAGCTTGGAATTCTTTTAAAGGACCATTACAACACAAAATGGGCATTGTCACCTACCAAAACAGGCAGTTTTACTTGCCAAAAATTGATTGAAGGCCAAATGCAGTTCATGAAAGGTGATTTCTGCCTAAAACTGACTTGATCTCATTGTGGAGCTTCATAATATAAAGATCTGGGCTCACAGGACAGCTTGGAATTCTTTTAAAGGACCATTACAACACAAACTGGGCATTGTCATCTACCAAAACAGGCAGTTTTACTTGCCAAAAATTGATTGAAGGCCAAATGCAGTTCATGAAAGGTGATTTCTGCCCAAATATGACTTGTTCTCATTCTGGAGCTTCATAATATAATGATCTGAGCTCACAGGACAGCTAGGTTTCAAAGGACCATTACAACACAAAATGGGCCTTGTCACCTGCCAAAACAGGCATTATTACTTGCCAAAAATTGATTGAAGGCCAAATGCAGTTCATGAAAGGTGATTTCTGCGTAAATATGACTTGATCTCATTGTGGAGCTTCATAATATAAAGATCTGGGCTCACAGGACAGCTAGGTTTCAAAGGACCATTACAACACAAAATGGGCATTGTCACCTGCCAAAAATGGGCATTTTTACCTGCCAAAAATTGATTGAAGGCCAAATGCAGTTTATGAAAGGTGATTTCTGCCCAAATATGACTTGTTCTCATTCTGGAGCTTCATAATATAAAGACCTGGGCTCACATGACAGCTTGGAATTCTTTTAAAGGAGCATTACAACACAAAATGGGCATCGTCACCTACCAAAACAGGCAGTTTTACTTGCCAAAAATTGATTGAAGGCCAAATGCAGTTCATGAAAGGTGGTTTCTGCCTAAAACTGACTTGATCTCATTGCAGAGCTTCATAATATAAAGATCTGGGCTCACAGGACAGCATGGAATTCTTTTAAAGGACCATTACAACACAAAATGGGCAATGTCACCTGCCAAAACAGGGCATTTTTACTTGCCAAAAATTGATTGAAGGCCAAATGCAGTTCATGAAAGGTGATTTCTGCCTAAAACGGACTTGATCTCATTGCAGAGCTTCATAATATAATGATCTGAGCTCACGGGACAGCTAGGTCTCAAAGGACCATTACAACACAAAATGGGCATTGTCACCTGCCAAGAATGGGCATTTTTACTTGCCAAAAATTGATTGAAGGCCAAATGCAGTTAATGAAAGGTGATTTCTGCGTAAATATGACTTGATCTCATTGTGGAGCTTCATAATATAAAGATCTGGGCTCACAGGACAGCTTGGAATTCTTTTAAAGGACCATTACAACACAAAATGGGCATTGTCACCTACCAAAACAGGCAGTTTTACTTGCCAAAAATTGATTGAAGGTCAAATGCAGTTCATGAAAGGTGATTTCTGCCTAAAACTGACTTGATCTCATTGTGGAGCTTCATAATATAAAGATCTGGGCTCACAGGACAGCTTGGAATTCTTTTAAAGGACCATTACAACACAAACTGGGCATTGTCATCTACCAAAACAGGCAGTTTTACTTGCCAAAAATTGATTGAAGGCCAAATGCAGTTCATGAAAGGTGATTTCTGCCTAAAACGGACTTGATCTCATTGCAGAGCTTCATAATATAATGATCTTGGCTCACAGGACAGCTACGTTTCAAAGGACCATTACAACACAAAATGGGCATTGTCACTTACCAAAAATGGGCATTTTTACCTGCCAAAAATTGATTGAAGGCCAAATGCACTTCATGAAAGGTGATTTCTGTCTAAATAGGACTTGTTCTCATTCTGGAGCTTCATAATATAAAGATCTGGGCTCACATGACAGCTTGGAATTCTTTTAAAGGAGCATTACAACACAAAATGGGCATCGTCACCTACCAAAACAGGCAGTTTTACTTGCCAAAAATTGATTGAAGGCCAAATGCAGTTCATGAAAGGTGGTTTCTGCCTAAAACTGACTTGATCTCATTGTGGAGCTTCATAATATAAAGATCTGGGCTCACAGGACAGCATGGAATTCTTTTAAAGGACCATTACAACACAAAATGGGCAATGTCACCTGCCAAAACAGGGCATTTTTACTTGCCAAAAATTGATTGAAGGCCAAATGCAGTTCATGAAAGGTGATTTCTGCCTAAAACGGACTTGATCTCATTGCAGAGCTTCATAATATAATGATCTGAGCTCACGGGACAGCTAGGTTTCAAAGGACCATTACAACACAAAATGGGCATTGTCACCTGCCAAAAATGGGCATTTTTACCTGCCAAAAATTGATTGAAGGCCAAATGCAGTTTATGAAAGGTGATTTCTGCCCAAATATGACTTGTTCTCATTCTGGAGCTTCATAATATAATGATCTGAGCTCACAGGACAGCTAGGTTTCAAAGGACCATTACAACACAAAATGGGCCTTGTCACCTGCCAAAACAGGCATTATTACTTGCCAAAAATTGATTGAAGGCCAAATGCAGTTCATGAAAGGTGATTTCTGCCTAAAACTGACTTGATCTCATTGTGGAGCTTCATAATATAAAGATCTGGGCTCACAGGACAGCTTGGAATTCTTTTAAAGGACCATTACAACACAAAATGGGCATTGTCATCTACCAAAACAGGCAGTTTTACTTGCCAAAAATTGATTGAAGGCCAAATGCAGTTCATGAAAGGTGATTTCTGCCCAAATATGACTTGTTCTCATTCTGGAGCTTCATAATATAATGATCTGAGCTCACAGGACAGCTAGGTTTCAAAGGACCATTACAACACAAAATGGGCATTGTCACCTGCCAAAAATGGGCATTTTTACCTGCCAAAAATTGATTGAAGGCCAAATGCAGTTTATGAAAGGTGATTTCTGCCCAAATATGACTTGTTCTCATTCTGGAGCTTCATAATATAAAGATCTGGGCTCACATGACAGCTTGGAATTCTTTTAAAGGAGCATTACAACACAAAATGGGCATCGTCACCTACCAAAACAGGCAGTTTTACTTGCCAAAAATTGATTGAAGGCCAAATGCAGTTCATGAAAGGTGGTTTCTGCCTAAAACTGACTTGATCTCATTGTGGAGCTTCATAATATAATGATCTGAGCTCACAGGACAGCTAGGTTTCAAAGGACCATTACAACACAAAATGGGCATTGTCACATGCCAAAACAGGCATTATTACTTGCCAAAAATTGATTGAAGGCCAAATGCAGTTCATGAAAGGTGATTTCTGCCTAAAACGGACTTGATCTCATTGCAGAGCTTCATAATATAATGATCTGAGCTCACGGGACAGCTTGGAATTCTTTTAAAGGACCATTACAACACAAAATGGGCATTGTCACCTGCCAAGAATGGGCATTTTTACTTGCCAAAAATTGATTGAAGGCCAAATGCAGTTAATGAAAGGTGATTTCTGCATAAATATGACTTGATCTCATTGTGGAGCTTCATAATATAAAGATCTGGGCTCACAGGACAGCTAGGTTTCAAAGGACCATTACAACACAAAATGGGCATG